>OX328110.1:16481705-17842955 GCA_946811185.2 Hippopus hippopus | reverse complement strand
CCTCAAAAATATAACTTTGAAATAGCAATATTTGGGGTTTTACTATCGATTTGAAAATTCAGTTTCAGTTATTTAGTAGGACAAGGGTTAAAATCAGGTTTATAAGGTAAAAGGTTAACGTAATCCACCTCGCAGAGGATCACGTTAACGTTAACCCTTTACCAGACGAAAAAAACTTCACCCTTGTCCACAATGAAAGCGTTGCAGACGACGAGTTCAATGTAACTCAAATGAGAATGTGTTAAGACGAGGATGCATTAAAAACGAATGTAGGACGTTTTGGCCACGGACATTTTGTCCAGGACGTTTGGCCAGGACGTTTTGGCCACAGACGTTTTGGTCAACTAAAAATACAAAGTAGGATGTTTTGGCAAACTGTTAATTTTGTGAATTTTTTTCCTCATTAAACATGATGTAAAAACATGGTAAGAGAATGGGAAATTAATATATTTGACATTATTGGGTTATTTATTTATTTATATATATTTTTTAAAATTTATTATTGAAGTTACAAATAGTTAACTTCTTCATTTTTTAATTGATTGGTGTTACTGAATAGAACTACTTACTGTCAGGTGTTATTTTGCCTTTATACACATCTACACGGACGAAACTGTATTTGATGATTGCTTTAATTGCCAATTATCAACTTTGTCAATTAATAATGATTGAACAATAACTTAGAATTTCTATTTGCAACAATAACTTGCAACAAAGTATATATAAAAAAAAATCTAAGCAGTTTGTTATAGAAAATTGCAAATCAAAGTCAAAGTACGTTTTGGCCAAATGTTATTTTAAAGCAAAAAATGCATGAAATGAACTGAAGGATGATTTTCTGCTTCAAAACATGTATACTTAAAAGCATAGAAAGTTCATTTATTGCATTTTTTGTGTTTAAAAGCATTTGGCCAAAACATTCTTCTTTGCACATTTAGCTGGCCAAAACGTCTGTGGCCTACACGTTTTGGCCAAAACGTCCGTGGCCAAAACGTCCGTCTACCATTAAAAACACCCTCTTTTTTTTTGTTGGAACATGGCTGATTTTTTATTTACAACATGTCCCCCCCCCCCTTATTTTTGTTCTCGTCCTTTAAAAAATATTTTTCTACTATGCAATTTGACCTGAATGATAACATCGTTGCATTTTATTTCGCAGAACCAGCCATGGCAAGCCACGACTTCCCAGTGGCTGTCATTGGAATGGCGGTGAAACTGCCGGGGGCAGACAACTGCAATGACTTCTGGGAACTGATGGTTAACCAACGAGACACTGTTACCAAGTTTCCAAAAGAAAGGGCAGCAGATATTGAACACGTCCTTCCGACTTTCAAAGGTCAGTTTGTTGACGAACACAGTCCGTTTTTTACTGGCTCATTTTTCGAATCTGTTGACTATTTTGATCCAGACATGTTTGGCATAAATCCAAAAGAAGCTTTGTTCATAGAACCAGAACAGAGGATTTTCCTCCAGACCGTATGGGAACTTCTGGAAGATGCCGGTTACGCTTCCAAAATAAGAGATTCAAACACTGGCGTATACGTTGGAAACACCGTGAATAAGTATAAATACATCTTGACCGAGAATCATCCGAGTATATCGCATGGAAACCATAGTCCTTTTATCTCATCCAGAGTTTCTTATACATTCAATCTCAGCGGCCCTGCAATGATGGTAGCGACAGGCTGCTCTTCGTCACTGCTTGCTGTCCATTTAGCCTGTCAAGGTTTACTATCTGGAGACTGTGAGATGGCCATTGCAGGAGGCATAACACTGGACCTATTACCAATCAGCTTGAAAACCGACATTTGGAATCAGTTAGGTATTACCTCGCCCAATGCTAAATGTCGTGCGTTTGATGCAGCTGCAAAAGGTATTGCGAAGGCAGAAGGGTGTGGAATTGTTCTTCTGAAGCCATTAGAAAAGGCAATTGCGGATGGTGACAACATATACGGAATCTTAGAGGCTACAACTGCAAACCAAGACGGACACTCACAGGGAATAACTGCACCTCACCCAGGAGCACAGTCGAACATGTTGGTCAAAGCATGGAAGCTCGCGAATATAACTCCTGACACACTAGGATATATAGAATGTCATGGAACCGGAACAGAACTTGGAGATCCAATTGAAATAATGGGAATAACAAAGGCTTACCAGAAAATGGCAAGAAAAGCTGCTGTCATAAAAGAGAAAATACCTATTGGTTCAGTTAAAGCGAATATTGGACACCTTGCTGACGGCGCAGCAGGCGTTGTATCGTTGATAAAAGTACTTCTGTGCATAAAAAACAACACCATCCCACCTGTCACAAATTTTTCATCGCCAAATCCGCATATCAACTGGGAAAGAGCACCAGTAGCCGTTAACCAAACAATGAAAAAGTGGGAAAGACGAGGAGCAGAGCTACGTTATGGTGGAGTTAGTGCATTTGGCCTACTTGGTACCAACATTCACACAGTTGTCAAAGAGTACAAACCGACAGCAATAATCCATAGACAATTGTCCTCAGGTGCCCCGCTTCTACTTTGTCTTGCTGCAAAGACAGCAAACAGCTTTAAGCAGTTTAGAGAAAAGCTTTTGAATTTTCTGGGTAGACATAGGAACATGTCATGTGAAGAGTTCTCTAGAGTTTGCTTTTCACTGAACACAGGGAGGGAGCTGCGTAGATTCAAGAATCGTCTTGCAGTTGTATCAAATGATGTATCAGAGTTGATATTGGCACTTCAGTCTTACAATAGAGACACAGAATCGTGCTGCTCACAACTTGAAATAAGTGCAGTACTAAAGAAGTCCAATCCAACAAATAGACAAAATGAGATCATAGACCAATTTTTGAGAGGTGATAGAATTGACTGGATAGAGTACTATGGAACAACAACAGAATGTTACAGTAACAGACCTGTCGGGTTGCTTCCTACATACTGTTTCGAGAAGAAAAGATTCTGGCCCCAAGCTTCAAAAACTCTGAACAAGCAGTACCTTGTTTTAGAGCATCAAGTTCCAATGGCCTGCGAGGTAAATGACGCAGAAACAGGCACTGAGATTGAATCCACACGCTGTAAATCTAACCAGCTGGATATCAACCAAATCCTAATTGAGGCTTTCAACAATGCTCTAGGCAATCAGCACAACTGGACGGAAGAAGGAGACACTAATTTGTTCGATCTTGGTGTTGATTCATTGGTTTACACTCATCTGACCATCCATCTTCAACAGCTATTGAACAATGAATCAGATGTTATATTCACTCAGACTGACCTCCATGCCCATCCAACATTCAACGCACTCTGCAGATTTCTGCAGGAAAAGTCAGCAAATCGAAAAATACAAGAAAAAATACCTGATGAAAAACTTTCAATAAACAGTGCCCTAGATTTTGGTGGAAAATGCCCTCTCTCGTTTTCGCAAAGAAGACTTTGGGTAATCGAAAAGATGGAAAAAGCAGGGTGCACATACAATGCTACTAATTGCTTGAAAATCACGGGTGACCTAAATGTAGAAGCTTTGACAAAATCTGTAAATGCTGTTCTGAATCGACATGATGCTTTCTTTGTCACCGTTGAGGAGGTGAATGAAGAGCCTTGCATAGCGCACAATTGGGATGCAGCCATAGAGCTCGAAGAAGTAGATGTCAGCTTCTTTTGTCAAAACGCTGAAGAGAAAGCCATGGAATCTTATCATGCTGACTACAAAACGCCGTTTGATCTTTCAAAAGGACCTTTGGTCAGGGTCAAGCTGTACAAACTAGGAAAAAAACAGTATATCCTAACTACAGTAATACACCATATCATATTTGACGGATGGTCACACTTCCTGTTTCAGAATGAGATGTGGAACAATTACAGCAAATACAGTAACGGTAAATCTGTATCGACTGAAATGCAGAGGCCGTTTTCTGTCGCTTTCTCAGCTACGGAAATAGAGGAATCAAAATCGATGAATTCTCGGATGCAGAGGGACATGGAATTCTGGTTAGAAAAACTCTCTTCTCCGTTGCCACTGTCAACTTTTCCAGGTGATCGAAAACGACCACAAGTTTTCTCTTATGAGGGTGGTCGTTTGACCCGATTTATCGACATGGATGTTTTTAGCCGTCTCAACAAAAGCGTAGAAGGTTCGCACACAATGTTTCACTCAATTCTTGCCTCGGTGTTTATGTTGATGCAATATTTCAACCCGAGTGAAAGTGATTTTGTACTTGGGATACCTGTTACAGGGAGACAAACTCTAGAAATGCGGGATGTCATTGGCTGTTTTATCAACACTCTTGTGATTCGATTAGCTTCGAACAAAGGTATGAACTATAATGAAATCCTACAGAGAGTCGTAAAGACATGTTTTGACGCACAGGAACACCAGCTGGCCCCTTTTGACAACCTTGTCAGTAGATTGAAACTGCCAAGAAATACAGCAATCTCACCCATCTTTAGTGTAAACGTGTGCTACCACAACGAGGAGCTTAAGCATGCTCACATCAGTCCACCTGAAGAGCTAAACATCGAGAGAAAACTGCTTCATAACAGTACATCCAAATGGGATTTGCAGTTTGATTTTCTCGAGGAAAACGGCCGTATGCGATTTACGCTAGAATACTACAAGGGCGTTTTTTCCAAGAGCTACGCAGAACTCATAGTCGATATGCTGGTCAAAACAATTGAAACAGTGTCAAAAAGCCCACAGTTACCTCTTACAGATTTCGATATCGGAGAATCTTCAATCTTGCAAGGTCCAAAAGTGTTTCATGGAAACGTTACTCTCACAGATTCTCTGAAAGAGAGCCTAGAAGAGCATCCAGACTCTGTGATAGAAGATTTAACTGGTAAGACATACACATACAGGACATTGGTGAGAGAAGCAGCTCAACTTAGCAATTTCTTCATGAAGAAGTGTCTGTTATGCAAAGGTGATCGCATTGGTCTGCTTTTTGAGAACTCTTATGAAGGCTTGCGACTCATAGTGGCATGTTTGTTGTCAGGCATAGTTTACGTGCCACTAAATCCGGACAACCCAAAATTGAGAACAGAACAAATTGTCCGTAACTCGGAAATCAAATTAATTTGTTTCTCAAAAGATACGTTCGCCCTTGCATCCTATCTTCAGTGGTCCTGTGAGAATGTGAACAACATATTCTGCATTGAAGAAGGAGAATTTTTAAACGTAGAAGAAAAAGTTGAAAATCCTCTGATGGATATAGAACTCTGGAACTGCGTCGCAGATGAAGCAGCATCAGATATTGAGGGTGGAGGATGGAAAAGTTCCTTTACTGGTGAATACATGAGCAAAGAAGAGATGGATGAATACGTGACAAATGTAACACGAAAGCTTGAAAAACACATTGACACGCAGTCTGTGGTTTTAGAAATAGGATGTGCTTCAGGTTTGACAACGCAGTCCCTTAGCGTAAAAGTCAAGAAATATGTCGCAACAGACTTGTCAGATTCGATGGTCATGAAACTCAGGGAAAAACATTTACATAATGTTGAGGCACACTGCTTACCTGCGCATGAAATCGAGAAGGAATTCAACGGCTGCAAGTTTGATTTAATCATACTCAACAGCGTGGTGCACTGCTTTCCAGGATACAACTACCTACGCAAAGTTATTGAAATGTGTGCCAGACTTCTAGCTTCAGATGGAAAAGTTTTTGTGGGCGATGTCATGGATATGAAAAAGAGGGATGATTTAGAATACGCTTTGCGAGCATTTAAAGCCGCCAACCCAACTTGTAGGACAAAGACCGACTTAAGTGCCGAGCTTTTTATACCCAAGGAATACTTTGACAGCTTTCACCCGATGTTTTCGACCATTCTCTGCACACCAAAACTTGGCAAAATTGAAAATGAATTGACCAAGTATAGATATGATGTTTTAATGGCATTCAAGACAGAAAGGAACATAGAAAAACGAAACTGCATCATCAGAAAGGAAATTTATTCTGTGGACGATGTGAACTTTGACAAAGACGAAAAACTTTCAGCAGATGATATATATTTAGAAGATGATGTATACATACTTCACACGTCAGGTACGACTGGAATTCCAAAAGGAGTGCGTATCAGCCAGAAATCTCTTTTGAATTACTGTAAATGGGCAGCATCAGCATATTGCTTGAAAACCGACTCAAAGATACCACTGTTTTCGCCTCTCACTTTTGACTTCACTGTCACAAGTATTTTCCCTCCTCTCTTACATGGATCAAGTATAGTGATATATAAACCATTTTCTGAATCCAATGAAGATATCACAAAATCAAAATCTCTGACCGTGGCTAAATTTTCTCCATTGCAACTTGAAACCATTCTTGCCTCATCAGTTGAACCTTTAAGCATGGATACGTTAATTCTTGGTGGAGAGGAAGTAACTTTCAACTTATTGAGAAAGCTAAAAGAAAACAAAGGAAATCGCCCTTTTAAAGTTTGGAATGAATATGGGCCCACAGAAGCAACCGTGGGATGTATAGTTAAATGTTTTGAGAGCAAAGACATTGAGAGATTGAATGGTCAACATATTCCCATTGGAAGACCTATAGATAATGTCACCATAGCTGTTACTGCTGGCTCCAATGCAGTGCCTTTGGGTACAAAGGGCTATCTTGCAATAGGTGGACCATGTCTGACAAGTGGATTTCTACAGTCAAACAATGAACATGTGAATGCTTTCAAGTCAGCTTGCTGGGATAAAGACGGATCTCTGATGTATACAACAACGGATATAGCGTCAATCAGTGTTGGCAAAGAGGAGGTCTTTTATTTTGGAAGGGATAGCACGGACATCACAAAAATCAACGAAGTGAGAGTTGATATATCAGAAATCCAATCTGTAATCAGAAACCTTCCTTTTGTCGAAGAGGTATGGGTAAGCCGGTTTGAAATGAATGGCTCTGATTTACTCGGAGCGGCAGTCAGGTTATCAAATTGTACTAGATACACAGATGAAGACCTTAAGAGTTCAATCACGAAAGAAATGACAAAATTATTGCCGATCTATTCAATACCGAAAGTGTTTGTACAGCTTGACGATGCGCCTACAAACAAAAATGGCAAAAAGGACAACGTGCTATTACGAAAGCTTTTTATGAAGATAATGGAGAAAACAACAGAACTTACGTGCGATCGTCCGAATGAAATTGAAGAAAAAGTTCAGAAAATATGGCAAGAGATTCTTCCAATAAACCGATTACCAGGTTTAACAGATGATTTCTTTTTTGAACTGTCGGGAGACTCTCTACAAGCAATTCATGCTGTCAGAAAGCTCAGAAATGCCGGTTTCACTCTCACAGTGAATGATATTTTCAAAAATCCGACAATTAAATCTTTTTGTCGCTCCCTTGGCTGCCAGAATTTCGAAAAGAGTGATCAATCACCAAATCCCAAAAGCAATGAACCTTTCCGACCAACTCCTATTGCGGAACGATATATGCGTTTAAAAGGAACATCTGACAGATTTGCTGTGCCAGCGCTGCTTGAACTTAGAAATCCGTTGGCCGTGGAGCTTGTTCAAAAGGCCTTAAAACTGGTCATGCTTAAGCACAGGAGCTTGTCCTCAAGATTTTTTATAGAGAATGGGAAGATTTTGCAGCAGTTCGTTGATATTCGTGATAGACCAGAAGTTGTTGAAGCAGTTATTTCTAGCGAATGCACAAAGCTAGTTGAAAACGATGTCTTTACCAGAACATGCAACTACTTAGAAAATCAACTCGATATTGAAACGGGGAACTTATTGAATGCAGCAATATTTCGTTCAGACAACAAGCAATATTGTTTGATTGTTATACATCATATAACAGTTGACATAGTATCATGGCAACAAATTCTTGAAGACTTGGCGATGGCCTTTGAACTAATCACATCTGAAAATATACCATCAATGCCCGAACCTTCTACCCCCTTTGATCACTATTGCAATGTACTTTGGAAGGAAGGTGAAAATTGCTCTGCAGAAGAAATTCGATACTGGGAAGATGTAACAAAAAACGACGAAAGCAGTGTTATAATTGGACAAGGTACTGTACAATCTCTTTACGCAAATGCAAAATGGGAAAGCGAATCTATAGAAGCTGACATTGTGAGAAACCTATCAATTGCTGTTGAAAGTACCAATGAAGCCGTAATTCTCACAGCTTTGGGCAAAGCCTTCTCTAAACTTCAAGGAATATCTCTAACTGTCTGTCTTGAAAGTCATGGTCGGCAAATTAATCTTGATACAACAGACACAGTGGGCTGGTGCACTAGTATGTTTCCTTTCACAATTCGTGCACGGAACGGCGACAGTTTTGCTACAGCGGCTCGTACAGTGAAAGCTGACATACAGAATGTACCTTCACATGGAGTTAGATATGGACCTTTGGTTGGAAAAGGGAAATTAAATTCACAATTGCCAAACACCATGTTTGTTTTCCAAGGATCATTGGACGCATCGTCAAAAGAAGAATTCAAAGCTGGAGCGGGCTCATTCAGATATTTGCCTTGGGTTGAAGTACTGACACATGATCTTGAGAACGACCATTACCACAGAGACGAGCAGGATCGTTTAGACTTTCCGTTGGAAATAATCTGTTGGTTCCACAGCAACTACTTGAGAGTTGGATCGCTTTTCGACGGAAAAAAAATCTCAGTTGAATGGGTGAGAATGTTATTAACAGCTACCAAGCAAATTCTTGTTGACGAGAGTATAGAAATAGATTGGCTGACCACTGCCGATAAAAGAAGCCCTATCCCACCACCAGTGAAATCAAAATCAGTACAAATTGTCTCAAACATCGCTATTGCACCTGAGATGTTTTCTTTAATTGAACTTGTCTTGGATGACTATGGCCTCAAGAATACACAGATTACACTTGCAGACAGTGCAAATTTCTACCAGTTACTGTTGCAAAAACAGCCGACGATACACTGTCTTACTATAGTAATCATAAGACTGGTCAGTGAAAACCAATCAAAGGAAATAGAACAGGCATTACAGTCCTTCGTTCATCAAAATCAGAAGAATAGTAACAAACTAGTCACTGTAAATATTGAAAATCTCTCAAATTTAGTTCAACTAGGGCTAAGCAATACACACGAGAATAATTTACATTCTATTCAGTTTGCACAAGATGAATTCGACACACATGCAGATGCTGAATTTAATGTTCCCCTGACACAGAAAGGTCACATGAAGTTGGCAATTGTTGTGGCAAGAGAAATTTGTGCCCATTTACGCAACACCAAAATAAAAGTTATTTGTGTTGATGCAGACTACACTCTATGGAATGGAGAATGCGCTAACAATGATATAAAGGTATCTACAGCAAACAGATATTTCCAGAATTTTCTAGCGCATAAAAAACACCAGGGTTATCTTCTTGTGCTACTCAGTAAAAACAGGCTGGAAGACGTCGAGGCTGCCTTATCTAGAGAGGATATGATCTTGAAAAAAAAACATTTTGTCCACCTAGTTGTGAATTGGGAACCCAAACCACATAACATCATAGATGTATCAAAAAAGCTAGACCTCAGTCTAGAATCATTCATATTCATAGATGACAGCATGACTGAATGCGCAGAAATGCTGAGATTTCATCCACAAGTTAAGACTCTCCTGTATCCGTCTGAAGAAAAGATTGTAGAGGCCTTTGTATCGTCTTTGTGGATTCTAGACACGACAGGTATTACTACTGAAGCTACAAGAAGAACTGAACTGTACCAAAGTGAACTAACAAGAATGAATGGAAACACATCTTCAGACATAAGGAAACAAAACCAATCTGATTTTCTATCTTTGCTTGTATCATGGAACATGAAAATGAATATATGGAAGACAAGTATCCTGACCTTGCGATCACAACCCATTATCTTAAAAAGAGTGACTGAACTCCTGCATAGAACAAATCAGTTCAAGCTCAATGATATTTTGATCACCATAGAAGATTTCAGTGATCATGATGCGTGCCTCGTTGTCTCACTAGAAGACAACTATGGGAGCTATGGTACCATTGCAGTTATTGTTACTGACCATAGACACAACAGTGTTAAACAATGGGTGATGAGCTGCAGGGCTCTTGGTAGAAAGGTGGAAGAGAGAATTTTGCTTGAAATGTTGCACCAAAGTACAAACAAATGCACAGAGTTAGGCGTTTTCTTCAAGAAAACGAGCAAAAATTTCCCAATGCAAGACTTTGTCAAGAACTTGTGTACAGGCAAAAATACAAAACCTGATGATTATGTTTCACTGGACAGTGAAAAGATTCAAAATATCCATGATGTGTTAAGTTTGCATAATGTGTGCTTGTCAAGTGAGCCATCGGCTTCGATGCTTAATAATACACAAAAATCAAATGTGGAAATCCAAAAAGAAAGTCTATGTGTACCAAACAGTTTTGAAAACTTTGACAATTTAAGTGAGTGGCTTTTGTCCAACTTATCAACAGAACACATAAATCATATTTGTCAGAACTGCATATTGCCACCCTTTCTACTCCAGAAAAAGAGCCACCTGTTTCAGTTTGAGAATCTAGTAACCAATGAACCAGTTTTAAGGTTGGAAGATATATGGAAGCGTATTCTCAACCTCAAGAAAGATCCAAACAGTTATGACAATTTTGTTAAAGAAGGTGGCAATTCCTTTCAAGCAGTCTTTTTCATCTCTGAAATCCATGCGACATTTGGTATCAAGCTTGAACTGATGGACGTACTCACAAAACCTTTTCAGTGGTTGAATGACTTCATTCAGGTGACCAGGGGGGGAAAGACAAACTTCGATACCCCAGAGTCTGTGACAGAGGAAACAGAATTATCTCAGGCACAAAAAAGAATGTGGATGATGCAAATCTCAACAAAATCGTCGACAGCCTATACGGAAAGCATAGTTCTTAAAATGCACACCAAAGAACCAGTATCTGAAATAAAGACATACTTGATAGGCAGACATCCTATTCTTACGGCAAAACTTGATAAATCTGCAAATTGGTTACGAATCGGAGAAGATAACATCAATGTTGAAGAGAGATATTACAAAGATATGGCTGAACTTGGAAATGAGATTGCAAACTCAAAACCAGTATTTGACGAAACAGAGAAGCCACTGTCTCAAATAATGTCTTTCCAATGTGAGGCTTTTCGAGTTATCGTCGTCCACGTGCATCATATTTTAGTTGACGACATCACTCTCAACAACATAAAGAAATCACTGAAAATACTCAACGAAACTAATACGCATAAACTGATTCGGTACAACTCAAGAGATGGCATGGAAAGGTTTCACAAAGCACTGAAAAAGATTACAGAAGAAGAATACAAATATATGACATCAGATGTATTTCAAGAAGATAAACACTTTTGGGACAGTATGTATGATGACGTGTCGAAGGACTCCTGTCTCTATTCAAAACCTATATCAGAGACTGATGAATTTCTGCCGCAGACTGCAAATACTTTAACAGAGAGAATTTCGAGTGAAGTCTGTCAAGAAATACAGCATTTAAGTAGGGAGTACGGTGTTACAGAATTCCAGTTTTTCTTGGCCTGTTTTGTTCTCATCACTCAACGATATGTAGCAAAGGAGGAGATAGTAGTGGCAGTACCTGTCTCAACCAGAAATTCAGGAAACTTTAGTGGTGATGGACTCTTTGTCAACACTGTTTTGTTTCGCTATATATTCAACATGGACCAGACACTAAAACATCACATCAAAAATGTGTCTGATACTTGGATGGACTATTTCTCCCATGCAAAGTATCCAGTAGACCAGGTTGGCAACATAATTTGGAAAAAACATGGGAAAAGCCTGTCATCTATATGCAGTGCAATGTTTAATGTGGCCACATTTGAAACAGATGATGATGAATTGGAACTAAAACCAAAACATGCAAAAATGCCTTTTACTGTGGATGTCATAAAGGACAAAGCTGGTTTGAAAATAGTTGCTGAATATGCAGTAGAACTTATCGATTTTCATGTCGTTGAAAACTTGCTTGCATCGTTTGTAAATATCCTCACCAATTCAAAGAGAAATGAAGAATCGCTACTGAGAGAAATAGAACTTCTTTCAGATGAACATTTAAAAAAGCTAGAGTCATTCTCATTATCAGAACAACCACAAACACAGATTTGCAATGTATTTGAATTGTTCCTGAGAAACTCCGAATCAAAACCAAATAACATTGCACTGGTTTTCAAAGGGAGAAAGGTACTTTACGGGGAGCTGAACAAAATGATACACATAATTGCTGCAAAGTTACTAGAAGAAAAAGATCTGGCTACATTGAGAGCAAAGCCAGTCGTCATTTTCATGGAAAAGAGTATAGAAGCCGTTGCAGCAATTCTAGCAGTGTGGAAAGTAGGTGGATTCTTCATGCCTGTGTCTACAATGTACAGCTCGAATGTACTTGGAATTATCGCATCTGTAAATCCCTGCATAGTCCTTGTAGACACTTTACAGAGTAAGAAGATAAGTGTTACCTCTGCCTGTGCCGTTCTTAACATTAAAGAAGAAGAATTCTTCACTGATATACCAGGGAGAGAATGTACGTCAACGACATTTAACCTAGACAGGTCTGCATACATGATTAGAACATCTGGGTCAACAGGGACACCAAAGAAAATATTAATAGGTCACAGGTGCTTGGCAACTCTGGCAGGAGCATGGATCAGCGAATATCGGCTGTCAAACTTCAATGTAAATTTGTTGCAGTGGGCACCAATGTCTTTCGATGTTTTTGTTGGTGACATTGTTAGAGGTCTTTGTTGCACTGCGGGAAAGGTAGTTTTGTGCCCAGACAACATGCGCCTTGATACGGATTATATTATCAAACTGATAATGACGGAAGAAATATCAATTGCAGAGGTGACACCGCAGTTTGGTCTGATGCTGACTCAACAAGCCAAGGTTGGCGAATTACAGTCTCTTAAAGTTTTTATCCTAGGGTCTGATATTCTACAAAAAGAAGTTTATCATAAGGTCAAAAGATATTTGAAGCCTCATCAAAGACTGTTGAACAGTTATGGAATGACAGAAGCAACTATTGATTCATCTTTCTTTGAAGGAGATGAGATTCCCGTGACAAAAGGAGGGGCTATACCGATAGGAAAGCCGTTGCCAGGAGTTATTTTGAAAGTACTAGATCCACTGACACTTCGTCCATGCCCGATTGGTACAATCGGTGAACTCTTTATTGGTGGGAATGTGATAGGTTCGGGTGATGTTGACATTGTAGAGATCAGAGGTGAAGAAAAAATGCTGAGAACAAATGACTATGCTTCCTGGTTATCAACAGGTGATTTGGAGCTATGTGGTCGAAAAGACACTATGCTTAAACTAAGAGGTTTCCGTATTGATAGCACTCATATTGAAAACATGATTTTAAAGCATAATGAATTCATCAAAGATGCATCAGTTTCAATCTTATCTGAAGACCAAAACTCCTATTTGTGTGCTTTCATCGTACAGTCAGATGAAATAAAAAGCAAGGTGGATGTTTTAAAGTCAGTGAGGGAAGCACTGCGAGAAGTTCTTCCGTATTATATGGTTCCGGATTTCATTGAATCTGTACCTAACATACCCCTTTCACAGAATGGCAAAGTTGACAAACAAAGGTTACCGACCTTGAATGAGATATTGAAAAAGAAAACAGTTTCCCTAAAGCAAGAGCAAAATGATTTTCCCGTGGTAAAGGAGTTAAGAAATTTATTTGCAGAGTCGTTGGGAAGTGACCCATCATGTATTCAAGACAATTGTACTTTCATGGAGCAAGGAGGTCATTCGCTAGTTCTCATGAAATTTTGCTCACTTATAGGTGATAGAACGAATTTTGATCTGAGCATAGTTGATATATTTTCATATCCATCAGTCAAGCTTCTGACTGAAAAGGTTTCAAAAACCAGAGAGCGTTCGGAAAGCAAAAAGGCTGTGGAACCATCTAAGGTCAGTACCTTCCAAACCAGAGATCCTCTCGATATTGCAATATGTGGCATAGGACTTCGTCTACCTAATGATGTACAATCAATTAGTGAGTTCTGGGAACTTCTTGAAAATCAAACCAATTTGGTATCAGATTTCCCGCAACTTAGAAAGGAAGATGTACTAAATTGTTCAAATTCAGAACTTTTGACAAACCTTTGTGATGCAGAAGAATTCTGTGGTGCGTTCTTGAGTAATGTTGACTATTTCGACAATGAAGCATTCAACATCCCATCCACAGAGGCCCAGTTCATGGCACCGGAGCAAAGAATGTTTCTTGAAGTTGCGTCAGAAACATTAGCACAAGCTACAAATATAGACGAAATCAACGGCTCAAACATTGGGGTTTTCCTCAGTCAAGCGGAGATAGGATACGCAAAGCTCAATCACCCAGACGAAGCAACTGCAATATCTGGACTTATGCCTGGAATGATTGCAACAAGAGTTGCTTATCATTTCAACCTGAAAGGTCCAACGATGCTAATAGATACAGCATGTAGTTCAGGGGTTTCTGCGATGAATGCGGCGTGTAATGCTCTGGAAAAGGGTGAATGCAAGGCGGCTCTTGTTGGTGGAATGAATTTAGTTTTATTTCCATTTAGAACTGGCGTGCATGGAAACAATGGTATCTTATCTCCAGACTTCAAATGTCGACCATTTGACAAAAATGCAAACGGGACAGGCGTTGGAGAGGGCATAATTTGTTTTTATCTAGAGCCACTGCAGGATGCTTTAAAGCACAATAAACATGTGTATGGTGTCATAAAATCAATTGGGATAAACAGTGTAGGAACTGGAAACGGTATTACAGCACCTACGGCTCAGTCACAAGAAGAAGCTATCCGCAGTGCCCTAAATCAAAGTGGACTTACACCAAATGATATATCCTTCGTTGAAACACATGGGACTGGCACAGTTCTGGGGGACAAAATTGAGTTATCCGCCCTGTCTTCAGTATTCAACAGTAACAGTGTCGAAGAAAAAGTTCCTATTGGCTCTGTGAAAAGCAATTTGGGACACTTGGATTATGCGGCTGGACTTGCAGGACTTCTGAAAATCATAACGGGATATATGTTCAACGCTATACCACCAACGATGAACTTCGAAAAGCCCCACAAAGAACTGACAAGGTCAAATTTATATGTTCCAACTGTGCTGACGGCGTGGACACCCTCGAAGAAATCACCAAGGTTTGCTGGACTTAGTTCCTTTGGTTTGACCGGCACAAATACTCACATGATTATTTCGGACGTAATCAAAACAGAAGATATCCAAGAAAGTGGTACAGAGACTGTCCCGTTTTTGTTATGTGGCGCCACGTATGACCACATTCGACGACAAGCCAGTTTGTTTGAGGTTCTTATCCAACAGACTGTAGTTAAACACAAAATCAACACAGTTCGAGGAGTTGCAATTTCTGCACTTCTTAAGCTTGAGCAATTACAAAAGAGTAAACTTCTCCATACCAAACACCGTATTGCTATACCTGAAAGCGACACTGAAACTGTACTATCTAGTCTCAGATTCATCAGGGATTGCACAAATGAGATGGAACTTCAAGGTTCCAAGTCTTCTAAACATATCTTGTATGCTCGTGATAATATCGAGTGGAATGAAGAACCCTGTGAAGGAAGAAGTTCCGGAATCAAAGCATTTTTAAAATGTGCTACGATCGAAGCAGGTACTCTCGTAGCCAGTGCAAGAATCGACAAGTCTTATTGCGCCCCTGGATTGGTCTTATCCATATTTGCATCTAAACGTCACTGGCTTCAACCGAGTGTGAGAAAATCCCATAGTTCACTAGGTTTGATTGATATAGTTCATGGGAAAATTTGTCAAACACGTGAACTTATACGAAGTCTTAATCTTTCACCACCAGTTGAACTATTAGAGTATGAGGCAAGATTCTGTTGCTCTATTATCCTAAATCTATTGAAAGAGACTATGTTAAAGGACATTATGGAGACTGGTGAAGACATTTTGCTTGAGAAAGCCTTCGGTAGAACTGGTATGCTGGAGAAATACGACAAACTGTTCTTTATCATGATCCGAGAACTCCTGAATTACAACTTAGTGAAACCCAAGGGATCAGATTCTGGACGTATGAAACTCGACGTATTTTCATTCAGTTGTCAAAATGTCTGCTTATCATTGCCGCAGGAGATTGCAGAGGAAGCCGTGGTAAAGTTCCCTCAGTGGGCGGACTGCTTTAGATTTCCACTGCATTGTGCTAAATACTTGAAAGAAGTATTGTGGGGTAAAAAGAGCCCTTTGTCTGTTATATATCCTCAAGGAGATCTCAATTTCATGTACCAATTTGATAAGCTAGGTGATTTGCTCGGTGATGTATATTACAATATGTACATGCAGGTCATTGTGGAATATGCAGCTAAGCTATCAATGAAAGGAAGGAAAGTTAGAATTCTTGAAGTTGGTGCTGGTATGGGACATGTAACTCGTCAATTACTACCTAGCTTGTTTGACATACCAAACATTGAATACTGGTTCACTGACCTCGGCAGGGCCTTTGTTGAGAATGCCAAAACGCTCTTTGAGAAATACTCTACGATGATGAGGTTTTCCACGTTTGATATAACGAAGAGTGCTGTACAACAGGGACTGCTTGGCTCATACGATATTGTTATTTCCTACAACGTCATTCACACAACCGAGAGTGTTTATAAATCTGTTACTAATCTGAGGACATGCCTAGGAGAGGACGGAACGTTGTTTATAATAGAGAGCGCCAAAAATGAAACTTGGGCCACACTTGCATGGGGAATTCTGGATGGTTGGTGGTATTTCAAGGATTACGATCTTAGACCATATGAACCAATGTTAGAACCAGAGAAATGGGAGGAAGTTTTGGAGAAATCTGGTTTTCAATCTGTGTTTTCCTATCCAACGGATGAAGATGAAAGAAAGCATGTTGAAAAGTTTTTGTTTATCTGCAGCAACAAGAAAAAACATGCAGAGTATATCCCGGCGCCTTCAGAAGGGTGGTGGAAATCTATTGATCTTTCTGCTCACCGCCATGCGGACTTTGACACTGACTCTTCCTGCAGTGATGAAAGCGGTCTGGGTGAGGATAGTAAAGTTTCTAGGTCTGTTGTAAAGTCTGAGTTAAAAAGAATCTGGTGTGAGCTTTTAGATTTAGAGGAAATTCATGATGATGACGATTTTAACGCTCTAGGTGGAGAGTCTCTACTTGCTATACAAATGATGACGATGGTTCGCAAGCGGATTGGCTATCAGCTGGAAATAGCGGACACCTTCTGTTACACGTCACTAGGAAGCCTTGGAGATTACATATCTGATCAGTTGGAGGCAGAGGCCAGTCAGCATTCGAACAGCGAGTCGTCACAAAATGCTAGTGACAATGAAGGTCCGACTCAAACCTCGAACATAGTCGCAGTAAGTGAGTTTGTTGACACACCAAGTTGTTTACTCATGTTTCCTGGTCAAGGCTCTCAAAAAGTCGGAATGTGTACTTCAATGAGAAATAGTGAAGCTGCAAAACAGGTCTTCGAACATGCAGAGAAAATCCTTGGCTATAACATACTAGATATATGCACTGGACCAGAGGAGATTCTAAAAGAAAAACTTAAGTCCACAGAATTCGTTCAAGTTGCCTTGTTTGTAAGCTGTTTGGCGAAAGTTTCTCAGCTATACAATGAAGACCAAAAAGGTATCCAAACTGTGACGCATGTCGCTGGTTTGAGTGTTGGAGAGTTTGCTGCACTGGTTTTTTCAAAAGTACTGAAGTTTGAGGATGCATTGATTCTTGTACAACAGCGAGGGCGAGTTATGGAAAGGGAAGTTGATAAAGCATCAACAGCGATGGCAAGCGTATTAGGACCATCAAAAGACGGACTTGCGTTATTTCTACAAGAAGTGCTTCCTGAAACAGCAATCTCAACATATCTGGCCGACAATCAACATACTGTAGCTGGAACTGAGAACGATATTGATCATCTTATACAAAAGCTGTCTGATGAAGAAAGTGATACACTGTCAATAATGGATGTCCGTAAGCTGAGAGTTGCAGGCGGTTTCCACTCTCAATATATGGAAGAGGCTGAAAAAGAACTAAGGCCAATCATAGAGCAAATGACATTCCAAAGACCTGAGGTGCCTATCATAATGAATGTTACCGGACAATTATGTGATGATCCAGATATAATTAAAACTTTGGTTTCCCGCCAAATTGTAGACAGCGTGCAATGGAGGGAATCCATGGTTACTGCTTATAATGCAGGAATCAGACATTATATTGAAGTGTCACCTTCCCGCGTTCTGTCATCCATCGTGAGAAAAAGGATTGAACGTTGCAAGGGGTGTAAAAGTGACTTTATTCAGGTTTAATTTGAAGCATGATATTGGGTGCTTGAAACTTTGAGTTGCCTTAACAAGCGAAAAAGTTAGGATGTAACCACTTGTTTTGAATACCTTTCTGTGATCCATGCTACCCAACATGTTTTAACCTTTCATATGCGATGGGCTTTATCAGACAGCATAAATCAAGATCAGACTCCACAGAATTTGGAGTCCAATCTTGGATCTATACCATCTGCTTGTTTTGTGAGGCCTATAGAATGAAAATCTTACAGAAAAAAATGCATTTTAAGTCGTTGAAAATTTGAGTTAAAAAATTCTGCCGCTGAAAGATGTAAGATAGTGATTATAGCGATCTACTAACTTGATATATTAACTACGTGTACATAGCTGTAATAGGAAACTGTTGTCTTAAAACTTGAAATACGTAAAACTGCATTTCACATGTTTAGCAGTGTAAATGTTTTTTGAATGCTTGTTGCTGCACAGCTGACTAGTCCTGGTGCATGTTGCTTAAATAAAGCTGCAAAGGGTGGTTTTTGAATATTATATAAGTTATCTGTCATATTTCCATCTGATACATATAGGATCTGACATGAGTTGGCGTTTGAGATAAAATCTTATTAAACGAGTCTAGGGAAAATGTTATTAAGCGAGCCTTTGGCGAGCTTAATAACATTTTGTCTTGACGAGTTTGTCCAACGAATGTCAGATTCTTTTTATAACATAACATTAGTTCACAAATTATAGATCAGAAGATGCAAAACCATCTACAGATGCACCCGATATATTATCCGTAAAACCCATTCACTTCTATGAAATATGTATAAAATGAAGTCAAAGAATGGTGTCACACAATTGTGATACCAAACGTGTAAGATAAGAAAATTTGTAATGGGTATATTATACTGAAAACAGGGGAGATAAATTTATGTGATAAATGTATCTTTGCAGCAGACGACTTTGAAAACATCTTCGTCAAGAAAGAATAATCATTATGCATTAAGGTTTCATACATATATACATATGAAAACATTGATGCAAATGGAAAAATTGCTTGTTATGATTTTCACAATGTTTTCAGAAGTTGTCTGTTGCAAGACCAACAGATTTGTCACAGATATAATAACTTGAGGGCACACTAACCATAAATTAACCCTTTACCTCTTTACCAAATGCAATATTTTAGACAGGTCCAAATTTAAAGCATCTGCAATTAAATTTGGCTCAAATGACTGGATTTGTTTCTGGAAGGTTAGAAAACATTGTGGGAAACGGAGAAAATGCTGGTTACCAGCATTTTCTCCTTTTCCCACAATGTTTTCAGAAAGCTTAATTTCCCAGGGCTGTTAAAACTTATGATTGTGTAGTAATGTGTTTACTCTTTACCACACAACAAAGGCTTTTGCAGACAACAAAATTAAGCCTGGTCCAAATTGAAAGAATTTGCAGATGACATTAAATGTTACTCAAAACATAAAATTTGTCTTTCAAAGGGTAGAAAACATCGTGGGAAAAGGAAAAAATTTCTTCTTTTCCTTCTGTGTTTTCAAAAACCTTCTTCAGGACCGTTAAATTCCAGAATTGTGTGGAAAAGTGTTGTGAGACAATCCTGTTTGTTAAATACCCTAAATAACACAGCTGTTGAAAACATTGTCAGTAAAGGAGAAAATGCGCATATAGAGCATTTTCTCCTTTTTCCATAATGTTTCAACCCTATCAAAAAAAAGTTCCAGCATTTGATCTTCATTTAATTCAAAGGCTATCAATTTTTTTAAGTTTTTAAGTCTAGAATTAAGTTGTCGAGTAAAATTGTTTCTGGTCTACAGCGGAGCTCCTCTGACTACCTCGTAACTGTCAGGTTGAATCGTTGTATTTGTTGCTGTTTGTTTGATTTTAATATTTTTATCTCACTTGTTTTCCCAAGCAAAATCAAAATATTGTCATAACCCTGTTGTTGTCATGCAAAAATTGGCTTACCTGATACCTTTCATTAATGAATATATTTATCTCAAACTTCGGCTAGTTGTCCATTCAAAGTTATGCCCCCTTTTTTTCTTATAATCTTCATGGAAAAAAGTAACTGCCACCGAGTGATGGTACCATCATATGGTGCTTGCTTTTGTTGTATTTGTAATTTGTTGTTGTGTATGTTTTTGTTACATTTTTTGTAATAATACCATTTCATTTCATGCTTTCCGGTAGGATATCGAGAAATAGCAGTGAAAATATTTTTCGATATTACATGGGTACGACCAGTGAAAATACCGATTTTCATGTTCTTGTTGCCTAGGTAAATTGCGCGTGCCTCACAACCAGATGGAAATATGACGTCATTTACCTTACATTTCTCGCGCTTGACGTAATATTGTAATGCGTTGCTATGCAGGAGGGGTACGCCACGGGGATTAACGGAAAAGAACTGTACTGGATTTTGATAAAGCTCCTCCCAGAAAGGGTTAAAAGCATGAAATAAATAGAATATTTGTTTTTTTCGGTGAAAGATCGAAATTTATTTCATCGAGTGAACACCATCGGTAATATTTTCACGAGTGGCTGAACACCATCGGTAATATTTTCACGAGTGGCTGTGCCACTCGTGAAAATATTACCGATGGTGTTCACTCGATGAAATAAATTTCGACCTTTCACCGAAAAAAACAAATATCCTCTATTGCCTCATTACCTCAAAAAAAAATTGAACTATGCTCTGGCAAAAGATGGTTCAAAGCATCTCCATGATGCATTATACCAGGCAAGTCATCACATAATTGTGGGTTCATAAAATCCATTTCGTCTAACAGCTCACAGAATAAGGTAGACCGGTCCTTTGACTTGCAGAAAATTGACCAATGGTAAATAGTTTCCACTCATGTCAGCCTGCATGGATTGCTCATGCTTTTTGCAGATGTACTAAGCCCCCTTTTCAAAGAGCACAGCTCATTTGCAGTAGACCACTTCAAAGCATGAACTGGGCAATGTTCACCAATACATCTGAAAACATGATGGCAAAAGGTGAAAAAGCTCATTATGAGGTCTGCTGCAAGTCGAAAAATATATATTTACATGGGGTGATGAGTTAACGGCATAACCTTTTATAAACAATGAGGAAACTCATATAAATTTGTGTGTGTTTTTGTGTTTATAAGAATTTCATTGTAAAACGTGTACTTCTATCAGATAATATCGACATAAAGAAATGTTTTAGAAAGATTAGTTTTAATTGTGTATGATGAACTTTTACTGCACAGTTTCTAAATGTTAATGATTTGTATTATCATGCACTTATAACTAATAAAGACGATATATGGTTAACATAGCAATTGTGTTAATTGCAAATTTGATTTGAGTCTGTAATTCTTTACCAAACAACAAAATTTAACCTTAAGGCTGCTAAGCGCCACTCACTGACCTCTTGCAGACAGTGTAGATCAAGATCAGACTGCACAGAATGTAAGCTGCTCTTATGATGGGATTTGTCTTAATATGGGTGAAAAATATTATGGAAAAGAGAGAAAAAGCATTTTCTTCCTTTAAAAACCTTGTATCCAAATCACGATAACATGAGATTGCAAAGGGTTCACCAGTTCAATACACATACAGCTCCCCCATTTACCCTGAACCAAACAGCTTCAAAGAAATAAAAAGTTTCTCATTAATGCTAAGGGAAAAACATGTGAGAAAAGAAGCACCTCCTTCTTACAAGCAGTTAAGTTCCTTTGCCATGATGTTTACAAAAGCTGTCAACTATTGCTTGTAAGAATGCCAGTATATGCTGCTTTCAACATTTGCTCAGTTACATCTCTAAGACAGGCAATTCCTGGCTTTACCAGATTTCAGCCAGGGCTCTGCAGTGCCTTGCCAAAGGACATCAACATACTACCAACATCACAAGAGAAATTGCAACCGGAATTGATAGATAAGAAATCGGTCCCTTTTAGACCCTTTCAGCCCCATTGGCAAAAACAAAGGTATCGTTTTTTTTCCATTCTTTGAATCAACTGCCCTTTCATTGCCATTTGTGAAAACTGGAGCTCTTGCAGAGCACAGCTCAAGATCTTGTATTTGTTTTGTCTACTTGGTTGGTCATGCCTATAACACAAAAAATCTGATTTTCCATGGATTATGTTTATAGCCATCAAAATGATTAAGTTTAACTCTTAATCATATGACAACATTTGACACTAGTCCAAACTGAAAGCACTTGTAGACGAGAAAATGAATGTGACTCTAAAATTCAAAGTTGTTTTTGGAATCCAAGGGTAGAACACATTATGGGAAAAGGAGAAAATGCTGGCTACCAGCATTTTCTCCTTTTCCCATAATGTTTTCAAAAGCTTACTTTCTTAGGGTTGTTAAAACTCCCAATTGTGTAGTAAAAGCTCAACAGAAGCAAGGGTTTAATGCGTGTAAAAGCATTGTGGTATAATGAAAAATAAGATTGTCCTCCTTTTGCCAAATATTTTTAAAAGTCTGCAGCTGCAAGACAAAAAAGGTCATCTACAGTTGGCTTTGTCTGATTTGAAAGTTACACAACTTCTGATTGGCTAAACCATTTGGTTTAGCCAAATGGTTTAGCCAATCAGAAGAAGTGTTACTTTCAAAATCTATAATTAGACCAAGATATATTCTTAAGAATGGCTGGTGAATACAGACCCATTTTGTTACATCATGGTACACAATAAAAGCACACAATAAAAAGGCGCATAAAAAAGTAACGATTTTTAATTTCTTATAAAATTTAACAAAGTAACAAATCTTAGCACAACAAACATCATGCATAAACAGACATAAGTTTGACAATCAAAAGACGCATTGAACACAGACTAAGCTAAAATCATCTGTAATTTAGAATTACTTAACAGCTGTTTCCAACCTTATGTCTACTCTGTCAAAAAGTAAACTTTTAAAGAAAGACACAATACCTTGATAATTCAAAGACAGAAGTACAAAAAACAAAAACAACATAGAAACTAGAACTTGTTTTTCTACAAAAAAAACAGATGTCTCCCCCCTTTTTGGTGTAAGAATGATTGATATGTCACCAAGGCAATTTCTAACTGAAATAATGGTCATTTTTCTCTAACGGTTTTCGAGTTATAGAGCGGACACGAAATTGTACGTAAAATGAGTAAGGAAAATAATCAAAGGGAAATAACTCGAAAAATATACAAGCCAGAGTTATGGTTCTTGTGTATGACGCTTCGTCTCATGGTGCTTTACAAATGTGTGAAGTTTTATCAAAATATCTTAAAAGGTTTTCGAATGATAGAGCTGACACGATTTGTGACGGACAGACAGACAGACAGATTGACAGACAGACGGACAGACAGACGCACCGGGAAAAACAATATGTCTCCTGACCCTGACGGGGGGAGACATAACAAGGAAAAAATAATTAAACAGTAAGTGATGTGTCAGAAAAAATATGAACTGTAAAATCTTTATTATTTAACTTTAAGTAGATGACAAAATTTTCAACTTCTCTCTGCAGATAACAAACTTAATGTACCTCAAATGATGAAAGTTGTCTTTCAAGGGGTACAAAACATTATGCTTAAAAGAGAAAATGCTGGTGAGTAGCATTTTCTCCTTTTCCCATGATGTTTTCAAAAGCCCTCTTCTGAAGGGTCATTAAAACACAGGATTATTTGGAAAAAGAATATACTTCCGTCTTTCAAGGGAAGAAAACACTGTGGGAAAAGCACACATTACTGGTAACCAGCATTTTCTCCTTCTCCTACAATGTTTCTGAATGCCTTCCTCTTTAAAGTCTTTAAAACTCTGAATTGTGAGGTAAAAAATTGACCTGTTACCAAACAATCGAGAGTTTATATGACGTAATGTAATAAGACTTTTGAAAACATTGTGAAAAAAGGAAAAAATGCTGGCAAACAGCTTTTTTTTTTCCTTTTTCCACAATGTTTTTGACCCTTTTAAAGAAAGATTGCATCACTTTTGATTAGACTTCTAAAAATGCTTTGAATATGGAGGCATCTAAAATTTTATTGTTAGATAAAGAGTTAACCATTTAAGTTTACCAAACAATACCATGTTTTAATGACCCTGACAAAGAGGGCTTTTGAAATAATTTAGAGAAAAGGAGAAATGCTGGTAACAAGGGTTTTCTGCTTTCCTACTTTTTTTTCTATCCTGTTGATTGATTGATTGATTGATTGATAGAGTTGGAGTTTAATGCCATTTTAACAGCTTACCGGTATGTCATATCACGGTGGTCAGTGCACCTAAGCGTGTGTTTCCTGGTATTCTCACATCGGTACTGACACAACTTTCTTTCCAAGTCACTGACTACTTTCTCATGTGCAGAGGTAAGAAGGAAAAAATCCCTGGGAAAAAAGTTTGCCTTAACCAGGTATCAAACTCACAACCACCAGGTCACAAGTCCAATACGCTAACCACTGAGCTACCCCGATGGGCTTTTCTATCCTATGAGCCACTTTTAAATTGTCATCTGCAAATGCCTTCAATTTGGGAAAGTTTAAAATTTTGTCATTTGGTAAATAGTTAAAAAACATTAAAAAACATCCTTGTGACAAATGGATAATCAACATGTATTATCAAACAAAAACATTTTAGATTTGTCCAAAATGAAAGCATTGACAGACGACAAAATAAATGTGACCTGAAAATTAAAATTTGATTTTGGTAGAGAAGAAAAAATATAGTTTTGTCCACACTGAAAGCATTCACAGACCACATATTAAATGTGACTAAGTAAAATTGAAATTTTACACTGGCAGGGAAGAAAACATTGCGGGAAAAGGAGAAAATGCTGGTTACCAGCATTTTCTCCTTTAACCAAAATGTTTTCAAAAGGCCCTCTTCTTCAACATCTTTTAAACTTGGGATTTTGTGGTCAAACGGTAAGATTTAATACATAAATACATGTGTGGCAAAAGCAACATGAACAAATTGCTTATTTTGCAATTTCTCCTATTGCTACAATGCTTTCTAGATTGGTTTGCTGCAGGACAAGAAAACATCTATTGAAAGTAACAAGAATTTATCACTATTGCTCAAAAAAGATCACAATCTAAACCAAACTTGTCTTCATACGCTTGTCGAAGAACTTCTAGTCGAGGGAGATAGCCATTCAACACATTGTCGGGGTTCTTTTTAAACCATGTATGTAGATCACAGACAACTGTCGGGTTCAACACAGATATCTCAAGAAGTGTTTCAAGACATTTTTTCTGTATAACGGGATCACCTGGAAAGTTATACATAATTACAAAAGACTTATTGATGATGATGATGATGATGATGATGGTGGTGGTGGTGGTGGTGGTGATGAAGATGATGATGATGACTGAGGTTTTATGCTCCTTCAAACAATACAATACACTCTATAAAACCAATTAACTTTACACCGACTGTAAAACGAAATTTTACAACTAAGATCTATCATGCACAATGACTGCTTCCTGGAAACCTTAATCCTTTCCCAAACAACATATTCTTGATGCTACCAAATTACATTTTGTTTTGTTTGTACTGGAATTTAATGACTTAGGTCATGTCACAGCAGCTAGTACTATATCTTCTATAATGACAAAAATATTATAAAATGTTGAAGTTTTTGCATGACAATGACGCAGACAATAAGACTATGGCAATACCTTGATGTTTTATTAACAAATAGCCAAGCTAAAAATGGTAGGTGAATAGTTTGCAATTTTCATGATTTTCACAACAACTGTATAGATGAAAGCAAAGATATAAAAGTCAGAAAATTACCTGGCTGCTTTGACAACATAGCAGTTAACCATGTTTTACATATCTGCTGCAAGTCACGATGTTTTACTGCATCTGCATAGAAAGTTGCAATCGCACCTGCAGAAAAAAATGACAATATGCACCAACATGATAGTTAGTAAAATCTTAAACTTTAAGGAATACAAAATTTTGGACTGGACCAAATTGAAAGCATTTGCAAAGAACAAGTTAATGTAGCTCAAATGATAATTTCTGTCTTTGATATGGTAGAAAACATTGTAGGGAAAAGGAGAAAATGCTGGCTACCAGTATTTTCTCCTTTTTCCACATTCTTTCTAAAAGCCTCCAGGGTCCTTAAAACTCGAGACAGTGTGATTAAAATTAAATTAAATTAAATTTTAAGCCAAAATTCAATTTGTGCAAACACTTTAAACTTTGTGCTTTTAAATTACGAAATTCGATAGGGGCTACCCATAATTCAAAAGTTTTCAATCAAGATGCATCAAAATAATGAGGAAACTATTAACTGATCACCACTTAAAAGAAATTTGTATAGGCAAAATGAATTAAGGTTAAATCCATGTATAGATCTTGTGGAAAACATTGAAGGAGAAACAGAAATTCCTTGTTACCCTATTTTTGTCCTCATGCAACAATCTTTTTCAAAAGTGGTCTGCTGGGTTATAAAACAGTTGTCTGTGGGTGGTAGTGTGTTAATACTATCGAAAGCCCAATACTGACTTTGTTTCACTTTCTTTCATGGTATTTTGCCCACTGCCAATCAATCCCTTGTTTTCATGACCCTGAGAAAGGCTATGAAAACACTTTGGAAATAAGAGAAAGTGCTAGTTACCAGAATTTTCTCCTTTTTCCACAATGTTTTCCAACTTAAAAAAAAGAAAATTCCATGACTGGAGCAACATTTAATATGTCGTCTGCAAGAACTTTCAATTTGGCCATGAATAAAACTTTTTCATCTAGAAAAGAGTTAGCACATAATTTAACCTATTACCAAACAATCCCATAGTTTTACAACCATTAGGAAGAAAACTTTTGACTGGAAACCAGCCAGACTTGAACTCAAGACCTCCAAAGAAGCTGCTGGTGTAGATTCCAGATTAGACAGCATAATCCTGATACAGACCTGGATCTAAGCTCTTATCCATCTCCTTGAGGAGACATTTACCTGTCACCCCATCTTTTGGCATAATTTACCAGTATTGACACCCCTTCAAGCACTATTTACTTGGTGGGACTATTTACCTTAATATCCCCACTTGAGGCACTATTTACATGTAATGTCTCCCTTGAGGCACTATTTACCTGATATGTCCCCTTGAGGCTTTAGTTTGTATAGGATTGTATAGGAGTTTAACGTCATTTTAACAGCTTAGGTCATATCATGGCGGTCAGTGACGCACCCGTTTGTTTCCTGGCTTTCTCACACCAGTACTGACACAACTTTCTTTCTAAAGCCACTTACTATTTTTCTCACATGCATCAGAGGTTAGGGGCAAAAATCCCCAGAAAGAAAGTTTGCCGCAACAGGGTATCGAACCCGCAACCTCCAGGTCATGAGTCAAATATGCCAACCACTGAGCTTCCCGGCCGAGCATCCCCTTTAAGGTATTACCATTCTAACGCTTCTAGTGCAACATGGAATAAAATTTCTTATTAGTTGATATTTTTGCACATTTCTAACCTACCAGAAATTCCTTTGATGTCTATCTTGAAATAATTTGTTGATACTTTTATTAGTTTCCTGAAAAGGGAGGTAATTATCATCTCCCTTCGTAATGAGAATATAGTGGTTTTAGATTTATAAATTATAATTCTAAGAAGGAAAAACGGAAAAAGTGGCTCGGTTAAAGTAGTACAATAATACTCATTTTTCATAATAGCAAATTTTGTAGGATAATATCAGAGTGGAAATAGATGTTTTCCATTAGGAAGGTACTACCTTAAGGACCTTTTTAACTGTCATATTCCCTTGTAGCATTATTTCACCTGATATGTCCCCCCTTGAGGCACTACGTACCTGTAATATCCAGTATAGCACACTCATAGCCAGAAGGCCCTATGTCCTTTTTACACAGGTATCTGTTGTAGGCAGGCTGTAGACCTTGTCTGTTTATAAAATGCTCCTTACACCATGGCCATTTTTCACTAATCAGTAACAGTTTACAAGCTTTCACAACCTCAAACTGACAAACTGTAAAATATACAGAGACGTACACATATATGGGGATTCTTTGGGGTTCAAAAAGTAATTCCTCCCTAGGTCTTTGCTACAACCTATGATGTGGGCACTCATTAGAACCATCTTGTCTAGTCACCCACAAATAAGGATTAAGTGTTTTCCAATTTGATAATAGAATAACTCTTGCTGTTAGCTAAAAACCAATGCAGTGCTCCATAGTATCATCTCATCAAGGCAACTTTTAATAAGTAGCCACAAATAAGGTTTTAACAGTTTCAGGATTTGATGACACAGAATCTCTATAACTCTTCACTAAACCCTACCTTGTGGGCACTCAGAATTATCTCAAGACAGTTTTAATGACTAGCAACAACTTAGGTTTGACGATATAACCTAGTTATTTCACTGGAAAAGTTTCAATTTTCCTTCTGAAATTATCATGTTATATATGAGCCATGCTCTGTTGAAAAGGGGCTTAATGTATTTACATAAAGTATTGACCATTAATATAAATCACTGCTAGTTTGGTTTCCTATTCAGCAGCAACTTTTATTAATCAACCAACAATTTAATTTTCTAAACAAAAATTTTCCATGTAAAAGTACCTGTCTCAAACAGGCATCTGTCTTAACTCTTTGTTAAATGACAAAATCAGACTTCTTCTCTTCCAATGCATCTGATGATAACAAATTAAATGTGGTTCATGTTATTGTCTTTGATAGGGAAAAAATGTGGGAGAAGGAGAAAACGCTGGTATGCATTTTCTCCTTTCCTGATAATGTTTTCGAAAGCCTTCTCCTTCAGGTTCGTTAAAACATAGGGATTGTTAGGTAAAAGGTTATGGAGTTAGTTTTGTTTTTGTACCCATAGAGGGCTAACTGGCTCTTTCAGCGCCAAATACACCACTATGCCATTTCCAGAGGCTAAAAATACAATCCACTTAAAACTCAGATTTTTATCTTACAGGTTTGACTAACAAGCAGATGGCATAGATACAAGATCAGACTTCATGTTCTGTGCAGTCTGATCTTCACCAATACTATCCACAAAAGCCCATGTTTTTGCCAATGGTGGGGAACTTAGAATACAAGCGCAAACAACCATATAAGTACAAACTTAC
This sequence comes from Hippopus hippopus, assembly GCA_946811185.2. Taxonomy (NCBI): domain Eukaryota; kingdom Metazoa; phylum Mollusca; class Bivalvia; order Cardiida; family Cardiidae; genus Hippopus; species Hippopus hippopus. The sequence continues at coordinate 17,813,625 of OX328110.1, read as the reverse complement.
TGTAGAACTACAGACTTACCAGCTTCAACTGGCTGCTCTGAGTTGAAGTCAAACAACCTTGTTGTAAGTATCTTCAGAACTGCTTCAGGACTATCCAGAGATCCAGACCAATTACACAGCTTCTCCAGGACTTTCAGAGCCTAAATAATGAATGAACGAAAATCAGAATTCTGAATGCATCCATTGCTGGTCTTGATTAAAAATAAGAGCACTGCATTTGGGTGCAGAAAACTGTTGCTTTTGGTGAAAATTCTTAGTTAAAAAACAGGCATAACTGTGTCAAAAATATATTCATGGTTACCTTCCCTTGATGTATGGTTCCACTTTTTAAAGTTAATAACTAGTTCAAGTTTTAAGTAAATATCTGAAGTAATGACATAGATATTACAAGATGTCAAAAGTTCTGCTTGACAAAGCAGACAACAGTGCACATGACGCCAGGGCTATGACTTTCCCTTCGTGTTTTCTTCAAAAACAGCACAGCAAAAAATGCTCTGTGTCCTAAGTTGATTCCTTATACACAGGTATCCTTCACAAAATAATTCCTTGTGTGTTTACAAGGTAGTCAGAGTTAGAGGGTACTATCCTAACCCTTTCCCAAACAACAAGTTTTAGACTCTTCCAAATTCAAAGCATCTGCGGACGATACATTTGACAATGGTACAAATCAACTGAAGTTCTTTGATAGGGTAGAAAACACGACGGGAAATATAGAAAATGCTGATAACAAGCATTTTCTACTCTTCCAACAATTTTTTCAAAAAGCAAGATGATTTCTGACTGGCTACACCAAATGGTTTCCTTCAATAACATATATATTCCTTTGAAATTTAGAAATTCTTGAAAAGAGAATTAAATTTAGAATGGTTAGTTTCACAGGCCTGTATGATCAGAGAATAAAACTGCAAAGATAGAGAAAAAATGTCTTTTACTTTACCTTTGTACCAAATTCCGTGCCCTGACCAACCAGGCTTTTGGTTACAATATACTCCAACACAATCAGCATACTGGGTGTGTGTGTATTATCCTGGACACTGTCTGTGGGCTTTCTCAGGACTTCCGGCCACACACTGACCACAGGCACAACAAATAACCACAGATTGAGAAAGCCACATGTGGCAAGGTTGTGCAGCATTACTCGCACATGCTCCACATCTCCTGGATAATAAAAAGATAAAGGAAGTCCATATGTATTGTTATAACATAAAAACTCCTGTGTCTAATTCTTTACCAAACAACAAAATTATAGACTGGTCCAAATTGAAAGTATTTGCAGACGACAAAATAAATGTGACTGAAAAATTGAAATTTGGTTTGGGAAGGGAAGAAAACATTGTGGTAAAAGGAGAAAATGCTGGTTAACCAGCATTTTCTCCTTTTTCCACAATGTTTTCAAAAGGCTTCTCAGGGTCGTTAAAAAACGGGATTGTGTGGTAAAGAGTTAACTCTTAACCAAATGACAAAATTTTAGACTTGTCAAAATTTAAATCATATGGAGATGACAAAATAAATGTAACTCAAAAATTAAAATTTAGTTTTGGAAGGGTAGAAAACATTGTGAGCAAAAGAGGAAATGCTGCTTACCAGCATTTTCTTCTTCTCCCACAGTGTTTCTAAAAGCCGTCTTTGTCAGGGTCATTTAAACTCCAAACTGTGTGGTAAAGGGTATAGTTACCAACCTTATTTCCTTTTCCCATGATTTTTTCAATAGCCTTTTTTATCACATAACTTCCCCTATCTTCAATGCAATACAGCTATTATGAATTTTCTTGTATTTGGTCAACACTCTGTAAATTATACACCTCATTTCTAAAACATTGACCTAGGTTCCTGAATGCAATTAACAGTCAAAATTCGTAATAATGATGAGGTTGTTTATTTAATCACTTTTAGATTCAAAACAAAAGCAATATATGCAAGTTTCTTTAGAACTATTTTTCGTTCATAATGTACCTGTCAAAGAAGCAAATAGGCTTCATGTAAATTTCATTTCACATTATACATGTATGCCTATGCTTTAACACATTTTGGACCATAATTCTTGTTATACAGTTATGTGATAAAAAGAATCTGACATTTGTTGCCTTTTGAGGTAAAAACTTATTATACTTGTCCACAAAAAATGTTATTAAACTCGCCAAAGGCTCGCTTAATAGCATTTTTATGTAGACTCGTTTAATAAAACTTTATCCAAACACCAACTCTTGTCAGTTCCTTTATATCTCAGGTTCTTAAAACTAGGGATTGTGTGGTTTTAGTAATATACCCATCATGAATTTCCCTTTCCTAAACACATTTGAGATAAGCATGAGGTGACATTACAGGTCATAGCCATACTTCGACATGCTTAATTTCTAAAATATCACCAGCAAATTAAAGGCCCTGTAGAGGCCAAAATATCAAAGCAGGTGTCATAATACATTTTAATTTAAATCATACCATTTAGAAATATTAAAAATATTGTGGAGATGACAGTCTGTTACCGTGTGGTCGGGCCATATGTTAGTTACTGGCAGAAAAAAGAATTTTAAAATCAGGCAAAAAGTAAACAAAAGACACAGCTACCTGGCAGGTTTTAACCTAGTTTTGAAATTAATTTCTCTGTTAGGAACTAACTCTTAGACTGACCGTACAATGACAGATTGTCATCTTCACAATAATTTCCATACTTTTAAATGGTATGATATGAATTCAAATGCATTTAAACACCTGCTTTGTTTACTTTTGGGCACTATTGTTACTTTATTAAGTTACAGAGTTATCAAAAGTCAACCTATTTGGTTATTTTTCACCCTGGATTTACATCCCTGTTAAAGAACAGAAAAGGTGTCATTCCACAAAATTTAAATAGACCTATGTTTTCACATTTAGTGAACTGTAATTCTACAGGAAAAGTCATGTGATAAGAAGAATCTGAATTAAGCCTTCCTAGCAGTTGAAGATGACAAATAAATTCTGACTTAAGTTATGCTAATTGTCTTTTAACCATTAAGCTGCTAAGCGCCACTCACTGGCCTTTTGCAGACAGTGTAGATCAAGATCGGACTGCACAGTCTGATCTTGGATCTACACTGTCTGATTAGGAGAAATTTGAAATAACATTATTTGGGGTTTTTACAATTGGATTAAAAGTTTTATCTAATTTATTTAGCAGGATAAAGGTTAAATCGTGGAAAACATAGAGGGAAAAGGTAAAAATACTGGTTACCTTTTCCCACAATGTTTTCAAAAGCCTTCTAACTCAGGGTCGTTATAACTCGGGAATGTTTGGTAAAGGGTCAAAGAGCTTGCTAAATAGCTTATTTCTAGACTTGTTACATTAAATTTCATCTAAAAAGCATGAATGCATGTGAGTAAATACAATTGAGCCATGCTCTGGCAAAAGGGGGTTTGATGCATTTCCGTGATGCATTATACCAAGCAAGACATCACCTAATTATGGATCCACAAAATCTGTTTTGTCAAACAACCTACTGGATCATAAGGTAGAATTATCCTTAAACATGCAGAAAATTTAAAGATAGTGCAAAGTTTTGGCCCATGTCAGCCTGCGCTGACTGCACAGGCTGACATGGGTCAATACTTTTCGCAAATGCATTAAACCTCCTTTTCAGAGAGCATGGCTCAATTATATACTTTAACCGCTGACATTATAACCTCCTGCCAATAAAATTTTTTCCTCTTTTTTTCTTTCAGAAATATTGTGGCAAAAGGAGAAACTGCTTACAACTGACAGTTTTGTTCTTTTTGCCATTAGTTAGAACATATGATCATGCATAATACCTTTATTCATGATAACCAAATCAAATTTGCAGGGATGTTTCAAACCTTGTCTGCTTCGAGTTTATTTTGGATGGAAACAGGTCAAGCTTTAAATCTTGGACCTAATCAAACTGAAAGCATTAGCAGCCGATAAATTAAATGTAGCTCAAATGGTGATTTCTGTCTTTGATATGGTACATAACATTGTGGGAAAAAAAGGGGAAAATGCTGGTTACCAGCATTTTCTTCTTTTCCCACAATTTTTTTAAATGTTTCTTTCTAAGGGTCAATAAAACCCTGGATTGTGTGGTAAAGGGTTAAACAGACATTATGGTTAATCCCTTTTTGCATACCTTCTCTCAAACAAGTTGCTGTAAAAAGCCGTGCTAGAGACATTTTTCCAACCATAGTAACCGTCAGCTCTTTTGTGAAGATCTTTTCCCAAACCATCCTTAAGATGGTATCGTGCCCTGTATCCTGGAAGGAAAAAAAATGAGGGATTGATTGTTTTATTTTGTGGGTTTTCACCAAAGACTCTTGTCTCTTGTTTTTTGACAAAATTTACTCTCTATAACCACATATAATAGACAAGGTGTATATAACTATATATCCGGCCAAACAAGAGCCCCAGCAATTTGTCTATATTTTTCATATATTTAAGCCATGCTCTGGCAAAAGGGGGCTTAATGTATCTCCAAAATGCATTATACCAAGCAAGCCATCATATAATCATGGAACTATAAAATTGGGTTTTGCCCACAACTGACTGAAATCAGAGGTGGTATGGTCCCTGGACATGCAAAAAATTCACAAATAGCAAAAAGTTTGGACCCATGTCAGCCTACACGGACTGCGCAGGCTGATATGAGTTGATACCTTTTCCAAATGCATTAAGCCCCCTATTAACAGAGCGTAACTCATTTTTGAATACAAACAGAGAAAGACTTCTATTTGGTCATGTTCTGTGGTACTTAATATCTGATTTGGCATACAGAACAAAAAACTACTTGATAAATGTTAAGAGTGGTATAAAGGTTGAAACTCTTCTCATCTTAACATACCATGGAAATTTTGATACCATAGTGAATATATTAAACAAATCTGATTGGTTCATCAAACTTATTGTTCAACTTTTGAAATAACTTTGAGCTATTTAAAGTAGTTCTCGCAGATCAGATTCACTGGCCATCTAGAAATTCCAGCATCTAGGTGTTTTCTACTAACAGAAAACATCAGTTTCAACTACCCCAGACTTAAAAAGAGTTCAAATTTTTGCCTCTTACCAGGTCTGTATCTTGAGAAATACAAGTTATCAAGTCCATGGCTTTCTTTTCTACATCATTCAAGAAAGGCAAGTCCTCAGTTACACTCATATGGCTACCAGAGTTACAAGTCTTATATACATGGGCCAAGTCTAACAGCTCTATCCTCAGTCTTCCAATACACTGAAAAATAGAAAAATTTGATTATCTAACAGGCACAACATTTCTGTGATACAGAAAAAATAACCAGCAACCAGGATAAATAACCAAAGACTCTAAAAAAAAAAATTGAAAGTTAAAGAGACCAAAAAGAATTATTTTAAACTTAAGAACATTTGAATTGTGGATTCTTAATGGTATCTAAAGCAAACATATATGTATTCACCTCTTAGTAAAGTCTTTACCCTTATATACATACAGTGTTAATCCATATATGACCTTTCCATGACTTTGTTTTACAACAGACCAATTCTGTTACGTATTGCAGCAAAGAGAGAAGAGAAATTGATTTTAATAGGTAAACTCTCTTTTGCCACAACAATTTTACATGTCGTAAATCCTTATGGGCAAAAGTATGGCCAGTACAGGATTCGAACCTAGGATCCCTAGCTTACAGGGCAAGTTCTCTAACCACTGAGCTACCTGGACCGCTCAACATCCATTATACTGATTATCACTACACTCCTTTCCTCCTGAATTTTAGGAGCTGTCCCACTCAATGGTCCATAGGAGCCTTTTGGTCTTTGCAACCACTTCTAACATCATTGCTGTAAATTCTTAGGGGGAAAGGTATAGCCAAAAAAGGATTTAAACCTGGTATCCATTGCTCACAGGGTGAGTGCTCTTACTATTGAGCTACCCAGAGTGCTCCACATCATCTCTACCAATTATCACTACTGGTTAACCGTATTCTACGATGTTATTATTCTACAAGGCAGTCATTTAAGGATGTAATGGGAAGCCAGACTTTGATATATGAAAGAAGCTTTAAGCGTTTATCACACATATACCAAATTTTTAACGACCCTTAGAAAGAAGGCAATGAAAACATGGTGGGAAAAGGAGAAAATGTTAGTAAACAGCATTTTCTCCTTTCCCCATCATGTTTTCCACCCTTTCAATGACAAATCGGACAATATGAACCACATTTGTTGTCTACAAATGTTTTTGATTTGGACATGTCCAACATCCTGGAGTTCTCTAAGTTAAAAGCTTTTGCATATGACATACCTAGTGAAGCTCAAATGATGGCATTCAGCTGTGAAAGCATGGAAATACTGTGGGAAAAGGAGAAAATGCTGGTTACCAGCATTTTCTCCTTTAACCACAATGTTTTCCAAAGCCTTTCTGTCGGTGTCGTTAAAAGTCTTAATTGTGTAGTATATGATAACTTACCTCTAAACATGTTTCTACCACATGTTGACCCTTAGTTGCTCCAGGAGGAATTTCTGTTATTGTCTTGAAGAAATCTTGCACTTTTTCTGATGATGTCAAAAACACTTCCATCTTTCTAGTGTTTTCTGCAATAGTTACCATCATTCAATCATAAATCTACCAACAAACTTCCGCTACAAAATATCTCTTTCCTGTACATGCCAATTTTTCACCAATGAAAAACTAATGCAAGTGAAACAAGGCAAAAACATTTAACCCTTTACCACACAGTCCTGACTTTAAACAACTTGAGGAAGAAGGCTTTTGAAAATATTGTGGGACAAGAAGAAAATGCCAGGAACCAGCATTTTCTTCTTTTCCCATAATGTTTTCTACCCTTTAACTCTTTACCGAATGACAAAATTCTAGACTGGTCCAATCTGAAAAGTTTTGCCAACAACAAATTAAATATGGCTCAAATGATGAGATATGTCTCTGAAAGGGCAGAAAACATTGTGAGAAAAGAAGAAAATGGTGGTTACCAGCATTTTCTTCTTTTCCCATACTGTTTTCCAAAGGTTTTTGTGTCAGGATTGTTAAAACAGGGGTTTGTGTGATTTAAACTTGAAAGACAAAGTATTTGTCTTGAGAAACATTTGATAGGTAATCTGCAAATGCTTTCAATTTGGACAATTCAAAAATTTTGTTTTTTGGAAAAGAGTTGATGCTTTACTACACAATCTTGAATTTTAACAACTTTAAACAATGAGTCAATTGAAAACATTTGTATAGAAGATGCTGGCAGGCAGCATTTCTTTTCCCATGATGTTTTCTGCCCTTTGAAAGAGAAATTCTGTCATATGACCAAGGTTCAATTCTGGTCTGCAAAAGCTTTGAACGTGGAAGATTCTGAAATTTTGTTGTCTGGTAAAGATTTAAATAACCCTTTACTAGACAATCCCATGTTGAAAAGGAGAAAATGCTGATGAAAAAATAGAAATACTATAAAAGAATTTCTTACCATAACTAATAGAATCTGTGTCACTTTCTGCTTTGCCTTTTTGGAACAGTGTCCCTTTAGCCTGACATGAAAATCGACATACAAATTATCTAAACAATGTCTCTCAGGCCCAAGATAAAACAAGAGGGCCATGATGGCCCTGAAGTCGCTCACCTGAGCCTTTTGACCAAACATGATCCATTTTAAATCTCTTTCGAGATATTATGATAAATATTCTAAAAAAGTATTCATAATTATTGGACTGAAAATTTGGCCTAAGCTTGTATACAAGCTTTTTCTAGACTCATCCAAGATGTCATCAAGAAAAACATCCTGACCAAGTTTCATGAGTATTGGACTGAAAATGTGGCCTCTAGAATAAAAACAGGGTTTTTCTAAGATTTGACCTAGTGACCTAGTTTTTCACCTGACTTGACCCATTTTCAAACTCATTTAAGATGTCATCAAGACAAACATTCTGAGCAAGTTTCATGAGTATTGGACTGAAAATGTGGCCTTTAAAGCATACACTAGGTTTTTCAAAGATTTGACCAGGTGACCTATTTATTGACTCAACATGACCATTTTCAAACCCGTCAGAGATATCAACAAGGCAAGCATCCTGACCAAGTTTCATGAGTATTGGACTGTCAGGGCCTCTAGAGCATACACAAGTTTTTTCAAAGATTGGTCCCAGTGACCTAGTTTTTGACCCGACATGACCCATTTGCAAACACCTTCAAGATAACATCAAGACAAGCATTCTAACAAACTTTCATGAGTATTGGACTGAAAATGTGGCCTGTAGAGCGTACACATGATTTTTCAAAGATTTGACTTAGTGACCTAGTTTTTGGCCAGACATGACCCACTTTCACACTCGTCCAAGATATCATCAGGGCAAACATCCTGACCAAGTTTCAAGAGTATTGGACTGAAAATGTGGCCTCTAGAGCATACACACGGTTTTTCTATGATTTGACCCAGTGACCTAGTTTTTAAACCTACATGACCCATTTTCAAACTCGTCCGAGATATCATTAGGGCAAACATCCTGACCAGGTTTCATGAGTATTGGACTGAAAGCGTGGCCTCTAGAGCATACACAAAGTTTTTCTATGATTTGACCCAGTGACCTAGTTTTTGACCCGACATGACCCATTTTCAAAGTCGTCGGAGCTATCATCAGGGCAAACATCCTGACCAAGTTTCATGAGTATTCGACTGGAAATGTAGCCTCTAGAGTGCACACACGGTTTTTCTAAGATTTGACCTAGTGACCTAGTTTTTGACCCGACATGACCCATTTTCAAACTCAACTGAGATATCATCAGGGCAAACATCCTGACAAAGTTTCAAGAGTATTGGACTGAAAGTGTGGCCTCTAGAGTGTACACAAGGTTTTTCTATGAACTGACCCAGTGACCTAGCTTTTGAACCGACATGACCCATTATCAAACTCATCCGAGATATCGTCAGGGCAAACATCCTGACCAAGTTTCATGAGTATCGAACTGAAAATGTGGCCTTTAGAGTCTTTGTGCTGAGGTGAGCTAAAAAAAATACAAGAGGGCCATGATGGCCCTGAAGTCGCTCACCTGAGTCTTTTGACCAAACATGACCCATTTTCAATCTCTTTTGAGATATTATGACAAACATTCTACCAAGATTTTCATGAGTATTTGACTGAAAAAGGTTTTTTGAAGATTTGACTCAGTGACCTAGTTATAGACTCGAAATGATCCACTTGCAAACCGGTCCAAAAAATCATCAAGACAAACATTCTGACCAAGTTTCATGAGTATAGGATTAAAAATGTGGCTTCTAGAGCATATACGAGGTTTTTCTAAGATTTGACCTAGTGACCTAGTTTTTGACCCGACATGACCCATTTTCATTCTCATCTGAGGTATCATCAAGACAAACATTTGACCACCCTTCAACAGTTTTGGACAGAAAATGTGGCTTCTAGAGCGTACACAAGGTTTTTTTAAAGATTTGACCTAGTGACCTAGTTTTTGACCGGATATGACCCATTTTAGAACTCGTCCGCGGTATGATCGAGACAAACATTCTGACCAAGTTTCATGAGTATCAGACTGAAAATGTAGCTTCTAGAGTGTACACAAGGTAAAAGTTGATGACGGACACAGCACGATCACAAAAGCTCACCTTGAGCACTTTGTGCTCAGAGGAGCTAAAAAAAAAGATTTAACTGAAAAATTGAATGGAGTTCTTAAGATAGGTATAACTGAATAAATTCTAATCATTTCCCTTTGGCTACTTAGCACAACATGATGCACTTCTCTGAACAACATAGGTCAAGATCAGACTATGCAAAACAACATGACACACTTAAGTGAACAACACAGATCAGGATCATGCTGTGCAAAACATGTAATCTTTCCTTGGATCTACACTTTCTGATATATATACTTGAAATCCCAGTATTTGAACTTTCACCATTTGCTATAAATGTTTATTTAACTTATCTAACTTTTTACTGAAATTAGACTTGTCCAAATTATAAGCATTAATTTTGCAGACAACAAATTAGATCTGCTAGAATGATGAAATTTGTCTTGGAAAGGATAGAAAACTTTTTACAAACGACTTCTTCCTATGGGTAATAAAAACACAGGATCGTCTGGTACAGGGTTAATGGCTTAACCCTTTACCAAACAATCCCTGGTTTTTACGACCCAGAAGAGGAAGCCTTCTGAAAACATTGTGGGAAAAGGAGAAAATACCAGTAACCAGCATTTTCTCCTTTTCCCACAATGTTTTCTACTCTTCTGAAGTCGTTTCAATTTTTGAGTCACGTTTATTTTGTTGTCTGCAAATGCTTTCAATTTGGACAAGTCTAAAATTTTGTCGTTTGGTAAAGAGTTAAGGGTTAATGAATGCACAGAGAAGATGAAGACAAAAAAGGAATCACATGAAATCTACCGGCTAAGTTCTCCGCCAAAAAATGCTTGCTTTTCTATAGAGCATCAGAAACATGTTTATTTAGAGTGCAGTGTTTCTCACAGCTTCAAATTTTTTAGGGTTATTTGTAAACCCTATTCCAAATTTTTGGGGGTCATACAAAAATCTTAAGGGTCACCTTTATAAATGCCTTTTTAAAGCTACTTAAATTCACGTTTAGGGACCTTTCCCCGACTCGGAAATGAAACTATTTTTCTTAGTCTGACAAGACCCAGATATTTGTTGCATTTGTTGATTTTTCATTTTTTTTTTTTCACGTTTTTGAGGTGTTTACTTGTGGAAGGGACAACAACACAGTCTGCAAATCCCTTCTGTTATTCTTTTTTGGTTTACCTGCTATTCTTTTTCGGAAAGCATCTAGAATACACAGATCGAACAAGTTTATAACGGGGCGACAAATGACCTTCCTATCGTTATTCCGTACCTAGTTAATTATTACTAAACAAGAGCTTCAAATGTGTGACTGTGTCAGAGAGAAGCCAGTTGGTAGCAAGTCATGTTCTTTAATTCTTTTTTGTGCAGTACTAGCAGATATTTATCAATAAATTATCAATAAAATCGGTTTCAGACACTGGGCGCCGTATCATAAACTCTCAGTATAAAATAACCTTGCATACGAACCTTATTTTGCCCCTTAGTATTTCTGCAAGATGTCATGGTGTGCATTGTAAACCATTGCTTTGATTTAACTGATATTTTTTTGGTTGCGTCAGAAAAGACGCACACAACGAATTTTAGTGCGTCAGCCAAGAAATCATTGCGTCAAAAGCGCAAGAAACACGCTCTGGGAGAAACACTGAGTGTGATTCATTTATTGCCTTCATTTTTCTCTGTACATTCAGTTTATAGTATATACCTTTCACTTAACCATTTACCGCATAATCCTGAGTTTTAATGACCCTCAGGTAACTTGCTTTTCTCTACCAGCTAAGTTCTCTGGCAAAAAGTGCTTGCTTTTCTATAGAGCATCAGAAACATGTTTATTTAGTGTGATTTATTTACTGCCTTCATTTGTCTCTGTACATTCAGTTTATAGTACATGTATATTCCTTTCACTTAACCTTTTACCACATAATCCTGAGTTTTAATGACCCTCAGGTAATCTGCTTTTTCTCTTTTTCCCAAAATGTTTTTCCATCCTATAACAGGTAAATCTTATCATCCAATCAACATTTAATTTGTCGTCTGCAAATGCTTCCATGTCTACATTGTATCATTTTATAAAAAGTTAACTTAAACTTTCATTATTTTTTACAACAACTTTGATTCGTCTTAAATATTGGGATTTCAATTTTTGACCTTGACATTATACGAAAAAGTAATCTACAAGTAGCAATGGAGATTTACCAGTTTTTTGGGAATGACATCTTTCATACTGGAATCATGACTCTTCCGCTTTCTTCTGGTTCCCAGTCCTTGAGGAAGTGGGTCAATGATCACTGGTGGTTTCCTATATCAACAAGGTTAGGAAGTATATTTAGTTTGAACAGAGGGGTGAATGCTAAACTATTCCATCTGCATTTTAGACAATCTTACAGGAAAAACTCATATCTGTGAAAAGCATCGTTAGATCATCTTGTTAAGATATTTTGTGTTGAATTACAAGAATTGAAAAAAACAATCTAAACAAGATGATCTAACGATGCTTTTCACAGTAATGAGTTTTTTTCCCTCTCTCCTGTAAAATTTTCCAAAACGCAGATGAAATAGTTTCGCATTCACCTCTCTTTACCCTTTACCAGATGACAGAATCTCAGTTGCATTTGCAGATGACACATAATGGATGGATGGATGGATGGACAGACAGGTGGGTGCATGGGTGAGTCCATGAATGAATGAATGATGGAGGCTTGTTAAAAAAGGAGGTCTTACTGGGCACACAGAGACAACAAATAAACTGTGATTCAAAAAATTAGAGTTGCATTTACCAATAGAAAACAATGTAGGAAAAGGCAAAAATGTTACTGCCCAACTTGTTTTAAAAATCCTACTTCATCCAGGGGTGTGAAAACATATACTGTCTGGTAAGAGGATACAGGTGGATAGTGGTTACTTTAGAAGTTCTAATGACCCTGAGAAAGAAAGCTTTTGAAAGCATTCAGGGAAAACAATAGAAACAGGTTTTCTCCTTTTACCAAAATGTTTTCTGCCCTTTCAAAGAAAAGGCATCGTTTGAGCCAATTTTCTGTTTGCAAATGCTTTCAAACTAGACAAGTCTAAGTTTTGTCACCTAGTAAAGGAATATCCTGTTTCTTAATATTCCTAGTTTGCTTCTTATATATATGAACAAGGGGTACAGATTGTTAATTAACTCTTCATTATACGACAAATATTTAAGTTCATCCAAGTTCAAAGCAGTTGCAGACGACATATTTATTGTGGCACAAATAATGAAATAAGTCTTTGCAAAGGTAGAAAACATTATGTGATCAATTGGTAAATTCTTACTATTCAAAAGCAGTCTCATTTTTTCTTTCTTGTATCAAATTGAACTCACTGCTGTTTGAAATACATTAGCTGCAGATGACTATGAAAACAACCTTGTAAAACCAAGAAAATCAATACAAATCAAAGTTTAATCCTTCACCACACAATCCCAATTTTAAGTGATCCTACACAGATGCCTTTCAAAAACATTTTTGGAAAAGGAGAAAATGCTGGTAACCAGCATTTTCTCCTTTTCCCTCAACATTTTCTCCATTTCTAAAAAACAAATTCAATCATTGCCATGGCACTTGGCACATGGCATTTGTTGTCTGCAAATGCTTTCAAGTTGGGCAAGTCTAAAATTTTCTCGTTCGGTAAAGATTTAATACACAATTATATCTTAGAACATTGGGGGGGGGGGGGCGAAGAAAATATGGCTTCTATCTATGGACAATCTCTCCTTCTGTCACGATGTTATCAAAAGTGGTCTGCTGCAAGACAAAAAAATCAAATAGTGTATGTTATTCAAACTAACCTGACAATGTGTTGGTGTGCTCTGGGCTGATGGGCCATTCTAGTCTTCCTTTTGGATGCCAATAGAGGATCATACCCAGCAGGCACAACATCAGGTCCTGGTTTAATCACTTTGGTTTCAGGTTGATTTACCTGCTGTTCATCCGTGTCTCCTGTGTTATCCATATGTAATTCATTTGTATTTATTTCTTTTTTGTTGACTTCAAGTTTGGAATCCCCAGTTGCATCTATTGACATTTTTTCTTTTTTTATATCCTCTTTTTTACTTCTATTTGCATCACAATTAGGAGTTTCTTTTTTGTCCATCAATGATGAATCTTCTTGAACACATTGGGTGACTGATTGAGCTTTTGAAGACGTCTCAGTCTTTAATTCTTTACTCACATTCTTGCTTACTTGTTTTTCACGTCCATGTTTTCTTTGGAATACAGACTCATCATGGGTGACAAGATCTAATTTTTTCTTCAGCAGAACATGTTTCCTCAAACTTAAATCCTTTGGTGAGAATTGGTCAAGTTTACCAACACTAAGTTTTGTATCAGTATTTGGCACTACAGTAACACTTTCACATTTACCAGATGTTGTGTCATTGTTTACCACATCTTTTATCAAAGTCTTACTCTCTAACTTCGGCTTCACTGTAAGAACACCATCAGGTACCCCAGACCCAAACTTTACTGGTATATTTACATCTGTACTGACACTAGCAAGTTTTCGTTTGACTTTCTTTTTCTTCTTATGCCTAGTACCTAATTGTTTAGGAGTTTTGACTGGACTGATCAGGTCTGGAAGAGGGGATAATTCCATTACTTTCTCAAGAATTGGCTTTTTGGGTGTCACCACCCTTGGAATATTTCCTGCATTTTTCTCATTTTCATTTGGAGTGTCATCTTCAATAACTGTCTCAGAGACTTCTGTACTTTTCTCCAGAATTTCAGCGGGTTGTTCAGGAGACAGAGGAGACACCCTGTCAACTTGTCTAACTGGCGAAGGAGGCAAGGGTGAAATAGGAATTATAAAATCAAATGGTGATATAGATAAAGGTGATAGAGGTGCAGTTGCCATGTCAACTGAGCAAATACTTGGTGTTGTAGAACGTGAGACACTTTGGCAAACAGTTAAACTTTCACAATCTAAATTATCAGGTGAGCTAGTGAGTCTACATGACATAGTTGTGAGGGAAGTCGTTGATGTCACAGTTACAACATCAGAATCAAGAGAAGTTCCAGGTGTAGGGTTCTCATATTCATATGAGCATCCTGGTTTGTTTGTCTGGTCAATGAAAGACTTAGTTGGGTAATTATTATTGTCTGAACAGTTTTGAGCAAGTAATTCTGATCTTGCACTATTTCTCTCCTCATCTCTATTAGCCGTGGTATCATTAGAGTATTGAAGAGGCAGGCTATATGTTATTTCATTGTTCAAAATGTCATTTTTGTCTCTCTCATTTTCCTCTTTTCCTTTCCTTAAATGTTCATGTTTTGTCAATTCCAATGAAGACATAGATACAGCTTGCTCCTCAACATTCTGTTTCAGATCAACTTCATCTGCAAGTAAATCATCTATACCTAGAATCACATCAGACTTGTCATTTACCAGTGTGTTATCCTCATCAATCTCTGATTCTTCTTCTATAGTTTCACAAGAAGTTATATTAGCCTGTCTAGTGAGTGGAGAGGCTGCTTTCCTTGATTTCACTCCCTCTTTATCACAGATAGTATTTACAAAGGGCAGATTACTCACAGGACTATCTATACTTGGTGTTCTCTCCACAGATGACTGGTTAACCACAAAGCCTGTACTCATCTGTCTAGAAGGACACACACTTGCTTTTCCCTCGATGAATTCCTCACTAGTATCTGTATCAGTCTTATCTGAATCAAGTACTGGGATTAAACCAGCTGTATCTGAGTCTAACATCATTGTTATATTATTTAACCCACTATCTGCTGTGGCTGATTCAGGACTTGTTGCAATGCACAGCCAAATCTTAGTGGTTTGTGTATCATCTGTGGTGTTTTTTTCAGGACTTGTTGCTTTCATATGCACAGCCACAGAACCTTCACGGTTCATATCATTTATACTTTGTAGTGAAGACATTTCAGGATCATTTGGAAAACTGAGTGTACTAGTTATTCTTTCAGACCCTTGTTCACAAGTGTTTTCAGCTTTTCCCTTTGGAATTTGTAAATCATTACCTGTACTAATGTTGCCGATACTTTCACAAACCAATTCTGACTGACTGTTGTCTTGTTTGTTTGTTCCTGCACTATCCTCAATCTTTTTACATGAAATGTGAGTATCTTTACCTATATTACTTTCATAACGCAGAGGCAATTGTGAAACAGAAATATTATCCACAGTTTCTTGAACACTTGTATCCATTTCATTTCCATTGACTTTGTTATCACAGATAGTTTTTGAGGAATCACCATGTTTGTGTTTCATAAATGCCAATGCAATATCTTCTTGTTCTTGTTTAAAGCCTGTTTCATGCACTGAGTCAAGATCTTTAAACTTACAAGTACTTCTGATTTTCTTTTTTATATTCTTTAACTTCTTGGAATGCATGCTACCACCTGCTTTATGCAGGGTCTCTCGCATAAGCACCGTATACTCATTGGTGTCTTGGAGATTCTCAATTTCTTCTTCAAACGTCCCATGTGATCCTTTTGGACAAGTAATCATAAACGGTTTTGATTCAGAGTCATCTGTAGACTGTCTCTCAAGAGAGTTCACTTTAATATTATTATCCGAGTCTTTTCTTTTATTGACACACTCTTGTCTCTTCAAAACCTTAGGTAAACACTGGGTCTTTGGAAGCGCTTCATCTGATACTATTTCTTTATTGTCTGTCTCAATTTCTCCACCAGCTATACCCTTTTCATGACTAACAGATGAAGTTTTACTGCCTGCATTTTCCAACATAACCCTTACGGAAGCTGAACATTCAGAATTAACAACATTACCGTTGTCTTTTCTTTTTGCATTTGTATCACATGTTATGTTGACATAAGATATTTCTTTACAGTGCTCACTATCTTTCACATTCTCTCTCTCTATCCCTATCCCTGTATCCTCTGATATGACTGGATCAAACTCCAATGTATCATTTCTTATCAGTGTATCATTAGAAACATCATCTTCCATCTCAGCATTCTGATTTCCGTGTCTTCTTGAGTTGGAGTCATCTGACCTGACACTTTGACTCTGCAAATTTTCTGAATGTTGCACATCAGCTTTTCCTACTTTGCTTTCAGAATTGCATGACATATGAGATTTTCTGCTTCTAACTTTTACTGGGGACATTATTTCCAACGATGCAGCTAGTCTTTCTTTAACAGTATGAATCTCCACATCAGAATCAGTTCTAATTTCACTTTCCTTTGCACAATTAGTAGCTATTTGAGAAATCATATCAACCATATCTTCAGCAGAATTTGTCTGTTTATCAAATGATTGAGACTCAATACAAGCTTGAGCACCAGTTTTGCTACCAATAATATCTGCTGATTGCTCTGGAATTGCACTATTTTGTTTTTCTATTTCGCTGGAACTAATTGATGAAGGTATCTGTACATCGCCCTTGACTAGAGTTTCACTGTTTAGCATAGTTTTATTCTCCAAATCATCTTCATTCTTGTAGTCTATGTCCTGCACACTTTTTGATAATTTAGAAGTGTCAGACCCTTCCTCATCAAAACCTTGATCAGCTTTTACTTCTGTTTTATCCTGAAGGATCAAATATAAAAATGAAATAATGTAATCTCTTTTCCTTCAAAAACAAATTTACAGCAGACCATTTTAAAAATACCATTTAACTCTTTACCAAACGACAAAATTTTGGACATGTCCAAATTGAAAGCATTTGCAGATGACCAATTAAGTGTGGTTCTAATGATGGAACTTGTGTCTGAAAGGGTAAAAAACATTGTGAGAAAAGGAGAAAATGTTGATTACCAGCATTTTCTCCTTTTCCAACAATGTTTTCAAAAGGCTTCTTCAGGGTAGTGAAAACCAGGGATTGTTTGGTAAAGGGTTAAAAATACGGACAATTTGAATATACTAAGTCCTTATATATGAGTGAAAACATTGTGATAAAGTAAAAATTGCTCAGTATGAGAAACTGAGCATTTACTCCTTTCATCAGAATGTTTTGAAAAGTAAAATACTTCAAAATGAAAAACTGTTACCTGCAGGTAATCAGGTATTACAATGAAATATGAATAATTTGTTTCAGACAAAAGCCAACATATTTCAATCAATTTGTACAGAGCTCCAGATAGAGGGAGTGATTTTGATTTCAAAATTTAAAACATTAATTATTCTCCACTAAACCCTATGTTGTGGGTACCCATTAGAATCGTCTCATCGAGATGATTCTAATGAGTACCCACAACATAGGGTTTCGAAGAGAAATAATGACTTTAGAATACCATCACTCCCTCTTATCTGGAGCTCTGATTTGTATATTTGTATGGCATTCAATCCTTTACCACATGACAATATTTCCGACTCGTCCAAATTGAAAACAGTTGCAAATGACATCAAAGACCGCTAGCTTTATGGGATTTATTTTCAACTAGATAGAAAACATTGTTGGGAAAAGAAGAAAATGCTGATACATGTACCAACATTTTATCCTTTTCCTACAATGTTTTTAAAAGCTTTCTTCCCTAAGGTCAATAAAACACAGAAATGTTTGGTAAAGGATTAATGCCATTTTCAAACAGTATAGTGTTACATTTACAGGTGTTATGGAAAACATTATTTCCAAGCAACAAGCTGCTTTCCCATTGATGGATTTATAAAGCTTTCTAGGACAGAAGCTGCTTTATATGTGTATGAAACATCGAAAAGGTCACAAGAAACATTTTAACTTAGCAAATGAATTAGCACAATATATCAGTTTGTATCATTTATCTCCATGCAAATGAAAACGAAGATGCTTTACAGCTAGGACAGTATAGTTCAATCTGCTAGCGTTAACCCTTTCCGAAACGACAAAATTTTAGACTCGTCCAAATGGAAAGCAATGGTGGACAACAAAATTAATGTAACTCAAAAAATGATATTTGTTTTGGGAAGGGTAGAAAACATTGTGGGAAAAAGTGAAAATGCTGGTTCCCAGCATTTTTTCCTTTTCCCACAATGTTTTCAAAAGGCTTCTTTCTCAGGGTCGTGAAAACCTGGGATTGTTTGGAAAATGGTTAATTAGATTTGTTCAAGCAAATTTGTATGCTTACAAAGCAAATTTGTAGGCTTATATGATACATTTGAATTTCATAGTATTGTGTTTTATACTGCTTTCAACATTTTTTCTGTCATATCTTGGCAATAGCTCACTTGCTCATGCATGTCCAGGGTTTCTCCAGTGCTAGGCTTGGGCTCTGCCCATGAAAATCCTTGAGACATGGGTGAGGATCAACCCCAAGACCTCAAGATTCAGAGTCCTACACCTTCATTACTGAGTCACACAGGACCCCCTGATACATTTCAGAAATTGTGATGAAAACTTGACTTTTTCAAAGCAATATAATTATATAAACTTGACCTTTTTTGACGGCAGACAACACAATCCACTGGCACATATGCTTGACCAAACAAGCAGACTGTACTAACCAAAGACCAGACTTCAGATGTTCTGTGCAGTCTGATATTGATCCATGCTGTCTGCAAAAATTTTGCCAATTTGCCAAAGGCCCTAAAAAGACTTACCTATTACCACACAAAAAAATTTCAGACTTTTCCAAATCGAATGTTTATCTCAATGACAAATTAAAGATGACCAAACAACTAAAATTTGCATTTGGAAGGGTAAAAAGCATTGTGGAAAAGGGACAAAATGTTGGTTACCAGCATTTTCCTTTTTCCACAATGTATTCAGTAACCTTCTTCATCAAGGTCATTAAAAGTCGGGTCTGTGTGGTAAAGGGTTAAACATATCACTGTTCTCTTGTATGTTTACAATCCCAGCAAGTCAACATCTACCATGACTCTGTAGCAAACAGTACAGATTTATAATAACAGATAAACTTTTGTACAAACCACATCTTCTGCTGATGGCATTTCTCCAAGAAGTTGCTGCTCCAGTTCCTCTGCCATATCAGACAAATTATCATCATCATCATCATCAGCAGCAGCATCATCTGACATCCTCACATCCTTTATAGACTTTTGTTTCTATAAGATTAAAAGAATTGATTTTAACCCTTCACAACACAATACGAAGTTTTAATGACCCTTCCGTGAATGGATTTTGAAGACATTGTGGGAAAAGGAGAAAATGCTGGTAACCAGTAGTTTCTCTTTTTCCCACCATGATTTCTATCCTATCAACTGAAGATTTGATTATTTTAGCCACATTTACTTTGTTGTCTTCAAATGCTTTCAATTTGGACAGGTTTTCTGGTAAAGAGTTTTAAACTACTGGTTACATACTACAATCTGATGGCGTTCTGTTTACATAGCCATAAAAATATATCATTGGTTTTGAAATTTATCTTACATGTTTTCGTTCTAAAGGGGCTTCTTAGCAGATATCCTATTGCAAGTTTTAAGAAAATCTTAACAAAGATAGTTGATTTTCATTCATGTGCAAGGATAGTTTGAAAACTTAAATACATGTATAGTTAGAAATCAATATAGAAAACATAAGGAATTTCCCAGTTTTTGTTGTTTTTTTTTTTTCAATAAAATTTCTAATTCTCTTACTTACGTGATTACTGTTAATACGTAACAAGGGATAAACATATTTAGAAAAGGAAAGAGTTACGTTCATTTGCCCATATAGCTCAGTTGGTAACATGCCAAGTTATGGTTTTGAAGGTCGTAGGTTCCAATCCCAGTTGACGCAAATGATTTTTGCAGTCCTTTTGTTTTATTGTTTTTCCTCCAACTAAGGGCAAAAAGTCATGTCCTTATAAATTTCTCCTAAAAAAAACATCAACTTTCTCCATCCCCAAAAAGTTGAGTCAAAATCTAGTTTTATGCCACTTCAAACCAAATTATAGTTACAATGAATAAGTAAGATGGTATATAACATTAGTTTTTAACTCTTTACCAAGCCACAAAATTTTAGAGTCACCCTTATTAGAAGCAACTGCTACAACAAATCAGATGTGACTAAAAAGACTAAAGTATTGTGGGAAAAGAAGAAAATGCTGGTAACCACCATTTTTCTCTTTTGCAACAATGTTTTCTAACCTTTCAAAGACAAATCCAATCATTTCTGTCACATTTAATCTGTTGTCTGCCAATTCTTTTAATATTGATCAGTCTAAGATTTTGTTGTTAGATTTATAAA
This sequence comes from Hippopus hippopus, assembly GCA_946811185.2. Classification (NCBI taxonomy): domain Eukaryota; kingdom Metazoa; phylum Mollusca; class Bivalvia; order Cardiida; family Cardiidae; genus Hippopus; species Hippopus hippopus. The sequence continues at coordinate 17,792,972 of OX328110.1, read as the reverse complement.
TGATATCATGATGGACTCAATACCTCCTGTAAGAAAATTGGGGCCAATGATTTTTTAACTCTATATCACACAACAAAATTTTAGACTGGCCTACAATGAGAGCATTTGCAGAAGTTGAAACTTTCTGTAAAAGGGTAGAAAACATTGTGGGCAAAGGAGAAATTGCTGGTTACCAGCATTTTCACATTTTCCCGCAATGTTTTCAATGGTGGTCCTTGTCAGAGTCATAGAATCTCTGAATCATGTGGTACAGGGTTAAAAGATTAATTTTTCATTATGTGTAAACAACATTTACCAACACTGCTTAATCAACATTATATACAAGAACACATTTTGAAAACATAATGCTAAAATGAAAAACCCGTCAGTAGGTTGCCGTATGTTAATTGATTGAATAAATAAGCCAAATATTACCTGTAATGATTTGAGACAAGCTGGAGAAGGTGGCAAGGGAGATAAACATGGCATGACTGGACTGAAAGTCCATTTCACACTGAAAACACTTTTAACATCGTCCTCAGAGTCCTCCTCACTACTGATGTCAGAAGAATCAAAGGTGTCCTTGTTCTCAACTATAATAGATAAAAAATTGTGTTAAAATCAGAGATAGATAAACCTATAGAGTGCCTAGAGAATTACTCCTTTACCAAGCAATCCTGACTTTTAACTCTTTACTAAATGAGAAAATTTTGGACCAGACCAAAATGAATGCATATGCAGTTAAAGTAAATGTAGCTCAAATAATGATTTTTGTTGTTGATTGGGAAGAAAACACTGTGGGAAAAGGAGAAAATGCTGGTTACCAGCATTTTCTCCTTTTCCCACAGTGTTTTCAAAAGTCTTCTTTTTTTCTTAAGGGTCATCAAAAGTCCGGATTGTGTGGTACAGGGTTAACAACCCTGGAAAAAAAGGCTTTTGAAAACATTTTAGGAAAAGGTGAACATGCTGGTAACCAGCATTTTCTTTTTTTTCCCCACAAAGTTTTCTATTCTGTAACAGACAGAATCTCACTGTTTGAGCAATATTTAATTTGTCATCTGCACACTCTTTCAATTTGGACTTGTCTAAAATTTTGTTGTTTGGTAATGAGTTAATCCTTTCCAAAACAACAAATTCTTGGCATCCAAACATATAAATAATTCATACAAACATCAAACATTTTTTCTGAGAAAAGAAAAAAACAAAGGGAAAGGGTTTACTGAATATCTACAATAAATATAAACATGTCAAAAACAAAATCTCGCACAGGTATGGTGCCACTTTTTGCTCACTAAAACATGTGTGACAATTCAAACTTGTAACTAAATCAGACTAGAAGTTAATAAGCCATGCTCTGGTGAAAGTGGACTTTATACATCTCCATGATCTTCACATAATTATCAATCCAATGTATTCATTTTCTCTAACAAATGACTGAATCATGAGGTAGAATGCTTTTCGGACATGCAGAAAATTGAACAAAAGCAAAAAAGTTTCCACCCAGGTCAGTCTTTGAAGACTGTACAGGCTGACCAGGGTCGATACTTTTAGCCCCCTTTTCACAGAGCATGGCTCATATCTATTATAATAAAACATATCAACAGGAAAATCACTGAAAATGTTGAAAACTACAGTGAATGTGTACAATCTTCCTGATCAACATTTAATATTTTCAGATTTTAGGCGAAAAATTATATCAATCAGTTAACATGGGAAAAGGTCCATTCTTGTCTTGAGCAGGCCTTAACTGAGGATATCTGAAGCACAAAGCTGGCCGTTACAGCGTTTTAATTTACTAATTGTAATACATTTCCTTATATTAGTATCAGATTTTAGCTTGTTAATGCATGCCTATAACTGATCAGAGAACTGCTGTCTGTAAAATAAATAGCTTTTATATTACCTTTTACTGACTGTTTGGGTGAAGATTTCTGGGACACTTTTTTAGGGCTGGTGTTAGGGCTGATTTTTCTCACCCTTGGGCTCTTACTGGGTGACCTCACAGGGCTCAGCAAAGAACCCGAAGTGGTCCTTCTTCTGCTCTGTCTTGGGGACATTTCTATAATAAAAAAAAACAAAAATTGTAAATTGCAAATTGCTTGGATACCACAATATGTTAACTCTTTACCAAACGACAAAATCTTAGACTGGTCAACATTAGAAGCATTTGCAGAGGACAAAATAAACACAAGAGTGCTGTCTTCACAATATACGCCGCCACATGGCTGCTATTTCAAGCAGCTAGCTATAGAGACTAAAGTGTTGGAATTTCTAGCACCTGCCTGGGTAGCTCAATGGATATATTGTGTTACTTGTGATCTAAAAGGTTTACGCACAGACTGATGGATGGACAGGTGGATGCATGAAGGACTCATTGGTCATTGGCTTTGATTAACCAATAAAAATATGAAGTTTCATGAAATTATGTTCATAAGTTGGAGATACATCGATGAAAAATTATATTTGACATGAAGCCTCCTTTTTCCATGACACAGCAATAAATTCCAAAACCCTGACAATATGCGCTAGATCACATGATCTGTGAAAATTTCATCCAAATCCGTTGAGATATGTCCAGTAATTAAAGAGATATTGGTGAAAAATGAAATATAACATGAAGACACCTTTTTCCATGACGCAGCTATAAATCGCAAAACCTTGACAACATGCCCTAGGTCACATGATGAGAAACATTCTGTGAAAATTTTATCCAAATCTGTCAAGGAATGTGGGAGGAGTTGCATACAAGAAATGGATGTACATACGGATGGACGCAGTTTAAATCTGACATGAAGCCCCCTTTGTTCATGACACAGCAATAAATTCCAAAACCCTGACAATATGCGCTAGGTCACATGATCTGTGAAAATCTCATCCAAATCCGTTGAGATATGTCCAGTAACTAAAGAGATATTGGTGAAATATAACATGAAGCCCCCTTTTTCCATGACGCAGCTATGAATCGCAAAGCCTTGACAATATGCACTAAGTCGCATGATGAGAAACATTCTGTGAAAATTTTATCCAAATCCTTCAAGAAATGTGGGAGGAGTTGCGTTCACAAGAAATGGAATGAAATATAACATGAAGCCCGTTTTTTTCATGATGCAGCTACAAACTGCAAAACCTTGACAATATGCGATAGGTCACACGATAAGAAACATTCTGTGAAAATTGTATCAAAGTCCGTCAGGAAATGTGGGAGGAGTTGTGTTCACAAGAAATGGACCTGCGTACGGACGGACTGACAGACGGACGAAGGGACGGATGGATGGACGGAGAATATGATGCCAATTTACCTCACCTCTGGCAGCGTATAATGACTCAAAAAATGAAACTTGACTTTGGAAGGGTAGAAAACATTGTGGAAAAAGGAGAAAATGCTGGTTACCAGCATTTTCTCCTTTTCCCACAGTGTTTTCAAAAGGCTTCTTCCTTGGGATCGTTAAAACCAGGGATTGTTTGGTAAAAGGTTAAGGCTTCATTACTAGGATTACCGTGAGCATATTTTTTTCCACAATTTCTTTTTAACTCTTTTCCAGACAACAATATCTTGACCTCTACAACACTGAAAGCATTTCCATGAGACATTAAATAAAGTTAAACAGATGGAGTTTGTCTTCAAAAGAAAATAGGCAGAATATGCTAGTTACAAGCATTTTCTTCTTTCTCCCCACAATGTGTGTATCAGTCTTCTTCCTCAGTGTTCTTTAACCTTGGGATTGTATGATAAGAAGGTTAATTCACGGCAATTATGCAATTTAGTTTCATACCTTCACCAGTCTTAACTAACATCCTCCGCGATACAAATAACAGAAGAGGATATCAAAAAAATGTGTAAAGATAGTTGTCATAAATTAAGGTAGAATACATTAATCTTTAAAGCGCCTTTCACATCCATAGTTGCCTTAGTGGCCATTATAGATCAAGACCAGACTGCACAAAACATGTGGTCTGATCTATGGTGAACACTGTCCACTTTGTCACGAGATTCTGGTAAAGAGGGACCTTCAAACTGTGATTATATGGGTCTTGTTTCTAGCTTGAAAATGTCCACAGGATTTATATGGTGCCCTCAGGTTAATAAAACTCAAAACATTTGAAATCATCATCAACAGCAGTAATGTTTTTTCACCTATTAATTCTGCATCCTGGACGTCATCTTTTCACACTGGATGACATGTTTTAATTTCAGTGCATTCACTGGATGCACAAATTATTGCATGCTGAGAAAAATTTAAAGAAAATAATCACTGCAAATAAACTTTTTCTTTGCCGCAATATTTTCAAGAGTCATATGGTACAAGACCAAAGAGTTGTCTGCAAATACAAATGTATACAAAATGGGAAAAGTAAAAAAATATGGCACATACTGTTTTCTTTCAATTTTTCTGTTAAATTCTCAATTTTTGACAAGGCAGACTTTAGTTTCCTCTCCAGCTGCTTTTCCTTCTTCCTTAAGCCTGTGTTCTCTTTCTTCAATGTGCTGATTTCAGCTGTAAATAGAAAGGAAATACTGTTCAACCTTTACTACACAATCTGGAATTTTAAAGGAACCAGAGAAAAAGAATTTTGAAAACAATTTTTGGAAAAGGAGAAAATGCTGGTAACCAGCATTTTCTCCTTTTCCAAAAAGTGTTTTCTACACTTTCTAAGACTAACTGCTACATTTGAGCCACATTTAATTTTTAATCTGCAAATCTGTTAGATTTGGAAGGGTCTACATATTTGTCATTTGGTAAAGACTTTAAATCATTTATCACCTCTTATTGATGACAGGTTTTTTTATCATGCAAGAGACCATTTCTTAATCAAAGCGTTGAGAACGCTGAAGTTGTATTTGTCAAGGAAGCCATTGTGTAGAATTAATAATTTGAAAGAAAAAGAGAAATATTATTCAAATATTGGCTTGAAAGTCAACCTACTAAGCAAATGAATAACTTTTTGGTTTAAGGGAGAGTACTCATGACAAAGTTATGATTATTTGTGTATGGGTGGTCTCCCTTTGATCATAAGGAGGAGTCAGGAGTAACGTCCCTTGACAGTAGGATGCATGATGGATAGAGAGAGAAACCATGTGTATATAGCGAATAAAAATAAGTTTGTACCTGAAAACTATGATTTTGAAGTATCTTTGGCCGTTAACATTTAATTCCAAACATTACAACCAATTATTTCGATCTATAAATATGCATGCCCAATCAAATGGAGTAGTGCGCAATCATGGGATGAACAATCCATGGGAAAAACTGGTTTTGGAACGAAAAAGCCCAGGACCAAGTGATCAGTAGACAAATGTTGTATCATTGCACCAATAGAAGGCTATGAGCGAGCGAAGCTATTTTCAATTACAAATTAGTATTTCCACGATCGATGGCCTCACCCAGTGTATTTTAACATGCCATTTCCAATTACATATCTGAGTCCTACCGAAAAACTCATTTGTCTGAGAAAAATTGAGTTTAATTGGGTTTATTTCCTTTGGCTTTGCACAAAATACGATACATGGTCTTCAGAATTCAATATTGAACTCATAGTGGTTTTGTCTTCGACAAATACCACAAAAACTGTGGAAAAACAAGAAACCACTTGTAACCACCAATTTCTCCTTTTGCTACTATGTTTTACTGTGTTTTTATGTATAAACTCTTTACAACACAACAAAATTTTGGACTGGGCCGAATTGAAAGCATTCACAAACGACAAATTAAATGTGACTCAAATGTGTAATACATCTGTGATAGGGTAGAAAACATTGTGGGAAAAGGAGAAAATGCTGGTACAAGCACTTTCTTCTTTTTTTGCAATGCTTTCAAATGGTCTTTGTCAGGGTTGTGAAAAGTCCGGACTGTGTGGTATACTGTTAAACATTTGTTCATGTTCATAATCTATAATTTATACGGATGTCTTAGAAGTTTTCTGCAGTAAAACTAGTTTTAGGCCATTTTCAAATGAGTTGACCTGAGAATAAGTATAACTACAACTGGAACACACATACAGTTACACCCCCTTTACTAGTTGCCATCTAACTGCATCAGAAATAAATCAAAGGGCCATAACTCCCGTATTTCCATCAATCACTGGCCACAAAAACAGAAGGAAAAAAAATGAGCATTTTGACATGGCTGGGTGCCATATGAGTTACAAGATGGACTTTGACAACCAGTATCCTTCTTGTAACATGTATTACATCTCTTTTCTTTTTCTTTACTAGGTAAAAGACAAAAAAAAAGGAAAAGCCCTTTCATGGGCTTGGTTGAAATAACATTCTGCACAAAAAGTTGATTATCATCACTACCACCCTTCCCCATCCCACTCCCAAGTCCTCACATTTTCATTTTTCTCAATAGATTCAAGTACTAATGACCATAAACTGTATACACTGTAGTCCATTCATGAAGTAATTCATTTAGTTCAGCTACTTGCTAGACAATTTTAATCTTGTCCATACTGAAATCATTTTGCAGAATACAAACTTATTATGGTAAAATTTGTCAAAAATTGGTTTTCAAAAGAGTAGACAATACTGTGTGAAAATTTAACTCTTTACCAAATGACAAAATTTTAGACTGGTTCAAATTGAAAGGATTTGCAGAGGACAAATTAAAGATTGCTCAAATGGCAGAATTTGTCCTTGATAGAGTAGAAAACATTGTGGAAAAAGGAGAAAATGCTGGTTACCAGCATTTTCTCCTTTTCCCACAATGTTTTCAAAAGGCTTCTCTCCAAGGGTCGTTAAAACCCGGGATTGTTTGGAAAAGGGTTAAAAGGTTAATTCTTACCAGTATTTTCTCTTTTTCCAAAAATCTTTTAAAAAGCCTTAAGCTTCCAGATTGTCTAATTGAAAAGTCAAACCTATATAACAAAGTCGAGGCTTAATCCTTTACACACAATCCTGCGTCTTCTCAACCCTGGAGATGAAGCCTTTTGAAAACATCGTGGGAAAAGAAAAAATGTGGTTGAGCCACAGTGAATTTGTTGTCTGCAAATGTTTTCAATTTGGGCAAGTCTGAAATTTTGTCCTTTGGTAAAGAGTTCAATTCTGCACAAAGTGCAGATGAAGATCAGACTGTATCAATGTCTGGTCAGAACTTGGATCTACAAAGTCAATATTTCAGGAGATGCACTGAGCAACTGTAACAAGCAACTTTTCCTTTTTCTGCAATATTTTTTATAGATATAAACAACAGAGGAATAAAACATTTTAGCCCTCACCACATAATTCTGACTTTTAACAACCGTACAGAAGACGTTTGAAATCATTGTGGGAAAAGGAGAAAATGCTGGTAACCAGTATTTTCTCTCTTTCCCCGCAATTTTGTCTACCTTTCCAAAAAACAAATTTCAGTTTATAAGTCACATCTATTTTGTCATCTGCAAGTGTTTTTAATTTGAACAAGCTAAAATTTAGCTATTGGGTGAAGCGCTAGATGCATAGTGAAGCTATCACACCAATAACTACCGTATACCATTAATCTTTATCAAGCTATCTGTCTCTGCAGCTGATAATTTTTTGAAAACACTGATAAATTCAGAAATTAGTCATTTTGATCAAATACATGTACATGAAATTTGGTAAGATTTCCCACCTCATTTTGTTGGAAATTAATACCTTTACCACACTACCATGTTTAAACGCCCATGTAGAAGAGGGTTTTTGAAAACATTGTGGAAATAGGAGAAAATGCTGGTAACCAGCATTTTCTTCTATTCCCACTTTGTTTTCAACTCTTTAAAAGATAAATCCATTCAGTTGGGCCACATCTAATATGTCGTCTGCAAATGCTTTAGATTTAACCCTTTACCAAACAATCCCTGGTTTTTACGACCCTGAGAAAGAAGTCTTTTGAAAACATTGTGGGAAGAGGAGAAAATGCTGGTAACCAGCATTTTTCTCCTTTTCCCACAATGTTTTCTACCCTGCTGGAAACTAATGTAAATTTTTGAGTTACGTTCATTTTGTTGTCTGCAAGTGCTTTCAATTTGGACCAGTCTAAAATTTTGTCGTTTGGTAAAGAGTTAAAGCAGTCAGTCTAAATTTTTGTTGTCTGGTAAAGAGTTTACTCTTTACCACACATTCCTGACTTTTAACGACCCTGAGGAAGAAGCCTTTTAAAAACATTGTGGGGAAAAGGAGAAAATGCTGGTAACCAGCATTTTCTCCTTTTCCTCCAACATTTTCTACCCTTCCCAGGACTAATTTCAATTATTCAGCTGTAATTATTTTGTTGTCTGCAAATGCTCTCAATTTGGACCAGTCTAAATTTTTGTTGTCTAGTAAAGAGGTCAGTCAATACCTCCTTCAACAAATTTGCAGCGGACTATTTTGACGGACCCATTTTAAAACATGGAGAACAAAGATAAATTGAGGTTTTATACACAAATACAAGTGAAAAAATACAATCAGTATTCAACAAGCCTTCTTCAGAATGTTCTCAGTCTTATCTCCAGAATTGTCTAAATTTGAAAGAAACACAACAGTTCTGCTAAACCATTTGGTTTAGCCAATCAAAAGTTGTGTTACTTTCAAACTTTGAAAATCTTGGAGAATAAGACTGAAAACATTCTTAAGAATGCTTGGTGAATAAAACCAAGAATGGGTGGTGATTACAGATTACACTGATAAAAGGAGAATGAGCCTGATATGAGTTGCTCTTCATTTCCTTCATTGTTTTCAAAACTCACTTCAAGATGAACAATGCCATTTGCAGGACTGGTAGTCATGGATTAACAATAATAATCACATGATAAAAGCTGTGTCACTTCATCCTTTAACCCTTTACCAGACGACAAAATTTTAACCTTGTCCAAATTCAAAGCATTTGCAGACGACAATTTCAGTGTGGCTCAAATGGTGCAATGTTTCTTTGATAGGGTAGAAAACCTTGTGGAAAAAGGAGAAAATGCTGGTTACCAGCATTTTTCTCCTTTTTCCACAATTTTTCAAAAGGCTCTTTTCCCAGGGTCGTTAAAAGTCGGCATTGTGCGGTAAAGGGTTAAGTCTTTACCGAACAACAATTTTATAGACTAGTCCAAATTGAAAGCATTTTGCAGACAACAAAAACATGTGACTCAAACATTGAAATTTGATTTCAGAAGGGTAGCAAACATTGTGGAGAATGTGCTGGTTATCAGCATTTTTTCCTTTTCCTACAAATTTTTAGAAGGCTTTTTTCTCAACCGTCGTTCACAGTCGGGATTGTTTGGTAAAGGGTTAAACTGACAAGACTAGGTGATTGTTGATAATTTCTATTCTTTGTTCATATTTTCAGTAGGTTGCCAGGATTTTTGTCCTTTTCGTTCAAAGTTTTCAGAGGGCTTTTTTCTCAAGTTGTAAAAATTCTGATTGTATGGTAAAGAGTTAAACTGACCAGACAAGGTGAGTGTTGATATTTTCTGGTCTTGATTCCTTTCTTTAGTGTTTAATTTGTATTCCACCATCAAGATCAGATGGCATGAAAATAACTGTCTGATTTTTAATCTTCACCATTAAAGAAACTTCTGAACTGGTTTTCAGCCAGTTTTCAACCCATTTCATCTTTATTTTATCAAACTATAATCATTCTTGTATCTTCATCCCAAGTGTTGGCCCTTACGGTTGCAAGGGTACAAACTGGTCGATTATGACCCACAGAAAATGCATTTCATTGTCTGGAGGCCATCAAAGAATCCAAGGTTGTGACATTTCCAGTTTTAAATCAAAGACTTCCAATATATGTATTTATCACTTACACCATATACCCGCAGTTCCAAATATAAGGGAACCCTTTTACTTGTTTCTTGTGACATGATATGACAGGGAGACTTTACCTCTCAATATTTCAGTAGATTCCAAGAGCAACGATACACAGTATCATCTCCAGTATGTTGTGCAGGTGTTGCTGCACATGGAGGTCACACCCGTCATTGACTTGGATTACTTATCTGTTATATGTTTTGGGTAAACTAAAGAATTACCTCAAGATGAAATACATGGGTTCCCTTATGTTTTATTCTACATATATATGATAAATCTGTTTACACAGCTGACATAATTCTGAACCATTCTACAGCCTATCAAATTTTGACTGTTTTTTTCTGCAAATGATATGAATGAAGCAGAGCTCCAGATAGAAGGAGTGATTTTGATTTCAAAATTGAAAATATTAATTATTCTCCACTAAACCCTATGTTGTGGGTAATCTTTAGAATCGTCTCATCGAGACGATTCTAATAAGTACTCACAACATAGGGTTTTAAAGAGAAATAATGGATTTAGAATACCATCATTCCCTCTTATCTGGAGCTCTGATGAAGTATTGATGAATGCAACATTACACACCATTAAGATTAATGACACAGGAACTGCTGTCAAAGTTGAAAGGAAATCTTGCACACTAGAGTTTCACTTTACTCTTTACCGCATAACAAAATTTCAGACCTCCCCAAATACAAAGTAGAGAGCATTTTCTTACCAAAAAAAGACAGCATATTGTTGATGAAAACGTAAATTTGTCTTCTGAAGGGTAAAAAACAAGGAGGGAAAAGGAGAAAATGCTGGTTACCTGCATGTTCTCTTTTTCCGACCATACTTTCAAAAGCCTTTTCCCCAGGGCCATTAAACAACAGGTTCAGGCCTGTGGTGCATTCTGTAGTGTACAGGACTAGAAACCAGCAGATCACTGGTTCAAATCCCCAGCTCAGCCAATTTCTTTCTGAGGTTGATAATAGTCACTGAGACAGGATTCATTCTCCTTACATTGCTGATCACTGTTTCATGGTTATGTTGGAAAGCAGTCAGTGGGGTGGGAGGAACATTTTGTGAAGTACTAATTAAAGAAACTTCAGGAAAGCATAGATAGGTGCACTGGCCACCAGATATAACTAAAATAGTGCGGAATAGGGCATTTAACAACATACAACTAGAGGCCCTTGAGGGCCTGAAATCGCTCTACTGGCAGTGATTTTGCTTTTTTGCTAGCATACATTATGAATTCATGATGCAAAAAGAAAAAAAAAACAAAAAAAAACCCACAAAAATGTGTTCTTGCAACTGGGCTCGAACCTATTTAGACAGCATGAGTAGGCATAGTGAATTGAACTAACAGTGAAAAAAAAGTAAGTGCAATTCTCAAAAATAATTGTTTGGAATCCAGCCAAAGAAATGTGACTGATAATGTGGACTTTGTTGAGTAAAGTCATCAAATGACTGCTTTTACTGAACGGTTTACTAAATTTTCTTCACTTTTAATAAAGTTCAATCCCTTCATGAACCAAATAATCTTTTTCAAAAAAACTGTATCAACACTGTGGACTTCATTGCCTAGAAATGGAACTTTTCAATTTTAAATGGCTACTTTTCCCAAACTGATTGTCAGATTTTTTTCAAAATCAATAGGGTTCATGTTGTTTATGATACAAAGCAACTGTGCAAGTTTCACAAAAATCTGATTACAAATGCAGACTTAATCATGTAAGCAAGAAATGGAAATTTTCAACTTAAAATGGCTACTTTTCCCATATTGTTTGTTGGATTATTTTCAAAATCAACAGGGTTGAAGCTATTGAAAAGATAAACAAACTATGCAAGTTTAACGGAAATCTGACCACAAAAGCAGATTTTATCGCATAAACAAGAAATGGAACTTTTCAATTTGAAATGGCTACTTTTCCCATACTGTTCGTTAGATTTTTTTCAAAATCAATTGGGTTGATGCTATTGATGAGATAAATAAACTGTGCAAGTTTCACGGAAATCTGACCACAAATGCAGACTTTATCATGTAAACAAGAAATAAAAATTTTCAACTTGAAATGGCTACTTTTCCCGTACTGTTTGTTGGATTTTTTTCAAAATCAATAGGGTTCAAGCTATTGATAAAATAAACAAACTGTGCAAGTTTCACGGAAATCTGACCACAAATGCAGACTTTATCGCGTAAACAAGAAATAGAAATTTTCAACTTGAAATGGCTACTTTTCCCATACTGTTTGTTGGATTTTTTTCAAAATCAATAGGGTTGAAGCTGTTGATGGAATAAACAAATTGTGAAAGTTTCACGAAAATCTGACCACAAATGCAAACTTTATCGCGTAAACAAGAAATAGAAATTTTCAACTTGAAATGGCTACTTTTCCCATGCTGTTTGTTAGATTTTTTTCAAAATCAATAGGGTTGAAGCTATTGATGAGATAAACAAACTGTGCAAGTTTCACGAAAATCTGACCACAAATGCAGACTTTATCGCGTAAACAAGAAACAGAAATTTTCAACTTGAAATGGCTACTTCTCCCATACTGTTTGTTAGATTTTTTTCAAAATCAATAGGGTTGAAGCTATTGATGAGATATCACAAAAATCTGACCACAAATGCAGACTTTATCGCGTAAACAGGAAACAGAAATTTTCAACCTGAAATGGCTACTTTTCCCATGCTGTTTGTTGGATTTTTTTCAAAATCAATAGGGTTAAAGCTATTGATGGGATAAACAAACTGTGCAAGTTTCATGAAAATCTGACAACAAATGCAGACTTTATCGCGTAAACAAGAAAAAGACTAACAGACGGATGGACGGACGACGGAAACCACGCCATGACATAAACTCTGCTGGCTTTCAGCCAGTAGAGCTAATAAACTACTCATAATTAATAAACTATTAACTATTAATACATAGGTTGTTTTGTAGAAGGATAAACTTGTTCCATATAACCCTCTTCAAACCTCATGGGTTATAAAGACCTGGAAGAAAAGGATCTTTAAAAACATTGCGGAAGAAAGGCCAAAGTGCAGTTAAAAAGTGCTGCCAAAATTTTAGCCACACTTTCTTTGTAGCCTGAACATGCTTCCATAAGAGGAAGACTGAGTTTTTTTGTATGGTAAGGAAGTTAACCATTCCCATGACAACAAATTGTTAACTTTTCCAAACTTAAAGCAACTACAGATCTCAAACAGAAAGTTGTACATGTGATTTGCAGTTCTCTTATAAAATTATGGTAGAAAAACATTGTGTGAAAAAAGCAGAAAATGCTGGTTACCAGCATTTTCTTTTTCATACAATGTTTTCAAAAGCTTTCTTCTTCAAAACTGTTTAACTCTTTACCAAACGACAAAATCATAGACATGTCCAATTTCAAAACATATGCAGACCACAAAATAAACATGACTCAAAAATCGAAATTTGTTTTTGGAAGGGTAGAAAACATTGTGGGAAAAGGAGAAAATGCTGGTTTCCAGCGTTTTCTCTTTTTTTTTCCACCGTGTTTTCAAAAGCCTTCTTTCTCAGGGTCGTTAAAAGTCTGAATTGTGTGGTAAAGTGTTTAACTCAGGATTGCGTGGTTAAGATTTAAACCGACATGCACAAGGACAAAAAAAAACTTGACAAGTGCATAATAATTATGTCTCAAGTATATTCAATGCACAAAAAGTGAGCCTTTTTGAGATCTCAACCCTTTACCACACATTCCTACATTTTAAAGATGTTGTGGAAGAAGTCTTTTAAAAATATTGTGGGAAAAGGATAAAAAATCCTGTTAACCAGCATTTTTTTCTTCTTCTCAAGTGTGTTTCTCTCTATCAAAGACCAGTTTCATCATCCTAACCTTGTCTGATTTGCCATCTGCATTAATTGCTTCCAATATGCTGAATCTAAAATTTTGTCACCTAGTTGTATTTCAGTTATAGCACGGACCAGTTTTCCTAACCATGCTTTCCTGAAGTTTCTCTTACCAGTACTTCACACAGTATTCTTCCCAAGCCACAAGCTGCTTTCAAACAGAACCATCGTCACAAAAATAATCAACAGTGAGCGGGGAATGAATCCTGTCGCAATGACTAGCATCAACCCTCAAAAAGAAACTAGGAACTCAAACCCTTGATGCCTTTGTACCTAACCAACTGAGCTACTGAACTCTGCTTGTCATCCGATACTGAGTTGACCCACTAAGTATGAATTCATTTGCATTCGCAAACAGTGCAGATCTAATGCACAGAACATGTGGTCTGTTATTTGTTCCCCACTTGGGAATAATCAGGGCATCAGAATGATTATGCAATCTGATTTGAGAGTGCTATTTCACCCCTACGCTGCTCAGCACAATGTGCACTCTTATCTCTTTACCAAGCAAGCCCTGGTTTTCACGACCCTGGGAAGGAAAGCTTTTGAAAACCTAGTGGGAAAAGGAGAAAATGCTGGTAACCAGCATTTTCTCCTTTTCCCACAAGGTTTTCTACCCTTTCAGAGACAAATTTCATAAATCGAGACACTTTTAATTTGTCGTCTGCAAATGCTTTCTATTTGAACCAGTCTAACATTTTGTAATTTGATAAAGAGTTAACTTGATCTACCCTGTCCAAGCAGTGAGATTTTTGATATAGGGATAAAAAAATCTTTAACCTGTTACCATTCTATTTCTTCAATATGCACTTGCATTTTGTGCTTAAAGTCTACGGCCCCTAACTCTCATATTTAAAGATGGAAGCTGCAGAGATTGGCCGAATAGCCTTTATGAAAATGTCGATGTTACACAATATTTACCGATGAGTTAGTGAGTTTACAGCCCCTAACCCTCATATTAAAAGACAAAAGCTGCCGAGATTGGCCAAAAACATCAATGTTTACCAATGAGCTAGGGGCCGTAGACCTTAATGGACATTATGCCTTTGCCCACTTTTAGAAATACTTTTAATGAAAAACAGCTTTTGAATCACCATATCATACTGACAAAATTTTCAGATATCTAAAAATGTCTTATTCTATAATTATGGCAATTTATTGTCCTGCCTAAAATAAGAAATCATTGTCACTCAAGATATCATCAAGTGGTAAACATTATAGGATATGCATGTACCTAAGACCTATATATTGTAAAGTCTGTCAATGTTTATCTTTGTCGAATAAGAGGCATACCTCTTTGCCACACAATCCTGAGTTTTAACGACCTTGAAAGAAAAGGCTTTTGAAAACATTGTGGGAAAAGGAGAAAATGCTGGTAACCAGCATTTTCTCCTTTTCCCACAATGTTTTCTAACCTTTCTAAGACAAATTCAATCATTTGAGGGGCTTTTAACTCTTTACCAAATGACAAAATTTTAGACTTTTCCAAATTGAAAGCATTTGCAGATGACAAACATGACTCAAAAATTGAAACTTGACTTTGGAAGAGTAGAAAACATTGTGGGAAAAGGAGAAAATGCTGGTTACCAGCATTTTCTCCTTTTCCCACTATGTTTTCAGAAGGCTTCTTCCTCAGGGTCGTTAAAACCAGGGATTGTTTGGTAAAGGGTTGTCGTTTGGAAATGCTTTAAATTTGGATAAGTCTTAAACTTTGTCTTTTGGTAAACAGATCATCAGAAAACAAAATTTTTGATTTGTCCATAATGAAAACATAATGTAGACAACAAAATAAATATGGCTCAAACGATGGGTTTTGTCTGAAATGGTAGCAAACATTCGTGGCAAGAAGAGAAAATACTGAAAACCAACATTTTCCCTTTTTTCTACAATGTTTTCTCTTCTCTGAGAAACAATCATTAAACTCTTTTCATTTGTCTAATCCAAATGCTTAACCTTTTACCACACAAGTAATTCATAGACCTCTCCAAACTGAAAGCATTTGCTGACAACAACTCTAATGTAGGTAGGTCAGATGATGGAACTTGTCCTTAATGGGGTAGAAAACATTGTGGGAAAAGAGAAATTGCTGATTACCAGCATTTTCTCCTTTGCCAACAATGTTTTCAAAGGGCTTATTCTATAGGGTCCTTAAAACTCATTATTTATGTGGTATAGAGTTAAGATGGACCAGCATAAAATTCTGTTGTATGGTAAAACTTGAAATGTTAGGCTCCTGGACTTTCTGTACAAATTTGATCTTGATCTACACCATCTAGTTACTAATCAAAAGAAGCCTGAAGCATGTTGCCAGTTTAATTTAGCATATGTGCACGGCCCAATGGTAGTCAAAAGTAAACATGCAGGTTCTGAGATGCATTTAATTCACACCATTTGAAAGTATGGAAATTATTGCAAAATTGACAATCTGTTATTGTATGGTCACTGCAAGTATTAGTCTCTAGCAGAAAAATGAATATTAAAACTAGGTTAAAAATTGCTAGGTCCCTATCATCTTTTGTTTATTTTCTACTTGGTTTTAAATTTCATTTTTCTGCCAACGACTAATACTTGGACTGACCATACAATAACAGATTGACATTATCACAATCATTTCCATCCTTTTAAATGGTATGATATAGATCTGAAGATATATTAACACCCGTATAGTTTACTTTTGGCCACTACAGGGCCTTTAACTCTTTACCAGACAACAAAATTTTAACTTTTTCCAAACTGAAAGCAATTGCAGAAAACAAATTACAATGTGGATCAAATGAATGAAAATTCTGTTAATTTATTGAAAACTTCTACCTCTGGATCATTACAACTTTGGGTTGTTTGGTGAAGTGTCAATTAAACAATCAAGAGTTTAAATGACCCTTACAAAAACTGTTTAAAACATTGTGGTAAAAGGAGAAAATGCAGGTAACTAACATTTTCTCCTATTTCCATTATGTTTACTACACTTCCAAAGGCAAATTTCAATTTTGCGTCACTTCTACTCTGTTGTCTACAAAATGCTTTCAATTTGGACAATGTCATCATTTTGTTGTCTGGTAAAGATTTACCTCTTTTCTGAACTGGAAGCATTAGCAGAGAACAAATTAAATGTGGCTTGAATGTGCAAAGTTATCTTTGGAAGGGTAGAAAACATTGTGGAAAAAGGAGAAAATGCTGGTAAGCAGCATTTTCTCCTTTTCCCATAAAGTTTTCAAAAGCCTTTTCCCTCAGAATCGCTCATACTGGAGATTGTGTGGTGAACAGTGAATATGTCTGACATAGTTACATACATGTAAGCCTACTTTTGTTATTATCTAAATGTGATAACATCTACTTTATAAGTTATACCCCTGCATGAATAAGGCCAGATGAGACTTTATGAAGGTAAGGTGTATTATCCATTCTATTGTTTTTTTCTTTGTAAGTGTTTTCACTCTTTACCAGATGACAAAATTTTAGACTTGCCCAAATTGAAAGCATTTGCAGACGACAAAATAAAACTGCCTCAAAAATTGAAATTTGATTTCAAGGGTAGAAAACATTGTGGGAAAAGGAGAAAATGCTGGTTACCAGCATTTTCTCCTTTACTGACAGAAGTTTCAAAAGCTCTCTTACTTAGAGTCATTAAAACTTTGCATTGTGTTGTAAAGGATTAACCCTTTACCAAACAACCCTGGATTTTTAACCACCATGAGAAAAGAGCTTTTATAAAACACTGTGGGAACAGGCAGCATTTTGTTCTATTCTCACAATGTTTTCAACCCATTCACAGCCAAATCCTAATGGTTCAGCAACATTTAATTTGTCACCTGCAAATGCTATTTTGACTAGTGAAAATTTTTGTCAATTTGTTTGGAGTGAACTCTTTCATTACCTATGACAACTTCAGTAGCTTCTGTGGATGGCTGATTACCAGCATTTTCTTCTTATCCCACAATGTTTTCAAAAGCTTACTTACTCAAGGTTGTTAAAACTCTGGATTGTGTGGTAATGGGTTAAAACTGCTGTTTGGGTAGAAAAGTAAAACAAATTTGTAGCCAAGGACTTTTAAACACATGCTGGATAGTTGAAAAAGATATAACTAGAAATAGTTCTGGAAAAATAATGATACATAGCGTAAGAGTACTTTATCATTTTGCTACATATAATGTTTTTAAAATTCATATTTAAAACAAACGTGCCGGTAGTCTACATGAGGTAAGAATATTAACTTGTTTTCAAAATATAACCCTGGAATCAAGGAGTAAAGTAAGTTTCATTTTTATATTTTTTTTTTGGTTGGTATAATGCTTTCAACCAGGTAAGTAATGTTAACTACATTTCTTGTTTTCTAAATGTCTGCCTGCCTGTCTGCCTTCCTATTTGTCTGTCTGTCTGTCTACCTAACTCTCACTTTTTTCCCAAAAGTCAGAATATTGCGTTTACACATATAAGTGGTCTATTTGCCCTTTTTTTGGATTATAGATCTGCCTGCCTGCCTGTCTATCTGTCTGACAGTTCATTCATATCTATCTTTAAGGAGTGCTAATTCAATAATATGGTGCTCCCTGGCTCAGTGGTAAAATGTAGGTCTTGTAACCTGGATGCCCCGAATTCAAGCCTTAGTGGATGCACTGCATTTTTTGTTGGTGTGTCTTTGGGCAAGACACTTCAAAGCCCTAGCCTGGTGAAACCCAGGACATACATAAATATGTGAGCTATCACTGAGATGTGACTGAAATAATGTTAAAATCTGTGTTAAACACTATTCAATCAACAGGCTACACAAAGGTCAACCCTTTGTCAAACACTCCTGTATTTTTTCTGACCCTGAGGAAGGGCTCTTTAGAAAACATTTTGGTTACCAACTTTTTCTCCGTTTTCTGACGATGTATTCTGGCCTTTCAGGGACAGATCCTGATATTTCAGCAACATCTAATAGATTGCCCTAGATGGATATACTGTATTTCTTTTAGTGAAATACATTGGATATAGTGAAGAAAAAAACATCACTGCCTTTAAAGTTCTATTATCTTAACTTTCTGCACACCCTTTACCAAACAGTCATGAGTTTTAAAATATAAAAAAAAAAACCTTAACAAGAACAGTTTTTAAAACATTGTCAGCTGGTAAGCAGCATTTTCTCTTTTTCCCTCCATGTTTTCTACCTTTAAAAAGCAAATCCCATCAATGCAGCCAAATTTATTCTCGTCTGCAAAAGCTCTGAATTCAGATAAGTCTAAAATTTTGTCATCTGATGTAGAGTTTATGCCTTGGTAAAACCACTATGTGGTTGTGTCATACAGAGTCACCTGTCATAATGTTATCTAAGTTTTTAAGAATAACACCACATGGCCCCTTGAGGTCATCTATCTAATCCTTTGACCCTTTACCACACATTCCCAGGTTTCAACAACCCTGATGAGGAAAGCTTTAGAAAACATTTTGGGAAAAGGAGAAAATGCTGGTTACCAGCATTTTCTCCTTTTCCAACAATGTTTTTTGGCTTTCAGAATCATAGCAACAGCTTGTTAATGGTAGTTGCTCTTTTTCCTACCATGTTTTCATAAACCTTACAATACATACTATTCTATGACAAAAAGCACCCAAAAATGACACAGAGACTAAAGGACCTTGAGGAAGACAGCTTTTAAAAACATTGCCAGAAAATAGAAAATTGGTAGAATTGAGCATTTTGCTATTTTCTCCAAACTGATTTCAAACCTTTCTAAAACATTTCCACAATGTGAGCCAAATTTAATATGTTTGTCTGCAAATGCTGTTATTTAACTAAGAGTTTATTAGTTATATTTGAGCCAGGCTCTGTGAAAAGGGAGGTTTAATGCTACTACAAAAAATATTGAATCAGGTCAAGCTACCCAGTCAGGGCAAGCTGACATTTGTCCAAACTTTATGCTTATGGCTAATTTTCTGCATTTCCAAGGACCATTCTACCTAAGGATTCAGCCAGTTGTTTGAAAAAAAAAAATGGATTTTATGGATCAATACTTATGTGAAGAGTGCTTAGTATAATGCAACTTGGAGATGCATTAAACCCCCTTTTGCCACAGCATTGCTCATTTGTAAAGAGTTAGAATTCTGAAAGTAGAAGTATTTCAATACAAGCCGTGCTCTGTGAAAAGGGGGCTTAATGCACCTGCAAAAAGTATCGACCCAGGTCAGCCTGCACAATCCGCGCAGACTGACCTGGGCCAAAACTTTTTGCTATCGGTCAATTTTCTGTATGTCCAAAGACCAGTTTAACTCATGGTTCAATCAGTTGTTAGTCAAAAGGGAATACATGGATCCATAATTATGTGATGACTTGCTTGGTATTGTGCGTCAGATTCTTTTAGCTCCCTTTTGCCAGAGCAAGGCTCATATATCACACTCAAGTAGTCATTAACTTCCTTTATTCAGTAACAATTTGTACTTCACCAAAAGCGAATATCATATGACCCAGAGAATTTTTTTTTTTGAAAACATCCTCGGAAAAGGAACAAGAGGGCCATGATGGCCCTGATGGCCCCGTATCACTCCAATCACTCCAGCTCCTTTTAAATAGATGTATCAGTGCTTAATAGGCATTGGAAGAAACATAAATCATAAGATTGATTGAATGGTGTTTTAAGCCGCTTTCCATACTATTTCAGTCATATCACGGCAACAGCTCACATATTCATGTTTTCCTGGGTTTTATCAGTACTAGGCTAGGGCTCTGAAGTCTCTTGCCCAAGGATAGTCCCATGAAAAAGCCCAGTGGATAAATGATAAGAAGTCTGTTTGACAATAAATTTTCATGGAGAAAAGAGCCTACCACAACAGTACCCCCTAAAAAATATTGATTACCAGCATTTTCTCATTTCCCACAATATTTTCAAAATACTTCACCCTACCTCACAACCACAGACACCACACTGTCAGTCTGACCTGGGTCTCTACTTTCTGCAGATGCATTAAATCCCCCTTCTGCCAGAGCACTGCACACTTTTTTTCTTTCCATTAGAACTTGTACAGTAAGAGGACAATAGTTAAAATATTTCAAGACATGCTGGGCTATGAGTAAGGAGATATACCCTTTACCAGACAACACTGAGTTTTAACGACCTTGAGGAAGAAATCTTTTGAAAACATCATGGGAAAAGGAGAAAATGCTGGTTACCAGCATTTTCTCCTTTTCCCACAATCTTTTCTACCCTTCCAAAGACAAATTTCAGTTGTTGGGTCACATTTAATTTGTTGTCTGCAAAATCTTTCAAATTTGAAAAGTCATTTTTGTCGTCTGGTAAAGGGTTAATCAAATATCCGTTCTCCTCCTCATTTCAGGGACTTCACATTGACCACAGGGTGAATATAATGAGTCTTCAGATCAAGGACAGTTTCAAGCTACAAAGATAAAGCTGAGGTTTTAACACTTTCATCCCAAAAGCAAACTGTATTCTGTTTGACTAATCAGAAAATGGGGCATTTGGCAACTGCTGCTCTATCACTAGTTGTATTTCTGTGTTCAGAACAGTTTATCTCATGCACAGACCAAACAATGCTTCAAGTCAATCCCCACAATCTGGCTGTACAAGTTGGAGAAAATGCAACATTACAGTGTTTTCATTACCCAGCAGACCCTGTGGCCGATCAACATTTAGAATGGTTCCTGCCAAATTACAACATTCCAATACCAAAACTTAAAGATAATGAGACTGTAATAAATGAGACACAGTCTGCAATTTTACGCTACACATCCAAAAATGGAACTTTGTCTATTGTTGATGCCCAGCCTGAAGATGCTCAGACATTTATATGCAAGAACAGAAATGGTTCGCTAGCAGTGAAATCTATTTTTAAAGTTTATGTCATGCCTTCCTATTTCACTGAAGCCATGATTGTGATTGGAATAAATGCAGTCTTACTGGTGCTATTTATAGTATGTTTTATATGGAGGACTTGCAGGGACATTAAAGAGAGAAGAAAGCAAACAGAACAACGTCGGAGAGCGAAATTGGGTCATAGGGAAGTTGCCAAGAAACTAATGAAATAAACTCTGTTTTTTTTAAAACCAATTTGCTAATTTTTTCAAAGAAACAATTGTTACCTTATAATGCTTCCTCCGACAACTACATCTGACTCTTTACCACATGACAAAAATGTCAACTTGTTCAAATTCAAAGCATTTGCAGAAGACAATTTCAATGTGGCCCAAATGACCAAGTCTGTCTTTGATAGCAGTGTTGTTCCTAGGCCGAAAATACTGGGGGACACCAGTGTCCCCCTGGGTAAAATCTTAGGGGACATTCTGTAAAACAGAGGGACAAAGACCACTTCAAATAAATTTGACTTCATGCATGTGAAGTATACTTGTATGCAAATTACTACAACCCTTGTTGCAAACAAATGGTTTGCAAGTTTCAAAGCAGACTCGCAACAAACCTGATAGATACCCATTGGAATCATTCACTCATAACCGTGTGAATTTGCCCGGCTAGTCCCGAATTTTCCTATTTGGACTTAAAGCAAGATTTATTTTGAGAGCTCTACTTTCATTATTGTTGTTGATGTTGGTCAAATTTGCCCACTTACTTTCCTAACTTAGGAAATTCGTAGCTGACGACATTTACACACTGAATGCATACAGACTGCTTAACAAAATATTGTTAATTGCTACGCGACAAGAATTTGAAAAAATCGAAACACAGTCTTGTAATTTTACATACCTCTTCAGACTGGTCACCAATATTGTGCCCAACAGTATGCGACAACAAGAGGAAAAAAATGAGACGCAGTCTACGATACGCACGCTCTCCACTATAGAACAGAACAGAATGGAGTTACGGACTGCATAATATCGGACAATGCAGTGAGAAAATTAAGAACCTGAGCGCGCCCGATGTGAGACTTACGGCCCGCGCTACTGTAATTTTTTGGGAACATTTTCAAAAATATTGCGGGGATCCCGCGATGGCGCGGCCTAGGCACAACACTGTGATAGGATAGCAAATATTGTGGGAAAAAAGAGAAAATGCTAGTTTTCCCACAATGCTTCCTAAAGGCTTCTTTCTCAGAGTCATTAAATGTCGGTATTAAGTGATAAAGGTTTAATACCTTGTACATATAGCAAGCATTTTCAGATGACAATTAAATCCTTTCCTGAAGGAGAGGGCTTTTGAAAACATTCATGGGAAAAGAAGAAAATGCTGGTAACCAGCATTTTCTCCTTTTCCCACAATGCTTTCTATCTTTTCACCGATAAATGTCACCATTTGATTATTCTCTTTTTTTGTGTGCAAATACTTTCAAGTTGGACACAAGTCTTAAAACTTTGTCTTCTGGTAAAAAGTGATTTGTCCCTGATTCGTCAGAAATTTTTATTATTACATCCTGAAGCAAATTTGCAGCAAACAACTTTGAAACCAAGGATACATACGAATATTCAACATAAAGGCTTTGTACTTTTACACATGTAAAAATATAGTGAAAAAGGACAAAATGCTCATTAAGAGCATGATTCCAAAAGTCATCTATTGTGAAACAAATAAAGTCCACTACAGGTGGTAAAGTGTTCATACTTTACCAAACAATCAAGATTAAAACAACCCTGAAAAGGAGGCCTTTAAAAACATTGTGAGTATAGAGAAAATGTTGGCTACCAGCATTTTCTTTTTCTCCTACGTTTCCTACCTTTTCAAAGATAGTTCCAGACTTTGAGCCACACTTAGTTTTTTGGTGTGCAAACGCTTTAAATTCAGTAGAAGACTCTAAAATCTTTGTACAGAGTTCTCTGGTATGTTCACATTATTTTGTTGATTAATCAAGATTTTACTGTATAATCAATGAATTTGAACAATATAATGTATTCAAGGGAAACAAGTAGAGAAAGAACTTTGAATCAAGAAAATATCAAAATGGTCCTTCTCTGTGTCATATACATATTATTTTCATTTTTATTCATAATCATTTGTGGCATAGTTCTGTAAAAACTTACAACAATGTAAAATCTTGTGACATGATGGTTGGCTAGACAGAGCTCTAGACTGTAACTCAGATGTATCTTATGTATTTATTAACTCTTCTCAACTCTACACCAGGATCTGTATTCACCAACCATTCTTGAGAACATTCTTGATCTCATTCTAAATTTAGGAAGTAACACAACTTCTGACTGGCTAAACCATTTGGTTTAGCCAATCAAAAGTTGTGTTAGTTTTAAATTCAGAAAATTTTTGAGAATTAGACTAGGAATGTTGTACAGAGTGGTTGGTGAATACAGGCCCTAATGAAGTATCTTTACTCATCAAAATTAAAAGCATTACCGTAATTTTGCAGATGACACATGAAATGTTGTTTAAATGATAGGATTTGTCTTTGTAATGGTAAAAAACCTTTCAGGAACAGTAAAAAATCCAGGTTGCCAGCATTTTCTTCCTTCCCCAAGATCTTTTAAGCCATGAGATATATTTTTCCTTCCTCTCTAATCTCCAAACATTTTTGTGATCTTATTCGTGTGGGAAAGCAGCAAGTAGTTAAGAAAGAGAAAGGTAAAGGGATAGCCAGTCAACAAATATTATTTTTCCTTTTTTTTTTTTTTAAAGGCCCCCAGGACAAGTTGTTTAATACCATGGACTGGGATACTACAGTATGGTGAGGCATTATTAAAATAACTGACACAAAGTATTACACTCACTCTCTGTTTATATGAAGACAGGTTATATATGGTTAACTCATTACCACACAAGGAAATTTTAGACATGTCCAAATTGAAAGCATTTGCAAACGACAAAATAAACGTGACTCAAAAATTGAAACTTGACTTCAGAAGAGTAGAAAACATTGTGGGAAAAGGAGAAAATGCTGGTTACCAGCATTTTCTCCTTTTCCCACAATGTTTTCAAAAGGCTTCTATCACAGGGTCGTCAAAAGTCGTCATTGTGTGGTAAAGGGTTAAATAAGGGTCATATAAGATATTGCAACAATAGTAATAGTAAACTAGTCACTTTGGGAGACAAGGCTTACCTTTTAACTCTTTGGCTGCTTCTTTACTCACTTTCCTACAAATAAAATGAAGCAATGATAGCTTTGTTTGTTTGGTGTTTAATGCCATTTTCAACATTTTATCAATTATATCACTGAGGCTAGAGAACCTATCCATGCTTTCCTGAAGTTTCCTTCACCAGTACTTTGCACAACATTCTTTCCAAGCCACTTGCTGCTTTCCAACAAAACCATTGATGAAACAAAACCCAGCCGTGAGAGGGGAATGATTCCTGCCACAATGACTATGATCAATCCCCTTAAAGAAATTGGCCGAGCTGGGGATTTGAACCAGCCACCCCCTATGGCAATGTTCTCAAAAGCATTTTTCCAAAGATTTGTAAAACATGGAATTGTTTGGTATAGGATTAAACTGTAACTGTCCAAAGATAATAATTTTTGTTTTGCAGCTGACAAGCTCTGAATAAATTCTTGACAAAAGTAAAAACTGCCGGTAATATGTGATTTCTCTTCCAGGCACAACGTTTTAACACATATCAAACCTTAACACTTATAATACTGTATACATGGATATATATGCGAGTTGAAAAATTTGCGAATTACCGCATATGGACATTTTGTGTAAGGAAATGTCTGCAAATTCAAGAAACTCGTTATTTGTTGGTATACTTTCAGTGAAATATTAGAACAGAAAAGTTTTGCGAATTTTTCAAATTCGCGAAATTGCAAAAATTTCCACTTACACGTTAGCCAGTTTGATAGAGTTATCTCTCTTTGAGTACTCTTGTGCATGTATGGTAAGAAAATGAACTAGTCTTGCCAGACAAGGTGATATTATTGGAACCTACACAGTACATGGTGCCCGTAACATAGCCAACTTGTAACCCATAACAGGAAAAGAAAATGAGAAATGAAGGCCTTAATATATTTATTTAACACTGCATTGCAAAGAAATATGCCTCTGTTAGTATAGATGGTTGCGTTTGATTGTACTTCATATATAATGTCATTGATTTTTGATTTCATGTGGTCCCTGCAGTAGGTCTAAATGTGCTTTTAACTTCAAGAGCTCCACTAATGGAAATACTAAAAAGTATTTGGGACAATTATTCCATATTTAACAATGATACTTAAAAGTCATCTGCAGCACATGAGAGTTAGCCCTTTCCCAAAGAATTCCTAGTTTCAACAACACTGAAGAAAAAGGCTTTTGAAAACATTGTGGAAAAGGAGAAAATGCTGGTAACCAGCATTTTCTCCTTTTCCCACCATGTATTCTATCCTATCAAGGACAGAAATCATCATTTGATATACAATTATTTTGTCTTTTGCAATTGGTTTCAAATTGGTCCAGTCCAAAATTTTGTCATTTGGTAAAGAATTAACTCTTTACGAGACGACAAAATTTTAGCCTTGTCCAAATTGAAAGCATTTGCAAACGACAATTTCAGTGTGGCTCAAATGGTATATTTTTTCTTTGATATGGTAGAAAACATTGTAGGAAAAGGAGAAAATGCTGGTTACTAGCATTTTCTCCTTTTCCCACAGTGTTTTCAAAAGGCTTCTTTCCCAGAGTTGTTAAAAGTTAGCATTGTGTGGTATAGGGTTAGATAAAATTAAGTGTTTTGGTCTACCCTGACTCCAATATTTTAATCTTTGTGTTGAGTTCCCGTGTATCTGCTTCCAGTTTTTCTATGTAAGTGGTAGTGGACCGGTTCAAATGTTCATATTGCCTCTGTGCACCCTGTAAATATACAACAAAACCTTTTTAAACCTTCACTAAAAGACCTTAGGAATGAAGTCTTTATAGAACCTTGTGGGATAGGAAGAAACTGCTGGTAACTAGCAATTTCTCCTTTTTTCACAACATTTTCTAATCTTTTTCAGATAAATTTTATCATAAACACCACATTATATTTGTCTTCTGCATATGCTTTCAATTTGGAAAAGTCTAAACCTTCATCTTCTGGTAAAGAGGTAATACTCTGTATTGGTTGAACAAACTGCATATGACAGCTTTTGCATACAGGGAGGTAACACCTTAGCATCAAAAAAGATCATGACAGTGACAAAGGTTGTGGCAACATTTATCCATAGAATACATTGACTGATCCGGAGCAGTTTTGTAACAAATATGCAGCCTGATCTTGCATCTACAGTGTTCATTGTATTGTGAGATATTGCAACAGGTTGTCTTGGCCACATTATGTAATGAAGTAGCAGACAGTGTGGATCCAATTTAAAACTGCATATTGATTTATCTACACCATCTCTAAAAGTAACTAAGCTGAATTCAACTTTTGTCTGTTCAATTTGTGCTTAATGCCAATTTCAACGCATTAATTAATTTCAGTTATATGACATCAGCAGGTGCACCTTTCCATGCTCTCGAGGAGATTCTTTCACTGGTAATTTGCACAAAATTCTTTCCCAGCTGTTGGCTGCTTTCCAACTTGAACATTGCTCAATCAATGTTTACAAGAACTTTCTTCTTTTTCCACAATATTTTCAAAAGACTACTTTCTTAGGGTTGTAAAAATGCAGGATCCAGTGCATTGTACATTCTGATGTCCAAAAAACTTATCTTACCTCTGCTATGACTAGTTTATGTTTAAGATCTTCTATTTCTATGTTTTTGGTTTTCACCTCCAGTTCTAATGATGTTTTAGCCTGTAGAAATTAATTAGACTTGATTAGTGCAACGAAAAGTACTGAAAGCAGAAGCCATTAAAAACACTGATACAATGTACTTCTATTTCTTAACAAAATGGTAAAATTTCATTCATTTGGAAAGCCATTATCTTCTGCTAGATGGCATTCTACAAATACACATCTATCTAATTTGGGCATTCTGGGTACAGAAGCTGACTAATTTTTCAAAACGACAACCGTTACTTTGAATTTCAAAATAAAATAAACGTTTACTCAATAAAACGCTACCTGGTGCGATTCATTCAGTTATGATCAGCTAGCAGGTAACCTATGCACCGGCCATTTATTAAAACAGTCCCTACAGGCTTGGGTATAGCTTCGGTGTAAGCCCTACTTTTCCCAAGTATCCGGGGATAGGTGATGCGTCATAGCAGACAGGTTGAATCTTCGCAGAAAATGACATGCGCAGACAATGTTTGGAAAGCATTCGCAGACAACCAATAAAATGCCACCAAAAATAATAGGATTTGTCTTCAAACAGATATAAAAACTTGTTGGAAAAAAGAAGCACAGTATTTAAAAGACTTTTTGCAACATTGCTTACTCAATATGAGTAATTTCTCCTTTTGCCACAATGTTTTAAATGTGCTAATGTATTAAACCAAACGACAAAATTTTAGACTTGCAGACCCATCTTTCAAAGCTTTTGAAAATAGTGCCAGAGAATGATCACTTGCTTGTAACAAAAAATTAGTCCTTTTCCCTAAATGTTTTTCAAAACTTGAAAAAAAATAAAAACAAGAGCGGCAAATTGTCACAAGATATGCCCGTCCCACCGCCAGTTGTCGAGGGGGTATAATAATCGTAAAGGGCAGGTAATGCAACAAACATGTTTACCAAGTCTCAAGTCAATTTGACTTGAGGTGACAAAGTTCCGTTCCGGACAAGCAAGAAACACTGTAAAAATGAAGATCAAAGCGGAATTACTCAAAATCTGCTCTAGGTAGAGTTATTGTCCTTGTGCACTGTACTCCATAATATTGCAACAAGCATGCATACCAAGTTTGAAGTCATTCTGACTTGAGATGACAAAGGTATATTCCAGACAAGCACTAAATGCTGTAAAAATGACGATCAAAGGGAAATAACTCAAAGACAGCATGAGGTAGAGTTACAATTCTTGTGCACTGCACTTCCAAATATTGCAACAAGTAAGCATACCATATTTCAAGTCATTCCCTCTTAACAGGACAAAGTTTTGCTCCGGACAAGCAAGAAATGCTATAAAAATGAAGATCAAAGGGGGAATAACTCAAAATTCGTGCTAGAAAGAGTCATGGTTCTTGTGCACTGCACTTCGTAATTTTTTCAACAATCATGCATACCAAATTTGAAGATGTTCAGACTAGAGATGACAAAGTAATATTCCGGACAAGCAGAAAATGCTGTAAAAATGACGATCAAAGGGAAATAATTCAAAGACAGCACGAGGTAGAGTTATGTTTCTTTCGCACTGCACTCCGTATTATTGCAACAAACACAAATGCCAAGTTTCAAGTCAATCAGACTGGAGATGACAAAGTTATGCTCCGGACAAAGAACTGGACGCCGCCCGCCCATACGCCATGGGTGATCCCATACTACGTCCCGTCTTCGACGGGCATATAAAAGAGAGTGTTTTCCCTTCCTTCAGATATTAATTCAATCCATTTTGTTAAAGTTTAACGTATGTCTGAAAATAGCGTGAGCGTTAACTCTTTACCAAACAATCCTGAGTTTTGAAAACATTGTGGGAAAGCCAAAAATGCTGGTAACCAATTTCCTACATTTCCGACAATGTATATACCCTTTTACGGACAACTTATACAAGTTGAGCTATCACTTATTTATTGTCTGCAAATCTTTCAGTTTGAAAAGGTCTACAAATCACTTGTCTGGTACAGGTTTTATAATTGTTTCAGCATGAAGTCACTTGTCAATGCAAAAGGACCACAATCACAAACAAAGGAAGCAAGCTTACAGTACGCAGTGGTTCAGTGTCCATCAGAGCTGCCTTTAACTGAGTCTCCAGAATCTCACTCTGCCTGTAAAGGAAATTGTTTCATACAGGATTTGAAAAACAAGTGAGAGGTACTAAAAATTGTGAAGTTTCACAAGAAGATGGGACCAAATGGCAATGTAATGCAAAATTAAGAAACCAGTGATTTCTAATGTCAATAGAAAATTTGAGAAAAGTTATTTGGTTTCTTTGTTACATAAATTATTCAGTTCAAGTCAAAAAATATCATCAAATAATTATTAACTGCCATTTCCAGTTAACCCATTACCACACAATCCCTACTTTTGACGACCCAGAGAAAGAAGCCTTTTGAAAACATTGTGGGAAAAGGAGAAAATGCTGGTAACCAGCATTTTCTCCTTTTCCCACAATGTTTTCTACCCTTCACAAAACAAATTTCAAATTTTAAGTCACTTTTATTTTGTCGTCTGCAAATGCTTTCGATTTGGACAAGCCAAAAATTTTGTCGTTTGGTAATGAGTTAAACTTTGTTCTACAAGAATTAAACTCTAACTCTTAACCAAACGGAAAAAATTTTAGACTTGTCCAAATTTAAAGAATTTGCCAAAGACAAAATAAGTGTGACTCAAAAATTGAAATTTGTGTTGTAAGGGTAGAAAATATTGTGGATAAAGGAGAAAATGTGGGCTACCAGCATATTCTCCTTTTTCCCACAATGTTTTCAAAAGCTGTTTTCTTCAGGCTTATTAAAACTCAGAATTTTGTGGTAAAAAACTGTGTTCCAATAACCCCAAGGAAAAGAATCTTTGAAAACACCATGGAAAAAGAAAAAGTTCTAGTAACAAGCATTTCTCCTTCTTCCACAACATTTTCTACCCATAAGAGCCAAATTCCATCATTTGAGCAAAACTGAATTTGTCATCTGCAATGCTTTTAAACTGAACATGTCTACATTTAGGCAACTGGTAGAGATTTAACATATTACATGTTTTTTTACAATAAGCATCATTCACCCTATCCCAAATAACAAGACTTTAGGTTTCTTCATACTACAAGAATTTGCAGAAAACGAATGAAAAAAATCACAATCAAGACAGTGTCTCTCAAAAAGAAAGAAAACTTTGAGGGAAACAAGAAAATGCTGGTTTTCTGTATTTTTTCCTTTTTCCTAAAATGAATGCAAACACTTCTTTCTAATGGCCGTAGAGGCATGTGACCATTTGGTAAAGGATTAACTCTTTACCACACAATCCTGGGTTTTTAACGACCCTTATCGAGAAAGCTTAAGAAAACATTGTAGGAAAAGGAGAAAATGCTGAAACCAGCATTTTCTCCTTTTCCCACAATGTTTTCTTTATTTTGAGAAGCAATTTTCATGTTTTGAGTAACATTTGATCTGTCGTCTGTGAACGCTTTCAATTTGGTCAAGTGTAACATTTTGTTGTTTGGTAAAGGGTTTATGTACTTCCTATTTACAAAATGAATCTATTTATCACATATTGGAATCACACAAAAACAATTTACCTCTGGAACTTGTCTGCTCTTTTTGTAGATTCTTCATTTTTCTTATATTGTACATCATAATGTTCAAGAAGTTAAGGATCATTAACTCATTACCAAACGACAAAATTTTTGGCTTGTCCAAATCGAAAGCAGTTGCAGACGACAAAATAAAAGTGACCGAAAATTTGAAAATTGTTTTGTGAAGGGTAGAAAACATTGTGTGAAAATGAGAAAATGCTGGTTACCAGCATTTTCTCCTTTTCCCACAATGTTTTCTAAAGGCTTCTTTCTCAGGGTCGTCAAAAGTAGGGATTGTTTGGTAATGGGTTAAAAGAATAAAATATATAAAATAAGCCAAAGGCTTTGACTTTGATTTTTTACTTTCCTATCCTTCTTTTAACAGTCATACCTATGTTGGGAACCACTTGTACTGAGCATTTAATGGTATAAACATGATGTTTTAATATCCTAAATCTGAGCTCTGTTTCAGAGCAAATAAATGATTTTAATTGATATGTCTAAATTTCTTTGTTAAAAACAAATTGCATCTTGAAATTTGTCTCCATTTGTTATCATGTATGTGCGTATGAATAATATTCCTGTTACTAAAGAGATGAGGGTTGTTTGATATGTAATGTGTATTGTACGATATCTCAAAAGCATTCGACTCAAATAGTGAGATGAACATTACATCCCTTCAAAGTATTCTCTGCAGTTTGAAATAAATAATTTCAATCTCTGAATCCATTTCTGAAATGCATCACGGTATGCTGATTTAGGTAGACCTCTGAGGCATTGACTGATGGCTGAGCCAAGGGCTTGTCGGGACTTCTAACGACGACTAGATAAGAACTTTTTAAGTTTTGGAAAAAGGAAAAAGTCGCATGGGGCTAGATCTGGAGAGTATGGTGGGTGTGGCAAGACAGTAACCTTCTGAGACTTCAAAAATTGCTTCACAAGCTCAGATGTATGTGATGGAGCATTATCATGAAGTAGACGAACATGCCTAAATCCTGACACAGGGCGTCGTTTAAGATAATATTTCTTGACCTTTTTTAGTATAACATCTCGGTAATACCGACCTATAACACCTTTGCCCTTCGGCACCGGAATTTGTATGGCTATACCATCACATGAGAAGAATATGCAATAAAGAACCTTCTTTGTGCTTATGCTTCTTTTGGCAACTACAGGCCTTCTACCGTGTTTAGTTAGCCATATTTTGTTTCCAATTTTTCTTACTGGTTCGAAATAGTGAACCCATGTTTCGTCACCAGTAACAATGTTTGCAAATTGTCTTTGATTGAATTTGGGAAACATTTTGAGCAATTGCTTAGTGGTTTGTACTCGTACCCGTTTTTGGTCATCTGTCAATATATGCGGTATCCATCTGGCAGAAATCTTTCGTACTTTCAAAATACGCTTCAAAATGAAATGCACCCGCGATAGCGATATGCCAACAGCGTTGGCAATATCACGAATCGTGTATCTGCCATCACTTTCAATTATTTCCCTGACTTTTGAGACATTTGCCTTCCCTGTTACAGTCACAGGTCAGCCAGATTTTGCTGCATCTTTGACGGACTCTGTGCCAGTCAGAAATTTCTTTCTCCAACTACAAACTGTCTCATAAGATACCTTATCAGACCCATAAACTTCCCCCATTCAGTAAAAATCTGCATTACCGATTGACCAAGTTTTGAGCAAACTTTTATATAAGCTCTAATTTCTTGATCTTGTTTACCAACCATTTTTACAACAGTGGTCAATGACTAGCTCTATTGAAATGACTATAAGTTTAAAACTATGTGGAGCTGAAGGCTCGTGTTTATACCGTTGGAAAGGTATTGAATAGAGCTATTCAAGCGTATCATCATCCACGAAATCGTGCAAAGCGTTATTGCGCTGTGGTACAATACACATTACATATCGAACAGCCCTCGTAAATGGTTCATTTTATAGACAGTCATATACTCATTTTTGTTGTGTAATTATCAATTGGCAGATTTCTTTTCAGACCAAGCTTTTCTGCCAAAAACATGTTTTTATTTCATTTCGAACAAGAAATATAGGACAAGACAGTTGCATACAAAAATGAAATATGGTGCAGCTAGGATTCTCTGCCATGTCAGTTTTAGATTTAACTCTTTACCAAACAATAAAATTTTAGACTAGTCCAAATTAAAAGCATTTGCAGACAACAATTTAAAGGTAGCTCAAATGGCGGAATTTGTCTGTAATAGAGTAGAAAACAATTTGGGCATAGGAGAAAATGCTGGTTACCAACATTTTCTCCTTTTCCGACAATGTTTTCAAGAGGCTGCTTTCCCGAGGTCATTAAAACCAGCGATTGTTTGGTAAAAGGTTAATCAAATACTATCAGCAGTGGGATTGATAATAACAGAGAACAAATACATGTTTCTAGTTTGTGTACTTGTTTTTCAATGGCTAATATTAACCAACTCTCAAATGGTTGACTTCAACTGCAGTTATCCTTTTGCAGTATAATGAGAAGAGAAAGTTTCAAGATTTTAATCCTTGGCAAGAATGTATTTTCCTTTTTTTTGGCTGTTTGGCTGATGGAGACCAAGCAAGTTTTGAAAAGGAAACCACATAATCCGCTATTCAAATACCTATAAGTCTACAGGTGAAATTTCAACACAGACTGTTACATAGTATTTTTTCCATAATGTCCCAGTACCTAAGTATGAAAAAGCTTAATGCAGAGTGTCTTACGCCAATTTACCATCTTGTTGTAATTCTCTACAATGAATTGAGATACTTACCTCAACATTGATCTTAAGAGTTTCATCTATCCATGATGGATTGAATAGCAAGTAAAAATCACTGGAAAGGTCAGTTCTTTTAAAGTGTTGGCCCCTTTCCACAATAAGTTTTGCAAAATTAAAATGAGCCATGCTCTTGCAAAAGGGGGCTTAATGCATCTTCGTGATGCATGATACTAGCCCAAGTCATCACATAATTATGGATCCATAAGAGCCACTTTTTTCAACATCCAACTTAATCATGTGGTAAACTGGTCCTTTGACATACAGAAAATTGACCAATAGCAGAAAGTTTCAGCCCAGGTCAGCCTGCACAGATTGCGCAGGCTTATCTGGGTCGATACTTTTCGCAGATGCATTAAGCCCCCTTTTCACATAGCAAGGCTCAAATCTATTGAGGGGCAAAAGGCCAACCTCAGACTATGACTGAAATGAAAACTGAATTAGCCAACTTTTACACAGGCATATCATCAATCAGATAGTACATGTGTAAGAATACCACCCACAGAAAGGTCATATGATTTTCGCTTATAATGAGACATATTTAGTAAAATACTCTAAATATCAAACAAAACAACCAAAAGGATATCTTCACATTTGGACTTGTACTTCTTAATCAACAAGCTGAAAAGATACAAAATATAAAGGTACAGTATACACCATACACAGAATGCACTTCTATTAGCCTGTTCCCAGGCAACAAAATTTTAGAATCTTCAAAATCATTTCCAATAAATATAATCAAAGGCTCTCTTTGATGGGAGTCACTAAAAGATAGAGACATGCTCTATGAAAAGGGGGCTTAATGTATCTGCAAAAATTATTGACCCAGGTCAGCCTGCGCAGTCCATGCAGGCTGACCTAGGTCAAAACTTTTTGCTATTAGTCAATTTTCTGCATGTCAAAAAACCATTCTACCTCTTAATTCAGTCTGTTGTTAGACAAAAAGGGTTTTATGGATCCGTGATTATGTGATGACTTGCTTAGTTTCATGCATCAGTGAGATGCATGAAACCCCCTTTTGCCTTGGCATGGTTCATATGGTTTTGTGGAAGGGATTATATAATTGGTTTCTTTACCTATGCAAGTGTTGTAGCCTTCAGTCATAAGAAACGTTTTAATCTTAAAACAAATCTTGATAAAAA
This sequence comes from Hippopus hippopus, assembly GCA_946811185.2. Lineage (NCBI taxonomy): Eukaryota > Metazoa > Mollusca > Bivalvia > Cardiida > Cardiidae > Hippopus > Hippopus hippopus. Next base: position 17,758,332 of record OX328110.1, on the reverse strand, counting down.
AATACTGGAATAATATTTGCAAAAGAAAAATAATTTACATAAACATTTCTTTGTAGATTAGAAAAAGGTAATACATGTACAAATAAAATAGCAATTAACTCTACCACGCAATCCCGAGTTTTAACGACCCTGAAGAAGACTTTTTGAAAACTTTGTGGGAAAAGGAGAAAATGCTGGAAACCAGCATTTTCTCCTTTTCCAACAATGTTTTCTTCCCTATCAAGGGAAAAAAATCATCCTTTGAGTTACAATGAATTTGTTGTCTGCAAATGCCTTCAATTTGGTCTAGTCTAAATTTTTGTAGTTTTGCAAAGAGTTAAAGATACATCTACACTACTGGTAGTTTTTAGGCAGTTTTCAGCCAGTTTTTAACCCATTTTGTCCTTATTTCATGAAAATACATATAGTCATTCTTGTATCTTCATGCCAAATGTTTCCCCCTGATGGCTGCAAGATTGCACAGATTACAACGGATAGAAAATGCATTTCATTTTTTTAGGGGCCTGCCAAGCAATTGCTGTTGTTGTTATGGGTTTTAAATGAGGACGAATACCGTGCATTTTTCTATCCCTTACACCATATGTTGCTAATTTATCTGTGTTTACACAGCTGATCTATGTTTACACACTTTCATGTTTTAATAGTGTTTTTTCTCTCTAGCTGTAAGGATGTATCCTTAATAAACCAACAAAGACTTACTCTGTGGATATAATCTTTTGTTTCAGCTTCACAAAACTCTGTTCCTGTTCATCTTGCAGCTTTTTTAAATCCTGTTGATAAAAAAAAGTACAGTCCTTCATGTGCTTTGTTGCAGTGTTTGGTTCATGTAGTTCTGAAATAATCCTATAATGTTTAAGGCTTTATCCAGCAACAAAATTTCAGTCTCTACCAAATTGGAACTATTAGCAAATGACATATCAAAGAAAGCTCAAAAGATTTTTTCTATCTTTAAATGGGAAGGAGAAACCCAGTGACCTACTTTTTTACCCAACATTAATACCAATTTTCAAACTTGTCAAAGATATCTAAACTAACACTCTGACCAATTTTTATGTCTATCAGACTGAAACTGTGACCTCTATAATGCAATCAAGGTAGTTGTTTACGCCTGGACAAGGTTTTATTTGTTTAAGTGACCTACTTTTTTACCTGAAGGCTTTGAAAACATTGTGGAAAAAAGGAGCAAATGCTGGTAGCCAGTATTTCCTCCTCTTCCCACAACCTTTCCTATCCTTTCAAAAATAAATCCCATAACTTGAACACCATTTACCTTGTCAGCAAACTCTTTTAATTTGAACAAGTCTAAACTTTTATTACCAAGTTAACCCTTTATCACACAATCCCAACTTTCAACAACTTTGAGGAAAAGGTCTTTAGAAAATATTGAGGGAAAAGGAGAAAATGCTGGTAACCAGCATTTTCTCCTTTTCCCACAATGTTTTCTACTATTTCAATCTTTGAGTCACTTTCATTTTGTTGTCTGCAAATGCTATCAATTTACACCAACCTAAAATTTTGCTGTCTTGTAAAGAGTTGAAAGTTAAACACTATGGACGTCTCTATTACCAAAATATCAACTTTCTTTGGACATCAAAGTTTCAAATTATACCATGATTACTGAAATGATGTGGCACTTACAGACAAAAGTCAAATATCTACTGAATGATTGGATGTTGTTGAGAGAGTAGAAAACATTGTTTTTCCTACAATGTTTTCAAAAACCTTTTCCCACAGGGTCAAAAAAACACATCATCTGAGTGAATCTCATATATTGTGATAGCAAAAAAAAAAAAAAAAAGGAAAAAATGAATATGATACAATGAAGACATATAACCTTCCTCAGATTCTGGCAATTTTCACACCAATCTGGAGCAGCGGTTGACAAGTCAGGTGTGACCAGGGAGTCAATCTCATCAATAAGAGATTCCATTGTGAGGGCTGCAACTCTGACAATTTACATCTTTACATCTTACCTATAATAAAAATACAATGTACCATAATTTGCTTAAGTTTTGGGACAGTAAAAAATAATTAATTTTTTTCGTGTCCCAATACTTTGGTCTACAAAAAATAATTATTTTGTCAGCTGTCCCAAAACTTATAGTAACTCATGGCTCTTTACTAAACGGAAGATCTGTGGTAATTTTCATAACTGCCACCAAAAAGTAAGCACTAGTTTCATATTTTTGTCAAAATCTGTAGTTTTTTTCTAGTTCTCTTTCAAATCCTTCTTTAGGCACTAATTTTTTTCCCCCTGAATTAGTAATGGATTTTTGAAATGAAATAAAAGGGTGTAGAGAAGTGGACGCAGTTAAATGATGGCAGGCTTGTACAGTACACATGGGTATAAATATAGAGTGAGAGAAAACAGAGAGAAATAGAGAAGTGGAGAGAAAAAGGGGGGAGAGACTTAGAGAAAAAAGAAAGAAACAAACAAAAAGAGCAACAGACAATGAGGGGAGACCCAGGAGAGAGACAGAGTGAGAAGGGAGAGAGAGAGGTTATGTTACTAGTATTACAGGAAAGGGTCAAAAAAGCCCACTTCCAAAAACAGCCTGATCCAAATGGCCCACTTTACCAAAACAGCCCACTTATAGGAATACTGAAGAGGCGCTTTTTTAATATGACTTACTGTTATTACTCCACCCGCCGCAGGCGAGGGGATATACTTTTTGCGTTGTCCTTCTGTCTGTTTGTCTGTCTGCACGTCTTCTAAAATCCTTGACGAAAATAGATGAAACTTCATGCATGTGTTCCTTACGATGATTCATACACCTTTTTTTGTTTCTGTTTTTTTGTTTAATGCCTTGTCATGGAAAATGTGGGCTTGATGTATATTTTGGTATTTCCATTATGGACCAATATCTCTTTATCAACTGGACAAAATTTTATGAAACTTCATATTTATATCGTTTATTGTAGGCAACAGACAAACTTTTTCTTTTTTAACCCTTTACCAAACAATCCCTGGTTTTTATGACCCTCAGATAGAAGCCTTTTGAAAACATTGTGGGAAAAGGAGAAAATGCTGGTAACCAGCATTTTCTCTTTTTTCCACAATGTTTTCTACCCTGCTGGAAACAAATTTCAGTTTTTGAGTTACATTTATTTTGTCGTCTGCAAGTGCTGTCAATTTGGACCAGTCTAAAATTTTGCTGTTTGGTAAAGAGTTAATTCATCTACTGAAATGCCATGTCATGGAAAAAGGGGGCTTAAAGTATAATTTCATTATGGACCAATAACAAGAGGCCATTGGTCCTAAAGCACTCACCTGAGTAAAGTCATCTAACATAGTTATCTAGGATAGATAATGCTGAAGATATCCTGGTTGTGATGATGGAAAACACATGAGCGTTAGTAACCTACTTTTTGTCCAATATATCATCAAAACAAATGTTCTGACCATATTTCAAGAGCATCAGGCTGAAAATGTAGCTACTAGACTAAAATTTGGCCAAGTGACCTACTTTTTCAGCCCACATGACCAAATTTCAAAATTGTCCCAGATACATATCATCAAGACAAACATTCTGACCAAGTTTTAAGAGTATTTGACTAAAAATATGGCTTCCAGAGTGCACATCAGAATTTCTAAAGATTAGGCCCAGTGACCTACTTTTACAGCTTACATGACTGAATTTCAATGTCCAAGATTTTATCAAAACAAAATATTCTAACAAAGTTTCATGAGTATCAGGCTGAAAATGTGGCCTCCAGAGTGCACACAAGCTTTTTCTAAGATTTGACCAGGTGATCTACTTTTTGACCAGATGTGACTAAATTTCAAACTTGTCCGAGATACCATCAAGACAAAGACAAACATTCTTATTTCTTATTACCTTTTTTAACCTGATACATGCCTCATTTAAATTCTCTAACATTTAATTTTAACCTTGAAAAGTTTCCGACGTGTGATACAGTAAGTAGTTATGCCAAAAAGTCATATGACCAACAGACCATACTGGAATAAAGTGACAAGATTCTCATCTATAACTAGATCAAAGTATTTCGTGGCCTATTTCTTTCTGTCACTTATGACTGAACAAATTTTCTAGAACTTTCACTGCTAATGGGAGAAAACTTTGCGAACCCTTCTGCTAAGACACTCAGTATTTTCAGATGTTTTGAGATAAAATGGTGTTTTATGTTGTTGAAAATAATTCCTAACCTCTCCTCATAGGTGTTACAGAAGGAACCAAAATGCCTTAATTTTTGCTGTTCTGGTATTCTTGTGCTGCTGTCACAAGAGGGCCAATGGCCACCTACTCCCGATTCGGGGTCTAGCTCCGATGTTATTTTTGTGATTGTTTCTCCGCTAGCGGAGAAAAAAATAACATCGGAGCTAGACACCGAATCGGGAGTAATGGCCACCATGACACTCATCAGTTCCTTTCATTGCGCTACAAAAACTGAAGATAATTGACTTAAATCTGTTCATTTATATTGTTCAAATCAATTCCTTCTTGTGACAGTAAACATTTTAGTTGAGTTTTCATGTTCATGATGTTTTTCAGTTCAATAGTTACAAACTTTTCTTTATATTTTGAAAGCAATGAAATAAGAGCAGGCTCTTTCATGCGCTAATTCAACTTCTGGCACAAGACTGAAAGGTAAAATATGTTGTTATCGTCAAAAATGCATGATTCAAGCAGAATTTATGGTTATAGAGGCATTTAAAATTGATATTTTGGGTTATAAAATGTTTTTGGTAATCAGTACTCCATTTGAATATGACTAAACTAAAACAGTCAATTAAGGAGACTGCAAGACACCAGAATTGAGGGGAATAACAGAACTTTGGAGTCTACAAAATTTCCCTACAGAACCAGGTAGGCAAGTCCTTAGAAAACTGGACACACACCTTATTTTGTGGGCTATGGGCTTGTTCATCCCAAAACCAGTTTGTACCTGTGCGGCCTGTTTGTCCCGGGGCTTATCCGTCCAGGCTTGTTCTTCCCTGGATTTATTTGCCCAAGCTTCTTCGTCCCACACTTCCTTATGTGTTGTATTGAATCATAGGCCTCTGAAACTCCAGTGGTCTTCCAAAGCATAACGAAATTTTCATTTTCGGACACAGTTACTATAAATAGCACATTGGGGATTCCCTCTGTATCGTATATAGTAAGATAAGGTGTGCAATGAAATCGAAGAAAATTTGACCCCCGTCCCCTTTCAGAGATAATATTTAAACGAAAACGGATAAATGAACCTAGTTACCGGTGCAGATGGGTTCATTAATGATTTTTCTTCTGTACCCTGACCTTCGAAAGTTTCAAACGGCTCTTGCCATCAAGCAATAGCTTTCATCTAAAAAGATTTCAAAAGCTTCCACATTTTCCGGATCGCCATGCACTGACGTCACACAATTTATAATCCTGCAGTGAATAATAATTAAATTTTCATTTTCAAACATAGATCGAAAATTCTTTTGTTGGTATATTGATGAAATTATTAAATTAACATTTCATCTGATATAATTTATCTTTTCATCTAATCAAGTTTCATGATTTTCATCTCCCATTTCGCATATTTTCAAATGCGTTTTTACTGTTCATTGTTCTAAAACTTTGGCGCGTCTTTTGATACCAAATTCACGTGAGTTATAATTCGCTGCGTCATAATGAATTGTGTGACGTCAGCGCATGGCGATCCGGAAAATGTGGAAGCTTTTTAATTTTTTTTGAGATGAGAGCTATTGCTGGATGGCAAGAGCTGTATGGAACTTTCGAGGGTCAGGGTACAGAAGAAAAATCATTTGTGAACCCATCTGCATAGGTTTATTTTTCCATTTTCTATTAAATAGTTTCTCTGAAAGGGGACGGGGGTCAATTATTTTTTCGATTTCGTTGCACACCTTGTCTTACTATATACGATATAAAGGGAGTCGCCAATGTGCTATTTATAGAAACGATGTTAATGAAAATTTTAGTATACTCTGTGATATACAGGCCATGCACAAATGCGCTATTTACGTGTTCGATGATCAACCAAGGAAAATTTTAGTGTTCCGTGATAGACCAATACAGCTTCAAAGGCCTGTGATTGAATATAGTGCTATGGGATGTTTAACACGATTTGTTATTTTACACATAAATGTACTTTGAATAAATCTTATCAAGGCTTAGTTTTAACCTTTCCATGGTCGTATATTGCTCTATCCTTTGTTCTCTAAGATACACCCACAAGTTTATTACCTTTTGCTCATTATAAACGAAATATAATTTGTCATGGGCTTGTTTAAACATGTGACTGTTTGGTAAAGGCTACTAAAATAAGGAACACAGAGTTTGTTATTGTTGTTCATCGCCATGTTCAGCATTATTTCAGTTATATTGAAAATATCATGGAGGCCAGTACACCTATCCATGCCTTCAGGGAGGTCATTTTACCAGTACTATGCACAATACTTCTCCTAAGCCACTGACTGCTTTTCAAAATAATCATCATCGAAACAGTGATAAGCAGTGGGAGAAGAACAAATGCTATCACAATGAAAATCATTTATTTTTGGAAAGAAAGTAGCGAGCTGGAAATTTCAAATCAGCCGTCACCTGGAGAGAGAGAGAGAGCGAGCGAGCGAGAGAGAGAGAGAGTGAGAGAGAGAGAGAGAGAGAGAGAGAGAGAGAGATAGGGTTTTCATAGAATGTTATATAAAACATGTTGTTGCAAAAATACCCTTATTGTACATATGCAGATATGAACTTTCCTGACATAAAAGAGATTGTCTGGGAAATATTTGAAAACTTTGTAGGATAAGATGTTTTTAAAATCTTTCTTTCAAAGGGTTGTTACTTTTATACTCCGGAGGGGGGGGGGATCGTTTAATAAAGGGTAAACAAGCAATAGTTGGGAGTAAAACCTAGATGTTTTACCAATTATGTCAAGCATGCTTTCTCCCCAATTAGATCTACATCAAGCTAACTTCTGTATCTCTTTTTCTTTATCTCACTCTCCCCCACCCTTTCTATCAATGAATTAACACTTACATTCATTTAGCCCAATATAAATCTCTCTCGCTCCATAAGTTTACACTAAAGCTGATTTACCATGATAGCCCTCTCTCCTTCTTTCTCAGTGATGGTAATTAATTCATCTTTCTAAACAAGATCAATTGGGACGAACAAGCCTGGATTAACAAGCAATTTCGCTGAAATGATATCCCCCGCTGAAAAATTTACTTGACCGCGTAACTTAAAATCACTCCCAGTCAGCCATTTTTCATCGAATCAAAAAAAAAAAAGTGTATCGGCAGAATGGGTTATTGTACACATGTATAAAGTTTCACGAAATTCCGTCCAATGGTATTAGAGATATTCTCCCAGATGGACGGACGGACAATGCTAAAACTATTTCCCCAATAACAAGCCCGGACCAATGGAAGTAAGTTGGGACGAACAAGCCCAGGGACGAAAAGGCCCCTTGCCAATTTTGTGATGCTAAGACGTAAGGAACTTAAATGTCTTAGAATAAAGAAAAAAAAGTGGGCCATTTTGGTAATGAGCCATATCGGCACTGGGCCGTTTTGGTACCGAGCGTATGGCCCCGATTCCGTTATTAGAGAACGCCGAAATAATGGACACTTTGGTGAGAGTCCCCACCCACTGTTTCTTTCCACGAGGTACCAACAGAATTTCAGCAAACCGTCCTAAAATGTTATGACAACGCCCCAAAAATCCTGCATCTCAACACTGAAACTGAACATTTAAGTTTAATTGAATACTGGGGAACCACAAGCGCTAATTAACCGTTTTATTTACGTTTTTGGTGGAAGACCTAAAATTTACCGGAAGTTGACATTCTCCAAAATCCCGTCGATGTACCAAGCATACGAGACTCGATTGTTTGGCTGATAATTTTTTCCTACAGATTCTGCTGTACGTTTAAAGCAACGGCTTAATCTTAATTTGAGATTGAATCAATATTATGGCTAATTAGAAAAGTAAAAATGAAATTCTGAAAAAAAAATCAAATATTGAAAATCACGTTTACACGGGATGATCTCATTACCGATTTCATGACAGGTTGCGCAAAGAACTTTTTCAGCCTACTGCAAACATCGTAGACGCCGCAAAAGTCTGACATTTCAAATGCACGTGACAGTTGTAGAACTATATACGTTGTTACACATATATTCCGTTGGATAAGGTGAGAGATGCGTATTTCCAGAAAAACCAATTGAACGCCTGTAGGATGTCATGTCGGCCATCTTATGTTTTGATTTTGATCATGTCGGAAACTCCTTGTGGAAAACGAAAATAGCATTGTCACAAGGCCACATTATTACTTATAAGTTGTATGTTACCTAAGTGTGATGAACAAATTTATGGAAAGCAATGGTAAAATTACAACACTTTCCTAATGTGAATGAACATTTTGAAAGTGTTCTTAGCAGTGGAAAACATCAGTGCAGTATCCCAGACCGCAAAGTTCTGCCGAGGACGCGCCATTGCGGGATCGGCGCCAAAAAATTACAGACGGCGCATTAAAATTATGTCTAATGGGCCAACTGGCGCATCAAAAATACGCAGCGTTGGCCGGAAGTCGGAAAAATATGTGGGGCGAATCAACTAGTATAAAGTGGTTCCCGCTTTATCTGTTTAGTTCTCCAAACTTAGAAAGACGCTTGGAACGAAAATGTTGTTCGTATCAGCGATTTTCATTGGATAAACTTCTTCAGCAACAAGGTATTTCCCTGATTTTGACCAATAGATATCTTTGTTGCAACAATACGGTCGCAGTCTTCGCGATGGCTGAAAAGAAGCCGACAAAAAAAACTAGATCCATACTCATTTATTTTGGCCAATCTGCGTCAGAAATGGCAAAACAGACACCCTGCTTGAGTCTACAGATCGGCCGTATACAGACTTAGAACACTCGGAAACCTCAACAGATGATAAGTTCGACCCCAGGCAAAAAGTTGGTCGTATGAAAAACGTTTTAAAAAATAGATGTCTCTCGGATTTTCCCAGGTTGCAGTATGACTGAAAAAAATCCATGACTTGTATAAAACACAAAAAAAGCACAACTCCCTCACGGAACTTAATAAAAACTTCAGAACTAGCACATCAGGGATCGTATAAGATCCCTGAGCACATTAACGAGGCACGCAGATAGTTGAGATCATAAAGCTGCAGTCATTGCAGATTCGATGACTGGTGACCTCTAGAAGAGTGTCAAGCATATTTTTGATCTGTAAGAGAGTAGTGTCATGTAAGCTTTTAAATTAAGGTTGGATTTTGGATAGCCAAAGAAGATATTCCAATAACAAAATATGACATTCTTTTGAATTTGTTGGAAAATCTTGCAAGAAAATCAGTGGATATGTGCGGCAGTGCCTTGAAAAAATCTCCATTCTTTGTCTCATTCTATGTCTGATTGACTGACTTGGCCCCATGTAGCATGTAGATGGCCCCACTTTTTAGCTCCACTGGCCAAAGGCCAGCGAGCTATTGTCATGGCGTTGTGTCCGTCGTGCGTCCGTCCGTCTGTCCGTGCGTGCGTCTGTAAACTTTTTCTTTAAAAAACTTCTCAAAAACTATTGACTGGATTTTTACCAAATTTCACAGGAATGTTCCTTTGGTGGTCCTCTTTCAAATTCCTTCAAATAATTGTGTTCCATGAAGAATTCTGGTTGCCATGGCAACCAAAGTAAAAAACCTTTAAAAATCTTCTCCTCCCAAACCGCTATTTGGATAGCATTATTATTTTGCAGGAATGTTCCTTAGATACAGGTTTACAGAATTCCTTAAAAAAAAAAAAGATCTGTCAAAAAACATGGCTTTTATGGGAGACTCATTTTCCTTTTATGGTATAAAGTAAAATCTTTGAAAAATTTCTTCTCTAAAACTATTCATTGGATTTCATTGTTGTTTTGCAGGTAAGTTCCTATGGTGGTTGTCTACCAAATTGTTTCTTCAGTGAGCTAAAATGCAGGATTGAATGATAATTGTTAAAAACTTCCTTTCGCCATTATAGAAATATCAGGCCTGTGGAGCGATACAGGCGCTCAAGCGCCTCTAGTTTAGCTTGGGTGGGCCAGTGGCCCCTGTAGCTCAAAACCTTGGCAGAACACTGCAGACCGTCAATGTTTCGTGCCCATGAACAAGAAGCGGCCGTCAGTCTATGGAGATCTCATTAAAAATAAAAAAAACTGCATCAGGCAAATAAACTTACTCATGCTTTGAATGCATGTTGACGTTTTACAGGGTTTGACACTTTTTTCTTTAGGATCCAGCAGGAGTCCCTAACTTTATTGTCATCCTGATTATCAGGGATCCCTCTAAAGTTTTAAAAGTTACTGCATTAATCCAGTGACAAACAGGCCTGATCACTCTAAATTCATCAAAAAGTATCCATTTGAAATCATCCTTTTAATGTTGCTGATAGGGGCCCTGACGCTTTGTTTCATATGTGCTTTGCATTTCTAGATGCTCTTTGGGTGTATTCTTTCTTTTTTCAGCAGGCCAAGATACATTCCCCCCCAAAAAAAAATCTGCGCCGCGAAAACTCAAGACAGTTTTAGACCAAAACCGTAACAACTGGACGCTTGACAAAGCAATTTGATTTTAAAGAGCGTCTCAATGATTTAGTAGGTTACAAGACGTTGAGATTGTGATACATTTATTTTTAGAATGGTTTTTCCAAATATCTTTTCAGGACACGGCGTGTAAAGGAGGTTTCTCGTTTAGCTTGCATTTATTATATTATAAATCATGTGAAAACTTCAAGGATTCCAATGGAATCCCAATCCTCAAATTTGTTGGATCCCTCCAAATAATTTGGGATCCTTGGGAACCGGGACACCTTTAGTGACAAACCCTGCATTTTATTTCTCATCGCTTCTAACTATTTTAACTATTTACATTTAAAACCAACCTTGATCAATCTATTTCTGGAGGTACTATCCTCAAATTATGCCTCTGATAAATGTCATAAACAATTCCTTGAAAGACCAAGCTTGTTTCAATTGTCGTCTATCATTGTTATGTCAACGTAGGAATGAAATTGTACAAGATACTCAGGGATTTACACAGAAATAAGTTTGGAATTCTATCCTTAAACGCAGTCATGTTTTTATGTCATAGTTGATTATTGCATTAAGGAACCCTCTTCATAAAACATGATACAATTACTTGGGCTTTATTGTCAAAAAAGCGGATGGGATTAACATAAAAAAAAAACATTGAGAAATACCATGCGAAAGTACTGACATATTCGGAAAAGTATTTCAGATTGTTTATGACATTAAAATGTATTTTGAAAAATGAAAATTAATGAATTGTACTATTTTGGGGACATGTCTCAAATTAAGCCTAGATTTGCTTTTTTAAAATGCATGTTGATACACTTTTCTGTAATGTAGTTTCTGGAAAGAAGTCGAAAGCTGGCAACCTACTTATACTGAAATGCTTGAGGGTTCGATTGAAGAATGGGCATGATCGAAGGAGAGTCGACAGCGCATTTCTCTGCTATATTATGTTAGATCTGAACGGTAGCTCCAAATGTTATTTTTGTGATTGCTTCTATTCTCGCCTACGCAGCAGCCATTCTTTACATGCTTCTGGATTGAAAAATGAAAATACTGGCATCATTTCAAATAGCTTTATACATTGATATTTTCATTGTCAACAAGTTCCTTGATCAATAGACCAATGATTAATCTTAACAGTGCCATCTTTACAAAAGCACCAAAACACTTAAAAATGTAATTGTTACCTTATTGCAATTCCAGTGTTGTGAAAAGTGATTATCTATTGACCTACTTCAATAGAAGTCATAACTAAGCTTGACAAAGTTTGAAATTCTCAATATTAATTTTGCTCTATATAGCCAGTCCTACTGGAGCTTATCTCCAGGTATGGTACTGTAGCCCAATCCCTTGAGTCTCCAGATACTGCATCAGAGGCTAGAGGTATGGTACCGTACTATGAGACATGGACATATCCTGGGCTACTAAGCAAGTTCTTTTTTTTTTCCCTATGACTTTGTAGAATCCCCGATTTTCCATTGTACAGTGAGGGCATTTGTTTATAAGACTGGCTATGTAGTTTGCACTCCACAAATGCAGTGACCTATATAGTAAAACTTCGGTCGCTCGAACATTGGACATTTCGAATACCATAGAAAACTGGAACAACGATCTCGGCCCCGGCAGAATCCCTATACAAAATCCATTATTCGACCTCGGAAAGCTTGCACACCTGGTAATTGGAACTTTTGAACATGTTTTTCGGTCCCGCTGTTCACATTTGTGTGCTTTTTTCCTATCGAAAGTCGAACAAAGGGTTCGACAAAATTAAGCCGTTGATTTTCACACCTACGTTCATATCTGTTAATTGGATAGGCCGGTAATCATTTTGATACTGTGCGTATGTTTGACACTCATCGTAAAACATACACAATTGCTTTAATTGTCAATTAAAGATAATCCTGCTGTGATTAAATGTTTGCAACAGGTTGTTCTTTATTTCTTGCGCTTGTTGATAAAAATAAGTAAGACATGTCATTTTTATCGGTATGTAAGCAAAGGTAGGCCAAGATTCGGCATCAAAATGCCACAAGATATACGACTGAGTATAACTGAGCAACGTAGTGAAGGACCAGGAAACAGGGGGAATATCTAACATTGTGCCGAATCACAAAAACAAAATAAACATCGTAGATTGGCAGGTTGTATCGTATTCTAGAATAGAATACGGTTTTCAAGACGACGTTTTTCTTTCCGCAATGTCGATCTGAATCCGTATGTGAAACGTTGACCATGAGCTATAAATAGAACAGATAAACAGAAATGTTGGAAAGAGTCATGTACAACAGTCTGTACATTAATTTGTTTCATCAACTGTTTGTCTAGTTTTGCTCTTAAATTGGATTTTATATACATGTATGTGCTAGGTAGAGAATGAGGTTGCTGATTTTGGTAATACATGTGTTTCCTTTCGTTTCATTTTCATCATGATAGCTCAAGATGAAAAGTTAACTGACCCCTTCACTCATGGCGGTTGAGAACATTTCCTTTTTTTTTTTTGCCTGATACTATTTATACTATAAATCTATATACGTAGTATTTTTAGTATCAAGCTAAAGAAAAATTTCCTTGTTCTAATTTTCGTATTCTGCCTTGAGAACGGATCAGTCAAACTGCCGATAATTCGAACAAGTCATGAAGTCCCCTGGCTGTTCGAGCAACCGAAGTTTGACTGTATATTCTGCGTTCTAGTCATTTATTATGCATAGATAGGTACTTTTTGTCATAAAAGGGAAATAGGGGAATGAATAAATCATTTGTGAAAATTTGTTCAGTCTTGTCTCTGACTTTATCACTTTTTGTTTGTTTTTCTCCTTATCAGACATGACAATTGTAATGAGAGGAAGCCCTGCAGGGGGAGACAGTTCTCAGGAAAACCAGCAGAATGCTCAGACAGTCCCTGCAGTTCCCCCAACTGCAGTCCCTACAACTTCACAGCAGCAGCTTCCTCCCCCTACACTACCAGGTGAGGAAAATGGACAGGGAGATGTTACTATAGAACCTGGGGAAGACACAGAACCAGAATTTCCTGTGCAAGAGCTATCAAGACTTGATGAAATGATCAATCGGCCAAGATGGGTTGTGCCTGTATTACCTAAGGGAGAGCTTGAACTACTGTTGGATACTTGCATAAAACTTTGCAAGGATGGTAAGTACACATTATAGGGACCTTTTCATCGGAATTCTATCAATGGTAAAAAAAATCAACAAGAAACTTACTTGCTTGCAGATCTTTCTAATGACATGATGGTTTTTTGTATATGCCTGTTATCTGAACCGCTTCATACATCTTAGATTCCTCTTTACTACAAGGCAGACAAAAAAAGGATTGTAGTAAAATGACAAATTGCATTAAATCCTCAAAAGACAACAAAAGATCAGGTTAGTTCAAATTGAAAGCAGTCGCAGAAGACAAACCTGACTCACAAAATCAGATTTGTCTTTGAAAAGGTAGAAGAAATTGTTACCAACATCATCTCTTTTCGTACAATGCTTTCATATGCCCTCTTACCCAGGTTCCTTGAAACATGGGATTGTTGGGTAAAGATCTAAGCTGCAAATTTCTGTATTGGTAACAAGGTTTTCTTGATTGTTTTATTTTTAGCTCACCTGAGTACGAAGTGCTCATGGGGAGCTATTGTGATCATGCTGCGTCCGGCGTGCGTCGTCCCTCGTCAACTTTTTCACCTTGTGTATGCTCTAGAGGCCACATTTTCAGTCCAATACTCATGAAACTTGGTAAGAATGTTTGTCTCAATAAAATTTCAGACGAGTTCGAAAATGGGTCATGTTAGGTCAAAAACTAGGTCACTAGGTCAAATCTTAGAAAAACCTTGTGTACGCTCTAGAGGCTACATTTTCAGTCCAATACTCCTGAAAGTTGGTCAGAATGTTTGTCTTGATGATATCTCGGACGAATTCGAAAATGGGCCATATCGGGTCAAAAACTAGGGTCACTAGGTCAAATCTTAGAAAAACCTTGTGTACGCTCTAGAGGCCACATTTTCAGTCCAATACTCTTGAAAGTTGGTCAGAATGTTTGCCTTGATGATATCTCTGACAAATTTGAAAATGGGCCATGTTGGGTCAAAAACCAGGTCACTAGGTCAAATCTTTAAAAAAAAAACCTTGTGTATGCTCCAGAAGCCACATTTTCTGTCCAATACTCTTGAAATTTGGTCAGAATGTTTGTCTTGATAATATTGCAGATGAGTATGAAAATGGGCCATGTGGGGTCAAAAACTAGGTCACAAGGTCAAATCTTAGAAAAACGTGTACGCTCCAGAAGTCACATTTTCAGTCCAATGCTCTTTAAAGTTGGTCAGAATGTTTGTCATGATATTAGTTTGGATGAGGTTGAAAATGGGTCATGTCAGGTCAAAAACTAGGTCACCAGGTCACATCTTAGAAAAACCTTATGTAAGCTCTAGGGGCCACATTTTCAGTCCAATAATCTTGGAATTCAGTCAGAATGTTTGTCTTGATAATTTCTTAGACTAGTATGAAAATGGGTCATGTTGGATAAAAAACTAGGTCAAATCTCGGAAAAACCTTTTGTACTATGATTACAGTCCAATATTCTTCAAACTTTTGTTAGAATGTTTGTCATGATGATATCTTGCATGAGTTTGAAAATGGGTCACGTGGAATAAAAACTAGGTCACCAAGTTTGATCCTTGAAAAACTGTGTGTACGCTCTAGAGGCCACATTCTCAGTCCAATAATCTTGAAATTTGCTTTGAATGTTTGTCTTGATAATATCTTAGACTAGTATGAATATGGGTCATGTTGGATAAAAAACTAGGTCAAATCTCGGAAAAACCTTTTGTACACCCTACAGGCCACATTGTCTCTCAAATACTCATAAAAGTTTGTCGGAATGTATGTCTGGATAATTTCTACATGTCAAGTAGGCCGCTGAGACAAATTCTAGAAAAAGCTTGTGTGCACTCTAGAGGCCATATTTGTAAGCCCAATACTAATGAGTGTTTGTCAGAGTGTTTGTCTTATTATCTCTGAAGAGATTGGAAATGGGTCATGTTTGATCAAAAGGCTCAAATGAACGACTTCAGGGCCATCATGGCCCTCTTGTTTTTTTTTAATCCAGAACTTTACCAGATGAACAAAATTTCAGACCTGTCAAAATTGAAAGCATTTGCAGATGACAAAATTGTGTGTATTTGCTAGCCCTGCTAGCTTTTAGGATCACCCATCGTCCGTCATCAACAATTTCTTTAAACATCTTCTCCTCCTAAACCGCTGGGCCGATTTGGACCAAACTTGGCTGGAATGTTCCTTGGGAGGTCCTCTTTAAAAATTGTTCACAGAATTTGATTCCATCAAAAACTCTGGTTGCCATGGCAACCAAATGGAATTCTTTAAGAGATTCTTTAAAAATCTTCTCTGAAGAAACCGCCAGTCAGATTTTGAAATAATTTCACAGAAATGTTCCTTGGGTGACCCTTTTCAAAAACTGTCTGTGAAATTTTGATCCGTCGAAAAACATGGCCGCGGTGGGGGGGGGGGGCTGTTCGCATTCTTTAAAAATCTTCTCTGAAACCGCTGGTCAGATTTTGAAATAATTTCACAGTCAGGTTCCTTGGATGACCCTTTTCAAAAATTGTTTGTGAAATTTTGATCCGTTGAAAAACATGGCTATGGTGGGGGGGGTGTCAATTTGGACAAGTCTACTTATCTGTCATGTTGTTAAGATTTAACCCTTAACCACTCAATAATGACTTTTAATGCTCCTGAAGAAAAAGGCTTATGAAAGCAATGTGGGAAAAGGAGAAAATGCTGGTAACCAGCTTTTTCTCCTATACCCACAATGTTTTTTACCTTATCAAAGATAGAAACCATCATTAGAGCTATATTTGATTTGTCGTCTGCAAATACTATCAGTTTGGAGATTCTACAGTTGTGTGGTGTGGTAAACAGTTAACTCTTTACCAAACGACAAAATTTAGACATGTCCAAATTGAAAGCATTTGCAGACGACAAAATAAAAGTGACTCGAAAATTAATTTTTTTTCCTAGAAAGGTAGAAAACGTGGAAAAAGGAGAAAATGCTGGTTACCAGCATTTTCTCCTTTTCCCTCAATGTTTTCAAAGGCTTTTTTTCTCAGGGTTGTAAAAAGTCAGGATCGTTCGGTAAAGAGATAAACACTATTGAATAGAAGGACAGCTTAAATTCTTTTATTAGAAAAGGATAGAGTTACCATTCTAAGAATAATACTTAAGCACTTCCTGTTTTGTTCAATTTTTTTTTTTTTTTATCTCTTTATCACGTAACGAAATTTTAGATCTGTCCAAATTGAGTTGTGTTTGCAGATAGTACAGTAAATGTAAATCAAAAATTGAAACTTATTTTTGGGTAGGAAACATATGGGAACAGGACAAATTGCTGGTTACTAGCATTTATCAATGATTTTAAAGGAATCTTCTCAAGGTTCAAATAAACTGTTAAAACCCGGGAACCTGGAAAACTTTGTAGAAAAATGTGAAAATGCTGGTAAGCAGCAATTTCTCCTTTTCCCATGTTTTCTACCCTTTTGAAGACAAAAATCATAATTTTAGCAATTTTGACCCTTTAGCAGACAATGCCGAGGTTTAACGACCCTTAGAAACAAAGCTTTTAAAAATGTTGTGGGAAAAGGAGAAAATGCTGGTAACCAGTATTTTATCCTTTTCTCACAGTGTTTTTTATCCATTTCCAAAACAAATTCCACTATTTAAGCCTCGTTTTAGTGGTCTGCAAATACTTTCAATTAGGACAATTTCACATTTCTGTGGTGTGGTAAAGAGTTGAATATTATTGAATAGAACAGCATTCCCACTGGGTGTTTTATTTAGGGGTACATGCACCCTCCAGGTTTTGAATTGGAGGTACAAAGAAAAATTTGGGGGTACAGTGTACCCCCTTAGTTTTGAATTGGAGGTACAAAGAAAAGTTTGGGGGTACAGTGTAGTCCCTAGGTTTTGAATTGGGGGTTAAGAAATATTTAGGGGTACAATGTACCCCCTAGGTTTTGAATTGGGGGTACAAAGAAAAATTAGGTGCTAAATGTAATGTTGGACTGTAGGTTGCAGGCGATTTGAACCGCCATATTAACTCTGTATCACACAATCCTGTGTTTTCACGACCCTGAATAAACAGCCTTTTGAAAATGTGGGAAAAGTAGAAAATGCTGGTAACCAGCATTTTCTCCTTTTCCCACAATGTTTTCTACCCTATTACAGACAACGCTTGTAAATTGAGTGACCTGTAGTTTGTCGTCTGCAAATAGCTCTCAATTTGGACAAATACAAAATATTGTTGTTTGGTAAAGAGTTAAAGGCTTTTTTGTGTCACAAAGTCATGGATATTTTATTGTTGAATCATTAAAAATAATATTACTATAGCTCGGAATATTATATGGATGTATCATGTCTCCGGGGCATGGTCAGACTTAGGCATAATGGCAGTGTCAGTCAACATTAAAAAACAGAACAGGGCCACGTTTTTTGATAGTCGATGGCCTTCGCTAAAGGATTTTTGGCTTTCCTTTCTCAAAGTCTGAAGTACAATAGTGCTGCTTTAGAAAGGAAGCATAGACAGATTGAAACTCATTGTCGAAGACGATGCACATAGATTTAGCTATTTCAATTTCACAGGAGGGCAGGTTGATCAGCTCATTGTAAGCTTAAACTCTGTCAGATAAAGGCCATGCCATGTTAAAGGAAAATGAAACAAAATATGAAATGAATGAATCACTTATGTCAACCTACCTACCGGTATCTCACATCTTGATGCTGTAAAACATTTTTACAGCTTTTGTTGTGATGACATTTTTCTGCAGTAGATGCCATACATATGTACGCAAATCGAAAATTACATGTTCAATTTATGACGTGATTTTTCAGCTTTTATACGTCAAAAAAGGTGTTTTTACCAATTACTGCGCATCATAATTCTCAAGAAATTAATAACTAAATTTCCTGTAGACTTGGCAGATTTTGGCACCTAATCCTTAAAGAAAGATTGTAGCGAAATATTTCAAACAGGCAAGGGAGTTGCAAAATATATACAGTGAAAATATGTAGTAACCGGCTTTAAACTTGAGAACATGGCCTGGTACCCACTTACAAGGGAGACTACCTCCGTTGTACACATTTTTTTTTTTTTTAAAGTTAGGCATGCAATTTGTAATTGTGTTTAAAGATGATCGCTACAGTTTCACCATTTTATGAAAACATTCAGAATTTCATGAAACTTTGTTTGGTGATAGTTTATCATCAGATCTACTAAAATAGGAGATAAAAAAAGGGGGTCACCAGCTTTTGGGAAATTCTATGAATATTTCTTTTAGTACACCCTGCATTGCGGCAGTTCAGGATGAAATTTCACCTATGAAAACTAAGTCGATGTATATTTTTTTAAATGGCAACAATTATAACTAAATTTTATGTCATTGTATTGGTGAAACATCAAATTTAATGAAAAAAATAATTTAGAGTATACTGAGTATCAATCTTAAAAAAAAAAAACCTTAAATTATGGCTAAAACACCTTTATTTTGGATAAAAATCAAAAAATACAAAAAGTATCTTTTACAGTAATTTTTTTTAATGTTCTAACATTCAGATTTTTCTTATTTTTTCTATGAATGATATTCAGGTACTAAACTAAAAGAATCAGGCTTAAAACAAATAGGTCAACTGCCTTATTTTTTAAGAAAGTACATTTTAAGTTTGTGGGTGGAGCACAAACTAATGAGTAAATGTAGGGTTTGCCAAAGACATAGACATTATATGAAGTAAATTATCTCAATTTTTCAACAATACAACAATGCTTATAAGAATCAAGTTTGTTGGTCATGATAAACCAGTCCATAGCATATAAATGTAATCCTGATGTTAGCATTTAACCCATTACCAAACGACTAATTTTGGACTCTTCTTAATTTGACGCGTTTGTAGATGCTAAACCAAAACCTGGTATTTATGTATCACAGTTCTTTGATCGATCAGAAATCATTGCGCGAAAAGGAGAAATCAATCGTGGCAGCAGTTTCTCCTTTTGACATCAATGTTTTCTAATGTTGTCTACTGCAGACTCATCAAGGTAAGGGATAACCTGGTAAAGGAGAAAGAGTTATGTACAGCTCCTCGTTTTCTGCAAGTCTTTACCAAGTGACATAATTTTGGACTAGACCAAACTGAAAGCATCTGCATCTGAAAAGATGTTTTATCTCGATGATACGTCTGCCAGATAGAGCGCTAGTAGTAGCATCTGTGTCCATATTTCCGTTGTTAGGTGACGTAGTTAGGTGATTCACTTCGACTTTCATTCTGATGTTTTGAAAGCATAATTTCGTATTTTTGCCTTGCATATAATTATTTGGCTTGATTCAAATACTTTTTAGCTCACCTGAGCACAACATGCTCAAGGGGAGCTTTTAGGATCACCCGTCGTCCGTCATCAACAATTCTTTAAACATCATCTCCTCCTAAACCGCTGGGCCAATTTGGACCAAACTTGGTTGGAATGTTCCTTGGGAGGTCCTCTTTAAAAAGTGTTCACAGAATTTGATTTCATCAAAAACTCTTGTTGCCATGGCAACCAAATGGAATTTTCTAAGAAATTCTTTGAAATTCTTCTCCTCCTAAACCACTTGTCAGATTTTAAAATAATTTTACAGAAATGTTCCTTGGGTGCCCCTTTTTAAAATTTGTTCGGGAAATTTTGATCCGTCGAAAAACATGGCTCTGGTGGTGGGGGGCTTTTTTCACTATACCGACATGCAGAAATTCTCTTTAAACATCATCTCCTCTTAAAGGTGGGTATTTCGATTTTTCACATCTCACCAAAGTAAAAAATATATATATCACTAAAATTTATATGAAAAAACGATACGAATCATCAATAATTAATAATCATAAAATTACAAAAAAAAATATTTTTTGATGGTGTTCCCTTAAAAGGCTAAGTAGCCTCTTAAGGTATTTTTAGATTTCGCGCCAAAAATCAAAAAAGCATTGTGGGAATGTCAAGTGACTGGCACGTGACTAATGACGCTTAAATTCCATAACGTAACAAACATGTAATTATTTTCCTTAATGTCTTCTTCAGACGCTATGTTTGAAGCTTTGTATGTGTATTTCCGGTATGTAAATGAGAGAGTTGCTCATATAAAAATAGATCATGTTTCCCGTCAGTGTCGACCTGGGCCGTAGTAAATCTCTAATTTCTCTTGTTGTTGGATGGTTTTCGACTACTGGGGTTTTATGAATGAAAATTAAGAGGCTTTGGGAGTATAAGGATGATTTTTTTGTAAAATTTTCCTCCCAAAATCTGAAGGGCCACCTTTAAACCGTTGGGCCAGTTTGGACAAAACTTGGCTGGAATGTTCCTTGAGAGGTTCTCTTTAAAAATTGTTCACAGAATTTGATTCCATCAAAAACTCTGGTTGCCATGGCAACCAAATGGAATTTTCTAAGAAATTCTTTAAAAATGTTCTCCTCTGAAACCGCTGGTCAGATTTTGAAATAATTTCACAGAAATGTTCCTTGGATGCCTCTTTTGAAAAACTGTTCGTGAAATTTTGATCCATCAAGAAACATGGCTCTGGTGGTGGGGGGCTATATGCAGTATACAGACATGAAGAAATTCTTAAAAATTCTTCTTCTCCGAAACCACTGGCCAGATTTTGAAATAATTTCACAGAAATGATCCTTTAGTGACCTTTTAATTTTCACCAAAAGACTGTATAGGTATTTTAATGAAAAGGGCTATTGCAGGCATCAACCTATACCAGGTAAGTGAGTGCACTGATGAGAAATGCTGATATGTAGAAGAGCAACCTATACAAGGGCAGAGAACTCTAAAATCATTTTGTTCAAATTATGCCCCTTTTTCGACTAAGAATTTTCACTTACTATCCAGCATCCAGTCGTTGGCACCAGCATGTGGTACTCTTGTTCGACTTAATATTTTTAGCCTCTATCTGGCATATTGGCATATGCTGTTGTTCACAAAATGGTCCATGGGTGACCTATCTCAAAATTTATTTGCAGAATTCTGATTCGTCAAAAACATGGCTGTGGTGATGATTGTAGGGGTGGTGACAGATTTTGAAACGATTTTTACAGGTGACCTTTTCAAAATTGCTGGGCAAGATAATGATTTTGTTTCCAAAATACTTCAAAAAATTGGCTATGGTCCTCTCAAAAACTCAGGTGAGCGATCCAGGGCAATCTTGGCCCTCTTGTTTCTTTTTTTGATTCAATACAAAATGGCCGACTGGGAGCGATTTTGAGTTACACGGTCGCGTAAATTTTTGAAAAGGTCTTTTCGGCAGGGGATGTCATTTCAACAAAATTGCTTGTTTCAAGTAGCTTTATGAAATTTTATTTGTAGGTCTTGATACAAGAAGTGAACCGTGTCAGAGATTTTTCAGAGAGGGACTGACAATATCCTTCACAAAAATCATGACCGATGAAGCTGTTAGTGGATGGAAATATGAAATACATGTAAGTGATGGCTTGCACTCATATATTGCTCTTAACCATCATAAAAGAATGAGTTTTAATGACCCTGAGAAGAAGAGCTTTTGGAAAAACTGAGAAGAAAATGCTCATTACCAGCATTTTCTCCTTTTCCCACAATGTTTTCTGCCCTTTCAAAGACAGATTCTAGCACTTCAACCAGACTTAATTTGTTGGCTGCTAATGTTTTCAATTTGGACAAGTTCAAAATTTTGTCGTTTTGTAAAAAGAAAATGTTGAACATTTTATAGTTGTTATTCCTGTAAACTCTTTTCAAGATGACAAAGTTTTGAACTTGCCGTATTTAAAGCGTTTGTAGATGACAGATAAACGTAGCTCAAATCATAGGATTTGTATTTTCAATAGGATTCTACTATAGGGTAGTGAAACCTTAGTATTGATTGTTGTAAAAGATCTCATATTTCCTGTTTCTTTAGTACAAAAGTTTCTTGAGAAGCTGAACTAATCTGAAGCTTAGGGAATCACAGCATTTGCTTGCTACAAGCGATTTGCGCCTTTCCTGTAACCGTCTTTTAATCATTCAAAAGGATAATTTCTTCTGGTCAGAAAGAAAGGAATATGTTTTGCTTAAATAATATATAATACGTGAAAAGAAAAGGAGCAATTGCTTATTACTAGCAACTGCTTCTTTTCCACTTTCCCAGGTGATTCTGCTTGGCTCACTAGTAAAGTGTAGGACTGGTCACCTGGAGGCCCTGGGTTCCAGCCTACTAGAAGGACAGAGCTTTTGTCTGAATGTCCTTGGACAAGTCATCTCGGAGCCCTTACGCCATACTGGTGAAACCCAGGACCTAAGTGAATGTGTGACCTGTTGCTGTGATATAACTGAAATAATGTTGAAAGTGGCATAAAATATTATTCAATAAATCTTCTTTCCTAAAGCTGGCTTCTGCAGAGGCGTAAAAAGTATAGCAATAAATTATGTAGTGAAATTATTTTTTTGTGTTCCAAGTTTAATGGCAGCTTAAGCTAATGAACATGGAAATATCCCTTTGGAAGGCTTTTTCCTCTAGCTGTCGTGCTGGTAGATAACACAGAAAACAGTTGCCACCATATGAATACTACTGTAAATGATGTCTACTCTACTACATAACAAAACTCTAGACTTATCCATATTGAAAGCAGTTGCACATGTGATGTGACTTAAAAATGACAGTATTTTTCTTTGAAGTTTAGATAACATTGTGGGAAAGGAGAAAATGCTGGTAACCAGCATTTTCTCCGTTTCCATAATGTTTTGAAAAAGCTTTATTTTTAAGGGTGGTTAAAACTCAAAATTGTGTGGTGAAGGGTTTAACTCATATCAACATAGATTTTTGCATACAGTTTTTCTGATTTAGTCGGTGCCTTATTCGAAATTGTTCAGATACTTTATGAAATTCTGAATGGTCAGATAATTTATGAAATCTTGAGTGGTCTTTTTTGTTTTAGAAATGTATATTGAAGAACGCAGAAAAATTGGTAGAGCTGATTGTTTCCAAGCTTTCCCAGGACTGGTTCCCTCTGCTGGAGCTGCTAGCCATGATTTTTAATCCACAGTGCAAGTAAGTATCGTTTGAAATGTCAGCTTTTGTTGATTAATATAATTTATCTCCTCCTTAAGTATACTACTTTTTAAAATATTATATGGAAAGATGTCTGCCTGTTACAAGCTTTTGGATTCATAGCCTAGCACTGCTAAAACAACCAAAACCCTCGATTAGCTCTTAACCAGATGGCAAATTTGTGATTCTGTCCAAACTGAAGGCATTTGCAGACAACAGTTCAGATATGGCTCATATAAAGAGATTTGTCTTTGAAAGGCTAGAAAACTGGGTATGAAATAATGTTTACCAGCATTTTTGCTTTTTCCCACAATGTTTTTGTAAGTCCTCTTTCTCAAGGTTGTTAAAAATGGATTGTTTGGTGAAGGGAACAGTGAACTTTCAATGTGATATCTGAAATACTGTCAAAAACTGCATCAAACAAAACTCAGAATGTACAAACTTCATATTAGTTTACTGATAGAAAGGAATTTTTTATACTTTATTTTCATAGGTTTCACACTTACAATGGCACAAGACCCTCAGAGACTGTTCCTGCTGGCTCAAATTTACCTGAAGATGCTCTTTTTGCTAGGCCACCAGATGCAAGGACACCTAGGGTAAGTTTTTTTTTTTGTTGCTGTTGTTTTTAGCTCACCTGAACACGAAGTGCTCATGCGGAGCTATTGTGATCGTGCTGTGTTCGTCGTGCAGGGTGCGTCGTCAACTTTTTCACCTTGTGTACGCTCTAGAGGCTATATTTTCAGTCCGATACTCATGAAACTTGGTCAGAATGTTTGTCTCAATAAAATCTCGGACGAGTTCGAAATTGGGTCATGTCGGGTCAAAAACTAGGTCACTAGGTCAAATCTTAGAAAAATCTTGTGTACACTCTAGAGGCCACATTTTCCATCCAATACTCCTGAAAGATAGTCAGAATGTTTGCCTTGATGATATCTCGGACAAGTTCGAAAATGGGTCATGTCGGGTCAAAAAGTAGGTCACTAGGGGTCCTTTTCAACAAACTGCGTAGATTTGCGCCAATTTTTTGGGATTGAACAAACACAGGTAGGATCCCTACTTTACCCAAACATATGAAGTGGCGTAATGTTATCCAAATTCTTAATTAAATCGTAAAGTGATGTAGTTCAGTGAAACTTGTTTTCAGACTTAATGCTTGCTCACAAAAATTGCGTACGCAAATTTCGTGCGTACGCAGTTGGTGAAATGTGCCCCAGGTCAAATCTTAGAAAAACCTTGTGTACGCTCTAAAGGCCACATTTTCAGTCCAATACTCCTGAAAGTTGGTCAGAATGTTTGTCTTGATGATATCTTGGACGAGTTCAAAAATGGGCCATATCGGGTCAAAAACTAGGTCACCAGGTCAAATCTTAGAAAAACCTTGTGTACGCTCTAGAGGCCACATTTTCAGTCCAATACTTGTGAAACTTGGTCAGAATGTTTGTCTTGATGATATCTTGGACGAGTTTGAAAATGGGCCATGTCGGGTCAAAAAGTAGGTCACCAGGTCAAATCTTAGAAAAACCTTGTGTATGCTCTAGAGGCCACATTTTCAGTCCAAAACCCTTGAAAGTTGGTCAGAATATTTGTCTTGATGATATCTCGAACAAGATTGAAAGTGGGCCATGTTGGGTCAAAAACTAGGTCACCAGGTCAAATCTTAGAAAAACCTTGTGTACACTCTATAGGCCACATTTTAAGTACAATACTCTTGAAAGTCATTCAGAATGTTTGTCTTGATAATATCTCTGACAAATTTGAAAATGGGCCATGTTGGGTCAAAAACTAGGTCACTAGCTCAAATCTTAAAAAAACCTTGTGTATGCTCCAGAAGCCACATTTTCTGTCCAATACTCTTGAAATTTGGTCAGAATGTTTGTCTTGATAATATCGCAGACAAGTTCGAAAGTGGGCCATGTGGGGTCAAAAACTAGGTCACAAGGTCAAATCTTAGAAAAACGTTGTGTACACTCCAGAAGTCACATTTTCAGTCCAATGCTCTTTAAAGTTGGTCAGAATGTTTGTCTTGATGGCTTGGATGAATTTGAAAATGGGTCATGTCAGGTCAAAAACTAGATCACCAGGGTAAGTCTTAGAAAAACCTTATGTAGGCTCTAGAGGCCAGATTTTCAGTCCAATAATCTTGAAATACAGTCAGAATGTTTGTCTTGATAATTTCTTAGACTAATATGAAAATGGGTCATGTTGGATAAAAAACTAGGTCACAAGGTCAAATCTCGGAAAACCCTTTTGTACTATAATTACAGTCCAATATTCTTTAAACTTTTGTTAGAATGTTTGTCATGATGATATCTTGCATGAGTTTGAAAATGGGTCACGTGGAATAAAAACTAGGTCACCAAGTTTGATCCTTGAAAAACTGTGTGTACGCTCTAGAGGCCACATTTTCAGTCCAATAATCTTGAAATTTGCTTTGAATGTTTGTCTTGATGATATCTTAGACTAATATGAATATGGGTCATGTTGGCTAAAAAACTAGGTCACTAGGTCAAATCTCGGAAAAACCTTTTGTACACCCTACAGGCCACATTTTCTCTCAAATACTCATGAAAGTTTGTCGGAATGTATGTCTGGATAATTTCTACATGTCAAGTAGGCCGCTGAGACAAATTCTAGAAAAAACGTGTGTGCACTCTAGAGGCCATATTTGTAAGCCCAATACTAATGAGTGTTTGTCAGAGTGTTTGTCTTAATATCTCTGAAGAGATTGGAAATGGGTCATGTTTGATCAAAAGGCTCAGGTGAGCGACTTCAGTGCCATCATGGCCCTCTTGTTCAGAGTTGGTAAATGTTATTGAGATAAATGTGTAATTGTTGATTGTATGAGATTTTAGCGCCATTTTAACAGCTTAGGTCACATCACGGCGGCCAGTGCACTTATGCATATGTTTCCTGGCTTTCTCACACCAGTACTGACAAAAAAAAGAAATTGTGTAAAGTATGTATGTAACATTTAACATCTCAGTTCAAATGTTAGATCAGCCCTTGCTATATTAATCTTTAAAATGTGTCTCACTATATCAGTATATTTTGTCCAAAACAGGTTTTCAAGGCAGTACCAAGGAACAAAACAGTGTGTAAGTGGCTACTAAAAGCCAAAAAAATCCAGTGATTTCATGATCTTGCTGAAAGAAGACTTGAATAAATGGAGGGAAAAAGGGCTTGTCCCATTTTTTTTTACCATTTCAAAGACAAATTTTATCAATTTATCCACAATTTTTTTTTAAAGTCCACAAATGCTTTCAAAATGTACAATTCTAAAGTTATGTAATATTATATGGTAAAGGATTACGAAGATACAAAAAGCTGTGACTTGACTTTTCCATTTTCTTCACATATTTATCCTGGAATTGTGTAGAATCATACATAAAGATTCATTAAAGTAAAATGATATGCTGGTGACATATTGCTGCTCAAGCTTTTACTTTTGTATAAGTTCATCATATGCAAGTGCCTTCAATCAGAAGAGACTGTTGAAAGAATTAGAATTTAGATAGAGTTGAGGTTGAATCAGTCATTTTTAAATGCCTTTGTCTCATGTCTGCCTTCAGTGCTGTAGCCTTATATTGCCATCATATTTGGGAATTTGATGTCTTCAGATGTGTATTGGATATGGTCTTTGGCCATTAAGATTATTTCTGTGCTGATTTCAGGGCTGGTTGGTAGACCTGGTCAACAAGTTTGGGGGTTTGAATGGTTTCCAGATTATTCTGGACAGATTTACAAATGGTCCCTTACTCTCTGTGCCTGTCATAGCAGCCATTGTCAAGTGAGTATTAAAGGAATATTTTGTCCTATTTGAATTAACTCATTATCACTGAAAGATGACATTTTCATCTTGCAGCAGACCACTTTCTTGTTTTGCCACATCGATTTTCAAATATATTTGAGCCATGCTGTGGCAAAAAGAGGCTTAATGTATTTCCACAATGCTTGATACCAAGTAAGTCACCACATGTCTATGGATCCATAAAATCCATTTTGTCTAACAACTAAGTCTTGAGGCACACTGGTCCTTTGACATGCAGACAAATTAAAGACAGCAAAAAGTTTCGGCCCATGTCAGCGTGCGCGGACTGCGCAGGCTGACATAGGTCGGTACTTTTTGAAAATGCATTAAGCCCCTTTGTCACAGAGCATGGCTCATTTATGTATTAAACCTTGCAGTAACCTCATATTGATTGTAGGCAGATTTTTCAAATAATTAGTAAATGTCTTGTAATGCAAATGGCAGGCTCAGTGATGCATCCAGTGCGCGGCATTGCAGCATTGCCCCTTTATTTCCGAGAATGCCCCCAAAATCTAAAAACTATGCATGCAAAATGCCGCATTTTTACTGTAATACACGCATTATTAAAAGCACATTGCGCGGTGCCGAAAATTCTAACACGGTCTCGAAAACTATTCCGTCCAAAAACAACAAATTTGCTAGTGTAAGGGAAACAACTCTCACCTGTAAAGGGGTCACTGGATTTCCCAAGTCCCAATGACGTTATTCGATGACATCATAAATTAGAAAGGTGCTAAAAATCCCATGAATTCGATTGGATAAAAGTTTTAGTCATCAATTTCTGTGAGTCATCGACGGAAATGGCGACTGAAAGAACACTGTTCGATTTTTTCGTGAAACCGTGCAATAGTTATAAAAAATATGATTGAAAACGATCAGGCTGTGTCTGAGAAGAAAATGACTTATCACCTGTGTGTTAGAAAAAGAATTATGCATTCATTCCAAGCTGGAAAAACAGTCGGCCTTGGTTGGGCACGAATTACATGCGAGACCTCAGGTAAGAGAATACATGGACAAAAAATGCCTTTATACGCTTATCTTGTGTAATGTGACAGTTTTTGAAGTTACTTGTTACCCTTATTGACAAATTTGTGTCAAATCGTGCGGAAATACTTACCTAGAAATTAACAGACATGAAAAATTGATCGTTTGAAAAAACATGGAAACCCATGACACAACTAAATGTCTCTTTGACATTGTCCAATCAGGTCACTTCAGACTGCTTTTTTCAGCTGTTAAATGACTTTAAGCAGAAAATTAACACAAACATCTTAATTTAACAGACTTTTTTGCTGCAAATCATCAATATGGATTGCTTGAAGTCTAGTTGGGAACCATACTGTCATACCCTGTAATATAAAATGTTACCCCAGATTTACAGCTCAGGGTTTAAGTGTACCATTGAAATAAAAAGGTAGTGGGTACACTGCTGTTTGTATGATTTGAATCATTTTGTGATGCATTAGAAAAGATGCACATCTTGCATTTATTGTAGCACTCCTTTATCTAATCAATTATTCCTTTCATTTTCTCAAAAAATCAATTGCCCCATTTTCGGATTAGAGTGCCCCATTTTGTTAGGCTTAGGGGGCATGTGTCCCACATTTTGAAGTTTCTGGATGCATCACTGCAGGCTGAGCAATAAACAGATTTAAACTTTGACATTTAGATCAGCGTTTCTAAACAGAATATTTCTTACTTATTTTATGACAAAGTGAGAAAGAACTTGGAATTGTTGCCCCACTGCCTTATCTGTATTTTGATGGAGATATTTTTGTGTCTTTCAGACCATTTGGACAATGTGCAGAAGTATTAACTCCCCATACAGTACAGAAATATCTGATGCCTGTAGTGGTAAGCAAAGTCTGCCATACTATCTTACTTTGTCTGAAACTGTTTCTGCGCAAAAAAAGTTTTCATGCTCCTCCAAACAATAAATTTTAATTTATTGGTAAAAGTGAAATACTAATTTATTGCTTGTATCAAGTTTTTGCTGCTTTCCTCACAAACTTTTTCGTTTCATTTAAGAAGAATTAGTTCCCTTTTCATAGGTAAATTTTATCCTAAGTCTGTTTGTGTTGGCTTAAATAGCCTTTACCTTTTACTTACTCTTATTCCAAAAGAGATAGACTTTAAATTTTTTTTTTCCAAACAACAAAACTTTAGACTTGTCTAGATTAAAATCATTTGCAGAGGACAATTAAAATTTGACTCAAATGTTAGGATTTCCCTGTCAAAGGGTAGTAAACATTGTGGAAAAAGAAGAAATTGGTTGTTTTTGAAAGCTTTCTTTCTCCAAGATGTTGAAACTTTGTATTGTGTGGTAAAGGGTTAAAGAATAGTGAGGTGTCAAGTGTTTGAATCCCAGTCGGGCCTCTTCTTTTCTCCTCAAATATATTTTGTGCCCAGTGTAACCCATAAGGATGTTTGTGTGGTTTAGACTGATTAATAAGCAGAATTTTAGAATAAATATTAAGATGCAGGGAGAGGATGGGTTGGGGTTATATAGTTCTATAACAGATTTAAACTGGTAGCAGAAACAGACATGGCCTATAAGCTCAATTAGTAGATTACTTGCAGGCTGAGAGAGGGATCAGGGGTACCTAAGTGAACTTTGACAAGAGCTATACAGGAATTACCCTTAGGGTTGGCCTATTAGTGATGGGGAAAGACAGCTGGTTAGGAAACCAATTATTGTTTCTGTTTGTCTACATTGACTGAACATCTTGTTGAACAAAATATCTCAGTTTTCATCAGATTATACCTAATATATGAGAATGATAGCAGGAATGGTAATTCTGCAGTATATGATCTTAAGACATGAGTTACTAAGCATCATCCAGGAGTCCCTTGTGGCTTGATCATAAAGGCATGGATTTGTAACCTCTAAATCTGGGTCCAGTCTTCAATGGCAGTGCCAGTTGCCTTGGAATGTCCATATGTGAGGCACTGCAGCATTGTATTGATAAGTAGTAGTAAATACATAAATAAGTGGGCTGTCAGAGGTGATAAAACTGTTTATTATTGAAATCAATGGTAGATCTTACTGCATTGAAAACGTACTTTCCATAACAGGAAACTGTTCCACAGTTCTTAGATAAGCTAACAGATGATGAGCTGAAGAAAGAATCAAAAACAGAGGCAAAGAATGATGCCTTGTCCTCTATAATCAAAGCATTGAAACAGCTGGTATATAGGTTACCTAATCAAGATGACACAATTAAGAATTTGGAAATCTTCAGACTCAAGATGATTCTAAGGTAAATTATTGACCTACCTTACAACAATATTTTACACTTATCCAACTTGAAAATATTTGCAGGTGATAAATTATATGTGACTCAAATAATGGGATTTGTCTTTAAAAAAAATAGAAAAGATTTTGGAAAAAGGAGAAAATGCTGGTTACCAGCATTTTCTTCCTTTTCCCTCGATTTTCAAAAGTCTTTTCTTTCTCTGGGTCATTAGAACTCTGGATGGTTGGGTAAAGGATTAATTTGACTGATTTATCTCAATATTTCCTGTGCAAAGGATTTTAGAAACATCCTCATTACATATGGATTATGTGGATTGCACCATTGTTGTGTTGTATTATGAACATATCTTCTGGTTAATATATGGGAAAAATTGAAAACATACAAGAAATTGCTCATTTTTATAAAATGTTGGCAAAAGTTGTATGCTGCACAATATAAGGAAAAATCCTCTACAGGTAAAATAAAATTTAGATGTAGTTTATTCTTTATATGGATATTGAATAGGAAAATTGGTTCTTCTTGATTGTATCCTTAGAGAAAACAATTGGAGCCCCAGCCTGGTATAGGTGAAATTCAGGATATATGAGAATAAGCAGCTGTTGCTCTGATATAATTATGCCCTCCTTCAACGAAGTGGGGGTATATTGCTTTGCACATGTCGGTCGGTCCGTCCGTCGGTAGACCTTGCCTTGTCCGGATGATAACTAGACACAGAATTGACCTAGGTTCATCAAATTTGGCACAGACATGCGTCTCGGATTGCAGATGATCCCTATTGATTTTGAGGTCAATCGGTCAAAGGTCAAGGTCATAGTGACGTCAACATGTTGATATATAGACCAAACCTTGTCCGGATGATAACTAGACACAGAATTGACACAGGTTCCTCAGATTTGGCACAGACAGTTGTCTCGGAGTGTAGATGATCCCTATTGATTTTGAGGTCAATCCATCAAAGGTCAAGGTCACAGTGACCGTCATCATGTTGATATATAGACCAAACCTTGTCCGGATGATAACTAGACACAGAATTGACCTAGGTTCGTCAAATCTGGCACAGACATGCGTCTCGGAGTGTAGATGATCCCTATTGATTTTGAGGTCAATCAGTTGAAGGTCAAGGTCACAGTGACCATCAACATGTTGATATATAGACCAAACCTTGTCCGGATGATAACTAGACACAGAATTGACCTAGGTTCGTCAAATTTGGCACAGACATGCGTCTCGGAGTGTAGATGATCCCTATTGATTTTGAGGTCAATCGGTCAAAGGTCAAGGTCACAGTGACCGTCAACATGTTGATATATAGACCAAACCTTGTCCGGATGATAACTAGACACAGAATTGACCTAGGTTCGTCAAATTTGGCACAGACATGCGTCTCGGAGTATAGATGATCCCTATTGATTTTGAGGTCAATCGATCAAAGGTCAAGGTCACAGTGACTGTCAACATGTTGATATATAGACCAAACCTTGTCCGGATGATAACTAGACACAGAATTGACCTAGGTTCGTCAAATTTGGCACAGACATGCGTCTTGGAGTGCAGATGATCCCTATTGATTTTGAGATTAATCCATCAAAGGTCAAGGTCACAGTGGCCTTCAACTTAATGATATATAGACCAAACCTTGTCCGGATGATAACTAGACACAGAATTGACATGGATTCTTCAAATTCTGTACAAATATTCATCTTGGAGTGTAAATGATCCCTATCGATTTTGAGATTAATCCATCAAAGGTCATGGTCACAGTGACCTTCAACGTAATGATATATAGACCAAACCTTGTCCAGATGATAACTACACACAGAATTGACCTAGGTCCTTCAAATTCTGTACAGATATTCATCTTGGAGTGTAAATGATCCCTTTAGATTTTAAGGTTAATCCGTGAAAGGTCAAGGTCACAGTGACCACCAGATGATTCAGGGCCCACGCTGCCATTCACCACTTGAGCCATTTGCTAAAAAAAAGATTAAAGTGTCTCAAAAATTATGATATGTGGCTCAACTTGTGGCTCCAACATTTTATTCACATTATCGGGGACGTAGTAAGCATCGAAGTCGACTGGAAAAAAGCGGAAGTCGAACGCGCGTGCCGAAAAGAAAATCGATAACCTAGTCTGTGTATCGGCGACTGTTTACAATCTTGTATGTATACACACGGCGGTGTGTATAATTATGTGAACTGTTGACAGATTATCACGTTTAACAATTGAAGTGGGGCTGTAAATCAAAAAGATGACATCAATATTTCCCAATCAATTCTTTTGATATCAGTTTATGAACTGTGCCGCTTCCTGTATCAATGTGGCAGTAGGGGGGCATGACTGTTTTACAAACAGACATCTTGTTTAATTAATGTTGAAAGTGGCATAAAACACAATTCAATCAAATGTTTATTATCAACTTTATAATGAGCACTACTTTAAGCTGTGGGTGTTTCAAATAAACCCATAGGTCAAGAATGGTGCAAAAGGAAAGCAGTATTCATAACTCAAAACTAGAGTTTATGCTTCGTTTTGTTTAACTTGCTGCTACAAAGCGTGACTTGTTCACACATTTCATATCACAGACATTGTATTCAGTTCTTTAGTATATATAAATAATCATTTCTCTACAAAAAGGAAGTAGGCAACAAACAGCCTTTGCACAACTTTAAGCCATGTGATATTCTGTGGTCACAGAGGTCAAGCATTGGTGCAAGAGAGAGTGCAGTATTCATAACTCAAAGCTGAGATATATGTTCAGTTTTGTTTAACTTGCTGCTACAAAGATGTAATTTGCGACATTTTTTACCCCCCCTTTTTTTAAATGACTTCTGAAAGATGGTTGCTATCTGGAGTGGATATTTCTTGAAAAAATGCTAACCAAAATAATACAAGTTTTGCTTGAGCACTACTTTAAGCCATGTGATATTCTGTGGTCACAGAGGTCAAGCATTGGTGCAAGAGAGAATGCAGTATTCATAACTCGAAGCCTAGATTTATATATGGTTTTGTTTAACTTGCTGCTACAATGATATCAAGCACAGTACTAAGTGTTTTTATGACTTCCCTATAAAAGTGGTCTGCTCCAAAAAAATGATGATGGCTCTGAAAACTTTCTTTCTATCAATTTCACAGGTTATTACAGATATCCTCATTCAATGGAAAGATGAATGCACTAAATGAAGTCAACAAGGTGATAGCTAATGTATCATATCACTCCACCCGACATGCTCAAAGTGATGAGGATGAATGGTTGACAGCAGAGAAAATGGCGGTAATTGTTGTCTTTTACAAGTTTGATCCATGTATTTTAAATTTATGATCCTATATTCTAACATGACACGTGAATTCAGCTCTATAAACACAGTGCAACGAAAGCGTGGTAAAATCTACGTTATTCTATGTAGAGTGACGTCATTATAAAGTAGTAAGTACGGTATTCAATGGAATATAATCTGCATCCGCGTTTTTACTCTAAGTATGAACTTGTTTTCCTTTGATTAAGAGTGGTCATGTTAGAATCGAAATAATCTTCTTTCTACCGTGGTTTATCGTTCAATAAACCACGTTGTGAGTTATGAGGCGCAATGAATAAACCACTCAGGCTATCGCCCTCGTGGATTATTTATTGTGCCTCATAACTCACAACTGTGGTTTATTGAATGATAAACCACGATAGAAAGAAGATTATTTCTTAATTGACCTTGTCTGTGCTTGTAATCAAATGCTTCTAGGAAAGGTATTTAAAAGGTATTAGATGTCTATGTTTGCTTGTGCATTGAGTGAGGAAGGACAGATTCAGATTTGTGGAAATGAAATATAGCTGGGCTGCTCTACAGGAAAACTTCGAGTATTGTCATAGCCTTGTTGCCATGCGTGATTGGTTTTTTGAGCAAAAGCTTCAGTGTTTTCTAATATCTCTGTCATTGCTTACAGTCTCTACCTTTACATCAAACTCAGGCTAGTTGGTAACTATCAAATGGGGAACTCATACCAGTTGGGCAGGTAAACCTAAAAAAGAGGTGACATGCTGGGAAAAGGGGTTTAATGTATCTCTGTGATGATGTATACCAAGCAGGTCATTACATAGGTATGGATCCATAAAATCCACTATAGCTAACAACAGACGGCATTGGGTAGACATGCAGAAAATTTACAAATAGACTTGCGCATGCTGTCTTGGGTTGATACTTTTTGCAGCTGCATTAAACCCCCCTTCACAGAGCAGTACTCACTTTTGACACATCTAGGTTGAACTGGAATCAAACATAGCCTATATATTTCTGAAAGCAACTGCAATGGAGTGTTGGCACCGACATATGGTGCTCCTGTTTTCCCTAAAGAATATTTCTGGTCTCAACCCTTTTCCAAATGGTAAAATTTCTGACTTGTCCAAATTGAAACTATTTTCAGATGACATTTATTAAAGCTTAAATGATTGGATTAGTCTTTTGAAGGGGTAGAAAACATTGTTGGAAAAGGAGAAAATGCTGGTAACCAGCATGTTCTTTTCTCACCATTTTTCAGAAGTCTTCTTTTTCTTGGTCGTTTAAACTAGGGCTGTATGGTAAAATGTTACATTGTTTTGAAGGTACTCATTTGACTTACTTTTAAGAGCTCTAAATATTCCACATATCTTTACTGCTGTTACATCAAGACCTTTTTAAGCCAATTCAACAAAACTGTGATGAAAACGTACAACATCAAACTCAAAAGGCTTCCTCTTGAAAACATATTTCTTGTCAACTCTCTTCAGTATAATCTTGAGTTTTAACAACCTTATGAAAGGAGAGTTTTGAAGACACTGTTGGAAAAGGAGGAAATGCCAGTAACCTGCATTTCCTCCTCTTCCCACAATGTCTTCTACCCTTTCAAAGACAAATTCATTGTTTGAGCCATATTTAATTTGTTGTCTGCAGTTGCTTTCAATTCTGAAATATATGATTACTTAAGAACACAACTTGCAGCAAAAGGCTTTAAAAAAACACCCTTGAAATATACAGGCATTTTTTCCTTTTTGCCATAATGGTTTCAAAAGTTATTGGTCTACTGCAAGACAAGAAAAATGTCTATGGAATAGGAATAATTATGTTAAATACAGACAGTGTTATTGTGTTGTAAAAGATTTTTATTATTTTTGAAATTGTTTAGGAATGGATCCGAGACAATGATGTTTTGTCTATAGTATTGAGGGACAGCCTCCATCAGCCACAGTATGTGGAGAAGCTGGAGAAGATACTGAGATTTATGATAAAAGAGAAAGCTCTGTCCTTACAAGACCTAGACAGATTGTGGGAAGCTCAGGTATTTCACTTTTTGAGTGCTAATTAACTCCATACAAGGTAAAAAATTCTAGGCTTGTCCACATTTAACCCTTTACCAAACAATTCAGAGTTATACCAACCCTGAAAAAGAAGGTTTTCAAAAACGTTGATGGTAAAGGAGAAAATGCTAAATCTATAACAACCCTGAAAAAGAAGGCTATTACTTTGTTAGTAAAGGAGAAATTGCTTGTTACAAGTATTTTCTCCTTTTCCCACAATGTTTTCTACCCTTTGAAAGACAAAATTCATGTTTTGATTAATATTTAATATCTGCAAGTGCTTACAATTTAGATAAGTCTTATTTTTTTTTTTTTTTTTTTTTTTTTTTTTTTTTTTTTTTTTTGTAAAGAGTTGAGGCATTAACAGATAACACATAAGATGTGGCTGTAATGATGGGAATTATCTTTGAAAGGGTAGAAAATATTGTTGGAAATGGAGAAAATACAGGTTTTCAGTCATACCTTTCTCACCACTGAGAATGTTATGGACCTTACTGTGTACCAGCAGCCAGTGGCTTTGAAAGAGTTGCACATACATATAACTTTAGTCAAAGGAACACCAAGAATAAATGGGTAGGTGCAAGGCTGCCATGAATTAATTGTAAAACTTGCTCATTACTAGATCAAACAACATACATTGTTTGGTTTTCTACAATTTGCAACGCATTTACATTTAAACTAGTTCAGTCCAATCTGTAATAACCTTTTACCACACAATCCTGAGTGTTAACAGCCCTGAAGAAGATGGCTTTTGAAACCATTACAGAAAATGGAGATGTTAGCATCCAGCATTTCCTTCCATTCCCACAATGTTTCCTACCCTGTTAAAGACAGAAATCATTATTTGAGCTACATTAAAATTGTCATCTGAAAATGCTTTCAGTTTTGTGGAGTATACAATTTTGTTGTTTGTTAAAGAGTTAAGAAAGCTCCTAAAAGACAGTCATTCATGTTTGTTTAGGAAAGATGCTTGCTTTATACAAGATCTTTACAACATATTTGCCTTCTCCTGTAGCTTAATACATTCTTGTTAATTACAAGATATTTAATTAATATTCAAGGCCACACAGGCTAGTTTTACTGTATTCTTATTCTACTGTGTATAAATTTCAGTCGGGAAAGCATGATGCCATAGTTAAGAATGTTCATGATTTACTGGCCAAACTTGCCTGGGATTTTGCTCCAGATCAATTGGACCATTTATTTGAATGTTTCCAGGTAAGCATCATGTTTAAGCCTATTACAATTTGTCTGCATTTTTTTAACGAGGTTGTGCCAAGCCAGTGTAACTCAGTAGTGAGTTTTAATCCTTTCCTAACCAAATGTCTGACCGGGGATTGAAAGTCAGGATTAAGTGGTTACCAGTATTTTGTATTTATTTTACGTTTTCAAAGGCCTTTCTTCTGAAGGCAGATCAAACATATATTGTTTGGTAAAAGCATAAGGGTGATGTTGGTGATTTGGAATTGAAATGCTGAACAACGAAATTCAGATGGATTCATTTGTGATTTAATGACAGTTTAGAAAATTTGTTATGTCTTCTTTGATTTTCAGATGTACTATCTATTTTTATTTTTAACAATCCTATTTAAAGGTGAGCTGGGCTAATGCCTCTAAGAAACAGAGAGAGAAATTATTGGAGCTGATCAGAAGGTTAGCAGAAGATGACAAAGAGGGCATTATGGCTCATAAGGTAGGTAATTTCACTTCATTTTGTATTTATATACTCTATACCAAACAATCTTTAGAAGCAGATTCTGGAAAAAAATGTTTGAGATGGAGTTGTAGCTGGTAACAAGCATTTTCTCAGGTTTGCATAGTGAATTTGTCCTTTCAAAGATGATGCCTGTATTTTGAGCCACAAGTTATTTTTCATCTACAAATGCTTTCAGCATAGATAATTTTATCATTACTTGTCAGTTTAGAGGCCCGCTAGCTGCCAAATGTAAATACATTGTAATTCAGGGGTCAAACTGTAGATGATACAATTTAAAAGTATGGATATTATTTTGACTGATGATGTGGTACAGTTCAGTCTGTCAAAGTTGAAGTCGCTGGCAGAAAAATGTATTATAAAATTAGAACAAAAGTTACCAACTTGTGTTCTAGGTTTACAATACATTTTATACATTTTATGGCCAGTGAGTGGTACTTTGACAGACTCCATCTCAGTAATGAGGAGGTCTTGAAAGGGGGGGGGGGGGGGGTTGCTGGCTCAAATCCACAGCTCGACCAATTTCTTTCTGAAGATTGATGATACACATTGCAACAGGATTCATTCCTCTCTCACGGTTGATGATTGTTAGACCTGTGTTATGTGGGAAAGCAGCCAGTGGCTTTGTAAAATATTGTGTAGAGTACTTGTAAGAGAAACTCCAGGAAAGCATAGATAGGTGCACTTGCTGCCATGATAAAATGGAAATAATGTTGGAAATGGCATTAAACACCATACAAACAAAGGCAAAAAACCATGCAATCATCAACCTGCCTGGGTTATTCATGATATTATGCTCTGTTTTCACTTTAGACCAAATAAGTATGAAAAATCTTCATTTTAACTCTTTGTTAAACTATCCAATCTTCTGATTTGTATGTAAAACTCTTTTGAAAACATTTTGTAAACAGTAAAAATTGCTTGTGACAGACAATTTCTCCTCTCACAATGTTTTCTGTCTTTTTCAAAGTACCTGAACTCAATTATATAGATTTCGAAATTGCCATATGCAAATGCTTTTAGTTTGAAAAGTCTTAAGAAATTTCGGTGTTTGAAAGCGATAACTCAAGTGTTAACCACAAAACAGAATTTTAGACTTGTCTATTTTGAAAGCAGTGGCAGATGATAATTTGAATGCAGCTGAGATGATCAGTTTTCTCTTGAAAGGCTAGAAATTATTGCTGGAAATAGAGAAAATGCCAGAAACCAGCATTATGTCCTTTGTGCAAAATGTTTTGAAAAGTCTTTTTCCTCAAGTCATATAAACAGAGGATTGTTCAGGAAAGGTTTAATCTTTGCAAAATGACAGAACTTTGTACAGGTCAGCTTTGAAAGCTTTTGCAGATGACAATTGTTGCTCAAATGATGGAATTGTAGAAAATCTTGGAAAGGGACCAAAAGCTGGTGACCAGGATTTTCTTCTTTTTATCCCACAATGTTTTCAAAATCCATATACTCTAAGATTTTAAAATGTCATGAACTATTTTCTGAAATATTATGATAGAATATTTTGATTTTTATTTCACAAGGTGCTTGGCTTGTTGTGGAACCTAGCTCACAGTGAAGATGTCCCGACAGACATTATGGACCAGGCTCTTACAGCACATATCAAAATTTTGGATTACAGCTGTAGTCAGGTGGTTATCTCTTGCTAAGACGTCAACATCAAAGCAGATACGCTTGTATTTTTTTGTTGCCTAAAGTTTCACAATATTTTTTTTCTGCTGTATTTCAGTCAAGTCATTGACATTCAGTGGGAGCCCTTATCCATGTATTTTTGGGGCCCTATTTGCCAATTATTCTTAACATTCTTAACCATACAATCCTGAGTTTAAACAACCCTTAGGAAGATGGTTTTTGAAAACGTTGTGGGAAAGGTAACCAACATTTTCTCCTTTTCCCACTATGTTTTCATTCCTTCCAAACAAATCTTGAGGCACACTATTTGTTGTCTGAAAGTCTCTTCAATTTGGGCAGGTTTAAAATTTTGTCATTTGGTAAAGGTTAAATCGAATCAGAATTTCAAAACTAGCCATCTGATTGGCTATTTCTTGGACAACAGAATCAGACAAAGTAGGTGCCAATTTGAATATTTACAACCAATCATAACCCTTTCACAAACAACAAATTCTAGGCCCTTCAAAGTTGAAAACATGTACAAAAAATGAATTCAAAATTAACACATAGGATCAGAAGTTTACTGACGGGGTTGAAAAAATTACGGGAAAAGGAGAAAATGCTGGTTTTCTTTTCCAACCATGTTTTCGAAAGCCTTTTTTCTAAGGGGTGTTGCCCGCCCAGGTGGCTCAGTGGTGAGCGTGTCGGACTCATGACCTGGTGGTTGTGAGTTCGATACCCGGTTGAGGCGAACTTTCTTTCCGGCGCATTTTCGCCTCTCACCTCTGCTGAAGCATGTGAGAAAAGTAGTCGGTGGCTTTGGAAAGAAAGTTGTGTTAGTACTGCTGTGAGAAAGCCAGGAAACACATGTGCGTCACCGACCACCATGATATGACCTCAGCTGTTAAAGTGGCGTTAAAGCCCAATACAACCAACATCTAAGGGGTGTTAAAATTTTGGAGTGTTTGTTCTGAGCCACTCAGTCTTGGAAAAGACGAATTTGCCTTTAACAAAGCAAATTCTCTTTTCCAAGACTGATTGGCTCAGATGGAGAATCTTGCACAATCAGATCAAGTGTCTGCAAATGCTTTTGATTTGTAAAATTTTGTCATCTTCAAGTGTTCATAACCTAAAATGTGAAGGTGTTAAAAACCTGAAATGGTAAGGGTAGTATAGTGATGAAACCAGATAATAAAATTTTAGACTCATGCATTTTGAATGCTTTTGAAGGCAGAAAATTGAATTTGACTGAAATTATGAATTAAAGTCACCACACAAAGACATCAAACAAAGAAAATACGGGTGAAAGAAACTGTAAGGATGATCGAATGAATCTAATGAAATCAATCACATTTGAACTTTTTCTGCATAAACTTGCATTTTTAAGCAGGATCGTGATGCTCAGAAGATGAGCTGGATTACAACCTTTGTAGAGGAGATTAAGAATGATAAATGGGTCCTGCCAGCTTTGAAGCAGATTCGAGAAATTTGTCAGCTCTTTCCAGAGGTAGGTGATAATGAAATATTTGCAAGATTTATCTTAGCTCGACTTGACAAGGCTACAGTAAAGATCCAAGATCAGACTGCACATCCTGTTTTCACCTATGACACTGAAATGATTAAAAGGGTTAGTATAAGAAAAGACAAAAGTTATAACTATATTGCCAATGTCAATATTATACATTCCTAAATTAATGCACCTCAAGAAGAAATTTGTCACAAAGCAGCATTTCTTACTTAAATTGATATGATTTTTTTTTTCTCCTCTTCAGGCCCCACAGAGTTACCCCCATGTTCAGAATAGAGTCTCCCATGTATACTACAGAAACTCTGTAATCAGTATACTTCAATCAAATCACGCAATTGTAATGGCTGTTGCACAAAACTTGTCAGCGTACATGAACAAAGCCAGGGTGAAAGCAAAAGGTAAGTTAATTTTGATACGCCTGAAGCCCTGCTTTTTGGTCAGAAGGCAGTTTCTTGCACACCTAACTCACATACACTGTTCCACAATGTATCACTTTTAATATTCAGTTGCGTATGGTTTAGACTTGTCCAAATTCAAAGTGTTTGTAGATGACGAAATGTGGCTCAAATGATTTGTTCTTAAAAAGGCAGACAATATTGTGTGCAAAGGAGAAAATGCTGGTTTCCATCATTTTGTCCTTTTCACACAACGAAAAGCTTTCTTCATAAGCGTCATGAAAATAATAAATTGCTTGGTTAAATCTTGCAGCATTATGTAGTTAGGTACCCTTGAATGTTGATTAAATGCATCTTGTAATTCCATAAGTGTGGATGAAAGGCACTGAGCTGAAAGCCCTTTTGAGCATATCTGCCAAGCTTTGTAAAGCTGTAGTTTGTGTCAAGAGTACTAAAAAACAAGATAAATGGCTTTGTTTTTCGAAGTTAGATAATGTTAGGAGTACTTTAACTTATATTTTGAATTGAAAGCTGTAAGCAATTTTTTTTTTTAGGAAAATAAGTTTAATTATCGTCTGTGCCGCCCTTTCTTTCAGAGGATCCAAATATTGACCCAGCAAATATCCTACCAGATGGTAGATTTAACCATATTGTGCAAGTACAGGAGCGCCTTAAATTTCTCAGGTAAGCTTTTAACTTCAGATAACAGAGCCCATTCCCTAGATTGGTTTTGTACAGGGCTTGAAACTAAGGGGTCCTGGTTTGATTCCAGGCTGGGCCAATTTCTTTCAGAGGATTGATAATAGGCATTTTGATGGAATTCATATTTCTTTTATCCTTTCAAAGACATAGTCATTTTAGCCGCATTTGATTCGTCTCCATATGGACAAGTCTAATATTTTGCCATTTAGTAAAGGGTGAAGAGCTAAGCCAATGTAACCTAGTGGTATTATAAAGGGCTAATAACCAGGGATATGTGAGCGCTATCTTGCCTCTTCTAGCTTATTTCGGAGTAATGATGATAATGATTACAGTAAGATCTTTTTCTCTCCCTTGGCTGAACAATGTCACAACAATGTTTAAGTGGGAAAGCAGCTAGTAAACGTGGAAACAGTGTTGTGGACTGATTAAAGATTTGAATAAATGCACTGGTTGCTTTGACTGAAATACTGCTGAAAATGGTGTAATATGCCAGATTAAACATGCAAACACTTGAATCATTACTGTGACATGATTAAAATGTGTCTTTTGTCATGTTACAGTTTCAAGATTCCTGTAAAATTTTATGATAATTCATACACATAGAAAAACTGATGTTGCTTCACAGTACCCTCTAATTTGTATTTTCAGTGACTACTATATTTTAAAGATTCAGAATGTGCAGTCTGATCTTTAAGTGTCTGTGTTCTTTACATTGGTCCTCTTTACTTGACACTCAATATGCCTTCCACAACTTTAGGTGCTTTTGTGGTTAGTGTACATCAGTATCAGACTTCACAAAGCAGGCAATCTGATCTTTGATCCACACTGTCCACTTTGCTGAAAAATTATTGGCAAAAGCAACTATTATGTGCTCTAAGGATTAATACTGAATACTGAAGTTGTCCTCTTCAGTTATATTGCACTGTAATAGTTGATATGATATTTCCATTTTCCAGATTTTTGCTGAAGGATGGACAGCTTTGGTTATGTGAATCTCAGGCAAGACAGGTATATATTAAGATTTATACTGAACCCATTTCTCTTACCTTTCTGAAAAAAAAGAAACATTGAATAGGAGCTGAACTCGCAAGAAGTTTAAGACAACTTACTACCCTCTGTGACAAATTAGTGGTGGGGATCAGGCTGCTGATTGGGTAGAGTTGGATCTTGGATTAAGCCATTCAACATTTTGAGAGATATTTGGCCTGAATTACCATAAAATTGTAAGACTGTATTCAGCAGTTTTAATTGATCTATTTTGACTAAATTTCATTATTTTGACAAAATGAAATTCAAGGTCAATGTTTCACGATATGAAATAGAAACCTCTGGACTGGTTCAATGATGGCCTGAAATATATATAGTTTTAACAATAATTACATTAGCTCTAAGTGATCTGTGAAATAGGCCTACATCTATCTTCAACCCAAAGGAGACAGTGAAAGTCTGCATTAGATAAAACAATGATTTTGAAAACTAACTTTTTGTTTCTTGAAAGATGTCAAATGAACTTGTCATAGTTATTGTAGTCAGTTATCTCAGATACAATCAGGAGTCCTCTCTGGCTAACCAGCTATGGTATTGCTGGTTGATCAATGTCCCCATCAAGACACTGGAGAGTCCCAGCATAGTACATGTAAAAAATAGGAAACTTAAATATGATCATTGTGATATTGAATTGTTAAAAGCTGCATGAAACACTAACTCTTTGCCAATGACAAAAATATAGACTTGTCCAAATTGAAACCAGTTGCAGATGATTATTTAAATGTGACTCATACAGTGGAACCTGTCTTTAATAGGGTAGAAAAACAATGTGAGAAATGAAGAAAATGCTGGTTACCAGTATTTCCTCCTTTTCCCACTACATTTTCAAAGGGTTTCTTTATCAGGGTAGTAGAAATTCGGAAGTGTGTGGGAAAGAGTGTACAGACAAATCAGATACAATTGAAGAAGTCTTAACTTAAACATTATTGTATAATACTCTTGTTGTCATAAGGATGTGTTATTTATGTAATTTTTATTAATATTATTCTAATATTTATATGTAAAACAGATCTGGCATTGTCTGGCAGAAAATGCAATTTATACTACAGACAGAGAAGCTTGTTTCAAGTGGTTTGCTAAGGTAGGAAAATGAACAGCTGATGATTTATTAATTTGTATGTTTTAGAACATTGTAGCAAAATGGGAAATCACTTGCAGAAGAGGTCTTCTAGAGTTACATGTCCTTGAGTTTAGAAATAAGCAGTTTATTGTATGAATATCTTCTTGAACACTTTACAGTAGAACTTAATAGAACTTCCAAATTTTTCTCACTGTATTTGTGTGCTCAGCCTATCTTAGTGGGGCCATTTAACCTGTTTTACTAACAATCCAGAGTTTTTAACGACTCTGAGGAAGAAGATTTGAAAACATCATGGGAAAAGGAGAAAGTGCTGGTTACCAGCATTTTCTCCCTTTTCCTTTGTTATCTACCATTCAGGACAAATTCAATTTAAAATACATTTAATTTGTCATCCACAAATTTATACCTTACATTTGGACAAGTCTAAAATTTTGTCCTTTAATAATTGGTTAAAGACTTAGGTCTTAGGTGCCCTCAAATTTATAAATGCTGTTTTCATTGGAATT
The DNA here is from genome assembly GCA_946811185.2 of Hippopus hippopus. Taxonomy (NCBI): domain Eukaryota; kingdom Metazoa; phylum Mollusca; class Bivalvia; order Cardiida; family Cardiidae; genus Hippopus; species Hippopus hippopus. The sequence goes on along the minus strand of OX328110.1, from coordinate 17,713,734 downwards.
TTCCTTGAAATCTACCACAGTGTATCACTGTAATATAATGATTGTTAATGGTTTATAGTTACAAGGGTCTGTATGAGCATTTTTTAGCTCACCTGAGCACGAAGTGCTCATGGTGAGCTTTTGTGATTGTGCTGTGTCCGTCGTGCGTCATCCATCGTCAACTTTTACCTTGTGTACACTCTAGAGGCTACATTTTCAGTCCGATACTCATGAAACTTGGTCAAAATGTTTGTCTTGATAATATCTCGGACGAGTTCAAAAATGGGTCATGTCTGGTGAAAAACTAGGTCACTAGGTCAAATCTTGGAAAAACCTTGTGTACATTCTAGAGGCCACATTTTCAGTCCAGAACTCTTGAAACTTGGTCAGAATGTTTGTCTTGATGATATCTCGGTCAAGTTCGAAAATGGGTCATGTTGGGTCAAAAACTAGGTCACTATGTCAAATCTTAGAAAAACCTTGTGTACGCTCTAGAGGCCACATTTTCAGTCTTGTTTTGACAATATCTACAATGGGAAAATTGGCTATGGTTGGCTAAAAAGTAGGTCACTGAGAGAAATTCTAAAAAAAAGCTCATGTACTTGCTATAGGCATTTTCAGTCCAATAATTATGAAAGCTTAGTAGATTGTTTGTCATGATATCTCAAAAGAGATTGAAAATGGGTCATGTTTGGTCAAAAGACTGAGGTGAGCGACTTTAGGGCCATCAGGGCCCTCTTGTTATATACTCACTGCTGACAACCTTCTTTGTGGTAATATGTGCCATTCCCTTAGGCCTTAGTTTGTTTTGGTGCAAACCACCCAAATGATATCAATTTTTCAGTATTTTAGAACTAGAAATTTGGCCTTAACCAGAATAGAGGTTAAAGCTTTCAAAATATGACTACACTCTAAATTAAGCTAATATTTTGTCTTTCAGCTCATGGGTGAAGAACCTGATCTTGATCCAGAAATAACAAAAGATTTTTTCGAGAAAAATATTCTACAGTTTGATGCTAGTCTTTTGTCAGAAAATGGAATGAAGTAAGTTTCCAACTTTGTTGAACACATCACTACCTTCAGATGCCTTTTTTCACCTGGCAGAAGGCCAATTTTTAAGGCAATTAATTTACCCTGGTAGGGTTGTAGACAAAGACAGACCCATGCAGACAGCATAGATCAAGATCAGACCGCACAGAATGTTCAAAAAAGGTCCAGTTTATGTATATATAGAGCTGAAGGAGTTCATGAACCAGTTTTCCATAGTTCTGTAATTAAAAAATCTTATTAACAATTGTCTATGACTTTAAAGAATATTAAATGTACTATTGGATGATAGAAATGAAACACGTAACCTTAAGCATTCAAAATTATGACAAAGACGATGAAACATTTTAGAAGTTAAGTAAAAGATATCCATAATTTGTGTTCATGTACATTAGTGATCAAAGAGGCAGGGTTATGTTCTTGTCAAAGGAAAAGAAACTAGTTATCCTTCTGTTCACTTACTTAACGTGCTCACTTGCAACTCTTATTCTTGTATTAATCTTTCAGGGTCCTGCATGGCTCAGTGGTAGTGTAGGACTCATGACCTGGAGGCCCAGGGTTCGAGCCTCACTGGATTCACTGGGTTTTTCGTGGGAGTGTTCTTGGGCAAGAGCCTTAGCCTAGTACTGGTGGAACCCAGGAAATACAGGAATCCGTGAGCTGTCGCCGTAATATGATTGAAATAATGTTGAAAGCAGCATAAGACACCATCCAGTCTTTCTCTCATTTATTTTTTTTTTTTTTTTCCCCTCACAATTTTCAGTTGCTTTGAAAGGTTTTTCAAGCATGTGAATTTAAAAGAGAATAAATTAAAGCAAAGAAGAAGAGGTTTTGTTATGGAAGATTTGGAGTTAATAGGATATGACTATTTATGGAGGGTATGTATCATTTTATGTACTTAAACCATTGTTCTTCAAAGATAGAGACCATTTTGTAAATATTGCCTCGTGAGAAATAAATTTGGAAAAGAATGGTTTTTAGCTCCACTGGCCGAAGGCCAGCGGGCTTATGTCATGGCCTGTTGTCCGTCGTCCGTCCGTCCGTCCGTGCGTCCGTCCGTCCGTCCGTGCGTTAACTTTTTTTTAAAACGTCTTCTTCTCTGAAACTACCCATCCAATTTTGATGAAACTTCACAGAAATGATCCTGCCATGGTCCTCTTCAGAATTTCTTGAAGAATTTAATTCCTTCAAAAACTCTGGTTGCCATGGCAACAAAACTGAAAAATTTTGAAAATCTTTGAAAATCTTCTTGTCTGAAACCGTAAGGCCAAGGGCTACCAAATTTGGCATGTAGCTTTATCTAGTGGACCTCTACCAAGTTTCTTCAATTTATAGCCCTGGGGTCAAAATTGGCCCCGCCCCGGGGGTCACAAGTTTTACATGGGCTTATTTAGGGAGAACTTTAAAATTCCTCTTCTACCTAGCCATGGGGCCTAGGGCGACCAAATTTGGCATGTAGCTTTATCTAGTGGACCTGTACCAAGGGTGTCCAAATTATAGCCGAGGGTCAAATTTGACTTCGCCCCGGGGGGTAACATGTTTTACATGGGCAGGCTTATATAGGAAAATCTTTCGCATCTAGCTATAAGGGCTAGGGCTATCAAATTTTGCATTTAGCTTTATCTAGGGGGTCTCTATCAAGGGTGCCCAAATTATAGCCCAAGGGGTCAAATGTAGCCCCACCCCAGGGGGTCACAAGTTCTACATGGTCTTATATAAGGAAACTTTAATAATCTACTTGTACATAGCCATATTTAGGCCTAGGGCTACCAAATTTTGCATGTAACTTTATATAATGGGCCTTTACCAAGAGGGCCCAAATTTTAACTTTGGGGGTCAAGTTTGACTCCACACCAGGGGTCACAAGTTTTACATTGGCTTTTATAGTGAAAACTTGATAGACCTGTGTCATGGATCACATATTTTACAGGGCCTTTTATTCAGCAAACTTGTTTTACATGACTTTTTGTTGGGCAAGATTAAAAAATCTTTTTGTTTATAACCACACATTCTAGTTTCATATTGTAGGTCTAGGGTCAAAATTGCCTTCATTCCAGGGATCGCAAGTTTAACATGGGCTTCAAAATATTGTCACTTCAATTTAAACATTAATCAAGGGAAATAACTCTTTTTATGAAAGATAAAGTTGGTTACTATTTACCTCCCTTGATTATCAAGCTGCAGTGATACATGATTGGTGCTAGACAAGTTTTTTAGCTCCACTGGCCGAAGGCCAGCAGGCTTATGTTATGGCCCGTTGTCCGTTGTGCGTCCATCCGTATGTTAACTTACTAGCTCACTTGAGCACAATGTGCTCAAGGGGAGCTTTTAGGATCACCTGGTGTCCGTCGTGCGTCGTGTGTCGTCAACAATTCTTTAAACATCAACTCCTCCTAAACCACTGGGCGGATTTGGACCAAACTTGGCTGGAATGTTCCTTGGAAGGTCCTCTTTAAAAACTGTTCACAGAATTTGATTCCATCAAAAACTCTGGTTGCCATTGCAACCAAATGGAATTTTTTAGGGAATTCTTTAAAAATCTTCTCCTCTGAAACCACGGGTCAGATTTTGAAATAATTTCACAGATACGCTCCTTGGGTGACCCTTTTTAAAAATTGTTCGTAAAATTTTGATCCGTCAAAAAATGTGGCTCTGGTGAATGGGGGCTTCTTGCACCATATAGAAATGAAGGAATTCTTCAAAATTCTTCTTCTCTGAAACCGCTGGTCAGATTTCGAAATAATTTCACAGGATTGTTCCTTGGGTGACCCTTTTCAAAAACTGTTCATAAAATTTTGATCTGTCAAAAAACGTGGCTCTGGTGAATGGGGGCTTCTTGCACTATACAGAAATGAAGGAATTCTTTAAAAATCTTCTCCTCTCATGGGTTTCATGTTTTACAGGGCTTTTCATTGAGAAAAAATTGAAAATCTTCTTGTTTATAACATTCAAGAACTGAATTATTTGGTATGGAGCTTTATATTGTGGACCTCCACCAGGATTCAAATAATTATAGCTTTGCGATCAAAATTGGCTTTGCCCATGGATCACAACTTTCTCGTAGGATTAGATAGAAAAGTGTTTGCATGTCCTTGTGTTTGAAATCAATTTGCTGAATATTGTAATGTTTGGCTTGTAGTGTTTTTACTTAATAGCCAGTGGAGCGATACAGGGCCATCATGGCCCTCTTGTTATTATGTTCTTTTCTATTTCGGTTTTTTTTTTTTTCCTCTGTCTCTCATTAAGTATTTTGATTTCTAGTAAAATGGATGAAGTTGAAAATGAAACATTGAAACAGAAAATTTAAAAGCAGGCTATTACAAAGTTCAATTTAAGCGTAATCCAATGCAATACTTTGTAACCCATAGTTTGTTTTCTCCTTTAAGCTTTATGTATTCCCATATATTCATTTGTAAAGGCTAAAGTCATAATAGACATGTTATACATGGATGTTTTCAGTTGCCTGTTGCAATGAAATGCAGAAAATGCTGACATAGTTTCAGGGTATTTTCCTTTTTCCTATAATGTTTTCAAAAGCCATCTTTCTTATACTCTCCAAAACTTAGAACTGTTTGGTAAAGGTTATGTAATTACGTAAAAAGTTGAAAAAAGCTTTTATCAATTTAAAGCTAACAGAATATGTACTGATTGTTACTTAATGCTGACATTTACAGGTAGTGATGCATGCACCAGAGGAAGTTTCAGAAAAGGCTATTATTTTATTAAAAGACACTTTTACAAATCTGGGTCCACACCTTTTGCAAAACCAAACAGAAATCCATGAAGACTTTATCCAGACTACGATGGACAGATTGAAAGCTTTGTATGACACTTTGTCTGTTCTGGATGAAGATAAAGACAGTAAAAAAAGTATTATGCAGGAAACCAACAGGATGATCCGAGTGTTAACTGTGTTGAAAGAATATGTGGCAGAGTGTGATGAGATGCATGGAGAAGAAAGGTCTATTATACCTCTCAGCAGGTAAATAGAGTTAATTTATCAACCTTTTACTTTCATGTTTGAATGAATATCCAACTACGGCTTTTGTGTCAAAAGTAATTCAGAGTGACCATTTTCAGCCCAGCTATTGCAAAGAAAACGGGTGTTGAAATCCTACGTCGAACTTGTCCGACTTGGGAAAATTCGGTGTCGGACAACTGACTTTTTTCAATCTAGTTGTCCGTTGACAAGTAGAAAATAGGGGAAAATTTTTAAACAAATAACTGTTGTAAACATTACGCAGTTAAATGCAAATGTTCACCCTTTGTACAAAGTGAGTTTTGAATGATAAACAGCGGTTTGAGATGACCCCTGAATTCTGGAAACAAAAAATACAAATTTGGTGTACTTCCGCATTCACTGCATATGACATGATCGGCTGTTTTCGCAAGTCAACTTTTTTGCTTTGGGAAATATCTGAATACTTTTAAGATCACCATTATGGATTAAAATATTTTTATTTTTATCAGTTTAGCGCTGATTCAAAGATATGTTACAACAATGTCACACATACGAATATTCTGGCCTTCAAACTGATGGTACAGCTTCGGTGCGAATGGGCCATGGTTTAGGCATTATTTCCTCTGCCAGAAACGGTCTCGTACGGAAACAATTTGCGATTCAGTGATCAATTGATGGGTAAAATCGGAGAAAATGGATCATTTTCTTTTTATTAAATGTTCGAAACAAAGGAATGTGAGAAGTCTGAGACCTTGGAAGCATCCGGCAGCTCCAGACGTAAATATAAAATGTACCGAGACAAGGAATATGACAATTAAGACAAGAGTCTATTTAAAGAGGCATGATTGAATGCAATTAAAAACTGTGTTCGTTGGACAACGAAGCCCCACTGGCGGACAATTGAACTATTCTAATTTACTTGTCCGTGGACAATTAGAAATTTCTAGGATTTACACATCCCTGGAAAACATTGAAGTATTGCCATTGCCCTGGCGTCATTGTGCAAAACCCTTGACATTTTGAAAAACATTGACATTTTATAATGCCTCTGTCATTACTTAAAATATTTACTTCAAGCATGGACAAGTTCTTAACTTTCAAAAGGAGAACCCATACAACAAGGGCAGATAACCGTTAAAGTATTTTTATCACTGTTTAAGGTGTAGTGTTTGATTTGCAACCAGCTTACTTTTAATGTGTTTCTTGTTTATTGTTATTCACTATTGTCCTTTTGGTAATAGTGCAGTTATACAGCTTAATTGCAGCCCTATTCTTCATGCTATATATCACAGAATGGTTACTTATTTTTTTTTTTGTTACATTTGTGTTACAAAGATATGCTCTCTGTTAATAGAGCCTGCAAAGAAAAACTAGTCTCATTGGCTGTACAATATGCTTTCTGTTAATAGGGCCACGAATGGAAAGGTGGCTTAATTGGTGGTACAATATGTTTTATGTTAATAGAGCCTGTAAAAGAAAACTAGTTACATTGGTTATACAATATGCTTTCTGTTAATAGGGCATGTAAAGGAAAATTAGTCACATTGGTGGTACGATTTCCTAACCAGGGTCGTCAGGTGGATGATGTAGATATATGGTCTCACACAAATGATACAATAGGTAAGAATTACAGAGCTCCATATTAGTAGAATATTTTGTGAATTAAACAGTAACGTTTGAAAAATTATCTAAAAATCTGTGTTTTAAGTCTTATCAAGATAATTTAAATGAAAACATACAATCTAACTTTAATGTCAACATACAACCTTGGTTTTAATCTTGCAACACAAACGATTTTTTTCTGAATCCTATCGAAAAAAGAAGACAACTGCAGTTGAGTTTTTTAAGTACTGCAACTCCTTGTTCAAATATGTGCCCAGGTTGCATTATATTGATTGTGATATATGTATGTCCTTCTGATAGAATCAAGCCTTTTACCAAGCCTTATGACCCTTACATAAAGGCTTTTGAGATCATTGTAGGGAAAGGAGAAGATGCTATTAACAAGCATATTTTCCTTTTCCCACATTTTTTTCTTCTGTCTTAAAGATATATCTCATCAAATGAGCAGCATTCAGTCTGTTGTCTGTAGATGCTTTCGATATGAACAAGTCTAACATTCTTACACCCAGTAAAAGGTGAAACTATCAAGAAGCTCTATTTCTGTACTTAACTACAAGTTTGTTGGCTCTATAGGTGCTGTGAGAAGGCATATACTTCATCGTGTAAAGGCAAACAGCAATGTTAAAGTAGATTTATATGTAAATGGAGAGATCTTAGAACCCAGTGAAGATAAGAGATTGATATCGCAGATACCTCTCAGAGATAAAATGGTATGAGCTTTGCTTTTTAGCTGGCCCAAGTGGGGTCAGTTTGAGTAAAAATTAGGTACCTGGATCTGACCTTTAAAAAATTATTTTGTGCTCAGGAAGTCATTTTTTTATCCCATGTCCATAATATTTGAAGTTGTTATTATTCTTATAACCCTTTATCAAACAGCAAATTTTAGACTCATCCTAATTCCAAACATCTCGGAAAATTCAAAATTGATGCAAATGATCTGAAGTTCTGTGGTAGGGTAGAAAACAGTGGGAAAAGGAGAAAATGCTGCCTAGCAACATTTTCTCCTTTACCCACAATGTTTTCAAAAGCCTTCTTTGTCAGGGTCCTTAAAACTCGGTATTGTGTGGTAAAGAGTTAGAGTTTCAAGGCTCAGGTTAGCAATCCAGGATCATAACGACCCACTTGTTTGAACATATTTTTCAAAATACAGTGTTTGCTTCCCCATAGCACGAGACAATCAAAACATAGATAAATTGCCAGAAATTGGTGGAGGATTTTCTTAATTATTCATCATATCTCATTTTGTCACAATGTTACATGTAAATGGAGAGATCTTAGAACCCAGTGAAGATAAGAGATGCTTGTTGTAAATATTTTATGGGAGATTTTGAGAATGAATATATTCTTGTTTTGTTACAGCTGATAACAGCAAAGTTGGTACATGTTGGAAATTCCATGCCATCTAGTCCAGACACAAGCTCTGACAGCTCAGGTGGCTCACCACATCATACCTTTGAAGGACCAAATGTAGAGGCAGAAAATTGTTTACCTGGAGTTGTATGTACTGTTTCTTCAGTATCAGTACTTTCATGTGATGTGTAAAATTCTGTCATCGAGTTAAAATGCATAATTATTTATCTGCACGAAAGCTTATGCTGTTGATACCTTTGATTTTTCTTCATGAGATAATTGATGTTGTGTAAACCACATAGACTTCGGCAAAGAAGTGTTGGTTGTAGAATAAGAATTAAATTGGATTTTGTCTTGTTGATGAAAGCCTGATACTCATGAAATCAAAGGAATTTATGCATTGTTAAATTCAGGGAGGTTACAAATACCGCTTTAATTGACAGATATTCCATAGATTTACAGAAATTGAGAATATTGTCAAAATCATCAGAATAATGCACTCAAGACTAGTTATTGTAATTTAGTGGGGCAAGGTCTAAGAATCCCAAACTTGGCTGAATGTTGGTCCCAGACAAATGAGATGCCTCAATGACACAAAATGAAATATTGTTGAAAGTCTTCTTAAATGTAAAAAAAAAAGCTGATCAGAAAAAAAATACCTATGTTGAACAGGCTGTAAAACAAGACACGAGTGCTCAAGTCCATTTAGAGCAGGAATTGGGGTACTACAGTCATTTTATAGTAAGTTTAAACACTTACCATAATTTATAAGCATGTGTATTCGATCAATATCTTGCTCTATTAGAGAGTAATTGTCGAAGATTTGATCATGTCTTCTTTTTTGGTAAATAATGTTTTCTTTCATGTAATTCTGTTATACACTTACTACCATTCACAGATTATGTCAAACAGTAAGAGATATGCTCAGTTCCTGTTTCAACTGTCTGATCTAGGATGTTCATTACAAGTTCCAAAGCTCAGAGATACTGCCAGAATTTTGTTGAAGTTGATGCCTGCAGGTGAGTGATTTAAACCTTTCCTGTGATAGCCTGAAAACAGCTGAACAAATGAAACACCATGGGTCTGCTATATCTTTGTTTTTTGGAAACTCACTGACAGAGCTGGTAACCTTACTAACCAACCAAGGAAAGGTTGAATCCAACAAAGAAAAAGTGAGATGTCAGCTAGATATGACTAAAATACTGTTAAAGCAACATCGGACACCATTGTTACTAAAAAAAATACCCTGTCTAGTTCGATGTAAATGCTCTTAGATAATTTCACAAACTATTGGACAAAGATAAGACCACATTTTTTTTTTGCTGATCTTGATGTACAATTATCAAAAGCACATGAAGAAGAAGACTTCTGAAAGCATCATGGGAAAGGAAAAAGTGCTGGTAATGAGCATTTTGTCCTTTTTTCGACAATGTTTTTCACCCTTTCGTAGATAATTACCATCATTTGAGCCACATTTTACTGTGTCCACTGCAAATATTTTCTATTTGGACAAGCGTAAAATTTTCTTGTCTGATAGTGTTTGGAAATTAGTTGTATTTATCTTTGCCTCAGTAAAATGTAGCTCTTTTTCTCCTGTAATCAAATAATAAAGTGAGGATAAAAATTCCCACTTACATCTATTATTTAAAGGGCAAATCCTAAAATATTTTGACCAGACTGTTTTTTTCCTTTAATCAGCTGCAAATGATGTCAGTGAAACATGTGTCCGTCATTTTTCATAAATACCACCCTGTAACATGCCATGAACCACGGCCGAATTGTCACGCTGATATACGGCCCTAAAAATGGTACATGGCTTACTTCCCCTGATTTGCTTATCTCCCGTGCATGTGTGACGTCATTGTCGAGTCACTCTGTGTATACCGTCAGTAGACATACAGTAGGAACGCGGATGATTGTATGCAGATATCTGAGTATTAACTGAGAATTGAGCCGAAAAAATGGTAAATTGTGCAGCCTATGGCTGCAACGTCGATTCGGGAACTCATAGAAGTAGTATTTTCAAATTTCCGAAGGAATTAAAAAGGAGGAAACTATGGATTCAACGTTTAAACTGGGGCCGGACATTAGCAACGGATTTTTTGCCATCGGTTCATTCGAAATTGTGTCTGAAATACTTCGATGACAGTCAGTTCTTAATAAGTCCAAAACTCGCAAAAGAAGTTGGTTATGGGAATTTTAGCCTGCGGTTAAAACCTGACGCTGTGCCGACATTATTCGAAACTCCGAGTCGAAAGGAGATAGGCCTTAAACCGAAACTCCGAAAGACATTCCGCAACGGCAATTTCCAAAAAGAAAATCCAACATGAAGTAGGTAATTTCTTTTTTTCTCGAAACTGGAATACATGAATTGTTATTCGTACTATTTTACCCTTTTCTACATTATCGCTTCATTCTGAACAAAGGAGAAATTGCTACCGTTTTCTCCCTTTTCCAAATGATTTCAACATTTAACAAAATTATGGATTCATCCAAATTCATATCATAAATTTTGCAAATAACATAGTCGACATTGTTCAAATGATGTAAACTTTCAAGGGATAATAATCATTCTTTGAACAGCAAACATCATTTTCTTCCCACACTGTTTTTCAAACACGCTTTCTTTGGGTATTGGAAACTAGATCTAGGGTTTGTATGGTAAAGGGTGAAATCAGTATCTGGCTACCCCTAATCATGGTCATAAATGTAAATCCATCACCGACCAGTTGAAACAATACAGGAAATGGTTACATAACATTTGCATATCTCACCCCTTTACACTGTAATGTTTGTTGGTGACAGTAAACCCATGTTACAGCTTTTATCCCATACACTACTTCTCTTTGACATTTCACTCTTAAATATGATTTGACAACTTACATGCATTTTGAACTAATTTTGAATTATATCTATACAATTTTGGTTTGTGGATATTTCCTTTTCCTATCCATATTATGTCTTCTAGACAGGCTACTGAGAAAAATGTTTTGAACATGTCAGTATGAAAATTTTGAAAATGCATATAATTTGACACAAGTCATTTTCTCTGATAATCAGACAAAAGTGAGAAAATTAAAATAACACATTTTTTTTTTTTTTTAATTAAGAAACAGAATGTGTTTGACCAGGCTCACACACCAATTCTTTTACCTTTTACCTCAAAATTCTGATCTTCAACCACCCTAATGGAGAAGGCTTTTGAGGACAGGGTGAAAAAAGGAATAAGTCCTGATTCCCAGAGTTATCTTCTTTTCCTACAATATTTTCTACCCTCAAACCTATTGTCAAGGCCACATTTGATCTGTGATCTGCAAATACTTTCGGTGTGGAGTGTACAAGTCTAAAGTTTTGCCATCTGTGTAAGGGTTTAGCCTAACCCTTACCCAAATGATAAAAAATTAGAATATTTCAAATCCACAGCATTTAAATATGACCAATAAAATGTGATTGTTTATTGGAATTTAGTTTAACTTAGTTTAACCTTTTACCAAACAATCCTTTGTTTTAACGACCCTTGTGAAGAAAGAAAAACCTTTTGAAAAAATTGTAGGTAAAGGAGAAAATGATGGTAATCAGTATTTTCTCCTTTTTCTACAATGTTTTCTTCCCCATCAAAGACAAGTCCAAACATGTGAGTAAAATTTAATTTGTTGACTCCAAATGCTTTCAATTCGGTTGAGTCAATAAATTTGATGTTTGGTAACAATTTAAACATGTATTTTACACCTCTTGAGAAACAATTTCATACAACTCATACTAATCGCTTCGGATACTGCTTCATGGGAACCAAAACAAAACTCGTGCCCAATGTGTGGGATTTATATTTAACCCTTTACCAATCAATCCCTAGTTTTTACAACCCTGAGACAGAAGCCTTTTAAAAACATTGTAGGAAAAGGAGATAATGCTGGTAGCCAGCATTTTCTCCTTTAACCACAATGTTTTCTACTCTGCTGGAAACAAATTTCAATTTTTGAAATATTTAACTTTATTTTGTCGTCTGCAAGTGATTTCAATTTGGACCTGTTTAATATTTTGTCGTTTGGTAAAGAGTTAAAAATAGAAAATATTGTGGATAAAGGACCAATTGATAGTTACCAGCTCTTTCTATGTTTTTACAATGAATCTGAAGTCGTCTATACTGCAATTTGACCGGAATGTCAGTATTAACCGCTCAGTCCCTGGTAGACGGTAGACCAATTTGAGACTTACCCAAATTGAAACACTTTGCATAAGACAAACAAGAACTGAACAAATTACAATTCAGAGTTTAAGACTTTCACAGAGAAGCTCTATATGGAACATACAATAGCTATACAAGTATGATAAATTTTTGCATTGAATGGATCATGTGGACAAGGTAAACAGCAAAAAAGTATTTCACACAGGTAGATCCCCTCTCCCTCTCTCTGATGTTCATGTATTTCTGTATGGTAAGAAAAACAACTAAAATAATTTTCAAAATAATTTTGAGAACTAAGTCTTAATAATCTCGGAACATATTCTTTTATCTAATTTCAAGCTGGTTAACAGCATTTCAAAATATTCTTATTCTCATGAAAATCGTGATTTATTGTGTAACCCTTAACCCACGACAGAATAAACTTGTACCCGTCAATGTTTACAGAATTCTTTACAAGGTACAAATATCAACAAGGACCCATCAACAAATAGTTAGAACTAACATCTCACGATTATCAATCGTAAAAGTCAAGAAAAGGGTTATTTGACATGAAACTAAAGTGTCGAGGAAATGTCTTCAAAAGTGTCGGGGAACTGTCTTGTCGTGGAACTGTCTTGAAACCGTATTTTTTTTTTTATTATTTTTTTTAGCTCCACTGGCCGAAGGCCAGCGGGCTTATGTCATGGCCTGTTGTCCGTCGTGCGTGCGTGCGTCCGTCCGTCCGTCCGTGCGTCCGTCCGTCAGTGCGTTAACTTTTTTTTAAAACGTCTTCTTCTCTGAAACTACCCATCCAATTTTGATGAAACTTCACAGAAATGATCCTGCCATGGTCCTCTTCAGAATTTCTTGAAAGAATTTAATTCCTTCAAAAACTCTGGTTGCCATGGCAACAAAACTGAAAAATTTTGAAAATCTTTGAAAATCTTCTTGTCTGAAACCGTAAGGCCAAGGGCTACCAAATTTGGCATGTAGCTTTATCTAGTGGACCTCTACCAAGTTTCTTCAATTTATAGCCCTGGGGTCAAAATTGGCCCCGCCCCGGGGGTCACAAGTTTTACATGGGCTTATTTAGGGAGAACTTTAAAATTCCTCTTCTACCTAGCCATAGGGCCTAGAGCTACCAAATTTGGCATATAGCTTTATCTAGTGGACCTCTGCCAAGATTGTTCAAATTATAGCCCTGGGGTCAAATTAGGCCCTGCCCGGGGGTAACAAGTTTTACATGGGCTTATATAACAAGTTTTACATGGGCTTATATAGGGAGAACTTTAAAATTCTTTTTTGACCTAGCCATGGGGCCTAGGGCGACCAAATTTGGCATGTAGCTTTATCTAGTGGACCTGTACCAAGGGTGTCCAAGTTATAGCCGAGGGTCAAATTTGACTTCGCCCCAGGGGGTAACATGTTTTACATGGGCGGGCTTATATAGGAAAATCTTTCGCATCTAGCTATAAGGGCTAGGGCTATCAAATTTTGCATTTAGCTTTATCTAGGGGGTCTCTATCAAGGGTGCCCAAATTATAGCCCAGGGGGTCAAATGTAGCCCCACCCCAGGGGGTCACAAGTTCTACATGGTCTTATATAAGGAAACTTTAATAATCTACTTGTACATAGCCATATTTAGGCCTAGGGCTACCAAATTTTGCATGTAACTTTATATAATGGGCCTCTACCAAGAGGGCCCAAATTTTAACTTTGGGGGTCAAGTTTGACTCCACACCAGGGGTCACAAGTTTTACATTGGCTTTTATAGTGAAAACTTGATAAACCTGTGTCATGGATCACATATTTTACAGGGCCTTTTATTCAGCAAACTTGTTTTACATGACTTTTTATTGGGCAAGATTAAAAAATCTTTTTGTTTATAACCACACATTCTAGTTTCATATTGTAGGTCTGGGGTCAAAATTGCCTTCATTCCAGGGATCGCAAGTTTAACATGGGCTTCAAAATATTGTCACTTCAATTTAAACATTAATCAAGGGAAATAACTCTTTTTATGAAAGATAAAGTTGGTTACTATTTACCTCCCTTGATTATCAAGCTGCAGTGATACATGGTTGGTGCTAGACAAGTTTTTTAGCTCCACTGGCCGAAGGCCAGCAGGCTTATGTTATGGCCCGTTGTCCGTTGTGCGTCCATCCGTATGTTAACTTTTTAGCTCACTTGAGCACAACGTGCTCAAGGGGAGCTTTTAGGATCACCTGGTGTCCGTCGTGCGTCATGTGTCGTCAACAATTCTTTAAACATCAACTCCTCCTAAACCACTGGGCGGATTTGGACCAAACTTGGCTGGAATGTTCCTTGGAAGGTCCTCTTTAAAAACTGTTCACAGAATTTGATTCCATCAAAAACTCTGGTTGCCATTGCAACCAAATGGAATTTTTTAGGGAATTCTTTAAAAATCTTCTCCTCTGAAACCACGGGTCAGATTTTGAAATAATTTCACAGATATGCTCCTTGGGTGACCCTTTTTAAAAATTGTTCGTAAAATTTTGATCCGTCAAAAAATGTGGCTCTGGTGAATGGGGGCTTCTTGCACCATATAGAAATGAAGGAATTCTTCAAAATTCTTCTTCTCTGAAACCGCTGGTCAGATTTCGAAATAATTTCACAGGATTGTTCCTTGGGTGACCCTTTTCAAAAACTGTTCGTAAAATTTTGATCCGTCAAAAAACGTTTGGCTTGTAGTGTTTTTACTTAATAGCCAGTGGAGCGATACAGGGCCATCATGGCCCTCTTGTTTTTTTTGTTGTTGTTTAATTCTGCCAGTTAATCTACTGAAAATGCTTCACGTGAAATAAAGTTTATGCCATACACTTAATTTTATCATGTATAGAATAATATTTCTGTAAGCGATGTTCGCCCCGTAATAGACGTATTTCAATAGTGCGCGATACTCAACACGTTGAAAAGTCCGGCACAACATCGTCATTTTCGTCATCAGTGGGCGAAAAGTTACTTTTATCCTCATCATCAGAAACTTAATAAGTTTCTTTAAAAATTGGCTCGTACATGTACGGCCTTACCGGCCCAGAATCGTCTATTTCTTCGTCTTCATTATCGCTCAGTTCACTATCGTAAACAACGTCCATATTGAAACAAGCTCTCCTATGACGTCACAAATCAAGGGACGCAACAATAAGTAAGGGAGATAAGCGA
This sequence comes from Hippopus hippopus, assembly GCA_946811185.2. Taxonomy (NCBI): domain Eukaryota; kingdom Metazoa; phylum Mollusca; class Bivalvia; order Cardiida; family Cardiidae; genus Hippopus; species Hippopus hippopus. The sequence goes on along the minus strand of OX328110.1, from coordinate 17,698,426 downwards.
TGCAATAAAAATTAATAAGCAGAAATATGAATTGAAAAAAAGTACTTTTACTAATTTTTTTTCTAATTACAACATTACCAGGTTACCATTTGATAAGTGTAGATTTGAAAATTAACCATATCTGAAACTTGTTGTTTTGCCCTTTAAACTATTTTTTCAGATGCCTACACCAAGGATACATTTCGGAGTGTTTGTATAGATCATGTAAGATCTGGAAGTGGAGGTGTTTCTCAGGCACTAGAAGCCATGTTTTTTAATAGTTCTCCAACACAAGTTCTCTACAATATTGAGGTAATGCAGTTTTTGGTTTTTACAGAATACCATTCCTGCTCCAATTTCCACATAAAGATTTATCATGAAGCCCCTTCACTAGGAAGCATTTGAGATGATTTTGGATAGGTATAATTGTAGAGTAATTCCTACATTGTTTTGGATGTCATTCAGAAAAGAGAAAAAAATTCCTGCTTTGTGTTGTTTTTAGCTCCACTGGCCGAAGGCCAGCGAGCTATTGTCATGGCGTTGTGTCCGTCGTGCGTCCGTCCGTCCGTCTGTCTGTCCGTTCGTTCGTCCGTTCGTCCATGCGTGCGTCCGTAAACTTTTTCTTTAAAAAACTTCTCCTCAGAAACTATTGACTGGATTTTTACCAAATTTCACAGGAATGTTCCTTTGGTGGTCCTCTTTCAAATTCCTTCAAATAATTGTGTTCCATGAAGAATTCTGGTTGCCATGGCAACCAAAGTAAAAAACCTTTAAAAATCTTCTCCTCCCAAACCGCTATTTGGATAGCATTATTATTTTGCAGGAATGTTCCTTAGATACAGGTTTACAGAATTCCTTAAAAAAAAAAATGATCTGTCAAAAAACATGGCTTTTATGGGAGACTCATTTTCCTTTTATGGTATAAAGTAAAATCTTTGAAAAATTTCTTCTCTAAAACTATTCATTGGATTTCATTGTTGTTTTGCAGGTAAGTTCCTATGGTGGTTGTCTACCAAATTGTTTCTTCAGTGAGCTAAAATGCAGGATTGAATGATAATTGTTAAAAACTTCCTTTCGCCATTATAGAAATATCAGGCCTGTGGAGCGATACAGGCGCTCAAGCGCCTCTAGTTATTACATGTTGATTGCTTGGGAAAAAAAGTTGTTTTTTTTTATTGTTGTTGATTAAAAAGAAACATTATTTACCTGATTATTTACCTGATATAGAAATTTAGCAGTTTTTGTTGTCAATTATTGCTTGCATGAAGTATGAGTAGTCATAAACATAGTATAACTTCACTTTTATATGGAGTGGAAAAAGTGTTTTATCAAAAAGTCTTCAATTGCAATTGCTCACTTCATAGATGTTTTGCTGGTGAAGGTCAAAAAGATTGTGTCTCAGAAAGAGTAATTTCATAATTTGCCACAATATTGTTTTAATTCTCTTTCAGCAAGATCATAATTATACATGTGTTTTCTTTTCTATAATGTGGAATTGTCTGACAGTTGAAAAAAAGAGAACAACCCAAAATTTGTGTGCCATGAAAAACTGATTATACAATAGGAAAGCAAGAGACATTTTCCATCCATTTCAGGTTGCATACAGTTTATTAATGCCAGCATTAGATCCAATGGCAGATGATGCATTTGACTTTCAGGTGAGTGAGTGGTCCTCAACAACAACATTCATTTTTTATCACTTGAAGAATTATACAAATTTCCTTTCATATGATAGCTGATGTAGGTTCAATATAGTTCAATCTTGGACCATAGCTAAGAAATGATTTCAGTACAGAAAAACAAACTTTATCAGTTTACAGATTTACACAGAGGTTTTCACTCTGACTGAATTTTAGTGACACAATGACATGATCTAGATCTGTTTGGACAGTTCCTAATAAATAAATAGTAGTGAAGTTCCACGTTATTTTACAGATGGTGGCAGTTCCAAGAGTTCTGTTTATTTATTTCAGATTGATTGATTGTATGGTGTTTAATGCCGTTTTCAACATTATTTCAGTTATATTGCGGCGGCCAGTGCACCTACCCATGCTTTCCTGGAGTTTCTTTTACCAGTACTCCACACAATATTCTCTCCAAGCCACTGGCTGCTTTCCCACATAACCATCATCGAAACAATGGTCAGTGATGGGATTATTTATTTCATCAGGAGTCCTGCATGGCTCAGTGCTAAAGTGTGAGACTCGTAACCTAGAGGCCCCCGGTTCGAGCCGCACTGGATCCACTGGGTTTTTAGCTCACCTGAGCACAACATGCTCAAGGGGAGCTTTTAGGATCACCTGGTGTCCATCGTGCGTCGTCAACGATTCCTTAAACATCAACTCCTCCTAAACCGCAGGGCCAATTTGGACCAAACTTGGCTGGAATGTTCCTTGGGAGATCCTCTTTAAAACTTGTTCACAGAATTTGATTCCATCAAAAACTCTGGTTGCCATGGCAACCAAATGGCATTTTCTAAGAAATTCTTTAAAAATCTTCTTCTCTGAAACCGCTGGTCAGATTTTGAAATAATTTCACAGAGATGTTCCTTGGGTGACCCTTTTCAAAAATTGTTCGCGAAATTTTGATCCATCAAGAAACATGGCTCTGGTGAATGGGGGCTACTTGCACTATACAGAAATGAAGAAATTCTTAAAAATTCTTCTTCTCTAAAACCGCTGGTCAGATTTTAAAATAATTTCACAGAAGTGTTCCTTGGGTGACCCTTTTCAAAAGTTATTCGCGAAATTTTGATCCGTCAAGAAACATGGCTCTGGTGAATGAGGGCTACTTGCACAATACAGAAATGAAGAAATTCTTAAAAATTCTTCTTCTCTGAAACGGCTTGTCAGATTTTGAAATAATTTCACAGAGATGTTCATTTGGTGACCCTTTTCAAAAAGTGTTTGCGAAATTTTGATCCGTCAAGAAACATGGCTCTGGTGAATGGGGGCTACTTGCACTATACAGAAATGAAGAAATTCTTAAAAATTCTTCTTCTCTGAAACCGCTGGTCAGATTTTGAAATAATTTCACAGAAACGTTCCTTTGGTGACTCTCTTCAAAAATTGTTCACAAAATTGTGATTGGTCAAGAAACATGGCTCTGATGGTGGGGGCTATTTGCACTACAGGGACATGAAGAGGAAGTTCTTAATTCTTCTCTGGAACGGCTGGTCAGATTTTGAAATAATTTCACAGAAATGTTCCTAGGGTGACCCTTTTCAAAAATTGTTAGGGAAATTTTTATCCGTCGAAAAACAACAGCCAATTGTTGGCACCTGCATGTGGTGCTCTTGTTCAACTTATGTTTTTAGTCACTATCGAGCATGTGCTCTTCTTCAAGAAATTGTCCTTGGGTGATCTATCGAAAATTTCATTTGCAGAATTCTGATTCATCAAATTCATTGCTGTGGTGATGATTGTAGGGGTGGTGACAGATTTTGAAATGACTTTTACAGGTGACCTTTTCAAAATTGCTTGGCAAAATAATGATTTTGTTTCCAAAGTTTCAATACCTCAAAAAAAAAAAGGGGGCTATGGTCCTCTCAAAAATTCAGGTGAGCGATCCAGGGCCATCTTGGCCCTCTTGTTTGTGGGAGAGTCCTTGGGCAAGACACTTCAGAGCCCTAGCCTAGTGCTGTTGCTGTGATATGACTGAAATAATGTAGAAAGCGGCATAAAACACCATTTAATCAGTCAATCAATATTTATTTCAGTACAATTTTATTAGAAGTGGAGGTGTTCAGCTAGCTCTCAACATGTTAACCAAAAACAACTTTTTGCCAAATGCTGATCTACCTACAAGAAGGTAAGGAAGCATTTGAGCCATGCTGTGGGAAAAGGGGTTTACATGCATCTCCATGATGCATTACACCAAACAAGTCATCACATGATTACATGTATGTCTCCATAAAATCCATTTTGTCTGACAACTTTGAATCATGAGATAGAATGGTCCTTTGACATGCAGAAAAGTTTTGACCCAGGTCAGCCTGCCAGGACTGTGTAGGCTCACATACACTCTTTGCAGATGCATTAATTCCCTTTTTTCTCAGAGCATGGCTCATTTATAGTGTAACAGGCCAATACTTAACCTTACTAAGGTGGAGAACAAGCCCACAACCTGCTGATACATAAGCAAACACTACCTTACTGCTACATTAGCTAGCTCTGTAGAAGGATAGTAGTAGGTTGGTATAAGCATCAACCTACACTACTACCTGCTACAATAGATGGCTATGCATCGAGAGTGCTGGCCATGAGATTGTTTCAAACACTGGCAGTCTTTAAACAGACAAAAACAATATGTATGACCATCCATAGCATCAGGCTTAAAATATTAGGTTTATATCTGGTACAGTACTGATTCAGAAAAAAGTCTGGGAACAACTAATATAAACTCTCTACTTTGAAGAATTAAAATAATCTTGTTATAAGTGTACAAACACTTATTGGTCAGGAACATCTTTTAAGTTTTTAACAAATTTTTAGATAACTATACGAGGGGTGATCATAAAGATCGTGGACCACCTCGTTATTTTAAAAACTACTTCACGTAGGATTACGAAAAATTGCACAGATGAGCATTAATTATCTGGTAACCGACTTAAGCTTTCAAATGTCGTCTTATTCAAGTAGGTAAAGTGTGACATCATTTTAATGACGTCATATACTGCATTAGTGGTCCAAAATGTCGGACGACGTTTCATTTGAGTTGAGGGTAATCGTAAAGTTTTACTTCAAACTTGGAAAGTATTTATCAGAAATCAAAACAAATTTAGCAAGAGATTAAGGGGACTCTGCACTCAAGATATCTGATATGCGTAAATGGATTGGACCGGTTTAGACATGAGTGTGATACTGTTAAAGATGACCCCAAATCTGGCCGTCCATCAACATCAGTCATAGACAAAATCATCATGGATGTAGAACAGCATGCAAAACAAGATCGTCGAGATACTGTGAGCAAAATAGCTGACACATTTAGCATTTCATATAAAAGTTCCAAGTAGATTTTGAGTTACAATCTTGGAATGTCGCGTGTTTGCACAAGGTGGGTACCTCGACTATTGACGCCCGGGGCAATGGGGGTTAGGGTCGAAGTCTGTTAAGAAATTTCAGAACGCATTAAGGTAGGGGGTGGAACTTTACTGATCATATTGTAACATGCGATGAAACATAGGTACACTTTAACGAGACTGAAACTAAACAACAAAGCAGTGTTGAAGAACATTTAACACCGCCTTCCGCCTTTAAAGCCAAACTTTCTAATCCAGTCGGTAAAGTTATGTGCATCATATTTTTTTTTAATCTCCTTTTTTCTTCTTAATCATGTTGTATCTATAAATACTACAGTCAATGCTGACTTTTATGCCCATATTATTCAAAGAAATTTCATAAACACCCTACGAAAAAGACAGCCAGAAGTCCTGTGCAGTGACGTCACTTTACACCAAGATAACGCTCTAGCTCACACTTGTACAGAAAACTCTGCAAAAACTAAACACAGAAACACTAGCCAACCCTCCCTATAATTCAGTCCTGACCCCTTTTGACCTTTTGCTAGTTCCTGTTTTGAAAGATTCTATACATGGCACGCACTACGGGAGCAGAGAGGAACTAACCCTCACTATGACCGGATCCTTGAGAGTAATGTCACGTGACGCGCTTGCGCACATGTTTCGCGCATGGGAATGAAGGATAAATAATTGCATAGAATTCAGAGGAGGTTATATTCAAAAAAAGTTGACATTCCAAGTTGTATTTTATAATAGTATTCCAATACAGGCACTGGTCCACGTTCTTTCTGATCACCCCTCGTACATACAGATGATTTGATGCCATTCCCTTGTTTTTTTATTGGATCAAAATTCTAGAGGTATCAAAGTGATTTTGTACAAGTGACTACTGTTTTCAACACTGAAAAAAGAAAAAAAAAAATTATTCCCATGTTAATTATATGATTCTTTTTACGATAGGTTGATTTTTATGACATTTGAACCAACACAATTATACTATTTTATCTTGTCCTTTTAGATCAGCGTATGTATCAGTATTGAAAATCAGCAAACTGATGTTGACAGTGGTTGGGTATTCCAAGTTACAAATGGTGGTAGATGCTTGTAGTAATGAACAGAGAGGCCCTCCTATCACCCCTTCAGAGCACAGCCACGCTGTAATACTTCAGCAAGCTTTACATCATATACCTAACCACACTACAGAGTTCACTACAAGAAATGTAGCTATTAGACTTGGCCAAAATTTGGCTGAAAAGGCAACAAGTGTAGTTCCAGATTTAAATACAATAAAGGCTATTCAAAAGATAGCATGGGCAGCTGGTAGTGGATCGTTACATCTCTTCCATGCGTCTAATGATGAAATCCACAAAGCACATGAAAAAGTAAGCACAGACCTGTTCTAGGTTTCTTTTAATTTCTTCAAACTAACTTCACCATTAACATATCGGAGGGGGGGAGGGTTTTTGTTTTAAATGCTCATGTTTGGAGGGCAAATCTAAAAATCCATTTAACCTAATGTACATTTCTGTAGAAGCAAATACTGCATGTCAATGGAGATAAGATTTGAGTGTCTACCAGATGACAAGATGAGAGAATTGTCCAAAGTGAAAACATTTGCAGACGACAAAACAAACCAGCAAGTAACTAGCATTTTCTCTCTTTTTCAGATGTTTTGAAAAGCCTTTGCCCTGCGGGTTGTTAAAACTTGGGATTGTTTGGAAAAACTTCTATTGCCATTCATTCATTAGCGCTGTGAATGATTTTTGTTACCATACAAAAGCCCACTTCTAAAACATTATGGCAAAGTAGAAATTTCTTGTTACAGGAATAAGTCTTATTTCCTAAAATTTCCTTTTGTACTCAATTATCAAACTTCTGTTATGTGGAGAACCCAATTTGTGAAAATCCAGTGACTGCAAATTTGTTTCTAGAAGTAGTGAATTAACCCTTAAAGCACCATTCACAACTGGATTTTGTGGCCACACTGAGATCAGGTTACACAAAACATGCGGTTTCATCTTTGATCTACACTGTCCACTTTGCTGAAACTTCATGGACAGAAGCAACCCGGAAAGTGCAATTAATTTAGTCTTATTTCTAGACTAAAAGTGTCTGATGGGTTTATTTGGTGCTCTAAGGGTTAACATTTCATCTTTTTAGGAAATGAATCCAGACCCAGATGATTTATCAGTAGCCAGAGAAGCCATGGAGGTGTTGACAGTATGCATGTTACTGTGTCCTAGTGCTACAGAAACTCTTAATAAAGACAAGGCATGGCAGTTGTTTATTATAGACAACCTGCTGAGCTGTAGACACAGGTGGGTGGCATTCTTTTTACATCCTTGCTAATCTTTTCTCAAACAACAAGTTTTAAACTCCTCTAATTTGATACCATTTCAGACAACAAATTTTGGATTTGTCATTGAAAGGGCAGAAAACATTGCAAGAAACGGAGAAAATGCTGGTAACAGCGTTTTCTGCTTTTCCCACAATATATTAAAAAGTTTTCTCATAAAATGTTGCCAAAACTTGGGATTGTTTGGCAATTTGTGCAGCCTTCTTGATCTACATTGGCTGCTAAGGCAACTTTAGTTGTCAAGGACTCTATATTATATAGAGTTAAAATTTTGATATGCTGCAAAACACCAAACAAACATCAAAGCTAGACATTTCTCCATAAATCCTGTACAGTGTTTACTCCAAAATAGAATCAAAGGATCATTTTTTGACTTCAAGTATATTTTTTTTCCCCCTAGTGCTTGTGCCTTAATCCATATAGTTTTGAAGGATATTTATAGAAATTTAATAAATCGAGAGCTTTTTGACTTCGGGTATAATTGTTTTCTATGACTGCTTGAATCCATTCACTGATTTTGAAGGACATCTGTAGAAATTGAACTTTTGTAGTATTAATATGTGTTCATGAGTGTATTCACAGAGTACGGTATAGAAAGAGTGTGTAATTCTACCATCCTTACTGTCTGATATTGTTGTACACTGTCTAAAAAAAATAGATCTAACATTGCTGCTAGCTCCCAGAGTTGATCCATTACATAAAATGAAAAATGACTGTATTATTTTGTTTATTTTACAGACCAGTAAGAGCCTCAGCATCAGAGCAGTTCTTTTTGATGGCAACAAAGTGTAGTAGTAGTAATCGACCTGTTGTGTTCTTTATCACCCTTCTTTTCACTGTTCTATCTGTGAGTAGTTCCTGTCCTTGACAAGGTTTCATTATTTTTCTTTATTTGAACCGTGCAATGCAAGATTTAAGATCTATCAGTTTTATTCAGTAAAGAAAATGAGGTCATATTTAAAGAAAGATCATTGGTAAGGGATTTCCAATCTGTATCTGGTTGAAAATAAGGTTAGTGATCACAGATTTTAAATCTTCATAAGAAAAGGTCATTGGTTAGGGATTTCCAATCTGTATGTAAGAAAAAAAAAAGGATCAGTGATCATAGATTTTCAATCTTCGTAAGAAAAGGTCATTGGTTAGGGATTTCCAATCTGTATCTATTTAAAAAAAAAAAGATCAGTGATCATAGATTTTCAATCTTCGTAAAGAAAGGTCATTGGTTAGGAATTTTCAATCTGTGTAAAGAAAAAGATCATCTGTTAGGGATTTTCAATCTGTGTAAACAAAGACCATTGGTTACGGATTTCTTTGAAGATAGGTGCTGAGCCCAGTCGCTCTCTGTGTAAAATGCAGCTTGTAATCCAGGGGTCGCAATTTCAGTTTCAAGCTTGGCCATAATCTTTTTGAGGTTTGAATATGATATTTAGACAGGATTTATTCCTCTCTCAATACTGAAGAGTTATGATCATTATGTGAGAAGGGTCCAATGGCTCAGGAAGAGTTTTGTCCCAAGTACTGGTTAAAAAAAAAACACCAAGAAAGTTTGGATAGAGACAAAGCCTACAGCAGTATGACCAAAATAATTTTGAAGACATCCGTTAACACCATACAAACTGTACGAATGAAGTTTTCTTGCATGTGATAGTAACTTACAATTACTATACAAATACATTTTTGCATTTTTTGTTTGTTTGTTTCATCTTCAGAATCTTGCAAAAGAGAATGCAAAACAAGCCAGTGAATATTTCCAGCTTCTGTGCAAGTGAGTACATCAGCCATGCCTACTTAACTCTTTACCACACAATCCCAACTTTTAATGACCCTGAGAAAGAGGCCTTTTGAAAACATTGTGGGAAAAGGAGAAAATGCTGGTAACCAGCATTTTCTTCTTTTCCCACAATGTTTTCAGCCAATTCAAGGATATGTGCTATCAATTGAAAAAGTTTGAATAATTGTAAATTCCTCCAATATGGATGGTTTCAAAATTTTGTCATGTGGTAGAGGGTTAACCCTTTACCACACAGAGCAGACTTTTAACAACCTTGAAAAAGATGTCTTTTGAAAACAATGTGGGAAGAGAAGAAAATGCTGGTAACCAGCATTTTCTCCTTTTACCACAATGTTTTCTACCCCACCAAACTGCATCGTTTGACTCACGATTGAATTGTCGTCTGCAAATGCTTTCAAGTCTAGCAAGTCTGCTTTTTTGTCATGTGGTACAGGGTTAACATTTTTTACGATTTATTTAATCCATGGATGATGGTAGAAATAGTCTGTGAATTGTCTGTTCATATGCACCTATGTATAGTCATGTAGCAAGCTTCCTCTTCAATTTTGATAAACTATCAAATCAATTCAGTCAATGTCCAATGTTTTAAGTCTTGTTTACCATTTACAAAGTAATCCTGTGTTTCCCATCCTGGGGAAGAGGTCTTTGCCAAACGTCCCCCCCCGTTTCCCCCCCCCCCCAAAAAAAAAAAATGATTTCAAATTAAATACGTATCAAATCATTTGTTCCAAATTTATCATCTGCGAATACTTTCATTAGGATTTGATAATGATTCTATTTACTAAACCATGTCAAGTAACCTAGTGTGAACTCTATGTAAGTTTGTGAGCCTGAAAGCAGACCATATTTTTATAAAGACGCTTTTATTCTTATGTTTTTCAGATTGTTGAATTATGCTTGTAGTACAGATGTTAATTTACCAAATGCAGAGGTGCTTCTAAATAATGAAATTACTTGGTTAAAGCTTGTAAGGGTAAGTAGACAAAAAGTTCTACCCACTATCATTTTGATTGATTGAATTTCGTTTTAATCATTGCTACTAGTTGCCCATATGGTCAACACCCCCACCAGAAGGCTGTTACTTGTGCTAAGGAGGATGGTGCTATATACAGATGAAACCCATCCCAAGTTATGCCTGGCTCTTAAAAGCACTTGTTTTATAGCTTTGTTAAACCGGACCTAGGTGTAATGTATCATCCAAGAGATAATTTGAAACTTTAGATGGCCAGCTGTGGGAATTGAACCCCTACCCTCAAGTGGCCAGAGCTTTGTTCTTTACATATCTGATGTTCTACTTTTTGAGTTGTTTGTGCTTTGATAATGTCAGTTTTCTAAAAGATGTCTGTCTGACACATAGCTGCTCTCTAATACCCAAGCCTAACTTGAACAAAAGGAAAACAAAATTGCAACTAGAAAGGTATTTTAAACATAATATATTCATATAGTGTGCGTTTGGTCTTTACTGTTCCTCAAAAGCATGTTAATCTTCTCCAGATGACAACATTTTAGAAAATATAACTAGGGAAAAAGGGAAATGCTGGTAAATAGCATTTGCCCAGTATCATGTTGTTTTCAAAAACAGTCTCCCTCATGGTAGTTAAAACATGGAATTGTTTGGGAAAGGGTTGACAAGTAACAGTGCTGAATTTGTGAAACGTTTGTCATGGCGTGAAATTGCAGGATGAAGTCATAAATACAGGAGAGACTCAAGTGGAGGACACTTTACTTGAAGGACATCTTGGTATAACCAGAGAGTTGTTGTCCTTCCAGTCAGCAGAGAAGAAGTTTCAGATGGGATCAGAAAAGGGAGGGGCTAATCTCATAAAGGTATTTTATGTTCATTGTTTCCAAAAACTTAATTCTGTTGTCATGTAAAGTGCATACAAGTTGGAAATATGTTTGCAGTTACAAACCTATAAATTTTGTCTGGCATTACATTAAGATACTCCATACTGAAAATTATCCATCTTTCTGTGTCCCGCCCGTCAGGGTCGGGAGACATATTGGTTTTCCCTGTGCGTCTGTCTGTCTGTCCGTCACAAATCGTGTCCGCTCTGTAACTCGAAAACCTTTTTAAGATATTTTGATAAAACTTCACACATTTGTAAAGCACCATGACACGAAGTGTCATGCACAAGAACCATAACTCTGGCTTTTATATTTTTCGAGTTATTTCCCTCTGATTATTTTCCTTACTCATTTTACATACAATTTCGTGTCCGCTCTATAACTCGAAAACCGTCAGAGATATCCTGATAAAGCTTCATACATTTGTAAAGCACAATGTGATGATGTGTCGTGCACAAGAACCATAACTCTGGCTTGTATATTTTTTTAGCTATTTCCCTTCCATCATTTTCCATACAATTAAGTGGCCGCTTTATAACTTGAAAACCATTTGAGATATTTTGATGAAACTTCATACATTTCTGAACCACAATGAGACGATGTGTCACGCATAAGAAACATAACTGGTTTGTATATTTTTTGAGTTATTTCCCTTGATTATTTTCCTTACTCATTTTACGTACAATTCCGAGTCCGCTCTGTAACTCGAAAACGGTTAGAGATACCCGTCTAGCATGATCAGTGCCTTTGTTTTCCCTTTTTATAGAGTACAATCCCACTACTTCTGATATCTGGAATTTCAAGCCCCTAAACATCTTCTGTGGCTGTACAGCCTTTTGTGTCAACTAGATTGTTTGCTCTAAAAATGACCATTATTTCAGTTAGAAATTGCCTTGGTGACATATCAATCCTTCTGACACCAAAAAGGGGGGAGACATCTGTTTTTTTGTAGAAAAACAAGTTCTAGTTTCTTATTTGTGGTTTCCTTTCTTTCATGATTAGATATGAACCCGTTTAATCATATTATTTTAAGGAGAAACTTGTCTTTGTCTTGCAGTAGACAACTAATGAAAACATGAAAGCAGAAGCAAATATTTCTTATAGCAAGCAATTTCTACAGTTGCTACAAGTTTTATTATGTATATTATCTTCAGATTTAAATTGTGTTTATTGCCAGTAATTGACAAAGTGCCTGCATATAGTTATGCATCAACTCTTTACCAGACAACAAAATTTTAGGTTTGTTCAAATTAAATCATCTGGAGACATCAAATATGTGATTCAAAAATTGAAAATCGGTTTTGATAGGACAAAAAACATTATGAGAAAAGGAGAAGATGCTGGATACCAGCATTTTCTCTATTTCCCAGTTTTTCAAAAGCTGTCTTCCTAAGGGGTGTCAAAAGTCAGGATTATGTGTTAAAAGGTAAACTCATTTCCAATTGGTTACATTTTTGACTTGTCCAAATTTAGATCATTTGCAGACAATAAACTGAAATGTTAATCATATACAGCTTTTGGTCATGGAAGAGTAGAAATCATGGGGTGGGGGGGGGGGGTGGATGTTGTTGTTAGGCATTTTCTCCTTTTCCTGCAAAGGCCTTCTTCTTTAGGGTGGTTAGAATTGGGTGTTGTTTGGCCAAGGATCAAGCCAAGGATGATTAATGGAAATTTCTTCCTCTTGAAATGTTGTATATGTTTAATTTCAGGAGTTAGTGGAGGATTTTGTGTTCCCGGCATCCAAAATTGTACTTCAAAGTCGAAAGATGAACGGGGAGTTTCCAACAGAGCAGGCTATGCCTGTATGCATTACACCCTTGACTGTGATAGCTGCCTATGATCTATTAGTGGCATTATGCACTGGCTGTGTTCCCAATCTACGGGTACTCTCGTCTATGTTAATAGATATGTACTATAATGGTAAGTTAACCTTAGAATCATGTGCAATATTTTGATTCAGGCATGTCAACTCTTAGACCTCTAAGTAGAAGTCCTGTGTGGCTCAGTGATGAAGGTGCAGGAGATGTAAATTTGAGGTTTTGGGTTTGATGTTCCTCATGTGGGGCACCGGCGTCTTCAACAGAGTGTATTGAAGCAATACACAAAAGTGCCCTGGCCTTGCACTGATGAAATCTAGCACACATGTAGTTGAACTGTGGCTGTGATATGACTGAAATTATGTTGAAAGAGGAGTAAAATACCATTCAGTTAGACAGCTAAGTAATTGGAATATGTTCTCAGTTGGTAGACATAACCAAATACCTCTCAAATTACTAGACACATATAAAGTTTTCTTATCTTAATCTACACTGTCTGTGCATTATATTGCACATAGAAGTAGCATAATGTAAGACAAAAACATTGAACAAATTATGTCATTCTCTGAATCTGACAAAAAAAAAGTAAAGGTTTATTTACCTAATTAGTAAAACTTGTATTGCTCATTCCCTCCTGCAGATGTCCTCTGTAGCGCTGAAAATATTTTGGCTTCATAAGAAAAACTCCCTGTGCTGCATTTTTTTTTTTTTGGATTTAACATAGATGGATAGAGGTGACATTAACATCTCGTATGAGAAACGACTCTGCTCAAATTCAATTTGAGATGCCAATGAAATTATTATACCCCCAACAACGAAGTGGATGGGGGTTATACTGGAATCACCATGGCTGTCCGTCCGTCTGTAGACACAAATTTTTCAGGTACTGAACTCAAATTTTACACACAGTGTTCCTATATATATGAAGTTGTACATGTGCAATTTCCATGACCCAGCTTCGATCTGTTGCAGTATTATCTCCCCTTCAACTTTTTTCAACTCTTCCTTTTGTACTAAACCATTCTGCATTCTGTGACAAAGACCTGTTTTGTGACAAGGAGCTGGTGGGGGGCAGGGTATGATCATTATTAGTGATAGCTCTAGTTATGATTGGTTAAATGTTTGATGATTATTCATGGTTTTACATTTGATGAAAACTCAATTTGAATTGGTAGTAGATGGGGAAAAAAAAGAATGCAAATATTCAAATTTATAGATAAAATAATTTCAGGAGAAGCTCCACTGGCAGAATGGGAGTATTTACCGCCTGTAGGTTCGAGGCCCACCAAAGGTTTTGTTGGGTTGAAGAATGCTGGGGCTACCTGCTACATGAATTCAGTCCTTCAACAGGTCTGTTGATGTTCTAATTGTATGAAAGGGTATTTATGTATGCCATATACCATGCTACAAGTCATTGCTTATTTCCCACAATGTTTTCCAAAGCTGTCAGATACATAAAATGTTAAAGGTTGATCAGTTATAGGATAGTTGATTTAATGGTAGGGTTGACTATTGAGGCCAAAATCTACTATTGCGATAGTATTGACATTGGAAAAAATACTGGTGCAATAGTATTGATATTGCCTGTTACTATTGCAATACTAACGCATGAATTGCAAGAGATGAATTTCACCAAATTACATCTTGAAACCATGTTTTAGACTAATACTTTCTCCGAGTAGTTTAAATTCTACTCGAGTATAGTTTTGAATAGCAAATAAAGGGGAAAATAGAGTTAAATGCAAGATGCTCAATAAATTTCAATGACAATTTTTTCTAAATGCAGATGGCTCACAAACAATTTAACATACCTAATTACTCTGAACTTTTGAAGAAGTCAACTTTTAAGTCTGATTGATATACAACAGCATGCAAAGCACAAAATCCTGACAAATGCTGGTGGTTCATAAACACACCAAATGAAAAGTAATTATAAAGCAACTTTAAACTTTTAAAGAAATCACCTTTTAAATGTGAGCCCTTAAGGTTTTTTTGAGTTGATAGAATTTATCTAATTTCACCCATAATTGGCCAATATATTCAGACAGAAAAAATAATTATTTTTGTTTAGTCTCCAAATCTTTAGGAAATTATCATTCTGAAAAAAAAGAGGGGGTGGCCGAAATAATAGGTTTTACCTTGTTGTATGTGTATCCAAAAAGTGTGTTATTTTAAGATATTTGTATAAATTTACTGCTTATAGTCATTAAAAAGCTGAAAAGACGATCTGAAGTGACTCTGATCGGACAATGTCAAAGAGACATTTTGTTGTGTCATGGGTTTCCGTGTTTTTTACTCTGATCAGTTTTTCATGTCTGTTAATTTCTGGCTAGGTATTTCCACATGATTTGACAAAAAGATTGTCAATGAGGGTAACAAGTAACTTCAAAATCTGTCATTTTTCACAAGAAAAGCGTATAATGGCCTTTTTTGTCCATGCATTTTCTTACGCAAAGTCTCGGGTGTAACCAGAATTTGTTACGTGAATTTCAATTCTATAACGTGATTTACACAATAATTTGCGCGAGTGGGAACACTGTTAAACAATATCTTACCTTTTTTAGCCCGAGAAAGGAGTAGCTTTCTAATACGAGTTAAGTCATAGTACAGAAGTGGATGGTATAGATCCAAGATCAGACAGCGTGTTCTGTTTAGTCTGATGTCTATCTACACCATCCGCCAACTTTGAAAATCGCCATCTTGCCATCAGCAGAGTAAATCAGAACGACCATGATGTAGATCTATATTAAAAGCCGTCTGTCTACAAGATGCCTGTCGGCCTGTCGTGGGTACACAAATGTTTGCAGTAAAATTTGGATAAGGAGTATGACGTAACATGCAAATCATTCGAAGCGACTGAGTTGTAACGCACCTATTTAATTTACACACTTAAACTGGCCTGCTCAAAGAAACTTATATCTGGCTGCAGGTCGACCTCCAATCAATTCAAAGTGACCATGCAATAAGCCTATTTCATGCACGATTTACATGTACACCAGCTGATAAAGCCTTTTTGCATTTAGTAATATAGCTGTTTCAAGAACATGCCAGTTGTGTCACGTTTTGTGTAGTCAGCATAAAAAAGTGCGGCTGTTTTCTAAAAATTAACCTAATTCCTTGCAGCCGAAATAAAAGGAATGCATTCGAAATGGATTACTGATAAATAAAGAAAAGAAAGAACGAGGTTTAGTATTCATTTTTCATAGTAGATTTATTTATTGCTTACGGAGGGACAACACGCATGGTTATGGTTTTGGCGGCCTGTGTAGATTAAGATTAGACTGTAGGCAGACTGTTTGGTCTGATCTTTGATCTAAATCCACACTTTTCGCTTTGGTGAGAAGTTTTTAACAAAAACACCCTTAGTGTTGCAATTATTTTGGTCTAATTTCAGGACTTAAAATTACCGCTGAGTTAATCAGCTCTCGAAGGATTCGTTTTCATAACGATGAACATTGCTATGTAGAAATGAATATTATGCAGCCAATCATTATTGAAAACATATTCCAAAAAATTACCCGTCAAATATTTTGGGAAATTAACTTTACTGAATGTCCGAATATTTAGGAAAACTTGCTTTTGGAAGTGTTCAGAGAAAGAATTAAAAAATAAATTATTTTTGTAAATAATTAAACGTGTCCGAACTTTTAGGGCGTCCGAATACATTAGTGAATTGCAGTATTTTCTCTCTCTTTCTTGTCAGTGAAACTATCGAAACTATCGATATTTGAGGTAACTATCGGCGATAGTTATCGATTTTCAACATAACAATCGATGCAGTAGCATCGACATGCTCGCCATCGTGATCCATCGATAGTCCGATGTATCGTTACACCCCTATTTAATGGAGTAGAGAAGTCATTGTAATAAGAATAAAAGAATACAAAGATACTTTAATTCAGTTCAAGGCTGTTCTTGCCAGATCCAAATTCTGAACTTGGTCTACATGAACTTGACATTATTCTATGGAAATACATAGTCAAAGGATAGAAGCTTTCATTCATAAATGATTTTGACATGTAAGAAATAAGAAGACTGTTTTGAGTAAGACTTCGGTGTTATTTCTAAGTGAACTATTGATTCATTGTTTTCATGAATGCAAAGCCAGTGAAATTATATCTTGAGCTAGCATCAAAACAGACAGATGTCCTCTATTCTATTTTATTTTTTTTTACAGCTGTTTATGATAGATCAGATCAGGACAGGGATTTTGGCAGTAGAGGGGGCAGCTGATGACATTGAGGAAGATTTCTCTTCAATGGAGAAAGGTGAAGGGGAGGTGAGTATAGAAACTGTTAAAGAGGATCTAGTTTAACTCTTTACCACACAACAAAATTTTAGAATATACCGAGTTGAAAGTATGTATGGTTGACAAATAAACTGCAGTTTGAATGATGATTCCTGTATTTGATAGCGTAGAAAATGCTGTTGGAAAAGGAGAAGATGCTGGTTACCAGCATTTTCTCCTTTTCCCACAATTTTTACAAAAGCCTCCTATTTCTTGGTCATTTGAAGTGGGGATTGTGTGGTAATAGGTTAATATGTGTATGTGTTGTTTTACCTTTTACCCAAGAATCCCATATTTTTATGATGCTGAAGAAGGAGGGTTTTAAGAACATTTTTGGAAAAGGAGAAGATGCTTGCTACCAGCATTTCTTCTTTTCTTGCTTTGGTTTCTACCTCTTTGAAAAAGGTCGAGTAATTTTAGCCACATTTGTCATCTGTTTGAGTATGCTGAAGAAGATGACTGAAGAAGAAAACATTCTTGAAAAAGGATAACCAGCATTTTCCTCAATAATTCTTACACTTTAAAAGACAAGTTTGTTCATTTTCCACATAGATTAATTATTGTCTGCAATTGCTATCGATTTGGACCATTTTTAAATTTTGTTGTATAGTTTAGAGCTAAGGAAAAAACCAAGTTGCCAATTAATATACAGAACTGGTAACACAGAGGTTGAGTTTGAGCCCATGTCAGCCTAAACTCTTACTGACTTTGTCCAGTTCTAAGCCATGTTTTTTGAAAAGGGGGCTTAATGCAAAATTTTAAACTGGATCAGATTGGAAGCATTTGCAGACAACAAATTAAATGGACTTTGTTTCTGAAAGAGTAAAAAGCCTTGCAGGAAAAGGAGAAAATGCTGGTTATCAGCATTTTCTCCTTTTCCCACAATGTTTTCAAAAGCCTCCTTTCTTCAGGGTTCACAAAAGTCAGAATTGTGTCGTAAAGGGTTAACTATTTATTTTTTGCAGACTAATGTTGATATGTCTGAGGAAGGGAGGAAAGATGAGGAGAAATCCATGTCAAATAAAGACGAGGAGAGGAAAGAATACCATTTGGGGGTGTTAAAGCAGATACAGCTGATATTTGGCAACTTGGCAGCCAGTAAACTGCAGTACTATGTACCTAGAGGTTTCTGGAAACACTTCAAGTTAGTTTCTTATTTTTGGATTGATTTTTTGCAGCAAGATTTATTCTTCTCTCACTGCCAACCATTGTTTGGATGATGTTTATGGGCAAAAGCAGCCATAAGCTTGGAAAGAACAAGGTGCAAAATAGTGGTAAAAAAAATCTGCATCTATAGGTACACTGATAGCCTCATTATACCCCCATAACGAAGTGGAGGGGGGTATACTGGAATCGCCATGGCTGTCTGTCCGTCCGTAGACACAAATTTATCCGGCGAACTACTCTGACAGTTTTTCAGGTACTGAACTCAAATTTGCACACAGTGTTCTTATATGTATGAAGTTGTGCATGTGCAATTTTCATGACCCTGGTGCGATTTGTTGCAGAATTATCTCCCCTTGAACTTTTTTCAACTCTTACTTTTGTACTAAACTATTCTGCTTTCTGTGACAAAGACCTGTTTTGTGACAAGGAGCAGGTGGGAGGTATTGATCACGTTTAGTGATAGCTCTAGTTATAACTGAAATAATGTTGAAAATGATGTTTAACACCATACAATCAAGCAAACTGGGTTTAAATCACAAGACTTATAGTGTGTTAACTTTTTTTTCCACTCTGATTTCACAGAAAAGCATTGTTATCATTAATATGACTCGGAGTTCATTCCCATTTGTTCACAAGTATGAAGAAGAGGGTTTTTAAAAACATAAACTTTTGCACCCTTTTTAAGACAAATCCTGTAATTTTAGCCACTTTTAATTTGTTGTCTCCATATGCTTTTAATATGGACATGTCTGAAATTTTTAATGTCTGGTAAAGAGTGAATCATTGGCAACTTAACTGTAAATAGCTTACACCCTGTATCAAATTTTACAAAGAAAGTACATTTTCATTATCTACTCTACGAGTTTTAAGTACCATTAAATTTGACCTTCAAAAAATATCAACAAAAAACCCAAGATGTCTAACGAAGTCATGGATAAAAGCTTTGCATGAATTGTCTTCTATGTACTATCTCTTTTCTTTTTTGTCAGGTTATGGGGTGAGCCTGTGAATTTACGGGAGCAGCATGATGCCTTGGAGTTTTTTAACAGTCTTGTAGATAGTTTAGATGAGGCTCTTAAAGCTCTAGGTCAGTCTCAGATACTACAGAAAGTACTTGGTGGGTCATTTGCTGACCAGAAAATATGTAAAGATTGCCCTCATAGGTAAGGGTCTGTTCTTGAAATACCATTATGTAGTACAGGAAACCATATTCATTTTCTCGAAACTATCTTTTTTTGCCAGATACAAGATAGCATCTTTATTTTGATAAGAATTGCTTTCAAAACAAAGTCTTAAGCCTGTCTTTAAAAGCTTTTACAAACAACAAATTGAATAAGCCTCAAATAATCGATTTATTTTTGAAAGGGTTGAAAATATTCCTACAGTGTTTCAAAGAAATGACTTCCATGTGAGCCATGAATACACAAACTTGTTCACAGAAGTGTTGATATATTATCTTCTGACACAAGTATCCTATACATAACTTTGAAAACTGTTTTATTTGTGATGTTGTTCTACATCAGAATGTTTGTAAGGTAGATATCCATATATTCTTGCTTGTCTACAACTTCCTGTAACTCTATCAGATCCGTGTTACATAACCTTCAGAGCCCTAAATAAACAAAATGAACATCTTCAATCTGAAAAAACATTGCAAACATTGCAATATCAAGGCTATTTTTTACCAGAATATCTCGACTTACCAGACAGCATAGATCGAAGATCACACTTCTTGTTTTGTGGATTCTGATCTTGATCTAAACTATCCTCATATGTTGTGAAAGGCTTGTTGAAGGATACTATGACAAAAAAAAAGTAAAAAAATATGGAAGAGAACTGTAATGTAGAACCTGTAAAAGCGTTAAGAGAGTTCTTTTAAATGTAATAAAAAATATTCCTTTCACTTAAACATATATTATTGTCAATACTCAGTTTCTTTTCAGATTGATTGTCTGCTGTTTTATGCTGCTTTTAACATTAATTCAGTCACAGCAAAAGTTTAATCATGCATGTGCGTCTTTAGTTTTACAAACACTGTGTTAGGTTTCCAAAGTATATTTGCCCATGGTAACTCCGACGTAAAGCCTATTGGATCAAACCAAAGGCCTACAAAACTCTCAGCACTGATTCAAGCAGGACCCCTTGTCTCATCAGAGCCAGTTCTGATGAGTAACCACAATGTGGACGTATGGAAATTACTGAAAAGTGTGATCATGAAAATATCCATGTTATGTGCAGCTGATCTCATTTTTAAATTCCTTAACTAAAAAGAATTTCCAGGAAGACATGGACAGGTGAACTGGCCACTGTGATATGACTAGAATAATATTGAAAATAATATTAATACCAAACAAACATTGTGCTTAACAGGTACCAGAGGGAAGAGCCTTTCACTTCATTGAATGTAGATATACGTAATCACCATAATTTATTTGAGTCGTTAGAACAATATGTTAAAGGGGACCTGCTAGAGGGAGCAAATGCTTATCACTGTGATAAATGTAATAAAAAGGTGGGTGGAACTGACGTTTGTTTCAAAATAAAACATTAGTACAATACTAATGTTTATCTTCTCTTGATTTTATGTTAGAGTTAATGTTAGACCTTCTGGCATTATTGAAATTAAAGTAAAATTACACTTTACTTCTTACCCCTTTGGGCTATACAGCCTTTTGAAGTACTGAGACTATTTGTGTAAGTAAATGGACTAGTTAAGGTTTCTAGCAAGTATGGAGAGTGATTAACACAAGCTCTAAGAACTTGTTTCTCTGGCAATGTATGATGAATAATTTAAAATAACAAAATTGGCCAATCACTGACATAAAGTTGACTGTGCCCACTGGAATCAGATATCTTCATACAAGGCTGTGTGGGGTTATTGAATGTCAAAGAAAATTTTTGTTACAACTTTAACTAATTGATTAATATGATTGACAGCAGTTATCAGTCAACTATGAGTGTAACCCAGAATGTTGGATATATGAAGTTAATTAAGGAAAACAAAGATTTTCCTGAAATATTTGCAAGACTTAGTATCCCTTACAGCACATGAGACTGTAAAATTGGAAAGGTTTTATTGTGACATGCTTAAAATTTACATGCATGTGATCATAAAGATTTCTTCTATATATATATATTACTACCACTCAGGATAAAAACTGTATTGATGGCTTATTTCTTCGTTGTAGGTTGATACTGTAAAGAGACTTGTGATACGTAAACTGCCTAAAATCTTAGCCATACAGTTAAAACGGTTTGACTATGATTGGGAAAGGTAAGTGTAAAAAATCGAACTCGGTGCACAAATATAAAGATGTACATCTCTACAATGAGAACCTTTTGAAAGCATTCATGAAAAATGGAGCAATTGCTTAGTCAAAGCAATTGTTCCATGCTTGTATTGAGTCCTGTAATGCAGTCATGTTGTACAGAACTTGAAAGTATGGGATCGCTGGTTCCAATCCTAAGCTCAGCCAGTATCCTTCCAAGGATCATGATAGTCATTGAGACAGGATTCATTCCTAACTGCTGATCATTGTCTGGATGATGGTTATATGTGGGAAAGTAGCCATTTTCTTTGGAGAGTATTGTATGAAGTACTGCTAAAAGAATTACTTGCATCTTTGCAGTTAAAACCTGAAAAAATTCAGAAAAAGCACCAATGGCTTATTACAGTTTTGGTTTGTGTCATCTTCTGTATGTTTTAACCTGTTCGGCTGAAATTTAAATGGATGCCTTTCCACCATTGGAATTTATGTACCGGCAATTTTCTAAAGATTTATCAATTATTGCAGGGCGTATGGCCTGTTGAATTTCTTTTTTAGTCCAGTGACAAGCGACAGGTGGGGATTATTCACTGGCATGTGACCATTATAATAAAGGTGAAGTCTGTTCAAAGTTCACTGCCTATCTGAATAATTGCAAGATAATAGAATATAACAGGCAAACACAGAAGTACTAAAATGAAAAATGAGGTATGATTATTTGTAAATAAAGAGAAAGTGAGCTTACATACAATCAAAATTTCATTGAAAAATTACGAAGTTGTGTACTGTATTTTCCAACTTGCTTTCAGGGAGAGTGCAATAAAGTTCAATGACTACTTCGAGTTTTCTAGAGAGTTTGACATGGAGCCATATACTGTACAGGGTCTTGCAAAGATTGAAGGTATATACACTATATCAGCTTTGTTCTTTGCATTTGAGAATCTAAATTTGTAATAAGCAAATGTTCCTAGATATGCACAGGGGATAGTAGTGGTTAAAAAGATAGCCATATAGATAAAAAGATGTTACTGGGTTACATTTTGAGCTTGTCTGTTTTGGAAGAAAACATCAAGGTATGTCTGTGTATGTAGTCTATGTTGTTACTGCCATACAAAAACTTTAACATTTTCATTGTCATCGCAATACAAAAACTTCGATATTTTCAGATATCTCTGTTGTTACTCAAAATATTCACTTAAAAAGTTGGCCAAATATCAAAGGGAAAACACATACCAGAAGGGTAGGCGACCCTTAAAAATTTTGAGTAAAATTATGGTAGTGTTTAATAACAAGTTCAAAGACTTCAACTAGTCAACAATAACTTGATCATTTTCAGGGGAGATTATTGACACAGACTGTGATGACAAAGGACAGAGTACAAAGTACAGATTGATTGGTGTGGTTGTCCACAGTGGTCAAGCCAGTGGTGGTCATTACTACTCCTACATCCTTCATCGTCCTGAAAGTGCCACCCCAAAGTGGTATAAATTTGACGACGGGGACGTCTCTGAGTGTAAAATGGAGGATGATGAGGTGAGGATTGACTTGTTACTTCCTTGGTGAATTTTTCTTTCTACAACAGACTGCTTTTTAAGAGAATGGCAAAGCAGAAAATTCTTGTGCAAAGCAATTTTTCTTGCCACAGTGTTGTCATTTGTATGCATATAATATTTGACCTTAGCTTATGTTAATTATGGTTTACAGGGATGTGTTTTCAGTTATTACAGCTGCAAATTTGTTCAGAAAATAACAAATTAATGAGTTTCAAAGGGATACTTTTGGAATTCTGGTTTGATGTTTTCAATAGTATTGCCAGTTATATTATAATTTACAGGTGCAAGTGTCAATGCTTTAGTTGTGTATTGTCCCCAAAAAGTATACTTTTAAGCCACTGTCTGCCTTCCTACGTAAATCAAATCAATGTATTGAAGTGATAGAAGAAAGATTCCTGTGGCAACGACTTTGATGAAACTCTATAGAAAATGAAGCAGTTTAGTCTAGACAAACCCCTATATTATGGAACAGTAGAGCATGTTGGGTTGCCAAGAGCCTCTGTTGTGGGGAAAAAATGTGCTTAACTGGTTACCAAACAACAAAATTTAGGACATGTCCAAATTAAAAGCATTTGCAGACAACAAATTAAAGGTGGTTCAGATGAAGAAAATAGTCCTTGATATTGTAGAAAACATTGTGGGAAAGGGAAAAAATGCTGGTTACCAGCATTTTCTCCTTTTCCAACAGTGTTTTCAAAAGGTGTCTTCTTCAGGGTTGTTAAAAGTTGTGATTGTTTGATAGGGGATAAAGTATTAGTAACATCACGTTCGTAGGACTCATGAACGTGATGTTTCGGGTCGCTTAAGGGTGTGGGTTCGATCCCCACGGTAGGCCATCTAAAATTACTAACAGTCTTTCGGATGAGACGTTAAACCGAGGTCCCGTGTGACGGTGCTATACATCGAGCACATTAAAGAACCAGGCGTAACTTAGGATGGGTTTCGTCCTGTATCTGCACTATCCCCCATAACAATACTAACAGCCTTCAGGGGGCATCGCCCATATGGGCAACCGGTGGCGACGAAAAATAAACACACATTCACCAATCAGGGGATAAAGGATGTTTGTCAATGTTTTGGCTTTGTTTTGTAGGAAATGAAAAACCAGTGTTTTGGTGGAGAATTTATGGGAGAAGTTTTTGATCACATGCTCAAAAGGTAAGTAATCAATAGGAAACCAAACATTGTTTTCATTATTGTTGGTCAGATTGAAGATAAATAGATCTGGAATTTTAGTCTGGCTAGATAGATTCTGGATCTGCCTAGCCTCAACTTAGATTCTGGATCTGCCTAGCTTCAACTTAAATCTGTCTACAGAATGAAGTTACTTGGACTGAATGAAATCTAGTTATGGTACTCAAGAACTTAAAATGGTTAATGAATAACATTTGATCATTATGATTGTTTTAAAGCAGGTTTATATCATCTTTACTAAATCTTCATTTATTGTACATTACCTGTACTATGTTTGTCTGAATATTACCTATTGCAATTCATATAAATTCCATTTACCATGTTTACTGCAACTTGCTGGTGATATTGTCATTCCCTATCTCTCTTTAATGGATGAATCACATGTTGACATACGGAAAACACTGTATTTATTGCATTATATTTTTTCCAACATTTTTATGCCCCCCCTTCAACGAAGTGGGGGTATATTGCTTTGCTAATGTCGGTCGGTCGGTCAGTCAGTTGGTCGGTCGGTAGACCTTACCTTGTCCGGATGATAACTAGACACAGAATTGACCTAGGTTCGTCAAATTTGGCACAGACATGCATCTCGGAGTGTAGATGATCCCTATTGATTTTGAGGTCAATCGGTCAAGGTCACAGTGACCGTCAGTATGTTGATATATAGACCAAACCTTGTCCGGATGATAACTAGACACAGAATTGACCTAGGTTCGTCAAATTTGGCACAGACATGCGTCTTGGAGTGTAAATGATCCCTGTCGATTTTGAGGTCAATCGGTCAAAGGTCAAGGTCACAGTGACCGTCGACATGTTGATATATAGACTAAACCTTGTCCGGATGGTAACTAGACACAGAATTGACCTAGGTTCGTCAAATTTGGCACAGACATGCATCTCGGAGTGTAGATGATCCCTATTGATTTTGAGGTCAATCAGTCAAGGTCACAGTGACCGTCGACATGTTGATATATAGACCAAACCTTGTCCGGATGATAACTAGACACAGAAATGACCTAGGTTCGTCAAATTTGGCACAGACATGCGTCTCGGAGTGTAGATGATCCCTATTGATTTTGAGGTCAATCGGTCAAAGATCAAGGTCACAGTGACCGTCATTATGTTGATATATAGACCAAACCTTGTACGGATGATAACTAGACACAGAATTGACCTAGGTTCGTCAAATTTGGCACAGACATTTGTCTCGGAGAGCAGATGATCCCTATCGATTTTGAGATTAATCCATCAAAGGTCAAGGTCACAGTGGCCTTCAACTTAATGATATTTAGACCTAACCTTGTCCAGATGATAACTAGACACAGAATTGACCTAGGTCCTTCAAATTCTCTACAGATATTCATCTTAGATGATTCCTATCGATTTTAAGGTTAATCTGTGAAAGGTCAAGGTCACAGTGACCACCAGATGATTCAGAGCCCGCACTGCCGTTCGCCACTTGAGCCATTTGCTCAAAAAAAATTAAAGTGTCTCAAAAATCATCATGTGGCTCAACTTGTGGCTCCAACATTTTATTCGCGTATTATCGGGGACGTAGTAAGCATCGAAGTTGACTGGGAAAAAGCGTAAGTCGAACGCGCGTGCCGAAAAGAAAATCGATAACCCAGTCTGTGTATAGGCGACTGTTTACAATCTTGTATGTATACACACAGCGGTGTGTATAATTATGCGAACTGTTGACAGATTATCACGTTTAACAATTGAAGTGGGCTATAAATCAAAAAGATGACATCGATATTTCCCAATCAATTCTTTTGATATCAGTTTATGAACCGTGCCACTTCCTGTATCAATGTGGCAGTAGGGGGGCATGACTGTTTTACAAACAGACATCTTGTCTTAGATGATTTGAAGATTAAATAACTGTGGCATATTGCATAGATCAAGACGAGATTGCTAAGTACACATATGTGGTATTGAATCTCCAGTAAACATTACTTAATTTTGAACTTTCACCAAAAGGTCTCATCTGCAATGGAATTCCACTTTTAGACCTCAAAAGCAGTAAAAATGTTTTATTTGCACAGTTAATAGGAGTAAAATTTTCATCTTGGAAATTGAATTGAAAATGTCAAAAAATGTGTAGAACATATGGTAAAAGTATATTGCATGTTGCTTGTTGTATACCCACAGAATGACCTACAGAAGACAGAAAAGATGGTGGAATGCATACATACTGTTTTATGAAAGGGTGGATTGTGAGGAAGAGAAACTCATCAAAAATATTCAAGACATCACAATTTGTAAGTTCTGTTAACCTTTAGAGCTCCTATTACAACCATTTTGTTTAGTCAGTCAGATGTTGTGTTACTGTCAAATTAGGGAAATTCTTGAGAGTAGGACTAAAGTTCTTGAGAATGGTGCGTGAAAACGGACTCCCTGATCTTTTCAGCATTTTATAAGATATTGGCAGAACATCCTGAGAAAAAAAAAAACAGCAGTATTTTTTTTTCCTACGGTCAGTGCACATCTTCCTACAATGTAATGTCAATGTGAATTAAGATGTAAAAATTAGCATGACACCTTTTGAGTGTTTGTTGGCATACATAGAAATGGCTGTATTCTACTTTACAGCTAACAAATCCAGTCCAATTAAGATGCCTCAGGCCATAGAGAAATGTGTTAGAAAACAAAACATCATGTTTATGCATGAGAAGACCCAGTTTTGCCCAGAGTATTTCCAGTTTATGAAGAGATTACTGACCTGCAACCAGTTTTACACTCATGGAACACAAGACAAGCTGGTGAGTGACTAGCCTTTAACCCTTCACCACAAAAAAAATTTTTAGACTCATTGATGTTGAAAGCAGAAGAAAGAGGAGAAACTAAACATGGCTCCAATGATGAGATTTGTTTTTGAAAAGATACAAAACATTTGTCGGAAAAGGAGACCAGCATTTTCTCCATTTCCCACAATGTTTTCAAAAGCCTCCTCCCGTGGGTTCATTAAAACTTGGAATTGTGTAGTAAAGGGTTAACTGTTTACCACACAACTCTGAGGTTTTTAATGACCGTGAAGAAGATCCCTTTTACAAAAATTGTGAGAAAAGGTGAAATTGCTGGTAACCAACATTTTTGCCTTTTTCCACAATGTGTTCTACCCAATCAGTGACAAAACCATGTACTTAAGCCATGTTTTAATTGTCATCTGCAAAGCTTTCAGTTTGGACAAGTCTAAAACTTTGTCTTTTGGATTTCTTGGAACAAGCAATCACTCCTCTTGACTGTCTGTCAAAGAATCGCCCCATTATCCATGTTTGTCAATAGCAGAGGTGTTGAAAAGCAGCGATTGCATGAATCAAGGAAATGCACCTTTTTCCTTACCTTTTTCCATATTTTATTGAAAAGCTTTCTTTTTTTTTCCTTCAAATGTTAGTTGTTTGCACAATTTGTAATAGTTTTTAGTCTGTCTGAAAAAAGGCTATACAGAAAAGGGTAAATCATTACCTCCCTAAGCAAGTTAGTACCAGACTACTTTTCATGTGTACTTTGAAAACATCTTGTTAACCCTATACAACACAATCCCGAGTTTTAACGACCCTGAGAAAAAAGCCTTTGGAAAACATTGTTGGAAAAGGAGAAAATGCTGGTAACCAGCATTTTCTCCTTTTCCCACAATGTTTTCTACCCTATCAAAGACAGAAATCAAATTTGAACTACATTAAAATTGTCTGCAACTGCTTTCAATTTGGACCAGTCTAAAATTTTGTCGTCTGGGAAAGAGTTAAGGTTTGTCGTCAGCAGACAGTAACTGTAGCTGATTCAGATACATAGAATTATTGAGAAAATACTTCAGTCTAGAATAAATTATGTGCTGATAGAATTGTCTCTCACAAATGAAGAAAAAGATTTTATCAAACCAAATCCAAAAACCTAAATTTATATTGCCAATAAAGAATCCAAAGATACATATAGGGGAATGTGTGTGTGTTAAATGTCTCTCACCGATGTAAATATAATTTCATCAAACCAAACCCAAAAACTTGATTGATATTGCGAAAAGAGAATCCAAAGGTACATATAGAGGAATATTTTTGTATTTCAAGAGTTTTTAGTATGTTAGTTTTTCACTAAAACCTGTGTTGTTTATACTCATTAGAAATGTTAAATTGAGACAATTCTGATGATTACCCACTACATATGAGGCAAGCTCTGGCAAAAGGGAGTTTACCACATCTCCATGATTCATTATACCAAGCAAGTCATCACATTATTATGGGTCCATAAAAACCATTTTGTTTAACAACCAACTGAATCGTGAAGTAAAGTAGTCCTTTGACATGCAGAAAATTTACCAAAAGCAAAACAGTTTGGACACAGTTCAGCCTGCATGAAATGGGCAGGCTTACCTGGCTCAATACTTATTGCGATGCATTAAGCCCGCTTTTCACAGAGCATGGCTCAATTATTTTTTAGGATAAAATCTTAAGGACCTAAACACCCTCACTTGGACCCCTCAAATATCCTATTGAAAACTTGTATTTTTTATCTTTTGTTTCAAATATGTGCAGTCTCCAGAAGCAGAAAACCTGGCTATGTTGAGTACAGAACTTGCATCAAAGTTTTTATTTAATGTGGGCTTTCATACAAAGAAAACATTAAGGTAAGTATACCATTGTAAGTTTGTGAATGTCTTAATAGAACAAACAGTGACTGCAATTGTATCCTTGATCTCACAAGATTTTTTTTATCTCTTACTCTTTTTTCCAACTAAAATTGTCATGAGGTATTATATAAATGATCTGTCAACCCTTTACCACACCATCAGGCTTTCATGACCCTGGGGAAGAAGGCTCTTCAAAACATTCCT
Source organism: Hippopus hippopus (assembly GCA_946811185.2). NCBI lineage: Eukaryota > Metazoa > Mollusca > Bivalvia > Cardiida > Cardiidae > Hippopus > Hippopus hippopus. The sequence continues at coordinate 17,669,315 of OX328110.1, read as the reverse complement.
GGAAAAGGAGAAAATGCTGGTAACCAGGTAACCCACAATGTTTTCAAACCTTTCAAAGACAATTCCAGACGTTTCAGCCACAATTTGTTTGTTATCTGCAGATGCCTTCGATTTAGGCAAGTCTAAACTTATCTTGGGCTTTAAAGAGATTGGTTTTGTATGCATGTATAAATGAATATATTGTTCTCTTTCTTGCAGAGGGTCTGCCACAGAGTGGTACGAAGCATTGACTTGTTACCTTAGATCCAGCAAGAAAGTAAGAAACTGGTTTGCACAACATGTGATGTTCTCATATCCTGGAAGATTTGCAGAGTATTTATTGGAATGTCCAAGCACTGAGGTTGGTATAGTGTTCAATCTACTTATACAGTACTGTCCTTGAAATATGACTATTTCTGTCTATAGCCAAACAAAAGCAAGGGTTAGACAGGGATATCAGATTATTTGTCTATGGTCTCAATCTATTGTTGTATTTATAGACCTATTTTTCGCTTTGAAGGAGATTTCTTTTTCCCGATTTAGCCGTTTATGGAAAATAATACAGGGTCTGACATAAGTTTACAATGGAGATAGATTTTATTCTTTAAGAAAAAGGTTACAAAGCAAGCTCTTAGCAAACTTGGTAACAATTTTTAAGTCAATTTCATTTAAATCTTATCCCAAAATCAACAAATGTTGTTGTATTCTTTTTATCCGACAATGATATCACAAGAATTATAGGCCAGAATCCGCAAAAACATGTAGTCATAGGAATATGTGTAAGTGTGGCTTGAATCACTTATTAGGCCAAATTGTAAAATGTAGTCAAACAATGTGTAAGATATGAAGATTTATAGTGGATATATTATACTAACAGCAAGGTCATTTATGTGATATACTATTACTTTATCTGGTGGGCTATGCTGTTGCAATGAAGTAATGGAGGCTTTATCTCGGTGTTGAAAAAATTAATTTTAGAGGTAACTGCTTCCTTTAATTTTCATGTAAATATGAGTATGCAAAATAAGGACTGTGTATGTTACATTTTTCTGCCTATTGAGAGGAAGTATTTAAACTCTTTTTCAAAACCTTTGAATTTGCAGGTGCGGAATGCTTTTGGTAAAGTAGTGGTGTGTTTAGCTCATTTTTCACTGAATGATGGACCCTGTCCTCCTCCACTTGTACAAGGTCTGTATGGTAAGTTGTTGTCTGCTTTGCTACATTAACCTTTATCCTGCAAAATAAGTGATTATTAAAAGTTTCAAGCCAACAGTAAAAACCCAAATTCTATTTCAAAGTTAGTTTTCGGGGAACAATATCTCCTTATCGGACAGTATAGATCCAAGATCAGACTGAACATTCCTTGCAGTCTGATCTTGATTGACACTGTCCACAAAAGGTCTTTGAATCAGGCTTAGCAGCCTAAGGGTAATGTACAATGAAAATTAGATGGTATGGTCAAACTGATATAAAACTTTTATTATTTGAGAGACAATAGTGTGGTCCAGGTATCTGTCATCTCAGGTTTCCTTTTACTTCTTCAACAACTTTTAGGGAAAAAAATGGTAAGAACAGGACTATTTGAGAGAATCAGGATCATAAAGTTCTTCTATTTTTCGGGAACGATAAGTAGTATTTATGGAAATAGTGTCACATATTAATAGTGCAAAAACTAAGACAAAGAAATATGCTATTAGAATTTACCTGACTCGTGACCTGGTAGTTGTGGGTTCAATGTCTTTCCAGTGATTTTTCGCTTCTCTCCTCTGATGCATGTGAGAAAAGTGGTCAGTGGCTTGGAAAGAAAGTTGTGTCAGTACTGGTGTGAGAAAGCTAGGAAACACATGCGTAGGTATGCTGACTGCCATGGTATGACCTAAGCTGTTAAAACAGCGTTAAACTCCAGTACAAACAAATAGAAGTCCTTTTATTCCATTTCAATAGCAGTAACTTAAAGATGAGAAAATTTTTTTTGGGGGGGGGGGAATAGATATCATAATGCATAATTATCCGAGTCTTAAACTTATGAAAATTTTGCATATTAGCATAATTTTTAAGAATTAATGTTGATTGTTTAAAAACTCAGAGAAATAAAACATAACAGTTTTTACAAACAAGAAAAGGAAAAAGTGTCTTTATTTCAGTTGGACAGTCAGCAGACCCCAATGCTACATTAGCAGACCATTTACTGTTTGCTGTACTCCATCTGTTAAAGAAGGAAGTGTCAGAACATGGTAGACATTTACAGCAATACTTCCATCTGTTCCTTATGTATTCCAACCTAGGAGTCCAAGAGGTAATTATAGTGAAAAAGTATCATGGAAACTAGATAACTGCATTCCTCTTCTGTAGTAGAATTGGGTAGCTTAGTTGGTAGCATACAGGACTTGAGAACAGGGGGTCGCAGGTTCGATTCCTGGCTCAGCCAATTTCTTTCCGAGGATTGATTATAGTCATTGAGACAGGAGCCATTCCTCTCTCAGCACTGACCATTGTTTCAATGATGGTTATCTGGGAAAGGAGCCATTAGTTTGCAAAGGAAATTGTGTGGAGTACTGGTAAAAGAAACTCCAGAAAAGCATGGATAGGTGCACTGGCTGCTGCGATATAACTGAAATAACGTTGAAAACAGTATTAAACACCATACAATCACTCAATCAATCCTTTTCTGTAGGCAAATCTATACATTTTGATGTTTTTGTAGCTGATAACTCTGAAATGATTGAGTAATTAGGCCCTGCTTGGATAAACAAGTGTAAATCATGTGTCAGGGGAGTATTATGATTTTAATGCAATTTGTTACCTCATATTTTTTTTTTTTGATTATCTGACCTTTTTCTATTTTGATATCCTACTTCAGACGTCTCTTATGCACATTAACTCTTTACCAAACAATCCCATGTTTTGACAACCTCAAGTTAGAAGGCTTTTTAAAACATTGTGGGAAAAGGAGAAAATGCTGTTAATCAGAATTTTCCCCTTTTCCTACAATATTTTCTTCTACGAAAAAAAAACCACACACACACACACAAAATTGAATGTTGGAGTCACATACATTTTGTTGTTTGCAAATGCTTTCAATTTTGACAAGTCTAAAATTTTGTCTTACGTTAAAGAGTAATTAGATTATCCATAGGTAAAGTTTTCTAAACCACCTTAGAAATGGAATGTTTAGGTATTGTTCACTGGCATCTCTTAACAAGATGGACAGCTGCAAGATTATTTTCAGAATAAGATAAAGGAAGTTCAGTTACATATTAAGTTTTTCAAACAATTATGTTGTTCCTATTTTTGTGTGTATGTGTGTAGTTGTGTATTTACACACTTTTACCCTACACCACACAATCCGGAGTTTCAACAACCCTAGGATTAAGGACTTTTGAAAGCATTGCGGGAAAAGGAGAAAATGCTGAAAATCAGCATTTTCTCCTTTTCCCACAATGTTTTCTAGCCTTTTAGAAACAAATCCAATCATTTGAGCCACATTTAATCTGTCGTCTGCACATGCTTTCAGTTTGGACATGTTTAAAATACTGTTGAGTGGTAAAGGCTTTTAAGCATGGAACAATTTGAAACTAGTCTGATGAGAAAATGTTTTATTTGTGTACACATACCGTTATCATTTGTTATTAATTTTTATTTATTCTCTTTTAAGAAAATGCATCTCCTTAAGCTGAATGTACCAGCCAAGTTTATGATGGTAGCATTAGATGAGGGCCCTGGTCCCCCAATCAAATACCAGTATGCTGAACTCAGCAAGTTATACTCTGTGGTCTCCCAGTTAGTTAGGTGTTGTGACATCTCCTCCAAGTGCACTTCATCGGTTGTAAGTACAATGTAACAAGTTTTATTTACCACTTTTAGTTTAGTTAAAACATATTTATTTTACATCAATTGAGAAGTAAGTTCTTACAACTTACACTAATCTCTTTTGATTCTGCTTCCTGGAAACTGCACCAGTACTTGCAACGAATGTGTGAGCCAATGACGGGTCTCAAACTCAACACCTGCTCCTGGGAATTGAATCAGGACCTCCTGATTACATGGCCGACACTCTACCTCAAAACCACAGACACCACTTTTACAGAACCTGTACCAAATAATCCCATGTTTTTTATGACCCTGAAGAAGAAGGCCTATGAAAACATTGTGGAAAAAAATGCTAGAAACCAGAACTATTCTCTTTTCTTAACCCTTTACCACACGGCAAAATTTTAGACTTGCCAAATTGAAAGCATTTGCAGACGACAATTTCACAGTGGTTCACATGACGCAATTTTTCTTTGATAGGGTAGAAAACTGGGGGAAAAGGAGAAAATGCTGGTTACCAGCATTTTCTCCTTTTCCCACAATGTTTTTAAAAGGCTTCTTCCTCAGGGTTGTTAAAAGTCGTCATTGTGTGGTAAAGGGTTAAATTGTTTTCTAGCCTTTCAACAAAAAGTTGAATTTGATTGTCTGTTAGCTGCAAATTCTTCAATATGGGCAAGTTTAAGTTTTGTTGTCTGATAAAGACTTAAACAGCAGACTGCCATTGGAGGTAAGTTATGTTTGTTCCTTTGGTTGTGCTGAAGACAAGTTTGACGGTATTCTTACTATAGGAGCCTTTCTTTACCAACCATTTTAGATTAAATTTTAATTCTAGCCATCTGATTGCTTAACCCTTTACCGCAAAGTGCCAACTTTTTAGCGACCCTTTTGGAACATTGTGGGAAAAGGAGAAAATGCTGGTAACCAGCATTTTCTCCTTTTCCCACAATGTTTTCTACCATTCCTAAGGCCAGTTTTAGTTTCTAGGTCATATTTTATTTTTCGTCTGCGAATGCTTTCATGTTGTACAAGGTTAAAATGTTGTCGTCTGGTAAAGAGTTAAGACAGAATGTTTTTGTAGATTCCTCCAAAGGAGTTCCTATTTTCAACTTCAGCAAAATCAGGAGCCTCTCCCCAATCCATATGGAGACCAAATACTGATGCCTATACAGGCGCCTGTAGCTGAAATCCTTATAGATAGAACCAGTTATGTGAAAAAGCTCTTAGAAGACTGCAATAATTCAGATGACACCACCAAGTTACTCCGAGTAAGTTTGTATACTTTGTTTTATCCATTTCCGTGGAGATGTGACTTTTGACACTTCTTTCAGTAGATGGCTTGTGAAAAAGCGGGGAAAAAAGTAATTGCTGCTTTTCCCAGATTGCTTTTTTGATCATTTAACTATTAAAATAGAAATGCACACACATTTTTAAGATTTGTTGTATTAAGAAAACTGAGTAATTTCTTGTTACAATGAATTGATATTCGTTGGCTTGTTATAATTCTATTTTGAAAGTAGATCTAGCTCATTTTTAATACTCTGTTTCAGTATTGCTGTTGGGAAAATCCCCATTTCTCCTCTACTGTCCTTAGTGAATTACTCTGGCAGGTAAGCGAAGCTCCACCGTCTATCTTGTAGTATAGAAAGTAGTGTAGGAATTTCATTTTCCTTGAATTGCAATAGATGATTATTGTCTGTCTCTTGTTGTAGTAGCTGTAGTAGTAATGAATGATTTTAATCTGTCTCTTGTTGTATGATCAAAGGTTGTGGTTAAAGATAAATATGATCTGTTGTCTGTTGCAGGACCATTTGTCACAGTTATAAATGTTGTAACCTGTCTCTTGTCATACAACCAGTGGTCCCAGTAAAAGACTATAATCAGTCTCTTGTACCACCAGTGTTTATAGTAACAGATGACAAATAATCTGTCTCTGCATAAATCAGTTGTCACATGAACAAACTTATAAATATGTCTCTTGGCATAAATCAATGGTTGCAATAATAGATGATTAATATTTGGCTCTTGGCGTAGGACAGATGGTCAGAGTAATAGATGATTGAAATCCATCTGTTGTCATACAACCAATGGTCACAACAAATGCATAACTGTACTGGTGGATTGAATGAAGACAAGGCACCCAACAATTGATTCATAATGAAAACATTGTTGGATCGAAGAAAAAACTTGACACAAACTATTACTCCTGTCTCCAGTGTCCTTTCCATTCAAATTGTAAGAAGTATTTTCTTTTCATACAAATGCTTCTCCTTACGTCATTTGTACATTTTTGTAGGTCTGAAATTAGGCTTTGCAGAGGTGAATTAAATTGTTTTGGGGAAATAAGTGTTTTTTTTTTGTAATTGTTAAGCACATAACGAAAGTATGAGTTACGTGAAGGCATTTTAAATCTCTGGTTGTTATCTTAATTGTTGGAGATGTGGACTATAGATATAAAATGCTGTTACTTTGTCTAGTCATCTCTTTGCTAATCCAGCTGTCCCTGTTTGCAAAAAGAAACTCCAGGTCACTACGTGTTGACACTGTATTTTATTGGATGGTAATGCTCATATATCTATTGTTTTACGGTCTGAGGTTGAAGTATTCTGATTCTGTTACAGGTTGCCTATTCCTATACATATGAATTAAGGCCATACCTAGATCTTCTTCTACAAATGTTGTTACTGGAGGATAGTTGGCAGAATCACAGAATACACAATGCTTTAAAAGGTACTGTAAGATTATTGTACACTTTAACAATGCTTGTAAGAGTTTTACTCTATTTCAAGATTATTGTACACATAACAATACTTGAGTTTTACTCTATTTCCAGTCTATGCACATGAATTCCCTGTAAGTTGAGATGTTTGTCACCACATGAAACACTGTGATGTAAATGAGGAAAATATTGTCATCTGATATGGATGTTCTACACTGAATTAAAGTTTAGTAAGTAATACAGGCAGGTTTGAGGGACATTGCTTATTACAAGCAGTTCTGTTTTTGTCACAGTGTTATCAAAGGTGCAGATTATGATTGGTAATAAATCAACATTAACAATGCACTTCAGGTATACCAGATGACAGAGATGGGTTACTGGACACGATACAGAGATCCAAAAGTCACTATCAAAAGAGGGCATATCAGTGTATCAAAATGATGGTAGCTTTATTCATGCAGTAAGTTTTTCTCTTACCTTATTTTTCTCTTTGATCTCCTCATACCATGTATGACCAAGCAGATAAGAATCCTGCATAAACCCTTTACCAGTTTATTACTTTTTAACAACCTCAAGAAATACTTTTGAGAACATTGTGGGAAGGGAGTGGATTGTGAGCCAGGGACAGTTCTAGGTTTGAAATCTGGCTTTGGCCCTTTGGCAAAGCTGATTACAATCAAATGTCCTGTAGAGCTTCAGAGCTTCAGGCTTGTATTGTTAAAACTGGGAGATAATGCTATAAATCATCCTCTGCTGGGACCTAACTGAAATAAAATTAAAAGCTCCATCAAACCCTATTTAAATTTAAAAGTTAAACATAACTCTATGAATAATCAGTGTAATATAAATTTGAAATTGTTGAAATAAGTTGGTTTAAATTATAGTAACATTTAATTATTACTTTCGAAAACAACTTTTCAACAGGAGCTTTTGAAAACATCCTTGTTAAATGTGGAAAATATTATCAAAGTCAGGTTTGAAATATGAATACTGCTGTTTTGAACACATGCTGACAAGAGAGATTTCTGGAAATAAACAGTTGGTCCTTTTTGCAACAACGGTTCAAAAGTGAGGTGCTGTGAGACAACAGTCATTAAAGAAGATGTCTACCAATGACAATTTGAATATTTCAGTTGCCAACCTGCAGCTCAGATGTTACAGAATAATGGAGATTTGAAGAGAAAATGGACATGGGCTGTGGAGTGGCTGAATGATGAGCTGGAGAGGGTATGTGCATCTCAGACCTTGCCTATTTCCTTATTTCAGACCTAGTCCCCATAGAATATAGGGGGAGGAATTCAGGGAATTTTTTTTTAAAAAAAGGTCAAAAGGGATTGATGAAAGTCAGTCCAACAGGATTCATTCCTCTTCAAAACAACAATTTTTGTCTTGATGTTGTAAAGCAGCCAGTGGCTTGGAAAGATATAGTGCTGCCAAAGAAAGTTAAGGAATGCATGGGTCTGTACACTGGTAACCTTGACATAACTGAAATACTGTTGAAAATTGGTTTTTAACTGAAAACGTACAAAGCCATATTTCTGTGAACTTTCTAGTCTTGGATTATCAATTGTATGGATTTCTGCATCAGAAAAATTAGACATATGGAATAGAAGCTGTATTATAGTATAGTATAGTATAGTATAGTATGATAGTGGTTTGTTTTCAATTGAGTTGTAATTCCAAAATCTTGGCTTCATCCATTCTGGTGAAAGCAGCTTTGTGAGAATGTCTGTGGGCAAGGCATTGGAGAGCCCATCTTGCAACAGGTAAAATACTGAAAACATGTAAAAAAGTGAGCTGTTGTCACAGTGTTATTGTAATTGTTGAAAGTGGAGGTCAAAAATTTTTTTAAAATAGTCAAGTTTGAAGCTCCCAGAGGGTATTATTTAACAAGAACAAAGACCGCTCATTGAATAAATTTGTAGATAGATTATACCCTATTTCTAGCAATTTCAAGCTTGTTTGGGGTAGCATCAGATTTAATTTGAATTTTCTATGGAATCCTGGGTTCATCCAAGCCGGCCATGCTGATGATATGAACATTCCTTAGGCCAGGCTTTGCTAAGCCCCAGCGGTCACCTTGATATGATTGAAAAACTGTTGGAATGGATGTTCAACTTTTGAACCACAAGCTACAAATTGACAATTATTCAATGATTATTTCAGAGACCCTATCCAGGAAATGCACAGTACACGTATAACAACTGGTCACCACCAGCTCAGTCCAATGAAACATCCAATGGCTACTTTCTGGAACGGTCACAAAGTGCCAGAGTGACTTTAGCTAAAGCTATAGAACTGTGTCCAGAGGAGGTATGTGTTTGTCTTTAAGAGAGCTATTCAGACTTTTATAATCTCACCTTACTTCAAAATTGATTCATCACTGAATTAAATAGGGTGATAGCAGGCAAACATACTGCAAAGAAAAAACATACATGTAAGGGGAAAAGTTGTAAATGATGTTTCCTTAATGGCCTACGAGTATGCAACCTCTTGAGTTATTTTTAGATTTCATGCCAGATTTTCAGAAAGGTCTGTGGGAATGTTGAGTGATCAATAACATGCATTGATTAAATGGGATGGTATTCAAATCAGCCTTTGTAAGCAAGGTTGTTGTAAAAATATTGGATTGTTTGGTAAAGGGTTACAGTTGTCCAAGTTGTGACAGATTTTAATCTGAATTGTAAAATCAACAGGATCCGGAAGATGCAGAGCTGACCGATGATCAAGACACCTCCCATACCGGTGATGATTCTGTGTCTCCAGGGGGCACCCAAGACGACGCAGAAAATAACCCACCCAGCCAGAAGGTCACAGAGAACAAACCTGTACAGAACAATCAAGTACCTGTATGTACTACCATTTGTTACTTCAGTACATGATTGCAGGCCTATTCTTTATTAGTATACAAGTGCACGTGAAGCTTCTTTTGGTCATAGTTCAAGGTTCAACAACAACAGTGTCCCACATCTTGATAACAAAAATTTGAAAGGACAATTAACATGTTATGTAGGGATGTCCAGAATTTTTCTAAGCTCTTTACCATGCAATCCCAAATTTTAATGACCCACGAGAAAAAGAAGAGTAAACTTTTTTCTCCTTTTCTCACACTGTTTTCTAGCCTGTCAAGGCAAATGCCATCAGTGGACCCATATTGAATTTGTCATCTGCAAATGCTTTCATTTTGCACAAGTCAGAACTTTTTTCATTTGGAAAAAGAGTAAATAATGGGTTTGGGACACCTGCGCTAGAAGTTAATGGTAGGCCCTGTAGCATGAGGGTTGTCCTGAAATTTTTGAGACTGTTGTAATGGAATTGAATCAATGTAAAAGCAAAGTTTCTCAAAGTACTCTCCACCAGCATCCACCCATTTCCTGTGCCTTGTGACTTACTGTAAGAGTATGTCTCTTAAACCATTATACCCCAAGTGGGTTACAAGGCACAGGAAAATGTGTTGATTCTAGTAGAGAGTACTTTAAGAAACTTTGACATTGCACTAAACTATGTCGACTTCGCCAAACCACTCCATGTTGAGTTACCATGATTGTATGTTCATTTGCTTGTAGTGATTAATTGACTTGTCCGAATTTAATGTAATTTTCCAAACATATCAATGTGCTTTTTATTAGATCAAAATTCTAGATAAAATCAGATGTGTACATTTCATTTTATTAAAGCAGTCTCAAAACTTTCAGGACAGCCTTCGTATAGAAACGAATGACCGGTAGTGTTGTTGGAAGATCAGGGTCCGTATTTACCAACCTTTCTTAAGAACGTTCTGAGTCTTACTCTCCTGAATGTTCTAAATTTGAAAGTAACACAACTCCTGATTGGCTAAACCATTTGGTTTAGCCAATCAAGAGTTGTGTTACTTTCAAATTTAGAAAATCTTGAAGAATAAGACTAAGAACGTTCATAATATTGGTTGGTGAAAACAAACCCAGAATGCATGTTCTTTGCAGTGTATACGAATACCTTTCTGTCAATCAATCAGTGGTCTCGGAAAGGGTAGAAAAGAGAAAGTGTTGACTACCAGCTTTTTCTTCTTTTATTTACTCACAATGTTTTCAAAAGGCTTTTCCCTCATGGTCATTAAATATAGTATTGTCTGGAAAAGGGTTACCAGCATTCTCTTTTCCCATGTGTTCAAAATCCTTTCTCAGGGTCGTAAAAATAAATAAAATCAATTAGTAACAGTAAAAGCTATTTAACTGCTGTAAGGGTTGGTTTGACAGGTTTTTATGTAATCTTTATCTGCAGGTCTCGGGAGAAAAATCTCAACCAGTTCAGCCCAACAATCAAATCAATAATCAACTTAATTCTAATGTTCCTTCAACAAGCGACCAGGCCCCTGAGAACTCGGAAACTGGAGAAGATGAGCATGAAAAGGACGAGAGCAAAGTAAGATTGCGGATCAGTATGATGTTGATACCATCTGCTGGTTTTTTTAGCTCCACTGGCCAAAGGCCAGCGAGCTATTGTCATGGCGTTGTGTCCGTCGTCCGTCCATCCGTTCGTTCGTTCGTTCGTTCGTTCGTTCGTCTGTGCGTGCGTCCGTAAACTTTTTCTTTAAAAAACTTCTCCTCAGAAACTATTGACTGGATTTTTACCAAATTTCACAGGAATGTTCCTTTGGTGGTCCTCTTTCAAATTCCTTCAAATAATTTTGTTCCATGAAGAATTCTGGTTGCCATGGCAACCAAAGTAAAAAACCTTTAAAAATCTTCTCCTCCCAAACCGCTATTTGGATAGCATTATTATTTTGCAGGAATGTTCCTTAGATACAGGTTTACAGAATTCCTTAAAAAAAAAAAGATCTGTCAAAAAACATGGCTTTTATGGGAGACTCATTTTCCTTTTATGGTATAAAGTAAAATCTTTGAAAAATTTCTTCTCTAAAACTATTCATTGGATTTCATTGTTGTTTTGCAGGTAAGTTCCTATGGTGGTTGTCTACCAAATTGTTTCTTCAGTGAGCTAAAATGCAGGATTGAATGATAATTGTTAAAAACTTCCTTTCGCCATTATAGAAATATCAGGCCTGTGGAGCGATACAGGCGCTCAAGCGCCTCTAGTTTTTTTGATTTTGTACACTGAACTCTTTCAAACAGTCCCACGTTATAATTACACTAGAGGGAAAAAAAAAAGTGCCCAAAGAATTTGGGAATTTGAGATATGCTTCGACAGAACAGGAAATTTAAGACATTTGACATGCACAGAAAAAAAAGTATGACTGTATTTTGATCCCATTTACCCGATACCAAACAGTCCAGTGACTCTGATGAAGAAGCCTATTGAAAACATTGTGGCAAAAAAGGAAAGAATACTTGTAATCAGTGTATACTCCTTTTCCCACCATGTTTTCTTCCATTCTTTCATAGACAAACCTCATCATTTGAGCCTTATTCAGTTTTGTTCTGTGGAAATGGTTTCAAAATGGATGGGTCTAAAAATTTGTTGTCTAGTAAAGAGCTAAGCAGTTTTCTCATTTTTGTAGTTTTTTAAAAATCTTCTATTATAGATAAGCGAAGAAGAGAAAGACAAAGAAACAGTCAAGACGACAGAGAAAGACAACACAGTCACAAAACAGGGTGGAAAAGACAATAAAAAAAGCATGTTGATGTAAAATCATATTGCATTGACTTTTAACCTCCTGCAATTGACTTTTTTGTTCATACAAAGTCACAAGTCAAAACAATGTAGTAAAAGGAGAAATTGCTGAGAAAGAAGTATATCTGTCTTTGATACAATGTTTTTAGAGGTGTTGAAATGTTAAAACCGGATTCATAAGTTCTATTGTACAAGGACATTCTCAGTCAGTTGTTGAAAATTTGTTCTAGAAGAACATGTAATGTATATAATGGCCCTATACAACAATACCTTTGGGGAAGAGAAGAAAATGCTGGTTACTAGCATTCTCTCCTTTTCACACAATGTTTTCCAACCTTTATTGACATCCATAATTTGAGGCACACACTTTTTTTTTTTTTTGGACGATTCTTAAATTTGTGGTCTTGTAAAGCAGAAACAAATGAAGGAAAAATAATTGGCCTTTTCTGAAAGATACTGAAAAGATCAAGAAAGAGCAAGTATGGTTGAAAAGCTGTTGCTTCTTTTGCTACAGTGTTATAAAAAAAAGTCCACTGCATGGCCAAGTAAAACTTGTATTTGTACACCAAGAGGTACAGTTACTCATTTGTAAATGCATTTATTCATGGCATAAACTTTGTACACTTCAACAAGTAAATTTCAAAATGGCAGAAATAAAGACTTGATTTAAGGCTTGTGCTTTAGACAAGTTCCCTAGACTCCTATTGTAAATACCCTGCATAAGACAGCTGTTGTTATCTGCATAGTCCCATGGTAAATTTTGGATGAATCTTAGTATTTTGGAAGTAGATTAATCAAATTTACACAAATTAGTTAAGATGAAGAGATAGGAAGCCATAGAGAAAAAGGGAGATATTGTTCTTTAAACTTATTTCTTCCTTTTATCTCCATGTTTTCCGGAGTCATCGTGAAAGAGTAGAAAATACTGCATGCATCTTCTCATATTCCCGGTGTTTATTACAAATTGAAAGAAACAAAATTTATTTTTTGGATGATATTTGTAGTCTGCAAATGCATTCAATTTTGATGATTTTAAAATTTTGTTGCCTGGTAAAGGGTGTTCTATTACCAAGTGATAAGTGTTTTAAAGACCCTGAGGAAGAAGCTTGGGAAAATATCGTTAGAAATGAAGAAAATTCCTAAAACTATGTTTTATCCTTTTCCCACAATGTTTTCTATTCTTTTGAAAGACTAATCCAATCACTTGAACAACAGTTATCTCATGCACATGCTGTCAATATGGAAAATTCTACCATTTGTTGTTTAGTAAAGAGAGTGGGTGTTTCATGATGCAAATAATGTTTTTTCAGTTGCTTTCTTTTCAGTTGCTTTGTATAATTTTACTTTGACAATGAGAGCAAAAAATATGTTTTTCCATTGAATCAAATTTGTGTTAACGTTTTACCGAACATTTTTTAACGACTCTCACGAAGACCAAGAAATACCAAGAGAAAAGAAAACTTGCCCAAGATGCAAGTCTTGTCAGTGATGAGATTTGTCTGAAAAGTTAGTAAACATTGTCTGAAAGGGAGAAAATGCTGGTTACTCCTTTTCCAATGTTTTATGAAGCTTTTTCCCTAGGGCCGTTTAACGTGGATAACTGGTTAAGGTTTTGGGTCTCATATTGGTATTAATACAAATGAATGTTTTGTACTAACCAGCCGCTTACCTCAAGAGGTAGTTTTGTTTCTACCACTGTGTGACTGCTAAAGGCAAGATTAGCTAAATTGATTGAAAGGTATTTTGTTGAGACAACACTTTGAAATCATTAAAGAGTCATGCTCTGGAAAAATGGGGCTAAATGCATTTCCGTGATGCATAATAACTAGCAAGTCATTGCATAATTATGGATCCATAAAATCTGTTTTGTCTAACAACCGACTAAATCATGAGGTACAATAGTCTTTGAAATGCAGAAAATTCAAAGATAGTAAAAAGTTTCGGCCCATGTTAGCCTGCGCAGGCTGACATGGGTTGATACTTTTTGCAGATGCATTAAGCTCCCTTTTCACAAAGCGTGACTTATAGCATTGTTACCTTGGTGCCATATTTATGTACAGTAATGAATTAGGAAAGTTTTTAAATACAGGAGCCATATTCTGTATGGCAGTACAAGATTTCATGGAGCTGCTTTGTAGTTACTGAAAGTTTGATGTAGAATTGTGTTTATACAATGCAATATGGAGAATGAATTTAGTGCTAGTGATCTAGTGCTGTGTGTTTTTTAAACAGCACATATTTCACTGTCAACTTGATGCTACTACTGGTTATTTGGATTGCATGAAATACTCCTCCGTAGTAAAACTTTTTAACCCTTTACCACACAATCCCAAGTTGTAAAATCTTGGGGAAGAAATTTAAAAAGATTGTAGGAAACAAGAAAATGCCAGTAACCACCATTTTCTCCATTTCCCACAATATTTTCTACCCTTTCAAAGACAACATTTGCCAAATTTGATTTGTTGTCTTCAAATGCTTTGCAGATGCCCAAAGTTTTGTTGTTTGGTAAAGAGTAGGTAATCTACTAAAGGGGTGGGGGGTCCAAATTTAGAAAGCCCCCATGCACGCTTTTCCACCTTTTAAGAATGACTAGTTAGATAAAAAAAAAATGAATAGCCATCACTCATGTAATATCTTAGATGAACATGAGAAGCCTTGGCAGGAAATGTTTGTTACAAGCAATTTCTCCTGTAGCAGATGTTTTCAAAAATGCTACAAAAGGTTAAAGTATTCTGCATATTGGAAGTAGTGGACAATTTGAAGTACCCCTTCAAAAACATTTACTAAGTTCTTTGTTTTCCACAAACATTTACAAAGTTCTTTGTTTGCTACATCCATCATACAAAACAAAGTCAATACTTATTGTATGTTTAGGATGCCTGTTTCCCATATTTTCATTCTTACTTTTTTTGCAGAAAAGTAATCATTTACCGGTAGTATTTTTTGTAACCCTCTCTGCACAGTAGGCAACAATAAGAGTTTTGGCATACAGCATAGATTCAGATCAGACTATGCTGTTTTTAGTCAAGCCTATAAGATAATTTATAGTTGTCAGTGGAAAGTACATGTATATGTGTTTGGTGCATCGAAAGAGTTAGAAGATAATATTTTGAAAATATGTACATGTATATTGAGATCTGTTGCAACCTATTAGACGAAGGGGTGATATTTGTAAAGCATAATTGAAAGAAGTCTGTCATTTCAAAGATTGAGAAAGAAATGAAGGTATTTATTTTAGCTGGAGGTGATGAACACTTTAATTGTATTTGATCAAAATATCTTTCCAAAATTAGTCTGCATGTTCTGTGCTGTCTGGGATGGTTTTCGGATTTCCTGGAGTAGTCATGTGATTAGCTTAGGCAGGCTCAGCCAGTTAGATGGCTAGTCAGAGATTTTACAGAATCTAGAATATGAGTATGATTAATTAGGAGTGTTCTAAATAAAACCCCTAAATTTGATCTCCTTTTCAAAGGACAAAATTTTATACTTGCCCATACTGAAAGTGTCTCCAAAAAATAAATGTGAGTGGTAGAAATCGTAGAGGAGAAAATGCTGGTAACTAGCATTTTCTTTCTGTCTTACAATGTTTTAAAAAGTATCTTAAAACAGGGTCATTAAAACTGCAGATTGTAAGGTAAAGGGTTAAAGGACCTTTAACCGTTTACCAAACAATACCATGTTTTGAGGACTTTCAGAAGGAAGACCTTTTTAAATGTGGGAATAGGTGAACTGTATTTTTTTCCTTTTCCTGGATGTTGTCTCAGAAACTTGACCATTTAAAAAAAAATACCATGTTTTTTGGACTCTAAGAAGAAATTTTTAGATATTGTAGGAATAGGTAAACAATATTTTCTTTTCCTGCATTGTTTTCTATTCTTTCATCGAGAAATTCCGTTATTTGAGCCAGATTTATTTTGTCTGCAAGAGGTCTTACAAGGGACAGGTCTAAAATAATGTAGACTTGAAAAAAGTTGCTGAAAGTAAAAAGTGGATGGGCTTATAAGTGTACTGTCTGTACAAATGAATGGCTTTCAGTAACATTTGCTCCGATGAACTTTTTTTCTGTTTGTTGATAAAGGAAATTTTTATAGTGCACAAATATTATGTTAGCTGTAAATAGTATCATGTTTTGCTTGATAGATAACATACAGCACTGTGAATGCAGCATTTACATTTTTTTTTGTATTTAAAAAAGCAGAAAAACTTCAGATTTTATTAATGGAAACAGCTTGGTGCAAACAGTACGATTGCTCACTATTTGTGGTTCCTAAATATTACTGAGGCTTTTAATGCAGCATAGTTGTACTCATATGGCTTTTTGCTCATCTTGCTCACAATCTGTGTTTATACGTACCAAATCTGCAAAATGAAAATGTGGATATTTTGAGCAAGAAAATATCATGAAAGTTCTAGAAGTGGTAGCTCCTGTTGATGAGACGTGTTAAAAACCTGACTTGACTTGCTCTCTATTCTCATTCACTGAAAGAAATAAACTTGGATTCTTCCAACATGCTATACTAAAAATGGAAAATTTTTGGAATTTCCTAAAAGTTTGAATGTGTCTGTATTGTTCTTTCAAATACAGGCATTTCAAGCCTTATTATCTGCCATCCATTTGAGTGAAAGTGTGTAAGGTATAGACATTTTTTTTTTTTTTTTTTTAATATATATTACTGTCGTTTTCTCAAACACTTTTTCAGCCACATCTGCGTTTCTTCATTGTCAAAGGAAAATAAGTTTATGAAATTTCTAATCTCCTAGCTATTACCAGTAACCCTTAGGCTGTGGAGTGTGACTTCATGTGCTTAACAGGATGTGCAGTCGATCTGTATCTTCAGTCATTTACCATGAGATTTTCTCAGCAAAAATAAGTTTGTAATCTCAATATTTGGGATTGTAATATTGGCTGGAAATTTACATTTGATTTTTCAGCAGTTTAAGGGGCTAAGAAGTATAGGAGAAAGTTTGATGGTTTGGAAAAGGAGTGCAAGTGAAGCCTATTTGTGTGAAATAAGTTTCATTTAAACTATCATATTGATATGCACTTTGCAAAGGCAACTTACTACTGTATATATTTGCAATACTATGTGCTATTTGTAACCCATGTGGAATTGTTATCTTGTCAATTTTTCTTGGCAAGATTGAATTGTTCATTTTGAACTCTTTTATAGCTGTGCTTCTGTTAGAATTCGAGATCGATCTTCTTGTGTCATCTGAGAATAATTTCATTTGTGCGCAACTTCCTGTGAAGTGTTCTGATAATGTTTAATAGGATTAGATTATTGTGACTTTTTATAATATTGGAAAGTTACTGGTATTGCGAAGCATTGCTGGTATTGGAAATTCTTTTGTCTATTTACCTGGCATCTGTAATAAATCGTTGTGATGAGGGTGACATAATACATTTATTGGTGTGGATTAGCTTTCACTATTTGATGTCAGCTTGTCAATGATGCAGTGAACTAAACTTGAATTAATAGATGTATACTAACAGATAAAATTGGCTTTCACTGTATCAAAAACAGTCTTTAACTCTTTCCCAAACTTCAAAATATTAGCCTCAACCTTTTTACTGAAAGCATTTGCAGATGCCAAATTCAGTCTGGCTCAAATGAAGGGATTTGTCCCTCTAAAGCAGTGTTCGAAACCTTTTTAGGGTAGGTAAAAGAGCTGATTGTTTGGTAAAGGGTTAAAATGCAAGACTTGTCATCTGGTTGGACAGTTTGTTTTGGCCAATAAGATGGTTTGTCTTGAGAAAGAATAAGATTAACAACGATGGATCAATTTTATTAAAGATGAAAGAGGATGTAACTTTAAATCAAAACGAAATATGTAATTCAGATCTGCACCAAGAAAAGCTTTACCTTTTCAGAAGCTGGGGTTGTGAAAGAGTTTATTATGAATTTTTTTATGTACTTGTATTTTCAAAATTAAAGTTTGTTGTTTGAAGGTGATTATTTCGTAGTATGAATCTAAATTATTTTATATTGAAGTAAAAGTAATGAACAATTTAGATAAAGTGGTTCATGTCGTTTTTTAAACTCTTAGAGAGCTCATTTGTGAGTGTTTCGTGCAGTATTTAGCAGTGAAGGCCCTCATACACCTCTTTATCGAACTGTGTGGTACATTATCTTTGAACATTGCTTTACTAGTAGACCACTAAGCTCAACTTACACTGGTTTTGCAGATCAAGATCAGACTGCAGCTGAAATGGAGGCCCATCTTGGAACATACTAGATGATAGAAGACTGTTTTTGTTGAGCCCACTTGCGGTAAGAGAGACATCTAGTTGCTCGGTGTTTTATACGCATGCACATGCATGTGTGTGTGTCCATGTGGATTTGTCTGGGCCACAACTTCTACATTTATTGATCTGATAGATTTCAAAACGATTTAGCACAAAATTAATGTTCTTCATAAGTAGAAGTGCCACTTGAAACGCTTTTTTTGGTAGCTCCAAGGTCAAGGTCACAGTTGAAGGTCAAATGATAAAATTGTCATAAATAGAGCTTGTCACAAATATCTTCTATATTTAAAGATGAATTTCAAAATTATTTGGCACAAGTGTTCTTGACGAGTAGAAGGAACATTCAGTACATATATTATGTCCATGGTCAAGGTCACACATGAAGGTCAAATGATAAAACCGTTTTAAAAAGAGATTATCCAAGCTGCACCTTCCACATTTTTGGATTTTAAAATATTTTGGCACAAGTATTCTCCTTCATGAGAAGTGCCATTTGAAAAATTTTATCTTGTAGGGCCAAGGTCAATGTCACACTTGAAGGTGAAAATGATAAAACTGTCACAGAGCTTGTCCAAGCCTTATCATCTACACTTATGGATGGATTTTAAACTTACTTGGCACAATTGTTCTTCAACATCTGGAGAAGAGCAATTTGAAACATTTAAGTAAAAATGTCAAGGTCCTTCTTAGTTAAAGGTCAGATAATAAAATTTTTGACAATATTTCTATTTTATGAATCAGTTAAAGGCCAAATAATAAAATTTTTGACAATACATGTATTTCTATTTTACAAGCTGAAGATTTGTTGAAAGCTCCACTTCAATAGGTTCAAGGTTATGCTCAAAGACCATAAATTGAGCCTCTACTTGTCATTAATAGGAAATAGTGCTATCCTTTTGTGACTGGCGATACAGATTTGGAAAGAATTGTATTGCACTGAGTGATTGGTCACTCTACTAATTCTCCAATTGTGGGCTCGACATTCTGTCCATTTTCTAGTGCGAGACATTGAGTCAAACACAGCCTTCAATATGCAATGAAATATTTTCATTTCTTTAGATAATCCGTTCAATTGATTAAGTTGTCTACAAGTAACGTTTTATGACAACTATTTTGTAGCTATGATAGAAAAAGATCTTTAGTAATTACCTCTTATGTACAAACTATATATTGAAACCATTGCCAATGAAGAAACACCTTGACAATTTTTTCAAATTCATGATTTTCATGATTCACATTGCTTATCCATATTTTTTGCGAGGATATTTTCTACCTCTGCTGCATATTTACCAAGGAGGTAAGGATTTGTATTCACCAACCATTCTAAATCACATTCTTAGTCTTATTTTAGATTTAGAAAGTAGTTTCTGATTGGCTAAAGCAAATGCCAAGTACACCATTATGTTTAGCCATTCAGAAAATGTGCTTTCAAATTTATAAAATTCTTGGTAATTAGCCTAAGAATGCCAATTAGAATGGTTGTGAGTAAAGGCCCGTGCAAGTCCAAGTATTGAGAAAACAAAAAAAAAATGCTTTTATTGCTGCTCTATTCATTCCAAGATGTTATACAGTTCAATGAAATCAGGTTTAAAAGTCTTTTTCCACATTACAAAGTTTTCATCAAAGTTAAGCAGCTTCGCCTTCTTCCTCCTCCTCATCGAATTCTCCTTCCTCTTCTGCAGTTGCATCCTGGTATTGTTGGTACTCTGACACCAGGTCATTCATGTTGGACTCTGCCTCAGTAAATTCCATTTCATCCATACCTTCACCAGTGTACCTGTGTTAAGAAAATTATGCTTCTCAATAAATTTTCCCCTTTTTTAATCCCAAGTCCCCGTTGCAGTTGGTAGCATACAGAACTTGAAAGCAGGGGGGTTGAAAACAGGCTAGTTTGAATCCCCACCTGGGCCAATTTCTTGGATTGATGATAGTCATTGTGCAGGTTTCATTCCTTTCACCACTGATCTTTGTTTCCACAATACTTAAGTGGAAAAGCAGCTATTGGCATGGGAAGAATACTGTGCAAAGTACTGGCAAAAGAAACTCCAAGAAAGCGCCGGTGCACTGGCCGTGCAAAATAAGGTTGAAAACAGCTTAAAACACCAATTGACAAATATATAGCAAACATACAACATAAATGAGCCATGCTCTGTGAAATGGGGGCTTAATGCATTTGTGAAAAGTATCAATCTATGTCAGCCTGCACAGTCTGCGCAGGCTGACATGGGCCGAAACTTTTCGCTGTCCTTAAATTTTCAGCATGTCAAAGGATAATTGTACCTCACGATTCCCTCGGTTGTTTGACAAAATAGATTTTATGGACCCAAAATTGGGTGATGTCTTACTTGGTATAATGCATCACAGTGATGCATTAAGCCTCCTTTTGCCAGAGCACAGCTCAAATGTAAAAGTTACTTCAGTTTAATCTTGGTGGATTATAGTATTTTTTAACCCAAATCTGGCTTCTTATTTCCCAACAATTCTTAGGACAAATACAGGACAACCATCTATGTGGCTGATGTTCTACCTTGGCGGTTTAAGAACGCTAGTTATGGAATTTTAGAGTCAGATTTGAATAGATACAGCCTCTGGTATCATGGCAATGAAGGAATCTTGGCTCTGGATTTGGGTAACAGAATGTAAGCCAGCTTTCTGCTCTTGAAAACATCACAAAATGGGAAATTGGAAAATTTCAGACTTTTCCAAATTGAAAGCATGTGCAATGACAAAATAAATGGGATTCAAAAATTGAAATTTGGTTTTAGGATAGGTATAAAACATTGTGGAACAAGGAGAAAATACTGCTTATCAGCATTTTCTCCTTTCTCCACAATGCTTTCTAAATGGTTAACAAGAAGGTTACACATGTATTAATCCTCAATTCATTGGATTATCCATTATTTTGAAATGACGTCTTCTTAGACATCTGCAGAAAATGCACTAATTGTAATACTAATTAGTATACCGATTATCAATATTTACCAATGCAAGAATGCTTTTCTTCTAAACATGGCTGTGAATTGCTCAGAAATACGCTTGAATAATTCTTGAATGGCTGTGCTGTTTCCGATAAAAGTTGCAGACATCTTGAGACCTCGAGGAGGAATATCACATACTGCAGTCTTAACGTTGTTGGGGATCCATTCTACGAAGTAACTGCTGTTCTTGTTTTGAACATTCAACATTTGTTCATCAACTTCCTTCATTGACATTCGACCTCGGAACATTGCAGCAACCGTCAAATATCGACCATGTCGAGGATCGCAGGCAGCCATCATATTCTTGGCATCAAACATCTGTTGGGTTAGCTCTGGAACAGTAAGAGCTCTATACTGCTGACTACCCCGTGATGTTAGAGGGGCAAAACCTGGCATGAAGAAATGAAGTCGAGGGAAGGGAACCATATTTACAGCCAATTTGCGGAGATCTGCGTTAAGCTGGCCAGGGAATCTCAAGCATGTTGTTACACCAGACATCGTGGCAGAGACAAGATGATTCAGGTCTCCATAAGTTGGTGTTGTGAGTTTAAGAGTTCTAAAGCAAATGTCATACAAAGCTTCATTGTCAATGCAGTAGGTTTCATCTGTGTTCTCAACAAGCTGATGGACAGAAAGTGTTGCATTGTATGGTTCTACAACAGTATCTGAAACCTGAAAGTTAAAAGAAATTCTGTAACCATATTCATCTGCATACTAATAACCATACAATCTGTATCCAGAGACCATCCAAGGGATGCCAGATATATATCGTCTTTTAACCCCCTTGCGCCAGAACTTCAGACTTTAGACTTTCAAATTGGAAGCATTTTCAGATGACAAATTTATATATGCCAGCTAAAACTTAAAGGTTACCTTTAAAGGGCCAGTAAAGAAAAAAACAAAGGAAACAAGAGCACTGCATGCAAGTGCCAATACTCGGCTGCAGTTGCTTTTAGAAATAGAATGATTTTCAGTTAAAATTCCAAGTTGAATAAGGGGCACAACCATGTCAAAAAAAATTCTGATGGCTACCTGCCCTTACTGTATTGGTTTCCCTTTTGATAGTTAGAAGGCAGTCTGAAGGACAGCTAAATCCCCTGCCCAGGTATAGTTTCTGCTGGACCTAAACCGCACTTCATTGCACTGAGCCTTTTATAATAACCCTTCCATCATCATATCATGACTGAAATACTGTTGACCGACATAAAACACCAAGCTATCCATATCTTTGTTTGCATTAATGAATTCAAAGAAAACCAGTATACATATATAATTTCTTGACAATATATAGATCTGCAAACACATAAGCTGTAAACAAGAAAGCCAAGCTTCAAACATTAGACCCATGACATAATACCAAACAAATGATTTTTATTAACTACTCTAAGGAAATAAGAAAAAATATTGGTAATTAGCATTTTCTCCTTTCACCACAATGTTTTCTATCACTCTTAAAACAATATTCAATTTTCAACAGTATTTCTGATTGGCTAAACCATTTCTAAACCAAATATTTTAGCCACTCAGAAATTGTGTTACTTTGAAATTTAGAATGTTCTCGAGAAGTAAAATGCATCTGATTTTAGAGCAGGTGGTGAATAATATGTGCCCTGATCATGGAATTTAGAATTAGATTTCATTTTAGAATGTGAATAATGCCCAAAGTATAAAAAATGATCATGTTTATTTCAACCACATAATTGAGACAAGCTCCAGCAAAAGGGGGTTTATTTGTTTGTGATGGAGTTTTAACAGTTTAGGTCATGTCACAGCAGTCCGTGCACCTACGCATGTGTTTCTGGGCGTTTTCACACCGGTACTGACACAAATTTCTTTTCAAGTCACAGACTACTTTTCTCACATGCATCAGAGGTGAGAGGCAAACAACTGCCAGAAAGAAAGTTTGCCTCTAGCAGGTATTGAACCCACAGCTATTAGGTCACGAGTCAAATACGCTAACCACCGAGCTACCCAGATGAGCTCAAAATAAGGTTTAATTCATCTCCTTGATGCATTATACAGAGCAAGTCGTCACATAATTATGAACAGATACAAAATCCATTTTGTCTAACAATTGACTTAATCAGGAGGTAGAATGGTCCTTTTACATGCAGAAAATTTAATGGAATCAAAATTTTTGATCCAGGTCAGTTTGCTGGGACAGGGCAGGCTAATCTGGACTGATACTATTTGCATTATCCCCCTTTTCACAGAGAATGGCTCAATTATAATAGTCAAAGCAAAGGTCAACAGTTACCGAACAACCCAAAATTTAACTGACCCTGAGAGAAAAGGCTTTTGAAAACTTTGTGGACAAAGGAGAAAATGTTCGTAACCAGCATGTTCTCCAGTTCCAACAATGTTTTCTTTCCTTCTGATGTCAAATTTCAGTTTCTTGCCACGTTAACTTTGTCGTCTGCAAATGATTTCAATTTGGATATGTATAAATTTTTGTGGTCTGGTAAAGAGTTGAGGTAGTAATGAGCTATCAGGAAACTCGGTTAGCATGAAGGATAGCTGTCATGTTCCATCAAATCTCAAAAAAGTACATGGTATTTTATGATATATGTTACCATTTCATATATGCCTAAGGCAATACAAAAAAATTTACACCATATATAATACATATATAATAAGTTTAAGAATACAGTTTTATGACATGCACAGCCCATAAGGTAACACAGGTTTCGACAATAACAGTGTCCCAAGTTCCCGAGGATCCCAAATAATTTGGAGGAATCTCACAAGTTTGAGGATTAGGATTCCGTTGGGATCCTTGAATTTTTAAGATGATTTATAATATAATAAACGCAAGCTTAACGAGAAACCTCCTTTTACACACCGTGTCCATCAAAAATATTCGAAAAAAAAAAAACAAGTTGAAAAATAAATGTTGCCTGTATCACAACTGCAATGTCTTGTAACCTACTTGGTCACTGAGATGCTCTTTAAAATAAAATTGCTTTTTCAAGCGCCCAGTTGTTACGCTTTTTTTTTTGTATAGTCTCAAAGAACTCGTTTTCCTAGTGTCGTACTTCATTTTAAAACAAAGATTTACCAATAAGTGCTAATCTTTGAATGTCTGATGTCTACAGATAATCTTTTCCATTACATTTTTTGTCATTTTGATCCCAGTTGAATATTCAAACAGTCCTGCTAATTGTCGATCTAACAGTTGTCATATTCACTTGTTTACAATCGCTTATTTGTTTCGGTATAATTATGTAATGTGTCAAAAACAAAATGATAATCCCATCTCGATCACTACTAAATCCAAGCATCTTAAATTACATCAGCTGGCTATAGAAACAATAAATCATGATCACTCGGATGTTGACATGTTTATTATCCGAGTCAGCGATGTGTGATAAACGCTTGAGTACCGTGTAAAAACCAAATCAATGCTGTAAAACATCAATTCACAGGTCGTTTGATTATGTTACATAACATCCTGATCAATTGACACAATTATAATGCAATAAATGGTCGATAAACAATTAAAAACCGATAATTGATTGTCAATTACATCAACCCAAGAATGTTCGTACATGTGGCACAGTCTGTGGTTTGCAACTACGGATGCATGAAAATTAGCTGGTCATAAAGAAGTTATGGAAATTGAGAGGTCGTTTCACAGGGTTAGAATCTATAGGTTAATTCATACTGGTACTGAAAATGGTGGTTGTAATTTCAGAATAGTGGGGTGCTTGTATTTCCGGGTTCATGATCATTGATCTTTATGAAGAAATATTTCGTTCTGACAAAAATCGTTTGTAATAGTGGGTTGCTCGTATTTTCCAGTCATTTGCTGTGTCTGCAAAGTGCTGTCTGTTTTGACATTGCAGGGAATTCAGTCTCTTCATGAAATTTGCTTTCATTGATCTGTGTAGTGATCAGCAGGGTTGCATCTAGAAATTTTCAAATAGGGGGGCTGGCCCCCATCATCTTCATAAAAAGGGGGGCACGCGTCCCCCCTTTCAAGTGTAAAGAGGGGGGACAAATTTCATGGCAGTTCCGATAATGTGGTAAAGGGTTAATGTACTATTTGTTTATGTCTTTGGAAAAATAATAATGATTATATCCATTAAAGGGTTATTATAGTCTTCCTTGTTAAGATGAATATCTTGTAACTTCTTCTTTAACACTTGTTACAGTATAATCACTGTAAAACAAGTAGACTAACCCCTATCCTACTCTATCTATCCTACATTGTTCAACATTTTCATTTCATAAATTCAACGAAATTTTTACCTCAGTCAGCATTAGACTGAGATTTTAGCTTCCATCTATTGTTCCATACAGATATTTATGTAAATTTACTGCTTAAATTCACTAGCAAAGCTGAAAAGACAGTCTGAAGTGCCTCTGATCAGACGATGTCAATTAGACATTTTGTTGTGTCATGGGTTTTTGCGGTTTATTGCATCGATCTTTTGTCATGTCAATTAATTTTTTTAACAGTATTTCCAAATGATATTGCAAGAATTTGCCACTAAGGGTTGCAGGTCACTTCAAAACATGTCATTTTACCCTAGATCAGTGGATTGACATCATCATCTCGCTTTTCATTACATGCCAGCTTGTTAGGTTGTGATAAACGGTGACGTGTGGTTCGTCATACTTAATACTCACTGTTTATGACGGAGTTATTTATTTTCAAGAATTTTGTAGTCTTAAAGGTGGTTATTTAGATTTTTCACATCTCACCAAATTAAAGTGTGTGTGTGTGCGTGCGTGCGTGCGTGCGTGTGTGTGTATATCACTGAAATTTATATGGGAAAAACAATACAAATCATCAATAATTAAGAATCATAAAATTACAAAAAAAAAAATTTTTTTTGATGGTGTTCCCTTAAAAGGCTACGTAGCCTCTTAAGGTATTTTTAGATTTCGCGCCAGAAATCAAAAAAGCATTGTGGGAATGTCAAGTGACTGGCAGGTGACTAATGACGCTTAAATCCCATAACATAACAAACATGTAATTATTTTCCATAATGTCTTCTTCGGACGCTATGTTTGAAGCTTCGTCTGTGTATTTCCGGTATGTAAATGAGCGAGTTGCTCATATAAAAACAGACCATGTTTCCCGTCGGTGTCGACCTGGGCCGTAGTAAATCTCTAATTTCTCTTCTTGTCGGATGGTTTTCGACCACTGGGGTTTTATGAATGAAAATTAAAAGGCTTTGGGAGTATAAGGATGATTTTTTTGTATTATTGTAAAATTTTCGTCCCAAAATCTGAAGGGCCACCTTTAAGACATCACTTGTTGCCAGCAGATTCGCCAGTGCGTCATTTTTTGGACATTTTTCCTAAATTGTTGCATTCGGTGATCGACAGCATGGGCCCTGCAGTGAGGCTTTTCGTCTGCATACAGTAACACAGATGACAAGCGTCTATTGATATGATCAAATTAACCCGACAGTCTACGATTTAGTTTACGGTTTTAAGTTTCAAATGATTATTTGGGTGACCATGCAAATTTTGTTACATTTTATTCCCCCCCCCCCCCAAGTCATTTTTTCTCTCTTTTTCCCCGATTATGGTGCGCACGATCATGCAATTTTTGCGGGCTAGTTCGTTTTAGTGCGGGATTTGGTGCACAAACAAATTTTGTTTTTGCGGGATTTTTGATTTTGATGCGGGATTTCGGCAATCCCGCACTCTAGATGCAACCCTGGATCAGGGGTAGTGATCAGGTTCATCACTGGAATTATTGATGCTCTAAGCTCATATGTCATCTGAGGTAGGACTTATACACATTGTATGGGATGCTTTGAGTGTGAGTGGTGGTATCCAGGCTTTCTCCCTTGAAGACAGTAATGAAGGTGCTGCAACAATTACAGGGAACAATACTTGCAGCTCTAAGCCTCTTCCATTGAAGCAAAAGTTTATGCCACCGCTTCATGGTAGTGGTACAATATTCAATACAAGAGGAAACGCAGTTTTGGCAAGAACGTAGAACACCACACTCAGCCATAGCATATTAAAATGGTTGGTAAGCAAGACTGAATTGAGAGTGATCTTGAAAACAGTGCCACAAAGACCTCCTAACTTGCCTGAAATAAGCCCATTGGACCTTTTTCCATGGGGTTTTCTCAAGGACTAAGTGCTTAAAGTCCAGCCTTAAACAACAGGTGGGTTTAAGAAATTAATAGTGTTAGAGATGAGACTGGTCACAACCCATGGTACACAGATCCATGGCAGCATTTTTCATGAAAAGACAGAATGCCCTGCCACGTCAAAATGGACGTACTTTTGAACTTTTGAACGAAAATTGATGTAAATAATATTTTACAGCACGCTAGCCACCTTTATTGTTCATTGGTACCTTACATACTCTGCATGTAATAAAACTGTATTCAACTTACTAAATGGTATGGATGTTAAGTGTTATTTTCATAAAGAATAAACCCTAGGCATATTTGAAAGTATAACATAAATTATGAAACACTCTGTATTTTACACAATCATCTCTTACGCAGCAGAAACTTCCCAATAAATGATAAAATAACAGACAGCCCTACCTTTGGTGATGGCACAACAGAAAAAGTGTTCATGATTCTGTCTGGGTACTCCTCTCGAATCTTACTTATAAGTAATGTTCCCATTCCAGATCCAGTCCCACCTCCAAGAGAATGTGTCAGTTGGAATCCTTGCAGACAGT
Source organism: Hippopus hippopus (assembly GCA_946811185.2). Lineage (NCBI taxonomy): Eukaryota > Metazoa > Mollusca > Bivalvia > Cardiida > Cardiidae > Hippopus > Hippopus hippopus. Next base: position 17,641,311 of record OX328110.1, on the reverse strand, counting down.
CACAACTTTCTGCCTCTTTCCTAACCACATCCAAGACAGAATCCACCAGTTCAGCTCCCTCCGTATAGTGACCTTTTGCCCAGTTGTTCCCTGCACCACTTTGTCCAAAGACAAAATTGTCAGGTCTGAAAATCTGTCCAAAAGGACCTGATCTGACAGAATCCATTGTGCCCGGCTCCAGATCAACCAAGATAGCTCTTGGGACATATTTACCACCTAAAAGGTAGCGAACATACATTGCACAATACATTGCAAATCCTCGCAAGTTTACATGGTTTTAGATTAATTAGAGAATTTAACCTTTACATACTAAGCATCTGGTGAAGTAAGTTATTTTTGTAGATCAAGATCAGTGATTGATTGGTTGATTGATTGTATGGTGTTTACCACTATTTTCAACATCATTTCAGTTATATTGGGGCAGCCAGCGCAACTATCCATGCTTTCCTGGAGTTTCTGTTGTCAGTATTGCACAAGACATTCTTCCCAAGCCACTGGCTGCTTTCCAACGTAACCATCCTCAAAACAGTGATCAGTGGTGAGGGAGAAATGAATTCTGTTGCAATAACTTTTCATCAATCCTCAGAAAGAAAATGGCCAAGATAGGGATTCAAAGCAGGGACCTGAGCTGTTCTCAAGCACTGTAAGCTACTCACTGCGCAAACGGGTTCAGCAGATCAAGATCAGACAATACAGAACATGAGTTTTGATCTCTGTTTTACATTAGAATTGTGTCTGTTTAGACATGTTTGAGAAATAACTAACTGTACTCTACTAGAAGCGTTTATGAACATATATTTGAAGGCCTCTTAAAAAAATACTAATATATACTCAACAAAAATATCAAAGGGGCATGCACATAACTGGACAAAAGATGTAGTAAAAGAACTATTTATTAAATAAACTTAAGCATGGTGTAAAATAGTGCAAGTATCTGATATCCAAATATCCAATTCAGTAAAAATGTCAACAATGATCATTGTTAAGGAAAAAAGTACATACTGTCAAAATATCAATGGTTTGAATTAGGGGGGTGGGGTAAAAAAAAAAAGCTTAAACAAACACTCTTTTCTTCCTACTCAAGTGAACCTTAAAGTAAGGTATGTTCACCTCTTGCTGCAATCACTTCCTTACACCTATTCTTGAAACTGCAAGTAAGCCTCTGTAGCTCTGCTCTTGGGATTTGCCGCCATTCCTCTGTGAGCATATTCGCAAGTTCATCAGCTGTTTCCATTCTTTGATCCTGGTGCGATATCCTCCGCTGTAGCATATCTCAAGCATGCTCTTTTGGGTTGAGGTCCAGTGACCTTGCAGGCCAGTCTAATTTTCTGCTCCTTAAGATAATGCTGTACAACTCTGCCTCAATGGGGCCTTGCATTATTGTCCATTTAAAAGAAATTCTGTCCAACTGCTCCTGCTCCTGCATATGCGCACACAAAGGGATGAAGAAATTCAACTCTATAAAGTGCAGCGGTGAGTGGTCCATCCTGGTAAAGGTCTGTGCAGCGATCATATGATATGCTGGCCCATACCGGGACTGAGGCTCGGCTGAACTCGTCTTGCTCAGCTATACAGCAATCTCAGAAACATTCATTCCTTTACCTCCAAACTCTCCTGTGGCCATCGTGAAAATCCAGCATGAATTTCAATTTGTCAGTGAGTAGTATGGAGTGTAACGGCAGACGTCCAATTCCAACATGCTGACGAGCAAGCTCTAGCCGTCATGGGCAATGGTGTGGAGTCAACAGCAGCGCTACAGGTCCTCTGGCATGCAAGTTTGCAGCATTAAGTCTGTTTCTCATTGTCTGAACAGAAAGTCGTATCCAATGTGAACATCCAAAAGCCCCACGAAGCATTACGGCAGAGTCAAAATGGCCGCATCTTGCAGCTAAGGATATCTGGCGGTCCTGGGCTTTGGTCATTCTACAAGGAGCCTTGATCTGGCCTGTAACGTACATCCCTAGTGTTAAGGTACAGTTACCACAGCCTATCGATGACGCTGTGACTAACGTTAAACTGAGCCGCCATGTTACAATGAGTCTGTCCAGCAAGCAACTGTCTGAAAGCATGTTGCCTCTCATTATTGTGCATATGTCGTCTTACAGGCATTTTAAATCTTCCTTACTGCTTTTAAGAAGAAGCACTGGATGAGTGAATGATTTTGAAAAAATGGCATTTGACATGGGCTACTCAAGCAGAGCTGAACACACCTCACTTAACCCTTTATATACTACACAAGTTGTGTACACTAAGCACTGCCCAGTATTCACTGATAGGCAACGCAGGCTGATTGTCAGGTAGAATACTAGCCTCAAAATGGCTTCCAACAGGCTGCCAAAATAAAAGTGACACAGCTTCACATTACACTGTTTTTCAAAGCTTTTTGATGATTTGACAAAGTAACTAAAGTTTAGTACTTACAGACTTTTATTCTTTTTTAATCCAAAGGTGTTTCCAGTCAAACGAGCAATGATTATGTACAAATATTATGTACAAATTTCTTCTGGCATAGAGATCCACAGGTGGATTCTGTTTTTCACTGTTGACACTCTGTAGCATGTTTTAAAGTATAATTATTCCTGACACACATTCAGTATTGTTTTTATTATTTTTTCATGCAAGGGGAATTTAGGTATCTGCATGAAAAATAAAATAACTCTCCCACAAGCGCACGTATTTCTACCAGAGTTGTTGGGTGCTAAATATGGTCAGTCTTTTCAGAGTTCATTCTCACAGCGCAACTGTTGGTCTCTGGGACACTATATTGCATCAGATGATTTTGAAAGGATTGCAGAAAAAAGTTGTCATTTATTCTCTTGTTCTCTGCTGTTCCGAGTTAAAAAATTTGCATAAACGGTCACCAGAAAAGAATTACTTTCGCTTTGAATCTCCAAAGGTTGAACTTGACACGGCTGCGTCGATCTCATTCTCCGACTCATCATTGATTTCTTTTGTCAAATATGGGCTAATATTAATATCAAAGCAATATTTAGTTATTCAAACATATTATCCACTGATAGAAAGTCGATCTCTGTGCAAAAACCCCTCGAATTCGCTGTAACTTCAACTATCATAACTCGCCATTGTTTTCGAAATTCTCTGAACACATGCCGTGTAATAAAGGTCGGAAAACACCTTGCATTCTTTTGATTAGACCTAAAAATAGTAGCTTTACACACCAAAGAAATGAGAAACATTATTTGATTGGATAATGATTTCAGATTTGTTGCATTTTGGGTAGGTATGAACCAATCGGCCTCTTTTTAACAACGGTCTTCTAGAACCGACCAAAATGCGTCACTGGGATTTCCTAGAGTGGAAAACACAGCACGGCATAGCGTCGCTCGGATTACAAGCCAGGTAAATTACAACGCGTATTCGCTGCACTGGGATTTCGGGGGTAGTATTTTTCGACGCTCTCTCGCGTCTCTCGTATATAAAGGGTTAACTTACTCAAATCACAAAACCGGGCAATTTTAGCACCTGCATGCCTTAAATCCCCTTTATAGTGGTCAATTTCTCATCTTTTAATTGTGTGTATTTCAAAACCTTTTCTACAGTGTTAAAGTTATCATATTAAACTACACATTTAATCCACCGACAGAAATAAAAAACATATATTTTTGCACTTCTAATTACATGCCCATTTGATATTTTTGTTGAGTATACCTCTTGTTAAAATGAAATACAAAATTTAAAAAAAAAAGTTAAAAATGCATTCATAAATTCTTTCCATTTTGTCAAACAAACAAAAAAAAATCCTAATTTTATCCAGTTCCAGCTCTATCAGTAAGAATATTCTTTATGAAATTTTCAGTTGAAAGTTGAGATGAATACAATTTACGTAAAATATGAAAGATGTTCATAAATTCAAGGTTCCAGGCGTAAAGTTAAGAAATGATCCACAACAAACCTGTAGCCTCATTGTAGTAGACGTTTATTCTTTCTAGTTGTAAGTCAGAGTCCCCATGATAGGTACCTGTTGGATCAATACCATGTTCATCTGATATAACCTCCCAAAACTGAAAGAAAGAAAGTCCTTCTGTGTGCTTTGCTTGTAGTTGTAGAATGATTAATTAATTGATAATTCAGAGTTGAATCTAGGTTTGCATAAGTATGGGCCAACTCCCCCATCCTATTTCAAATGGTGGGCCACCATTTTTCAGAGTTTGGCCACCAGTGACCATTAACTCTTCACCACACGGTCTAGAGGTTTAATTACCCTAAAAGAAAAAATAGTTGAAAACATTGTGGAAAAAGAAGAAAGTACTGGTGAACAGCATTTCTTCATTTTCCACAATGTCTTTTTTCTCCTACTTCAGTAACAAATATAAATTCTTTAGTCATTTTTGTTGTCTGCAAATGCTTTGAATTTGGTCAAGTCCAACATTGTGTCATCTGGTACACAGTTAATGATCACTATATTCACTTTTTAATGTTGAATCTTTTTTTCTTCCGGTGTCGCAATTTTGGTTGTTGTTGTTGGTGTGTCGTTATAGTCACTATACGTCTGAAATTTACACAATTCAAACTTGCACGTTTTCAACTCTGAAATCCCTCAAAAATAATGAAAATTTTTAATTTTTTTTAATAAGTTTAAATTGATATTGTTAGTTGTAAAATCGGCTTACATGACTCGTATTTTGTCTAAGAACTGCTTCTTTCATTGCCTCACAATGATCCTGAAATGAAACATGTCTGCTTAGCGAATTCGTTCGATAATTATCACACGATCCAGTTGTGAAACAGTTTTTTTTTTTTCTTCTTACTTTGAGCACTACATACTGCACATTCCTTTGTCACATTTCCTCAACCACTGATAGGTTTCAAGCCAAGTCTTTTGAAATGTGTGATCGAATTTCCGCTTTTTTAATCATCGATTCACTATCATCCGTCGGCTGCACAGGAGTCAAAGTTTGCAAACTCTGTGAAGCTGAATCGTCTGCATTTATTTTTTCTGAACAAATGGAACAAATTCAGTTGCTTTGCCATGACCTTAAAGTTCCCTGATGTAGCTGATTACATAGGGAATACTTGTCTATCATGTGACCCATTTGGCTAGCTTTACCATATATCCATATAATGAAATTCGGCCACAGCAGATGCTATAAATAGAATACTACTACTGTAGTATCGATTTCTACGGAGGGTAGATAAATATGCTGCTCTATTGGGTATATTGCGAGAATTTTTAACCACCACATCTAACAAATTTGCTGACGCACCATTGATTCAATTATGCGCCAATCTGTCTGAATTAGTGTGACCTGTACCGCAGTGACATTTGCCTTTTGCGCCAAGAAATATATATGTGCCGGAATGCCGGAATCCCGCGGCCTAGATTCAACTCTGTTTTTATAATTTTTTTACTCATTGGTCCAAAGTCCAAAGGTTGACACGAGTTAAAATGGGAAAAAAAACGGTGATTGATCTTTATGGTTTGATTGATTGAATGTTGTTTTTTTGCCGTATTCAACATTATTTCAGACATATCACGGCGATAACTTTCATATTTGAAATGCTCTGGGTTTTCACCAGTACTGGTCTAGGCCTCTGAAGTGTCTTTCCCAAGATTTGTAACTCATCCTGAGGCAAATTGTCCAAATCGCACATGTTATTCCGCATTCTGACATACCGTATTGGATCCAAAATAGAATATTGCCTGCTATCTTCTCTTTCTAAAGTGAAAAAAGTTACGATTTTTACCTTAAACTGGAGCTAATACCTACCTGTATGCAGGTTTAGATTTCCCATGTTACAAGGATAAATTAAACTTGAATTTAATCTAAACTATAATAAAGAAAACCTCTAGGTTTAACTTAGTCCGGGACTTAGTAAACTGTGTTTATGCAATGGAATAGCGTAAAACTTTGAGTTTAAATTCGAGGTTATCTTTAAACCTGTATTATGCAACCGGCCCTACATGTCTATGAGCATAACAAGAAAATGACATAAAATAACAAAATTGTAAGTTTATCCAAGTGGTTTATGAACACTGCACTTTTCAACTGTTTATATTTTAAACAAATGTATTAAGTCGCAATCAGGATTAATGGATAGTTAACAGACCAGAAATCGAACCTGTAACCCATTGATCCTGAGTCTGATGCTCTACCAACTGAGCCACTGCCACATGGGCAGTGTCCATGCAGATGACAAAACACTAAGGCTAACAAGATGCAACATACTATATGCAGAGGAAGCTATGTTGACAACCATGTCTGTGTCCTGTAGTGGTGGGCCGATGATTGACTATAGTCTAAAGTCAACTGGTTCTGGCTTCCGATTGCGATAATCGATTGAGAAATCCTGGAATCTATTGTAGTCGGTTCCGAAACTCGCTCAGTCACAAAACGCGAATACCGCCGGTTTTTAGCACTTGGTTTTGTGACTAATTAATCACACTCTTTGATTCAAAACGGTGTAAAACGAACACAAAAATTGGCCAGAAAAAGAGCAAGAAATTTTGTTTATGGTTCTCTTGACAAAACTTACTAATTCAGCAGGGTTCTCATTTGACCCCGGACCCCGAGTTTTGACGTTTAGAAATTTGAAATGACCTGTCTTTGGTGCTCAAAAATATCTTCCTAAATGTCAATCTGACGCATGAAATTATAGTCTAAAGCTTCATATACACTATTTGGTGTGCATCCGGCAGAAATATGGGATCTGATAAACACGATCAGTATCAAATGCGAAGGACACACATGGTTCTGTTTATCACAGTAAATCAAGCTGGCGAATCATTTATGAAGACGTAATAAAGGTGCAGGGGTAAAAGTTAAAAAATCTGAAAATACTGAAAATTGAGCTGGGGGCCTGGGGGCCGCTAGGGCCCCCGGTGGGTCCAGGGCAACGCCCTGGCCAGGGGTCCAGGGGGCCGGAGGCCCCTGGAAGCTCCTGAGATTTAGCTATTTTATAAGCATCAAATTCCTCTAATGAGATCCAGTTTTAGCACTTTAAAGTTGAAAAAATGAAAGATATGATATGCTAAAACCTAAGAAAATCTCAAAGGTTTTAGCATCCATGTTATTATTGTCCTCTTTTATCTCCATTTTGTATACAGGACCTAATCAGATTAGCCCTACATCAGTTTTGTATTTGAAAGTACAATGTATGAGAAAAGGACATATCTAGTATTTAACATTTGATTCATTAAAATGCAATCACAGGTGCTAAATTTCTGTCAAAAGAATAAAATAAAATCTGTCAAATAGGAAAACAACACTCTCTTTAAGAATGGCTAATTTATCAGGGAGAATGTGACAGAGTGTGCTGTGCATTTTCTAGCTTGAGGTTTTTGTACCCTTTGGTAACTGGAGTTTGGGGTACACAAACAAGGATGGGGATTCAGATCTAAACTACATATAAATTTCATTAAAATATCAAGTTTTAATGACAGCCTATTAAAAGATAGACTGTTTTCATGCGACATGCGCAAACAAGATTTTATAGATAGATCTACATGTTCACTGTTAAAAGCTCTTCAAACACTTTATGAACCTTTCCTAAAATGTGCAAACATTTTTGGTAAAATCAATTCTAATGTTTGCTAAAACAAGCAGGTAAGCGATATACCATGGAACTGGTCCAATTCCTGTAAAAAAAACTATCAAATCGGCAGTGTGGGGCAATCAGTTTAAATGCAAAAATGATTATCACTTTGTAACCAGAAGAGCAAAACAACTAGCTATTGGTTGTACAATCGGTTTCTCCATTGAACTGAGAATGCCTTTTTGCTTTAAATACTTTGACAATTTGTCTACATGTTAAGTTTATAAAGATGTGGTGTTTTGTACTTTAAATTTTTTTTACTTTATTTAATATCATTTATTTTGATCTTTAAATTTTAATTTCCAAACCAGTTAAAAAAAATTCAGACATATTTCAAGCATTTGCAGACGACCCCCCCCCCCTTAGATCTATATTTTCATTTCATAAAACAACAATTTTTTCACTCATGACAGAATTTTAGATTCCACTTATTGTTTTATTCAGAGATTTGTGTAAATTCACTGTTTAAATTCATTATTAAAGATGAGAAGATAGTTTGAAGTCCCTCTGATCGGACGATGCCATGCTGATCATGGTAGTGTCATGGGTTTTCACGTTTTTTTTTGGCGATCAATTTTTCGTGTCAATTAATTTCTGGAGAAGTATTACCACATGATTTGACATCACTTAGTCATTTTGAATAGCAGGTAACTTTAAAATCTGTCTCTTTACACTAGATCAGAGGATTAACACCGTTATTACGTTCTCGTAAATGACTCGCCAGCTTCATTAGATCATGCGTGTGTCCTTCACATTTTATACTGATCGTGTTTAGCCAAACTTTCTGCCGGATGCGCACAAGCTAGGTTATATGAAGCTCTTGACGATAATTTCATGCGTCAGATTGACAATTAAGCAAATATTTTTCAGCGTCAAAGACATGTCATTTCAAATTTCCAAGCGTCAAAACCCGGTCTCAAGGATCAAATAAGAAACTTGCCGAGTTGTCGAGTTTTGACAAGACATCCATGGACAAAAATTTCTTTCTCATTTTTCCGGCCAATTTACGTGTTTGTTATCACTATATTGAATCCTAGAGTGTGATTAATATGTCACAAAACCAAGCGCTACAAACCAGTATTCACGTTTCACGACCGAGCGAGCTTCGGTACCGACTGCAATCGATTCCGGGCTTTCCCAAGAGCTAATCGCAATCGGAAGCCAAAACCAACTGACTTTCGACTATAGTCAATCATTGGCCCACCACTACAAATCAGACTACAGTGTATGAATGAAACTTTTCCCCCTTTTTCGGTCGCTTCGGCATTTGAGTAGCACGTATTGTCAACTTCAGAAGATAGTTGCCGATCCCCAGTTCTGACATCCATTTGTTATTGAAAAGAACAAAGATAATTTAAACTGAGCCATCTTTCGCTAGCAAATAATCAAATTGCAGCCAATATTTGTCCCCTAAAACGAAGGGCTTTGTTAATGCTTTGTTTTACAATCCTAGCGGCAAAAATGTTAAAGTCGGCAAACCGATCAAAACACAGCCGCAACATTTTGGACACAAACAATATAGCATCATACGATAACCTTAGAACGTTCCGGTTCAGCATCTATATTTAGAATCAGGAAACCCTAAGCAAGAGTGAGTGACTGTAAACATTTCGGTGCAAATTATCCCCAAAATTACAAAATTCTTTGAATTTCATTGTTTTTAGGGCGAGTGCGTTTGACGGGAGACATTAATGACCGAGATCAGCCCCGGACAAAGCAAATGCAGTGGGGCAATAAATTTTATTGATACCGCATCTGGAAATCTATTGACTTGCAATAGATACGAGATAAAGGGGTACCCCCCCCCCCCAAAAAAAAAAAAATTTCTCCTCAGATTTAAACGATTTGGAAAAATGACCTGGTCGGCCCCTGAAAATGTGGAATTCCGTCACAATACGGAAAACTTTTACCCCTGAAGGTGTAAAATGACAAATTTTAAAGTTACCTGCTGTTCCTAATGACAAATACATGTCAAATCATGCAGTAACACTTCTCCAAAAATTAATAGACATGAAAAATAGATCGCCGAAAAAAACGTGAAAACCCATGACACTAAAATGATCAGTGTGGCATCTTCCGATCAGAGGCACTTCAGACTATCAACTCATCTTTATTAATGAATTTAAACAGTCAATTTACACAAATCTCCGAATAAAACAACAAGTGGAAGCTAAAATCTCTGTTCATGGGTGAAAAAATTGGTTGTTTTATGAAATGAAAATATAGATCTGTAACAGACGGGGAGGGGGGAATTTGTCGTCTACAAATGCTTGTAATATGAACAAGTTTGAATTTTTTTTTTTAACTGTTTTGGAAATTAAGACTTAAGGTCCAAAATAAAAGGTACCGTATTCCTCCTAATAAAAGCACCCTCCCTAATAGAAAGTCCCCCCCCCACCCGAAAACCCCTTAAATCATGATAACCTAATGTACATTAGTTGATTAACATGTTAATATTTGATGTTAAGAATTTGATGAATATTTCCTCTATTTTGATTAATATTTCCTCTTAACAATCACTAAAACACAAAGAAATATGAAATTGGACAGACTTTTTGCAAATTGGGTACAAAATAAAGGCTTCCTATCTCTGTTTTGCATGGCTCCCAGAAGCTTTTTTAGGAGAAATACAGTATTGAATAAAACAAAGAATTTAATGGTAATGTACTTCCTTTGATTTTTAAAGTACAAAATATAACATCTTACATCTTTATAAACTTAACATCATGTAGACAAATTGTCACAGTATTTAAGGCAAAAAGGCATTCTCAGTTAAATGGAGAAACCGATTGTACAATCGATAGCTAGTTGGTTTGCTCTTCCGATTATAAAGTGATAATCGATTGTGATTTTAAACCGATTGCCCAACACTAGTGTCCTGTTACACCCATTTTTTGGCGACGTGCATAATTTTGAATATATATACAGTCTGCATCAGCATTTTTCTTCTTTTGGCACAAAGTAAAACATACAGGGTTCTGCCCAGAAATCAAATCCACTGGGACAAATGGCCCATTGGGTTTGAAAAAAGTGGGCCATTTCAGAAAATATGGGGCCCCAGTGAACTTCCCATATGCCGCCAATGGTTTATCAGCATTTAGACAAGTTGGTAAGACTTAGGGACTGTTAGACTGTTCATACATGTAATGTATGCATTCCAATACCTTGTTTTGAAAATCAAAGATAACATGTGTAAATTGTGAAACAGTGGAGATCATGCGATTCGCTGATTTTGGAGGACGATGTAGCCAAGCTCGGGTCACTTTACTTGGCACGGGCGTAGGAGAATCTAATCCTTCATTTGGCTTAGATTTTTTCGCCGTAGATGCTTGAAAAAAGTCAAATAAGGTCTTAGAAGCCCGTTTACCTTGATCCATCGCTTAGCAATACGTAAACGCAGTATGGTACCTGACTCGATTAACTGTCCGATAACTCAACGCGTATTTACATAGGAAAACGCGGGGAACAATATTGATTTCTATTTTGGACTACGCTAAAACGCTGAAACTACATTGTGGAAGTCGGATTTTGTCGTCTTTTAATTTAGAAAAATTTGGCACGCCCTCGGGCCCATCTATTTGAATTTTTTTGCGCCCTCTGCTATTTTTTAGCGCCAATGGCACAAGGGAGCGTCCTGGGCAGAACCCTGTACATAAGTGCTTTGTACTATAGCTGGAATGAACTTGCTTGATTAAACAAAATATCAAATATTTGGATGTTAGTTTGTAGTTTGTGTCCAACTGTTACACCCAAATTCATAAAAACAAAGACCTGAATTTCTGGGATTACCATTCATCAATTATCTTCCCCTTTCACACAGACATTATTAACAGTACTCTTTATCATTTGAACAATGAATAACCTTTTTTCCTTTACTGTGAAAAATTGGACACCAAGCAGGTTCCTGGACAGTGAATTCATAGCGATATGTATGAAAAGAATATATTTGGATAAAGTAAATTGGCAACTGAATGCTATAAAAAGAGTGCAAGTTTACAAGTTTAGTTGATAATTGGTAACATTTACAATCATTCTGTGTCAATGATTTGCTTTATAAATCCAAATTTCTTATCATACTGAACAAGTAAAGGGCAGTAACATTCTACTTAATTATCATGTTCTAGAAATCATGTCATCAGTAACATCTGATTTCATTTGTTTGTTATAGAATGTCCGATGATCCTAATAAAAAGAAAACTACACTCGTGTTATCATATTGTGAGCAAATCAGCAGGATGGTTAACGCTTTAGAATTTTTACAATGACCATAACTCTGTTGCAATGAAGTTTATACAAGAATAGTGTGACTCTTAAAAAAACATCATTATAATTTCTCCTCTTGAAATAGCTTTCGTATCATATATGAATGAAAAACACTTGTATACTTAATCCAAAAGAGAATGCATCCAAAATAGAGCAATGCACCTATTATCAACCCTTTAGTGCAGTAAGTGCGTGGACGATGGCAAATTCCGATTATACAGTATGGCTATTTCACTCAGTAACCCATTTTCTGGCAGGGCTTTTTTCCCAAAAATTGGGGAGGGGCCTTAGCCTTTCATTTTGGGAAATTTAAGCGTGATTTTGGCCAAATTGGGAAAAATCAAACTGACTTACAAGGTACATCAATGAAACAAATTACTGGCAGTATACATACATACAGTAAATAGAAAGGTGCAGCAATTTCATAAGTGAAACAAATTCAAGTCACACTTCAACTGCTTAAACTATGGCCAAATATCTCGATGCATTTGCATATGTATAGGCTTACAGCCCTTTTTAACACTACTGTGGTACACCTAAGGGTGCCGGAGTTAATACTTTAGCAGAACTGCTTTCAGGCCTTCATATGATACAAGGGAATCATCATCTGTGAAAGTTACATGGCTACGCTTGGATATTATAACTGGAAATGTAGAGTTTGCATCATTTGTAGTGATAATAATTGTCTAGTCTTCAGACAAAGAGTGATTGGCGATGCCCAACAAAACTGGCACTTCAAATTGAGACTCAGTATGCGGAGATTTGATTACCTGTAGATCGATCAGAAAAGAATTTAAACGTTTCACGCCGAAAGTAAAAAGGCTGCGGTGGCCTTTATCATCTGCAGCCCTTTTAACAACCTTTTTGTATTGTTTCCCGGTTCTTGACATGTTTTACTTTGATACAGGGTGTTTGGTTCTTTTTAAATACGTTGACTGCAAACCGATTAAGAACGTGTTCCACAGTGTTAAGTTAAAGAAAACTTCTTTTGTCAGTTGTAAGTTTTTACGAAAGACAAACAATTGTATAACATGTAAAATGATTTAAAAGTGAATGATAGGGAAATGACAACCTCGTTCAGTTTACGAGCGGTGTTAAAATGCGCAAAAAATAACTCGGTTCGGTTAAGAATGCCTCCATTAAACAAACCAAATGGCGCTAAAAAAACGCAACATTTCGGCCGTATTACAGCGCAGTCAGCCGAGTCATTTCGGTACAAATCAATAAAAAGCCTGCTTTCGGTTTCAATCACTGCTAAATACCGGAAGTTTTGATATGAAATAGCTTTTAAGAAATTAGTATTTTAACTTATCGGGAATTTCAGCGTCATATTACGAGAAATTCTTCCAGCGAAACTGGGAAATTCTTTCAGCAAAATTGGAAATTCTTTTGCCATAACTGGGAAAAAATGATGCTTTTTGCAATTGGGAAGTCACCAAATATCGGCCTCAATTAAAGAAGGAAAAAAAGCCCTGTCTGGTGTGTGATAATATCGAAATGGCATGTTTCAGGACAGTGTACCAATGTAATTGATGGCACGAGAAAAAGATGACGTGTATCGGCCATTGACCCTTTCCAGAATTATCGACCCCTTTGGACTTTTTTAAAATAATTTCAGCCTTGCATTATTTAAAATTAACTGTGTTATATGCCAGGAATAAAGATAAAACAACAATAGTTTGTTTCAAAAATACTATTTCCGAGGGTTCGGAATGTGACTTATGCTACCCTTCTTTACCAGTTCGGGAAAAAACACAAGTTCTCAATAAAAAATGGATGTGGAATGAATACATCGAACGTGTTTTGTTGTTGTTTCTACAGAAATAGTCAGTTGTATGGTTTATGTATAATATGCTATTTATAAAAAAAAGCTCACAGATCTGCTCTGCCCATTCATGCCCTGTCTACTCGCAATTGGGACAAACAAACAAACCATATTCTTCCGACCCTCTTCATCCAAAAACACAAACTTGAGACTGTCTGTACCTTCTATATGCCATCTAAACAGACATGTCTCATATATTATCCACTCGGACATTTGTCTGGAGGATTTAATGTACACTGGGCAGACCTCGGACTCCTCTTCAAAATCGTCAGAGTCTGCGTCCACATAAGGTGCATCATCACGATCAGACTCGTCTGTACCATGTACCATATTTTGCTTAAATTTTGGGACACCAGAAGTATTGGGACACCATCAAAAATCGCAAAAATAATTATTTTTCATGACCCAAAAATTTGGGCCATACTAAAAATTGCAAAGCAAGATCGGTTTTTTTTTGTTCCAAAGAATTGGGACAGTGAATATCCATTTTAAAAAAAATCGTTCAATCCGTTTGATACCCTTTGTTTACAAGCATTCATTTCGTGCAGTTTCATTTCTACACATGTAACATCGTAAGCATGCTTCCCAACCATCCCGATTTCAATGGGAGTTTCCCAATTCAAGACAAAAAACCTGATAACCTGACAGACTATTCTAAACACCGATTCAAAAAAAAATCCGACATAAGTGCGAAAAGGGTGTGATAAACTTGTATCAAAGATACATGACTTATACATGTACATCCAAAGTTGACATAGAGTTGACACGCATGTATTTCACGGTCAATCGGGTTCGTTGTTTGTAAATAGAAATCAAGGTACAGTATTCTAGTCTAACCGAGGTTTATCGATCTAAGATCGACGAACGAATCAAATTTGAAAAGCCAAGCAGGTACTTGTCAGAGTGGAATTTACGTCATTCACCTCACGTTAAGCAGGTAAAATATGCAGTGAATTTATCTACAAACGCAAAATAACAATCCTCATCGCGATCCCAGGACGCAGACAATAATGAGTGACAAGTTAATCATCAACGAAAACAATGAAAAAAAAAAAAAAAAAAACCCGAAGTTTTAAACTCTTGGTGTACAAATTGACTGCTGAAATTCCAATCTGTCTAAAAATAGACCAACCTGCAAATGATCGTAGGTTCGAAATCAATGACGTAGCAATATTTTAACGTCGGCATTATTCGACTGGTTAGCGGTCAGTGACTTACAGTATGATAGCTTGTCTTGTCTGATCACAAGTTTTGGGACAGCTGACAAAATAATTATTTTTTGTATACCTAAGTATTGGGACACGAAAAAAATTGTTTTTAACTGTCCGAAAATTTAAGCAAAATACGGTATGTAATTTATGGATGATAAAATGAAATGGGGACAACAAAGATTTTACCATTTAAACCAATCCATATAGTTTTAGTCCGTTGTAGATTGTTAGTCATACTCTACAAACGCTCTACATGTTTTATTAGGAATATTAAACGTTTTTAATGACAAGAAGAAAATGTACAGGACAAGGGGTCGATAATAAAAAAACTCCAATGTTTTTGTCTCTTTTTATCGACCCCCCCCTTCCAAATTTTTGTTGTGAACTTACTTGCACATTTTAGCAAATAAAAATAGTCTTATTTCCTTTAAAATGGAAAATTATGCATAAACACTGATTTAAATGTATTTTAAAATTGAATCAATAGTGAACACTTTACAGGCACTGCCCTTATTTCTGCCGATAATTTTTTTATAAAAATTTCGTGAGCACTAAAAACACCAGTTGATTTATCAGAAGGATGATAACTTGTGACGCAAAGAGTGACGTCATAATATTATCTTTGTATCATTTGATGTTAACAACCGATAGGCCTGTTAATAACTGATTCAAAGTAAGTGTCGATGATAGAAGGGGGTCGGTAATGCATTTACTCTATCTTTTGGTGAAGAAGGTTCCAGTTTGTTGGAGTCAATAGATTTTTTAAAGTTAGCAGCCACAGTCCCCGTATTTTAAATTACAGATTATATATGGTGTTGTATATCAGTACAAAGTTAGATCTATTGACAATACAAATACAATGGTTCAAAATATAACAATTGGGCCATTTTTTGCAGTTATTGTCCTTTAGAATTTTAGCAAAAAGGCGTCAGCATTTTAAGATTATTATGGGGCATAACCCTGCATAGAAAGGTCCCATTTAAGAAAAAAAAAATGCACCATTGTGTTTGTCTTGTAAATACCTTTGTAAATACCTGTAAACCCCCAATAACAACAGACGAAAACAGGATTAAAAAGGGCCACTAGAAGCTTAAAGCTTATGTACATGGACATGTACATCAGGCCTCTATACCTATATGAACCTATATGAATAATGATATATATAATAATTGAGACTTTTCTGTAATTGAAAAAAAATGGGTTGTGGACGCTAGTTTGATTCCAGTATATGACATCGGCCGCACGGTTTCCACATGGATATTACGACAGACTGACGGTTTTAAATGTGATAGTAACTGTGGCATCATTATGGTCTAACAAGCAATTTCGTTGAAATGATATCCCCCGCCGAAAAAGACCTTTTCAAAAATTTACACAACCGCATAACTCAAAATCGCTCCCAGTCGGCCATTTTGCATTGAATCAAAAAAAGAAAAAAATTATATCGGCGGAATAGATTACTGTACACATGTATACCGTTGAATAATCTAAAATCACGATATATGGAAGTTCGGGACCATTTTGTTTTTCTTGTAAGTCACGTGATACTGTGTTGAATCGAGGCTGATGATGTCATACCATTTATTAATAATGTTATCGTCTGCGAAAATTGCTGGAAAATGAGGTTTAGATAGGCAATGGGCGAACTTGAAAAACTCATTTTCAATACACGTCATTCCACTGAGGCAAAAACCCCTCGCCATAAAATCACAAAATATTTCAAGATGAAACGGCGTTTGAAAGAAATTACACATCCACTAGGATTTGCTATCAATGGCTGTCACATGACCGTGTCAACAAGGGATGTTGAAGGTCAGTCTATTTCTAAAATGGTGGTTTATTATCGTACTTCGCGAATATACGATGCTGTCCAGTAATCTTGCACACCTAAGCAAACGACTGTTTACTTATGACACTAAAATAAATAGCTAGATGCCCACAGCTATTTATCTATTTACAGATATATTTCATCTACATTATGACTCAAGATAGTTATAGAAAGATTCTCAGAACAACACGAACTTTTAAAGAAGTAAACTATCGCCGTGAGGTTTTATCCGGCATACAACTGTCCGGTGATCTTGTGCACTGCCATAAACGACGTTAATGCAAAGGATTTCTAAAGTATTTGTGGCCCATACAAAGAAAAATTGTAGAAAAGAAATAAGTATGCTCAATTTGGGCCTTTGATTCAGAACTTTGACAAAATGCTGGCAAATAGGAAATGAATTTGACGTCTGATAAAGGTTGCACGTAAATAAGGAAAATAATGTTAAAACTGTTCCTTAATATCTTATAAAGTTGTAAAATGTGTTTAATTGATTCGTTTTTGTGATGAGACATAAACTGCTCGTTTAACTGACAGGTAAATAGTGTCACAGCCAGACTCGTTGGGGACTGGGTCATAGGGCGTGTTTATGAATAATTAGTCAGGATGATGTCATAGACAAACTTTAGACACTCTCAGGTACAAAATTTAACTATAGTTACTTTCTGAAGGTTTCTCTGTTATTCTAAATTCCTATGGTCTAAGAAAAACTGCAGAAACGGGTAGAATTCATCAAACAAACTCGTGAAACAGAAATCTACCGAAGTGCGCAAGATGACCGTACGCGCAAGATTACCGGACACGACGGTACCTGCATAACAAAATGGCTGCTCTCTGTCGGATGTCGTACTTACCGAATTATTTTTTTGACTATTTGAAAATAAATGGACATGTCCTGTATCCATGAAGGATATTGATTGTTTAACATGTGCAGGCAAGTTGGGTTTCATTTTTATCCCCGTAATTGAAGTTGGCAAACACCGAAGCTTAACATCACGATTATCAGTGCTTCAGGGGTACGTAAAGTTTCACGAAATTCAGTCCAATGGTATTGGAGATACTCTCCCGGACGGACACACGGACGGACGGACAATGCTAAAACGATATCCCTCCACCTTCGGCGGGGGATAATAAAATCCACGGTGGGGGGGGGGAGCATGTCAAGTTAGAGGCAAAGAGTGTCGGGGTGGGGGGGGGGAAGCTTGTCAAGTTAGAGGCAAAGAGTGTCGCCTTCAAGAATCCATTGTTTACACCCAACAAATGTCTGAGGCACTGGCAAATCCGAAATCACAGCTAAAGAAACAGATACGAATCAGAATCCATATAGAGTATACTAAAAAGATACCTTTGCACCGATTTGGTTGCCGCATTGGCCAGCTTGCATGTGCACAATCTCCCGCATATTGGCTGCCTAACTGTTTTTCCGTTATTTAGAATTAAACGTGGAACGCTGATCATTATATACCTGCAAAGACCCTAGCATTCAAAAAGTTGCGCTCAAAAAGTGTAGTTCCTGCACTCAACAGATTGTGCAGCGAAATTCGAAAAAAAAACGCAAATAAAGTTTTCTCGATTTTTTTTTTCTAACACACCAGGAAACAACAAAATAACACGATTTTCACAAAAAGATCTCTAAAATAAGTAGGCACACCGTGTTGCCATAAACAACGAACGCGTATTGATCAGAGTGGCGAAGTTTTTTCGCGGCAAGCGCGCGATTCGTCAAAACAACAATAATGGAAATTTCCACCAATGAAAGCACAGTATATCTCGACCGCAAATGTGCGAAAAGAAAGAAATGCCTAATAGTCTACACAATGAATCATACCTTCCTAAAATGATAAAAAATTTGTTAAAGTGATAGATCTACGTTTTTACCGACATTAACATTACTGAGAAAAAATGAAAAAATAATAAAAGACCTATGGGAAAATATATGAATCAAAGTAGAAGCGATATTCAAAGTGCAATCATGTTTTGAATTTTTTTGATACTTCATCCTTTGTACACAGACCTAATCCGACATATTCACAAAGAAAGCTCTTATTTCAAGGGTCCGTGTACTGTTTTAGGGATATCGGAAATTTAATGTATCTCTTAACGAAAAAAAAAAAAAAAAAATGGTAAAAGGAGAAAAATACTGGTAACTAGCATTTTGTCCTTTTCCAACATTGTTTTCTACTCCAATCCGGCAACGTTATTCAAACCAAATTCAATTTTGCGTCTATAGATCTAAATGCTTTTGATATCCATGGACGAGCCTTTTAAATTTGTTTTTTAGATAAAGATTTGAATTGTAATGCCTGTAAACTTGATCTAAACAGAATTTATTCTTTCAGATAGCGTTAAATAGGTTAGCCAAAAGTAGGACTTTCTCTCTATTTTAACATGTAATTCTATCAAGATACATGTATGTCTAGATCTACAAATGTTTGAATTCTAAAACATTAAATTACCAGACGACAATATCTGAGACTTGTTCAATTTAAAAGCATTGCGGACCAGAAATCAAATGTGGCCCAAATGATGGGATATGTCTTTGATATGGCATAAAAAAAAGTGTGGAAAAAGTAGAAAATGCTGGTTACAGCATTTTCTTCTTTTCCCACAATATTTTCAAAAGCTTTATTCCTAGGGATCGATTGAAAACGCGATCGTTCAGTTGGCCTAAATGGTTAAATTTTACACTCTTCAATGACCGGGCGGAAATTACTAGAATAACGTTGAAATTTATGTTTGTAATTTGTACACGGAAATACGATTTATTGCAAACTTTGAATTGTTCAGCTTCACATTCGATGTAGATCGAGATTAGTCTAAACAAAACATACAGTCTGATCGTAGATCTGCACTGTCTGTCACTTTCCGATTCATTGTGATAAAGGCATATTCTAGTCAAAACAGCCTTAACTCTTTATCACACAACATTGTGGAAAAAGAAGAAAATGCTTTCTGATACAAATCCCATCATTTGTATCTGGAATATCTGTATCATCTGTTTGAACTCTTAACTGAAACTGGAAACGATCATTTCATCTACCAGACCCTTATCAAACAATCCCATGTTCCCGCGACCCTGAAGGTGAAGCGCCTTAAAAACATTTGGGGAAAAGGAGAAAATTTTGCTAACCAGCATTCCATCCTTTTCTTACAACGTTTTCTATTATTTCAAAATACTAATTTTATTTTTGGGTAGCATCTAATTTGTCGTCTGCAAATGCTTTCGATTTGGGCAAGTCTACAAATTTTGTCATCTGATAGAGAGTTAACCCTTATCCTGCGAAATAAGTTAAATGGAAGTTTCAAACCGATAGTAAATCAAAGCGTTGAGAACCCTGAAGTGGTATTTGTCAAGGAAGCCTTTGTGTGGAATTTATAATTTGAAAGAAAAGGAGAAATATTATTCAAATATTGGCTTGAAAGTCAACCTACTAAGCAAATAAATATTTTTTTTCTTGGAAGGGAGAGTACTCATGACAAAGTTTGGATTATTTGTGTATTGGTGGTCTCCCTTTGATCATTAGAAGGAGTCAGGAGTAACGTCCCTTGACAGTAGGATGCATGATAGAGAGAGAAACCATGTGAATATATCAAATAAAATTAAGTTTGTACCTGAAAAGTATGATTTTGAAATATATTTGGCCGTTAACATTTAATTCCCAACATTACAATCAGTTATTTCGATCTATAAATATTGATGCCAAATCAAATGGAGTAGCGCGCAATCATGGGACGAACAAGCCATGGGACGAACTAGTTTTGGAACGAAAAAGCCCAGGACCAAGCGATCAGTAGACAAATTTTGTATATATCATTGCGCCAAAAGAAGGCTGTGAGCGAGTGAAGCTATTTTCAATCAAGAATTAGTATTTCCACGATCGATGGCCTCACCCAGTGTATTTTAACGTGCCATTTCCAATTACATATCTATGGTGGCATATTTCTGCCACGAGATACGAGATAGCTATCATGATAATTTTAGTAAACTATCGCGATAAATCAAAAGTTTCCTGGAAATCTTATCAAGAAAGTGAAAAGTTTCTTGATAAAAGTATCACGATAAACTAATATTTTATCGCAAAATTTCTCAACCGTGCTCGAACCTGACATGCGAGATAAAACTATTGTGATATCTATAAATAGAAAATGCATCATTTGGATGAACTCGGTAGTTTTGACTTAAAGGGCAACTACAGCCAAAATCTCATTTTTATGGTGGCATATTTCTGCCGCGAGATACGAGATAGCTATCATGATAATTTTACAAAACTATCGCGATAAATTAAAGTTTCCTGGAAATTTTATCGAGATAGTGAAAAGTTTCCTGAAAAAATATCACGATAAACTTAATATTTTAACGCAAAATTTCTCAATCGTGCACGAAGCTGACATGCAAGATAAAATTATTGTGATAGTTCTACCTGTTTGTCGATATCTATAAATAGAAAATTTATCATTTGGATGAACCCGGTAGTTTTTGACTTCACAAGATTGCAGTAAGTAAAAGTTCGAATAATTAATCATTGTAGCTTAATTAGTATATTTTTACAAGACTCGAAATGAACAGAAACCTGTAAAATCACAAAGACGACTCGAAATGCCTCCTGCGAACATTTTAAAACCATTCAGGGAAAAGGAGAATTCATAAGGTTGTAGACGAAGATGTTCCGAAACCGTATCTAATTATAGATACCTCGAATGTCAGTTGTGGGCACTAAAGCAAAAAAAATCATGATAACAGGTAGAATTATCGCGATATTTTTATCGTGAAAATTTTTATTTTCTAGATAATATTTCCAGGAAACTTTGTTTTATCACGATAGTTTTCTAAAATTATCATGATAGCTATCTCTTATCTCGCGGCAGAAATATGCCACCATACATTTTGGATATATGAATCCTTTAATGAAAACAATCTTAAAATTGAAAACCGTATTTCAATGTTATAAGCGAAAATGTGGTTGCACACCTGTGCGAGTTTGTGAAATCTGCAATAAACCGGATGTGACGCCACACTTATTTCGGCTTCTATGTACTATTAATTTGCTCTGATACTGACTTTTTTTCTCACAGCCTTATCTTCCCTCATGTCGGGAGACGACTGTCGTATGCCGGGTGCCGAGTTTAAGCACTATTTCGAGCCAGGAGATGACTATTTATTCGCCAGTTTGCTGTCTGTCTGTCTGAACCGAATGGCGTGGCTTAATATCAGATTTACCATTAATCCTCAACAGGTTAATTAAACCTTCATGCCGATTGCAAAATTTCGAATAGTGCTAGTTTTTGGAGATACAAAAATAGATACCTCCGTATTGGACACTGTACATAAGATCAGATTGCACGTTCTGTGCAGTCTGATCTTAATATACACTGTTCGGAAAAGGTCACTGAGTCGCGCTCAGCAGCCTTGGGGCCCCACAGAAATTTAAATGAGGCAAGAAATCAATGGTGAATTCACTGTTGATTATCCATCTCTTTCATATGAGAGCGAGCGAGCGAGCGGGCGCGCGAGAGAGAGAGAGAGAGAGAGAGAAAGAGAGAGAGAGAGAGAGTTGGAGGGTAGTTAGAATAGAAATTCGACAAGCAGATTATGGGATTTTTTTTTTTTTTTATTTAAGATCGTATGAATGAGGAAAATACAAAAGTTATGACGTTAGACTTACCCATTTAACCTGTGTAAAATTCCAAATTCCATTCACATTTTATAAGAAAAAGGGCTCAATATGGTCGTGAAAACAAAAGAGTAACTTTGTACATGACATGTTTAGGACAAGTGCTTGTTAACCCCCAGCTGCAAAAAAATATGTGAGACCACAATGGTGCGATACCAACATCAAAGAGGCGCCGAATTAACCCTTTGCATTGATGGAACACACAATTCTTTTCGCAAAATAAAAAGTTGGCGCACTAAAATCTTGTGTAAAGTTTGTATGCAGTTATAAATTTTTAATTTACGCTGCATTTTTATGGTCAGCAATCTGCATCTGTTATCTGGTACATGATTACAGCGAGAAATACGGAAGAAGAGAGTTAAATAATTTTTGTCCACGTTGGTATTTCCACTTAAATTTTACTCCTTTCATGTCTCAGTATGTAGGAAATGGACTGACCCTGTATTTTACAGACGATCAAAAACGTTTACTGCATGATATGGAGGGCAGGAAGGCAGGAAGGCAGGAGACAATTCAGACAATCTTTTAACGTTGTTGTTGATGAAAGAAACAAATTTGAAATTGTGAAAAAAAAAAAAAAAAACGTAGGAAAATAAATGAAGATCAAGTGAAAAATTAAAAAATGGATTTAACTTTAATAGCAAATTCAGGATATGTGCTGGATTTGACATTGTTCGTGAATGTTAAAGAAAGGATACGATTTCTGAGGTAGATTAAGGCTTTTAATTCTTCCCAAGCTGAAGGAGACATGTAAAATGCTGACACTGATGGTGTAGATCAAGATCAGACTGCGCAGGATTTGTAGACAGTTCAATGATCGACGGTGTCCTATATTTGGTAGAAACAGCCTTAGAACTGTACTCGAATGACTTACTTTACACATTGCAACGTTCCTTCTTCCTTCTACCACCTAGTAGAAGAGAATTTTGGCATGTTTCAACTATCTTGAGTTATTATTTCTTTTTTTATTTTTATCTATTAAAATTCGTTGATTAGGCAGTGGTATAATTGAAATAACTTCAAGAAATAAATTCCAAAATAGTTTTGTTTCCCACCAGAAGAATAACTTTTCCTTTTCATAAGTACTATCTGCACTAGGCTAATTCATTCAAAATTTCTTTCCTATGATTGTAGTAAGATGTAAGAGCGATAGAGGTGAAAATTCTGCAGTGCACAAGTGATTTAAACGTGATAAAGCGATTTATATCTTTACGAATTTCATGCAGTTTTTTCAGTTTTCTGCGTTAGTTCATATATAGCGACCATATTTTCTCCGTGACACTTGTAACGTCACGGCAAACTGCCGGAAGTCACGATTTTTTCAATTAGCGACTGTCAGACAGGTGAAATTCCGAAGTTTAAACCTCTATATCTCGTGAAGTAAGCATCACAGAACGCTAAAAAAAATTTTTGTTAACATAACTCTAGTATAGTTTTATCCGATTTGGAAATGAAAACTTTGGTCTGGAGTTACCCTTTAATAAGATTGCAGTAAGTAAAATTTCGATTCATTAACTTTTTTTTTTTTGTACCTTAATTAGTAAATTTTGACAATACTCGAAATGAACAGAGGTCTGTAAAATCACAAAGACGACTCGAAATGCCTCCTACGAACAACTTTAAAACCATCCATGGAAAAGGAGAATTCATAAGGTTGTAGACGAAGGTGTTCCGAAACCGTATCTAATTATAGGTACCATGAATGTCAGTTGTAGGCACGAAAGCAGAAAAAATCATGATAAGAGTTAGAATTATCGCGATATTTTTATCATGAAAATTTTTGTTTTATCACGATACTTCTCTTAAATTATCATGATAGCTATCTCGTATCTCGCGGCAGAAATATGCCACCATACATATCTGAGTGCTATCGAAAAACTCATTTTTCAGAGAAAAATTGAGTTTAATTGGGTTTATTTCCTTCGGCTTTGCACAAAACACGATACATGGTCTTCTAAATTCAATATTGAACTCATAGTGGTATTGTCTTCGACAAATACTACAATTTCTTGGAGAAAAATATCTCCTTATCGGACAGTGTAGATCTAAGATCAGACTGCACGTTCTGTGCAGTCTGATCTTGATCTACACCGTCCGCAAAAGGTCAGTCGCGCTTAGCAGCCTAAGTGTTAAACAGCTGAAAGTTTGCCAGTCAAGCGTGACAACTGTTTGAAATACAAACAGGATGCTGCATTTAAGTAGCTAAAAACATTCGACAAGATTTTTACCGATTTGTAATTTACTTTTTCCTGAATGGCCCTTTCTTTAACGGCCATTCTTTTAATAGTGAAGAAGGCTTTTGAAAACATCGTGGGGAAAAAGATACAGTGTTTGTAGCCAGCATGTTCTCCTTTACCCCACAACGTTTTCTACCATTTGAAAGACGATTGCGATTTATTAAACCAGGGTTTTTGTTTGTACGCTTGCCAATGCTTTCAACTGGGAAATATCTAAATGTTAGTCGTCCGGTAAAACGAGTTGATGAACTATCTTTTGCAAACGAGTTTTGTCCTGTTGCAGTTTACAGTCCATTATAATAGAGAATGAAACAGCTCGAAGAGGCTAGCAAGGGGAAATGGAATTTAGAGACGATTTCTCCATTCACCCCACTGTTTTTTCCCCACTGACATATTTGCGATTACTCTTTGCATAGAAAAAATTGAAATGCTAGCATTTCAGCCAGGTATATAGCCACGAAGGGGGGCGGGGAGTTTGGTTTAGAATACAATAAGATTTTTTCGGCGTAGCTGACTGTGCTGGCTTTTGACCTACTTTTTGGTATTGATAACAAATGAATGAAAAGAAATGTGTAATTGGTCAAAAATGTGGGCATGTTTATTGTAAGGGCCCCTGCCTATTAGCTGGTAAATTTACGCTGTCTATCTTTTTTTAAAAAGATATTTCTTGTTTGTAGTTTGGCGTAGTCACTCTTCCTTATTCATGCTTTATATTCCAAGACAAGCCATCTAGTTGGCTGAGAAACGTCTCAGCCAACCAGAGGACTTGTCTTGGAATTGAGAATAAGAATGTGTTAATCAGGACCCCTGAACTTGATCTATGATTTAAAACGTATACCTGGCAGGGGGATACCTAAGCTCAAAGTCGAAGTATGCCGTTTTAGATGGAGGGTCCTCCCTGTATGAGACTAGTGAGGCGGGGAGGTGAGGTGTATAAATTGGTTAGGTATACCTCCCCTTTAATAGACAGAGGGGACATAAATTGGTTACCTCCCCTATTGTAGACAGAGGGGACATATTTGTTGCCTCTCGTTTTATAGAAAGAAAAGACATAAATTTGTTACCTTCTTTTTTATAGACAGAGGGACACAACTTGGTTATCTTCCATTTTACGGACAGAGCGGACATAAATTGGTTACCTGCCCTTTTATAAATAGAAGGGACATAAATTGGTTACCTTTTCCTTTATAGACAGAGAGGTCATAGATTTGTTATCTTCCCTTTCACAGACAGAGAGGACATAAATTGGTTATCTTCCCTTTTACGGACAGATGGGACATAAATTGATTACCTTCCCTTTTACTTATAGGCATGAAATAAATTGGTTACCTTCCCTTTTACAGACAATTGGGACATAAATTGGTCTCTTTCCCTTTGATTAACAGAGGGGAGATAAATTGTTTACCTTCTCTTTTACGGACGGAGGGCGACATACATTGTTAACTTCCCCATTTATGGACAGAGGATACAAAAATTTATTCCCCCCCCCCCTTTCCCAGACAGAGAGGACTGAAATTGTTTACCTTTCCTCTTTACGGACAGAGGGACATAAATTGATCACCTCCCCTTTTACGGATAGAAGGTACATAAATTGGTTATCTTCCCTTTTATGGACAGAGGGGACTCAAATTGGTTTCCCCTCTTTTCCAGTCAAAGGGGACATAAATTAGTTACCTGTCTTATTATAGACAGAGGGCGACATATTGGTTACCTCCTCTTTTATAGAATGAGAGGACATAAATTGGTTACCTTCCCTTTTACAGACAATGGGGTCGTAATTTGGTGTCCTTCTCTCAATAAATGGGGGGGCATAAATTGATTATCTATTAATTAACAGTGGGGACAAAATTTTGGCTTTCTTCCTTTTTTTTAAAATCAGAGGGGATACTTTCTCTTTTATAAACAGAGGGGACACAAATTGGTTGCCTTTCCTATTATAAACAGAGGGAAGACAAATTGGTTACATTTCCTATTATAAACAGATTGGACATGAACTGGTTACCTTCCCTTTTACTGACAGTAAGATTTAGAATGCTAGTCACGAAGCTATGATATAGATATTTAAATCAGTGTCTCCCATAGTGATTTTTTTTTTTGGTTGTAATTTTGTTTCGGACTACGAATTAAAACACTGTGCAAAAAAGATATATTACCCTCGCTTGCCCTTGTTGTATTCTAGTCTTGCTGATTCTATTTTGCACCTGTGTTTTAATGTGTGTCGTCTGCTGTCATTTGTTTCACAGGGCAGTAAGTTTGTCTGCGATGCCAGACCATCATAAATTGTTCATACTTAACCCCTGTCCAGACGAAATACCCTCTCTCTGATTTTGATGACCATAAAATTGAGGTTCCTCTCATGGTAATAATAACACATTGTCGTACAGGCGACTACTTAAACTTCGTAGCGAAATCGGTAACTCGCGATATTGTCGCGAAAGTTTGAACGTTGATTTTAATATTTTGAAGATTTGTGAAAACTGCACAGCTATAAAATCTAGGACACAATGGTGTAGGGATATGGCGTCGACTTCTCATGTCAAAGGTTCAGGGTTCGAATCCTTTGATGAGCGAGGTAAACCTTGTAAACTACCCAGATCTCGGCGCGGGTACTGATCACGGTTTCCAGAAACCAATTATTGTATTTCATCGATCATTCTTACAACGTTCTCAAGAATTATAGATTTCAAAGTAATGCAATTTCTGATTGGCTTGCCCAAATGCTTTAGCCAATCAGATATTGCGTTACTTTCTAAATCTAGAATTATTCTACGAATGGTTGGTGAATACGGGCCTAGAAAGTGCGCTCTGTGCAGTCTGACCTTGGTCTTATTCGCCTGGGGAATGCAGCCTGATAGTGATTTATAGCACTGTCTACAAAAACTACAAAAACTGTGCATGGCCCCTTAAATGTAATACTGATTTTGCTCATGGAAAAACGACGAGGGAAAGAACAAAAAATGAAGAAACCGTTTTTTTTTTAAATGGGCTTCATCTTTACTTCACTCCTGTTTTTCAGTTTCTCCCTCCGCCCCTTCCCCTTCCTGCCTTGCACAATCAGATGCACGAGACACTGGTTACCGGGTGAGACGAAACATATCACAAAAATGCCACGTATCTTATGAATATCTAAATATCTAAGAATAGATAGCCCAACAAATGGGATGCAAATGAAGCGACCGAATCTATCTAACCCTTTCCCAAAAAATCCCGTGCTTTGACGACCCTGCGGAAAAAGGCTGATTAAAACACACTGGAAAAAGGAGAAAATGCTGGAACCAGCATTTTCTCCTTTTCCCACTGTGTTTTCTACAGTTTCAAAGATGATATCCATTTAAGACAATTCCCAAGGTATTTCATTTCTCGTCTGCAAATGCTTTCAATTTGGACAAGTCGAAAATTTTGTCGTCTGGTAAAGAATTAATTTTATACCTCCTGAATAAAAGTTAGCAATAGACGACCTGACAGAACAGGGAAAAGTCTAAACAAGAAATATCTTGAAAAAAGAAAGACGGCGTAAATTTGCAAGCAAATAGGCGGGGCCCTTAGAATAACATGTCTACATTTTTGACCAATTACAAATTTCTATTTATTCATTTGTTATCAGTACCAAAAAGTAGGTAAAAAGCCAGCACATTCAGCTTCGCCGAAAAAAATGTAAGTTAAGTCAAAATGATTGAAGGTTTAATACCGTGAATACATTTAAAGGTCCGTGACTCTATTACGAACAGTTAGTCATTTTGCGACAATGTTTTCAAAAGAGTTGCTACGAGACAAAAAATATTCGTCTGCATTAGTGAGTTAACCCAGTACTACACATGCTATGTCTTGTAAAGTGCTTTAAATGAAAAACAAGAAAGATTAACCATCATCTGTGAAAAGGGAGATTAATGTCTCTGCAAAAAGTGTCGATCCAGATCAGCCTGCTCGGACTGTACAGGCTGACCTGTGTCGATAGTTTTTGCCTTTGGAAAATTTTCTGTATGTCCAAGGACCACTCTAACTCAGGATTCAGTTGGTTGTCAGATAATTAATTAAATTAATTAATTACTCAAGGAACGAACGAACGAACGAACGAATGAATGAATGAATCTTGTTTTTAGGCGCATTCAATTGCCACGGTCATTGAGCATGCATGGCCGCACTAGAAGATTATAAAGTGATTTAGTTCAAACTTCAAAAAAAGAGAACACGATGATAAATTGACATAAAGTACATGTAATGCAAGACTAAAACGCAATTTGTAAGATGCAATTGATCATTTCAAAAAACTTTCATTCTACATTTTTTTCTTGGGTGTGTGTGGGGGGGTGGGGGGTGGATGGAGATAAATCTGGCAAGGAAAATCTTTAAAACAAACACCTACATAAAGAAGCTGGTGTCAGGAATTTTATATTAATAAAGTTAACAATGCTAAGAAAAAAAGCCATGGAAAACAATAATAGATGAAGCTTTAATGAAAATTGTGAAAATCTGTTGTTGTTTTTTAATGTTTCCCGTGGTTAATCTTATTTTAGTTTTTGTAAAGATGAAGAGAGTGATCTTTTTTGTTTACATAGTTTTTTTTTTTTTTCTGTCCTTACTTGTCTTCATATGTTTATACTTAGTTTTTACTTTATTATCCATGTTGTCCTGAATTGTACATATATCCATTACTTTATGATTGTAAGATGTGGAGAGGGACAGCTCCGCGACCCTCACACACAAATATAGGGAAACAAGCAAATCTTGAGGGAAAAAAAAAAAAGTCAGAGCGATAACAGCTTAAAAAAAGGAAGGGATAAGGTCACTTAAGCCTCTTAAAAATAATCCCTTACAAAGGAAACCTTTTTAAAACATTACGGAAAAAAAGTAGATATGCTATTGCTTGTAACAAGCAATTTCACCTTTCCCACAATACTTTAAATAACCCTATCAGACAACTTCAGCTTACTTAATTTGTATTTTGACGTCTGCAGATTCTTTGTATATGAAAGAGTCTAAAAATTTTTGCGAGGGAAGAACTTACCCTGCCAAATGAGTAATTGAACTGCTTTAATTCTGTACCAAACAACCAGCATTTTCTCCTTTTCCCTCAATGTTTTCAAAAGGCATCTTCATCAGGGTCTTGAAAACAAGGGATAGTTTGGTAAAGGGTTAAATAAAACAAAACGAGGAAGTGAGGTTTGTGTATTTATAGCTTGATTACACCGCGCGTTGGCCGAGAAGAGACGAAGTAAGTAGCAAAGCACAACGGACTACGTGCGAATTCAGTACCACAAATATCGTTTAAAATATTTATTCAACGTTGAGCTGTTTAAATCATGAACTGAACATTTCAAAATGCACACAGCAGGACGCAAATCTAGTTATATATCAATACTGATTGTAATTTATTGTGCTTTCTTGTTCTGTAAAGTGGAGGCAAGGAATTGCTCCATTATAGATACCACAGTGTTCCAGTGCAACGGTGTTGTACCGACGGTAAAACCGGAAGGAGTCAATCACGTGACCTTAACCGGTATTGACTTGGATAGGTTCGTATCAGGACAATTTTCACATCCATCTTGGAACAACACATTACATCTAAATATTGAAGCACCCGAGGGACTCATCCTACTATCAGATACATTTTCCGGTTTACAGAACCTAAAGTACTTAAAACTGAAAGGAATGAAACTGGAGCATTTAGAGAGGGGATCGTTCCGTAAATTACCTAGTTTAGAACAGTTGGATCTCTCTGATAACGTTCTTCTGTCCCTAAAGGATGTTTTACTTGTTCTGGACGACAGTGTAAATATGACCCTGCCCTCTTTAACATGGTTAAACCTGGCTGATTTGCAATCATTTTACTCGGCGCCGGTTGTTCTCAACGACACCACTTTTTCAATTTTATCCAAGCGAAAGATCGAATATTTAGACTTTACGAGATTCAATATAGCTCCTTTGGATGCAGATAGTTTTCGAAGGTTGTGCACCTGTTTGGCACATTTTGTCTTAAAAGAAACAGTGATCACGAACCCTTCGTACACAAGACCTTACACGTGTGACTCATTAAGAACTCTGGACTTAAGTAACATGATCTCTGTTGATCTGATGGAAACGATAAAGTTTGTGGATAGGCCTGCCGGTTGGAACTGGCATCCTTTGATCGTCAGATTTCTGAAACCCATTTACAATGTTGAGACAGTTCTGGCAAGGAACATCTTTCAAAGAGAAAAAGGAGGTAAAATAGACCTGAATTTTACGGTAGATCTTAGGATGTGTCCATTCAGCTTGCGAAAGATGGACTTGTCCTATAACACCATTCGATTCTTTAATTCAACGTTCCAGTTACATCCAAACACGGTTGATAGTATCGTAGATCTAGATTTTTCTGGTAACTTATTGGAATATTTTTCACCTCAAGCCTTAGGCCAATCTGCAAATACGGAAAAGCTAAATATGTCGAACAATCATCTAAGCATTATGATGCAACAGTTCAATCCTGACTTCAGCGTTTTGTTACATCATCTGACAAAGCTTGAAATTGTGGATCTATCGCAGAATGGACTTACAGACCTTCCGACCAATATGTTTATACATAATGGTCACCTTCAACAAATCTACCTGTCAAATAACCTGTTAACTGCTGTTCGATTCCGATTTGATAACTTGACCAATCTACAACTTCTTGACCTTAGTGGCAACCAAATAAAGGTATTAACCGCAGATGCTATGTGGCAGTTTGGACAAATTCAAAAAGCGCGCTCGCTTCCCCATACTTCAACAGGTAATTCTGAAATTAGTAAGCCGAGCCTGTTTGTACACGGAAATCCATTAGAATGTAAGTGCAACGTGGAAAACATAAATTTCTTAGAATGGACAGTCCATAGGGGATTTGTACCAAACAAAACGGAGCTTGTATGTACTTTGAATGGTATTACAATACCAGTATTCTACACAGCTTTACAGAAGACCAGGGCTTACTGCGAAATGCTCGCGCTGCAAAGACAAGTTCTGATTCTTTCCATCAGTTTTGTGACGGCCATGATAGTGGGTGTCACTATCACCATCTTCGTTCGAAGACAACTCATCAAGAGGAACGCAATTAAGAATTTTGTCAGAATTATCAAGACTGGGGACAAACTAAAAAATTTGATCTTCTTGTCCTTTTGCAACGAAGATGGCGATTATGTCCTTGAAAATATTTACCCAAGAATGACAGATGAAGCCTCTAAGGCACTCAAGTGCAATCGAAATTTAATTTGTTGTGGTGACTTGAATTTTCGACCAGGTATGTCAGTCTGTCTCGAAGCGATGCGATGCATTGAAGAGTCGGCCGTCATCATATTTGTTGTATCCAACACCTTCTGCCAGAAAAGCTGGTGCAAAATGGAGGTGGATACCGCCAATGCACAGAGAAAGCCCGTCATCTTACTGATGTTGGAGAAAGTAAAGCCAGAAATAATGACACCATACATGCGCAAACTGTTCAATCGCTACACAAGAGCCTCCTGGATAGAAGATCAAAATGGCGGTTACCCACATCCGCCCTGGCCGATTCTGATTTCATCCGTGATTGAATTAGGTAGCAAATTCAATGCTGATAACCAAGCCAAGTCAGAAAACGGACCAGGGGATTCGGACATAAATCCTGAGATAGCACGTATCTATGCAAATCGTCACGGTACAGATGATCTAGACAGAATCCATCTTGCAGAAGAAGAACTCTGATTTTCGACATCAGATTATCATGCTTATTGATTGAACAACTGTCTTTTAACTCTTTACCAGATGAGGTAATTTTGGTCTGCTGAAATTGAAAGAATTTGCAGACGACAAATTAGAGCGGCTAAAAAGATGGTATTTTTATCTGTAACGGAAGAAAACACTGTGGAAAATGGAGAAAATGCTCATTATGAGCATTTTCTCCTTTTTCCACAGTGTTTTCAAACGCCTTCAACCTCAAAGCCGTAAAAACCAGGGCTTATCTGGAAAAGGGTTAAGCGACTTTACACTTTCGCTGAACAATATAAGCGTAATAACATTTTTTGACTTTTTGAAAACTAGGCCCTAACTTTACTAACCGTGTGCTATTGAACACTACATGACAAAATGACAGCACTTGAAGACAGGAAAAAAACCTTGACTCAAATAAATGGGATTAGGCTGTGAAAGGATAGTAAACATAGAAATGAATCGAGCACGTAGAAATGCTAGTATTTTGTCCTTTACCAACAATGCTTTCAAAGGTCTTCCTCTTAAGGATCGTTAAAACTCGGAATTGTTTGACCAAGGTGTGAGCGTGCATTCACAAAATGGACATTAATGCGTATATCAGGTTTACTATCACAGCTTCATGCCTGTGATCATTGCGCAAGAATACAATAAGAAGAATCCTCAAAATGTATTTCGATGACAAAATTAGAGAGCCTTTAGATATATGAATCGATGAGTTTCAAAATGCTTCGCCGACGATCAGTTTAGTATCTTTTTACCTGAACGAAATTATTGTCAGAAATGAGCCATGCTCTGTGAAAAGGCTGACCTAGGTCGAAACTTTTTGCTTTGGTCAATTTCCTGCACTTCAATGGACCATTTTACCGTTGGCAACTGAATGCTATAAAAAGACTGCAAGTTTACCAGTTTAGTTGATAATTGGTAACATTTACAGTCATTCTGTGTCAGTGATTTGCTTTGTCCAAAATTCTTATCATACTGAACGAGTAAAGGGCATTCTACATAATTATCATGTTCTAGAAATCATGTCATCAGTAAAATGTAACTGATTTCATTTGTTTGTTATAGAATGTCTGGTGATCCTAATAAAAAGAAAACTACACTCGTGTTATCATATTGTGAGCAAATCAGCATGATGTTTAACGCATTAGAATTTTTACAAGGGACATAACTCTGTTGCACTGAAGTTTATACAAGAATAGTGTGACATAATATAATAATCATAATAATTTCTCCTCTTGAAATAGCTTTCATATCATATATGTATGAAAAACACTTGTATACTCGTACTTAATCCAAAAGAGAATGCATCCAAAATAGAGCAATGCCTCTATTATCAACCCTTTGTGCAATAAGTGTGTGGACGATGGTAAATTCCCTGATCACACAGTATGGCTATTTCACTCAGTATGTGATAATATTGACATGGCATGTTTCAGGACAGTGTACCAACATAATTGATGGCACGAGAAAAAGATGAAGTGTATCGGTCATCGACCCTTTCCGGAATTATCGACCCCTTTGGACCCTTTTAAAATAATTACAGCCTTGCATTATGTAAGATTAACTTTGTGTTATATACCAGGAATAAACATAACACAACAGTAGTTTGTTTCAAAAATACTATTTCCAAGGGTTCCCAATGCGACTATTTATAATAAAAAGCGCACAGGTCTGCTCTGCCCATTCATGCCCAGTCTACTCGCAATTGGGACAAACAAACAAACCGTATTCTTCCGACCCTCTTCATCCCAAAACACAGCCCTGAGGCTGTCTGAACATTCTATATGCCATCTAAACATACAGGTCTCATATATTATCCACTCGGACATTTGTCTGGAGGATTTAAGGTACACTGGGCAGACCTCGGACTCCTCTTCGGAATCGTCAGAGTCTGCGTTCACATAAGGTGCATCATCACGATCAGGCTCGTCTGTACCATGTACCTAATTTATGGATAATAAGATGAAATGGGGACAACAACGATTTTACCACTTAAACCATTCCATATAGTTTTAGTCCATTGTAGAGATTGTTAGTCATAATCTACAAACGCTCCACATGTTTTATTTGGAATATTTAGCGTTTTTAATGACAAGAAAAAAATGTACAGGAAAAGGGGTCGATAATCAAAAAAACCCTCTTTTTATCGAACCCCCCCCCAAATTTTCGTTGTGAACTTATTTGCATATTTTAGTAAATAAAAATAGTCTTAAAAATGGAAAATTATGCATGAACAATGATTTGAATGTATTTTAAAATCGAATCGATAGTGAACACTTTACAGGCACTCCCCTTATTTCCGCCGATAATTTTTTCATGAAAATTTTGTGAGCACTAAAAACACCAGTTGATTTATCAGAAGGATGATAACTTGTGACGCAAAGAGTGACGTCATGATATAATCTTTGTATCATTTGATGTAAGCAACCGATAGGACTGTTAATAACTGATTCAAAGTAAAGTGTCGATAATAGAAGAGAGTCGGTAATGCATGCATTTATTCTATCTTTTGGTGAAAAAGGTTCCAGTTTGTTCGACTCAATAGATTTTTTAAAGTTAGCAGCCACAGTCCCCATATTTTAAATTACAGATGATGCATGGTGTTGTATATCAGTACAAAGGTAGATCTATTGACAATACAAATACAATGGTGCAAAATATAACAACTGGACTATTTTTTGCATAGTTGTTGTCCTTTAGAATTTTAGCAAAAAAGTGTCAGCATTTTAAGATTATAAAGGGGCATAACTTTGCATAGAGAGGTCCGATTTAAACAAAAACAAATAAAACAAAACAAAAACAAAACAATTGCACCATTGTGTTTTTTTTTGTGTGTGTGTGTGTGTGTGTGTGTGTGTATATGGGTTGGCACGTTGAAAGTACTAATTGTAGTGTCATTTCTCTTTTATTATATATTTTCTTGTTCCGGTATTTTTCTTCTTTTTATAACATATATTTATTACTGGAATAAGAGACATTACAATGGGTCCGGCGAGCCCTAAAAGGGCAAAAATTGAAAACAGCAGTTCGGAGTCCTCCCCGTCGGTATCAACTGAATCGATTCAGATGGAAACAGAGAATGGACAATTATCTGAGATAAGTGCTAAGTTATCGTTAATTCTTTCAGCAATACAGGATTTAACTAAAGCTGTTAAAGAAACAAATTCACGTTTATCTCCAGCACAAACAAGTACGGCTGTTTCAGAACTTACAAAGGTTATTAAGGACATAGACAAAAAAATTTTAAACGGTAACCACGAACACAATATTGGTCAATTACACCAAGAAAATGAGGATAGATTCTTTGAAGCTGAAGCTATGCGCGTTAAGTCAAGAATTGCAGCAATTTGGGAAAGAAAATTGAATTCAAGAAAAGATGTTTATTGGCGAAAAGTTAGAAATAGTGGAAACTTATGTTTCTATGAAAAATGGATAGAAGCATCCCCTGTCATTATACCAAGAAAATTCCAAAAGTTTGAAATTAGAAATGAAACAGAAGATCAAAGAGTTCTGAGAGAAAGAGCTGTGATTCACGATTTTAGAATGGAAATTGAGATGGGGAAGTTGAAATCTACCTCTTTTGAAGAACAAGCAAGAAAATTAGATCAAGAAATGATTGATTTGATACAATCAAAATGTTCAGGACAAGCTGCAACCTTCTTAGTAGATCTTTGGGAAAAACACGTCAAAAGAAATGAAGAAATATCTCATAAAAGATGGGAAAATAATGCAAAATGGCTTCGGGAATACGAAGTAAACTTTGTCAAAAACTACAATGGTTTAAATCCATTTTTCAAAAAAGGCAAAAACTATCCCGCACCAACCACGAGAAAGCAGCCATATACTTATGCAGATGCAGTCAAAACCTTTCCCAGGCGTACAAAGCAAGAAGGAAAACCAAGAAATACAATGGAATCATTATTACACCAACTTTTAGCACATCTGAAAACTGAATCACAGCATCCAGAAAGTAGTTATAGGAATACTAGATGGAGATACAATAACAATAGAAGGACAGACACTCATAATTACAGGAGAAATAACAAATTCAACACCAACCGACGGTGGAACAATATTTCATACAATAATAATGATATGGAGGTGGTCGATAGGGAGTCTTCTTCTTTTCTGGAGGCAGACCACAACTTTTACAACCAGTTCTAAAAAATGAAAATCTAGCTGAAACTATTAAAAAATCTACAAAAATTTACAATCTTTCAAATCGGAAATTAACAAACGATGAAAAGAATGTCTTGTTGATGGGTCTAAAATTCACACCCACACCCTTAAAAAATAATCCCTGTGAACTTGAAATCGATTTAAATGATTTCTTTAGAAAGCTTAGATTACAAGAATACTTTTCACAAAGTGCAGAATTCAACAATAGTTTAATGAGAAACAAATCTTCTTTTAATCCTCCTTCAGGGAGAAATAAAAAACTAGATAAATATATTTCAACAACCAAGTCATTATGTTTTAATGTTTTAAATAATACCAACCCTGTAAAACATAACATATCTCTTAATCAAAGAAAATCTATAAAATCACTAGCAGATGATTCTTCTATTATTATAAAAGAAGCTGACAAAGGCGGTGGAATAGTAATTATGAATAAATATTTTTATAAAAATAAAATCACAGAAATGCTTTCTGATATGTCCTATTATAAACCTATTCCACATGCCAATACAACACAGATATTTGACTCTATTAAAAGGTTAATTTACAAAAATAAAACAATCACTAAACAAGAAGCAGATTTTTTGTCAAAGTTTGATTACAAGACCAGTACTTTTTATGGTCTTCCGAAAATTCATAAAAGCAAAATAATTCAGAATATTTGTGATGTCATTAATGAAGAGTATATTGAAACTTTAGATCCAATTGATCTTCAAATGAGACCAATTGTGGCAGGACCTAACTGTGAAACAAGTCGATTAAGTTGTTTTTTAGATAAACTTTTAGAACCTTTTGTATCCAAGGTCCAAAGCTATCTTAGAGATGAAATAGATTTCCTTAATTTTCTTCCAGAAACAGTTCCCATTAACACCTTTTTAGTATCATTTGATGTAGTAAGTTTGTATACAAATATTCCACATAGCTTAGGATATGAAGCAATTTCTTACTGGATGAATAGATATCCAAATCTTATTCATAACAGATTTGACCAAACTTTTATATTGGAAGGTTTGAAAATAGTACTGGAAAATAACAATTTCTCCTTTAATTCCGTATTTTTCAATCAATGTAAAGGAACAGCCATGGGAACCAAAGTTGCCCCAACATATGCAACATTAGTTTTAGGATTTTTAGAGGAGATACTATATGAAAAAATAAGACAACTTAAAGACGAAAACTTCTCAGATTATATATACAAACAATGGAAAAGATATCTTGATGATTGTTTTATTTTTTGGACATACTCAATTAATGATTTATCAGTTTTTAATGACATACTTAACTCATTACATAAAGATATAAAATTTAAGATGGATATGAACTTATACAAAATGCCTTTTCTTGACGTGTTAGTGATAAAAAATGGTTGTACAATTGTCACTGATATTTATTTCAAAATTACAGATTCTAAGCAATATTTGAATTTCAGGTCATGCCACCCAAAACATAACAAGACCAATATTCCGTTCTCCCTAGCTCGAAGGATCTGCACAATAGTATCTGACAGAAAAATTCTACAGTTAAGATTACGTGAACTTGAAAACATGTTAATTGAAAGAAAATACCCTAAAGCAGTAATCTTAGCAGGAATAAGTAAAGCTCTTAATATTCCAAGACGTACTCTTTT
This sequence comes from Hippopus hippopus, assembly GCA_946811185.2. NCBI lineage: Eukaryota > Metazoa > Mollusca > Bivalvia > Cardiida > Cardiidae > Hippopus > Hippopus hippopus. The sequence continues at coordinate 17,603,214 of OX328110.1, read as the reverse complement.
ACAGGTAAAGGTTAAAAATGATGACAATATCATGACATATATTTCGACATTTAATCCTAAAAACAGAGAGTTATTTGGAATTATTAAGAATAATTTTGAAATTTTGGAGAATGATCAAACAATGTCACAAATACTAAGAAACACCAAATTAATTAAATGTAAGAGACAACTTCCAAATCTAAAACGAATTTTGATTAAATCAGAATTCAAAGACACAACTTCAAAATCTTCCGTGAAAAAATGTAATGAGTCCCGCTGTGGACTCTGTAAACATATTATCGAAGGAAATGAATTCAAAATCAAGGATAAAACATTTACTGTCAAAGAAGATATGGATTGTAAAGTTTCCAACTGTTTGTATCTTTTAGTACGCAATGGCTGCCAAGAGTTTTATATTGGTCAAACAGGAGATAAACTTAGGAATAGAATTACAATACATAATCAACAGATTAGGGACCCTTCAACAAGACAAATACCATTGAGTTATCATTTAGATAGCTGTTGTAAAACAGATCCAAAATTTTCAATTTTTCCATTTTTTAAATGCAAATCACCCGACGTTTCAGCTAGAGTAACAAAGGAAAAATATTTCATAAACATTTTTCGTCCAAAATTAAACTGTATTTAACCGTTGTTCTATGACGTCAAAATGACGTTAGTTACGATGTTTCATTAAAGCGTTGCCCTGATGAGCGTAAGCGAAACCGGTTGGCACGTTGAAAATACTAATTGTAGTGTCATTCTCTCTCTCTCTCTCTCTCTCTCTCTCTCTCTCTCTCTCTCTCTCTCTCTCTCTCTCTCTCTATATATATATATATATATATATATATATATCGTCGAGTGTCTTTTTTCCGTGAGGGTCCTTGAACCGGTGACTTTTGTTTGCATCTCGTAAAGCACGTAGTTTGATGACGCCACACGGTATTTCAGCTAGTAACCCTTACCAATATTCGAACGTTTCATCGCCCTTGAATTTCAGCCAAATGCGAGACAAAAACATGTAAAAAGAATGTAATTTTCTTAGTTAAAAGAAATTGATATCATTTTTCTTATATCTAAGTAGCGTTCCTTCTCAAAAAATGCAAGGACCTACGACTTATTGCTGTAAATACTACCTAGCTACCGGAAGTCACGCCATGTTTCCTCAAGAAGGCCGATGGCATGGTTTTTGTGGCATTTGTCGAAGACAATGCCACTATGAGTTCAATACTGAATGTTCAATATTGAATTTTGAAGACATGTATCGTATTTTGTGCAAAACCGAAGGAAATAAACCCAATTAAACTAAATTTTTCTCAGACAAATGATTTTTTCGATAGCATTCAGATATGTAATTGGAAATGGCGTATTAAAATACACTGGGTGAGGCCATCGATCGTGGAAATACGTCGTTTTGATTGAAAATAGCTTCACCCGCTCATAGCCTTCTATTGGCGCAATGATATACACAAAACTTGTCTACTACTACTTCGGGCTTGTTCGTTCAAAAACCAGTTCGTCCCTGGGCTTGTTCGTCCCATGATTGCTCGCTACTTCATTTGATTGTGTATGAATATTTACAGATCGAAATAATTGATTGTAATGTTGGGAATTAAATTTTGAAGGCCAAAGATCGTAATTTTCAGGTATAAAGTTAATTTTATTCAATATATATACATGGTTTCTTTCTCCACCCATCATGTTTCCTACCGTCAAGGGACATTATTCATGACTCCTGAGAATGATCAAAGGGAGACCACCAATACACAAACAATCCAAACTTTGGCACCAGTACTTTCCCTTTAACCAAAAAAGATGTATTTATTTGCTTAGTAGGTTGACTTTCGAGTTAATATTTGAATAATATTTTTCCTTTTTTTTTTTCGAATGATTAATTTTACACAATGGCTTCCTTGACAAATGCCACATCAGTGTTTTCAACGCTTTGATTCTTTATGCACATTGAACATAGACATTAATATCCAAGTAGTAATTTTTTCATTAAACTGATTGGAAATGAGTTTTTTATGAAGGCAAGTAGTTTCTAAGTTATATTCTTGTATTAATTCTTAGTTTCATCCTGTTGTTTCCTTATCATCACGGAATACGGACACTCGAGGCTAATAATTGAGACTTTTCTGTAATTAAAAAAAAGTCGGTTGTGGACGCTAGTTTGATTCAAGTATTTGACACCGGCCGCACCATGGACATTACGACAGAATGACGGTTTAAAATGTGATCAGAGTAACTGTGGCATAATTATGGTCTAGTAAAATCCAGGAGGGGGAAGGGGGGGGGGGGTGGAAAGAGCGTATCAAGTGAGAGGCAAAGAGTGTCGCCTTCAAGAATCCATTGTTTACACCCAACAAATGTCTGAGGCCCTGGCAAATCCGAAATCACAGCTAAAGAAACAGATACGAATCAGAATCCATATAGAGTATACTAAAAAGATACCTTTGCAGCGATTTGGTTACCGCATTGGCCAGCTTGCATGTGCATAATCTCCCGCATATTGGCTGCCTAACCGTTTTTCCGTTATTTAGAATTAAATGAGGAACGCTCATCATATATATATACCTGCAAAGGCCCTAGCATTCAAAACCTTGCGCTCAAAAAGTGTAGTTCTTCCACTCAACAGATTGTGCAGCGGAATTCGAAAAAGAAAAAACGCAAATAAAGTTTTCTCGAATTTTTTACTAGACCCTTTTCAAGCACTCTAAAGACCCTGAAGATGAAGCGCTTTAAAACCATTTGGGGCAAAGGAGAAAATTTTGCTTACCAGCATTCTATCCGTTTCTTACAACGTTTTCTATTATTTCAAAAAACAACTTTTATTTTTGGGTAGCATCTAATTTGTCGTCTGCAAATGCTTTCGATTTGGGCAAGTCTAACAATTTTGTCATCTGATAGAGAGTTAAAACAATTGAAAATTGCCAGTCAAGCGTGACAACTGTTTTAAATACAAACAGGATGCTGCACTTAAGTAGATAAAACATTTTAGCTTATATTTTCCCGATTTGTATTTAGTAATTTACTTTTTACCGAATGGTCCTGTCTTTTAACGACCTAGACTGAAGAGAGCTTTTGAAATCATCGTGGGGAAAAAGATACAATGCTGGTAGCCAGCATTCTCCTTTACCCCACAGCGTTTTCTACCGTGTCAAAGACGATTTCGATTTCGACCAGGATTTGTTTGTACGCCTTTCAATTAGGAAACGTCTACAAATTTGTCGTCTGGTAAAACGAGTTGGTGAGCTATCTCTTGCAGACGACTTTTGTCCTCTCGCAGTTTACAGTCCATTATAATAGAGACAGAATGAAACAGCTCGAAGAGACTAGCATGGGGAAATGTACCTTCAGTCTGAAGGCATGCTCCGATGTTATTTTTGTGATTGGGTCTCCGCAAACCTTCACAGCAGCCCTTCTTTAATACCATCTGGAAATCTCAAAATCTTACCTGTCATCTTTCAGTCTGCTTAATATGTCTTTAATCCGCTTGTCAGCTATGAAAAAGGACATAAATCGATAGATTAATAATTTAACTTCACGTTGACACCAAGTTAAGTGCAAGGTTTTCATTCATCTTTTTGTAATTTACCATTTATTTAACATAAACACATCTGTCTAATTTGTAAACAAACACTCATTATAAATTCAGTTAAATGCGCATGCGTGGTCAATTTGAATTGAAAAAATGATATTGTGTGATCGGCAATTTAAGTGAAAAATACGACTCCTCGTAAATGAAATACATCCAGTATATTGTCCTTTTCATGCCCACGCTGATAACACAGAAGCCGATAAATTGTGAAAAAAACAGAACTTTAATGTACCGGAAGTGACTTCCAAAACATGCGTAGTAAATGTCAAGCCTTGAAAGTGGGTCAATCGATATTTATATTCCGAAATAATGGAATTACAAGGAGGTAACACTGTCATTTTTTAATTATTTCGGTGTTTTTGTAAAGATTAATCATTAGTCTATCGATTAAGGACCATATTATTCACTGACAAAGAAAAGATCGACGCATACGGCCATTTGAAACGATGCCGGTATTTTCATCTTTCACTCCAGATGGGTCATAAGAGTGGCTGCTGCGGGGGCCAGCGGAGAAACAATCACAGAAATAACATCGGAGCTAGTCCCCGAATCGGGGGTAGGGGAAATGGAGTTTATATGTACTTTCTCCATTCACGACACTGTTTTTTTCACTGACATATTTGCCATTGCTCTTTTCACACCCTCATAGAGTTAAGAATATGAATTAGTTTCTATCAAACTTAGGTTGTCAAATGATTGAAATACTCGTACCATTTCAGCTAGGCAAATAGAAACATTTGGGGGAGGGGTATGATTTAAAATACACTATCAGAATTTTTGTAGTCTGGCCACTTTACCTTATTCCAGCTTCATATTCCAATACAAGCCGTCTTGTTGGCCGAGACGTTCTTGAAGGTCTCAGCTAAACAGGGTCTGTATTTACCAATCATTCTTAAGATCGTTTTTAATCTTTTTCTCCAGAATTTTCTAAATCTGAATGTAACGCAACTCTTGACTGGGTAAACCATTTGGTTCAGCCAATCAGAAGTTGCGTTATTTTCAAATTCAGAAAATCTTGAAGAAAAAGACTAAGAATGTTCTTAAGAATGGTTCGTGAATAGGGACCCAGATGGCTTGTCTCGAAATTGAGAATAAAAACAGTTTGATTACGACCCTTGATCTTGATCTATAATTTAAAACGCATAACTGGCAAGAGGGTACCTAGGCTAAAAGTCAAAGTATGCCGAATTAGTAGTCTCAATAATGAGACGTTTGCGGTGCTTCTTTTCATATTTGGACATTTATTGTGACCGGTCAAAAATTAAATTTGCCTTCGGCCACAATTATCTATACTAGCCGAAAAAGATGGAGAGTCCAGTGTCCTCCATGTATGAGAATATAGAGGCGGGAAAGTGAGGTTTATAAACTAGTTAGGAATAGAGAGGAGACATACTGGTTGCCTTCCCTTTAATAGAGGGGACATAAATTGTTAGCCTTCCCTTTTACAGACAGTGGGGACATAAATTGGTTTCCTTCTCTTTTATAAACGGGGGGGGGGGGGGGATAAACTGTTTATCTTCCCTTTTATAGACAGAGGGAACACAAATTAGTTATCTTTCCAACTATAGATCGAAGGGACATAAATCGGTTACCTTTTCTTTTACGGATAGAGGGGACATAAATTGGTTACATTCCTGGTAATGGACGGGGGACATATACTCCTCACAAAAAGTTAAGCAACAATTAATTACCGCTGCACCAAAATTTAATATTACACATATAGACAATTTCATTGTATAAATGTAATGAGAATTGAGTTACAAACCAGTCTAAGCAAGTCCGTACTTCTATCAGATAATGTTTCTCATTTACAGGCTTTTGCAGCAAGGCATTGTCTAAATCCACATGCAAAAAGGTGGTATACTACCCAGATGTTTTAAATTCTCTAAAATTCGTTCAATCTGCAACAGTTAGCACACGGTATGGCCACCATTAGCACGAATACAAGCTTGAACTCTTCTGGGCAATTTGAGTGGCCAGCAAGATCTGATCTGAATTCTATTGAGCATGCGTGGGACATTCTCGATAGGTGTGTCAATGATGGAAATGTGAGGCCTCAACACCTTGAGCAACTTTTGAGTCAGGAATGGCAGAATATTCCACAACAACAGCTGGACGGCTTGATCTGGTCAATACCCAGAAGAGTTCAAGCTTGTATTCGTGCTAATGGTGGCCATACCATGTCCTGCCTGTGTCCTGGTTGCAGATTGAACGAATTTTAAAGATTTTAAAACATCTGGGTAGTATACCACCTTTTTGCATGTGGATTTAGACATTGCCTTACTTCAAAAGCCTGAAAGTGAGAAACATTATCTGATAGAAGTACAGAATTGCTTGGACTGGTTTTTAACTCAATACTCATTACATTTTTACAATGAAATTGTCTATATGTGTAATGATAAAATTTTGGTGGAGCGGTAATTCACTGTTGCTTAACTTTTTGTGATGAGTATATAGATTGGTTTCTCCCCTTTTCCAGACAGAGGGGCCATACATTGTTTACCTTCCCTTTTACTGAAAGAGAGGACATAAATTGGTCCCCTATTATGGACAAAGGGGACACAAATTGGTTTCCCACCTTTTCCAGACAAAGAGGACATGAATTGGTTACCTTCCCTATCATAGACAGAGGGGACATATTGTTTACTTCCCCTTTTATAGATTGGGGGACATAAATGGTTAAATTCCCTTTTACAGAGAGTGGGGACATAAATTTGTTTCCTTATCTTTTATAAACAGGGGGGACATAAATGGTTTACCTTCCCTTTTACAGACAGAGGGGATATAATTTGGTTATTATAGACCGGTGGACATAAATCGGTTACCTTCTCTTTAACAGACAGATGGGACATGAATTGATTACATTGCTTTTTACAGAAACTGGGGACATATTATTGGTTTCCTTCCCTTTTTTAAACAGAGGGGACATAAATTGGTTATCTTCCCTTGTACGGACAGAGGGGACATGAGTTGGTTACATTCCCTTTTCCAGACAGAGGGGATTGGTGATAGTCATTGCGACAGGATTCATTCCTCTTAGACCTCTGGCCATTGCTCTGGCGATGGTTAGGTGGGAAAGCAGTCAGTGGCTTGAAAAGAATATTGTGCGGAGTACTAGTAAGAAATCCCAGGAAAGCATGGATAGGTGCACTGGCCGTCGCGATATAACTAAAATAATGTTGAAAACGGCGTTCAAGATCATACAATCAATCAATAAATCAATACAGACAGAGGGGACATAAATTGGTTACATTCCCTTTTACAGATAGATGTGACATAAATTGGTTACCTTCCTTTTACCGACAGTGGGGACATAAATTAGTAGCCTGTTAATTCGATCTTCGTATCAACTATCGGACGGTTACGGAATATTTTGGATGGGGCATAATTTTGTTTTATACCCTTTTACAGACAATCGCATGAAGAATAGTAGACTAATTTAGAGGGAGTAGAGCTGTTTAGGTGTTGCACCACATCGGAGGTGGTGTCTGAGATGGAATGGCAAAAAATGCAATCGCTTAACGAGCAATTCTCGTTATTTCGTTAACTGGGAACAAGCATACAGGTGTATGTATACCCTTTAACGGTTTACCTTACCATGATTGGCCGAGTGTAAATTTAAAGACACGTGACTTGAAAAGCCGATCAGAGGATTTGGCTGAGGGAGCAAAATTACACAGCTCTGAAAGATGTGACACAATACGATATACGTAAAGGTCGTCGGCTTTCCACGACAAAGGTTCCGGGTTGGAATCCTTTGATGGGCGTGGTCAACCTTGTGAACTACCCACATCACGACGCGAGTACTGGTCACGGTTTTCTTTACCCATACTTATGAAATTTGAGTCCATGCTTAACTAAGTTCGTGCGCAAACTTGAAGTCTCGTGTATGCTTAAAGACAGTATGAAAATCTGAAATGAATATTTTGATTTAATAGACAGAGACTGAAAAGCCCAATAGTTCAGAGGCTACTCCATAAAGTTTATCAAATTACATTTATACAATTTACATTTATACAACTTTGAAATTTTATGCTCAGCTGAGCTGTGCACGGGAAAAGTTTTATAACCCTGACCCTGTCAGGAATCAGTTATTATATTCATCAACCATTGTTACAGCATTCTTAGTCTAATTCTCGAGAACCATAAATTTCAAAGTAACACAATTATTGATTAGCTAAACCAAATGGTTTAGCCAATCAGAAATTATGTTACTTTGTAAATTTTATCTATAATTAGACAAAGAATGCCATTAAGAGTGGTTGCTGAATACGGGCCTAGAGTGTATGTTCTGTGCAGTCTGACTTTGCCTACAGAATGCAGTCTGATATTGATCTATAATATTGTCTCCAAAAATTTGTGCATGGTCCTTTAAGTGTAATAATTATTTTGCTTGAAGAAAAACGGTAAAAAAATATGAAAATCTTGTCTGATTTCTTTTTCTTTTAATGTTTCGCGCGATTAATATTTAAGTGTTTGTAAACCTGAGAAGAGTCAGATTTTCCGTTTTCTTTTTTTCTATCCTTTCTTTTCTTCATATGTTTATACCTAGCTTTTATCTTTTTGTCCAAATTGTCCTGAATAATATATATTCATTATTTTATGATTGTAAGATGTGGAGAGGGACAGCTCCGCGACCCTCACACACTAACATACGGGAACAAGCAAATCATGAAAAAAGAAAGTGAGAGCGATTACAGCTTAACAAAAAGGGAGGGATTATATCACTGAAGCCTCTTAACATGCCTACATAGGAAACCTTTTTGAAACATTGTGGGAAAAAGTAGATAGGTTATTGCTTGTAACAAGCAATTTCACCTTTCCTACAATGCTTTCTCCCTATCAAAGAACTTCAGTTTAGTTGAACTTTGTCGTCTGCAGATTCTTTGAGTACGAAAGAGTCTAAAATTTGTTATGAGGGAAGTACTTTAACCTGCCAAATGAACAATTGAACTTCTTAAAACAAAACAAGGAAGTGGGGTTTACGTATTTATAGCCTCGTTACACCATGTGTTGGACAAGATGATACCAAGTAAGGAGCAAAGTACAACTGACAATGTGCGGATCCAGCACCACATGTGTCGTTTAAAATATTTTTTCAACATTGAGCTGTTTTTAACATGAACTGAACACTTCAAAATGTACGTAAAAGGACGTAAATCTAGTTATATATCAATATTGATTGTAGTTTATTGTGCTTTCTTGTTCTGTAAAGTGGAGGCAAGTAATTGCACTATTATCAATACCAATGTGTTCCAGTGCAACGGTGATGTACTGACGGCAATACCGGATGGAGTCAATCACGTGATCTTAACCGGTATTGACTTGGATCGGTTCGTATCAGGACAATTTTCGCACCCATCTTGGAATAACACGTTGTATTTAAATATTGAAGCACCCGAGGGACTCATCCTGCTATCAGATACATTTTCCGGTTTACAGAAACTGAAGTACTTGAAGCTGAAAGGAATGAAATTGGAGCGTTTAGAAAGGGGATCGTTCCGAAGATTACCTAGTTTAGAAAAGTTGGATCTCTCTGATAATGTTTTTCTACCTCTACAGGATGTTTTACTTGTTCTGGACGACAGTGTAAATGTGACCCTTCCCTCTTTAATATGGTTAAACCTGGCAAATTTGCAGTCATTTTACACGGACCCAGTCGTTCTCAACGACGCCACTTTTTCAATTCTATCTAAACGAAAGATTGAATATTTGGACTTCACGAAATTCAATATAGCTCCTCTGGATGCAGATAGTGTTCGAAGGATGTGCACCCATTTGACACATTTTGTCTTAAAAGATACGGTGATCACGAACCCATCTTACTCAAGACCTTACACGTGTGAATCTGTAAAAACTCTGGACTTACGTAACATGATCTCTGTTGATCTGATGGAAGCAATAAAGTTTTTGAATTTGCCTGCCTGGTGGAATTGGCATCCTTTTATCGTCAGATTCCTGAAACCCATTTTCAAAGTGGAGACAGTTTTGGCAAGGAACATCTTTCAAAGAGAAAAAGGGGGTAAAATAGACTTGAATATAACAGTAGATTTCACAATGTGTCCATTCAGCTTAAGAAAGCTGGACTTGTCCTATAACACCCTTCGATTCTTCAATACAACGATCCAGTTACATCCAAACACGGTTAGTAGTATCGTAGATCTAGATTTTTCTGGTAACTTATTGGAATATTTTTCACCTGAAGCGTTAGGCCAATCTGCAAATACGGAAAAGCTAAATATGTCGAACAATCATCTGAGCATCATGATGCAACAGTACAATCCTGACTTCAGCGTTTTGTTACATCCTCTAATAAACCTTAAAACGATAGATCTATCGCAGAATGGACTTACAGACCTTCCGACCAACATGTTTATACATAATGGTCACTTGCAACAAATTTACCTGGCAGATAACCTGTTAACCGCTGTTCAATTCCGATTTGATAACCTGGCCAGTCTAACACTTCTTGACCTCAGCGGCAACCAACTAAAGGTATTAAGAGCAGAAACCATGTGGCAGTTTGGAAAAATCTTGGCCATTCAAAGAGCGCTTTCGCGGACTTTAACAGGTAATTCTGAAATTAGTAAGCCGAGCCTGTTTCTACACGGAAATCCATTAGAATGCAAGTGCAACGTGGAAAATATAAATTTCTTAGAATGGACAGTGTATAGAGGATTTGTACAAAACAAAACAGAGCTTGTATGTACTTTGAATGGTGTTACAGTACCAGTATTCTACACTGCTTTACAGAAGACCAGGGCTTACTGCGACATGCTGGAGCAGCAGAGACAAGTTCTGATTCTTTCTGCCAGTTTTGTAACGGCCATGTTAGTCGGTGTCACTATCTTCATCTTCGTTCGAAGACAATTTATCAAAAGGAACGCCATGAAGAATTTTGTCAGAATTATCAAGACTGGGGACAAACTCAAGAATTTGATTTTCTTGTCCTTTTGCAGCGAAGATGGCGATTATGTCCTTGAAAATATTTACCCAAGAATGACAGATGAAGCTTCTAAGGCACTCAAGTGCAATCGAAATTTGATTTGTTGTGGTGACTTGAATTTTCGACCAGGTATGTCAGTCTGTCTCGAAGCGATGCGATGCATTGAAGAGTCGGCCGTCATCATATTTGTGGTATCCAACACCTTCTGCCAGAAAAGCTGGTGCAAAATGGAGGTGGATACCGCCAATGCACAGAGAAAGCCTGTCATCTTACTGATGTTGGAGAAAGTAAAGCCAGAAATAATGACGCCATACATGCGCAAACTGTTCAATCGCTACACAAGAGCCTCCTGGATAGAAGATCAAAATGGCGGTTATCCACATCCGCCCTGGCCGATTCTGATTTCATCTGTGATTGAATTAGGTAGCAAATTTAATGCTGATAACCAAGCCGAGTCAGGAAACGAACCAAGGGATTTAGAAAATCACCCTCAGATAGCAGGCATCAAGGCAAATCGTCACGGTGCAGATGATCTTGACAGAATCCATCTTGCAGGAAAATGAACTCCTGATTTTCGACATAAGAATATGATGCTTATTGATTGAACGACTGTCTTTTTAAGCGGCTCTATGTTTTCGCTGAACAATATAAGTGTCATAACATTTTTCTGACTTTTTGAAAAGTAGTCCCTTACTCCACTAAGCGTGTGATATTTAACACTACACGACAAAATTTCAGTCCTGTCCATACTGAAAACACTTGAAGACGGCAAAGAAACTGTGACTCAAATTAGTGGGATTTGTAGACCTGTGAAAGGACGGTACACATCGTCGGGCACAGAGAAATGCCAGCATTTCGTTCTTTTCCAAAAAAATTCTTTCAAATGCCGTCCTGTTAAGGATCGATAAAACTCGGAATTGTTTGAAAAAGGAGTATGCTTTCAAAAAATGGACATTAATGCGTATGTCAGGTTTACTACCACAGCTTCATGCCTGTAATCATTGCACAAGAACTCAAAATATATTTCGATGACAAAATTAGAGAGCTTTTAGGGTTATGAATAGATTAGTCTCCAAATGCTTCGCCATAAGGAATGTATGCAAAAATATAGACAAATCAAATGTTTTGTGAAGCGAAGTTGGCGAATTAGCTCTAGACACATTCTCAGACAACTTGGCAAATGGTATATGATATATGTACTTTTTTTTATATTGCCACATTATTTCATTATTATTTTCTTTGTATCGGTATATATGTTAACTCTTTATTTTTGGAGTTTTACAAGCTAGGAGCCAACAACTTTCTTTTTATGTATTGGTTTATAGTAAAGGGTGCTGGCATTTTTAAATTTTTCAAAAACATGACTAACTGTTTTGGTTTTATCATGGAGTAATGAAAAATTGCCAGCAACTTACTCTAACACTAACGATTTAGTAAGGTGATAAAATGACAATATCAGTGACATTTAGCCTGATTTTCTGGTGCTATATAATATCAAAGGAGAAAAAAATGTACTTATTATCTTTTTTCACAACAGTTGTCTTAAAATTTTCATCACTCCACAATAGAGCTTGAATCATTACGTTACCTTTACATAAAATACAACCATTACGATACAGAAATACGTCCCAACAGTGCCTCGGTAGTAGGTTTGACCAAAACGTCACCACATTCAAAAAACACAGTGTCCCGTAAGTGACATTATTTTGTCCCGTATGTGACTCGTTCATGACACTGGTGGGAAAGGCAACATTTTGGTAATCTTTTGATAAATTGTGTGCATTGTAAGCAGAAAACCAGAAAAACAAACTATCTTTGGGCATAATATTCAATAACTGTATGACTTTCCGAGCGACTGCTCTTAATAACCAGCTGACTCTAGATTTCAATAAGCCATTTTTTTTTTTTTTTTTTTCAGTTGTTTTATCGAGTATTCTGACATACAAAACCCATTCAAAAACATTTATTAAAACTGTCATAACAATCTTTGGCATATGTTGTAAAATACTTGGATAAAGTATGGACCAAAGAAACGATACAGAGAGGAAGGCTTGTTTTACAAATGTCCCGTAAGTGACAGGTGCGCACAGGTTCCTGATAGAGCTTTCGAATCGAAGAAATCACATCTTTCTATTCGTAAATATCGACTGAAATCGTGTATCAAAGTTAAGGAAACATGTTTAACAGGTACTGTTTAAGAAAATACTACTAATCCACATACCATGGAAAAAGAGGGAAAAAAAGGTTTATGGCATGGAAAAAGGAGACTCGGCCACGTTATGCTTTCCCACATGCAGCCTTTATGCATCACCAGCAGAATTTTAACCATCATTAAAGTGTGAAATCCAATTGAGTGAATACCAGGCTGTGTTTTACTTACAACTTAATAGGCAGACACTTGGCTTATAGAAGTCCTCAACAAGAACAGTTCATCCTCGTAACTTACAGGAAATTCACAGATCAAGTCTTCCTCTGGTATGTTCATATTAAACCTATTCCGAGAATTCAATATTTGGACTCTCCTAATTTATAAACGTTAATGAAATGAAATGAAAATAATAATAAAAACATAATAAATAAATTAATAAAATTTGAGCATCACTAAGTAGAGAAAGAATGCCCGTTCTGAGAACTTTAATGTTTTCTGCATTGATTTTAAAAGTTCTGGATCATACAGATGTTACAATTTAAGAGTTGTTTGTATATGTTATTTACAGAATGACAAATCGAATTTTACGTGTGACTTCCTGACGACTTTATAGTACAAAAACTTCATGAACACTGATTTTTTTTTTTTAAACTTTGATTCGTGCACAAGCTGCCGGACATCTGGGAAAGACAAACATATATACCTGAAATAGAAAGCTTTCCCATAACACAACTTTAGGTTAATTCAACTCATACTCCTACAACTTTACTCGTTAACTTTTGCATGTTCCCGTTTTGTATGTGGTGATTACTTACATGGCACATAGCAAACGTTTAAAACGGTATTAAATCACGGAAAAAAAAATTCAATATGATTTTTAAATCCATTATCATTCAAACTTATGATGTATGACCGACTATGATACAGATCGAGTGAAGAAAAGTTCAACATCGTTATTCATCTTCATTTAAAACTTATTCATAATAGACAAAATGATGTCAAAACTTGCTTTCAACGCCAAGAGTCTCTGCGGCTGAAGTTGGAGACATCTTAGAAATCATAAAACATGGATTGCAGCATGAGCGATGCTAGATTAAATATGAAACTTCAGGAGTAACATACGGGACATCAATATGTAACATACGAGGCAGGAGGTTTTCTTCATTTCATAAGTCATGCTATGGGTACATGGTAACGTTAGAACTAAAGTTTTTATTTTAGACTTATTTGCGGTCTACAACATAAACGTTTACCATCTTATCTATTGAAAAGAAAATAATAACATTAATAAATTTTGAGATCTTTAGGACCAACAACTGACGGATTCCGAAAGCAATCTTTCATTCGTAAAGAATAGCGCTAGACAAAATACACCTCTGGACATCAACGGACAGTTAAACCAAACCAGACTGAGAAAGCGACAGAAACTTTTGTAGTTGTCAGTCTTTCGGAAAAGTTAGGTTAACAGAATGTGCTGGATTAATTCTTGTCATAACTGTGATTTACATTGTTAAGAAATTTCATTTTATAGCAGAAAAAACCAGTTCGTAAGGCATCATTTAACGATTATACTGCTGCTATAGACATACAAACTTAAACATGAAATCCTCGTTAGTTATTGTCCCGTATGTTATAATGAAAAATTACGCTCATTGATCAGTGTTTGATTTCGAGGAAATTTCACTTGTTAACATGAAAAACTGCTAATGGTCGCTCGATTACCATGACAGGCAGTCATAAATTCTGTATCTGTAAGTACTGCCATATGCTTTATGCAATCGATTACAACACGAACAAATGTTGTCCCGTAAGTTACTCGATTTCGGAGACAGGGAAATAGACGTCTAAAAAGGACAGAAACATGGTAGCTATGTAGATCAAAACTCTCGTACCGCGTAGTACTGACGTCTTGGTTTAAAAAGGGGTAAACAGTTGTAGGAAGGAAACACTTTTGTTGTTCAGTACACACTTCTTAAGTAACAGTCACTGTTCAGGCGACATGGTGTTTTTAAGCATCCGGGCAACTTCAAATACGCATAATATCGTAAAATGAAGTCAGGAAAAGGTAAACATTAGCTCAAAATATTGAAATAGGTGTGGTCTCAACTTATATTTTACTTTTAGGTCCATTACCTCTATTGATTAATATTTTCAGGAAAGAGTGCTTTAAAATGTGGAGACAATAATTGTCCAGGTTGTCTGAGAATGAGTCTCTAGTATTCGACCTCAGGATCATCAATCCTTTGGAGAAGAACTTTATATCAATCCTATGGAGAAGAACTTTATAATCCTAGCTTCCGTTCTTATCCTTTTCTTCAGTATATTTTGTCATATGATTGTATTGCCTTTTGTTTTATTAAACTCGTATCTCATACTGATGAATAAAATATGTTTAAAGTAAAAAAAAAAAAAATCCTTACCACCATAATTATGAATACGGAACATGCCTAAACTGTTGCGCACACTTCCCACCCAAAGAAAGACTTGTATCAACATTCTAAATTTGTACCGAAAGACTAAACAAGACAGATCTTTGGAAAAAAAAAAAAAACAGACGGCGTAAAAGATACTCGGAAATGAGTATTGAATTTCCCTGGGATCCAATATGAAGAAAAATTGTGAAAAGTAACCACGCCTATAAATGCCTCTTTTTCCGCATTGTTTTGCATATTATCGAAAAGTGATTTTTTCAAAGTAGATATAAACCTGTATTCCAAGATAACATGTTAGTCCAGCTATGATTGGAAAGAAGCTGACACTGCTCGGAATGGTGTGTCTGAAAATATGCATAGTCGGTACATTTAGATTAGTGAGTAAATTTGTAACGTATAAAAGAAAAAAAAATTTTTTTCAAGAAAAGGGGTTAACCCCCCCCCCCTCCCTTCATATTCCTTTGCTTTGGTGTGAATAAGCGCCGTGGAGTATCGATTAATAGTCGCAACCATGGTATATTGGTGTAATAAATGGACGCGAAATAGGGCCCGAAGAGGCGCACAGAATATACACGTCCACATTTTAACTAATTGCAATTACTATTATATACATTCATGACCAGTATTAAGAAGCAGGTCAATAGCTAGCTTATAAAGCTACGCCAAAGAAGGAGACAGTATGCAATCTCCTGTCGGCTACTTCTCCCACGCACACACACAAAAAAGGAAAGCACTTGCCAGCATTAAGTTGGACAAAGTCAGAAGAATCGCAAAAAGTTATTCGACCATATAGGCATGCAGTAAGAAACTTTCTTCATGACAAGGTCTTCACGTAGACAACATAACTGTATCATGCAAAAAATACATGTACTTAAAATGCAGAAATTACTTCAAAAGATAAGAGCATATGAAGGAATTCGTAAAACATGTTGAGAAGACTTTCGATTTATCAAGAAAAATTTAAGCTTATCACTGTGCCTTCTAGCACAGGCCTTTGAAGCTCTATTGGTCTGTCACGGAACACTTATATTCTCCTTGGTCGATCATCGAATATTTAAAGCACATATTGGTGCATCGCTTGTATATCACGGAATACACTCAAATTTACATCTTTATCTCCCGCTAGATGGCATTCTACAAATACACATCTAATTTGGGCATTCTGGGTACAGAACCGGACTTCTTTTCAAAACGACAACCGTTACTTTGAATTTCAAAATAAAATAAACGTTTACTCAATAAAACGCTACCTGGTGTGATTCATTCAGTTATGATCAGCTAGTATGTAACCTGTGCACCGGCCATTTATTAAAACAGCCTCATACAGGCTTGGGCAATAGCTTCAGTATAAGCGCTACTTTTCCCATATAATTGGGGAAGGGTGATGCGTCATATCAGACAGGTCGAATCTTCTAAGAATATGACATGCGCAAACAACGAAATTTACATTAACACCGTTTCTATAAATAGCACATTGGAGAATCCATCTATACAGTATATAACAAGTTTTACTATATACGATAAGAGGGAATCGCCAATGTGCTTTTTATATTAACGGTGTCCGATATTGAAAATTTCACCTTGATAGATCAATGGAGTTTCAGAGGCCTATGCTTTTAGATACTAAAAGGGTTGATAGCGTCACTAACATACGTATATTCGACGCTAACTGTAGCAGTGGAAGTAAACATGACATATAAAAAATAAGTCAAAATCTTTATAGCCAAGGCTATTGAGATTGACAATAGAGACCGTCAATCTTCTAGAGCGGAAGGTCTTTCCACACTATCTTAACTTAAACTAGTCATGTGAAATTAGGCTACTGCATTGCACACACTTCCAAATATACATTCAAAGCACGGTCTGCAACCGCGCGCAAACGATGCGAGATCAATCATATCTAAATGTCTAAGGAGATAAGCAGATGCGTCATGTCGACCAAGCACTGTTCGGCATCTGTCTAAAATTTGTCTCACAGAAACCATTACAGTTCGAAAGACGCAGAGCTTGAGAGGTGTCAAAGATGACAATTGATGAAAAACAAACTAGAAACAGTAAACTCGAAAACGTTATCTGAAAATCTTTGTATAGAGCAGAAATAAGCTACTTGCAAAATATGTGCGAACAGCCCAGTTATATTTACACTGGAACCAAATATTGCCATTGAACAGCTCAACTGCTTCTTTTCTTATAAATGACATCAAATAAGCCACCTTGGAAAGTTCTACCTCACTCAAAGTACCTATACAGATTTTTAGAGGAACAGATTGCAGTCAGGCAGTTTTCTTCAAAAAACTGTCCATTTTTTCAACAATTAATGTGTGCACTGTGCAGGTTTACCGAAAAGAAATAAGCCTTGCTAGAATGAGCGATACCTTCTCTTTTCTTGTTATATTACCTTTTCTCAACATTAATTAATCAGTCATGTTGGTGTTTTTTGATCATGCATGCTGTTCAGTCTTAATCAGTGTAAAGATCAAAGCATAGTTTTTATTCTTCGGAAGTTTTGTTAATATTGAAACAAATCAAGCGACCCATTCTGGCCATCAACTTCGTTTCTGTAAGTTTTCATAGTACAGGTTCTGAAGTATTTGATTTCCCCAAAATTATGGCATTGCTTTTGCATCCGACGGTGTTAAGACAGAGTAAATCACATTTACTTTGTTTACTTTACAAATAAGGTCAGGTACGGAGGAGGGTTGTCCTTAAAGTTTTGGGACTGCTTTAATAAAACGAAATCTACACGTCTAATTTTATCCAGAGTTTTTGAGCCGAGCCCCGGTAGTTCAGTCGGTAGCGTACAGGACAGGGGCTCGCTGGTTCAATCCCTGGCTCGGCCAATTTCTTTCCGAGAATTGATGATAGTCATTGCGACTGGATTCATTCCTTTTTCATTGCTGGCCATTGTTTCGACGATGGTTATGTGGGAAAGCAGTCAGTGGCTTGGTAAGAATATTATGTGGAGTACTAGTAAAAGAAACTCCAGGAAAGCAAGGGTTGGTACACTGGCCACCGCGATATCGATATAACTGAAATAATGTTAAAAACAGCGTTCAACACCATACAATACAATCCAGAATTTTGATCTAATAAAAAGATCATCTGATGAATATGTTTGGAAAATTTCTTTAAAATCGGACGGGTCAATTAATCAATACAAGCCAATGAACATACAGCTGCAATTCAACGCGGAGCAGTTTGACGACGTCAATGTCGTTTAAGTGCAACGACGTACATCACAAATGTTTGTGCGCATCCTACTGCGCATGTGTTTTTGTCATGGATAGTGAATCAAAAGTGCACCTATGTATTTTTTGCGCATATGGTAATACTATTGGTGCTCTGAAACAAGTAGCACTTTCTTCGGGTAGTATTAGCAAAGAGAAAAAAAAATGGATCTGTGAACTGTCACCGTGAAATAATTAAAATACTGTTGACTCGGCGTTACACACCAAACAAGCAAACAAAGGCAGGAAATTTAAAGCTGTGGATGTTTAGCTGTTTCCACTTTAAAAATTATTGTAAGAAAAGGAGAAATCGCTCCTATTGAGCAAATTCTCCTTTTCTCACTACATGTATGTCTGCTGGGCTTATATCCTATTTTTTCCTTGAAAAAAATAACTTCTACAGTGACCGTCATCCTTGTTTTCTGCCGAAATAAGCACGGATAGGTGTCATTTTCATTTTTTCTTATTGATTAGAATGATAAATACTATAAGTGTGGAAATTTTAAAGAAAAATCTGTCCCTTAGAAAGTATGTACATATTAAGGATTAACCCTTAATTACGGTAGGTCAAATTATCTCCCTTCTTAACTCAATGGTCTATATATATCATGCATATCTGTTCATTTATCATGATCAAAACCAGGCTTTTTATATAGTTTTTGTGGAAAACTAAATGACTTTTCATTAAAATAATGTTTATTTTTATAATCTTCCGGTAACTTTCTTGTTTGACTAACTATTAAAGAAAAGCGTGTTAAATCCAATACAAGCTGAATTTTGGAACCGTTTATACCTTTTTCAAAGGCAAATTTCTCAGAAACGAGCTCGGTGACCCATATCATTTTTTTACTGCAATCTCCGAGAGACATGACGAGCTTTGTATGTGCAAAGTTTTCAAAAAATCTGCCCGTTAGAAAAATTTGTGATATACGTCGTTTAAGTTTCTCAAAGTACTCTGCACCAGCATCCACACATTTCTTGTGCCCTGTAACCCACTGTAAGAGTATGTCTCTAAGCCATTATTTAGGATGTGCTCCGACTGCTGATTCACCGAAGATTTACGGACGGGGATAACAATAAAATGTGACCTCTTGAGTGCACACAAGGTAAAATGTTGACCAAACAACAGACGACGGACGATCGATACGGCAAGATCCCATGAGCTCACCTAGAGCAGTTTGTGCTCTGGTGAGCTACCTGTAAATAATATCAGGGATAAAGGAGAAAATGCTGCTATCTAGAATTTTCTTCTTCTCCTAACATGTTTTCCATTCGATCAACATCAATTTCCATCATGTAAACAACATTCAATTTATTGTCTAAAAATGCTTTCAATTTCGGCATGTCTTACATTTTGTTGTCTGGTAAAGGGTTTAATATGAATTTCAAAAATGTAACCTTACATTTTCATTTTTAACCCTCAAACTGCTAAATAAGAGAAATGAAAATTTTAAGGTGAATGTGAAAACCCAAATTTGGCCATTTTTCCCCCGAGGAAAAATATCTCCTTATCTGACAGTGTAGATCTAAGATCAGCCTGTACGCTCTGTGCAGTCTGATCCTGATTTACACTGTCTGCAAAAAGTACTTGGGTCGCGCTTAGCAACCAAAGTGTTTTTATTCTGATCACGCCATGTACTTCATTTCTTGAAGTATTCTTGATCTTTCTAGTCCATAGAAAAGAATTCTTGTACACTTGCTTGTATCAATAATAAAAACAAGAGGGGCATTGGCCCTAAAGCACTCAGCTAAGTAAAGTCATCTGGCAATCTAAGATTGATTAAGTTGAACACATTTTAATTGTGACGATGTAAACACGTGCGTGCTAGTGACCTACTTTTTTAACCAAATGTGACCCAGTTTTGAACCTGTCAAAGATGTTATCTAGGAGCCACATTATCTATCTGATGCTCATGAAACCATAGGGGTCCGTAGTTTGACTCCTGGCACCCATAGACTATATAGTATAATCAAGGGATTTAATTGTATGCAGCCCGTTACTCGCCCCCGGTTACAAAAAAACAACGTATGTTTTCTACCCCATCAGTTATTCTCCTTATTCTTTGGATAACTGATAGCTAAATCATTTGTCTACCAGAAAAACACGACTATTTGTCAGTGGCTTGTGCAATCTGGCTGCTACAGTCCTTCGAACTTGTAACCTCGCACAAAAATCTTCGCCATTGACACGAGTTCGTACATTCGATACTGCCGGTCGCGCATATAAACCAACTAAATTTATTGTTCCAAAACAGTGTCACATGATAAAAGGTGTGAGCAGCTGTACGAAATTTCATTGGTTGAATGCACGACTGTCAGTACATATCAACCAATGAAATTTCTCGTTCCAAACAATGTCACGTGACACAAGACGTCGGCAGCTGTTTGAAATTTGCATCTTGATAAAAAATCCACGAATTCTGAGGCGATTCGACTTTGTTGAACACAAAGACAACAGGTCAGTGATATTTTGAAACATGTTTAATGGGTGTTTGCCGCTAATACTGTGTTTCATTGGATCTAAAGTGTATTTTATATCTTGAAAGTCGGATGTACGAACCCGTGTCAATGGCCAAGATTTTTGAGAGAGTTTACAAGTTCGAGCGACTGTAGCAGCCAGACTGCATTAGCAACTGACAATCAGTTGTGTTTATCTGATAGAAAAATGTTTTAGCTCTCAGTTGTCGAAAGAATAAGGAGAATAACTGTTAGTAAAGAAAAGATACATTGCTTTTTTGCAATCGGGGGCGAGTAACGGGCTGAACAGAGTTAAATCCCTTGATTATACTATATAGTCTATGGGTGCCAGGAGTCAAACTACGGACCCCTATGCATGAAACTTGATCAGAATGTTTGTGTCGATGATATCTCAGGCACGTTTAAAATTGGGTCACTTCAGGCTACAAAGTAGGTCACTGGGAATAATTTTAGAAAAACCTTGTGTGCACTCCGGAGGCTACATTTTCAGCCTGATTCTCATGAAACTTGGTAAGAATGTTTGTCTTGATGATTTCTCTGACTTGTCTGAAATTAGGTCAGGACAGGTTAAAAAATAGGCACTCATGAGTATCAGACAGAAAATGTGGCCTCTAGGGTGCACACAAGATTTTTCTAAGATATATCCCTGTGAGTGACCTTTTTTTATATTGACCTGAAGTAACCCAATTCAGTACTTGACCAAGATATTATTGAGAGAAATATTCTGACCAAGTTTCATGAAAATAAGATTTAAAATGTGGCCTCTTAAGTGCACACAAGGTATTTCTAAGATATGCTCTGGTGACCTATGGTTCTTTTTGTCTTGACGTGACCAGAATTCAAACTTGTACCAGATGTTATCAAAACAAAACATTCTGACCATGTTTTATGAGTATTCGACGGAAAATATGGCCTCTTGAGCGTACACAAGGTAAATGTTAAAGCCTGGACCACAGACAATGCGCAACAGGTGACACACATTGTATAACAGACATAGCGCGATCACAAATGCTAACCTTGAACACTTCTTGCTCAGGTGAGCTAAAATGGTATAGGCAAGTGTTACAAATTAACAATATGTATTTTGATGTGTTTTAATTCTTTAAACAAACAAAAAAAAAAGAAGAATTGTCAAAACTGAAAGTATTTGCAGATGACAATTTAAAATGTGGCTCAGATGATGGCATTAGTCCTTGATAGGATAGAAAACATTTCAGGATAAGGAAAAACAAGAGGGCACTGATGGCTAATAAGTAAAAACACTACAAGCCAAACACTACAAGACTTGGCCAATTGGTTTCAAACTAGAAGATATACAAAATTTTTTCTATAAAATCCTACCCAGGGTAAATCCGTTTTTGACTGCAGAGCTATAATTACTTGAATCCTTGTGGAGGTCCACAAGATAAAGCCCCATACCAAATAATACAGGACTAAAATGTGTGGTTGTAAACAAGAAGATTTTCACAGTTTCCTCAATAAAAGGCTCTTTAAAACATGAGATCCCTGAGACAGGGCTAAATTTAGAAGCCCTAGGACTTACGGTTAGTAAGAAGACTTTTCAAGCCCATGTACAACTTGTGACCCCTGGGGTGGGGCCAAAGTTGACCCCAGGGATATAGTTTGAGCCCTCTTGGTAGAGGCCTATTAGATAAAGCTACATGCAAAATTTGGAAGCACTAGGCCTTATGGCTAGGTGTGAGAAGATTTTTAAAGTTTTCCATATATAAGAGCATGTAAAACTTGTGGCCCCAGGGACGGGGCCAAATTTGACCCCAGGGGCGGGGCAAAATTTGATCCCAGGGCTATAATTTGGGCCCTCTTGGTAGAGGCCTACTAGATAAAGCTACATGCAAATTTGGAAGCCCTAGGCCTTATGGCTAGGTATGAGAAGATTATTGAAGTTTTCCCTATAAATGACCATACAAAACATGTGACCCCCAGGGCAGAGCCAAATTTGACCCAAGGGCTATAATTTGAAGAAACTTGTTAGAGGTCCACTTGATAAAGCTACATGCCAAATTTGGTAGCCCTAGGCCTTATGGTTCCAGACAAGAAGATTTTCAAAAATTTTCAATATTTTTCGGTTTTGTTGCCATGGCAACCACAGTTTTTGAAGGAATCAAATTCTTTCAAGATATTCTGAAGAGGACAATGGCAGGATCATTTCTGTGAAGTTTCATCAAAATTGTATGTGTACTTTCAGAGAAGAAGATGTTTGAAATAAAAGTTAACGCACCCAAGCACAGACGGAAGGAGCTAAAAACAACATTTTCTCCTTTCCCAACCATGTTTTCAAAAGGCTTCGTTCTCAGGGTCACTTAAACTTGAGACTGTATGGTAAAGGGTGAAACAGTGAAGATTTCATGCTGACTAAGAGTGAAAGTTAGCAATTAGTTGCATTACGAACATGTACAACTAATCTTCTAACATATGAATACTTGATCTTTATACATATAAGGAAATGGTGTCATTATCCCTTTGACTCTTTACCTCTTTACCAATTAACAAAATTTTAGACTGGTCCAAATTGAAAGCATTTGCAGAGGACAAATTAAATACTGCTAAAATGGCAAAATTTGTCTTTCATAGGATGGAAAACGCTCTTGGAAAAGGAGAAAATGCTGGTAACCAGCATTTTCTCCTTTTCCCACAACGTTTTCAAAAAGCCTTCTCTTTCAGGGTCGTTCAAACTCAGGATTATGTGGTAAAGAGTTAACAAAAAAAAATCCTGAGATTTAACCATAAGGAGGAAGACTTTTGAAAACACTGTGGGAAAAGGAAAAGATGATGGTATGCACCATTTGCTCAAATCAAGAAACTTGTCTGTGAAAAGGTAGAAAACATTAGGGGAAAAGGAGAAAATGCTGGTTACCAGTGTTTTCTCCTTTTTCCACAATGCTTTCAAAAACCATCTATTGAATTTGTTATTGTGTGGCAAAAAGGGTTAAACTTGAATTGTCATATAAAAACCCTTCTTTTGATCCTGGAAAACAGTCTGAAAATGTGTTGTGTGGTAAGAAGTTACAGCACTTAATTCATCAGTAAATAAACACTTTCAGTCTGAAGACCCATTGGCCAAAATTTATTTCATTATCAAAGCTCTATTGTTCAGTATGTCCAAAGATAACAGAGTAAATCTATGACCAAACTCTTTGTTCTGTGCAGTCTTACCACGATCCAAACAAATTATAGCCAGCACTTTATCCATTCAAGCTCTGGACCTGGCTAATGTTGCTGTTGGCAATAGTCTTGAGCAAAATCACAGACTGTTCATACAGAGGTGTCTGATCTTTGATCTAAACTGTCCACTACTTACCAACATAACATTTTAGCAAAACCAACCATGAAATTATAAATACCAGTACTTCGGCTGTTATTCCTAACTGTAAAGGTCCATTTGATTAACCCTTTACAACACAGTTCCAAGTTTTAACCATTCGAAAATATTGTGAGAAAAGGAGAAAATGCTGATAACCAGCATTTTCTCCTTTTCCTGCAATGAGTTCTACCATTTCCAAGATAATTCCAATCATTTGACCCACATGTAATGTGTTGTCTGCAACTTATTCCAGTCTAGACAAGTCTAAAATTTCGTTGTTGAATAAAGAGTTACTTCCTGGCTGCAATAGAAAAAGGTTTATATAATAATGCACTCTACTCACAAACAATCAAGGATATGAATGGATCATAAACATGCATGTATACATTGTCTCCTATCATGTGATTTTCACACAATACTAACTGTAGCTGACTTTCTACATCTTTATAGCCCTCTAACCAAACAACCCTATTTGAATGAGCTGTGGAAAAAAGCTTTTGAATATATTTTTGGAATAGGAGAAAGTGATGGCAACCAGCATTTTGTCCTTTTCTACCAGGATGAAGACAAATTGCATCATTTAAGTCAGATTTACTTTGTCATCCGCATATGGTTTTAATTAGGAAGAGTCCAAAATTTGCTGATAGAAAAGGGGTTAACTCTTTACCAGATGAAACAATGTTAGATTTATTGAATGTATCATATTTAACACTGTAACACAGTTTTCAACATTATTTCTGTTATACTGCAGCTGCCAGTGCACCTATCCATGCCTTCCTGCAGTTTCTTTCACCAGTACCTGTACTTTGCACAATATTCTTCTGCACATTACAATTATAAAACAAGAGGGCCATGATGGCCCTGAAGTCGCTCACCTGAGTCTTTTGACCAAACATGACCCATTTTCAATCTCTTTTGAGATATCATGACAAACATTCTACTAAGCTTTTATAATTATTGGACTGAAAATTTGGCCTCTAGCATGTACACAAGCTCTTTCTAGAATTTCTCTCAGTGACCTACTTTTTAGCCAACCATAGCCAATTTTCCCATTGTACATATTATCAAAACAAAGATCCTGACCACCTTTCATAAGTATTGGACAGGAAATGTGGCCTAAAGAGCATACACAGGCTTTTTCTAAGATTTGACCCAATGACCTAGTTTTTGACCCAACATGACCGCTTTTTGAAGTCTTCTGAGATGTCATCAAGACAAACAATCTGACCAAGTTTCATGAGTTTTGGACTGAAAATGTGGCCTCTAAAGCATACACAAGGTTTTTCTAAGATTTGATCTAGTGACATAGTTTTTGACCAAACATAAATGATTTTTGAACTCTTCCAAGATATCATCAAGTCAAACATTCTGACCAACTTTCAAGGAATTTGGACTGAAAATGTGACCTTTAGAGCGTACACAAGGTTTTTTTAAGATCTGACCTAGTGACCTAGTTTTTTGCCCAACATGACCCATTTTCAAACTTGTCCGAGATATCATCAAGACAAAAACTCTGACCAAATTTCAAGAGTTTTGGACCAAACATGTGGCCTCTAGAGCATACACAAGGTTTTCCTAAGATATGACCAAGTGACCTACTTTTTGACCAGACATGACCCATTTTCAAACTCGTCCTACATATAATCAAGACAAAAATTCTGACCAAATTTCAAGAGTATTGAACTGAAAATGTGGCCTCTAATGTGTGCACAAGGTTTTTCTAAGATTTGACCTGGTGACCTAGTTTTTTGCCCAACATGACCCATTTTCAAACTTGTTCGAGATATCATCAAGACAAAAATTCTGACCAAATTTCAAGAGTTTTGGACCAAACATGTGGCCTCTAGAGCATACACAAGGTTTTCCTAAGATATGACCTAGTGACCTACTTTTTGACCAGACATGACCCATTTTCAAACTCGTCCTACATATAATCAAGACAAAAATTCTGACCAAATTTCAAGAGTATTGAACTGAAAATGTGGCCTCTAATGTGTGCACAAGGTTTTTCTAAGATTTGACCTGGTGACCTAGTTTTTGACTCAGCATGACCCATTTTCCAACTCGTCTGAGATATCATAAAGACAAACATTCTGACCAAGTTTCATGCGTATCTGACTGAAAATGTGGCCTCTAGAGCTTACACAAAGTTTTTCTAAGATTTGACCTAGTGACCTAGTTTTTTACCCGACATGACCCACTTTCAAAGTCGTCCGAGATATCATCAAGACAAACATTCTGACCAAACTTCAAAAGTATTGGACTGAAAATGTGGCCTCTAGAGTGTGCACAAGGTTTTTCTAAGATTTGACCTAGTGACCTAGTTTTTGACCCGATATGACCCACTTTCAAACTCATCTGAGACATTATCAAGACAAACATTCTGACCAAGTTTTATGAGTATCTGACTGAAAATGTGGCCTCTAGAGCATACAAAAGGTTTTTCTGAGATTTGACCTAATGACCTAGTTTTTGACCCGACGTGATCCATAGATGAATAGATGAATAGCGTTTTAAGGCCCGTCGACAACTTAGGTCATATTGGGCGCACTTACTTAGTAAACAATAATGCGAGGTGAAAATAACATACATGTGCAACAACATAAGACAAACATGATAAATGAGGAATGGACAAAACACAAAATGATGCCCCTTTTGTCGCCTTTTACGACATGCATGCTGTCACTTTTGTTCCGCCAGATGAAATGGCAGATGTGACGATCGCGGGACTGCAGTGGTTTATTCTTATACCCCCGATTAAACCACACGGGGTCCCACAGGCCAATTGATTCCCATTCCAAACCCTATTTACATCGAGAAAAAAATACAGGATTTGGAATAAGAACTACCCAGCCTGCTGCAATCGACGTGATCCATTTTCGGACTTGTCTAAGACATTATCAAGACAAACATTCTGACCAACTTTCAAGAGTTTTGGACTGAAAATGTGGCCTCTAGAGCATACACAAGGTTTTTCTAAGATTTGCCCTAGTGATCTAGTTTTTGACCTGACAAGACTCATTTTCTAACTCGTCTGAGATATCATCAAGACAAACGTTCTGACCAAGTTTCATTAGTATCTGACTAAAAATGTGGCTTCTAGAGCGTACACAAGGTTTTTTTAAGATTTGACCTAGTGACCTAGTTTTTGACCCAACATGACCCATTTTCGAACTCGTCCGAGAAATCATCAAGACGAACATCCTGATTAACTTTCAAGAGTATTGGACTGAAAATGTGGCCTCTACAGCATACACAAGGTTTTTTCTAAGATTTGACCTGGTGACCTAGTTTTTTACCCAACGTGACCCATTTTCAAACTCTTCCAATATATTATCAAGACAAACATTCTGACCAAGTTTCATGAGTATCTGACTGAAAATGTGGCCTCTAGAGCGTACACAAGGTAAAAGTTGACGACGGACGACGCACGCCGGACGCTGGACACAGCACGATCACAAAAGCTCACCTTGAGCACTTCGTGCTCAGGTGAGCTAAAAAATGATCAGCCGTCACAGAAAAATGAATCCCATCGCAATTGACTATCATCAATTCTCAGAAAGAAATAGGCCAATCTGGGGATTCCAACCAGCCAATCACTGGTCTCAAGTCATGTGCACTAACAACTGCACTATCAGAGCACGGCTACAAAATTTCAGCCTTGTCTGAATCACACATTAGATGTTGCAGAATTGAAGAGATTTGTCTTTACAGGGGTTGAAACTATGGAGTGAAAAGGAGAAAATGCTGGTAACCAGCCTTTTCTTGTTTTTCCACAATTCTTCATTTAAAAGCCTTACCTTTTAGGGCCTTTAACTTTTACCAAACGACAATTATTTTAGATTGGTCCAAATCGAGAGCATTTGCAGACGACATATTAAATGTCGAGAGCATTTGCGGACGACATATCAAATGTAGCTGAAATGATGCTAATTGTCAGTGAAAGAGTAGAAAACCTTGTGCGAAAAGGAGAAAATGCTGGTAACTAGCATCTTCTCCTTTTCCCACAAAGTTTTCAAAAGGCTCCTCCTTCAGGGTCGTTAAAACCAGGGATTGTTTGGTAAGGAGTTAAATCTTGGGCATGTGTTGTGTAAAGGGTTAAAGAAGTCCACTTTTGAAAACACTGTCACTAAGACAGAAACTGCTCAAATTTTCAGTTTTTCCTGTTCCAACAATATTTATCAATGTATTCATATATCAAACTTTAACTCTTTCAGACCATCCATATTTCAGTCCTTTAGTACTACAGAATCCCATTTTAGCAGCCCTCATGAAAACAAGCTCAGCTTTTGAAAACACTTTGGGATAAAGTGAAAAATGCTGGTAGCCAGCATTTTCTCCTTTTCCAAGTACATGTATGTTTTCTACTGTATCAACGACGTTTATCACAAATGTATGCACACATCCTACTGCACATGTGTTTTTGTCATGGATAGTGAATCAAAAGTGCACCTATGTATTTTTCGCACATATGGTAATACTATTGGTGCACTGAAATGGGTTTCCCTGTAGATAATAAACTAGTCAAAGCCTGAAGTAAATATCTTCAATATTAATAGATATGAGAAAATATCTCAGTTTTTGCATAAAGACACAGATGACAACAGGGGCTACAACAATACATGAATGTTTTTTTTGAAGACAGCAGACCAGAAAACAGGAAATATGAAAAGTAGAGGTTATTTGATTGTTTCTTTGGTATTCAACACTTTCTTTAACATTATTTTTGTCATATCACAGTGACCAGAGCACCTATCCACACGTTCCTAGTTTCTTTTCCCAGTATTTTAAACAACACTCTTATTTAAGCCATCAGCTGCTTTCCATCCTACCCTATTTAACTCCCTTGATAAAATCCTCAAAAACATTTGCAGATGACACATTCATTGTGACCAAGATGATTGGATTTGTTTTTGAAAGAGTAAAAATTTTATAGAAAAAGAAGAAAATACTAGTAACCAGCATTTTCTCCTTTTCTCACCATGTTTTCAAAGACCTTTTCCTCCAGGTTGTTAAAGCACAATTTTGTATGATGAAGGGTTAACTTTTTCAGCTTCATACGCAAAAAATGGGAGCTTTTTCCGATGAAATAGACCAAGATCAGACTGCACAGAATATGCAGTCTGCTCTTAGGTCTATACTGTCCATTTGTTTTGTTAGGCCTATGAGATAAAACACTTTCTGCATTTCAATAGATCATATTATCAGCTTACTTCAGAGGTCGAGTTTATATATTTGTCCCTAAAACAGTTAAGACTCAGATACTGAAATTTTGAGGTGGTTATAATCTTGAACAAAAGCACCACATGCAGGTACCAACCACAGTTTACAGTTGCTTTTCAGTGAAAATTCTACCCCAAACAAGACGTGTCACTGAGAAGTGACTGATGCCTCTAAACGTAACCCCCCAAAATTTGTCTTTAAAACGTATTTGACCTTCTTGTGACCTTGACTTGACCTACTGACCTTTTTTTTGTGCAACATATTGTCTTTACGTGCCTAACGATTCTACAAAGTTGTACTGAAATTCAAAAATGATTAAAAAAGTTAAAGACCAGACACATATACCCCCAACACATTTGACCTTGCTAAGACCTTGAGCTTTAACTTACGGACATGACTCTTGCACATGACACATCATCTTGATGTGGTTAACATTTGTGCAAAGTTATTTTGAAATTGAGTCATAGGAAAAAAAGGCCAGACACAAATACTACCCCCCCACCCTCATACATTTGACCTTGCTGTGACCTTGACCTTTAACCTAGACATGACTCTTGCACATTACACATCCTCTTGATGTGGTTATGTGTTTTAAAATTGATTCGTAGGGAAAAAAGTTAATGCCGTGACACGAAAATGGACTGACAGACGAATGAATGGACGTACATACGGACGAACAGATGGATGGACAGACAGACTAATCAAAAACTATATGCCCGGGAAAAAAAATTGGGGGCATAAAAAGGGGAATAACTTTGCAAAAAGTAAGGATTACCTGCCTTTGTTTTACAGGTGCCTAACTGGCCCAAGTTTGAAGAATATATCTTCAGTAATAATACAGACATGAGGAAAAGTCAAAGTTTGTGCATCATGAACAATGACAAGCTCAGGGTATACATTCTGTACAATCTTAGCTTGATCTAGGTCAATACAGATAACTATTTTTTGTTTAAAACGATGACACTATCAATTCTTCCGGAAATGAATTAAACACCATGAAAAAAGGAACAAAGTGTTTCAAAACCCTTGAAAAAGGCAATAGCCAAAATATTAAAACAGGGAGTGCCTTTTTTATAGCATGTGTTTTTTCCAAGACCCCTGTAGAAGACAAGCTTTAAAATCACATCTGGGCCTGTATTCACCAACCAATCTACAATGCATTCTTAGTCCAATTGTAGATTAAAAAACTAATGCAATTCCTGGATGGTTAACCCATTTCGTTTAGCCAATCAGAAATTGTGTTACTCTAAAGTTGAAAAAGTTCTCGAGAATTTGACTCCAAATGCCATAAAGAAAAAATGGTGAATACATGCCCTGATGTCTGAACCACTGAGCTGCAAAGGGACCTAATGTAAATGATTTAAAAACAATGAAAAACGCAACATAATTTAATAGATGATCAGACAGTTACTTACAAAATATGTATATCATAGAACAACTTATATGTACATGGGCTGGAACCATGGTTCTAGAGACATAAATAACCTCAAGTTAAAATTAATATTTAACCATAAAGTGCTACACCATCAGAAATAGACATGGCCTGTATTCACAAAGCATTTTTAGACTTCTTCTGGATTTCGAAAGAAACACATATTCTGATTGGCTAATTTATTTGGTCTAACCAATCAGAATTTGTATAGCCAATCAGAAATTGTGTTACTCTGAAACTTAGAAAATGCTGGAGAATTAAACTGAGAATGCTATTAACCCTTAACCAAACAATCCTTGTTTGTTTTTTTTTTTCTAATTTGAAAGATCATTACTTACATTTGCACTATTATGTTTTCTGAAAACATTATTGAAAAAGGAGTATACAGTGGTTAGAAGCATTTTCTTTTTTTTCACAGTGTTTTCCTCCAATAATTCTTAAAGACAAATTCAATCATCTGAGTTATATTTAATATGTTATAAAATCTTTAAATGTGGACAAGTCTTAGAAGTAGAATGTGGACAAGTCTCAGTTTGAAAATATTGTGGGAAAAGGAGAAAATGCTTGTTACCATCATTTTCTGGTAACAAGCATTTTCTCCTTTTCCCACAGTGTCTTCTACCCGATCTAAGATTAATACCATCATTTGAGCCATATTTAAATTGTCATCAGCAACTGATCTCAATTTGTACAAGTCTAAGATTTTGTTCTATGGTAAGAAGTTAACAGTGTTTGGCAAGTACAGGCCCTAATCTTGATCCTAATCACCTACAAAGAAACAACCATAGCTGTGTTAAGCACTCCAAGGAATAGTGATGAAGAGAACTGACAAAACCTATCATACTATTTTATACCGTTACCACACAGTGCCGACTTTTACGTACCCCAGGAGGAAGGTTTTAAAAAACATTGTGGGAAATGGAGAAAATGCTGGTAACCAGCATTTTCTCCTTTTCTCACAATGATTTATACCCTATGAAAGACAAATTTCATGTTCAGAGTAATATTACATTTCTTGTCTACAATTTCTACCATGTTGAACAAATCTAAAATTTTGCTGTGTGCTAAGATTTAAGCACTTTCATGAACCTTCTGCCTTTCATTTATGAATTCACAGAATAAGTATGACCAACTTCAGAATCTGTATTCACCTTCTGTCCTCTCTGGAAAATTATGTGGGATCTTTTGTCCTCTCATGTATAATTGTGTGGTACTTCTTGTTCACCCCACAAAAAACGCTGTGGTAGCTTTAGCCAACCAGTCTCTGTAATCCTATAGTTGACTTTGAAAATAAATAAATATCGAAAGTTTTCTAAACAAAAGCAGTCGTCAGTTCTTTAGTTTCTTCTTTGTAGAATCCTCTTGCATCCGCTGTTGGTATTCCGCCATAAGCGTCATCTGTGTTTCCTGACTCGTTGGACAATATTTGCTAAACTCCATTGTAAATTCACCTTTACCTTGAGTTTGCGATCGAAGTTCACCAGCAAACCCGAACATTTGATTTAAAGGTACCTGTAAAGTAATAATGAAAAAACTAGTGATCTGGGGTTTGTTTAAAATCCTTCACAAAACAATCCATTGTTTTAACGACCCCAAGGAAGAAGGCTTTCGAAACCAGCATTTTCTTCTTTTTCCACTGTGTTTCCTTTACTTTCATAAAACAAATTCAATCCTTTGACCCTTAGAGTACTGAATATTATTGAAAGAAGCACTTTTAAATAGGAAAAACATCTGAAATATTGCTGTACCAAGGGTTTTTTTGGCCAGAATATGTAACAAAAGAGTGGACAGTGTAGATGCAAGATCAGACTGCACGTTCTGTGCAGTCTGATCTTGATCTACATTGTCCACAATAACAAGTTAAGTCAGTTCCAGGGCTTTCAGGATTAAGCAACATTTGATTTGTTGTCTGCAAAATGCTTTCAACATGGATCAGCCTAAAATTTTGTCGTCGAGTAAAGGAAAACAATTTGATCTTTCTGTATCAGTACTGAACTCCAACGGGACTCATTTAACCCTCTACCAGACGACAAATTTGTAGCCTTGTCCTTGAAAGCATTTGCAGACGACAATTTCAATGTGGCTAAAATGGTGCAAATTTTCTCTGATTAGGTAGAAAACATTGTGGGAAAAGGAGAAGATGCTGGTTACCAGCATTTTCTCCTTTTCCCACAATGTTTTCAAAAGGACTTTTTCCTAGGGTTGTTAAAAGTCAGCATTGTGCAGTAAAGGGTTAACCCTTTACAAAGGTGAAGAAGTAACCTTTTTTTACTGTATTGTTTTCAGCAAAATTAAAGGAGTTCTTCTTTTCCTCAAATGTTTAACCCATTCCAAAAAAATTTTTTTTCCAAAATATGAGAAATCTTTAACAAGTTGGTTTGTCTCACTGAAGTGAGAAATACCCCTCCTGCCCCTATTAACTCTTTCCATACTAAAGACGACATCAGAAGCTTTTGTGGACAGTGTAGTTTAAGATCAGACTGCACAGAACATGCAGTCTGATCTCTGATCTGCACTGTCCACTGCTTCATTCTAGATTATGGCCGAACTACCTCTTGATCTTGCAGTGGAACTGTATTTGTAGCCTTTAAAAAAATGCAATTTATTTATCTAGTAATGAAAGAGTTAAGATAGCATCTCTGCTAATTTCCAACATTACTAGGCCCTGAAACTGACCACTACAACATTTATGAGGACTATCCTACCTCACTGAAGACAGACATTCCCCATACAACACAGCATTTCTGTTAGTTGCACCTGATATCACCAGGCCCTGAAAACTGACCCTTTCTACATCTACAAGCACTATCTGACCTCACATTGCTGTGTTAATAGCCCTGACCCCATGGACTCTATGCATCTCTATTTATAACCTCTCATTACTGTACCCTGAAACTGACCACTACTATATTTACAAGCAAATCTAACCTCACACTGCAGTGTTACATATCCCTCCTGTCCTTCTGTGCCCATTATCACAGCATCTCTGTTAGTTAAACTTCCCATTACTGTGCCTTGAAACTCCTCTGGTATGTTCACTTCAACATTCATAACTGGCTCTAATAACTGCCAAGCCCCTTTTTCAAATACTATGAAGAAAAAAAAAAGGAAAAAATCTACATGCAGCCTGGCAGTGAACTTCATCACTTACTGAAGATGAAACTTCTGAACACAGTGTCTTCACTATCACGATATACCAATAAATTTTACAGCTCAAATGCATGCACTGCACACAGGCAAACTCTGACAGAAAAATATATGTATCTAGATAGTGCCAAATACGGTTCCTAAACTGTATCTACACAGTGCCAAATATGGTTCCAAAACTGTATTTACACAGTGCCACATACGCTTCTCAAACTGTATCTACACAGTTCCAATTATGGTTCCAAATCTGTATCTACACAGTGCCAAATATGGTTCCAAATCTGTACCTACACAAAACCAAATATGGTTCCAAAACTGTACCTACACAGTGCCAATTATGGTTCGAAATCTGTATCTACACAATACCAAACATGGCTCCAAATCAGTATAATTACGCAACCTGCCAGCAGATTGCTTGAAGCTTGCATGATTGTTCAAAAAAATATATGTATCTAGATAGTGCCAAATATGGTCCCAAAACTGTATCTACACAGTGCCAAATATGGTTCCAATTCTGTACCTACACAAAACCAAATATAATTCCAATACTGCATCTACACAGTGCCAAATATGGTTCGAATGTGTATCTAAACAATACCAAACATGGCTCAAAATAAGTACAATGATGCAACCTACCAGCAGACTGCTTGAAGCTTGTTTGATTGTTCAGTATTAAATCTTATAATATTCATTCCCCATTTATAAAAAATGGTTTTTCACAGTCTAACATGGTATTTCATTTTCTTGCCAATCTTTAATAAAACTGTCCCTAATAGAAATATTTCGTTGTCAGATTTCGAAAGTACATGTATATAACAAAAGGATTTTTTTATAATATTTGCTTCTTGCTGCATTAGAAAAATCTGACATCTTGCAAGACATTCAGCCTTGCAGGATATGAAATTTTTCTCACACAGCTCAACACGCTTACAAACCCCATGAAAGTTACAACACAATAGTCCACATATATCTAGATACTTACCCTTTACCACACAATCCCAAGGTTCAACAACCCTGAGAAAGAAGGCTTTTGAAAATATTGTTGTAAAAGGAGAAAATTTCTGAATAAAATGGTTCACTTGTATCCTGGTATCAAACTGTAGCTCATGTTTACCATTAGTTTACAGGGATATTTTATAGAATATTCTCATATAATAAGGATATTTCATCCTACATCACCTACTGCATACCAGTCTTTGTTTCAAAAGGTAATGAATAATGATTTGAAACCACATGAACACAATTCAGACGTGCCAACAATCATGATTGTACTTAACCCTTTATCACACAATCCAGTCTTTTAACGACCCCGAGAGAGAATGCTTATGAAAACACTGCTAGAAAAGGAGAAATTGCTGGTAACCAGCACCTTCTCCTTTTACCACAATGTTTTCTACCCTTTCCAAAACAGAATTTAATTTTTTGAGTCACACTTATTTCTTGTCAACTGTAAATGCTTTCAACTCCGACTAGTCTAAAATTTTGTCATTTGGTAAACAGCTAAGTTTCAAAAAATTTCAGGATGGCATTCTTACCCTTGGAGCACTTTTAAATGAGTCTAACTTTTTCAGATTTCAAAAAACAGCTGAGATATTGCAGTATCGAGGTTGTTCTGGCCAGACCATATTACAAAGTTAAACAGCTGAGCTAATCATTGTCTG
The DNA here is from genome assembly GCA_946811185.2 of Hippopus hippopus. Lineage (NCBI taxonomy): Eukaryota > Metazoa > Mollusca > Bivalvia > Cardiida > Cardiidae > Hippopus > Hippopus hippopus. The sequence continues at coordinate 17,567,617 of OX328110.1, read as the reverse complement.
TTACCTTGTTTCATGGCTCCATGAGCAGCCTGTTGGAATGACCAGTCACTGGAATCTACTTCATGGTGGGCACCTGTTTACAAACATTATGGTAAAACTAGCTTTTAAAATAAAGAGCATCTATTCTAAACCTTTTACCAAACAATCATATTATGACAAGAATGGAAGAAGACTTCTGAAACACGGAGAATTGCCTGTAAAAAGCAATTTTTCCTTCTCCAACAGTTTTTTACCATAATAGATAACTTAGCTCAATTGTACCAATTTCAAATTTGTCTTCTGTAGTTATTTTCAATTCAGAAGAGTCCAAAATTCTTTGTTTGAGAAAGGGTTCTACTGGAACTATTGCACCCTGACAAATACCCCCAACAGTTCCCTTGTAACTACATCTAGGAAAAAATTCAAAGGGCCACAACTCCTTTCACCCTTTACCACATAATCCTGACTTTTAATCCTGTGAAAATATCCTTTTGAAAACATTGCGGGAAAAGGAGAAAATGCTGGTAACCAGCATTTTCTCCTTTTCCCACAATGTTCTCTACCCTTCCCAAAACAAATTTCAATTCTTCAGTCACCTTTGTTTTGTCATCTGCAAATGCTTTCAATTTGGACCAGTCTAAAATTTTGTCGTTTGGTAAAGAGTTAAGTCAACAAATCAAAATGAAAACTGTAGGCAAATAAAGATTATCAAGTTCAAGGTGAGAGTGTTATAAAAAGGTAAAACCTACTGACATGCAATGAGAATGATGAAATTTTAGTCTCGACTATAAATATTGAAACAATAATGCATACAACAAAATAAATGTGTCTTTAACCTTTACTTAATGATCCTGAGCTTAAACTCTTCACTCAAAAATGAATTGAAAGCATTTGCAGACAAAATAATGAATGTTGGTAAATTATTAGAATTTTTCTCTGATTTGATTCGAAAGTTTTTTTTTCCTGGGTCAATAAAAATTGTTTAGTGCAGGGTTTATAACCCTAGGGAAAAGGCTTTTGTATACCTTGGAGGAGAGCAAAAATGCTGACAACCCGCAAAATGTTTTCTAAAATGGTTTTGGTGCATTCGAAGACAAATCTGATCACTAACGCCACAATTCATTTTTCCTCTGCAATGCTTTTAATGTTGTTAAATCTCAACTTTTGCCATGTGGTAAAGGGTTAGAAAAGATTGAAGAAAAAGGGAGAAAATACTGGTAACCAGCATTTTCTCCTTTTCCCACAATGCTTTAAAAAAGCCTCTTTCCTTCAGGTCATTTAATTACATGTTTGTATGGTGAAGGTTTAAACCAAGTTTTAACACCCATCATAACTCAACAACATCTAAAACATTTACTTACCATCCATTAACACAAATTCTATTCCTGACACTTTATTTCCGACTACCGGTCCTTGGTCACACATCTCCCTATAGCCCTGTGGTAACACATAAAACAGAAAAAAAATTAATAAATGCTAACTGTACAGAGTTTTATGGCGCTTTCAACAATATCTAAGTCATATCATTGCATTGGCCAACTTTTTCATGTGAATCTTTAGTTTAGCAAGTGTTAGGTTAGAGGTCTGTAGTGGATGCTCCCACAATAGACCCTGTGCCTTTAGCGAGGACCAAGCCTCATGCCCAGGTTTTGTAATCTTTGAACATCATCAGTGCGACACACAGGACCATGAACTCACAAATGAGCAAAGCAAATTCTAGTTCAAAAGCTTGGCAACTGAAACAAGTTTGCCAAAATATGACTTTGAAGAAGTCCTTGTAATGTACATGTATGTATAGTCAACTTGAATTAAAATCAATTATATATCAAAACACAAGGAAAAAGGCATAGGTCAATCGTTATATTGGCTGTATAGGAACCTAGCTAATTGAAGATGAAGATATGATTCATTCTAAACATCACTTCAAGAATTTGCTCTTTTAAGAAGAAAACAGTATTCTATTCACCTTTTCTATGCCTGGTTTATACTGTTTTGGAATATTTGTACCAGTAGTGACATCTTTAAATTTCAAAACGGTGTTTTCTTCTGGGCCGAGGGGCTGTGAAAAAAATTTATGAGTCATGCTATGTGAAATGCATCTGCAAAAAGTTTAGACCCAAGTCAGCCTGCACAGTCTGTGTAGGCTTGACCTGGGTCAAAATAGTTTACTATCAGTCAGTTTTCTGCATGTCAAAGGACCAGCCCATCTCATAGTTCAGTCGGTAGTGAGACAAACTGAATTTTATAAATCCATAATCATGAGATGGCTTGCTTGGTATAATAAATGTATATAAATATATCTGTATCAAAATACCAAGTACTGAAATTCTTTTTTTGTTGCTTGTTTCATAAAGAGAAAAAGAATCTTCAGAAAGTTGTTAATAACATAGTATCTTAACCCTTTATCGCACAATGCAGACTTTTAACGACCCTGAGAAAGAAGCCTTTAGAAAACATCGCAGGAAAAAGAGAAAATGCTGGTAACCAGCATTTTCTCCTTTTCCCACAATGTTTCTACCCTGTCAAAGAATGATTGAGCCACACTGAAATTGACTTCTGCAAATGCTTTCAATTTGGAAAATGCCAAAATTTTGTCATCTGGTAAAGGTTAACTAGTTGTCAAACAAACTTGTTGAGTTTTAACTTCTTACCAAACGACAAAATTTTAGACTTGTCTAAATTGAAAGCATTTGCAGATGACAATTTAAATGTGGCCGAAAAGATGAAATTTTTCTTCGATAGGAAAGAAAACATTGTGGGAATAGGAGAAAATGCTGGTAACCAGCATTTTCTCCATTTCCCACAATGTTTTTAAAAGGCTTCTTTCTCAGGGTCGTTTAAACTCGGGAATGTGTGGGAAAGGGTCAAACATGTACCATAAACATGTCTTAGCAAAGTAACTCTTTTGTGTGCATAACCTTCTATAACCCTGGATTATAACATACGTTAAATGTGAAAGTCATTTGTCATAACTTCCAATATTAGTTTCAACCTTTTGATTTAAAAAAAAAAAAAAAAAACAAGCAATTTTTTTTCAATGATATCCTCCGCCGAAAAAGACCTTTTCAAAAACTTACGCTACGGCGTAACTCAAAATCGCTCCCAGTCCGCCATTTTGCATTGAATCAAAAAAAGAAAAAAATTATATCCGCGGAATAGGTTATTGTACACATGTATAAAGTTTCAGATTCCATTCAATGGTATTGGAGATATTGTCCAGGATGGACACATGGACGGACAGACGGACGGACAACGCTAAAACTATATCCCTCCCCCGCAGGGGATAAAAAACTTTGAATCTACTTGTTAAATTTCTTTCCTAAAACCGTTCTCTCAATTTTCAGTTTTAAAATTTCAATGATGGATGAATTACCATCAGGCTGAATCGGCCATTAATCTCTTGCCCTGTCAAAATTTTCAATTGGTAAGGGCCATGCATGTCTTATAAAAGAAATTAGTCCCATATCCATACTTTGTTCCGGGCACTAAGACATGGACTTTAGTCATTACTGAGCTTGAGAAAGTGCTAAAAGACCCAGTCTTGCATACAGAATGGATTTTTGTGACCAGAAAAGTTTTCTCCCAGGATGAGGGAGGGAAAAACTGTAATGAGAAAAGTCAGCTTCAGGGAATAAGAAGCTGTACGCAAAGGCAGAACTAACTGTGAAGAACACACTGCTAATGCAACATTTTACAAACTTGGCAGGCCTGACAACATTTAAAGCACATTCTTGCTATATACAACAAACGTCAAAATAACTTTTGTTATTTTTCAGATTATTCTCATTTGTGCCCTCTAATTCAATATAATATGCTCTATGTTATCAAATACATGTACTTTTAAGTAGAACTATGTCTATATATGAGAATGTGACTGTCTGTATGTGAGAAGCAATTAACAGACTGTTCGACCTACCTCACAAATACCCAACACTTTCCCATATTCTCCTCTACCTCCAGACTGCCTCTTGTGGAAGTAGTCAAACCTGGAACAAAAAATACATGAGCGATGCTCTATGAAAATGAGGCTTAATGCATCTGCAAAAAGAATCAACCCAGGTAAGTGTGTGCAGTCAGCACAGGCTGAACTGGGTTGAAACCTTTTACTATTGGTAAATTTTTTGAACGTCCAAGGGCCAGTTTACCTCATATTCAGTCTCTTGTTGTCTGTTAGACAAAATGGACTTTAATGCACCCATATTTATGTGGAGGCTCACATAGTATAATGCATCTCCATGATGCATTAAACCCCTTTATTAGATATTAATTAAAGACTTAATGGATCCATAATCATGCAATGATTTGCTTGGTATCATGCATCACAGAGATGCATTAGGCCCCCTTTTGCCAGAGCATGGCTCAATTAAAATACAATAGTAATTGTTTGTATTGCTTCTATAATACGAGGAACAGGCAGACATGGTGAGCCAAGTATAACAACTTTAACCGTTACCTATCAATCCCGTGTATCAAAAACTCCCAAGAAGAGAATATCAGAAATGGAGAAAATGCCTCTAACCAGCATTTTCTCCTTTTCCAACAATCTTTTTTATCTTCAAGAAAAAGCTCCATCATTTTAACCACATTCAAACTGGCATCTGCAAATGCTTTCGATTTGGAAAAGTCAAAATTTGGTAATCTGTTGATGGGTAACTTTATGTAATGACCTTTGTGTTATAATGCATCACAGAGATGCTTTAAACCCCTTTTGTCAGAGCACTGCCCACAGCAGAGTAACATGCCCTTGTTATAATTGGATAATTTTAAATTAGTCAAAGTCTGAAGAAAAAAAACTTTAGTACTGAGAGATGCGAGACAATTTCAGTTTTGCACCAGGGAGATGTCAATGACAATGCAGACAGGGTTTTGTCAATACCTCCCGTTTTCTTCAAAAGCAGCTGAGATTAAAATATTTTTAAAGCCTTCTGCTGCAAAAATATGTTACACAACTTTTAACTGTTTACCACACAACAAAATTTTAGACAAGTCCACATTGAAAGCATTTACAGACGACAAAATAACTGAGCATCGAAACTTGGAAATTGTTTTGTGAAGGCTAGAAAACATTGCGGGAAAAGGGCAAAATCTGGTTACTGCTTGTTTTCAAATACTCTCTCAGGGTCATCATAAGTTGGGATTGTGTGGTAAAAGGCTAATACATGGGTGAGCTATATTCACCCATATATCTAAAATCAGGTCTATTTCTTTACTGAAAGAATACCTATCTGATAGGAGAAGACATTCTACTTCAGCCAAACTTGTCTTGCCTTGTGAAAAATTCAAAATTAGACCAATATCTAGAGTTGTAGGTGAATATATCATACATCATAAATATCACCAGATCTACACTCACCTGCATGGGGCTGTTAATGTCTCTCTAAATGCTACTTTAGGTCTTCCCAAAACAACCGGACAATTATATTCTCGCTCTAATCTCTGAAAAAAAAAAAAAGTTGGCTTATAGAATAAAAAACACCACTACATGAGTGTGCCAATGCACAGTTCCTGTTACCTTTTGAGTGAAAATTTTAAGCCAAAAAAAAAGGGGCACTGTCTGGTATAGGGTCCCCTTTTGATAGTTTGCAAGTAGCCTACCCCAGTTTGAAGATAATATGTTCACTACTGAAAGGGATATAAGAAAATGTCACCAATGCACAAGCAACAACAGGACAATGAGAATAGCCAGAGGTTTTCATAAGAAATAGCCAAACTAATACAATGAACATTTTTCTGTTACTGAGAAAGAGCCAGATATTTGAACTTCTTGGTTTATATGTCAAAAGTATATAGAAATTTTGTTGTCAGGTAAAGAACTCATGTCTACATAAGTCCAAATACATGTCATTGAGTACCTGAGATAAACTTAATTCCAACTTATTTGTACCAATAACACATGTTTAGGTCAAAGGATTTTCTTTCAGAAAAAAATCTTAATCAGACATACCAGTGAATAAATATCTAGATGCAGTTCTCCCATTCCCATGGCAACCGTTTCTTCATTATCTTCATCATAATAGACACGAAACGTTGGATCTTCTTTAGTAAATCTAGCTATTCCTTTTGAAAATTTTTCTACATCTGCCTTTCTCTTTGGTTTTATAGACATGGACACAACAGGTTCTGGTACAAACATAGATTCCTGAAATCAAAGAAAGATACAGTCAAACTGTGTATGTATATGACTCTTTTCAACAGAGTGGGTTTAGGTCTGCAGAAAATGTAAATGTATGCATATGGTGTATTTAACTGTAGAAAACATTGTGACAATAAGTAAAACTGCTGAAGATGAGCAATTTTACATTTGAAAACAATGTTTTGCAATGTCTTGGTTTGCTGATTTTGAATATCATTTTTCGTAAGGGTCTTCAACCCTTTACCAGACAATCCGGACTTTTAATGACCCTTAGGAAGAATGCTTTTAAAAAACAATAAGGGGAAATGAGAAAATGCTAATTACCAGCATTTTCTTCTTTTCCCACATTGTATTCTACCCAATCATAGAACTTGTTCCCTTATTTCAATTTCAATTATGTGGCCTGGTGATGTTTTTGATAAATGTGTCTTTTCCACTGAATATACATGTAAGTCATAACTAGAACTTGTTTTTCTACAAAAAACAGAAGTCTCCCCACTTTTTGGTGGCAGAAGGATTGATATATCACCAAGGCAATTTCTAACCGAAATAATGGTCATTTTTAGAGCAAACAATCTAGTTGACACAACAGGCTGTACAGCCGCAGAAGATGGTTAGGGGCTTGAAATTCCAGATATCAGAAGTAGTGGGATTGTACTCTATAAAAAGGGAAAACAAAGGCACAGATCATGCTAGACGGGTATCTCAACGGTTTTCAAGTTATACAGTGGACACAAAATTGTACGTAAAATGAGTAAGGAAAATAATCAAGGGAAATAACTCAAAAAATATACAAACCAGAGTTATGTTTCTTGCGCAAGACATATTGCCTCATTGTGGTTCAGAAATGTATGAAGTTTCATCAAAATATCTCAAACGGTTTTCAAGTTATAGAGCGGCCACTTACTTGTACAGAAAATGACCAAAGGGAAATAACTCAAAAAATATATAAGCCAGAGTTATGGTTCTTGTGCATGACACATCATCTCATTGTGCTTTACAAATGTATGAAGCTTTATCAAGATATCTCTAACAGTCTAATGCAAATTAGGCATCCAATGAATAGTGTACAGCGTATTTCAAGGGTTTATTATTCCTGTTGAAATTCTCTATTGGTATCATAATGACTACTTAGTTGACTTTCACCAGAATGTTTTCTACTCTTTCAGTATTTTAATCACACATGATTAGCTATTTGCAAATGCTCTGAATTTGGTAAACCTAAAATCTAGTAGTGTGGTTGGAGTAAACAACACATGGTTATCGTAGCTTGCACAGGGCCAGTTTCTGGAGGATAAAGTTTGTAACAATGACTTCAATGAAAAAGGGGAGAAGTTTGTGTCAAAAGAATACTTATATGCATGTCCAATGACAGACTGACTAACAGACAGATGTCCAGGTTTATATACAGACTGAGAGACAGATGGATAGGTTGATATACCAATAAACCTGTTCAGTTTTCTTCTGCATTGCCACATGATGAATTTTAACTCTTGTCGAAACTGAAAGCATTTGCAGAAATCAAGATACATTTGTCTTTGATATGGTAGAAAACATTGTGGGAAAAGGAGAACATGCTGATAACCAGTATTTTCTCCTTTTCCTGCAGTATTTTCAAAAAGCTTCTGTGCCAGTGTCGTTAATTCTAGTGACTGTGTAGCAAAGGGTTACCAGCATTTTCTCCTTTTCTAGCCATGTTTTCAAATACTTTCTTCCCAAGATCATTCGACTTTTTACCACATCGCAAATATTTAGTCCAAATGGAAAGCATTAAGAGACGACAAATTTGATGTGGATCTAAAGATGAAATTTTGTTTTAGACAGAAGAAAATGCTAATTACCAGTATTGTCTGCATTTTTCACAATGTTCACGAAAGTTATCGCTGTCAGGGTTGTTAGAATTCAGGATTGTTTGGCAAAAGCGATAAACTCTGGATTATTAGGATTTAAAGTAAAAAAAAAAAAAGAAAGTTCAAAGAAAGCAGTGTTGTCATACCATAGAGAGATTTGTATTTCCCTTCATCACGAATGTGTCTCCACTGGAACAGTCTGTACCAAACAGTGCACAAATATCGCCTGCATAAGCTTCATTTAAATCCTGGAATAGAGATGAAATATAATAACCCTTTAAAAAACTGTTGAATGTTTGAACAACCCTAATGAAGAAGCCTTTTGAAAATATTGTGGGAAAAGGAGAAAATGCTGGTAACTAGCATTTTCTCCTTTTTCCACAATGTTTTCTACCCTTTCAAATGCAAATCCCAATCATTGTGCCCGGTATCTGGTCTCCAGTATTTTCTCGTTTTCAAATAATGTTTTCTAACCATTCAGGGATACATAAATTATTTGAACCCCATTTAATCTGTTGTCTGAAAATGCTTTTAATTTGGGCATGTCTAAAATTCTGTCAACTAGCAAAGGATTAATGTTTGTTTCCCCTCTACAGAAACCTTCCTGATATACTCCCAAAGATGTTAATTAAATGTGCATTGAAATCTTCAAACAGTTTAAACACACATAACATGGTTTTTACCTGAAGTTCACTTGCATGCATACGCCCCAGTCTGGCTACTCGGACTTTTTGCCCTGTCCTTGTATTAACAATTGTGTCACCTCTAGACACACCTCCCTGATATATTCTCATATAGGTCAGCTGTCCAAACTTTCCTGACTGTAAATCAAAACAGAAATATTTTTAGATCATATCATATAGCCTTTCAACTTTCTTTTTGTTTCTAATTAACCCCCCTGGTTCAATCAGTAACAAACAGAGCTAGTAATATGAGGATCTTACTTTGAAATCCAAGCAAGGCTAAACTCTTTTTGATAATTGATGACTGTTTTTGCGCAAAGATCCATTCCTCTCTAAACACTGAAAGTATTTTTCTTGTAAATGTTTCAGTGGAAAACATAGCCAGTGGCTTCAGAAGAGTGTAATTCAAATTAGTGCTTAAAGAAATTTCAAGAATACATGAATAAATGCACTTCTCAACATCTTTAATCCAATACACTTAAACTTAAAAAGTTTAAGTAAACGGGATTTTCAGCCATCGACACTGGTCCATTTATACATTTGGCACAAAAGAGTTCAAGCCAGGAAGATAACAGGATTGTTTTAAATTTACCTCTAGCTTGAATGCAAGGCCGATAAATGGGTTTTCTGTTGTTCTAGCTGGACTCATCGTCTCCAGTACTTCAGTTCTGTAAGAATTAAAATAAGAAAGAAGTTGGGTCAATTCTGCCCCACAAACAAATAATATCCTTTCCCCTCAATTTGCACACTTCTGCAATTAACCACACAAAGCTAATTTTAAGAAGTTAAAGGATTCTCACCTTAGTTCAATCATATACACACACACAAAAACAAAAAATGAAAATGAATATAAATCAGAGAGGCTAAGTCTCCACAGTTAAAGGACAGTTTTTGTTCGTCATTTCTTGACTGAAAATTGGATTTTCATTCATTTGGCGCTCTAAGAGCATAATAAATAACATTATTTATACATGAACTAGTTTCTCCTGTTAACCTTTTCACAACTACTTTTTCTCTATTGATTTGCTAGAAGTACTGTAAAATTGGTGACAGCAGTTAAAACTTCTGTAGTACTTTAAAAATTAATCAAAGTAAGGATTATGGTAAATCTTTAATGTATCTTATCAAGTAGTATAAAAGCATTAACTCTTTACCACATGACAAAATTTGGACTGGTCCACAATGAAAGCATCTGCAGTTGACAAATGGTTCCCAAAAAACTAAAGCTTGTCTTTGGAAGGGTAGAAAACATTGTGGGGAAAGGAGAAAATGCTGGTTACCAGCATTTTCTCCTTATCCCACAATGTTTTCAAAGGCCTTTTTCCTCTAGGTCATTAAAAGATGGGAGTGTGTGGTAAAGAGCTAAATTCCTACCCTGTGGAATTGTTGATGACTTTGTTCTCTACTTCACTTGGATTAGGTAGGTATTTTAAGATCCCGTCTAATAGAGGTTGTACTCCTTTATTTTTCAAGGCACTGCCCACCATTACTGGTGTAAAATGTCTAGATATACAGCTACGTCGAATGGCTGCCTGGAAAGATTTAAATGTTCCAAATCAGTATTTTTATAAACTGCCTTTAAGATCTAACACACTTTGGAATTTCATGCTTTCCCAAACAACATGATTTCAAACTTGTCCATAATGAAAAGAGTTGCAGGCGACAAATTAAGTGTGGCTCAAATGAAGAGATTTGTCTCTGATAGGGTTGAAAGATTGTGGAAAAAGAGGAAATGCTGATTTCAAGCCTTTTCTCTTTTTCTAATAATGTTTTCAAAAGCCTTCCTCCTAGGGATTACAACATCCAACTATTTAGTAAAAGATCAACACAGCAGCTCATATAAAAATGTTTTTGAGCACTACCTGTAGATAACTACAGCAACATTCTGACTTACTTTTAACAGGAGACAGAATGGACTGAAAAATGTCAACACTTTCACTTGTATTAAGCAAACACCTAAGGAACAATGAAATATGATTCCTCAGGCCAGAGTGGGAACCAAAAGTATGCTTGCTTTGAGGCCCACTAATGGCCAAAAGTAAACAATTCAGGAGTGAAAATGCAGACAAATTTTAATTCATAACATTCAAAGTACAGATATCATTTTAAGTTTGACATTGTATTATGGTACAGTCTGTCAAAGTAGCAGTTGCTGGCAGAAAAATGTATAGTAATACTAGAACAAAAGTTGCCAACTTCAATTCTAGGTTTATGATACATTTTTCTGCCAGCAACTGGAACTTTGAAAGACTGTGCTGCAGCACATTGTCAGACCCATTACAGTATCCGTATTTCTAACTGGCACAGTTTATATTTGCAATCTGACTTCCACATTTTTTTTGCATTTGGCTGCTAGTGGGCCTTTAATACAGGTTGCTTGCTGAATACAAATGGCCATAAAGACAAATTTTACTATACTTACATAAATATCCTCATTTGATGGAGTTCTTTCCTCTAGAAACATTTCTCCCAAAACCTCATCAGCATCTGACACACACTCTATTGAAAGAAAACATCAAAAAATTAATCAAACTGATAGCATGACATTAGCTAATGATAAATGATACAACAGCTCAACTAATATAATTTTACACCCTCTCCATTTTTTATTATTCAGTTTTGATACACAAGGCTTTTGATTGGACCTTGGCACTACAAAAAAGAAAATCATCCCTCCTCCAATTCACATGCCTAGCTTGTGAATCTTAACTGTAACTGTCCATTTGTAATTATTTCTAGTTTTCAGCAATCATCACCCAGAGTTCAGCCTAAAAAAGAAGAAGTTCTCCAACCAAACTATGTTGTGGTACTCAAAGACACAATTCTTTTCAGTACCCACAACTTAGGTTTTGAAAAAAAGAAAAAAAAATTTAGAACTTGATGACACCCTCCCCAAGCCCCCACCAAGCCTCCTATAGATAACTGTATAATCCTGTTGGAAACCAGACTAACCTATAAGCTCCTGCCTCTTTGCCTCACAGAGGGACTTCATATGGTCGGGTATTTCCCCAGGGACAACATTCAGACCCTGGGGCTCATGGAAGTACAAGGCCTGCATTTCAATCAGATCTATCACTCCCTCTAGTTCATTTTCTAAACCTATAGGTAACTGTAGAAGTGCAGCATTGTGGTTTAACTTGGATCTGAAATGGATGTGAGAGTAACTGGTGCTGTCCAAATGTCTTGGTTCCCTACTCTATAAACCTTTGACCAAACAATCCCGAGTTTCAATGAAAACGAGAAAAAGCCTATTGAAAACATTGTAACCAGCATTTTCTCCTTTTCCCACAATGTTTCATATTCAAAGACTAATCAAAGTCAAAACAAATTTGTTGTCTGCAAATACTTTCAATGTGGACAAGTCTAAAGTGTTTTCATGTGTTAAAGCATCAAGCAATCTTTGGAGGCCAACATTTCATTTGACCAAATTTGAATAATTAGACATTTTTTTTTTTTTAATCTGAAAAATAAATTGTTTGTGCAAATCAATTATAGCATTTCATCAGATGATTTTGTGTTTATTAATATTTTCTTTTTTCAAATTCTACAATTAAGTCAAGGCACCAGAATACAGTGAGCACTTTTCTTTTCAGTGTGACATACAAAAATTGTTGATATGAGTAACACTTCATTTATAAAAGAAAAGGTTTTTCCCAAGGGGCTGGGCCCTGACTTCAGAGGTTTTTTCCCTTTTGCGTCTTGAGAAAACACTGCAGCAAACAGACTGACAAACCAACTACTACATCATGTGGTAGAAATGTAGCCATAGGAAAAGTTTGTGATCATGGTGTTTACGTCTTTACAAAATGACAAAATTTTAGACTTGTCTAAATCGAAACATCTGCAGATGACAAAATATATGTTCCTCAAAATCTGAGATTTGTTTTTAAAGGGATAGAAAATGCTGCGGGAACATGAGGAAATGCTGATTACCAGCTTTTTCTCCTTTTGCAACAATGTTTTTAAAAGCCTTCTTTCCTGGGGTCGTCAAAACTTAAGAATGTTTAGTAAAGGGTTAGCCATTTATCATACAACAAAATTTTAGATATGTCAGCTGTGAACGCAGTTGCAGACAACATATTAACTTTGGCTTCAATGACAGAATTTGTCTTGGAAAGGGTAAAAAACATTGTGGTAAATGGAGAAAATGTTGATTTAGCATTTTCTCCTTTTCCCACAATGTTTGCAAAGACCTTTTTCTTCATGAAATACACTTAAAACACATGATTGTTTGGTACAGGGATAACAATCACATTAGCAATTCAACCTTACCTCATCTGAGTAACCACTCGAAGTGGATTTGCCCCCATCCTGTCTAGTTTATTAATAAAGCCTATACATGGTACATTGTACCGTTTCATCTGTCTATTTACAGTTAATGTCTGACTTTGTACCCCACCCACTGCACATAACACAAGAACCGCTCCATCTAATACTCGCAAAGCTCTCTCCACTTCCACTGTGAAATCTACGTGACCTGAAAGAATGGAAACAATTTATAAGTAAATAATAAATTTAAAAAAAGCTTTCTTAAGCCTTTACAAAACAATCCCCTTTAAAGGACCTAGGGGAAAAAGGGCTTTGAAAACATGGTTATAGGAGAAGTATGCTGGAGAACAGCATTTTCTCCTTTTCCCAAAATGTTTTGTTCCCTTTCAAAAACAAATTTCATCAAATGAGTAACATAAATTTTGTTGTCTGCAAATGCTTTTAATTTGGCCATGTCTAAAATTTTGTTGTTTGGTAAAGGGCTAAAAAGATAAACAAAGACTAATCCTAATCCTTTACTATGGCTCTATTTTGTGAAGAGTGTAGACCAACATTGGACAATATAGGTGAAGTCTAATCTTAGTCTGCACTCTCTGCATCTGTAGTGAAGGTCTTGATTGTATAATCTCTACTAGATGCCAAACACTTTCAATGTAGCTCTTATGATTGGATTTGTCTTTACCAGCTAAAACACGTTGTGAGAAAAGTGGAAAATGCTGGTTACAATTTCTTCTTTCCTTGTGATATTTTTAGAAGTATTCTTCCAAAGGTTCTTACCAACACAGGATTGTTAAAGAGAGGATCAAGAAATATATAAAGACCTAGTTAGTTCACTTTGTTCCAAATCAAATACTAACTGCTGCTAACTGTACTTTGGGGTTTGTCTTTGATAGGGTAAAAAACTAAAAAAGAAAGTGGGAAAAGGAGAAAATGCAGTTACCAGCATTTTCTCCTTTTTCCTCTGTTTTCTAAAGATTTCTTATTGGGGCTGTAAAGACCCAGGAATGTTTTGGAAAAGATTAAGAACTTAACACTAACCTGGTGTGTCAATGATGTTTATGTTCACATTGTTCCACATCACATACGTGGCTGCTGACTGTATGGTTATACCTCTCTGTCGCTCTAACTCCATAAAGTCCATTGTGGCACCAACCTGATCTTTGCCACGAACCTAAATAATTTGATGAAGTTGATTTATCATGGCAAATAAACAGATGTTTAACTACTGGAGCAAATATGTGTAGCTAAGAATAATTTTTTTGGCTTTTGTAGCCTATGCAGAATTGGATGAAGATGCCCACTGTAGATTGAAGCCAGGCTAATTAAATACATGTAGTATTTTATGCTGCTTTCAACAATACTTAAGTAACATCCTCGATCATATGGGTTAGTTTTTTCATCAATGATTTGTTTTCTGGGTTTTACTAGGACTAGGATGAGGCTCTGAACTGCTAGCCCAAGGACATCTCACAATAATACCTAGTGCTATTGATGAAAATAAAGCCCAGGACCCCTGGATTACTAATCATACGCTCTAACCACCGAGATCAAGTTTAGACTGCACATACTAGTCTAGTCTTGACCCACTCTGATCTTTTTGAGAGATATTCTTGCTCGAACAGATTCAATATTGCAATACCGAGGTCTTGTTTGTACCCATTGTTGTTTCTTTTTAAATACTGCAGATCTCGAGTAGACAGCACGGTGAAAAATTGTCCCCATTTTCCTGATACTGACTGAAAATCATACAGTTCAATAATTGTACATGTAACTGCTTAAACCTTTATAAGACTACAAAATTCTATACTTGTCCGAATCAAAGTGCTTACAGACAAGTTGAATGTGGCTAAAATATTTGTTTAAGAGTTAACCCTTTACCATACAATCCCGAGGTTCAACCTCAAAGAGAAAGAAAGCTTTGAAAGACATTGTGGGAAAAGGAGAAAATGTTGGTAACAAGCATTTTCTTCTTTTCCCACAATGTTTCCTACTCAATCAAAGGCAATTTCCATCATTCAAGTCACCTTTAATTTGCTGTCTCCACATGCTTTGAATTTTGACCAGTCTAACATCCTGTCATGTGGTAAAGAGTTAAAACAGATTTGAAATTATAGTTACCTCATGCATTTCCTCCAACACACCAGTATAGTATAACAACCTCTCTGTCAGCGTTGTTTTCCCAGAATCTATGTGTGCCGATATACCAATGTTTCGTATCCTTTCTACATCCTTCAAGACTTCCTGTAAAAGTGAAAAATTTTAACCTTTAATCCTTTACCACACAATCCTTAGTATGAACAATTTTGAAGATTGTATTAATCATGTTTTAAGACACTTTCAACATTATCTTGGTCATATCACAGTGACAGCTCCCTTATTCATATATGTCATGGGTTTCACCAGTACTAGGCTGGGGCTCTGAAGTCTCTTGCCTGAGGACAAGGACACTCTAACAAAGAACCCAGTGCTTCCAGTGAGGCTCCAACCTGGGGGCCTCCAGGTTTGAAGTCCTACGCTTTACCAATGAGCCAACCGTGCCCCTAAGACCTTGATAAAGTAGGCTCTTTAAACATTTGTGGGAAGAGGAAAACTGCTGGAAACCGCCAATTTTTTTTTCTTTTTCCACAATCTTTTCAAAAGACTTTTTCCTCAGGGTCATTAAAACACAGTCTTTTCCTGTAAAAGAATTCATTCAGAATTAAAACAACCTGTAACCAAATAATCTCCTGTCTTTTCAACCCCAAGGAAGAGACCTTTTTCTAAACATTGTGGGCCCAGCCCTGGTAGCTCAGCCAATAGCATACAGGACTTGTGAACAGAGGGTCACTGGTTTGGTCCTCGGCTTGGCCAATTTCTTTCCAAGGTTTAATGATAGTAGTTATAACAGGTTTCATTCCTCTCTCATCGCTGACCAGTTTTGACGATGATTATGTGGAAAAGCAGCTAGTGGCTTGGTAAGAATATTATGCGGAGTACTAGTAAGTGAAACTCCAAAAAAGCATGAGCAGGTGCACTGGCCACCGCGGTATGACTGAAATAATGTTGAAAACAATGTTAAACGCCATACAATCAATCAATTAACTAAACACTGTGGATTAACCCTTCACCAAACGACAAAATTTTAGACTTATCCACATTGAAACTAGAGCTGTCACTGAATGTGACTTAATACCCCTGCCAGCGCTTTGACAGAAACAGGCAATTACCAGCATTTTCTCCTTTTCCCATAATCTTTTCATAAGCTTTCCTACAGGTCCTAAAAACAAGGGATTATTTGGTAATGGGTTCAGGCAAAAAAAACTTAGTAACTACCATTTCAAAGTTGCTTTGGCCAGCATGCTTCAGCCAAGGTTACATGCTACAATAAGGATCAGGCTGCATGTTTCATGCCGCCTGATTTTAACCTACACTTGCCACAATAGCAACTATTTTTGTCAAAAGCAATCTAACCCTTTACTAAACAATACTCAATTTAAGCGGTCCCCCTGATGAGGAAGAATTCTGAAAAGAGAGAAATCATCATTTGAGCTACAATGAATTTGTCGCTTACAAATGCTTACGATTTGGAAAAGTCATACATTTTGTTGGTGGTCAAGGGTTAAGGGTCAACTGTGT
This sequence comes from Hippopus hippopus, assembly GCA_946811185.2. NCBI lineage: Eukaryota > Metazoa > Mollusca > Bivalvia > Cardiida > Cardiidae > Hippopus > Hippopus hippopus. Next base: position 17,551,088 of record OX328110.1, on the reverse strand, counting down.
AACAGCAGAGTTAAATCTTAAATTGTTTGACAAAGAACAATCAAGTAATAGATGAAATTACCCCCAATTTCTTTGCTGCAAAACATGTTGTCTGCGTATGGAATTTCTGAAAAAAAAAAGGTACAAAAAATTGAAAAAAGGTATGATAATGATGTATGTGTTATACATGCATACAATATATTTGAGCCATGCTCTGTCAAAAGAAGACTTAATGCAACTGCAAAAAGTATCAATCCAGGTAAGCCTGCTCAGTCCACGCAGGCTGACCTGGGCCCAAACACTTTGCTTTAGGTCAATTTTCTGCACGTTAAAGGACAAGTGTACCTCATGATTTAGTAGCTTGTTATTCATAACAGATTTTTGGAATGCATAATACTGTAATGACTTGCTTGGTACAATGCATCACGGAGATGCATTAAGCCCCCTTTTACAAGACCACTGCTCATTCGTATTATTAATAATTTCATGATATTATCATCCATTCACTTGTTTTAACCCTTTACCAGACGACAAAATTTTAGCCTGTCCAATTTGAAAGCATTTGCAGACAACAATTTCATTGTGGCTCAAAAGGTGCAATTATTCTTTGATAGAGTAGAAAACATTGTGGGAAAAGAAGAAAATGCTGGTTACCAGCATTTTCTTCTTTACACGCAATTTTTTCAAAAGGCTTCTGTTTCAGCGTAGTTAAAAGTTGTGATTGTGTGGTAAAGGGTTAGTGGGATACTTTTTTCACACCTAAAAAACTTAAATTTCCTTTGAATCACCGTCTGTGTGCTATGAGTGACATCACCAATATGTGTTAGCTGATGTTTTGCACGTAACAAAAAAACTCATGGCTGTTAATTTACAAATGCGGCATACAAATGAAAACATGTTTTCAGGGAAATGATTTAGATAATTTTTTCCCCTAACAGTTTTCTTATTACATATTTTGACCCCACAATTATATTTGATCATTAGAGGGGTATAAGGTTGTAATTAAGTTTGTTTTATTCTGATGAATGAAAACAGCTATCGGTAACAAATAAAGCCTGGTAAAGATGTAATTAACACACTGCATAATCTCTATTAGATTACCATACTACTGAAACCTCTAATCATTTTGCTCTGCAAGTCCTTTTTACCAACCTTGTGACAAGTCTTCAAGTGTTCTGCTTTGGGTACTAAACAGAGCCCTTTAATGTCTAACTTATCTAACTTACTGTTTCCAGACCGATGGTAAGGGTATTGCTTCTGAAGGTCCTCCTGTTTCTTAGTTCACTTTAGTTGTTGTTTGTTGGAGTGTAGCAGCATGGGGTAAATTTGCTTAGGTGATCAAGTAATAACTTCCAAGGCTAGAGGTACATCAAGTGTTTTGTCCTGATACAGAACCATTCCCTTAGCCTCCTAGGCTAGAGGTAAGGTACTGTAACCTGTTACCCTGCCTTAAAAGATTTGTGTTGGGCCCTGTTTTTTTTTTTTTTAACAGGTAAGTATAGATGAAAAAAAGATTAACAGATCTGCAGTATGAAACAGCAAAAACGGGCAATTTTTCATGATTTGATTATAAATCCTAACTTGAAGTGAATGATGCTCGGTTCGGGCTTGTGATGATATTCTTTACAGTTGAGCAAAGGATTCTGTATCTAGGTGCTTGTGTTCATTTAATGATTTTGACAGTGTCGATAAAAGATTGTTGAATTGAATTGATCGGAGAAAAAATTTAGCTTCATACATACCCTCCGAGCTAAAATACTGCCCGTCCATAGTGCTGACGGTAAACGTAGCAGAAGTCTCATGTTTCTTGCCTATTCAGAATTTCTTGAGACTCGTTGCATAAAACTCATGTCGGAAGGTCACTCACTTAGACGCTTGATCCATTCCGGGTTTTACCTGTTTTGAGTAATTTCGTACCCAGGTCATTTCGTATCTAGGTCATTTCATACATACAGTGATATTCAATATTAGGGAACAACACAGTTCCCCGGCAAGGCAGATTCCCGACACGAACTTTCGAGACAGTTCCCCAGAAGGATTTGAAGACAGTTCCCCGGCACCTTTGAAGACAGTTCCACGACACTTTATAAATGTTTTTTTTTTAAAGATATTACCCGGTATAGGCAAAAAAACATGAAAACCCATAACGGCTTCAAACTGGCTTCTTTTAAGCTTGATAACAACCTCAAATAGCTGACTTGTATAAACGCTATATAATACATAATGTGGGAGCTGGAATATCAGTAACTACGAAAAAGGTCAGATGACTTCTTTAAAAAAAATAGAGATAAATTGGAAACGGGGGCTTTACTTTACGGCGTGAATGCTCTTAAATTTGTGTAAAAGACAGGGATTGGTACAACTGTAGTAATTATTTTCAAATGGAATAAAAGTTGGAACAATAAGTTTAGTTTTGTCCAAAATTATTCGTGATAATGATTTGTTTAACAAGGATCCATTGATGTTTTTCGAAATAAATAGTAAGGCAACTGTTTTCCAATATTAATTTCACTAAGCATCCAGATAAGTGAAGAATTTAATTGCTTAGTTAGCGCTTAATTCCCCTCCTGACCCCAGTAAACTATATAGATGTTGCGAGTACAAACCCATATTGTATACCTGTGATGAATTTAACATAGGGTTTTTGGAAGGATTGTGTAATGTTGGGCTGAAGCCTAAGTTATCATTTTCATCTGCCTCCTGGTAAAATTTTGGGGGAAAAACTGTGTTTGTGCTATTTCCGAAATATCTATAATTTCCCGAATTCTCATAAAAAAGAATTTTAAAGTCAGATTTGGATTTTAAAAGTTCCAAAAGTTAGTCCTCTATGAAAGCTCTACATAATTAAATATCCGAAGAAAACATACGTTCTTCAACGAAAACTGTGTTTGAAATTAGTTATGATAGGCAAGTTTACAAGTATGGAAATGCCACTGTGTTATTTTAAACGATAACACTAATCTTCCCTTGCCCAATATACAACGCAGCTGTTTTGTTTGGCTAACCTTGGAAGGTGTAGGATCAGCAGTTGAAACATTATCATATAAAAGCAATTAATCAACGCACAGACTGATAGTTAGACAGGAAGGAGCATGTAAGCTGACAGACAAACATGAAAGGAAACATTCAAGTGTCGTTCAATTGGTATACAGACTATGGGCCGAAATCGCAACGGGTCGAAATTGTTATGGGCCGAAATGGTAATGGGCCGAAATGTCCCGGAATCTGACCAAGGGAGACAACTTTGTACATTAAGAATAACAACAAGTGACAACTTGAGATTTATTGAGCAAACTGAATATGTCTAGCATTCCATTCCTGAGATTTAAAAGAATAAGCTGAGACGATACCGAATGTAGAAAGTTCTCGATATTCGTCATGAAGGTATAAATTGAAACTTGGATTAGAAAGCAAAGTTTAATTTGATCATTTATTGCTGGCCTTTCATCCAGGTTTGTTTCGCTCCTTTACCAGTGCTAAGTTAATTAATCCGAAGGTCCGAGCTTCGATACTCAATCCTAAAAATATTTTGTGGAGACAATCCTCTGAGTTTTTCCTACCTAATATAGTTCAACTGTTAGAAACACCGCCGGTATCACCGGTATTCTTGCATGCTGACTTACTGTGAGCAGTTCGATGTTCTAACCAAGGCCAAGGGCATCGAATATAGGAAGTGCTTTAGAAAATTTGGTGTCGCACCTGTATTTCTATGTGACTTTATTTTGCTATCTATCTCATTTTGTGCATGTCAGATATGTCTAAAATATGTGTATGAAATAAGAAGCTCAGGTAAATATAGAACCGGTGAAATGTTAGTGGTTGAATGATCAAGTAAACTTTAACACTGTTTATCATATGATTTCATTGATTTCACTGTCATATTTACCAAAATAGATATTTTTGTGTCTATTCATCTTTCAGAATCAATCGCAATTACAGTAATTGCAGCAGTATGTCTGTGAAGCCAGTGTTGATAGTGTTGTACACAAATGATGCCGTAGAAGTGAGATATTCCAATCAGTGCAGGTTACACGTACTGCCGTGTGGGACATCCTTCACCTTCCACAAACAGACAGACATGCATCCTGTACGTGGTAATTTAATGTTTAACTCATCACCAAATCAATCCCAAGGTGTAACAACCATGAGGAAGATAATTTTTAAAAACATCGTGTGAAAAGGATAAAATGGTGGTAACCAGTTGCTGGTTTTCTCCTTTTCCCACAATATTTTCTACCAACTCAGAGACCTTTCTAACCATTAGAGAAATACTTAATTTGTTGTCTACAAATGCTTTCAATTTGTAAAATTTTGTTGTCTGGTAAGGAGTTAGTTAAAACCTATTTATTTTGCATTGATTGTGAAGCAAGTTCTCAAAACTTATATTAATCAGTCTTGATGATTGCTTCCTGGAAATCATAATCATTTCTTGTGCCGTTGAGTGGTTAGCTCGGAAGATTGACCAAATGGTATAGCCAATCAGAGGTTGTTTTACTTTCAGATATAGAAAATTCTTTAGAATAAGAGGAATGAATTTTCTTAAGAATGGTTGATAAATGCTCTTGTAAAATTTCAGGGATGTCCACAATTCAACAGAGAAGCAGTTTTGTAACCAGTCATTATAGGAACCAGCTGATTGCAGCTATAGATTTCAGGAATAGATTTGCAGAGAGGCCATTTTTGTGTCCTGATCCTATAGATAAAGACGAAATTGTTGTAAGTTTATTTAAATATGAGCCATTCTCTTTAAAAAAAGGGTTAAATGCATCGGCAAAAGGTACCAATCCCAGGCTGACGTGAGCTGAAACTTTTTGCTATTGCTCAATTTTCTGGCATGTCAAAATACCAGTCTACCTCTTGATTCAGTCGTCTGTTAAATGAGTTTTATGGATCTGTAATTATATACATCACTTGCATGGTACAACACATGGTGGAAAAGACTAAATTGGAAAAGTTTGGAAAAGACTAAATTGAAAGCATTTGTAGAAGACAAAATAAATGCACCCCTAATGATGACTTTTGGCTTTGATAGGATAGAAATATTAAATATTTTCCACTTGACAAAATTTTAGACTTGTCAAAAGCATTTGTAGACTACAAAATTTGAATATTTACCAAAAGACAAATTTACAGACTTGTCAAAACTTAACTCTTTACCAAACGACAATATTTTAGACTGGTCCAAATTGAAAGCACTTGCAGACGACAAAATAAACGTAACTCAAAAACTGAAATTTGTTTCGAGCAGGGTAGAAAACATTGTGGGAAAAGGAGAAAATGCTGGTTACCAGCATTTTCTCCTTTTCCCACGATGTTTTCAAAAGGCTTCTATCTCAAGGTAGTAAAAACCAGGGATTGTTTGGTAAAGGGTTAAGGGATTTGCAGTCAATGAAATGATGGCACTTGGCCTTTCACTCTATACCACACTTTAACGACCCTGAGAAAGAAAGCTTTTGAAACCATTCAGAATGATTCTGGGAAAAGGAGAAGATGCTGGTTAGTGGCTGGTCACCAGCTTTTGAAACCATTGTGGGACAAGGAGAAAATGCTGGTTACCAGCATTTTCTCCTTTTCACACAATGTTTTTTAAAAGGCTCAAGATTCTCATAACAAAATTTTAGCTTTGTCCAAATTGTAAGGATTTATAAAGGACTTATTCAAAACATGAACTTTGTCTTTCATAGAGTAGAAAATATTTTGGGAAAGGGAGAAAATGCTGGTTACCACCTTGTAAAAGCCTTCAGATGCTTTGAATACTGGATTTTTTGGTCAACCCAGGGGTTAACTCAGTTATGTGAAAGGTACAACCTCACAGCTAAAGAAGAAAAAAATAGATTATTAGTTGTACGGTCAGGTGGCAGAGGACTTGAAAACTTGCTCACGGCTGTGGTGGATCATGTCGCCCCGAGCCGAAGGCAAGGTGACGACATTATTCGCTACAGCCATGAACAAGTTTCCAAGTCCCCTGCTACCTGACCGTACAACAAATTTATTATACTGCAAAGTTTTACCATTCCAACATGTGTTAAGTGAAATTTCTCTGTTTTATCGTCTCAAAAATTGAGTACACTGACGAAATAGAATTTCCCTTCTGAGTGCCCCAATTCAATGAAAACTGACGTCATTGGGAACTGATGTCACTGATACCTTGGTAAAACGTGCGGTTTGGTGCATAATCTTGATGATGTCACTGCGATCGACATTTGTCGTATTTTTATTTAAACATGGATTTAAACAACTTCAAGGTAAGTAACTATGAGTTTTGATGATTTGTTGGCAAAAATAAACAACCATTAGTTGCCTCAAACGACCATTAGGTTATCCTTTTAACGTTATGCACAATGTATGAGTTTCGACACTTCACAATTCGCTTACCTGACGATAAGATGGCTCGTCCTGTGTATTTGTTTTAAATAGAATGACATCAAACGATAATACACGTAAAGTTCTATATTCATCTATTTTCAAAAAAAATCCTTTCTTTACGTTTTCATGACAACAATCAAGGGAAACTAGTAATAATAAGGTGCAGGGTACTCAGTATATTTGTCTTGTGGGCTGCTCGTATCGATCGATCGACGCTGCCATTTCGGATGTTGTGTTGAAAGTGTAGTCATGTATACGGGGCTCCCGAAAGGGAAACTGCTTTTACATGGGTTTTGCCAGTGTACATGATATATATGTTTAGGGCATATTATCCAATCAGATCACGATAAATTTCTTTGCAGTATAATAATGCAGAATGGTTCAGAATTAAGTTACCTGGGTATACATAGATGAATTACCGATATATTCTGTGTAAGGGAGAAATACATATATGGAAAATATTCAATTTAAAGCTGGAAACGTCATGCAGAGATTTCGTTGATGGCTCCAAGAAAATGAAATGCATTTTTTATCAGATGTAACATATAGCCTTTCAACTGTCAGGGGCAATATTTAGCATGAAGATACATGTATGATTATGGTTTGATAACATAAAAATGAAATGGGTTAAAAGTTGGCTGCAAACGAATATAGATGTATTTTTAAATTCCAGAACTTGTATGCAAAGATAGAGCAGATAGCCTGGCCCAAAACAGCCTCTAGACAGCATTGTGAGATTCTGGAGGATCGCAGTGTAACGATCCTTTCTGTAGATGAGTTTGCCAGCGTTATCTTGTCTTCACACAGGAAAGATTTTAAAGTATGTTCTCAATCTCTGTTGAGTCAAGAGAGACAGAGGGACAAAGTAAAATTGAAGAAAAACAGAAAAGCAAGTAATATACCTAGTACATCTGGTGATAAATGTGTCGATATGAAAAAAGTTGATAGTCATGGATTTAAGCATCAAAAAGAGGTCCCCAATGTTCTCAAGAAATCCTGTCAAGCCTTATGAAAGATGCGGAGACTCCGTTGAGAAATGTGCCAAAAGGGCCTCCTGGAAATTATCCACCAGGTGAAGACACATTTCACCTATAACACCGGGCAGTTGTGGTAACAGTCCTTCAGGTGTAAGTCTTGCAAGTGGCAGTCGAGTGACACTGCAAGATAATGTTACAGATGGCGGTGCATGTTCAACAATGACAGAGGAGGTTGAAAATGTAGACTTTGACAGTAATGTATTACGTGTAAAACATGGTAAAACTAAACATTTATCAGTAAACAGAGAAGGAAGTTTTCTCGGTGAAGATTACAACCATCCAAACGTGGATGTAGCCAACTCACATTCAATAACCTCGAATCTCACCAAAGATCACACAGATGATGACAAGACTTTTTCTGGGTCAAACAATGTGGTGTATAACCAAAAACAAAAATATAAAGACTTTGATTTCTCAGGGCACAGTACAGTGCAGTACACAAGCAGTGAAGATAGTGAAAGTTTCAGTGTAAGTGACACAAAAAGTCACAAAACAAGACATAGCTACTGTTGGGTGGAGAGGGAAGAGTGCCCGCTGACCTGGAGTTATGCTGTGAAAATGGCAGAACAAATTGCTGATAAGACAGAGGAATTAAGAAATACAGGTAAAGTATTGTTTCTGTACCATAATGATCCTGTTTTAAACCAAACAACAAATGAGAAAACTCCTCCAGCTTTAAAACATCTGCAGATAACAAATTCAAAATTGGTACAAATGTACTTAAATTCTATGTTGGAGCAGAAAACATTGTTGGAAAAGAAGAAGATTTGAATAGTTCTATAATATGGTTGAAAACGTTGCGGGAAAAAGGAGAAAATGCTGGTTAAACTGTGTTTAACAATGTTTGAAAGCAGCTAGCTGGCTTTGGAAGAATCTCGGATCGAAGTTCTAGTTGAATTACATCAAAGATGGAAAGTACTCTTGCTACAGAGATATTACTCCATATATTGTACATGTAGCTGCAACAACAATGTCATGGATGATGTATGATTACATCATGAAAGTCGTGTGTACCTGCAGAAAAAAGCTGTGTTGAATAGCGACAGAAATTTCTTTGTTTTTGAACCTCTTTCCGTTTGATCTAGTGTTGGTCACATTAGAATCGAAATAATCTTCTATCTGTTGTGTTTGGTCATTCGATAAACTAAGTTTGTAAGTTACGAGGCACAATGAATAATCCACTTGGGGATAGCCCTTGTGGTTTATTTATTGTACATCTTAACTCACAATTGTTTATTGAACAACAAACCATGATCTAAAGAAGATATTTCTTATTTCTTAAGTATACAATCCTTGCACTGTGTATTATTTGAAGCACAATAATTTGTTTGTCATATGCAAATACTTTCAATTTGGAAAGGTCTAATATATCATGAAGAGTAAAGCCTTTACCAAAAAATCTCAAGTTTTAAAGACCCTGAGGAAGAAGGCATTTGAAAATATTGTGGGAAAAGAAGAAAATTCTGGTATGTAGTATTCATCCTTTAGCCCACATTGTTTTCTACCATTTTCAGGGCATCCCTGCAAATTTTAATCTGTGTGCCATCAAATTCGCCAACTCATAAAAATTGGGACCAGTAGGAGCCAACTTACATAGCCACATAATACATTAGACACTTCAGTTTATTGGCCCATGATATAGCTACTGGATCCATTGCTCAGCAATACTGTGCATGCCTATTTAAAATATGTTCCTTTTCCCTACTAAGGGTTTTCAAGGTTGTGCGCCGCAGGGACTTAGAAGTTGTGTTTGTACTGTAATATGGCACTGTACTTCTAAAACTGCAAACCTGTCAGAATTCCTGGATTTTTAATGAAAATTACAGAAGAAATTTTGGATAGTGTGGTAAAGGGTTAATGTATTATTTCATATCTTTAAAAAAATATATTAAAGGTTTCATCTGTTAAATGATCCTTTTATTCTGGTCGTCTCTTTCTATATGAATGTCCTATACCTTCTCTGACACTCGTTCCAGTGCTATCACTGCTTGAGAAAGTGGCCTGCTAATCTCTTCTTCCCCCCATTCCCTTGGTCTAATTCAACATTGTCATTTTATACAATCACGTTAGTTTTTCCCTCATTATTAGACAGAGATTTTAGCACCCACTTATAGTTTTACACATAAATTTGTGTAAATTTACTGCTTAAAGTCATTATCAAAGCTACAAAGCCAGTCTGAAGTGTTTCTGAATGGACAACATCATTCTGAGATTTTTTTTGTCAAGGGTTTTTGCGTTTATTTGCAGCGATCTGTTTTTTATGTCAGTTAATTTTTGGAAAGATACTTCCACATGATTTGACATATATTAATCATTATGGGTAGCAGGTAGTTTCAAAATCTGTCACTTTACTCAAGATAAGCGGATTAACACCATCATCAAGTTTTCCACCATTATCAAGTTTTATCAAGTTTTTCACTAAATACACACCACACAATTTAGTCCTGTAAGAGGAAGCAGAATCAAAGCGTGGCTTTAGAAATAATGGGCGGCGACTAAATCTTGTACATGATTTCCGATTGGTTTACTGTAGATATTGTGTAAAAATTCTGTGTGCTCACCTGAGTGTGGTAAATTGACATTTGTTTGATTTATAGCATTTTATGGTGCGTATGCATGTATGGTGTGAAACTAGACAAAACCTGTTCATGAATGCCAGCATGATTAGGTGTGATAAACAGTGACGACGACATCCCTCACACTTTATACATATTGTTTATGTCGGAGTTAAGATATTTTAAGAATTATTTATAGGCATTTACTTGTCGTCAGTACATTTGCCAGTGCTTCATTTTTAGTTCCATTTTTTCTTAATTTTCACATTTGGCGCCACTGGCGATCAACAGTGGAAGCCCTGATTTCAAAGACAAACATAATCATTTTCTCTCTTTCCACAATTTTTGCCAACCTCTGAAAGACAGATTCCATTATTTGAAGTATAATTATTTATTCATCATAAGCAAATGTTTTCAGTTTGGAAAAGGAAAATATTTTTAGAGTGAACCCTTACCAAACAATTCTAAGCTTTAATGACCCGTAGGAAGAAGGCTTTTGAAAACATTGTGGGAAAAGGCTGGCTGCAGCATTTTCTGCTTTTTCCACAATGTTTTATAGCCTTTCAAAGACGAATTTCATGAGCTGAGCGACATTTAAATATGTCTCCCCTCTCCCGTCAGGGTCGGGAGACATATTGTTTTTCCCAGTGCGTCCGTCCATCTGTCCGTCTGTCTGTCTGTCTGTCGTGTCCGCTCTATAACTCGAAAACCTTTTAAGATATTCTGATAAAACTTCACACATTTGTAAAGCACCATGAGACGAAGTGTCATGCACAAGAACCATAACTCTGGCTTGTATATTTTTCAATTTATTTCCCTTTGATTATTTTCCTTACTCATTTACATACAATTTGGTGTCCGCTCTATAACTCAAAAACCTTTTAAGATATTTTGATAAAACTTCACACATTTGTAAAGCACCATGAGACAAAGTGTCATGCATAAGAACCATAACTCTGGCTTGTATATTTTTCGAGTTATTTCCCTTTGATTATTTTCCTTACTCATTTTATGTACAATTTCGTATCCCCTCTATAACTCGAAAACTGTTAGAGAAAAATGACCATTATTTTAGCTAGAAATTGCCTTGGTGACATGTCAATCCTTCTGACACCAAAAAGGGGGGAGACATCTGTTTTTAGCTCCACTGGCCAAAGGCCAGCAGGCTTACGTCATGGCCCAGTGTCCGTCGTGCATGCGTGCGTTAACTTTTATTTCAAACATCTTCTTCTCTGAAACTACTCATCCAATTTGATGAAACTTCACAGAAATTATCCTGCCATGGTCTTCTTCAGAATTTTTTGAAAGAATTTGATTCCTTCAAAAACTCTGGTTGCCATGGCAACAAAACTGAAAAATATAGAACATTTTTAAAAATCTTCTTCTCTGAAACCATAAGGCCCAGGGCGACTTCAGAGCCATGATTGCCCTCTTGTCTAGTAATTTTTAACCCTTTACTAAACAATCCCAACATTTAACAACCGTGAAGAAGTAGACTTTTGAAAACATTGTGGGCAAAGGTTACCAGCATTTTCTCCTTGTTCCCACAATCTTTTCTTCCCTATTAAAGACAGAAGTCGTCATTTGAGCTACATTTGATTTGTCATCTGCAAATGCTTTCACTTTGGTCAAGTCCAAAATTTTGTCACTTGGTAAAGTTTTAACCCTTTACCACACAATCCCAACTTTTAAGGACCCTGAGAGAGAAAGCTTTTAAAAACATTATGGGAAAAGGAGAAAATGCTGGTAACCAGTATTTTCTCCTTTTCCCATAATGTTTTCTACCCTTCCCAAAACAAATTTTGATTTTTGATTCGTATTTGCAAATGCTTTCAATTTGTTCGAGTCCAAAATTTGTCGTTTGGTAAAGATTTTATTAATACACCTTTACTTTCACTCTATGACATCTCTGTTGTAGGTAGAGGAGCGGACCTATTCTGTAAAGTCACCTCCACAGTCGCGGGAAACCATTGTTAAAACTCTAATGAACAGGGCCCATAGATTTTTGGCTCAAGTGAGACAAGAAGTAAACATGCCATCTTTAAATACTGGTCTTTGCTGTTGGAAGGTAAGACATACTAGTAGATATTTTGATCGAATTTGAATGTTATTTATTGTTGCCACCGGTTACCCATATGGGCAACACCACCTTAAAGGCTTTTAGTTTTGTTACAGGAGATAGTGCAATATACAGGCAAAAACCCATCCCAAGTTACACCTGGTTCTTTAATGTATAGCACCATCTCATGGGACATCAGTTTAAGTCTCATCGAAAAGACTATTAGTAATTTTAGATGGCCAGCCGTGGCACTGATATTTGATTTCAGAGCCGTCTAGTTGATTTAGCCCTTTACCACACAATCCCTAGTTTTAACTACCCTGAGGCCTTTCTCTATGGCATGTCGTAGAAGGCGACTAAAATTAGAGACAAACGGCTGCTTTCCTCGTAATTCATAGGATTGCAGCAGGCTGGGTAGTTCTTATTCCAAATCCTGTATTTTTTTCTCGATGTAAATAGGGTTTGGAATGGGAATCAATTGGCCTGTGGGACCCCGTGTGGTTTAATCGGGGGTATAAGAATAAACCACTGCAGTCCCGCGATCGTCACATTTGCCATTTCATCTGGCGGAACAAAAGTGACAGCATGCATGTCGTAAAAGGAGACAAAAGGGGCATCATTTTGTGTTTCGTCCATTCCTCATTTATCATGTTTGTCTTATGTTGTTGCACATGTATGCTACTTTCACCTCGCATTATTGTTTACTAAGTAAGTGCGCCCAATATGACCTAAGTTGTCGACGGGCCTTAAAACGCTATTCATCCATCTTTTAACTACCCTGAGAAGTAGGCCTTTTGAAAACATTGTGAAAAAAGGGGAAAAATGCTGGTAACCAGCATTTTCTCCTTTTCCCCACAATGTTTTGTAGACTATCTGATTCAAATCCCATCATTTGTACCACATATATTTTGTTGTCTACAAGTGCTTTCAAACTGAAAGAGTTAAAATATTTTTGTTTGGGAAAGAGTTAAGTCTTTACCACACAATCCCGACTTTTAACGACCCCTGAACAGAAAGCTTTTGAAATCATTGTGGGAAAAGGAGAAAATGCTGGTAACCAGCATTTTCTCCTTTTCTCACAATGTTTTCTAGCCTATCAAATAAAAATTGCACCATTTGAGCCACACTGAAATTGTCATCTGCAAATGCGTTCAATTTGGACACAGCTGATATTTTCTCGTCTGGTAAAGGGTTAACCCTTTACTAAATGGCAAAAGTTTAGACTTGTCCATTTTGAAGGAATTTGCAGACAACAATTCTAACATTTTTAGCTCACCTAAGCACAAAGTGCTCATGGTGAGCTTTTGTGATCGTGCTGTGTCCGTTGTCCCTTGTGCATCGTCAACTTTTACCTTGTGTAGGCTCTAGAGGCCACATTTTCAGTCCAATACTCATGAAACTTGGTCAGAATGTTTGTCTCAATGATATCACGGACGAGGTTGATAATGGGTCATGTCGGGTCAAAAACTAGGTCACTAGGTCAAATCTTAGAAAAATGTTGTGTACGCTCTAGAGTCCACATTTTCAGTCCAAAACTCCTGAAAGCTGGTCAGAATGTTTGTCTTGATGATATCTAGAACGAGTTCGAAAATGGGTCATGTCTGGTCAAAAACTAGGTCACTAGGTCAGATCTTAGAAAAACCTTGTGTACGCTCTAGAAGCCACATTTTCTGTCTAAAACTCTTGAAAGTTGGTCAGAATATTTGTCTTGATGATACCTTGGACGAGTTTGAAAATGGGTTATGTCAGGTCAAAAACCAGGTAACTAGGTTAAATCTTAGAAAAACCTTGTGTACACTCTAGAGGCCACATTTTCTGTCCAAAATTCTTGAAAGTTTGTCAGAATGTTTGCCTTTATGATATCACAGAAGTGTTAAAAAAACGGGTCATGGTAGGTCGAAAACTAGGTCACTTGGCCATATCTTAGAAAAACCTTGTGTATACCCTAGAGGCCACATTTTCAATCCAAAACTCTTGAAAGTTGGTCAGAATGTTTGTCTTGATAATATCTCTGATGAGTTCGAAAATGGGCCATGTTGGGTCAAAAACTAGGTCACTAGGCAAAAATCTTCAAAAACCTTGTGTACTTTCTAGAGGCCACATTTTTAGTGCAATGCTCATGAAACTTGGTCAGAATGTTTGTTTTGATGATTTCTTGGACCTGTTTGCAAGTGGGTCATTTCGAGTCAATAACTTGGTCATTGACTCAAATCTTTGAAAAACCTTTTTCAGTCAAATACTTATGAAAATCTTGGTAGAATGTTTGTCATAATATCTCAAAAGAGATTGAAAATAGGTCATGCTTGATCAAAAGACTCAGGTGAGCGACCTCAGGGCCATCATGGCCCTCTTGTTCAAGTGATAGTATTAGTCTATGAATAGATAGTAGAAGACAATGTAGGAAAAGGAGAAAATGCTTGTTATCAGTATTTTGTCCTTTTCCCACAATTTTTATCTTGGCTGTTTTAGAAGGAAACAGTGAGTTATTGTCATAGCCCTGACATCATGGTGATCGTTTACTTCGTGGTTGTTGTTGTTGTTGTCATGCATAAACTTTTGTTTGTTATATCTCTGTCATTACTGAAGATATTTACTTCAAACTTGGACAAGTTGTCAACTATCAAAAGTGGAACTCATGTAAAAGGGACAGATAACCATCAAATTATTTTTTACAAAGTTATGCCCCTTTTTTTTTTTTATTTAAAATTTTCACTGAAAATCAAGCACTTACAACCGAGTGTTGGCACCCTCATACTGTATTCTTGTTTTGAAAGCCTTCTTTCTCAGATTCATTAAAACTCTGGATTGTGTGGTAAAGAGTTAAGTTTTTACCAAACAATCCTGCATTTTAAAGACCCAGAAAAGGAAACCTTTTTATTAAAAAAAAATTGTTTATTTTCTCCTTTTCCAAAAGTGTTTTCAACTCTTTCAAAGACAAAGCTCAACAATTAAGCCACAAATCATTTGTTGTCTGCAGATGCTTTCGATTCGGAAAAGTCTGCTGGAAATGAGTAAAGCAGACATTTTTTTTCTCTGTATTTATAGGTCATCTTAGATACTGACAGTACTTTAAATAGATTATGTTTTTGACCAGTAAACTTACAATCACTATACAAAATTTGAGACTGGTCCAAATTGAAAGAATTTGCAGACAAAAAATTCGGTGTGATTCCATTGATGGAATCAGTCTGTGGAAGGGCAGAAAACATTGTGGGAAAAGGAGAAAATGCTGTTCAACAGCATTTTCTTCTTTTCCCTCAATGTTTTCAAAAAGCCTCTTGCCTAGGGTCATTTGAACTTTGGATACTGTGGTAAAGGATTAAAATCCTCTCATCACTTACACACAGAGATGACAAAATATCTACTCCCATTATTTCTTGGGTTTTTCATCTGTCCCTCTCACCCAAGCTGTGTGTGGCTTATTTGGCAATGTTCAGGGCTTGAATCCAAGGACTTGCTGGCTTAAATCCCAGCTCATTCAATTTTTATATGACAGAAGGGTCGTATTATGTTATGGCCCCAGTCGTCCGCCCGTCCATACGTCAGCCATTTCTTGTGAATGCAACTCCTGCCACATTTCTTGACAGATTTGGATAAAATTTTCACAGAATGTTTCTTATCATGTGACCTATCGCATACTGTCAAGGTTTTGCGATTTGTAGCTGCATCATGGAAAAAGGGGGCATCATGTTATGTTTCATTCCATGTCTTGTCAACGCAACTCCTCCCACATTTCTTGACAGATTTTGATAAAACTTTCATATAATGTTTCTCATCATGTGACCTAGAGCATATTGTCAAGGTTTTTCAATTTATAACTGCGTCATGGAAAAAGGGGTCTTCATGTTATATTTCATTCCATTTTCTTGTGAACGCAACTCCTCCCACATTTCTTGACGGATTTGGATAAAAAAATTTACAGAATGACCTAGCGCATATTGTCAAGGTTTTATGATTCATAGCTGCGTCATGGAAAAAGGGGTCTTCATGTAATATTTCAGTTTTCACCAATATCTCTTTAATTACTGGATTTGGATGAGGTTTTCACAAATCATGTGACCTAGCGCATATTGTCAGGGTTTTGCTATTTATTGCTGTGTAATGGAAAAGGGGGCTTCATGTCAAATTTAAACTGCGTCTGTCCATACATATGTCCATTTCTTGTGAGCACAACTCCTCCCACATTTCTAGACGGATTTGGATAAAATTTTCACAGAATGTTTCTCATCATGTGACCTAGCGCAAATTGTCAAAGATAGCTGCGTCATGGAAAAAGGGGTCTTCATGTTAAATTTCATTTTTCACCAATATCTCTTTAATTACTGGACATATCTAAATGGATTTGGATGGAATTTTCACAAATCATGTGACCTAATGCATATGGTCAGGGTTTTGGAATTTATTGCTGTGTCATGGAAAAAGGGGGCTTCATGTCAAATTTAATTTTTCATAGGTGTATCTCCAACTAATGGACATAATTTCATGAAACTTCATATTTTTATTGGTTAATCAAATTCATATTTTTATTGGTTAATCAAAGCCAATGACCAATGAGTCTATCATGCGTCCGTCTGTCCATCCATCAGTCCTTGCATAAACCTTTTAGATCTCAAGTAACACAGTATATCGATTGAGCTACCCAGGCAGGTGCTAGAAATTCCAACACTGTAGTCTCTATAGCTAGATGCTTGAAATAGCAGCCATGTGGCGGCGTATATTGTGACGACGGCACTCTTGTTCCAAAATGTTTTCTAACCCGTCATCAACAGATCCTGTGTCTTTAGCCATAGATTATTTTCTTGTCTGCAAATGTTTTCAGTTTGGACATGTTGAAAATTCTATGTTCTTATGCAGAACCTGTTCTCCAGTTATTGGAGAGCCAAAAAACACAGAAATGTGATGTTCTAAAAATGTTAGGCTCTTTCTAACTAGAAATCAACATTTCCCTCTTTTTCCCATTATCCTGATTCCGTATTCATCTCCTGATGTCTTTTGTGATGAGGGATCCGTAGTGGCTTAGTGGTTAAGTTGATGTAGTAGTATTCCAAAGGTCTCGGGTTTGATTCTCAATTGAGGTTCTGGGTTTTACATGATCTTATGAGCAAAGTCCGTAACTAAGAAACAAATGAACAAATGCATAGCAGAAATACAGGGACCAGGCAGAAATACAGGGACCGGGCAGAATTCAAACCTAGAACGCCCGGACGAAAGGCCAACACTATAACCCTTGAGCTAAAGAGAATTCTTTCTAACGCAGTTGTTAGGGATTGTATTTAAACTGGGATGAAGCCATGCATGAAGGAGTGGTCTCCCGTAACAATGGGAGTATCCTTTGGCATGGTATTTAAGAGCCCAGTGCTGATGGAATACATGAATAAGTGAGGAACATTGCCATAATATGATTGATATCATGTTGAAAGCAGATCAATCAATCAGTCAATACTTTGCATTGAGTTAATCTGATCAGTGTTTGCATTCTTTGATTTTTTTTGGCTTTACTATACTCTGTCAAACCTTAGAGTGCCTAACACATTGTCAGTCGTAAAATTTGCAGAGTGTGTACATATAGATCAGATTAAACAGAATTATCATCCTGATCTTCACTTTTTGATTGCGATACTGGGTCACTCTGACTTCACAGAGACCAAACGCTCCCTGTTTTGTGTTCACCATTATTTGAGCCATACTCTGGGAAAAGGGGGCTTAACCCTTTACCAAACGACAAAATTTTAGACTGGTCCAAACTGAAAGCACTTCCAAACGACAAAATAAAGGTAAGTCAACAATTGAAATTTGTTTTCAGCAAGGGTAGAAACAATTGTGGGAAAAGGAGAAAATGCTGGTTACCAGCATTTTCTCCTTTTCCCACCATGTTTTCAAAAGGCTTTTGTCTCAGGGTCGTAAAAACCAGAGATTGTTTGTAAAAGGTTTAATGCATCTCCGTGATGCACTACATCAAGCAAACCATCACATAATTATGGGTCCATAAAATCTATTTTGTCTAACAGTCATTTGAATCATGAGGTAAAATGGTCCTTGGACAAGGAGAAAATTGACCAATAGCAAAAAAAGTGTTGACCCATGGCAGCCTGTGTGTACTGCGCAGGTTGACATGTGTCAATACTTTTTGCAGATGCATTAAGCCCCCTTTTCACAGAGCATTGGTTATTTACAGGCTGGCAGCCAACATTTGACAGGGTAATGGTGCAATACAGTTTGGTCAGTCAGTCATGTGTTTGTTTGCTCTGTCTGCTTGTCCACATTTCTGCTGTGTTCTGTATCAAAGCACAGATGTCAGGGATATAAACTCATGATGAAACAGTCTTTATGTAACTGTACAGGCAATTTTAACCCTTAAGCTGCTAAGTGGGCTAACTTACCTCGTGCAGACAATGTAGATCAAAATCAGACTGCACAGAACGTGCAGTCAGATTTTGGATCAACACTGTCCGACATAAATATATTTTTCTTCAAAAGAAAAGTTTCAAATAACATTCGGATTGAAAGTTTAATTTACGTATTTAGTAGGACAAGGGTTAAGATGCATGTATATAATTCTGTCTTGTACAATGGACACAAAACAGCAATTATCACGAGAAAATATGTTTTGATGAAAATTTTTGTGGAAAAAATAACAATACGTGTAGCTTGTTAACATCAATAACTGCCCCTTTTCTAAAATGTGTTCCAAAAGTCTTTTATTTTGGGGGAAGCGTGCAAAAAGTCTTATTAAAAGATATACAATGTTTGTGTGATGGTTGTGGCTAGGTCATATTGAAAACATTTTGCAGACGGCAACTAAAATAAGGCTGAACTGATGGATTTTTTTATGTATAAAAGGATAGAAAACATTGTGAGAAAAGGAGAAATGCTGTTTACCAGCATTTTCTGCTTTTCCCAAAATTTTTTCAAAGCCGCCTTCCTCAGGGCTGTTTGAACTCAGGATAATGTAGTAAAAGGTTAATGTAAATGAGCCATGCTCTGTGAAAAGGGGGCTTAATGCATCTGCGAAAAGTATCGACCCAGGTCAGCCTGCGCAGTCCGCGCAGACTGACCTGGTCCGAAACTTTTCGCTATTGGTCAATTTTCTGTATATCTAAGGAGGAGTTTAACTCATGTTTAAGTCGTTTGTTACAAAAAGTGGATAATATGCATCCATAAGTATGTGATAGCTTGCTAGGTACCATGAATCACGGAGATGCATCTAGCCCCTTTTTACCAGAGCATGGCTCAAATGTTTTGTCATTTTCTCATTTCAGATTGAAATAGAGTGGGAGAAGATAGAAGCTAAGATTGAAATGGAATATCAAAAAGAAAGAGAGCGCCTAGAACGCCCTGTCTCAACAACAACCCAAGAAGGTGGTGGGGTAGGCAGGGGTATGGGAAGCCGACAGTCTGTGAAAACCTAGACAGAAGTTTGTGTGGATTAGCAAGAAACATTCAAGCATTTTGATAGTGCATTTGCTGAGACCAAAAACCTAATAATTCCATGACGTTACACTGAGGAAGTAAGCTCAGAAACCTCTGGGGGGAAAAAGAGAAGATGTTGGTAACCTGCATTTCTCCTTTTTTCACTAAGTTTATGATTGTTTCAAAGACTTATTCCATCATTTCAGTTGCATTAATTTTTTGTTAGTGAATGCTTTCAATAAGGGCACTGAAGTAATAATACAGACCTTTTCAATCAGGACAAACATCCAAACTATTGTCATTTCAAGATTGTTTTGGTTAGAATATGTTATGAAGAAGTAGACTGTGAAGATCCATGATCATACTACAGGTTCTGTGCAGTCTGATCTTGATCTGCACTAT
Source organism: Hippopus hippopus (assembly GCA_946811185.2). NCBI lineage: Eukaryota > Metazoa > Mollusca > Bivalvia > Cardiida > Cardiidae > Hippopus > Hippopus hippopus. Next base: position 17,531,280 of record OX328110.1, on the reverse strand, counting down.
CCACAACAACAACATAAGTTGGCTCCAGCACTTTATTGGTTAATTTTGTTATCATTGTATTATCATTAAAAAGAAATATAGGGACAACAAATTTTGAGATCAAAACTAAAAGTGAATTGTTTAATAGGATGCTTCGTTTCAGTTCAGCTGTTTTCTAGCATCCTAGCACTGTTGCTGTTTGAATCTCGGTGCAAAAACTTCAACATTTTCTGATATCTCCTCTATAAACAAAGATAAAAACTTCAAACTAGGTATAGTTGTTTGCTATCATAATGCAAACCCGTACCAGAAGGGCCAGTAAACCTCAAAATATTTTTGACAAAATTATGTCCCTTTGTTCAACTTTCAGTCTTCACTAAGAGGTAGCCCAGCCTAAAAAAAGGCACCTCTGAATAAATATGTAACCTTTCATCATATTACACAGTTTGAAACTTGCCCAAATTGAAAGCTTTTGCTGACAACAAAGTAATTATGACCTGAAAATAGAAATTCATCTTTAGAAGGTAGAAAGCATTGTGGAAAAAGGAGAAAATGTAACATTTTCTCCTTTTTCCACAATGTTTCCTAAAGACCTATTTCTTAAGGTTGTTATAACTTGGGATTGTTTGGTAAAGGGTTAATGCTGTGTCAAACATAATTCAAGAACATTTGTTGTCAAAGGTAAATGTACAAATTTAATCGTTAGACCACTTTTCTCAATTATTGGTAATTTTATGGCCAGTATAGATCAAGATCAGACTCCACATAATGTAGATTCTGATCTTTGATCTACACTGTCAGCTTTGTTAGACATTCTATATGAGAGCAGCATTGAAATTGAAACTATTGTAGTCCTATCTTTGGACCAAAATGTGAGTTGGGTGTATTAGGCTCTCAAAGGAATAAGCCCTTACCATACAGTTTCATGTTTTCACTCTTTACCATATGGTCACTGTGGTCACTGGTTACTAGCATTTTCTCCTTTTCCCTAAAAGTTTTCAAAGGTAATCTATCTTTGGGTCATTAAAGCTTGGCATTGTGTGGTAAAGGGTTGACAACCATGAGGACATAGTGAGATTGATTGATTGAATAGTGTTACACACGGCTTTCAACATTATTTCAGTCATATCATGGCGACAGCTTACTTAGTTATATATTTCCGGATTTCCAAAAGCAATAGTCTAGGGCTCTGAAGTGTCTTGCCCAAGGACACTCCCATGATAAACCCAGTGGATCAAGTGAGGCTCAAACCTGGAGCCTCAAAGTCAGGAGTCCTACACTTTACCACTGAGACACAAAGGATCCCTAGACATAGTGAGAATAGGAGGAAATGCTGGTAACCTTCCATTCTTCCATTCTTCTTGTTTTCTACCCTTTCAGTGACAAAATTGTTATTTCAAATCAGATGTCTAGCAGTTTTATGTCTGATTCCCTTTACCACGCAGTCCTGACTTTCAACAACCCTGAGAAAGAAAACTTTGGAAAATATTGTGGGAAAAGAAGAAAATGCTGGTAAGGGGCATTTTCTCTTTTTTCCAAACAATGTTTTTTACTCAAATTTCCATTTTTGAGTCACATTTATTTTGGCGTCTGCAAAAGCTTTTAATTTTGTCCACTCTAGAATATTGTTGATTGTTAAATAGTTAAATGGTTGTAATTTGAAACACTGCCTTGTTTATTCTGTCCATCTGATAAAATACGCCATATAATTTATTGTAAAAAATAGGTTTGTACAGATCTGATTCATTATTTATGATGACAATATATTTGATATTTTTTTCAATGATTGTGGTGATAAATTCTGTAGATGCAAATAAAATTTTCATCAAGATGAAAACCTTTTGATGTATTCTGTTGTAAAACCAGTGGGAGGGTGCTTTCCTTTCACTTATATAGTACAAATATATGCATTTTAACTGTTAACCTAATAAATTGGTGTTTTAAAGACCCTTTGGATGGAGGCTTTTGAAAACATTGTGGGAAAAGGAGAACATGCTGGATACCAGCATTTTCTCCTTTTCCTACTGCTTTCCATCCTATGTTTTGTCTGGTACTACTTTTAATATAGACCAGTCTAAGATTTGATTGTCTTGTCAAGAGGTAAACCCTTTACCACATAATCTAAAGTTGTAATGATCTTGAGAAAGAAGGCTTTGGAAAGCATTGCCTTTTCCAGTTTTAACCCTTTACCTAAGAACAAAACTTTACACTTGCCCAAATTGAAAGCATTTTCCGCCAACAAAATAACTGAAGCAAAAATTGAAATTCACCATTGCAAGGGTAGAGAACATTGTTGGAAAAGGAGAAAATGCTAGTTACCAGCATTTTCTCCTTTTCCCACAATGTTTTCAAAAGCTTTCTTTCTCAGGCTTGTTAAAACTGGGATTGTGTGGTAAAGTGTTGGAGCCTTTTTCATCAACATCTTTTCATTCAGATAGTGTCAGTCAGTGTTTTCCTGTTGCTTCTTATACCAGTACTTCACACAACATTCTCTTCATGCCACTGGCTACTTTTAAGCTTGAAATTTCTTTCATACAATGATCAGCAGGTAAAGCGGAATGAATCCTGTCACAACAACTATCACCACTCTTCAGGAAGAATTCAGCAGAACTTGGAGAAAAAAGCAGACTACCACTGGGTTTTAAGCCCTGTTTATTACCGACTGAGTTAATTGGCCTGGCCTCCTTTAACCTTAACAGTGCAAAATAAATGAGCCACGCTATGTTAACTCTTTACCACACAATCCCAAGTTTTAATGACCCTGAAAGCAAAGGCTTTTGAACACAATGTGGGAAAAGGAGAAAATGCTGGTAACCAGCATTTTCTCCTTTTCCCACGTTGTTTTTCTACCCTATCAAAGAGAGCAGTCACCTTTTGAGCTACAATAATTTTGTCGTCTGCAAATGTTTTCAATTTGGTCGAGTCAAAAATTTGTTGTTTGGTAAAGAGTTAAAAGGGGTTTTACACAATGTTTTCTATAGGCTTCTTTCTCAGGTCGTTAAAAGTCCCGATTACGTGGTAAAGACTTAACGTGACTCAAGAATTGAAATTTGTTTTGGGTAGGGAAGAAAACATGGTGGGAAAAGGAGAAAATGTTGGTTACGAGCATTTTCTCCTTTTCCCACAATGTTTTCAGAAGGCTTCTTTCTCAGGGTCGTGAAAACCAGGGATTGTTTGGTAAAGTTGGTAAAGGGTTAATGAATCGGCAAAAAGTATTGACCCAGGGTTTGTTAGACTAAACGGATTTTATGGATCTATAGTCGTGCCTCGCTTAGTATAATGTATCACAGAGATGCATTAAACCCCCTTTTGCCAGAGCAGAGCTCAAATCAATAGAAATTTTCACACAGCCTTGTGGCAAACAATCCAGTGTTTTAACAACCTTGAGAAAAATGGCTTTTGAAAGCATCGTTGAAAAAAGGAAAAACTTCCATGTATATTACTAAATGATTCAACCCTTTACCACACTATCCCGAGTTTTAACGACCCTGATGAAAAAGGCTTCTGAAAACATTGTGGGAATGGGAGAAAATGCTGGCAACCAGCATTTTCTCATTTACACACAATGTTTTCTACCCTGTCAAAGACATAATTTTAACAACATGAAAATTGTTGTCTGCAAATGTTGTCAATTCAGACAAGTCTACATTTTCATCGTTTGGTAAAGATTTGAAATTTTAGTAACAATAATGGGTGCTATCGAATAATCTCACAATGAAGAAAAAATAGAATGACACAGATTGATTCGCCAACAAGCTCACAACTTGTTTCGACAATCAGAAGACAATGGCGTTATTTTTGTACACCATTTCGTCTGCAGACAATTCTTCCCAATCCATTCTTATCCCCTGTAATTTCTTTCTTAGTGCATAAAACATCTTTCGATGCAACAGATTAGACAAAAGGTAAATATTTAACGCTAACCAGACGACAACCCTTTCAGACTCCTAGAAACTGAGAACATTTGCACAAAATAAATGTAGTTCAAACAGTGGTATTTGTCTCTGAATTGGTAGGTGTTGAAAACATTTCGGGAAAAAGAGAAATTGTTGGTTACTAGCATTTTCTCCTTTTCCCACAATATTTTTAAAAGCCTATTTTCTCGCACTGGTGAATACATGAGACTGTTCTGTACAGGGATAAACAGTTCTATTCTATTTTTAGAAGACCGAATTCTTTCCTAGTACATGTTTGATACCACAGATAAGTCCAAAAAAGCTAATTCTTCAGACAGAAAATTTTCATCTTGCCTCAAACCTTTTACCAAATGATAAAATTTTAGACTTGTCCCATTTCAATGCATTTGCAAACAATAAGTGCAGCTAAAATGATGGAAGCAGCGAATAAAAGGGCAGACAACATTGCAGGTAAAGGAGAAAATGCTGGTAGCATTTTCTCCTCTTCCCAAATGTTTTCCAAAGTGTTCTCTGTAAGGGTCATTAAAACTTTGGATTGTGTGGTAAAGGGTTAAGAATACTGCATCTTTTAATATTTCCATTTTATCCCTCTTCAATCTATTTCAGCTGAAATACATAAGCAGATTTACATTCCCACTTTTATTAATTATTCTTTGAAAATGATTTAGGGAAATTGGCAAATACTTTAAACAAAGCTTTTTGTTGAAATTGTACATCTATTAAGTTGTGCTTTGCATTTTCAGCTTCAATTCTTTACCAAATGACAAAATCCAAATTCAAAGCTTTTGTAGACGACAATCCAAACCTGGCTCAAAAGATAATTTTTTTTTAGAGAGTAGAAAAGATTGTGGGCAAAGGAAAAAATTGCCGATTAACAGCATTCTCTCCTTTGCCTACAATGTTTTTTAAAGGCTTCTTTCTCAGGGGTATTGTTTAGTAAAGGGTTAACTCTTTCAGTGCTAATGAATAAACTTGATCACTGATGCTTGATTGATCGTTGATTTTATGGTGTTTAACGCTGTTTTCAACATTATTTCAGCAAAATCGTGGCGGCCAGTGCACTTATCCATGCTTTCCTAAAATTCCTTTTCCCAGTTTTACTCTTTCTTTCCAACCTACATAATTATTGTTGAAACAATGTTCAGCAGTGAGAGAGGAATGAATCTTTGAATCCTGTCCCAATGACAATCATCAACCCTCAGAAAGAAATTGGCTGAGCCAGGGATCAAATCGGGGATCCCCTGTTCTCAAGTCCTGTACACTACTGACTGAGCTACCAGGGCTCACCTGAAAATACAGTGAGAAGAAACCAAGAAAGATTGTTACCTTGTTAGGTTGGCTAAACAAGGGGATGGCATACATCCAAGATGGCTACATGTTCTATTTAGTCTGATTCGAATTAATGCTGTCTGTAATATAAGCCCCTGTTTACACCTATCCAGCTAAAGTGGTTAATTACAAAAGTCCAAAGAAAATAATATCACAAAAGGTAAGAAAATACCAGTACATTGTACTATAAAATAGCATCACAAAGGCTAAGAAATTACCAGTACATTACATATTATATAACCCTTTACCAAATGACAAAACTTTAGACTTGTCCACACTGAAAATATCTGCAGACAACTGAATAAATGTGACTCAAGATTGAAATTTACTTGTGGAAGTGTAGACAACATTGTAGGGAAAGGATAAAATGCTGGTTACCAGCATTATCTCCTTTTCCCATAATATTTTCAGAAGCTCTTTTTCTCAAGGTCATTAGAATTTGACATTGTGTGGTAAAGGGATAGAAACATGTGTAACTGAGTAAACTTGTTTCATTCAGGTGGAATCTGCAGGTCTTTCAAACCCTTAATTTTGAATTATTAACTTAAACATACATCTTTACTCATTTTCATCCAGTTTTTTATCCAATTTCATCTTTATTTTATGAAACTATGATAATCCTTGTATCTTCATGCCAAATGTTGCCCCTGATGGTTGCAAGGTTGCACAGATTATGACAGACAGAAAATGCATTTCATTCTCTGGAGGCTATCCAAGAAATCACTGTGGTTGTTTCCCGTCTAAAATCGGAGACAAATCCCTCAAGTTTCTTTATCCCATACACCTTATATATTGATTAATCACTATGTTTACATGTCTGACTTCTACACAATATCAAGTTTCAAAAGTGTTTCCTCTCTGGCTGTAAAGATGTATCTGTAAAGTAAAAATAGCTGCAAAAATTACACAATACAGGTGTTAAAATGCATTTGAATTCAAATCATATCAAGTATGGAAATTACTATGAATATGATAATCTTTGATTTGCCTTGCTTTGCTTGATTTTAAAGTTTATTTTTCTGTCAGTGCAAACACTTGGACTGACTACACAATAAAGTACATGTAATAAATAATTATTGTCATCTTCGCAATCTTTTCCATACTTTTAAATGGTATGATTTAAATCTAATAGCATTTCAACGTCTGCACTGTATTTTGGCTGCTGTTGGGCCTTTAACCCTTTAAATAGAAAAAAATATATATAAATATATATAGTCATTTTAAAAATGAAAACCTTTTTGGCTGAAATATTGACTAGTATGGATCTAAGAATAGACCGCCTGGTGCTTTAATTGCGAACATTTTCTGAATGGATTTATCCCTTACCATACAATCCTGTGTTTAAAACGGCCCTGAGAAAGAAGCATTTTGAAAACATTGTGGTAAAAAAAGGACCGGCATTTTCTTCTTTTCTGACAATGTTTCTATATTTTAAAAAGCAAATCCTATCATTCATCTGCAAAATGTCTTCATTGATAGACAAGTCCAGAAATTTGTTGTTTGTTAACCCCTAGGCTGCTAAGTGCAACTCAAGAGCATTTTGCAGACAGTGCAGATCCAAGATCAGACTGCACAGAATGTGCAGTCGGATCTTGGATCTGCACTGTCTGGTAAGGAGATATTTATCTTCCCAAAATTCCTTTGAAATGGTAAAATTTGGGTTTTTGCCATAGACTTGAAAGTTTCATTTCACTTAGCACAGGGATCTTGTATACGATCCCTGGTTAGCAGGATAAGGATTAACTCTTTACCACACGGCAAAATTTTAGACTGGTCCAAATTGAAAGCACTTTTAGACGACAAAATAAAAGTGACTGAAAATTTGAAATTTGTTTTGTGAAGGGTAGAAAACATTGTGGGAAAAGGAGAAAATGCTGGTTACCAGCATTTTCTCCTTTTTCCACAATGTTTTCAGAAAGCTTCTTTCTCAGGGTCGTTAAAAGTCGGGATTGTGTGATAAGGAGTTAAAGAATTAATCACCTTGAAAAATCTAGGAAGGACCACATCCCAAAGAGCTCTTTTCAAACAAATTTTTTCAGTGCCAAGTGGACAATCCCAACACAGTCCTAATGAGGTAGATATCACTATTTCAGAGCTGTTTTTGTCAAATATTCGACAAAGAAGAGGACTATGTGGATTGAAGATCAGAGTGTACATTCTGTGTAGTCTACATTTGATCTATGTAGTCCGCTTCAAAACCCTTTAGCACACAATCATGAATTTTTACGACTTTGAGGAAGAAGGCTGAGAAACAGCATTCTCTCTTTCTCCCACAATATTTTCGAATTATGGACATTTCATACCATAACCATTTCGTACCAGTCATTTCGTACCATAGGATTGGTCATTTCGTACCATGAAATTACCATTACGTACCATAAGATTGGTCATTTCGTACTATGATATTACCATTTCGTACCATAAGTGTGGTCATTTTATATCATGATTTCACCGAGAAAATCTATTTAAATAATAGAAAATAACAGTCGAACTTGGATGTTAAAAAAGTTTATTTGATTAATAATACTCGCAATATAAGACAAGATTATAATAGATATAAACGAAACATAATGGATGAAAGTATGGATGAATGATGCTATGATGATTTTTTCGCCTTTGCATTCAACATTTCTATTTCAATTTCGGAAACAATTTGACGGTTATATATACTTTAAAAATTATGTCATGATTTACTCAATTAGCAAACACGGATGATCAGATATCACTCGACATTCTATAATTAAAGGCAAGCACCAAACAAATTATTTTCAAATTGTAATTACCAATCTTGTAACAAACATTAACCAAACAATGTAATTATCTATCAACTGTGTCAAACATCGATTGCTTCCTTTAACTGATTAACGCATATTTACTTTATACGTATGCAACAAATGCAACTATTAAAACTTTTTGCAATTATAAAAGCAACATTTTTTAAAAATTCATCGAAAAATACATTTTAATAATCGTTAGGTAAATAAACTATCAATTTTGTACGAATTCGTAAGTTATGGTACGAAATTGTAATATTATGGTACGAAATGGTCAATGCATGGTACGAAATGGTAATTCTTTGGTACGAAATGGTAATATAATATATGGTACGAAATGGTTATGGTACGAAATGACTGTATACCATATTTTCCATCCTTTCATGAAAGAATCCCATCAGTTCAGTCATATTTAAGCTGTCGTCTTCCAAAGTTTTGAATTAGGGCCATTGTAACATTTTGTGGCTACGTAAAAAGTTGTGCAATCAAATCTGGGTTCGGTGTTACAAGGGCTGAGCTTTCATAGAAACCAATACCGTCACAGTAATTTCATATATCAGTCCCTGAACGCACAGTCTGATCTTATCTATACTCTCCGCTTTTTCTTTATAATTACATTTTATAAAATGTTCTAATCCAAACAGTCTTTAAATTGCAATAACTGTGCTGTTTTTTGTAAACTAAGAAGTTCTTGCATGTGCATGGCTACACAAGAAGTACGAACATGTAACGGTACCTAAGCATTCGGCAAACCTCGGGTGATCTGAACAACTGCTTTAAGGTCTAGGTACGGAATCTACCGAGTTTTGACGAGTGAGGTATAATTAGCATTTCTCTCACCTTTATTTTTTTTTAAATCTAGAAAAATAAATGATAAACATATCATTGTCGTCATTTGTCTTTGATAACTAGATATTTACGATCATGGTGTGAACACAAAAATAAATCATTTAGTAATTTGAAAAATAAAAAAGAAGTCACGTGATATATACGTCACCTGAAAATTGTCGTCTGAAGGAAACTGGGAAAGAGGCTGAGTCAAGGGGGAAGAAAAACCGTTGTTTTTCGATTATTTCAAGTAGAAGGAAAAAACCCTGGGACTTCTAATTGCAGAGAGGTAGTTCTGGTATCTTTTATTGTCACGAAGATCTGAATATCGGCCCAGTTGAACAGTTATTTACATTAGATTTTTTACTAATTGCCAATTAGTCTGGTCATTCTCAGGCCGCCCTGCGCCAGTTATGGCGGACTATCCTGTTTTCATGGGACTTTACAGTTTTAGTTTACACAAATTTAAATGAAGTACTGGTGACCAAAATGTTTGATAACGAAAAAAAATCTACTTTAAATGCATCTATAACCATAAACTCTGCTTGAATCATGCATATTAATCCGTAACGATAAATTTCACCTTTCTATCTTCTGCCGGAAGCTGAATTGGCGCTTAGGAAAACCTGCCCTTATTTTGTGGCTTTCAATATTTATTGAACAGTCCATAAATAAAAAAAAAACACCAAAAATGTTTACTATAACAAGAAGGAACTGTTTTGAACAATGTAAATGATCAGTTCTAAGTCAATTATTTTAAGTTGTTGAAGCGTGATGAAAGGGACGGATGAGTGTCATGGCGGCCATTGGCCCTCTCGTGCCAGTAGCACCAGAATACCAGAACAGCAAAAATCATGGCATTTTGGTTCCTTCTATCAATATTTATGCACCCAAGAGGGCGGATTAAGAATTCTTTTTAACACCATTTAATCATAAAGCATCTGAAAATATTGCATGTCTTACCGTAAGGGTTTGAGTAATTTACTCTCAGTATCATGGAATGTTCCATGGAATGGGAAAATTGTTCTGCCATAACCGAATGAATGAAATAGGTCACGAAATTCTCTGATTTAATTATAGATCAGAATCTTGTCACATGATTCCAGTATGGTCACATGACTTTTTGGCATCCGCACTAACTATACCACATGTCGGATACTTTTTGGCATTAAAATTAAATGTTAGAGAATTTATATTACGCATGTTTCGGGTTAAAAAAAGTTATATGAAATTTGTCACTAAAACTTATCCTTCCTTTACAAACATGCATACTATCTTGTTTTTATTGCATTTTGTAAGTAACAGCAGTGACACAGTTGTTTACATTCAAATTAGCAGTTCACACAAATACAGTGACATCATTCACTTCATAGTTTACATGAAAATTCTGATATTTCGGTTTCAAAAACAGGTACCCCATGAAAATAGGTCAGTTGACCATACAAACAGCTTTAGGATAGATGGCTAATTGATTGACTAATTGATTGATTGATTGAATTAATCCTTTACTACACAGTCCTGAGTTTTAATGATCCTGAGAAAGAAAGCTTTTGAAAATACTGTTGGAAAAGGAGAAAATGCTGGTTATCAGCATTTTCTCCTTTTCCAACAATGTTTTTAACTCTAGGCCTAAAATAAAAATAGCTGTGTTTCGGGTTTCAGTCAAGATGCTGTAGGTAGGGTAGGTCTGGAATTTTTTCTGTCAGAATTTTTAGCTCACCTGAGCATGAATTGCTCAGGATGAGCTATTGTGATCACTCACCGTCTGTCGGCATCCGTCCGTCCGTCCATCGTCCGTCCGTTCACATTTTTGTGTTTATACTCTAGCATCTACAATTTTTAACCAATCAGCACCAAACTTGGTCAAAATATATTTGACCATAAGATCTCGGATGAGTTCGATTATGGGTCTAATTGGACTAGAACAACTGGAGTTATTTGCCCTTAAATTAGAAAATTTGCTATATTTGACTTTGTTTACACTCTAGCATCTACAAATATCAACCAATCAGCAGCAAACTTGGTCAAAATATATAAGACCATAAGATCTCGGATGAGTTTGATTATGGGTCTAATCAGACCAGAACAACTGGAGTTATTTGCCCTTGAATTAGAAAAATTGCTATATTTGACAATGTTCACACTCTAGCATCTACAGTTTTTAACCAATCAGCACCAAACTTGGTCAAAATATATATGACCACAAGATCTTGGATGAGTTCGATAACGGGTCTAATTGGACCAGAACAACTGGAGTTATTGCCCTTGAATTAGAAAAATTGCTATATTTGACTTTGTTTACACTCTAGCATCTACAAATATCAACCAATCAGCACCAAACTGGGTCAAAATATATAAGACCATAAGATCTCGGATGAGTTAGGATAATTGGACCAGAACGACTGAAGTTATTTGCCCTTGAATTAGAAATTTCTATAGAATAGTTCTTTGTCTGGAGCATAACTTTGTCATCTCCAGTCCAATTGACTTGAAACTTGGCATTTGTGTTTATTGCAATAATACGGAGTGCAGTGTGAAAGAACTCTACCTCGTACTGTTTATGAGTTTTTTCCCTTTGATCGTCATTTTTACAGCATTTAGTGCTTGTCTGGAATATAACTTTGTCATCTCAAGTCAGAATGACTTCAAACTTGGTATGCATGTTTGTTGCAATATTACCGAGTACTGTGCGCAAGAACAATAACTCTACCTAGCGCGGATTTTGAGTAATTCCACTTTGTTCTTCATTTTTACAGTATTTCTTGCTTGTCCGGAACGGAACTTTAAATAATCAAGTCAAATTGACTTGAGACTTGGTAAACATGTTTGTTGCATTACCTGCCCTTTGCAATTATTATACCTCCTCGACAACTGGCGGTGGGACGGGCATATCTTGCGACAATTTGCCGCTCTTGTTTCATTATCATTTGGTCTTGAATCTCAATATTTGGTATTTATCTTCATTGTAGACCTTTACTGCTTAGTATTCAGGTGAGCGATATAGGACCATCATGGTCCTCTTTATTTTTTTTACATTGACCATGTAAAGATTTCATTAAACAGAGATTTTAGCTTCCACTTACTGTGTCATACAGAAATTTGTGTAAATTCACTGTTTAAATTAATCATTAAAGATGTAAAGAGAGTTTTAAGTGTCTCTGATCGGACGATGCCAAAATGACCTTTGTTGTGTCATTGATTTACGCGTTTTTTTCCATCGATCTTTTCAGTCATTCCTATTTTTTATGTACTTCCACAAATGCCAAAAACATGAAAAATGCATGTCTCAGAATTTTGATAAAAAATGTGCCACAACAAAACCTTGTCACAGCTTGATGAAATTCTAAAGTTACACTTCATGAGAATCAACCATTTTCTTATTGTAAATGTTTTAAGCAAATGACTAAATATTGGAGTAACGGATTTTAATTAAAAAAATTCAAGTCTTGTATCATCTATGGTGTGAAAACTGTTAACACAACTTATATAAACACACCATTCTATTGAAGATATAAGTATGTGGTAGGAAATAAGCCAGAACTTTTGGATTGTTTTCAGTTTTATTGAAAATTAAGGCACAAAATTGTAGCGATACCTTTTTCTTCAAATTAATTCTGAAATTTCGAATTACTTTCATTCAAAACATTTTCACTTTGGCAGGGTATATCAATGGCTATCATATTTAATTATTTCAATGAATGTATCACTGAGTAATTGCCTTTCAGTAATATGGACCATGATTCTTTATTTTTGAAATTTAAATGCCAATGAGAATGTAACGGATGTTAAAAAGAAAATTCCACAAGTTTAAAAAATCCGATTTTCTCATATTACTGACATGAAAAAGTACTAAAATGACTAAAAACTAAGCTAACTTTACTCAATTTGAGGAACTATTAAATAAAAGATGTATGTCTTAGAAAACAATGATCCAGATTTTAGAACTAAGTCTTGCAAATTTTAGCGACAAAGAATGAAAAAAATTACTGAAAGCTAAAGTAATTACACCTACATAATTTATATTTGTATTGGTTTCTTTGAAGCACAAGTATACACAGTTTTTGCAGAAAGCTTCACAATCAACCAAATGTTCTAATACTGTTTTCAAGATTTTCTGATCTTGGTAACGGAAGTTAACCAACTAAATTACTGTAACTAAACCTTCTTGCATTTTAAGCTACACTTTACCTTCACTCTCAATCTTGTCAACCATTTCAAGGCCTAATTTCTAAATCGGATTTCACTTTTCTGAGGGGACAGGGTCTGGTATTTTCATCATGACCTGCTTCTAAATAGTTCTATCTGGCATTCAAACTAAACATTTAACTGCGCTCACTTACAAAGGTGGAATGACTTGTGTTACGGTACTGTTAGGTTGGTGAGTCAGTTAGATAGTGGATGAATCTAAGACAAGGGTATTTCAGGTAGAATGTGACGTCTATGAACGGCAAACGATAAGTATTGATTTTAGTCACGGATGTAAAAGGTAATGGATGTTAAAATTAGCATATGTTTTGGATCAGAAAAGGCCCTTTTTCTGGTTATTATGAGAATGATTCATATAGTTTTATCTCGTATTTGGTATTCTCCTTTAAGCACCACATTCAACAGATGTCAATTGATAATGGTTTTGGCAAAACCTTGGTAACAGAGGTTAAACAAGTTTTTGTCTGAATGCTATCTTCGATATCAGCGATGCATTTTTTTCGAATTACAGGGGTTTTTGTGATCCATAGGCTCTAAAATCTTCAATATCAAGCATAAAAGACTATTCTGACAGTAATCTTTAGACAAACAGATCTAAGTTAGACCATCCCAACATGAGGTAAAATGCAGTAACAGATGTTAATGACGCTTTGGTGACACTACTAAACCATTGATATTTTCAAATTCTGTTGCATGTGTCTTGATGTGTCATAAGTACATCTGTAAACGTACATGATAAGTATGTCTTAAGCAAAGAAGGATTGTGAAATACCGAACAGTTTACTTTCTGTAAAGATTGAAAATCAGTCTCCCAACAGGGCAACACAGAAAAAAGCGCTATTTTTGCATATATAATGTAATTTTCAAAAAAATTTAAGCGAATACGCAAATGTTTAGTTCTGTATATGGCTAATATATGGCACATACATTGAAAATAACCTGATTATTTTACTCTCATTTTCTTGTGGGGTCAATAATTTGGGAGGGACACTTAAAAATGGGAAAAGTACATAAAAAAAAAAACAGGAATGACTGTTTTATGAATGCCAAATATTTTTGGAGGAATATTACCGCATGATTTGTCTTGAATTTGTCAATTATGGTAGCAGGTAACATTCAAACATATCACTTTACACTAGATAAGTGGACTAACATCTATATCACGTTATCACCAGCTTCACGAGCTGTGATAAACAGATCCACGTGCGTCCTTCACGTTTGTTACTGATTGTATTTATTAAAGCCTGGGCATTATTTAGCTGTAGGCACGTGAGCTAGTCTACTTCATATGGAGCTTTAGCTGGTAATCTCATGCGCCAGACTGACTCTTAGAAAGATAATTTTAGAGCGTCAAAAACGTTCATTTCAACTTTCCAAGTGTCAAAACCCGGAGTCACTGGTCATATGAAAACACTGCTCTATCGCTACTCTCTTGGAACTGTTGACAGCAGGAGGCAAGTTTTAGTCCCAGGGAAGGGACACTTGAAATCATACAGAGTGATACAATCTTATCGGCTTTTATACCTGTTAATTGACCTAATGTTGAGATATCATAAAAAACCTGTGCCTAGTTTTTTCTTTAAATCTTAAGTTTTCAATGTTTGTAAATTGGCTACCTCACCGGGTAGGTATCGCATATCACATTTGTTATGCAACGAGAACCATCTCAGGTTTTTTTTTAACGCTAAACTGGCAGCCTGTTTGGTCGTTGCTAAATACATATGGATTTGTAGACTGACCTGTTTTGGAGCAGTACCTGTTTTCGAACCCGAAATGATATCCCACTTTCCTTGCAAACTATGAAGTGAATGACGTCACCATTTTGTGTCAACTGCTTATTTGAAAGCAAATAACAGGAGTAACCACTGTTAATTTATAAAATGCAACAAAAACAGACAGTATGCATGTTTCTAAAGGAAAGATCAGTTTTAGTGACAAATTTCTTTCTAAATACGATACGTGCCCAATTTAAATTCTCCATTTATAGTTCAAGTTTAATCCTGAAAAGTTCCTGACATATGACGTAGTCAGTGTAGATGCCAGAAAGTCACATAACCATACTGAAATAATGTGACAAGATTCTGATCTATATTTAGATCAGAGAATTCCGTGACCTATTTTGTTCTCTTACAAACAAAGTCCGTAACAAAGAAACAAATGAACAAATGCAACCGCATCCAGCGGGATTCGAACCCATGGCGGACAAGATCCTCGTTTTTCGAGGTTCAAAAGACCAATACCTTATTCACTGAGCTAAAGAGATATCTCTCTAACGCAGTTGTTAGGTATTGTATTTAAATTGGGACGAAGTCATGCATGAAGGAGTAGTCTTCCGTAACAGTTCTGTCACTTATGACTGGACAGTTTTTTTCCAGAACACTCGCTGCTACTCAGAGTACATGTTTCCAACCCTTTTATAAAGACACTCAATATTTTCAGATGCTTTATGAGATAAGTTGTCAAGAGAGGGCCGATGGCTGCCATGACTTTTATCTATCCCCTTCATTGCAGTTCAAAAACTAAAGACAGTTGACTTAGACCTGGTCATTTATGCTGTTTAGAACAGTTCCTTCTCGTGATAGTTAACATTTTAGTTGAGTTTGGTGTCAATACGATGTTTTTTCAGTTCTTTAATACATGTTTATGAACTGTTCTATGGATAGTGAAGGCCACAAAATGAGAGCATGTTTTCCAATGTGCCATTTTCAGCACAAGATTGACGGGTGAAATATGTCATTATCATTGAATATGCATGATTCAAACAGAGATTATGGTTAAAAAGGCATTGAAAATCGATCTTTTAGGTTATCATAGCAGGATGAACACCATATAACACATAATCAATGCATGACATTATGGGTGGTGACTAAATCTCATGTGTGATTCCCGATTTAGTGGTTTGCAGTAGAGTTTGAAGATGGGGCGTGGCAAAGTTGACATTTGATTGATTGGCATTTTATGGTGTGTATGCATGTGTGGTGTGTAACTAGACAAAACCTAGTTTGTTATCGATCTTAGTATCAACTCTTGGACAGCTACAGGACATACAACGGGTACCAGTATATTTCGATGCAGATGAGTGAGAGGGAACGAAATTGCAACAGCCAAAAAGTACTGAGATGTACCAAAATCGCACCAATGGATTTTTTTTTTAAAAAGTTCAGGGTCGGCAGCATTTGTCTAGGTAGGGTCGGGAAACCCGAAACACAGCTATTCTTTTTTAGGCCCCATCATGGACAATTTTCTTTAGATGGACCACATTTAATATGTCGTCTGCAAAAAGAGCTCTACTTTGAATTTGGACAAGTCTAAAATTCTGTCGTTTAGTAAAGAGTTTACAGATCCATTTTCAATATATTATTTCACTCATATCAGGTTAACAGCTTACTTGTACATGTGAGTCCTGTTTCACCAATATAAGACTGGGACTGCGAAATGTCTTGTCTAAGGACACAATCAAAGACCTTGCACCTATCTATGCTATATCTTGGAGTTTCTTTTACCAGGAGATGTACTTCATTCAATATTCCTATCCAAGACACTTGCTACTTTCCCCACATAAAAATGGTTGTACAATATTCAGCAGAGAGAGAGGAATAAAATGTTTTGCAATGACTTACATCAATCCTCAGATTGAATGTGTCCCTGCTGGGAATCGAGCAAACGACCCTCTGGTCTCAACCCTTATAGTGCCTTTCACAACTATAGTTGCCTTTGCGGCCAGTGTAGATGAAGATCAGACTGCAGAAAATGTGCAGTCTGATCCTTGATCAATACTTTCTGCTTATCTGAAGTAATGTGGACCAAAGAGACAATAAAATTGCACCTTTCTGGACACGATATCTAGACTGAAAATTTTTGTTAGGTTTATCCTGCACTTTAATTCTTTACCACACAATCCAGACTTCTAATAGCCCTTAGAAAGAGGCTTATTTTAAAACGGTGCGGAAATAGGAGAAAATGTTGGTAACCTGCATTTTCTCCTTTTCCAACAATGTGTTCTACCCTATCAGAGACAGAAACCCTCATTTTAGCCACATTTAATTTGTTGTCAGCTGATGCTTACAGTATGGTCCAGCCCAAAATTTTGTCGTTAGGTATAGGGTAAAAGGTTAAGCTCTGTATGTTTCTGACTGAGCTGCCACGTTGGCACTGAGCTTGCAAATAGAACCAGGCACCCCTAGTTGTGAGTTCTGGATATTAACAATCAACCTACAGAGCTTGGCGCCAGGATTGTTGATCTACTCTGTCCACTTTTATTGAGACAATCTTGACAAAAGCAAATTCTGAATTTCAATTATTTGGATCTTAATTCCAGCCAGAAAAGGTCTATTGGGTTAATTTGGCACTCAAAGACTTAAATTTAAGTATTTAATTGATATGAACAGATAATCATTTCCAAAGCAAAAAAGGTTTTAACGACCCTGAGGAAAAAGGCTTTTGAAAGGTTTTAATGACCCTGGGGAAAATGGCTTTTGAAAATATTGTGGGAAAAGTAGAAAATGCTGGTTACCAGCATTTTCTCCTTTTCCCACAATGTTTTCTACCCTCCTAAGGTGAATTTTTATTTTTGTCCTCTGCAAAGGATTTCACTTTTGGCAAGTCTGATATTTTATCATTTGGCAAAGAGTTAAGAAAAAGTACCATTTCTTACCTTCTACCAGTACCCCAGTTTTTGGGCTTTCTAAGAGCATTGTTTTAATAACTTTAGACAATTTTTCTCCAGCAGAATCGCAGACATTCCAACTTGACATCTTCGGAGGTGTCTGGCCAAATTTGTGTTGGCACCCCATGGATCATTTCACAGTAGAGTCAAGTCCCATGAGGAAGTAGAGGTTGATGGAAAGCTAGGTGTCAAGATTTCTGTATCAAACAAATACCTGTGAGTATACTTCAACCAATCTCCAGGGGATGTCAGGGTATTTTCATATTCATCCATCTAGTGCTCTCTTTAACCTTTTACCACTCAATCTTGAGTTTTGACAACCCTGAGGAAAGAGGCTTTTGAAAACATTGTTGGAAAAGGAGAAAATACCGATGACCAGCACATTCTCCTATTCCCACGATGATTTCTACCACATCAAGGAATTTTCCTTTATTCACAATAACTCTTTACCACAGGACAGAAATCTACACTTGTCTTAAATTGAAAGCATTTGCAGCCAACAAGCTTAAATGTGGTTCAAATGATTAAATTTGTCTTTAAAGGGATAAAAAACATGTTGAAAAAAGAGGAAAATGCTGGTAACCATCATTTTCTCCCTCTCCCATTGTGTTTAATAAACCGTCTTTGTCAGTATCAAAGAATATCAAATTTGTGAGGTACATGTAATTGGTTAAGAACAATACCATGTTCAGGTGAACCTAAAAAAGAATGCTTTTGAAAATATTGTAGGAAAAGGAGCTAATGATGGTAACCAGCATTTTTTCTATTTTCTTGAATGTTTCATTCCCTTTCATCGACAAAGGGCATACAACTTTGAGTCAGAGTAACTTTGTCGTATGCAAAATGTTTTCAATTTGGAAAAGTCTAAAAGTTTGTCATCTGGTAAAGAGTTCAACCTTTTACCAAACAATCCTGTGTTTTAACCCTATACCAGACAATCCTGACTTTTAACGAACTTGAAAAAGAAGGCTTTTGAAAATATGATAGGAAAAGAAGAAAATACTTTTCCTGAAATATTTTCTACCCTTTGAAAGCCAAATTTTATGTTCTGAGTAATGTCTTAAAATGCTTTCAATTTTGATAGGTTTAAAATTTTGTTGTTTGGTAAAGAGTTAACAACTCCAAGCATAAAGAGAAAAGTAGAAAAAAATTGTGAAACACATTCACATATTTCATAATTTAATGGTAAGAGTTGATTTACAAGAACATTTATTATGAAGTAATTCATGTGTATTCATTGAGTTCATGTTCAATGACCCTGAAAAGGAAAACCTTTGAAAACATTGCTGGAAAAAGAGTAAATGCTGAAAACTGACAACCCTTTCAAAGACAAATCCTGTCATTTGAAACACAGTTAAAATTTGTCATTTGCAAATGTTTAAAATTTGGATAAGACTAAAAATTGATTTTCAGAAAATGTTAACTTATAATTTTGCACATGAGATCTACCTATTTTTGAAGACCACACTTTTAAATCATCATGGGAAAAGAATCAATTTCTTCAAGCTAACATGTGAATAGAGAGTAGTTCACAGATCTGGGGATATCAGTATTTTGTTATGTATTGTTAGGTAGTGTAGCTAATGATCCAATCTCTCTTTCTCCTCTTCTCTTTCTCTCATTTCACAGCAGAGTAAAGATGCAGAGTAGGTAACCCGCGATTAGGTGATGGCTGGATGAAGATATCAAGTGAATACACCACTATATTGCATAAATTCTTGGTCACAGATCCAGTCATGTAAGGATGTCTTTGCTTTCATTCCCTCCCTCCCTCATTGTGAGAATTTAACCCATTGCTTAGGCCATAAGATCAGTCTTTAACATGGCTTGCAATTCAAAGGTATGTGAAAGCAAATCTAGCGTGGTAGAAATTCTCACTCTTATCCCCTTACCAAACAATCACGACATGTAATGATCCTGAGCAAGATGGCTTTTTAAAACATTGTGGGAAAAGCAGAAAAAGCTGGTAACCGGCATTTTCTTCGTTTCCAACGTTTTCTACCCTATCAAGTACTTCTTTCGTCATTTGAGCCACCTTTCATTTGTTGTCTGAAAATACTGTCCAAAATGAAAGAGTTAACCTAACAACAGAACTTTAGATTTCTCCAAATTTAAAGCATTTCCAGACATTAAAATAAATGTGACTCTGTTATTGAAATTTGTCACTGTAAAGGTATTTTATCTTTTTCCACACTTCTTTAAGGTTGTTAAAAGTCAGAATTGTTTGGCAAGCGTTAACAGGACTAGTGGTTGTCTTTGTTTGCAACATGGATCATTCCTCTCTTCTAATCCACATGGATTAAACATCAAATTCAAGTTTGGCCAAAATCTTTCACAGGACTGATGATAGTCATTACTTGCAACAAGAAGTTGAGTGAGGCGCCTACATGACTAACAAACCAAGGGAATGCTAGATAAAATCAAAGCTCTGCCGAATTTTTTTTCTGAATTGATGATAGTCATTGCTTCCAACAAGATTCATTCCTGTCTCACTGCTGAGTGTTGTTTTGATGATGTTTATGAAGGGAAGCAGTCAGTTGCTTGAAGAAAAGTGCATAGTTCTGGTGACAGAAACCTCAGGTAAAATGACAAGATGGTGGAATACATACCTGTATAAAGTTACCATGGAAATATTGTATACCACTTTGTCTGTCTGTCTGTCAATCTCCTTTTTAACAGCAGTCCTACAGGTAAGTAACAGGTGATGGAAGAGACAGAAGGATGAAGCTATTAGTGTATGTTCCTCTCTACACAGTGGATTTTTGCTCACAGATGAAGTCAAGAAAGGTATTTTTATACTTTCAAAACCCCCTCCAACCCTGTTACAATTTGACTATGTAACCCATTCCTTTGACAACATTCTGTGAAAAAAAGATCCAGTGGCTTGGAGAAAATACTGATAAATTTTTCTTTTTAACAAAATTGGAGCAAAGGAGAAGTTGCTTGGAGACATATTGAATTCAAGCTACGATGGAATATTGTATATCATTCATTCTTTCTCTCTCTGTCTTTATCTCCCTCTCTTTCTCTCTGTCTTTCGTCTTTTTTTTTACAGCAGACCTACAGGTAAGTAATAGGTGATGGAAGAGAAACATGGATGAAGCTACAAGTGAATACATCGGTCTGCACAATAGATTTTTCCTCACAGATGAAGTCAAGAAAGGTACTTTTATATTCACAGCCCCTCCTCCCACCCTGTGACAAATCGACCATTTTTCCAACCCAGTAAGTTGAGTCAGTAGCATACATGACCAAGAAACAAAGGGAATGCTAGATGAAATCCAAGCTCTGCCAAGCTGTTTTACTGAATTGATGATAGTCATTGCTTCCAACAAGATTCATTCCTGTGTCACTGCTGAGTGTTGTTTTGACAATGTTTACGTAGGAAAGTGCTCAGTTGCTTGAAGAAAATGTACAAAGTTCTGGTTACAGACACATAAGGTAAAAGGACAAGTTGCTTGAAGACATACCAATATAAGGTTACCATGGAAATATTGTATACCACATTGTCTGTCTGTCTGTTCCTCCCTCTTTCTCTCTTTCTGTCAATCTCCTTTTTAACAGCAGTACTACATGTAAGTAACAGGTGATGGAAGAGACAGAAGGATGATGCTATGACAGCAGGTTGAAGCTACTAGTGAATGTACGTGTCTACGTAGTAGATTTTTGCTCACAGATGAAATCAAGAAAGGTACTTTTATTTTCACAACCCCCTCCAACCCTGTGACAATTTGACTCTGTAACTCATTATTTTGAGAACATTCTGTGAAAAGAAAGCAGCCAGTGGCTCGAAGAAAATGCTGCTGCAGTTTTGGTAAAACAAACTTGAGAGCAAAGGAGAAGTTGCTTGAAGATATATTTACTTCAAGCTATTATGGAAATATTGTATATCATTTAGTCTATCTCTCTCTGTCTTTCTCTCTCTGTCTGTCTTTCTCTCTGTCTCTCTGTTTTTACAGCAGACCTACAGGATAGTAATAGGTGATGGAAGAGACACCTGGATGAAGCTATAAGTGAATACACCGGTCTGCACCATAGATTATTGCTCACAGATGAAGTCAAGAAAGGTACTTTTACATTCACAGCCCCCCCTCCCACCTTGTGATAAATTCACCATTTAACATATTTTCAACTCAGTAAGTTGAGTCAGTAGCATACATGACCAAGAAACAAAGGGAATGCTAGATGAAATCCAAGCTCTGCCAAACTGTCTTACTGAATTGATGATAGTCATTGCTTCCAACAAGACTCATTCCCTTGTCACTGCGACAACATTCTGTGATAAAAAGATCCAGTGGCTTGGAGAAAATACTGATAAATTTTTCTTTTTAACAAAATTGGAGCAAAGGAGAAGTTGCTTGAAGACATACTGAATTCAAGCTACTATGGAATATTGTATATCATTCATTCTTTCTCTCTCTGTCTTTATCTCCCTCTCTGTCTTTCTCTCTGTCTCTCTTTTTTTTTTCAGCAGACCTACAGGTAAGTAATAGGTGATGGAAGAGACACATGGATGAAGCTACAAGTGAATACATCGGTCTGCACAATAGATTTTTCCTCACAGATGAAGTCAGGAAAGGTACTTTTACATTCACAGCCCCTCCTCCCATCATGTGACAAATCGACCTTTTTTCTAACCCAGTAAGTTGTGTCAGTAGCATACATGACCAACAAACCAAGGGAATGGTAGATGAAATCAAAGCTTTGCCAAACTGTTTTACTTAATTGATGATAGTCATTGCTTCCAACAACATTCATTCCCTTGTCACTGCGACAACATTCTGTGAAAAAAAGATCCAGTGGCTTGGAGAAAATACTGATAAATTTTTCTTTTTAACAAAATTGGAGCAAAGGAGAAGTTGCTTGAAGGGATACTGAATTCAAGCTACTATGGAATATTGTATATCATTTATTCTTTCTTTCTCTGTCTTTATCTCCCTCTCTGTCTTTCTCTCTGTCTCTATTTTTTTTTTACAGCAGACCTACAAGGATGAAGCTACAAGTGAATACATCGGTCTGCACTACAGATTTTTCCTCATAGATGAAGTCAAGAAAGGTACTTTTATATTCACAGCCCCTCCTCCCACCCTGTGACAAATCGACCATTTAACATATTTCCAACCCAGTAAGTTGAGTCAGTAGCATACATGACCAACAAACCAAGGGAATGGTAGATGAAATCAAAGCTTTGCCAAACTGTTTTACTTAATTGATGATAGTCATTGCTTCCAACAAGATTCATTCCTGTGTCACTGCTGAGTGTTGTTTTGACGATGTTTATGTAGGAAAGCAGTCAGTTGCTTGAAGAAAATCTACAAAGTTCTGGTAACAGACACCTAAGGTAAAAGGACAAGTTGCTTGAAGACATACCTATATAAGGTTACCATGGAAATATTGTATACCACTTTGTCTGTCTGTCTGTTCGTCCCTCTTTCTCTCTTTCTGTCAGTCTCCTTTTTAACAGCAGTCCTACAGGTAAGTAACAGGTGATGGAAGAGACAGAAGGATGAAGCTATGACAGCAGGTTGAAGCTACTAGTGAATGTACCTGTCTACACAGTAGAATTTTGCTCACAGATGAAATCAAGAAAGGTACTTTTATTTTCACAACCCCCTCCAACCCTGTGACAATTTGACTCTGTAACTCATTATTTTGAGAACATTCTGTGAAAAGAAAGCAGCCAGTGGCTCGAAGAAAATGCTGCTGCAGTTTTGGTAAAACAAACTTGAGAGCAAAGGAGAAGTTGCTTGAAGACATATTTACTTCAAGCTATTATGGAAATATTGTATATCATTTAGTCTATCTCTCTCTGTCTTTCTCTCGCTCTCTGTCTTTCTCTCTGTCTCTCTGTTTTTTCAGCAGACCTACAGGTAAGTAATAGGTGATGGAAGAGACACCTGGATGAAGCTACAAGTGAATACACCGGTCTGCACCATAGATTATTGCTCACAAATGAAGTCAAGAAAGGTACTTTTACATTCACAGCCCCCCCTCCCACCTTGTGACAAATTCACCATTTAACATATTTTCAGCTCAATAAGTTGAGTCAGTAGCATACATGACCAAGAAACAAAGGGAATGCTAGATGAAATCCAAGCTCTGCCAAACTGTTTTACTGAATTGATGATAGTCATTGCTTCCAACAAGATTCATTCCCTTGTCACTGCGACAACATTCTGTGGAAAAAAAGATCCAGTGGCTTGGAGAAAATACTGATAAATTTTTCTTTTTAACAAAATTGGAGCAAAGGAGAAGTTGCTTGAAGACATATCGAATTCAAGCTACCATGGAATATTGTATATCATTCATTCTTTCTCTCTCTGTCTTTATCTCCCTCTCTGTCTTTCTCTCTGTCTCTCTTATTTTTTACAGCAGACCTACAAGTAAGTAATAGGTGATGGAAAAGACACATGGATGAAGCTACAAGTGAATACATCGGTCTGCACAATAGATTTTTCCTCACAGATGAAGTCAGGAAAGGTACTTTTATATTCACAGCCCCTCCTCCCACCCTGTGACAAATCGACCATTTAACATATTTCCAACCCAGTAAGTTGAGTCAGTAGCATACATGACCAACAAACCAAGGGAATGGTAGATGAAATCAAAGCTTTGCCAAACTGTTTTACTTAATTGATGATAGTCATTGCTTCCAACAAGATTCATTCCTGTGTCACTGCTGAGTGTTGTTTTGACGATGTTTATGTAGGAAAGCAGTCAGTTGCTTGAAGAAAATGTACAAAGTTCTGGTAACAGACACCTAAGGTAAAAGGACAAGTTGCTTGAAGACATACCTATATAAGGTTACCATGGAAATATTGTATACCACTTTGTCTGTCTGTCTGTTCGTCCCTCTTTCTCTCTTTCTGTCAGTCTCCTTTTTAACAGCAGTCCTACAGGTAAGTAACAGGTGATGGAAGAGACAGAAGGATGAAGCTATGACAGCAGGTTGAAGCTACTAGTGAATGTACCTGTCTACACAGTAGAATTTTACTCACAGATGAAATCAAGAAAGGTACTTTTATTTTCACAACCCCCTCCAACCCTGTGACAATTTGACTCTGTAACTCATTATTTTGAGAACATTCTGTGAAAAGAAAGCAGCCAGTGGCTCGAAGAAAATGCTGCTGCAGTTTTGGTAAAACAAACTTGAGAGCAAAGGAGAAGTTGCTTGAAGACATATTTACTTCAAGCTATTATGGAAATATTGTATATCATTTAGTCTATCTCTCTCTGTCTTTCTCTCTCTGTCTGTCTTTCTCTCTGTCTCTCTGTTTTTACAGCAGACCTACATGTAAGTAATAGGTGATGGAAGGGACACCTGGATGAAGCTACAAGTGAATACACCGGTCTGCACCATAGATTATTGCTCACAGATGAAGTCAAGAAAGGTACTTTTACATTCACAGCCCCCCCTCCCACTTTGTGACAAATTCACCATTTAACATATTTTCAGCTCAATAAGTTGAGTCAGTAGCATACATGACCAAGAAACAAAGGGAATGCTAGATGAAATCCAAGCTCTGCCAAACTGTTTTACTGAATTGATGATAGTCATTGCTTCCAACAAGATTCATTCCCTTGTCACTGCTACAACATTCTGTGGAAAAAAAGATCCAGTGGCTTGGAGAAAATACTGATAAATTTTTCTTTTTAACAAAATTGGAGCAAAGGAGAAGTTGCTTGAAGACATATCAAATTCAAGCTACCATGGAATATTGTATATCATTCATTCTTTCTCTCTCTGTCTTTATCTCCCTCTCTGTCTTTCTCTCTGTCTCTCTTATTTTTTACAGCAGACCTACAAGTAAGTAATAGGTGATGGAAAAGACACATGGATGAAGCTACAAGTGAATACATCGGTCTGCACAATAGATTTTTCCTCACAGATGAAGTCAGGAAAGGTACTTTTATATTCACAGCCCCTCCTCCCACCCTGTGACAAATCGACCATTTAACATATTTCCAACCCAGTAAGTTGAGTCAGTAGCATACATGACCAACAAACCAAGGGAATGGTAGATGAAATCAAAGCTTTGCCAAACTGTTTTACTTAATTGATGATAGTCATTGCTTCCAACAAGATTCATTCCTGTGTCACTGCTGAGTGTTGTTTTGACGATGTTTATGTAGGAAAGCAGTCAGTTGCTTGAAGAAAATCTACAAAGTTCTGGTAACAGACACCTAAGGTAAAAGGACAAGTTGCTTGAAGACATACCTATATAAGGTTACCATGGAAATATTGTATACCACTTTGTCTGTCTGTCTGTTCGTCCCTCATTCTCTCTTTCTGTCAGTCTCCTTTTTAACAGCAGTCCTACAGGTAAGTAACAGGTGATGGAAGAGACAGAAGGATGAAGCTATGACAGCAGGTTGAAGCTACTAGTGAATGTACCTGTCTACACAGTAGAATTTTGCTCACAGATGAAATCAAGAAAGGTACTTTTATTTTCACAACCCCCTCCAACCCTGTGACAATTTGACTCTGTAACTCATTATTTTGAGAACATTCTGTGAAAAGAAAGCAGCCAGTGGCTCGAAGAAAATGCAGCTGCAGTTTTGGTAAAACAAACTTGAGAGCAAAGGAGAAGTTGCTTGAAGACATATTTACTTCAAGCTATTATGGAAATATTGTATATCATTTAGTCTATCTCTCTCTGTCTTTCTCTCTCTCTCTGTCTTTCTCTCTGTCTCTCTGTTTTTACAGCAGACCTACAGGTAAGTAATAGGTGATGGAAGAGACACCTGGATGAAGCTACAAGTGAATACACCGGTCTGCACCATAGATTATTGCTCACAGATGAAGTCAAGAAAGGTACTTTTACATTCACAGCCCCCCCTCCCACCTTGTCACAAATTCACCATTTAACATATTTTCAGCTCAATAAGTTGAGTCAGTAGCATACATGACCAAGAAACAAAGGGAATGCTAGATGAAATCCAAGCTCTGCCAAACTGTTTTACTGAATTGATGATAGTCATTGCTTCCAACAAGATTCATTCCCTTGTCACTGCGACAACATTCTGTGGAAAAAAAGATCCAGTGGCTTGGAGAAAATACTGATAAATTTTTCTTTTTAACAAAATTGGAGCAAAGGAGAAGTTGCTTGAAGACATATCGAATTCAAGCTACCATGGAATATTGTATATCATTCATTCTTTCTCTCTCTGTCTTTATCTCCCTCTCTGTCTTTTTCTCTGTCTCTCTTATTTTTTACAGCAGACCTACAAGTAAGTAATAGGTGATGGAAAAGACACATGGATGAAGCTACAAGTGAATACATCGGTCTGCACAATAGATTTTTCCTCACAGGTGAAGTCAGGAAAGGTACTTTTATATTCACAGCCCCTCCTCCCACCCTGTGACAAATCGACCATTTAACATATTTCCAACCCAGTAAGTTGAGTCAGTAGCATACATGACCAACAAACCAAGGGAATGGTAGATGAAATCAAAGCTTTGCCAAACTGTTTTACTTAATTGATGATAGTCATTGCTTCCAACAAGATTCATTCCTGTGTCACTGCTGAGTGTTGTTTTGACGATGTTTATGTAGGAAAGCAGTCAGTTGCTTGAAGAAAATGTACAAAGTTCTGGTAACAGACACCTAAGGTAAAAGGACAAGTTGCTTGAAGACATACCTATATAAGGTTACCATGGAAATATTGTATACCACTTTGTCTGTCTGTCTGTTCGTCCCTCTTTCTCTCTTTCTGTCAGTCTCCTTTTTAACAGCAGTCCTACAGGTAAGTAACAGGTGATGGAAGAGACAGAAGGATGATGCTATGACAGCAGGTTGAAGCTACTAGTGAATGTACCTGTCTACACAGTAGAATTTTGCTCACAGATGAAATCAAGAAAGGTACTTTTATTTTCACAACCCCCTCCAACCCTGTGACAATTTGACTCTGTAACTCATTATTTTGAGAACATTCTGTGAAAAGAAAGCAGCCAGTGGCTCGAAGAAAATGCTGCTGCAGTTTTGGTAAAACAAACTTGAGAGCAAAGGAGAAGTTGCTTGAAGACATATTTACTTCAAGCTATTATGGAAATATTGTTTATCATTTAGTCTATCTCTCTCTGTCTTTCTCTCTCTCTCTGTCTTTCTCTCTGTCTCTCTGTTTTTACAGCAGACCTACAGGTAAGTAATAGGTGATGGAAGAGACACCTGGATGAAGCTACAAGTGAATACACCGGTCTGCACCATAGATTATTGCTCACAGATGAAGTCAAGAAAGGTACTTTTACATTCACAGCCCCTCCTCCCACCTTGTGACAAATTCACCATTTAACATAATTTCAGCTCAATAAGTTGAGTCAGTAGCATACATGACCAAGAAACAAAGGGAATGCTAGATGAAATCCAAGCTCTGCCAAACTGTTTTACTGAATTGATGATAGTCATTGCTTCCAACCAGATTCATTCCCTTGTCACTGCGACAACATTCTGTGGAAAAAAAGATCCAGTGGCTTGGAGAAAATACTGATAAATTTTTCTTTTTAACAAAATTGGAGCAAAGGAGAAGTTGCTTGAAGACATATTGAATTCAAGCTACCATGGAATATTGTATATCATTCATTCTTTCTCTCTCTGTCTTTATCTCCCTCTCTGTCTTTCTCTCTGTCTCTCTTATTTTTTACAGCAGACCTACAAGTAAGTAATAGGTGATGGAAAAGACACATGGATGAAGCTACAAGTGAATACATCGGTCTGCACAATAGATTTTTCCTCACAGATGAAGTCAGGAAAGGTACTTTTATATTCACAGCCCCTCCTCCCACCCTGTGACAAATCGACCATTTAACATATTTCCAACCCAGTAAGTTGAGTCAGTAGCATACATGACCAACAAACCAAGGGAATGGTAGATGAAATCAAAGCTTTGCCAAACTGTTTTACTTAATTGATGATAGTCATTGCTTCCAACAAGATTCATTCCTGTGTCACTGCTGAGTGTTGTTTTGACGATGTTTATGTAGGAAAGCAGTCAGTTGCTTGAAGAAAATCTACAAAGTTCTGGTAACAGACACCTAAGGTAAAAGGACAAGTTGCTTGAAGACATACCTATATAAGGTTACCATGGAAATATTGTATACCACTTTGTCTGTCTGTCTGTTCGTCCCTCTTTCTCTCTTTCTGTCAGTCTCCTTTTTAACAGCAGTCCTACAGGTAAGTAACAGGTGATGGAAGAGACAGAAGGATGATGCTATGACAGCAGGTTGAAGCTACTAGTGAATGTACCTGTCTACACAGTAGAATTTTGCTCACAGATGAAATCAAGAAAGGTACTTTTATTTTCACAACCCCCTCCAACCCTGTGACAATTTGACTCTGTAACTCATTATTTTGAGAACATTCTGTGAAAAGAAAGCAGCCAGTGGCTCGAAGAAAATGCAGCTGCAGTTTTGGTAAAACAAACTTGAGAGCAAAGGAGAAGTTGCTTGAAGACATATTTACTTCAAGCTATTATGGAAATATTGTATATCATTTAGTCTATCTCTCTCTGTCTTTCTCTCTCTCTCTGTCTTTCTCTCTGTCTCTCTGTTTTTACAGCAGACCTACAGGTAAGTAATAGGTGATGGAAGAGACACCTGGATGAAGCTACAAGTGAATACACCGGTCTGCACCATAGATTATTGCTCACAGATGAAGTCAAGAAAGGTACTTTTACATTCACAGCCCCCCCTCCCACCTTGTCACAAATTCACCATTTAACATATTTTCAGCTCAATAAGTTGAGTCAGTAGCATACATGACCAAGAAACAAAGGGAATGCTAGATGAAATCCAAGCTCTGCCAAACTGTTTTACTGAATTGATGATAGTCATTGCTTCCAACAAGATTCATTCCCTTGTCACTGCGACAACATTCTGTGGAAAAAAAGATCCAGTGGCTTGGAGAAAATACTGATAAATTTTTCTTTTTAACAAAATTGGAGCAAAGGAGAAGTTGCTTGAAGACATATCGAATTCAAGCTACCATGGAATATTGTATATCATTCATTCTTTCTCTCTCTGTCTTTATCTCCCTCTCTGTCTTTTTCTCTGTCTCTCTTATTTTTTACAGCAGACCTACAAGTAAGTAATAGGTGATGGAAAAGACACATGGATGAAGCTACAAGTGAATACATCGGTCTGCACAATAGATTTTTCCTCACAGATGAAGTCAGGAAAGGTACTTTTATATTCACAGCCCCTCCTCCCACCCTGTGACAAATCGACCATTTAACATATTTCCAACCCAGTAAGTTGAGTCAGTAGCATACATGACCAACAAACCAAGGGAATGGTAGATGAAATCAAAGCTTTGCCAAACTGTTTTACTTAATTGATGATAGTCATTGCTTCCAACAAGATTCATTCCTGTGTCACTGCTGAGTGTTGTTTTGACGATGTTTATGTAGGAAAGCAGTCAGTTGCTTGAAGAAAATGTACAAAGTTCTGGTAACAGACACCTAAGGTAAAAGGACAAGTTGCTTGAAGACATACCTATATAAGGTTACCATGGAAATATTGTATACCACTTTGTCTGTCTGTCTGTTCGTCCCTCTTTCTCTCTTTCTGTCAGTCTCCTTTTTAACAGCAGTCCTACAGGTAAGTAACAGGTGATGGAAGAGACAGAAGGATGATGCTATGACAGCAGGTTGAAGCTACTAGTGAATGTACCTGTCTACACAGTAGAATTTTGCTCACAGATGAAATCAAGAAAGGTACTTTTATTTTCACAACCCCCTCCAACCCTGTGACAATTTGACTCTGTAACTCATTATTTTGAGAACATTCTGTGAAAAGAAAGCAGCCAGTGGCTCGAAGAAAATGCTGCTGCAGTTTTGGTAAAACAAACTTGAGAGCAAAGGAGAAGTTGCTTGAAGACATATTTACTTCAAGCTATTATGGAAATATTGTTTATCATTTAGTCTATCTCTCTCTGTCTTTCTCTCTCTCTCTGTCTTTCTCTCTGTCTCTCTGTTTTTACAGCAGACCTACAGGTAAGTAATAGGTGATGGAAGAGACACCTGGATGAAGCTACAAGTGAATACACCGGTCTGCACCATAGATTATTGCTCACAGATGAAGTCAAGAAAGGTACTTTTACATTCACAGCCCCTCCTCCCACCTTGTGACAAATTCACCATTTAACATAATTTCAGCTCAATAAGTTGAGTCAGTAGCATACATGACCAAGAAACAAAGGGAATGCTAGATGAAATCCAAGCTCTGCCAAACTGTTTTACTGAATTGATGATAGTCATTGCTTCCAACCAGATTCATTCCCTTGTCACTGCGACAACATTCTGTGGAAAAAAAGATCCAGTGGCTTGGAGAAAATACTGATAAATTTTTCTTTTTAACAAAATTGGAGCAAAGGAGAAGTTGCTTGAAGACATATTGAATTCAAGCTACCATGGAATATTGTATATCATTCATTCTTTCTCTCTCTGTCTTTATCTCCCTCTCTGTCTTTCTCTCTGTCTCTCTTATTTTTTACAGCAGACCTACAAGTAAGTAATAGGTGATGGAAAAGACACATGGATGAAGCTACAAGTGAATACATCGGTCTGCACAATAGATTTTTCCTCACAGATGAAGTCAGGAAAGGTACTTTTATATTCACAGCCCCTCCTCCCACCCTGTGACAAATCGACCATTTAACATATTTCCAACCCAGTAAGTTGAGTCAGTAGCATACATGACCAACAAACCAAGGGAATGGTAGATGAAATCAAAGCTTTGCCAAACTGTTTTACTTAATTGATGATAGTCATTGCTTCCAACAAGATTCATTCCTGTGTCACTGCTGAGTGTTGTTTTGACGATGTTTATGTAGGAAAGCAGTCAGTTGCTTGAAGAAAATGTACAAAGTTCTGGTAACAGACACCTAAGGTAAAAGGACAAGTTGCTTGAAGACATACCTATATAAGGTTACCATGGAAATATTGTATACCACTTTGTCTGTCTGTCTGTTCGTCCCTCTTTCTCTCTTTCTGTCAGTCTCCTTTTTAACAGCAGTCCTACAGGTAAGTAACAGGTGATGGAAGAGACAGAAGGATGATGCTATGACAGCAGGTTGAAGCTACTAGTGAATGTACCTGTCTACACAGTAGAATTTTGCTCACAGATGAAATCAAGAAAGGTACTTTTATTTTCACAACCCCC
This sequence comes from Hippopus hippopus, assembly GCA_946811185.2. NCBI lineage: Eukaryota > Metazoa > Mollusca > Bivalvia > Cardiida > Cardiidae > Hippopus > Hippopus hippopus. The sequence goes on along the minus strand of OX328110.1, from coordinate 17,499,423 downwards.
TCCAACCCTGTGACAATTTGACTCTGTAACTCATTATTTTGAGAACATTCTGTGAAAAGAAAGCAGCCAGTGGCTCGAAGAAAATGCAGCTGCAGTTTTGGTAAAACAAACTTGAGAGCAAAGGAGAAGTTGCTTGAAGACATATTTACTTCAAGCTATTATGGAAATATTGTATATCATTTAGTCTATCTCTCTCTGTCTTTCTCTCTCTGTCTGTCTTTCTCTCTGTCTCTCTGTTTTTACAGCAGACCTACAGGTAAGTAATAGGTGATGGAAGCAGGGTTTTCCTTGACGCACGATTTTGTGCGTTTTGACGCATTTTTAAGGAAAATGACCCGCAATTTTTTCAGTAATGCGTCATGGTTGACGCACAAATACAATAAGAGGTAATAACGATCGTATGTACTTCTGACACTGTTACATTGCGAGTAGATGAAAAATCTGGAGTACGAAGAGAAAATGGGACGAAACACTGGACTGTGTATCGATTTTACTAAAATACCGTCGGTATTTAAACGGGTCTAAACTAATCCAGTCGATCTCTAATGAAAACAATATGGCTCTGTCAAAATCGACGTCATTCTTGCTGTCTGCAAGGAAGAACAGCCCTTAAACAAAGATCGGACGATACAACGCCTGGTAAGAGCACCCAGAATCACATTTCAAGGTCTCGAGGGTTTACTGTAAATTAGCTAAAGAGATACACTTTGTTATTCGTTGAAAACAGCCGCATGAACGCGATCCGCGTGTCGAAACACAGGAATCGGCCATTTAATTAGTGAAAATAGTTTATTTTTGGCCGAAATGGTTAATCTCTATCAAGAAAAATAACAGAGACTTCCCCATCCGGCCGACAACAAGCTTTCTTCGCCAACTAAACGGTCGATTCCTGTAATAAAAACAAAATAACCCTTAACCATAGAGAGAGGCTACACGTACCTCGAAAATCAACCCTTGTGCATCATCAAAACACTAGCCGTCATGACGATACCCTTGAAACATTAAAATTACTTAGAGATATGACAGCTTGTCTGCAGCTAGAGCATATTTGCTCGTTAAGAACAGGCTTAATAAAGCATACTCCAGATAGTCTTTATGAAAAAGGTGCCACCTAGGCTGTAAGCTCCCTCTATATAGAGAATCTCTGGTGTTATTATGTATCTATCACCATGAAATAATTCATATATAGGGTAAACGAAGATTTACAGTGAATAGAAAACACGAAAAAAACACATACTTTCACAAATAGTAGCTTTTGTTTAAGCAAATTACATTTTGTTGTGACCCCCACAAATTCCAAAATGACCCCCATTAGTTTTGACTAGGGGGTCACAATGAACCCCTATTTTTGTGGCCAAGGGAAAACCCTGTGGAAGAGACACCTGGATGAAGCTACAAGTGAATACACCGGTCTGCACCATAGATTATTGCTCACAGATGAAGTCAAGAAAGGTACTTTTATATTCACAGCCCCCCCTCCCACCTTGTGACAAATTCACCATTTAACATATTTTCAGCTCAATAAGTTGAGTCAGTAGCATACATGACCAAGAAACAAAGGGAATGCTAGATGAAATCCAAGCTCTGCCAAACTGTTTTACTGAATTGATGATAGTCATTGCTTCCAACAAGATTCATTCCCTTGTCACTGCGACAACATTCTGTGGAAAAAAAGATCCAGTGGCTTGGAGAAAATACTGATAAATTTTTCTTTTTAACAAAATTGGAGCAAAGGAGAAGTTGCTTGAAGACATATCGAATTCAAGCTACCATGGAATATTGTATATCATTCATTCTTTCTCTCTCTGTCTTTATCTCCCTCTCTGTCTTTCTCTCTGTCTCTCTTATTTTTTACAGCAGACCTACAAGTAAGTAATAGGTGATGGAAAAGACACATGGATGAAGCTACAAGTGAATACATCGGTCTGCACAATAGATTTTTCCTCACAGATGAAGTCAGGAAAGGTACTTTTATATTCACAGCCCCTCCTCCCACCCTGTCACAAATCGACCATTTAACATATTTCCAACCCTGTAAGTTGAGTCAGTAGCATACATGACCAACAAACCAAGGGAATGGTAGATGAAATCAAAGCTTTGCCAAACTGTTTTACTTAATTGATGATAGTCATTGCTTCCAACAAGATTCATTCCTGTGTCACTGCTGAGTGTTGTTTTGACGATGTTTATGTAGGAAAGCAGTCAGTTGCTTGAAGAAAATGTACAAAGTTCTGGTAACAGACACCTAAGGTAAAAGGACAAGTTGCTTGAAGACATACCTATATAAGGTTACCATGGAAATATTGTATACCACTTTGTCTGTCTGTCTGTTCGTCCCTCTTTCTCTCTTTCTGTCAGTCTCCTTTTTAACAGCAGTCCTACAGGTAAGTAACAGGTGATGGAAGAGACAGAAGGATGAAGCTATGACAGCAGGTTGAAGCTACTAGTGAATGTACCTGTCTACACAGTAGAATTTTGCTCACAGATGAAATCAAGAAAGGTACTTTTATTTTCACAACCCCCTCCAACCCTGTGACAATTTGACTCTGTAACTCATTATTTTGAGAACATTCTGTGAAAAGAAAGCAGCCAGTGGCTCGAAGAAAATGCTGCTGCAGTTTTGGTAAAACAAACTTGAGAGCAAAGGAGAAGTTGCTTGAAGACATATTTACTTCAAGCTATTATGGAAATATTGTATATCATTTAGTCTATCTCTCTCTGTCTTTCTCTCTCTCTCTGTCTTTCTCTCTGTCTCTCTGTTTTTACAGCAGACCTACAGGTAAGTAATAGGTGATGGAAGAGACACCTGGATGAAGCTACAAGTGAATACACCGGTCTGCACCATAGATTATTGCTCACAGATGAAGTCAAGAAAGGTACTTTTACATTCACAGCCCCTCCTCCCACCTTGTGACAAATTCACCATTTAACATAATTTCAGCTCAATAAGTTGAGTCAGTAGCATACATGACCAAGAAACAAAGGGAATGCTAGATGAAATCCAAGCTCTGCCAAACTGTTTTACTGAATTGATGATAGTCATTGCTTCCAACAAGATTCATTCCCTTGTCACTGCGACAACATTCTGTGGAAAAAAAGATCCAGTGGCTTGGAGAAAATACTGATAAATATTTCTTTTTAACAAAATTGGAGCAAAGGAGAAGTTGCTTGAAGACATATTGAATTCAAGCTACCATGGAATATTGTATATCATTCATTCTTTCTCTCTCTGTCTTTATCTCCCTCTCTGTCTTTCTCTCTGTCTCTCTTATTTTTTACAGCAGACCTACAAGTAAGTAATAGGTGATGGAAGAGACACATGGATGAAGCTACAAGTGAATACATCGGTCTGCACAATAGATTTTTCCTCACAGATGAAGTCAGGAAAGATACTTTTATATTCACAGCGCCTCCTCCCACCCTGTGACAAATCGACCATTTAACATATTTCCAACCCAGTAAGTTGAGTCAGTAGCATACATGACCAACAAACCAAGGGAATGGTAGATGAAATCAAAGCTTTGCCAAACTGTTTTACTTAATTGATGATAGTTATTGCTTCCAACAAGATTCATTCCTGTGTCACTGCTGAGTGTTGTTTTGACGATGTTTATGTAGGAAAGCAGTCAGTTGCTTGAAGAAAATGTACAAAGTTCTGGTAACAGACACCTAAGGTAAAAGGACAAGTTGCTTGAAGACATACCTATATAAGGTTACCATGGAAATATTGTATACCACTTTGTCTGTCTGTCTGTTCGTCCCTCTTTCTCTCTTTCTGTCAGTCTCCTTTTTAACAGCAGTCCTACAGGTAAGTAACAGGTGATGGAAGAGACAGAAGGATGAAGCTATGACAGCAGGTTGAAGCTACTAGTGAATGTACCTGTCTACACAGTAGAATTTTGCTCACAGATGAAATCAAGAAAGGTACTTTTATTTTCACAACCCCCTCCAACCCTGTGACAATTTGACTCTGTAACTCATTATTTTGAGAACATTCTGTGAAAAGAAAGCAGCCAGTGGCTCGAAGAAAATGCTGCTGCAGTTTTGGTAAAACAAACTTGAGAGCAAAGGAGAAGTTGCTTGAAGACATATTTACTTCAAGCTATTATGGAAATATTGTATATCATTTAGTCTATCTCTCTCTGTCTTTCTCTCTCTCTGTGTCTTTCTCTCTGTCTCTCTTTTTTTACAGCAGACCTACAGGTAAGTAATAGGTGATGTAAGAGACACCTGGATGAGGCTACAAGTGAATACACCGGTCTGAGATTATTGCTCACAGATGAAGTCAAGAAAAGTACTTTTACATTCACAGCCCCCCCTCCCACCTTGTGACAAATTCACCATTTAACATATTTTCAGCTCAATAAGTTGAGTCAGTAGCATACATGACCAAGAAACAAAGGGAATGCTAGATGAAATCCAAGCTCTGCCAAACTGTTTTACTGAATTGATGATAGTCATTGCTTCCAACAAGATTCATTCCCTTGTCACTGCGACAACATTCTGTGGAAAAAAAGATCCAGTGGCTTGGAGAAAATACTGATAAATTTTTCTTTTTAACAAAATTGGAGCAAAGGAGAAGTTGCTTGAAGACATATCGAATTCAAGCTACCATGGAATATTGTATATCATTCACTCTTTCTCTCTCTGTCTTTATCTCCCTCTCTGTCTTTCTCTCTGTCTCTCTTATTTTTTACAGCAGACCTACAAGTAAGTAATAGGTGATGGAAGAGACACATGGATGAAGCTACAAGTGAATACATCGGTCTGCACAATAGATTTTTCCTCACAGATGAAGTCAGGAAAGGTACTTTTATATTCACAGCCCCTCCTCCCACCCTGTGACAAATCGACCATTTAACATATTTCCAACCCAGTAAGTTGAGTCAGTAGCATACATGACCAACAAACCAAGGGAATGGTAGATGAAATCAAAGCTTTGCCAAACTGTTTTACTTAATTGATGATAGTCATTGCTTCCAACAAGATTCATTCCTGTGTCACTGCTGAGTGTTGTTTTGACGATGTTTATGTAGGAAAGCAGTCAGTTGCTTGAAGAAAATGTACAAAGTTCTGGTAACAGACACCTAAGGTAAAAGGACAAGTTGCTTGAAGACATACCTATATAAGGTTACCATGGAAATATTGTATACCACTTTGTCTGTCTGTCTGTTCGTCCCTCTTTCTCTCTTTCTGTCAGTCTCCTTTTTAACAGCAGTCCTACAGGTAAGTAACAGGTGATGGAAGAGACAGAAGGATGAAGCTATGACAGCAGGTTGAAGCTACTAGTGAATGTACCTGTCTACACAGTAGAATTTTGCTCACAGATGAAATCAAGAAAGGTACTTTTATTTTCACAACCCCCTCCAACCCTGTGACAATTTGACTCTGTAACTCATTATTTTGAGAACATTCTGTGAAAAGAAAGCAGCCAGTGGCTCGAAGAAAATGCTGCTGCAGTTTTGGTAAAACAAACTTGAGAGCAAAGGAGAAGTTGCTTGAAGACATATTTACTTCAAGCTATTATGGAAATATTGTATATCATTTAGTCTATCTCTCTCTGTCTTTCTCTCTCTCTCTGTCTTTCTCTCTGTCTCTCTGTTTTTACAGCAGACCTACAGGTAAGTAATAGGTGATGGAAGAGACACCTGGATGAAGCTACAAGTGAATACACCGGTCTGCACCATAGATTATTGCTCACAGATGAAGTCAAGAAAGGTACTTTTACATTCACAGCCCCCCCTCCCACCTTGTGACAAATTCACCATTTAACATATTTTCAGCTCAATAAGTTGAGTCAGTAGCATACATGACCAAGAAACAAAGGGAATGCTAGATGAAATCCAAGCTCTGCCAAACTGTTTTACTGAATTGATGATAGTCATTGCTTCCAACAAGATTCATTCCCTTGTCACTGCGACAACATTCTGTGGAAAAAAAGATCCAGTGGCTTGGAGAAAATACTGATAAATTTTTCTTTTTAACAAAATTGGAGCAAAGGAGAAGTTGCTTGAAGACATATCGAATTCAAGCTACCATGGAATATTGTATATCATTCACTCTTTCTCCCTCTGTCTTTATCTCCCTCTCTGTCTTTCTCTCTGTCTCTCTTATTTTTTACAGCAGACCTACAGGTAAGTAATAGGTGATGGAAGAGACACATGGATGAAGCTACAAGTGAATACATCGGTCTGCACAATAGATTTTTCCTCACAGGTGAAGTCAGGAAAGGTACTTTTATATTCACAGCCCCTCCTCCCACCCTGTGACAAATCGACCATTTAACATATTTCCAACCCAGTAAGTTGAGTCAGTAGCATACATGACCAACAAACCAAGGGAATGGTAGATGAAATCAAAGCTTTGCCAAACTGTTTTACTTAATTGATAATAGTCATTGCTTCCAACAAGATTCATTCCTGTGTCACTGCTGAGTGTTGTTTTGACGATGTTTATGTAGGAAAGCAGTCAGTTGCTTGAAGAAAATGTACAAAGTTCTGGTAACAGACACCTAAGGTAAAAGGACAAGTTGCTTGAAGACATACCTATATAAGGTTACCATGGAAATATTGTATACCACTTTGTCTGTCTGTCTGTTCGTCCCTCTTTCTCTCTTTCTGTCAGTCTCCTTTTTAACAGCAGTCCTACAGGTAAGTAACAGGTGATGGAAGAGACAGAAGGATGAAGCTATGACAGCAGGTTGAAGCTACTAGTGAATGTACCTGTCTACACAGTAGAATTTTGCTCACAGATGAAATCAAGAAAGGTACTTTTATTTTCACAACCCCCTCCAACCCTGTGACAATTTGACTCTGTAACTCATTATTTTGAGAACATTCTGTGAAAAGAAAGCAGCCAGTGGCTCGAAGAAAATGCTGCTGCAGTTTTGGTAAAACAAACTTGAGAGCAAAGGAGAAGTTGCTTGAAGACATATTTACTTCAAGCTATTATGGAAATATTGTATATCATTTAGTCTATCTCTCTCTGTCTTTCTCTCTCTGTCTGTCTTTCTCTCTGTCTCTCTGTTTTTACAGCAGACCTACAGGTAAGTAATAGGTGATGGAAGAGACACCTGGATGAAGCTACAAGTGAATACACCGGTCTGCACCATAGATTATTGCTCACAGATGAAGTCAAGAAAGGTACTTTTACATTCACAGCCCCCCTCCCACCTTGTGACAAATTCACCATTTAACATATTTTCAGCTCAATAAGTTGAGTCAGTAGCATACATGACCAAGAAACAAAGGGAATGCTAGATGAAATCCAAGCTCTGCCAAACTGTTTTACTGAATTGATGATAGTCATTGCTTACAACAAGATTCATTCCCTTGTCACTGCGACAACATTCTGTAGAAAAAAAGATCCAGTGGCTTGGAGAAAATACTGATAAATTTTTCTTTTTAATAAAATTGGAGCAAAGGAGAAGTTGCTTGAAGACATATCGAATTCAAGCTACCATGGAATATTGTATATCATTCATTCTTTCTCTCTCTGTATTTATCTCCCTCTCTGTCTTTCTCTCTGTCTCTCTTTTTTTTTACAGCAGACCTACAGGTAAGTAATAGGTGATGGAAAAGACACATGGATGAAGCTACAAGTGAATACATCGGTCTGCACAATAGATTTTTCCTCACAGATGAAGTCAGGAAAGGTACTTTTATATTCACAGCCCCTCCTCCCACCCTGTGAGAAATCGACCATTTAACATATTTCCAACCTAGTAAGTTGAGTCAGTAGCATACATGACCAACAAACCAAGGGAATGGTAGATGAAATCAAAGCTTTGCCAAACTGTTTTACTTAATTGATAATAGTCATTGCTTCCAACAAGATTCATTCCTGTGTCACTGCTGAGTGTTGTTTTGACGATGTTTATGTAGGAAAGCAGTCAGTTGCTTGAAGAAAATGTACAAAGTTCTGGTAACAGACACCTAAGGTAAAAGGACAAGTTGCTTGAAGACATACCTATATAAGGTTACCATGGAAATATTGTATACCACTTTGTCTGTCTGTCTGTTCGTCCCTCTTTCTCTCTTTCTGTCAGTCTCCTTTTTAACAGCAGTCCTACAGGTAAGTAACAGGTGATGGAAGAGACAGAAGGATGAAGCTATGACAGCAGGTTGAAGCTACTAGTGAATGTACCTGTCTACACAGTAGAATTTTGCTCACAGATGAAATCAAGAAAGGTACTTTTATTTTCACAACCCCCTCCAACCCTGTGACAACTTGACTCTGTAACTTATTATTTTGAGAACATTCTGTGAAAAGAAAGCAGCCAGTGGCTCGAAGAAAATGCTGCTGCAGTTTTGGTAAAACAAACTTGAGAGCAAAGGAGAAGTTGCTTGAAGACATATTTACTTCAAGCTATTATGGAAATATTGTATATCATTTAGTCTATCTCTCTCTGTCTCTCTTTCTTTCTCTGTCTTTCTCTCTGTCTCTCTGTTTTTACAGCAGACCTACAGGTAAGTAATAGGTGATGGAAGAGACACCTGGATGGAGCTACAAGTGAATACACCGGTCTGCAACATAGATTATTGCTCACAAATGAAGTCAAGAAAGGTACTTTTACATTCACAGCCCCCCCCCTCCCACCTTGTGACAAATTCACCATTTAACATATTTTCAGCTCAATAAGTTGAGTCAGTAGCATACATGACCAAGAAACAAAGGGAATGCTAGATGAAATCCAAGCTCTGCCAAACTGTTTTACTGAATTGATGATAGTCATTGCTTCCAACAAGATTCATTCCCTTGTCACTGCGACAACATTCTGTAGAAAAAAAGATCCAGTGTCTTGGAGAAAATACTGATAAATTTTTCTTTTTAACAAAATTGGAGCAAAGGAGAAGTTGCTTGAAGACATATCGAATTCAAGCTACCATGGAATATTGTATATCATTCATTCTTTCTCTCTCTGTCTTTATCTCCCTCTCTGTCTTTCTCTCTGTCTCTCTTTTTTTTTTACAGCAGACCTACAGGTAAGTAATAGGTGATGGAAAAGACACATGGATGAAGCTACAAGTGAATACATCGGTCTGCACAATAGATTTTTCCTCACAGATGAAGTCAGGAAAGGTACTTTTCTATTCACAGCCCCTCCTCCCACCCTGTCACAAATCGACCATTTAACATATTTCCAACCCAGTAAGTTGAGTCAGTAGCATACATGACCAACAAACCAAGGGAATGGTAGATGAAATCAAAGCTTTGCCAAACTGTTTTACTTAATTGATGATAGTCATTGCTTCCAACAAGATTCATTCCTGTGTCACTGCTGAGTGTTGTTTTGACGATGTTTATGTAGGAAAGCAGTCAGTTGCTTGAAGAAAATGTACAAAGTTCTGGTAACAGACACCTAAGGTAAAAGGACAAGTTGCTTGAAGACATACCTATATAAGGTTACCATGGAAATATTGTATACCACTTTGTCTGTCTGTCTGTTCGTCCCTCTTTCTCTCTTTCTGTCAGTCTCCTTTTTAACAGCAGTCCTACAGGTAAGTAACAGGTGATGGAAGAGACAGAAGGATGAAGCTATGACAGCAGGTTGAAGCTGCTAGTGAATGTACCTGTCTACACAGTAGAATTTTGCTCACAGATGAAATCAAGAAAGGTACTTTTATTTTCACAACCCCCTCCAACCCTGTGACAATTTGACTCTGTAACTCATTATTTTGAGAACATTCTGTGAAAAGAAAGCAGCCAGTGGCTCGAAGAAAATGCTGCTGCAGTTTTGGTAAAACAAACTTGAGAGCAAAGGAGAAGTTGCTTGAAGACATATTTACTTCAAGCTATTATGGAAATATTGTATATCATTTAGTCTATCTCTCTCTGTCTTTCTCTCTCTCTCTGTCTTTCTCTCTGTCTCTCTGTTTTTACAGCAGACCTACAGCTAAGTAATAGGTGATGGAAGAGACACCTGGATGAAGCTACAAGTGAATACACCGGTCTGCACCATAGATTATTGCTCACAGATGAAGTCAAGAAAGGTACTTTTACATTCACAGCCCCCCCTCCCACCTTGTGACAAATTCACCATTTAACATATTTTCAGCTCAATAAGTTGAGTCAGTAGCATACATGACCAAGAAACAAAGGGAATGCTAGATGAAATCCAAGCTCTGCCAAACTGTTTTACTGAATTGATGATAGTCATTGCTTCCAACAAGATTCATTCCCTTGTCACTGCGACAACATTCTGTACAAAAAAAGATCCAGTGGCTTGGAGAAAATACTGATAAATTTTTCTTTTTAACAAAATTGGAGCAAAGGAGAAGTTGCTTGAAGACATATCGAATTCAAGCTACCATGGAATATTGTATATCATTCATTCTTTCTCTCTTTGTCTTTATCTCCCTCTCTGTCTTTCTCTCTGTCTCTCTTTTTTTTTACAGCAGACCTACAGGTAAGTAATAGGTGATGGAAAAGACACATGGATGAAGCTACAAGTGAATACATCGGTCTGCACAATAGATTTTTCCTCACAGATGAAGTCAGGAAAGGTACTTTTATATTCACAGCCCCTCCTCCCACCCTGTCACAAATCGACCATTTAACATATTTCCAACCCAGTAAGTTGAGTCAGTAGCATACATGACCAACAAACCAAGGGAATGGTAGATGAAATCAAAGCTTTGCCAAACTGTTTTACTTAATTGATGATAGTCATTGCTTCCAACAAGATTCATTCCTGTGTCACTGCTGAGTGTTGTTTTGACGATGTTTATGTAGGAAAGCAGTCAGTTGCTTGAAGAAATGTACAAAGTTCTGGTAACAGACACCTAAGGTAAAAGGACAAGTTGCTTGAAGACATACCTATATAAGGTTACCATGGAAATATTGTATACCACTTTGTCTGTCTGTCTGTTCGTCCCTCTTTCTCTCTTTCTGTCAGTCTCCTTTTTAACAGCAGTCCTACAGGTAAGTAACAGGTGATGGAAGAGACAGAAGGATGAAGCTATGACAGCAGGTTGAAGCTACTAGTGAATGTACCTGTCTACACAGTAGAATTTTGCTCACAGATGAAATCAAGAAAGGTACTTTTATTTTCACAACCCCCTCCAACCCTGTGACAATTTGACTCTGTAACTCATTATTTTGAGAACATTCTGTGAAAAGAAAGCAGCCAGTGGCTCGAAGAAAATGCTGCTGCAGTTTTGGTAAAACAAACTTGAGAGCAAAGGAGAAGTTGCTTGAAGACATATTTACTTCAAGCTATTATGGAAATATTGTATATCATTTAGTCTATCTCTCTCTGTCTTTCTCTCTCTCTCTGTCTTTCTCTCTGTCTCTCTGTTTTTACAGCAGACCTACAGGTAAGTAATAGGTGATGGAAGAGACACCTGGATGAAGCTACAAGTGAATACACCGGTCTGCACCATAGATTATTGCTCACAGATGAAGTCAAGAAAGGTACTTTTACATTCACAGCCCCCCCTCCCACCTTGTGACAAATTCACCATTTAACATATTTTCAGCTCAATAAGTTGAGTCAGTAGCATACATGACCAAGAAACAAAGGGAATGCTAGATGAAATCCAAGCTCTGCCAAACTGTTTTACTGAATTGATGATAGTCATTGCTTCCAACAAGATTCATTCCCTTGTCACTGCGACAACATTCTGTGGAAAAAAAGATCCAGTGGCTTGGAGAAAATACTGATAAATTTTTCTTTTTAACAAAATTGGAGCAAAGGAGAAGTTGCTTGAAGACATATCGAATTCAAGCTACCATGGAATATTGTATATCATTCATTCTTTCTCTCTCTGTCTTTATCTCCCTCTCTCTTTCTCTCTGTCTCTCTTTTTTTTTTACAGCAGACCTACAGGTAAGTAATAGGTGATGGAAGAGACACATGGATGAAGCTACAAGTGAATACATCGGTCTGCACAATAGATTTTTCCTCACAGATGAAGTCAGGAAAGGTACTTTTATATTCACAGCCCCTCCTCCCACCCTGTCACAAATCGACCATTTAACATATTTCCAACCCAGTAAGTTGAGTCAGTAGCATACATGACCAACAAACCAAGGGAATGGTAGATGAAATCAAAGCTTTGCCAAACTGTTTTACTTAATTGATGATAGTCATTGCTTCCAACAAGATTCATTCCTGTGTCACTGCTGAGTGTTGTTTTGACGATGTTTATGTAGGAAAGCAGTCAGTTGCTTGAAGAAAATGTACAAAGTTCTGGTAACAGACACCTAAGGTAAAAGGACAAGTTGCTTGAAGACATACCTATATAAGGTTACCATGGAAATATTGTATACCACTTTGTCTGTCTGTCTGTTCGTCCCTCTTTCTCTCTTTCTGTCAGTCTCCTTTTTAACAGCAGTCCTACAGGTAAGTAACAGGTGATGGAAGAGACAGAAGGATGAAGCTATGACAGCAGGTTGAAGCTACTAGTGAATGTACCTGTCTACACAGTAGAATTTTGCTCACAGATGAAATCAAGAAAGGTACTTTTATTTTCACAACCCCCTCCAACCCTGTGACAATTTGACTCTGTAACTCATTATTTTGAGAACATTCTGTGAAAAGAAAGCAGCCAGTGGCTCGAAGAAAATGCTGCTGCAGTTTTGGTAAAACAAACTTGAGAGCAAAGGAGAAGTTGCTTGAAGACATATTTACTTCAAGCTATTATGGAAATATTGTATATCATTTAGTCTATCTCTCTCTGTCTTTCTCTCTCTCTCTGTCTTTCTCTCTGTCTCTCTGTTTTTACAACAGACCTACAGGTAAGTAATAGGTGATGGAAGAGACACCTGGATGAAGCTACAAGTGAATACACCGGTCTGCACCATAGATTATTGCTCACAGATGAAGTCAAGAAAGGTACTTTTACATTCACAGCCCCCCCTCCCACCTTGTGACAAATTCACCATTTAACATATTTTCAGCTCAATAAGTTGAGTCAGTAGCATACATGACCAAGAAACAAAGGGAATGCTAGATGAAATCCAAGCTCTGCCAAACTGTTTTACTGAATTGATGATAGTCATTGCTTCCAACAAGATTCATTCCCTTGTCACTGCGACAACATTCTGTACAAAAAAAGATCCAGTGGCTTGGAGAAAATACTGATAAATTTTTCTTTTTAACAAAATTGGAGCAAAGGAGAAGTTGCTTGAAGACATATCGAATTCAAGCTACCATGGAATATTGTATATCATTCATTCTTTCTCTCTCTGTCTTTATCTCCCTCTCTGTCTTTCTCTCTGTCTCTCTTTTTTTTTTACAGCAGACCTACAGGTAAGTAATAGGTGATGGAAGAAACACATGGATGAAGCTACAAGTGGATACATCGGTCTGCACAATAGAATTTTCCTCACAGATGAAGTCAGGAAAGGTACTTTTATATTCACAGCCCCTCCTCCCACCCTGTGACAAATCGACCATTTAACATATTTCCAACCCAGTAAGTTGAGTCAGTAGCATACATGACCAACAAACCAAGGGAATGGTAGATGAAATCAAAGCTTTGCCAAACTGTTTTACTTAATTGATGATAGTCATTGCTTCCAACAAGATTCATTCCTGTGTCACTGCTGAGTGTTGTTTTGACGATGTTTATGTAGGAAAGCAGTCAGTTGCTTGAAGAAAATGTACAAAGTTCTGGTAACAGACACCTAAGGTAAAAGGACAAGTTGCTTGAAGACATACCTATATAAGGTTACCATGGAAATATTGTATACCACTTTGTCTGTCTGTCTGTTCGTCCCTCTTTCTCTCTTTCTGTCAGTCTCCTTTTTAACAGCAGTCCTACAGGTAAGTAACAGGTGATGGAAGAGACAGAAGGATGAAGCTATGACAGCAGGTTGAAGCTACTAGTGAATGTACCTGTCTACACAGTAGAATTTTGCTCACAGATGAAATCAAGAAAGGTACTTTTATTTTCACAACCCCCTCCAACCCTGTGACAATTTGACTCTGTAACTCATTATTTTGAGAACATTCTGTGAAAAGAAAGCAGCCAGTGGCTCGAAGAAAATGCTGCTGCAGTTTTGGTAAAACAAACTTGAGAGCAAAGGAGAAGTTGCTTGAAGACATATTTACTTCAAACTATTATGGAAATATTGTATATCATTTAGTCTATCTCTCTCTGTCTTTCTCTCTCTCTCTGTCTCTCTGTTTTTACAGCAGACCTACAGGTAAGTAATAGGTGATGGAAGAGACACCTGGATGAAGCTACAAGTGAATACACCGGTCTGCACCATAGATTATTGCTCACAGATGAAGTCAAGAAAGGTACTTTTACATTCACAGCCCCCCCTCCCACCTTGTGACAAATTCACCATTTAACATATTTTCAGCTCAATAAGTTGAGTCAGTAGCATACATGACCAAGAAACAAAGGGAATGCTAGATGAAATCCAAGCTCTGCCAAACTGTTTTACTGAATTGATGATAGTCATTGCTTCCAACAAGATTCATTCCCTTGTCACTGCGACAACATTCTGTAGAAAAAAAGATCCAGTGGCTTGGAGAAAATACTGATAAATTTTTCTTTTTAACAAAATTGGAGCAAAGGAGAAGTTGCTTGAAGACATATCGAATTCAAGCTACCATGGAATATTGTATATCATTCATTCTTTCTCTCTCTGTCTTTATCTCCCTCTCTGTCTTTCTCTCTGTCTCTCTTTTTTTTTTTACAGCAGACCTACAGGTAAGTAATAGGTGATGGAAGAGACACATGGATGAAGCTACAAGTGGATACATCGGTCTGCACAATAGATTTTTCCTCACAGATGAAGTCAGGAAAGGTACTTTTATATTCACAGCCCCTCCTCCCACCCTGTCACAAATCGACCATTTAACATATTTCCAACCCAGTAAGTTGAGTCAGTAGCATACATGACCAACAAACCAAGGGAATGGTAGATGAAATCAAAGCTTTGCCAAACTGTTTTACTTAATTGATGATAGTCATTGCTTCCAACAAGATTCATTCCTGTGTCACTGCTGAGTGTTGTTTTGACGATGTTTATGTAGGAAAGCAGTCAGTTGCTTGAAGAAAATGTACAAAGTTCTGGTAACAGACACCTAAGGTAAAAGGACAAGTTGCTTGAAGACATACCTATATAAGGTTACCATGGAAATATTGTATACCACTTTGTCTGTCTGTCTGTTCGTCCCTCTTTCTCTCTTTCTGTCAGTCTCCTTTTTAACAGCAGTCCTACAGGTAAGTAACAGGTGATGGAAGAGACAGAAGGATGAAGCTATGACAGCAGGTTGAAGCTACTAGTGAATGTACCTGTCTACATAGTAGAATTTTGCTCACAGATGAAATCAAGAAAGGTACTTTTATTTTCACAACCCCCTCCAACCCTGTGACAATTTGACTCTGTAACTCATTATTTTGAGAACATTCTGTGAAAAGAAAGCAGCCAGTGGCTCGAAGAAAATGCTGCTGCAGTTTTGGTAAAACAAACTTGAGAGCAAAGGAGAAGTTGCTTGAAGACATATTTACTTCAAGCTATTATGGAAATATTGTATATCATTTAGTCTATCTCTCTCTGTCTTTCTCTCTCTCTCTGTCTTTCTCTCTGTCTCTCTGTTTTTTCAGCAGACCTACAGGTAAGTAATAGGTGATGGAAGAGACACCTGGATGAAGCTACAAGTGAATACACCGGTCTGCACCATAGATTATTGCTCACAGATGAAGTCAAGAAAGGTACTTTTACATTCACAGCCCCCCCTCCCACCTTGTGACAAATTCACCATTTAACATATTTTCAGCTCAATAAGTTGAGTCAGTAGCATACATGACCAAGAAACAAAGGGAATGCTAGATGAAATCCAAGCTCTGCCAAACTGTTTTACTGAATTGATGATAGTCATTGCTTCCAACAAGATTCATTCCCTTGTCACTGCGACAACATTCTGTGGAAAAAAAGATCCAGTGGCTTGGAGAAAATACTGATAAATTTTTCTTTTTAACAAAATTGGAGCAAAGGAGAAGTTGCTTGAAGACATATCGAATTCAAGCTACTATGGAATATTGTATATCATTCATTCTTTCTCTCTCTGTCTTTATCTCCCTCTCTGTCTTTCTCTCTGTCTCTCTTTTTTTTTAAAGCAGACCTACAGGTAAGTAATAGGTGATGGAAGAGACACATGGATGAAGCTACAAGTGAATACATCTGTCTGCACAATAGATTTTTCCTCACAGATGAAGTCAGGAAAGGTACTTTTATATTCACAGCCCCTCCTCCCTTTCCGACACAAATCGACTATTTAACGTATTTCCAACCCAGTAAGTTGAGTCAGTAGCATACATGACCAACAAACCAAGGGAATGGTAGATGAAATCAAAGCTTTGCCAAACTGTTTTACTTAATTGATGATAGTCATTGCTTCCAACAAGATTCATTCCTGTGTCACTGCTGAGTGTTGTTTTGACGATGTTTATGTAGGAAAGCAGTCAGTTGCTTGAAGAAAATGTACAAAGTTCTGGTAACAGACACCTAAGGTAAAAGGACAAGGTACAAAGTTCTAGTAACAGACACCTAAGGTAAAAGGACAAGTTGCTTGAAGTCATACCTATATAAGGTTACCATGGAAATATTGTATACTACTTTGTCTGTCTGTCTGTTCGTCCCTCTTTCTCTCTTTCTGTCAGTCTCCTTTTTAACAGCAGTCCTACAGGTAAGTAACAGGTGATGGAAGAGACAGAAGGATGAAGCTATGACAGCAGGTTGAAGCTACTAGTGAATGTACCTGTCTACACAGTAGAATTTTGCTCACAGATGAAATCAAGAAAGGTACTTTTATTTTCACAACCCCCTCCAACCCTGTGACAATTTGACTCTGTAACTCATTATTTTGAGAACATTCTGTGAAAAGAAAGCAGCCAGTGGCTCGAAGAAAATGCTGCTGCAGTTTTGGTAAAACAAACTTGAGAGCAAAGGAGAAGTTGCTTGAAGACATATTTACTTCAAGCTATTATGGAAATATTGTATATCATTTAGTCTATCTCTCTCTGTCTGTCTTTCTCTCTGTCTGTCTGTTTTTACAGCAGACCTACAGGTAAGTAATAGGTGATGGAAGAGACACCTGGATGAAGCTACAAGTGAATACACCGGTCTGCACCATAGATTATTGCTCACAGATGAAGTCAAGAAAGGTACTTTTACATTCACAGCCCCCCCTCCCACCTTGTGACAAATTCACCATTTAACATATTTTCAGCTCAATAAGTTGAGTCAGTAGCATACATGACCAAGAAACAAAGGGAATGCTAGATGAAATCCAAGCTCTGCCAAACTGTTTTACTGAATTGATGATAGTCATTGCTTCCAACAAGATTCATTCCCTTGTCACTGCGACAACATTCTGTGGAAAAAAAGATCCAGTGGCTTGGAGAAAATACTGATAAATTTTTCTTTTTAACAAAATTGGAGCAAAGGAGAAGTTGCTTGAAGACATATCGAATTCAAGCTACCATGGAATATTGTATATCATTCATTCTTTCTCTCTCTGTCTTTATCTCCCTCTCTGTCTTTCTCTCTGTCTCTCTTTTTTTTTACAGCAGACCTACAGGTAAGTAATAGGTGATGGAAGAGACACATGGATGAAGCTACAAGTGAATACATCGGTCTGCACAATAGATTTTTCCTCACAGATGAAGTCAGGAAAGGTACTTTTATATTCACAGCCCCTCCTCCCACCCTGTCACAAATCGACCATTTAACATATTTCCAACCCAGTAAGTTGAGTCAGTAGCATACATGACCAACAAACCAAGGGAATGGTAGATGAAATCAAAGCTTTGCCAAACTGTTTTACTTAATTGATGATAGTCATTGCTTCCAACAAGATTCATTCCTGTGTCACTGCTGAGTGTTGTTTTGACGATGTTTATGTAGGAAAGCAGTCAGTTGCTTGAAGAAAATGTACAAAGTTCTGGTAACAGACACCTAAGGTAAAAGGACAAGTTGCTTGAAGACATACCTATATAAGGTTACCATGGAAATATTGTATACCACTTTGTCTGTCTGTCTGTTCGTCCCTCTTTCTCTCTTTCTGTCAGTCTCCTTTTTAACAGCAGTCCTACAGGTAAGTAACAGGTGATGGAAGAGACAGAAGGATGAAGCTATGACAGCAGGTTGAAGCTACTAGTGAATGTACCTGTCTACACAGTAGAATTTTGCTCACAGATGAAATCAAGAAAGGTACTTTTATTTTCACAACCCCCTCCAACCCTGTGACAATTTGACTCTGTAACTCATTATTTTGAGAACATTCTGTGAAAAGAAAGCAGCCAGTGGCTCGAAGAAAATGCTGCTGCAGTTTTGGTAAAACAAACTTGAGAGCAAAGGAGAAGTTGCTTGAAGACATATTTACTTCAAGCTATTATGGAAATATTGTATATCATTTAGTCTATCTCTCTCTGTCTTTCTCTCTCTGTCTGTCTTTCTCTCTGTCTCTCTGTTTTTACAGCAGACCTACAGGTAAGTAATAGGTGATGGAAGAGACACCTGGATGAAGCTACAAGTGAATACAGCGGTCTGCACCATAGATTATTGCTCACAGATGAAGTCAAGAAAGGTACTTTTACATTCACAGCCCCCCCTCCCACCTTGTGACAAATTCACCATTTAACATATTTTCAGCTCAATAAGTTGAGTCAGTAGCATACATGACCAAGAAACAAAGGGAATGCTAGATGAAATCCAAGCTCTGCCAAACTGTTTTACTGAATTGATGATAGTCATTGCTTCCAACAAGATTCATTCCCTTGTCAGTGCGACAACATTCTGTGGAAAACAAGATCCAGTGGCTTGGAGAAAATACTGATAATTTTTTCTTTTTAACAAAATTGGAGCAAAGGAGAAGTTGCTTGAAGACATATTGAATTCAAGCTACCATGGAATATTGTATATCATTCATTCTTTCTCTCTCTGTCTTTATCTCCCTCTCTGTCTTTCTCTCTGTCTCTCTTTTTTTTTTTACAGCAGACCTACAGGTAAGTAATAGGTGATGGAAGAGACACATGGATGAAGCTACAAGTGAATACATCGGTCTGCACAATAGATTTTTCCTCAAAGATGAAGTCAAGAAAGGTACTTTTATACTCACAGCCCCTCCTCCCACCCTGTGACAAATCGACCATTTAACACATTTCCAACCCAGTAAGTTGAGTCAGTAGCATACATGACCAACAAACCAAGGGAATGGTAGATGAAATCAAAGCTTTGCCAAACTGTTTTACTTAACTGATGATAGTCATTGCTGCCAACAAGATTCATTCCTGTGTCACTGCTGAGTGTTGTTTTGACGATGTTTATGTAGGGAAGCAGTCAGTTGCTTGAAGAAAATGTACAAAGTTCTGGTAACAGACACCTAAGGTAAAAGGACAAGTTGCTTGAAGACATACCTATATAAGGTTACCATGGAAATATTGTATGCCACTTTGTCTGTCTGTCTATTCGTCCCTCTTTCTCTCTTTCTGTCAGTCTCCTTTTTAACAGCAGTCCTACAGGTAAGTAACAGGTGATGGAAGAGACAGAAGGATGAAGCTATGACAGCAGGTTGAAGCTACTAGTGAATGTACCTGTCTACACAGTAGAATTTTGCTCACAGATGAAATCAAGAAAGGTACTTTTATTTTCACAACCCCCTCCAACCCTGTGACAATTTGACTCTGTAACTCATTATTTTGAGAACATTCTGTGAAAAGAAAGCAGCCAGTGGCTCGAAGAAAATGCTGCTGCAGTTTTGGTAAAACAAACTTGAGAGCAAAGGAGAAGTTGCTTGAAGACATATTTACTTCAAGCTATTATGGAAATATTGTATATCATTTAGTCTATCTCTCTCTGTCTGTCTTTCTCTCTGTCTCTCTGTTTTTACAGCAGACCTACAGGTAAGTAATAGGTGATGGAAGAGACACCTGGATGAAGCTACAAGTGAATACACCGGTCTGCACCATAGATTATTGCTCACAGATGAAGTCAAGAAAGGTACTTTTACATTCACAGCCCCCCGTCCCACCTTGTGACAAATTCACCATTTAACATATTTTCAGCTCAATAAGTTGAGTCAGTAGCATACATGACCAAGAAACAAAGGGAATGCTAGATGAAATCCAAGCTCTGCCAAACTGTTTTACTGAATTGATGATAGTCATTGCTTCCAACAAGATTCATTCCCTTGTCACTGCGACAATATTCTGTGGAAAAAAAGATCCAGTGGCTTGGAGAAAATACTGATAAATTTTTCTTTTTAACAAAATTGGAGCAAAGGAGAAGTTGCTTGAAGACATATTGAATTCAAGCTACCATGGAATATTGTATATCATTCATTCTTTCTCTCTCTGTCTTTATCTCCCTCTCTGTCTTTCTCTCTGTCTCTCTTTTTTTTTTACAGCAGACCTACAGGTAAGTAATAGGTGATGGAAGAGACACATGGATGAAGCTACAAGTGAATACATCGGTCTGCACAATAGATTTTTCCTCACAGATGAAGTCAGGAAAGGTACTTTTATACTCACAGCCCCTCCTCCCACCCTGTGACAAATCGACCATTTAACACATTTCCAACCCAGTAAGTTGAGTCAGTAGCATACATGACCAACAAACCAAGGGAATGGTAGATGAAATCAAAGCTTTGCCAAACTGTTTTACTTAACTGATGATAGTCATTGCTTCCAACAAGATTCATTCCTGTGTCACTGCTGAGTGTTGTTTTGACGATGTTTATGTAGGGAAGCAGTCAGTTGCTTGAAGAAAATGTACAAAGTTCTGGTAACAGACACCTAAGGTAAAAGGACAAGTTGCTTGAAGACATACCTATATAAGGTTACCATGGAAATATTGTATACCACTTTGTCTGTCTGTCTGTTCGTCCCTCTTTCTCTCTTTCTGTCAGTCTACTTTTTAACAGCAGTCCTACAGGTAAGTAACAGGTGATGGAAGAGACAGAAGGATGAAGCTATGACAGCAGGTTGAAGCTACTAGTGAATGTACCTGTCTACACAGTAGAATTTTGCTCACAGATGAAATCAAGAAAGGTACTTTTATTTTCACAACCCCCTCCAACCCTGTGACAATTTGACTCTGTAACTCATTATTTTGAGAACATTCTGTGAAAAGAAAGCAGCCAGTGGCTCGAAGAAAATGCTGCTGCAGTTTTGGTAAAACAAACTTGAGAGCAAAGGAGAAGTTGCTTGAAGACATATTTACTTCAAGCTATTATGGAAATATTGTATATCATTTAGTCTATCTCTCTCTGTCTGTCTTTCTCTCTGTCTCTCTGTTTTTACAGCAGACCTACAGGTAAGTAATAGGTGATGGAAGAGACACCTGGATGAAGCTACAAGTGAATACACCGGTCTGCACCATAGATTATTGCTCACAGATGAAGTCAAGAAAGGTACTTTTACATTCACAGCCCCCCCTCCCACCTTGTGACAAATTCACCATTTAACATATTTTCAGCTCAATAAGTTGAGTCAGTAGCATACATGACCAAGAAACAAAGGGAATGCTAGATGAAATCCAAGCTCTGCCAAACTGTTTTACTGAATTGATGATAGTCATTGCTTCCAACAAGATTCATTCCCTTGTCACTGCGACAATATTCTGTGGAAAAAAAGATCCAGTGGCTTGGAGAAAATACTGATAATTTTTTCTTTTTAACAAAATTGGAGCAAAGGAGAAGTTGCTTGAAGACATATTGAATTCAAGCTACCATGGAATATTGTATATCATTCATTCTTTCTCTCTCTGTCTTTATCTCCCTCTCTGCCTTTCTCTCTGTCTCTCTTTTTTTTTTACAGCAGACCTACAGGTAAGTAATAGGTGATGGAAGAGACACATGGATGAAGCTACAAGTGAATACATCGGTCTGCACAATAGATTTTTCCTCACAGATGAAGTCAAGAAAGGTACTTTTATACTCACAGCCCCTCCTCCCACCCTGTGACAAATCGACCATTTAACACATTTCCAACCCAGTAAGTTGAGTCAGTAGCAAACATGACCAACAAACCAAGGGAATGGTAGATGAAATCAAAGCTTTGCCAAACTGTTTTACTTAACTGATGATAGTCATTGCTTCCAACAAGATTCATTCCTGTGTCACTGCTGAGTGTTGTTTTGACGATGTTTATGTAGGAAAGCAGTCAGTTGCTTGAAGAAAATGTACAAAGTTCTGGTAACAGACACCTAAGGTAAAAGGACAAGTTGCTTGAAGACATACCTATATAAGGTTACCATGGAAATATTGTATACCACTTTGTGTGTCTGTCTGTTCGTCCCTCTTTCTCTCTTTCTGTCAGTCTCCTTTTTAACAGCAGTCCTACAGGTAAGTAACAGGTGATGGAAGAGACAGAAGGATGAAGCTATGACAGCAGGTTGAAGCTACTAGTGAATGTACCTGTCTACACAGTAGAATTTTGCTCACAGATGAAATCAAGAAAGGTACTTTTATTTTCACAACCCCCTCCAACCCTGTGACAATTTGACTCTGTAACTCATTATTTTGAGAACATTCTGTGAAAAGAAAGCAGCCAGTGGCTCGAAGAAAATGCTGCTGCAGTTTTGGTAAAACAAACTTGAGAGCAAAGGAGAAGTTGCTTGAAGACATATTTACTTCAAGCTATTATGGAAATATTGTATATCATTTAGTCTATCTCTCTCTGTCTGTCTTTCTCTCTGTCTCTCTGTTTTTACAGCAGACCTACAGGTAAGTAATAGGTGATGGAAGAGACACCTGGATGAAGCCACAAGTGAATACACCGGTCTGCACCATAGATTATTGCTCACAGATGAAGTCAAGAAAGGTACTTTTACATTCACAGCCCCCCGTCCCACCTTGTGACAAATTCACCATTTAACATATTTTCAGCTCAATAAGTTGAGTCAGTAGCATACATGACCAAGAAACAAAGGGAATGCTAGATGAAATCCAAGCTCTGCCAAACTGTTTTACTGAATTGATGATAGTCATTGCTTCCAACAAGATTCATTCCCTTGTCACTGCGACAACATTCTGTGGAAAAAAAGATCCAGTGGCTTGGAGAAAATACTGATAATTTTTTCTTTTTAACAAAATTGGAGCAAAGGAGAAGTTGCTTGAAGACATATTGAATTCAAGCTACCATGGAATATTGTATATCATTCATTCTTTCTCTCTCTGTCTTTATCTCCCTCTCTGTCTTTCTCTCTGTCTCTCTTTTTTTTTTACAGCAGACCTACAGGTAAGTAATAGGTGATGGAAGAGACACATGGATGAAGCTACAAGTGAATACATCGGTCTGCACAATAGATTTTTCCTCACAGATGAAGTCAAGAAAGGTACTTTTATACTCACAGCCCCTCCTCCCACCCTGTGACAAATCGACCATTTAACACATTTCCAACCCAGTAAGTTGAGTCAGTAGCATACATGACCAACAAACCAAGGGAATGGTAGATGAAATCAAAGCTTTGCCAAACTGTTTTACTTAACTGATGATAGTCATTGCTTCCAACAAGATTCATTCCTGTGTCACTGCTGAGTGTTGTTTTGACGATGTTTATGTAGGAAAGCAGTCAGTTGCTTGAAGAAAATGTACAAAGTTCTGGTAACAGACACCTAAGGTAAAAGGACAAGTTGCTTGAAGACATACCTATATAAGGTTACCATGGAAATATTGTATACCACTTTGTCTGTCTGTCTGTTCGTCCCTCTTTCTCTCTTTCTGTCAGTCTCCTTTTTAACAGCAGTCCTACAGGTAAGTAACAGGTGATGGAAGAGACAGAAGGATGAAGCTATGACAGCAGGTTGAAGCTACTAGTGAATGTACCTGTCTACACAGTAGAATTTTGCTCACAGATGAAATCAAGAAAGGTACTTTTATTTTCACAACCCCCTCCAACCCTGTGACAATTTGACTCTGTAACTCATTATTTTGAGAACATTCTGTGAAAAGAAAGCAGCCAGTGGCTCGAAGAAAATGCTGCTGCAGTTTTGGTAAAACAAACTTGAGAGCAAAGGAGAAGTTGCTTGAAGACATATTTACTTCAAGCTATTATGGAAATATTGTATATCATTTAGTCTATCTCTCTCTGTCTTTCTCTCTCTCTCTGTCTTTCTCTCTGTCTCTCTGTTTTTACAGCAGACCTACAGGTAAGTAATAGGTGATGGAAGAGACACCTGGATGAAGCCACAAGTGAATACACCAGTCTGCACCATAGATTATTGCTTACAGATGAAGTCAAGAAAGGTACTTTTACATTCACAGCCCCCGTCCCACCTTGTGACAAATTCACCATTTAACATATTTTCAGCTCAATAAGTTGAGTCAGTAGCATACATGACCAAGAAACAAAGGGAATGCTAGATGAAATCCAAGCTCTGCCAAACTGTTTTACTGAATTGATGATAGTCATTGCTTCCAACAAGATTCATTCCCTTGTCACTGCGACAACATTCTGTGGAAAAGAAGATCCAGTGGCTTGGAGAAAATACTGATAAATTTTTCTTTTTAACAAAATTGGAGCAAAGGAGAAGTTGCTTGAAGACATATTGAATTCAAACTACCATGAAATATTGTATATCATTCATTCTTTCTCTCTCTGTCTTTATCTCCCTCTCTGTCTTTCTCTCTGTCTCTCTTTTTTTTTTACAGCAGACCTACAGGTAAGTAATAGGTGATGGAAGAGACACATGGGTGAAGCTACAAGTGAATACATCGGTCTGCACAATAGATTTTTCCTCACAGATGAAGTCAAGAAAGGTACTTTTATATTTACAGCCCCTCCTCCCACCCTGTGACAAATCGACCATTTAACATATTTCCAACCCAGTAAGTTGAGTCAGTAGCATACATGACCAACAAACCAAGGGAATGGTAGATGAAATCAAAGCTTTGCCAAACTGTTTTACTGAATTGATGATAGTCATTGCTTCCAACAAGATTCAATCCTGTGTCACTGCTGAGTGTTGTTTTGACGATGTTTATGTAGGAAAGCAGTCAGTTGCTTGAAGAAAATGTACAAAGTTCTGGTAACAGACACCTAAGGTAAAAGGACAAGTTGCTTGAAGACATACCTACATAAGGTTACCATGGAAATATTGTATACCACTTTGTGTGTCTGTCTGTTCGTCCCTCTTTCTCTCTTTCTGTCAGTCTCCTTTTTAACAGCAGTCCTACAGGTAAGTAACAGGTGATGGAAGAGACAGAAGGATGAAGCTATGACAGCAGGTTGAAGCTACTAGTGAATGTACCTGTCTACACAGTAGAATTTTGCTCACAGATGAAATCAAGAAAGGTACTTTTATTTTCACAACCCCCTCCAACCCTGTGACAATTTGACTCTGTAACTCATTATTTTGAGAACATTCTGTGAAAAGAAAGCAGCCAGTGGCTCGAAGAAAATGCTGCTGCAGTTTTGGTAAAACAAACTTGAGAGCAAAGGAGAAGTTGCTTGAAGACATATTTACTTCAAGCTATTATGGAAATATTGTATATCATTTAGTCTATCTCTCTCTCTCTGTCTTTCTCTCTGTCTCTCTGTTTTTACAGCAGACCTACAGGTAAGTAATAGGTGATGGAAGAGACACCTGGATGAAGCTACAAGTGAATACACCAGTCTGCACCATAGATTATTGCTCACAGATGAAGTCAAGAAAGGTACTTTTATACTCACAGCCCCTCCTCCCACCCTGTGACAAATCGACCATTTAACACATTTCCAACCCAGTAAGTTGAGTCAGTAGCATACATGACCAAGAAACAAAGGGAATGCTAGATGAAATCCAAGCTCTGCCAAACTGTTTTACTGAATTGATGATAGTCATTGCTTCCAACAAGATTCATTCCCTTGTCACTGCGACAACATTCTGTGGAAAAGAAGATCCAGTGGCTTGGAGAAAATACTGATAAATTTTTCTTTTTAACAAAATTGGAGCAAAGGAGAAGTTGCTTGAAGACATATTGAATTCAAGCTACCATGGAATATTGTATATCATTCATTCTTTCTCTCTCTGTCTTTATCTCCCTCTCTGTCTTTCTCTCTGTCTCTCTTTTTTTTTACAGCAGACCTACAGGTAAGTAATAGGTGATGGAAGAGACACATGGATGAAGCTACAAGTGAATACATCGGTCTGCACAATAGATTTTTCCTCACAGATGAAGTCAAGAAAGGTACTTTTATACTCACAGCCCCTCTCCCACCCTGTGACAAATCGACCATTTAACATATTTCCAACCCAGTAAGTTGAGTCAGTAGCATACATGACCAACAAACCAAGGGAATGGTAGATGAAATCAAAGCTTTGCCAAACTGTTTTACTTAACTGATGATAGTCATTGCTTCCAACAAGATTCATTCCTGTGTCACTGCTGAGTGTTGTTTTGACGATGTTTATGTAGGGAAGCAGTCAGTTGCTTGAAGAAAATGTACAAAGTTCTGGTAACAGACACCTAAGGTAAAAGGACAAGTTGCTTGAAGACATACCTACATAAGGTTACCATGGAAATATTGTATACCACTTTGTGTGTCTGTCTGTTCGTCCCTCTTTCTCTCTTTCTGTCAGTCTCCTTTTTAACAGCAGTCCTACAGGTAAGTAACAGGTGATGGAAGAGACAGAAGGATGAAGCTATGACAGCAGGTTGAAGCTACTAGTGAATGTACCTGTCTACACAGTAGAATTTTGCTCACAGATGAAATCAAGAAAGGTACTTTTATTTTCACAACCCCCTCCAACCCTGTGACAATTTGACTCTGTAACTCATTATTTTGAGAACATTCTGTGAAAAGAAAGCAGCCAGTGGCTCGAAGAAAATGCTGCTGCAGTTTTGGTAAAACAAACTTGAGAGCAAAGGAGAAGTTGCTTGAAGACATATTTACTTCAAGCTATTATGGAAATATTGTATATCATTTAGTCTATCTCTCTCTGTCTTTCTCTCTCTCTCTGTCTCTCTGTTTTTACAGCAGACCTACAGGTAAGTAATAGGTGATGGAAGAGACACCTGGATGAAGCTACAAGTGAATACACCGGTCTGCACCATAGATTATTGCTCACAGATGAAGTCAAGAAAGGTACTTTTACATTCACAGCCCCCCCTCCCACCTTGTGACAAATTCACCATTTAACATATTTTCAGCTCAATAAGTTGAGTCAGTAGCATACATGACCAAGAAACAAAGGGAATGCTAGATGAAATCCGAGCTATGTTAAACTGTTTTACCGAATTGATGATAGTCATTGCTTCCAACAAGATTCATTCCCTTGTCACTGCTGAGTGTTGTTTTGATGATGTTTATGTAGGAAAGCAGTCAGTTGCTTGAAGAAAATGTACAAAGTTCTCGTAACAGAAACCTAAGGTAAAATGGCAAGCTTCTTGGAGACATACCTATATCAAGTTACCATGGAAATATTGTATACCACTTTTTCTGTTCGTCTACCTGTCCGTCCCTCTTTCTCTCTTTTTTTCTGTTAATCTCCTTTTTAACAGCAGTCCTTCAGGTAAGTAACAGGTGATGGAAGAGACTGCAGGATGCAGCTACAACAGCAGGATGAAGCTACTAGTGGATGTACCTGTATACACTGTAGATTTTTGCTCAAAGATGAAATCAAGAAAGGTACTTTTATTTTCACAACCCCCTCCAACCATGTGACAATTTGACTCTGTAACTCATTATTTTAAGAACATATTTTGAAAAGAAAGCAGCCAGGTGCTCGAAGAAAGTGCTGCTGCAGTTTAGGTAAAACAAACTTGAGAGCAAAGGAGAAGTTGCTTGAAGACATATTTACTTAAAGCTACCATGGAAATATTGTATATCATTTAGTCCTTATCTCTGTCTGTCTGTATTTCACTCTGTCTCTCTTTTTTGCAGCAGACCTACAGGTAAGTAATATGTAATGGAAGAAACACCTGGATGAAGCTACAAGTGAATACCACGTTCTGCATTATAGATTCTTGCTCACAGATGAAGTCAACAAAGGTACTTCTACATTCACAGGCGCCCCCCCCCCCCGACTTGTGACAAATTGACCATTTAACATATTTTCAACTCAATAAGTTGGGTCAGTGGCATACATGACCAAAAAACAAAGGAAATGCTAGATGAAATCCAAGCTCTGCCAAACTGTTTTACTGAATTGATGATAGTCATTGCTTCCAACAAGCTTCATTCCTGTGTCACTGCTGAGTGTTTTTTTGATGATGTTTATGTAGGAGAGCAGTCAGTTGCTTTAAGAAAATATGCAAAGTTCAGGTAATAGAAACCTAAGGTAAGATGACAAGTTGCTTGGAGACATACCTGTATAAAGTTACCATGCAAACATTGTAAACCACTTTGTCTCTCTGTCTGTCTGTCAATCTCTCTCTCTCTCTCTCTCTCTCTCTTTCTGTTAATCTCTTTTTTAACAGCAGTCCTACAGGTAAGTAACAAGTGATGGAAGAGACAGGACGATGAAGCTACTAGTGAATGTACGTGTCTACACAACAGATTTTTGCTCACAGATGAAATCAAGAAAGGTACTTTTATTTTCACAACCCCCTTCAACGCTGTAAAAATTTGACTATGTAACCCATTCCTTTGAAAACGTTCTGTGAAAAAAAAAAACCAGCCAGTGGCTTAAAGAAAATGCTGATGATTTTTTTGTTAAAGCAAAATTGGAGCAAAGGATAAGCTACTATGGAAATATTCTATATCATTTAGTCGTTCTCTGTCTTTCTGTCTCTGTCTGTCTTTCTCTCTGTCTCCCTTTTTTACAGCAGACCTACAGGTAAGTAATAGGTGATGGAAGAGAAACATGGATGAAGCTACAAGTGAATACACCGGTCTGCACCATAGATTATTGCTTTCAGATGAAGTCAAGAAAGGTACTTTTATATTCACAGCCCCTCCTCCCACTCTGTGACAAATTGACCATTTAACATATTTCCAACCCAGTAACTTTAGTCAGTAGCATACATGACTAACAAACCAAGAGAATGATAGATGAAATTCAAGCTCTGTCAAACTGTTTTACTGAATTGATGATAGTCATTCCTTCGAACAAGATTCATTCCTGTGTCACTGCTGAGTGTTGTTTTGATGATGTTTATGTAGGAAAGCAGTCAGTTGCTTGAAGAAAATGTACAAAGTTCTGGTAACAGAAACCTAAGGCAAAATGACAAGTTGCTTGGAGACATACCTGTATAAAGTTACCATGGAAAAATTGTATATCACTTTGTCTGTCTCTCTGTCCCTCTCTTTCTTTCTTTCTGTCAATCTCCTTTTTGATAGCAGTCCTACAGGTACATGTAAGTAACAGGTGAAGTAAGAGACAGGAAGATGAAGCAACTAGTGAATGCTCCTGTCTACACAGTAGATGTTTGCTCACAGATGAAATCAAGAAAGGTACTTTTATTTTCACAAGCCACTCCAACCCTATGACAAATTGACTCTGTAACTCATCATTTTGAGAACATTCTGTGAAAAGAAAGCAGCCAGTGGCTGGGAGAAAATGCTGCTGCAGTTTTGGTAAAACATACTTGAGTGCAAAGGAGAAAGTGACTGAAGACATCTACTTACAGCTACCATGGAAATATTGGATACTTTTTAGTCTATTTCTCTCTGCTTCTCTGTCTCTCTCTGTCTCTCTCTCTCTCTCTCTGTCTCTCTCTCTCTCTCTCTCTCTCTTTTTTTTTACAGCAGAACTACAGGTAAGTAATAGGTGATGGAAGCTAAAAGTGAATACACCGGTCTGCTCCATAGATTTTTTTGCTCACAAATGAAGTCAAGAAAGGTGCTTTTTATATTCACAGCCCCTCTCCCACCCTGTGACAAATTGATCATTTAACATATTTCCAACCCAGTAAGTTGAGTCAGTAGCATACATGACTAACAAACCAAGGGAATGGTTGATGAAATCCAAGCTCTGCCAAACTGTTTTACTGAATTGATGATAGTCCTTGTTTCCAACAAGATTCATTCCTGTGTCACTGTTGTTTAGATGATGTTTGTGTAGGAAAGCAGTCAGTTACTTGAAGAAAATGTGCAAAGTAACAGGTGATGTAAGAGACAGCAGGATGAAGCTACTAGTGAATGTACCTGTCTACACAGTAGATTTTTGTTCACAGATGAAATCAAGAAAGGTAGTATTATTTTCACAACCCCCTCCAACCCCATGACAATTTGACTGTGTAACCCATTCCTTTGACAACATTCTGTGAAAAAAAAGCAGCCAGTGGCTTTAAGAAAATATGCAAAGTTCTGATAACAGTAACCTAAGGTAAAATGACAAGTTGCTTGTAGACATACCTGTATAAAGTTACCATGGAAATATTGTTTACCACTCTCTCTCTCTCTCTCGTTCAATCTCCTTTTTAACAGCAGTCCTACAGGTAAGTAACAGGCAATGGAAGAGACCAGCAATGATGAAGCTACTAGTAAATGTACCTATATGCACAGTAGACTTCTGCTCACAGATGAAGTCAAGAAAGGTACTTTTATTTTCACAACCCCCTCCAACCCTGTGACAATTTGACTATGTAACCCACTCTTTTGACAACATTCTGTGAAAAGAAAGCCGTCAGTTGCTTGAAGAAAATGTGCAAAGTTCTGGTGACAGAACCTCAGGTAAAATTATAAGTTGCTTGAAGACATACCTGTATAAAGTTACCATGGAAATATTGCATACCACTTTGTCTGTCTGTCTTTCTGTTTCCCTCTCTCTCTCTTTTTCTCTCTCTTTCTCTGTCTCTTTTTCTTTCTGTCAATCTCCTTTTTAACAGCAGTCCTACAGCTTAGTAATAGGTGATGGAAGAGACAGCAGGATGAAGCTACAAGTGAATGTACCTGTCTACACAGTAGATTTTTGCTCACAGATGAAGTCAAAAAAGGTACTTTTATATTCAGAGCCCCCCCTTCCACCCAGTGGCGATTTGATCATGTAACCCATTGCTAACCAAAAGCGTTCGGTCAGTAGCATACATGATTTATAACCCAAGGAAATTTAGATGAAATGCTGTTAAGGTTACGGTAAATTGAACTTTAGAGCAAAGGACAATGCTTGGAGACATAGTTACCTGTATTAAGCTACCACGGAAATATTGTATACCTTTTACTCTCTCTCTCTCTCTTTCTCTCTCTCTCTCTCATTTTACAGCAGACCTACAGGTAATAAGTGATGGAAAAGACACCTGGATAAAGCTACAAGTGAATACACCTGTCTGCACCATAGATTTTTGCTGACAGATCCTGATTTCACAAGCAGCCAGATGACCGAGAAAATGTTTTGGAAAGAACTGGTTCAAGAAAGTCTGTCATTTTGCAGCAGTGTCAAGTCCCACAGGTAAGTAACAGCTGATGGTAAAGACAGCTGGATGAGCTAAAAATTAATGCACCTGTATGTTCCATAGATTATTGCACACAGATCCATGTAAGCTGTATTCTTTTGACCTCACTCACTTGCTCGTCTGCCGTCCTTGTGATTGTGTAATAATTTAACCCAATGCCAACCCAGTAACCAAATAACATACATGGCTTGCAAGCCAGACGGATGTGAGATGGAATTCTAGTTTTGCCAATTTTTTTATATAGGACAGGTCAAACTCATTGCTGCAGGATCTATACCAGTCTCACTACTGAGTATTATTTTGGTGATGTTTATCTAGGAAAGCAGCCAGTGGCTTAGGGAAAAGTTTGTGCAAAGTATGGAAACCTCAGATTAAAAGACAAGTTGCTTGAAGATATACCTGTATAAAGCTTCCATTGTATACTATAGGGTGCAGTTCATAGATTAACCCCTTTCCTGCTGATTAAGTAAAATTAAATTTTCATTGCATTAATAAAAGCCCAAATATTGCTTTTTTCAAAGTTACATTTTAGGTTATAATAATTATCTCCTTATCAGACAGTGTAGATCCAAGATCAGACTGCACGTTCTGTGCAATCTGATCTTGATCTTCACTGTCTGTAAAAGGTCAGTGAGTCACGCTTAGCAGCCTAAGGATTAATATGTTATCATGTTATTAATGCTTCTATGTACTCGTATCAGTTTTATGGTCACTGATACAGTGTTGTGAGGGTATTCTTGTATTCATCTCTCCTCCCCACTCTCTTTATCTCAGCTCTCTCTCTCTCTCTCTCTCTCTCTTTTTCTTAAGTCTTTTACTACTGAAAAAAATGCATTTTTTCAAAAGCTAAAAATAAATTTCCTCTGCAAGATCAAGAAGATCAAGGGACATTTCGATCATAATGTAGAATATAGCAGTGGACAGTGTAGATCAAAGATCAGACTGCACGTTCAGTGCAGTCTGATCTTGATCAACACTGCCCATAAATGCTTTTTTTTTACACGCCCGAAGGGTCGTATTATGTTATGGCCCCGATCGTCCGTCCGTCTGTCCGTCCTTTAACAATTTCTTGTGCGGCAACTCCTCCTACAGTTTTCATTGGAATAAGTTCAAACTTACCACAATGAATCTCTATGATGTGTAGTTGTGCATGTGACTTTTAAAATTTGGATATCTGCAGGCATTCTAGATTTTAACCCATTTCACTGACAAGCCCCTTCAGGCATATATGCGCCACTTTGTGAAGCTCTTGTTTCAGAGTTTTGATGACCCAGTGACCCAATGGCTAGGTTAAATATACTTTAATGTGGCTTAAATTTATGCTAGTGGAAACTTCTCAGTTTTTATCAATACGCAAAAAATGTGAAGATTTCCACAATGCAAACATTCTGGGTTTTACAGCTCTACAAAAAGAAAACCTGAAATTTCTATTTGAGTAGGGGACTCTATTTCGGCCTTCAAACTATCAATCCTCCAATAAAAGTGAATGAGCTATCATTGAAACAGGTTTACACTGTATGATTGACAGCATGAAGACATTCAGCTAGAAGAGCCACTGTCCACTGTGCTGTTGGAGGAAAGTTCGATACCAGGCTATGGAAGATTCATGGCTATGTCTAATGGCCAGATAAGGATACTGTTTAAAGACATAACTGCTCTAGATATGACGTGTGACTTCTCCAAAAGGCTTAAAAATTGTCTGGATCATAGTTCAATAGAGGTAAGTACGTAGCAGTTGCATACATATATACCATTGTTGGTAATACTAGTTACAAGTTTTTCCCAAAAGGTTTTTTACTCTTTTAAAGCCACATCTCAAGCATTTCACCACACAGTCCTGAGTTTTGATGACTTTGAGGTAGAGGGGTTTTTTTATTTTTCAAAAAATTGTGGGACGAGAAGAAAAATGCTGGTAACCAGCATTTTCTACTTTTCTCACATTTTTTCTACCATTTCTAAGACATTCCATTTTTTGAGCTCCATCTAGTTAGTTGTCTGCAAATACTTTTGATTTTGACAAGTTGAAAATTTTGTTTGGTAAAGAGTTAATACAGAGTTAACTCTTTACCAAACAACAAAATTTCAGACTGATCCAAATTGAAAGCATTTGCAGACGACAAAATTAATGTGGCTCAAAAATTGAAATTTACTTTGGGAAGGGTTAAAGACATTGTGGGATAAGGAGAAAATGCTGGTTACCAGCATTTTCTCCTATTCCCACATTTTCAAAAGGCTTCTTTCTCAGAGTCATGAAAACCTGGAATTGTTTGATAAAGGATTAAACTGAGCTGAGATGTAAGCAAATGTAAATGATGTAGAATTTAGTGAACTCAGCCTTTACCACACAATCCCAACTTTTCACAACCCTAAGAAAGTAAGCTTTTTAACCCTTTACCAGACGACAAAAATTTAGCCTTGTCCAAATTGAGAGCATTTGCAGACGACAATTTCAGTGTGGCTCAAATGGTGTAAATTTTCTTTGATAGGGTTGAAAACATTGTGGGAAAAGGAGAAAATGCTGATTACCAGCATTTTCTCCTTTTCCCACAATGTTTTCAAAAGGCTTCTTTCCCAGGGTCGTGAAAAGTCGGCTTTGTGTGGTAAAGAGATAAAACATTAAGGGGACAGGAAAAAATGCTGGTAATCAGCATTTTCTTGTTTTCGAACAATGTTCTTTTCTACCCTTTTGAAAACAAAATTTTGAGTCACATTAGTTTGAGCCATGCTCTGGCAAAAGGGGGCTTCATGAATCTCCATGATGCATTATATAACGTAAGTCATCACATGATTATAGATAAAGTAAAATCGAAATTTTAACAATAATTAGATCTGGAGGTCATATGGTCCTTTGACATGCAGAAAAGTTACAAATTGGCAAAAAGTTTCGACCCATGTCAGCCTGCGCGGACTGCGCAGGCTGACTTGAGTCGATACTTTTTGCAGATGCATTAAGCCCCCTATTCACAGAGCATGGTTCATTTATATTGTCTGCAAATGCAATAATTTAGACCAGTCTAACATTTTGTCATTTAGTAAAGAATTAAAGGCCTCTATGAACTTAGAGATACATCTTTACTTGTTTTCAGCCAGTGTTTAACCCATTTCATCCTTACGTATTTCATCACACTATAATCATTTTAACTCTTTACCAAACAACAAAATTCAAGACATCCAAATTGAAAGTGTTTCCAGAGGCCAAATAAAATGTTGCTCCAATGATTGGATTTTTTTTTTATATGAAGCATTAGAAAACATTGTAAGAAAAAAAGAAAATGCTGGTAACCAGCATTTTCTTCTTCCCCCACAATGTTTTCGAAAGGCTTTTCCTCCAGGATCATTAAAACTCGGGATTGTGTGGTAAAGGGTTAATATGTTTTCAAAAGCTGTCTTTCTCAGGGTCGTTAAAACTGGTGATTTTGTGGCTAAAGGGTTAAGGCTAGAATGGAAAATTCAAAACTGACAGTGACCCAATTCTCAAAGGTCTGCTTGTTATTTATTGTAACATGGCCGGATTCTTGCAAACATGAAAGTTTGCTACAAAGGCATAGCTGAAAATAATACAAACCGCACCTGGCGGGATTCGAACCTGTGTGGAAGAGATCCTCGTTTTATTGAGATTTAAAAGACCAACACCTTAACCACTGAGCCAAAGAGAATTCTCCCTAAAATAGTCGTTAGGTATTGATTTTATATGGGACGAAGCTATGCAGCAAGAAAGGAGTGATCTCCCATAATACGTCCCCTCTTAAAAGTCAACATTTTAATGACAGAAAGCCTTATTATGCAGTAGTTCTTTTTTATAGACAACAAACGGCTCAATGGCCAATCCTAGACAGGGATCGTATATAAGATCCCTGCCCTAGATGAGCTCCCATCTTACGAACATGAAAGTTTGCAACAAATGCATAGCTGAAATACAAACCGCACCTGGTTGGATTTGAATCTGTGTGGAAGAGATCCTTGTTTCATTTAGGTTTAAAAGACCAACACCTTAATCACTGAGCCAAAGAGAATTCTCCCTAATGCAGTTTTTAGGTATTGATTTTATACGGGACAAAGCTATGCAGTAAGGAAGGAGTGATCTCCCATAACAGGATTAAATCAAAGTACTGAAAGTACTGACAGACTAGCGAATTTGAAGTAAGTGGCTGTAATTAATATAAAACATGGTTGGTTTATACAAGATTGTAGAAAAATTGTCAAATTCGGTTATTGAGTCCATTCCAGTTCCATCGGTTCATTCCAGTTATTAAGTCCAATCCGGTCTAATCCGGATCCAGTTCAATCCATTGACTTTACCCAACTTTCTTGACTATTTACTTCTCAAAACAAGAAATATCCTGAAAAACTTCAGTTAATTAGCTTTCAATTCAAAACAGTTTTTTTCGTTGAAATGATATCTTCCGCCTTAAAAGACCTCTGTTGTTAGAAACATATAAGAGGTATCGTGTTTTGCATGTACACATGGCCTTTTTGTTACCGGTCCATAATGAAATTATCCATTAAGCCCCCTTTTCCATAACATAGCATTTGATAAGATAAAAACAAATAATGATTGTCTATGGCTTATGATAAACAAGATAAATATGACGTCTCATATAATTTTGTCCAGTTTTTAAAGAGACATTAGTCCATAATGGAAATATACATCAAGCCCCCTTTTTAAATGACACGGCATCAAATGAAAAAAAAAATCCATATCAGCTGATTATCGTAAGGAATGTATGTATGAATGAAGTTCCATCAATTTTCATCAAGGATTTTAAGAGGTGTCTGTCCGGACGAACGAATGGATAGACAGTGTACATTAAGATCAGACTTCACATACTAGTACTGTACAGTCTGATCTTAATTTAAATTTAAACATATTTTATTTAACAGAAATACAATATACATGAGCAATACAATCCAATCAATTAACAAAAATAATCTGATCTTGGATCTACACTATCCGAAAAGAGGATATTTTTTATCAAAAATGTAACTTTGAAACAGCAGTATCCAGGTTTTAACCACCAGCTTGAAAGTTTCATTTAACTTTTTTTGGGCAGGTTAAGGATTAAATTGGATTAATGTATATAGTTAATCAAAAGCACATGATGTAATAGTTAACTATATAACTCTTTACAAAACGAAAAATTTTACACACCTCCAAATTCAAAGCTGTTCCAGACCGTAGAGTTAAATGTGGTTTAATTGATGAAACTACATTCTAAAAGGGCTGAAAACAATATAGGATAAGGAGAAAATTCTGGTAACCAGCATTTCCTTTTCCCGCATTGTTTTTAAAGGGCTTCTTCCCCACTTTTGTGAAAACTCTGGATTGTGTGGTAAAGGGTTTATATACAAGACGTAAAATAACAGTTTAACATATCAGTTTCACGTTCACAATGATCTAAGTAATGAGTGAGTGAAGGAATGACAAGGGTCCCTGTCCAGTGAGGGTTTGTGTAGATGGGATTTGCTACAAGTTACCTAGGTGTATCTATTTTTAGATTCATTGATAATGTTATTGTGTTGTAGGAATATGTGTATCATGAGTCTGATTTGCATAGGTCACTTAATTTACATATAAGCAAACATCTTGTACCTTATCAATGACATCTTGCAAAGTCTATTACTTTGTAAGTACTTTGTAAGTAGACATGTTCAAAACGGGATGGTAGAAAGTCTGTGCTTCTTGTCAAAATTGTCATACATAACAAAATTAAGATCCCTTACAGTAATGAATTATTTTCTGCGAGGCAGTATTTGGCAACTGTGGGGTTTTTTGTTTACATTGAGTCTGGCTTAATCTGGATGCCTATAGACTAGCTTCGCTAGTCTAAAAATTAAAAAAACATGTAATAGCAGTACCAATGTACAGACTGCGACCCAGGCTCAGGCTACTGATAACTCTTGTATCTTTTTGTATGCTACAAATACAACCCAGAGAGTTAATTTTTTTTTTTATTATAATGTTAATATGAATCTGTGCCATGCCATTTCTGCCTTTATACAAACTTAGCAGGAATAATAAAGCTTATTATGAAATGGGACTAGTTCATATTTGTACTGATAAGAGCCTTTTAAGAACACTTCTTTACCTTATCTCTTCCATTACCTTATCTTTTCCCCTCCTTTTCCTGTGCTTCTCAGTCTAACTCCTCAAGTTTTTCCCCATTAAAACATACCTCTCCTCCACAACTACACAGTTACTAGTATCATTATATATACCCCCGCAAAACGAATGTTTTCGGGGGTATACTGGAATCAGCCTGTCCGTCCGTGTGTCCGTCCATGTGTCTGTTCGTGTGACCGTCTGCGTACAAATAATTGCCTGTTTCTGTCAAAGCGCTGGCGGGGGTATTAAGTCACATTCAGTGACAGCTCTAGTCTTTCACTGTATAGCATGTAAGTTTAAATGTCTTGTACTCGTCCTAAGCCACCAGTCTGGAGTAGAACAATATAAGCTCTGCTTTTGTTCTGATCAGCTTCGCAGAAAATTCTGAATTATTTGTAAACTGTCATGTACATTTTATATGAATTTGCAAATAAAATATGTTTAAACTAAGGGTCTGCTATGAAAATATACTAAAGCAGGTTGGGGTAAGGGCGTTAGGGCATTAACCTCTTTCATATTTCATCAATTACAACATACTTGTAACACACGAGGCTTTTTTTAGCTCACTTGAGCACAAAGTGCTGAAGGTGAGCTTTGGTGATCATGTTGTGTCCGTAGTGTGTAGTCTGTTGTGCCTCAGCTGTCATCCAGGCTTCAACAGTTATCTTATGTGCACTCTAGAGGCCACATTTTCGGTCCAATACTCATGAAACTTGGTCAGAATGTTTGTCTTGATGACATTTCAGACAAGTTCACCATCTGGTCAATAGGGGTCAAAATGTAGATCACTGGGACAAGTCTTAGAAAAACTTTGTGTGCATTGTAGAGGCCATATTTTGAGTCTGAGGCTCATGAATTTTGATCAGGTTGTTTGTCCTGATAATTTTTTTTAACAAGCTTTAAACTGGGTCATGTTGGATAAAAAAAGTAGGTCACTAACACTAATGTGTTTACATTATCACAACCAATATCTATTTAGCTTTATCAATCCTAGATGACTTTACTCAAGTGAAATATATAGGGCCAATGGCTCTCTTGTTGTTCATGTTTTACAGACAAGTGTCATGCTGTCCAGTAAGAAGCCAGGAACGTGTCAACTGTTATTACAAAACAGACACTATCAGCTGGTGGGTGTACAACACCCAGGACAGTATAAAAAGTAAGCCGTTACACATGTTTCAGTTGCCATGGCTTATGGTTGTCAGTCACATTCATTGTATTGAAATTCCTAAAGTGATAGGCACTGCTTGATTCAGTGGTAAAGGGTAGCACTGATAACCTTGAGGCCATGTGTACAAGCCTCACTGGAAGCGCTTTTCGTGGGGATTGTCTCTCAGCAAGATACCTGGTCACAGTTATGAAACCAAGGACATACATGTACATGTATAAGTAAGCTGTCTCCGTGATATAACTGAAATAATGTTAAAAGTGGTGTGAAACACAGTTAAACCAACCAGTCATTATTTGTGTGTACAATGTAGAACAAGATTAGTCTGCCTTCTGTAGGCAGTGTTGATTAAGATCAGGCTGCACTTAACAGTGTATTATTTTGTCAACTAACATTTCCGATATGGACAAGCCTAAACTTTTTGTTATCTGGAAATGAATTAACTCTTTACCAAACGACAAAATTTGAGACTGGTCCAAATTGAAAGCACTTGCAAATGATATAATAAACGTTTTAAATTTAAATTTGTTTCCAACAGGGTAGAAAACATTGTGGGAATAGGAGAAAATGCTGGTTACCAGCATTTTCTCCTTTTCCCACAATGTTTTCAAAAGGCTTCTATCTCAGGGTCGTAAAAACCAGGGATTGTTTGGTAAAGGGTTAAATAAAGCTACTGGTACCTGGTCTTTCTTTGAGTCCTTAATGTTTTTGTTCCTAATTTTGTTCCAGATACTTTGATCAATGATTAAGATTATACTAATATAGTACAGGCTTCTTTATCACTTTCAGAGCTAGAGGCAAAAACAATGGGCTTTTGCAGATGACATAGAATCAAGATCAGACTGCACAGGGCTTGCAGTCTCATCCTGTATCTCTACTATTTGCAAATTAAGTCCATAATTAAAAAAAAAAGAAAATGAGTCATGCTCTATGAAAAAGGGGTTAATGCAAAAAGTATCAGCCCCAGTCTATGTCAAAACTTTCTGCTTTTGGTCATTTTTTTGCATGTCTAAGGACCATTCTACTTCAGGATCTAGTGTTTTGTTGGGTGAAATGGATTTTATGAATCTATGTGATGTCTTGTGTGGTATCATGCGTAATAGAGATGCATTGAGCCTCCTTTTCCCAGAACATGGATCATTAATTTTTTTAAGTTTCAGTGGAGTATATTCTCAGCCTTCGGCATAGGTCAAATTTATATAGTTGATGCTGAAAGATTTAACCCTTTACCACATGGCAATTTTTTTAACCTATTGATATCTCGGAAAGCATTCTCAGTTGACAAATTTCACATGAGCTGAAAAATAGAGTTTAGCTTCAAACAAATAGAAAACTTTGTGAGAAAAGGAGAAAATGCTGGTTACCAGCATTTTCTCCTTTTCCCACAATGTTTTCAAAAGCCTCATACGTTAGGGTCGTTAAAACTTGGGATTGTGTGGTGAAGGGTTAAAATAAATTTAGAGCCAGTTTTGTTTACACCTTGCTTTGTTGTTTTGCTTCAGGTATATACAAATGGCTAAAGAATGGTCAGATTAGTGAATAGTTCTCCTGGAGAACGGGAGACATTTTAAAAAGAAAGATTTGATAAAAACATGAATGTGTAAGTTGATATTGCTTTTATCTTTATGTCATCTCCTTTTAATGTAAAGGACAGATTTGACCCTTTACTTAACTCTTTACCAAACAAAATAATTTGAGACTAGTCTAAGTTGAAAGTATTAGTAGAGGACAAATTAAATATGGCTCACACAGAAGGATTTATCTATGAATGGGTAGAAAACAATTTGGGAAAAGGAGAAAATACTGATTACCAGCATTTTCTACTTGTCCCAAAATGTTTTCATAAGTCTTCTTTTTCGGGGATGTTCAAACAAGGGATTGTTTGGTAAAGGGTTAACTCTTTACTACACTACAAAATTGTAGACTCATTTGTACCAAAAGCAGCCGGGTAGCTCAGTGGTTATTTTATCCGACTTGTGACCTGGTAGTTGTGGGTTTGATACCTGGTTGCAACAGACTTTCTTTCTGGTGATTTGTTGCCTTTCACCTCTGACTCATGGGAGGAAAGCTGCCAGTGGCTTTGAAAGAAAGACATGTCAGTACTGGTGTGAGAAAGCCAATGCACAGGTGCACTCGGCTGATATTTTTTGCAGATGCATTAAGCCCCCTTTTCACAGAGCATGGTTTATATAAATTATACATACGTTATATTTTCAACATGGTGTATGTGAATAAACGTTAGCTTAATAAATGAGCCATGCTCTGCGAAAAAGGGATTTAAAGCCTCTAAAAAGTATAAACCCTTGTTATTCTGCGGGGTCTGTGCAGGCTGATGTGAGTTGAAACTTTTTGCTATTTGTTAATTTTTAGCTCCATTGGCCGAAGGCAAGCGGTCTTATGTCATGGCCCGGTGTCCGTTGTGCGTGCGTCGGTCCGTCCGTCCGTTAACTTTTATTTCAAACATCTTCTTCTCTGAAACTACCTATCCAGTTTTGATGAAATGATCCTGCCATGGTCCTCTTAAGAATTTCTTGAAAGAATTTGATTCCTTCAAAAGCTCTGGTTGCCATGGCAACAAAACTGAAAAATATTGAAAATCTTTGAAAATCTTGTCTGAAACCATAAGGCCTAGGGCTTCCAAATTTGGCTTTTAGCTTTATCTAGTGGACCTCTACCAAGTTTCTTCAAATTATAGCCCTGGGGTCAAATTTGGCCCAGTCCCGGGGGTCACAAGTTTTGTATTGGCTTGTATAGGGAAAACTTAAAAATCCTTCTGGTACCTAGCCATAAAGCCTATGGCTACCAATTTTGGCATTTAGCATCATCAAGTGGGCGTCTACCAAGAGTGCCCAAATTATAGCCCTGGGGTCAAATTTGGGCTTGCCCCGGGGTCACAAGTTTTATTTGGGCTCTTATCAGGAAAACTTTAAAAATCTTTTCATATCTAGCCATAAGGCCTAGGGCTACCAAATTTGGCATGTAGCTTTATCTAGTAGACCTCAACCAAGTATGGCAAAATTATAGCCCTGGGGTCAAATTTAGCCCTGCCCTGGGGGTCACAAGTTTTACGTGGGCTTGTAACGGGAACTTTAAAAATCTACTCGTACCTAGCTATAAGGCCTAGGGCTACCAAATTTTGCATGTAGCTTTATCAAGTAGGTGTCTACCAAGAGTGCCTATATTATAGCCTTGGGGTCAAGTTTGGCCCCAGCCCAGGGGTAACAAGTTTTACATGGCTTTTATAGTGAAAACTTTATAAATCTTCTTGTTACTAACCATAAGACCTAGGCTACTTAATTATACCCCCGCAAAACGAATGTTTTCGGCGGTATACTGGAATCAGCGTGTCTGTCGGTGTATCCGTGTGTCTGTCCGTCCGTCTGTGTGTCCGTCCGTCTGTGTGTCCGTCCGTCCGTGTGTCCGTCTGTGTGTCTGTCTGTGTACAAAATACTAGTAATTTTGTGTCGCGAACTCCTCCTACATTTTTCCTTCAATTGTATTGAAACTTTGCACATATACTGATCATATATTGAAGATTTGCAAGACGCAATTTTCAAGTGTCAACTCTTCCTGGTTGAGGAATTATCTCCCCTTGAACTTGACACTCCTTTCTGTCAAAGCGCTGGCGGGGGTATTAAGTCACATTCAGTGACAGCTCTAGTTTATACCTGTCTCCAGGGGCCTCATGTTTTACAGGGCCTTTGAAAATCTTCTTGTTTATGACCACACATTCTAGACCTGCGTTATTTGGTATGGGGCTTTATCTTGTGGACCTCCACCAGGATTCCAGTAATTATATTTTTGTGGTCAAAAATGGCTTTGCCCTGGGGTCGTAACTTTCGCGTAGGATTTTATAGCGAAAATTTTGTATGTCTTCTAGTTGGAAACCAATTGGCCAAGTATTGTAATGTTTGGCTTGTAATCTTTTTACTTATTAGCCAGTGGAGTGATACAGGGCCTTTATGCTTGTCTTCATATCCAAGGACCTTTCTATCTCATGATTCAGTTGGTTGTTAAACCAAATGGATTTTATGGATCCATAATTATGTGATGACTAACTTGGTATAATGGATGTTGAAGATGCAATAACTCTTTACCACATAATCCTGAGTTTTAACATCCCTGAAAGAAAAGGCTTTTGAAAACATAGTTGGAAAAGGAGAAAATGCTGGTAACCAGTATTTTCTCCTTTTCTCACAATGTTTCCTACTCTACCATAGACAGAAATCATCTTCTGAACTACATTTAATTTGTCATCTGTAAATGCTTTCAATTTGGTCCAGCCCAGAATTTTGTCATGTTGTAAATAGCTTACCCCCTTGTTCCAGACCATGGCTCATATACAAGAATGAAATCCCCAACGGTCAAATGATTCTTACATATATGAATATGTAAATACATGAACATCTGATAAAATGATGTAAAAAGTAACCCATAATCATACATAATAACGGTATAAAGGGGCCATGCTCTACATATATTACAGTATACAGGGGCCATGGTCTACATATATAACGGTATAAAGGGGCCGTGCTCTACATATATCAAGGATGGTATAAAAGAGCCATGCTGTACATATATAACAGTATAAAGGACCATGATCTACATATATAAATGGTATAAAAGGGCCATGGTCTGCATTTATCCCAGTATAAAAGGGGCCTTGCCCTACATGTATAATGGTATAAAGGGGCCGTGCTCTACATGTATCACCGTATAAAGGGGCCGTGCTCTACATATATAGGAGTATAAAGGGCAGTGCTTTACATACATAGAGGTATAAAGGGGCCGTGCACTGCATATATAGGGGTGTAAAGGGGCCTTGCTCTACATATATAGGGGTATAAAGGGGCCATGCTCTACATATATTGGATATAAATGGCAGTGCTCTACATACATAGGGGTATAAAGGGGCCGTGTTCTACATATATAGGGGTATAAAGGGGCCTTGCTCTACATTTATAAGGGTATAAAAGGGCAGTGCTTTACATATATAGGGGTATAAAGGTGCTGTGCTCTACATATATAGGGGTATAATGGGGCCAAACTCTCCATATTTAGGGGTATAAAGGGGCAGTGTTCTACATGTATAAGGGTATT
This sequence comes from Hippopus hippopus, assembly GCA_946811185.2. Lineage (NCBI taxonomy): Eukaryota > Metazoa > Mollusca > Bivalvia > Cardiida > Cardiidae > Hippopus > Hippopus hippopus. The sequence continues at coordinate 17,455,769 of OX328110.1, read as the reverse complement.
AAAGAGCCATGCTCTACATGTATAACAGTGCTCTACATATATGGGGGTATAAATGGGCCATGCTCTACATATTTTGGGCTAGCTATGCCCCTGTTAGTCATCAGCAACCAGGATATAGAGTGTATAGTAGAGTTATTTTTGCAAAAAATTCCTTAACTTTCTGTATATGTTGTAGTTAACAGTGTTGAGCAGGATATCAGCTTCAGCTTTCAGGCCATATGGTCATACTGGAGTGAAACCAAGACCAGGAATACTTTGAAATGTTGAACAAAACACAGTCACAACGGATATCTGTCATACACAGTCAAAATCAAACTCTGCTGTGAGAAGTGTTCAAATACATTCTCTCCCACATAAACATGATAGTCGGCCTCGTCGACTGTTCATATGAAATCTGGTTCAGGGAGTTACCTGTCTAGTTCCACTTTTGCTCTGCCCATGTTAATGAGACTGAATCCTATTGGACAAAGCCAACCAATCAATTTCACTGAGCATAAAAGTCATGTTTTTACGAGTTCTGTTGGTCAAAGTAGGCCAGTTAATGGTGCTACACTGCAAACAGGTTCACATGTATCGAATCTTGAAGGATTCAGTGTTGTAAGACAAGTTTTGCTGAAAATGTCAAGTGTGATAAAAGATTTAGATGCTAAACTTGACCAAAAAAAAAACTGCAGAATGTTGTTTTTGTTTTGTGTTTTAAATTCTGGATAAGTCATTCGATTATTGTTGAAGGCCCCGGTAGCGGCCATAAGTAAACTCATCTTTATCTTATTCTCAAGAATTATCTTAGTTTGAAAGTAACACATTTTCCGACAGGCTAAATCAAACGGACTGCTATAACCCAACTTCTGATTGGCAAAACCAAATGGTTTACACGGGCGAATCTACTGGCGACAAGTAATGTATATGCAAGATTCTTGAAAAATCTTAATTCCGACATAAAAAGTAAGTATCAAGTGTGAGGGACATACGCGTCACTGTTTATCACGGCTTAACAAGCTGGCGAGTCATTCATGAAAAGAGTGATAATGATGTCAATCCATTTATCTAGCATCCAGTGTAATGAGATGATTTGAAGCGACCTGCTACCTTGATTGACAAATTCATGCCATATCACGCGGAAATACTTATCAAAAAATTAATTGACATGAAAAATAGATCGCTGCAACAAAAAAACGAAAACCCATGACGCAACAAAATGTTAATTTGACGATCAGAGGCACTTGAGACTGTCTTTTTAGCTTTGAAAGTGAATTTAAGCAGTAAATTTACATGAATATCCGTATGAAACAATAGGTGGAAGCTAAAATCTCTGTCTTATACTGAGGTAACAATTTACATATGTAGGATGGGATAGGTTAGGGGTTAGGTTTTGTTATTGTAATAGCACTGGAACAAGTGTTGAAGAGGAACATACAGGACATTAATAGTAAACAAAGAAGACTAGAATAAAAGAACCCTTTAAAGGACGTGATCTTTATTATCTCTTCAATATGGTGGCGTATTTCTGCCGCGATATACGAGATAGCTATTGCGATAATTTATGAGAACTATCGTGATAAAACAAAGTTTCCTAAAAAAAAAACTATCTAGATAATAAAAGTTTTCACGATAAAAATATCGCGATAATTCTAACTGTTATCATGATTTCTTTTTGCTTTCGTGCCCACAACTGACATTCGCGGTACCTATGAGTTCTCCTTTTCCCTGAATGATTTTAAAGTTGTTAGTAGGAGGCATTTCGAGTCGTCTTTTTGTTTAACATACTTCTGTTCATTTCGAGTCTTTTCAAAATTTACCAGTTCAGCTACAATTGTAAATTATTCGAATTTTTACTTACTGCAATCTTGTGAAGTCAAAAACTACCGAGTTCATCCAAATGTTGAATTTACTATTTATAGGTATCGAGAAACGGATGGAACTACCACGATAATTTTATCTCGACTGTCAGCTTCGTGCACGGTTGAGAAATTTTGCCTTAAAATATTAAGTTTATCGTGATAATTTGTTCAGGAAACTTTTTACTATCTCGATAAAATTTCCAGGAAACTTTCATTTATCGCGATAGTTTTCAAAAATTATCATGCTAGCTATCTCGTATCTCGTGGCAGAAATATGCCACCATAATTCAAGGACAAAATCAATGATACATTAACCCTTTACCACACAACTGGAATCGCCATGAATTTTATTCCGCCATTTTACACTTAAATAGGGAACGTGCCCCCCCCCCCCTTTCAGAAAGTGATGAAGGACAGGTCCCCCCACCCCCATTTGAAAATTTCTAGATGCAACCCTGCCATGCTCTCATTGTTATCATCCTGATCTAGGGAGTGTCTTTAGTATGCCTCCGGCCATGCACTGCTTCCGGTCCTGTTTCCGGTTTGCGAGACGTAACGTAGCTCTACATTGTTGCGAAATTCTCAATGTTTCTATCGTAGTCCATATAAGAATAAAGTACGAGAGACTTTAACTCTCTCTTTTCTCGAGACGATTTTCAAGCCATAATCTCCATATATACCATTCTAATTTCTAGGCTGTCTGAAATCCGCAGTCGGCGTCTATCTATAGCAATATCTAAAAGCCTTCACTTTGCGGCAACGTGATGACAGTTTGCCGACAAGTCGGTTCCCAGACAACTTTAAACGTCGTTCTTTAACACGTTTAACTCTTAACCTGCAAAATAAGTTAAATGAAGCTTTCAAGCCGATAGCAAAAAAACCAAAATGTTGCGATTTTAGAGTTATGGGGGGGGGGGATGATCGACCTATGGACAGTGGACAGAGTAGATTCAAGATCAGGCTGCACGTTCCGTGCAGTCTGATCTTAACCTATGCTGTTCGCAAAAGGTCCTTTAGTCGCGCTTAGCAGCGTAAGGGTTGAGACAAATGACCATTATTAAGAGTAGTAATCCGGTTCTTTAAGGATAGGGCACCCTAATGGGATTCATGTAGCATTCGTGTAACATCGCCTTTCATCGCCAAAATCGTACGGATTCGGCTAAGACTCGGGTAATCCGTAATCGAGGCGGGGACTATCGGCCGATCGATTACGGATTACCCAAGTCTTAGCCGAATCCGTACGTTTTTTCGGAGATGAAAGGCGATGTTACACGTCTCCCATTAAGGTGCCCTATCCTTAAGGATTTTTTCACGATAAAAAGCGTATTGGAATTGAAATGTGATAGACCACAGGCCTTTGAAGCTCCATTGGTCCATCGCTGAATATCAAAATTTTCCTTGGTCGAACATCGAGCACTTATTGCACATTGGTGCATCGCCTGTATAACACGGAATATACCCAAATTTTCATTTACACCGTTTCTATAAATAGCACATTGGCGGACCCCCCCCTTTATATCATATATAGTGAGACTTACTGTATAGGATAAAAAGGGAATCTTTAATGTGCTATTTATAGTAATTGTGTCAGATAATGAAAATTTTGTTATCCCTTGATAGACCAATGGAGTTCCAGAGGCCTATGGATAGACTAAGAATGTTCTCAAGAATGGTTGGTGAATACAGACCTAGGTTTGCTCTACTTGTCTATAATCTCCATGGTGAATTTAATTAGTTATAATAATCTATAACTCGGCTTCTGTGGTCGGGAAAGTTCGACGACTTTTCGGTTAGCCAATCAGAAGTTATGTTATTTTCAAATTTAGAAAATCTTACAGAATAAGACTACGAACGTTCTTAAGAATGCTTGGTGAATACGAACCTAGTACTGCGTAAAATTACCATCATACTTTTCCTAGAAGCTTAGTGTCATCTGTTTCCAACCGTTCTTCGACTCATCCATGGCAAGTCAACTTCAACGACAGGGTGTTTCATAGTATTTGATACACTGGCGATTCATATGAGCCATGCTCTGTGAAAAGGGGGCTCAATGCATCTGCGAAAAGTATCCAACCAGGTCAGCCTGCGCATTCCGCGCAGGCTGACCTGAGTGGAAACTTTTCGCTATTGGTCAGTTTTCTTGTGTATACAAGGCCCAGTCTACCTCATGATTTAGTTGTTAAAAAAAGTGGCTATTATGGATCCGTAAGTATGTGATGGCTTGCTTGATATCATGCATCACGAAGATGCATTAAGCCTACCTTTGCTAGATTACGGCTCATGTTTAACAAGAAATATCTTTAGAAAGATACACGGTGTAAATTTGCCCTCCAATAGATCTTCAGGGACCCTCAGAATAAACATTTCCTTGTTTTTTTACCAATCGCAAATCTCTATTCATTCATTCGAATATAGTACCAACATGAAATATCTTTAAAAAAGACCCGTGAGAGCTACTGGGATATGAATATTGAGACTTATGTGACTCAATATGACGTAAAATAATACAAAGTAACCTCACGAGAAATTGCCTCTTTTTCCTCGATGTTTTTCATTTTGTTGGAATTTAATATTGTGTTACTGGGTAACGCTTATGAAAATATTACATTTCCAAATAGCCCAAGAAAAGAATCATTCTCTACTACATTAGTTTGCAATGGTATGAATCGAGGCCTCGTGGTATCGATTAGCGGTAGCAACGGTTGTTAATAGTGGTTTCATAATGTGCAAGCAATATGCCAGCAGGGGCCCGCCGAATAAACATGTCTACATTTTTAACCAACCACAAATTTCTATTTATTCAATTGTTATCAGCACCAAAAAGTAGGTCGAAAGCCAGCGCATTGAGCTACGCTGAAAAAGTAGGTCAAAAGCCAGCACATTCATCTACGCCGAAAAAGTAGGTCAAAAGCCAGCACATTCATCTACGCCGAAAAAGTAGTTCAAAAGCCAGCACATTCATCTACGCCGAAAAAGTAGGTCAAAAGCCAGCACATTCATCTACGCCGAAAAAGTAGGTCAAAAGCACATTCAGCTACACTGAAAAAAGATATTCTGCAACAATTTGCATGCCTCAATGAGAACTAGAGGTATACCATTTCCTGTCGACTTTAACTCTTAGGCTGCTTAGCACGACTCACTGATCTTTTGCGGATAGTGTAGATCAAAATCAGAATGCACAAAACGTGCAGTCTGATCTTGGATCTGCACTGTTTCATAAGGAAAAGTTTTCTCCAAAAAAGACTTTGAAATAGCGCCATGCGGATTTTTACTGTCGGCTTGAACGGTCTCATTTAACTTATCTAGCAGGATAAAAGTCAACAAATAGTTTTCGTCCGTGATTATATTTTCAAACATCACCAGAAAGGAATGATCAAGATCAGACTGCACAGACCGATCTTTATAAACACTGTCTGTCGAATACACGACAGGTAAACCTGTACAGTTCTATATGAGACATGCTTTGTGAAAAGGGGGTTCAATGCATCTTAGTAAGTCATCAAATAATTATTGGCCGAGCCCCGGTAACTCATTCGGTAGCGCACAGCGCACAGGACGGTAATGTGGCAAAGCAGCCAGTGGCTTGAAAAGAAAATCGTGCGGAGTACAGGTAAAAGAGACTCTAGGAAAGCATAGGTGCACTGGCCGCCGCGATATCACTTAAATAATCACTTAAGTAATCTTGTAAACGGCGTTAAACACCATAAAGTCAATCAAGGTAGTTATGGCTCCATAAGATTCATTTTGCCATCAACCGACTGAATCATGAGGTAGAATGGTCCTTGAACATACAGGAAATTTATCCATTGCTAAAAGGTTCGACTTATATCAGCCTGTGAGGACAGCTTAGGCGGATATGGATCGGCACTTTTTGCAGATACATTAAACCGCCTTTTCACAAAGCATGGCTCAAATCCGTGACAGACAAACAACCCCCCCCCCGTAATCCCCACATTTGCAGACTTTCCACGTGCTTCATTTGGACATGTTTGGTATTCACTGTTGAGTGTGTTTTAACAATCGCTTGTTTAAAATGCTTGTTTATGAGACAATGTTTGTTTGTTTTTATTTGATGGATTATTTTATCTAAAAGATACATTTTGGAAAATAATAAACATGGAGGTGAGTGAATTTGTTGTAGCGGTTTTCCTCTTCTCCTTTTTAAATCTCTCTTTGGCATGATCTCAGGAATTCCCCACCACGGATTTTGTTGTGCAATTTTGAGGGGGGGGGGTATACGCAAAAATGTACGAAATGAATGTTGAAATGGTGAATACGCCGTACTTTTCTTGCACTATTTCCTGAAATTGCCAAGCAAAATCTATAGTGGGTACTTCCAGGGATTACCACATCTTTTTTGTGTGTGTAGTCATCGTCATACTGTCGTCGTCTTCGTCGCCTGTTTTCACCCCACCATCCCCTATGAGGTTAAAATTTAATAATGGTCGTCATGATGGGCTCAGTCGGTTATGTACGGGGCTCGAAAATTTAGGAGTAAGGAGTTCGGTGGCCTAGCCCAGTAGCTCAGTTGATGACAACGGGATTTGAAATTTAGGGGTTGTTACGGTCGTGGGTTCGATACCGAACCCAGTAGCTCATCGTGATGTAAACCGTTTGAGTTCGATTCCTGACTCTGCCAAAGGGCTTCGGCATGGCAAAGTAGTTGAGGTATAGGATTCATAGTCCGCCAGTCATGGGTTTGATCTTCAAGAGGATGTTTCGCACGAGTGCCTGTAGGTTTAACACTTCAAAACCCTGCCCGTGTGACGAAGGAAGGCATGAAACAGAAATAAATTGTCGTGATATGACCAAAGTGATGTTTAAAGCATCATGAGCTAGTAATCCGACGTGGAAACTGGAGGCCAGTAACCTAGAGGCCCTGAGTTCGAGCCTCACTGGAAGCACTGGCCTGGGTTTTACGTTGGAGTGTTCCTGAGCAAAACACTTAAGTGCCCGGGCCTAGCACTGGTGAAACCCAGGAAATACATGAATGTGTGGGCTGTCGCCTTGATATGACTGAAGTAATTTTAAAAGCGGCGTGAAACATAATTCAGTCAATCATCCTCAAGGTGAAATAATTGCCATTGTGACAGAAATCGTTTCTCCTAATACTTACATTTAGACACGGGAAAGCAGCCGATAAATTTATCACAATAGACATCGTTTTAAACTTTATCAGACGACAAAATTTTAGTGATTGATTGTTTGTATGGAGTTTAACGCCGTTTTAACGGCTTAGGTCATATCACGGCGGTCAGTGCACCTACGCATGTGTTTCCTGACTTTCTCACACTAGTACTGACACAACTTTCTTTCCGAGCCACTGACTACTTTTCTCACATGAGGCTTAAAAGCGGTGTTGAACTCCAATACAAACAAATTGTTTAATTTTTGCATACTTCTTACATCATGACAATCTAAGTACGTGTTTGTTTGCCACTATTTTGGACTAATACTTGTCGCTCACATTGTAAGCTATAAACATGCAAGTGTTGTTTTATACTGAATAAAAAATATATACTCTAGCAAAAGGGGGTTTAATGTATCTCCGTGATGCATTGTACAAAGCAGGCCATCACATAAAAAGAGATCCATAAAATCTAGTCTAACGATTGACTGAATCTGGAGGAAGAGTAGTCCTTGGGCATGCAGAGAATTTACAAATAGCAAAAAAGTTTCGACTTGTCAAACCTGTGCGGACTGCTTAGGCTGACATGAGTCGATACTTTTTGTAGATGCATTAAACCCCCTTTTCACAGAGCATGGCTCAAATGTCAATGTATAACCGAATAGTCGCGTATTACTCGAACAAATTGACATGAAATAAATGACCTCTATTACCATATATTACACGCTTGAATTATTGTCCGAACTTAGCTTTGGCTGATGTCATCTGCATGAGAAACTATGTGCATGTTTTTCAACTCTTTAAGCGGCTAATAGATTTATCCTGTCGTGAAAGAATACTAAAATACCTCAAAGAAAAATTATTTTGTTGGTTTAAATTGGTAATACGTAGCCTGTGACATAGATCTGATATGCACTTTCTGTGCAGTCTGATCTTGATCTATGCCATCCGCAAAAGCTTCTTATTTTGACTATGGCACAGTAAGGGTCAAAGCCGACATTTACCATTAACAGAATTTCGGTACCGTCCGATTATACCCGATGATATAAATATTCACTCTTTAATTATTCTTTGCATTAAGGTCAATTTCAGGTCAATTTATTCGAGTAATACTTTTGAAACATGGCTGCATAACGACAGCCTAGGTTACAGTCTGATTATTTTTTATCCATTTGACTTCACTTTGTTAAAAACAACAACAACTGGGGGGGGGGGGGGTCAGATTAAACGATTGTTTCTGAAGATCTATTTAGACCATGAATGGCTGTTAACCCTTAACATGTTAAATAACTGGAATGAAACTTTCAAACGAATGGTAAAACACCAAAATTTGTTATTTCAAAGGCATTTTTTATGGGGGTGTCTCCTTTTCGAACAGTGTAGATCTAAGATCAGACTGCACGTCCCGTGCACTCTGATCTTAGATCTACACTGTCCACAAAAGGCCCCCGAGTTGCACTTAGGAGCATATGTGTTAAGAAATTATTGACGCCTGGACCTAGGCTGAAAAACTCCTTTGTCAAAATGTTTTTCACGTTCATTTATGTTTGGTATCATTACCATCAGTATTTTACAAGGATATTTTCGAAGTTATCTGCTGCATATGTGTTTGTGGAGGTGCTGAAATTTTATATATTCAGTTGAAGCGAACGCTTTACCAGGCGACAAAAATCATCCCTTAACCTGCTAAATACCCAAAAAAGTTGCTATTCCTAAGTTATTTTTCTGGGGAAAATATCTTTTCATCCGACAATGTAGATGAAACGTCAGACTGCACGTTCTGTGCTGTCTGATCTTGATCTCTACAGTCCACAAAAGGTCATTGAGCCGCGCTTATCAGGCTAAGAGTTAAGAATTCGCCCATTATGACTGACTGCGCAGACGACAGGTTACATGTCGCTCAAATAATGGTATTTTTTCTTTGAAAGCTAAGAAAACGCTGTAGGAATAGAGAAGGTGTTGGTTACTATCATTCTTCCCTTGCTCTACAATGTTTTCAAAATCTATCTCGCTACAACGGCCAGTTTAGTAGAAAGTCTTGATTGAAGAACCACGAGGCATTTGTAACGAGACTTCCGGTAGAATTTTTTTTTTTCAATGTTTTTACAAGACATTGTATTCAAATATAAAGTACAACCATAATCTTATAGGCTCCAAATTGGTCTAATGGTCAGGGGAGTCGACTTGGGAACTCGGCGACCCGAGATCGATACCGCACCCAAACTGGAAAAAAAAAACGCACTGAGAGACGAGGAAAAAAACAGAAACACACCTGAATAGAGAAACAAACAGCCGGATAGAGAACGGGCAAGAAAGACACTTGGATAGGCGATGGTGGGACCCAGGAAAATTACCTTTTACTACTCTGTGTATTTGAAATTATCATTTACTACTCTGTGTATTTGAAATTATCAATTTTAATAAGGAGGTGTTTAATAAAACATAAATACTAAATCGATTTCAAAACAAGTTCTATAGAACTTGTTTTTTCTATGCAGAAATCAAGTTTAAGCAAGAATAACACCGAAGTACAAAAAAATATTTTATTACTCGAAATATTAATGTTGATGATGATGATGAATAGTGTTTTAAGGCCCGTCGACAACTTCGATCATATTGGGCGCACTTACTTAGTAAACAATAATGCGAGGTGAAAATAACATACATGTGCAACAACATAAGACAAACATGATAAATGAGGAATGGACGAAACACAAAATGATGCCCCTTTTGTCGCCTTCTACGACATGCATGCTGTCACTTTTGTTCCGCCAGATGAAATGGCAGATGTGACGATCGCGGGACTGCAGTGGTTTATTCTTATACCCCCGATTAAACCACACGGGGTCCCACAGGCCAATTGATTCCCATTCCAAACCCTATTTACATCAAGAAAAAAATACAGGATTTGGAATAAGAACTACCCAGCCTGCTGCAATCCTACGAATTACGAGGAAAGCAGCCGTTTGTCTCTAATTTTAGTCGCCTTCTACGACATGCCATAGAGAAATATTAATGTATACAACAAACATATTACTCAAAGATTAAAATCAACAGCCTTTAAAGGAAGGCTTTAGAAACACTGAGCAAAAAGGAGAACATGCTGGTTACCAACATTTTCCCCCTTTCCCACAAAACATACTCAACTTCAAATTTAACGGCCTTTAGAAAGGCTTTAGAAAACATTGTGGGAAAAGGAGAACATGCTGATTACCAACATTTTCCCCTTTCTCACAATGTTTTCTATCCTTTCACAAACAAGTATCATTATTTGAAGCATGTATAATTTGTCAACAGCAAATGCCTTCAGTACAGATTAATTTAGAATTTTGTAATCTGAAAAAGGGTCAATATACAGATACAAAAATCTTAACTCTTTACCACACAATCCTGACTTTTAACAACCCTAAGAACAAAGTCTACTGAAAACTTTGTGTGAAAAGGAGAAAATGCTGGAAACCAGCATTTTCTCCTTTTCCCACAATGTTTTTTACTTTTTCAGGAGATAATTTTCAACAATTGGGCTAGATTTCATTCATTATCTGCAAAGGCTTTGAATTTGGATGAGTCAAAAATTTTGTCATTTGGTAAACAGTTAAATAAAATCATTAAAAAGGTTGAATCAATCCACCAAATAAGAAAATTTCAATTTGTCCAAATTGAAAGACAACAAATTGAATGTAGCTATGGCAGTGGAGTCTGTCTCAAAAGGTAGAAAACATTGTGGAAAAGAGTAAATGCTGACAAGCACATTAGCCATTTCCTATGTTTTCAAGAACCTTATATAGTACATCTTTTTGTTTGAAAAACAATGGGTGGTTTGATAACAGGTTAAAATCAAGACAATAACCTCATCATAGTAAAGAATATTTGAAAACTAGAGGCCCTTGAGGGCCTGAAATAGCTCTACTGGCCGTTATTTTGCTTTTTTGCTAGCATACATTATGAATTAATGATGCAAAAGGAAAAAGACAAAAACACACCCAAAAAAAAAAGTAGACTTGAACCCACTAAGACAGCATAAATAGGCATGGTGAATTTCAAACAAAAATAGTGAAACAAAAAAATAGAAGTACATGTATAATTGCTCAAAACCAATTGTTTGGAATCCAGCTGAATTTGATTGGGTTTCAGTATGCTTTGTATTAAACAACTAGCAAATTTCAAAGAAATGTGACTAATAATATGGACTTTGTTGAGTAAACAATACTGTCATCAAATGGCTGCTTTTTCTAAACTGATTACTTGATTTTCTACTTCAATCCCTTGATGAACCAAGTGATCTTTTCAAGTTTCAAAAGAAATGGATCAAAACTGTGGTGTTCATTGCTTTAACAAGAAATGGAAATTTTCAACTTTAAATGGCTACTTTTCCCATACTGATTGTCGGATTTTCTTCAAAAGCACTAGGATTCAAGCTGTTGATGATACACAGCTACTGTGCAAGTTTCAGGAAAATCCGACCACAAATGCAAACTTTATCGTGTAAATAAGAAATGGAAAATTTCAACTTCAAATGGCTACTTTTCCCATACTGATGGTGGGATTTTTTTCAAAATCAACAGGGTTCAAGCTATTGATAAAACAAACTGTTCAAGTTTCACGAAAATCTGACCACAAACGTAGACTGTATCGTATAAACAAAACATAGAAAATTTCAACTTTGAATGGCTGTTTTTCCCATACCGATTGTCTGATTTTTTTCAAAATCAATAGGATTCAAGCTGTTGATGATACACAGCTACTGTGCAACCTATTGATGAGATTAACAAACTGTGTAAGTTTCACAAAAATCTGACCACAAATGCACACTTTATCGCATAAACAAGAAAAAGACTAACAGACGGACAGATGGACAGACGGAAACCATACCATGACATAAGCTCTGCTGCCTTTCAGCCAGTAGAGCTAAAAAATCCTTACCACACGATCCCAATTTTTTACGACCTGAGGAAGAAAAAGCCTTTGGAAAACTAGTTATCAGCATTTTCTCCTTTTCCCACAGTGTTTTCTACCCTATCAAAGACAAATTCCATCATTTGAGCCACATTTGAATTGTCATCTGCAAATGCTTTCAATTTCGACAAGTCTAAAATTTTGTATTTCGGTTAAGAGTTAAAAATCTCAACCAAATGATGAAATTTCGGACTTTTGGAAATATTTGCGGACAACAAATTAGATGTGGCTGAAATGTGAATTCTCTGTGAAAGGGTAGACAACATGGAGGAAAAGGAGTAAATGCTGCTTAACAGCAGTTTCACCATTTCCCACAATGTTTTCAAGAGCTTATCTAACTCTCTACCAAACAAAGAAGGATTTGCAGACATCATATTGGATTTAGCTGAAATGATGGTAATTGTCTGTGAAAGTGTAGAAAAACTTGTGGGAAAAGGAGAATATGCTGGTTATCAGTGTTTTCTTCTTTTGCTACAAGGTTTTCCAATGCCTTTTTTCTCAGAGTCGTTAAAACTCAGGAATGTGTGGTAAAGGGTTATCATGTTTTTTTAAAACAATGGCTGGTCTGATAAAGGTTTAAAATCAAAAACATATCACAATACATGTACTACAGCAAAATCGGGTAATATCGACCCCTTAACGCCCATTCAAATTTTCCTTGACCTTGAGAAAGTTGTATCGAAAATGTCATTAATCATGCGCGAGACAAATATTTATTGGTTCATTTCATCCAATCAAATACTTTGTAACTGTCTGTAGAAATGTAGTAGTGAACAGTTAAAAACTACTAGTGACTTCTGTTAATATCGACCCCCAGAGTGAAATATCGACCCCACTTTTTGGCGGATAAAATCAACTCCTATAATATTGTTGAAAAAGAGGAATTATCAGTCCATCTCAGTGTACAGTTACTTAAAGATAGTTTATATTTTATCAAAAGTTCAAAAATGAGCAGGAATAGGTGTTTTTTAGGACACTTTAATGGTGGGCAATGTTGGTACTGAAAATTTGTATTCAAATTTTAACACGAGAATTTTCTATTTTGGTGAAGTAATTTTTTTTGGACTGGAAAGAGTAGTAGTAGGTCAGTTGACACGTAAGTGATACTTTTTATCGATCTAAACATATTTTACATGGTCTAACTGATTGAGAAGACCCTACAAACATTTTCGAGGGAGGGGGGGTTGATATTAACCCAACACCATTTTAAGTTCTGCTAATGTCGACCCCCCTCATGAATTGTTGACTGTTTGCTTATATCATATTTCAACTTAATCCTGATACATACCATCATTGTCTATAAACTTTGAATGACTGAAACTTACAGAAAAACATACTTTTGTTGAAAATTCTGAATGAAAAATATTTTACCTACCTTCAGATACAGATTAATATTGAGGAGCTAATTATGTAGTCGTGTTTTTTTCTTCATTGGTAAAGTAAGTGGTGTAAAGGGTTGTTTAAAATTACGTGATAATGTAACATGATGATATAACAATTCATACATTTCCCCCATTAATAGGGGGGTCGATATTACCGGGGGGTCGGCATTACCCAACTTTGCTCTATTTAAGTTTTTAACAGATGATAGAATTTTAGTATTGTCCAGTATGAGGCCATCTGCACTGACATGAAATGTGGCTCAAACAATATAATTTCTCTTTCACTCTTTACCAAACGACAAAATTTTAGAATGGTCCAAATTTAAAGCATATGCAGATGACATATTAAATAAGTCTCAAATGATAAGATTTGTCTCTGAAAGGATGGAAACATTGAGGGAAAAGGAGGAAATGCTGGTTACCAGCATTTTCTCCTTTTCCTCCAATGTTTTCAATAGCCTTGTTCCCTTGAGTCATTAAAACTCGAGATTGTTTGGTAATGAATTAAAGAGATACAAAACACAGTGTGAAAACAGAAAAATGCTAGTTACAAGTTCTTCTATCATTTTCCAAAATGTTATTAAAAGCCTAGACTACTACATATAGTTTTTAAAACAATATGTTTTGAAAAAAGGTTAAAGTCAATAAAATAAACTTAATACAAGCTGTTTTAACTCTTTTATCAAATGACGGAGTGTTAGACTGTTCCAAATTCAAAGCACATGCAGACGACAAACAAAATGTTGCTCAAATGATGAGATTTGTCTCTGAAAAGATAGAAAACATTGAGGGAGAAGGAGAAAATGCTAGCTACAAGCACTTCCAGCACTTTCCACAACATTTTCAAAAGCGTACTACATTATATTTTTTTAAAACAAAGTATTTTGACAAGAGTTAAAATCAATACAAAAAACTCATCACCATACAGACTGTTTTAAGGTCTACGGCCCCTAACTCTCATATTAAAGAACAGAAGCTGCCGAGACTGGCCAAATAGCCTTTACGAAATCGTAAATGTTACACAATATTTACAAAGAGTTACTGAGTCTACGGCCCCTAACTCTCATATTAAATGACACAAGCTGCCAAGATTGGCCGAATAGCCTTTACGAAAACATCAGTGCTTATCGATGAGTTGGGGGCCACAGACCTTAACTTATTACCAAATGACAAAATTTTTGCCTCATCCAAAATAAAAGCATTTGCAGATGACAGTTCAGTTGTGGCTAAAATGATTGGATTGGTTTTTCGCGCACCAGAAAGTATTGTGAACTAGAGAAAATGCTGTTTACCACCATTTTCTCTTTTTCCCTTGAGACAATGATTGATTGATTGTATTGGAGTTTAACACTTTTTTAACACCTTAGGTTCAATCACGGCAGTCAGTGCACCTATGCATGTTTCCTGGCTTTCTTACACCAATACTGACACAACTTTCTTTCAACTCACTGACTACTTTCTCACATGGATCTGAGGCAAGAGGCGAAAAATGGCCTGAAAGAAAGTTTGCCTCAACCGGGTATCTAATTCACAACTACCAGGTCATGAGTCTGATATGCTAACCACTGAGCTACCCAAGCGGGCCCCTCGAGGTAAGTAAATGTGGCTCTAATGATGGGATTTGTCTTTGAAAGGTCAAAATGCACGGTGGAAATAGGTGATAAATTACAGGCGTTCGTGTTATGACGAACTTCGGTACCTATATAATGTAATATAGGACGTCTTGTTTTACATTATATAGGTAGTGAAGTTCGTCATGACACAAACGCCTGTGAGATTAATGCTGAATACCATTATTTTCTCCTTTTCCAAACATGTTTTCTATAGTCTTCTTTGTTTAAGTCGATAAAAGTTGGATTTTTTGGTAAAAGGTTAAGACATACCGACTACATTTTCGAAAGGCAAAAAGGATAGATATTTTAAGGAAAGGTAAACATCTTTTTTTTAACTCTTTACCACACAGTCCCGAGTTTTAACGAACCACAAGAAGAAGGCTTTTGAAAACATTGTGGGAAAATGGAGAAAATGCTGGTTACCAGCATTTTCTCTTTTTCCCACAACGTTTTCTACCCTATTAAAGACAGCAATCATCATTTGAGCAACTTTCAAATTTTTGTCTGCAAATGCTTTGAATTTGGTAGAGTGCAAAATTTTGTCATTAGGTAAAGAACTAAACAACATGAAAATTAATGAGCAGAAACTGGAATTGTACAAACAATGCTCTATGCCCAATACTTAACACATCTTGAGTCAAATCTAAAATACATGCAGCAAAATAATCATTGATAATTGAACATTTTTTAACCCACAAAATGCGAAAGTGTACAATACTAACCTTGTTGCAATGAGTTATTTCCCTCTGACCATTGTAAATCATACTAGCATATACAAGAAAAAAAAACCCAACTTCACAGCAGCCTTTTGCAACTAGAAATGCCTTTGCATCCAGTGTGGATCAAGATCAGACTGCACAAAATGTGCAGTCTGATCTATGATCTACACTGTCTGTTTTAATGAAACCCTACAGACAAAAGCAACCACGGAGGTGCATTGATTTGGGTCTTATTTCTATACTGAAAAAGTCTGTTGGGTTACTAAGAGTGCTCGAAACATTAAACATGTAAAAAAAAACACTGTAGAAGATAAACTACTTGTTTTGAGCAATCTTTACTTTTGTAACGATGATTTAAGAACTGGTTTGCTGTGAGTCAGCAGAATTATATTCAGGTGGTAATGTGTTAACCCACTCCCAAACAATCCCGCATTTTTACAACCCTGAGAAGGAAGAATTTTGAGAACATTGTGGAAAAAGTAGAAAATGCTAGTGATCAGAATTTTCTATCATTTCAAAGACGGATTCCATCATTTAACCTTTTATCACAAAATCCAGTGATTTAAAAACCAAATTGAACACTACCTTTGAAAACATTCTCGGAAAAAGAGAAAATGCTGGTAACCAGCATTTTCTCCTTTTTCAACTTTGTTTTAAACCCTTTTAAAGAAATACTGCACGGTTTGAGTCGCATTTGTTGTCAGAAAAGGCTTTTAATTTGGTCTAGTCTAAAATTTTTTTGCTTGGTAAATATAAAAGCAACATCGGTGGTCTGCAAATGCTTTTAATATGGACAAGGCTAAAATTTCACTGTCTGGTAAAAAGTGAAGTGAGATATCAAAATGTTTTCTCAAAAAATTCAAAAAATTTTTTCCTTGTTTTTCAATGTTTTCCATTAGCTTACAATTCAATGTTTTCCATTAGCTTACAATCTTCATTATCAACAAAAAAATTGCTAAAAAGCATTACATCAGTATGTATGTACATTAATGGTTATAATCAATTAACCCTTTACCACACAATCCCCAGTTTAAATGACCTTGGGGAAGAGGCCTTCTGAAAACACTGTGGGAAAAGGAGAAAATGATGGTAATCCTTTTTCTATAATGTTTTCTACCCTACCAAAGACAGAAATCATCATTTATTTTTAACTATATTAATTTGTTGTCTGCAAATTCTTTCAATTTGGTTGAGTCTAAAATTTTGTAGTTTGGTAAAGAGTTACTTAACCCTTTACCACACAATCCCGACTTTTAATGACTCTGAGAAAGAAAGCTTTTGAAATCCTTGTGAAAATAAAAGAAAATGCTGGTAACCAGCATTTCCTCGTTTTCCCACAATGCTTTCTATCCTTCCCAACACCTTTTTTAATTTTTCAGTCCCATCTGTTTTGTTTTCTGCTTTCAATTTGGACAAGTCTAAAATTTTATCATTTGGTAAAGAGTTAAAGGCTATAGATCCCTTAAATCTTTTCCACATGACAAAGTTTTGGACCTATCCAAGTTAAAGGTATTTAGTGTTGATAAATGAGGCTCAAATACAGGTTTTGTCTTTGACAGGGTATGAAACATTGTGGGAAAAGGAGAAAATGCAGGTTACCATTTTGTCCTTTTCCTATAATGTTTTAAAACCATACTCTGTCAGGGTCTTAAGTATTCAGGATTGTGTGGTAAAGGGTTAACCCTTTAATTGCCAAATTAACCAAACATGCATCTACAGTCTAGAGCAAAAACTTCTAAATGCAATATCCCCATCAATATGTGACTGCACTTTACAATGATGTAAATTCCTACCTTTAAAAATAACAATATTTATTACTTTAGAGCGCCAAAGGAACTCCTATTTTCACATTATTAAAGACCCGAAAAAAATGTGGCAAAAAGGAGTTTTCTAAAATGATGGTTACCAGCAGGTAACAGAACAGAACATTGACTGATTGATTATATCGTGTTTAACGCCATTTTCAACATTATTTCAGTATTAATCACAGAAGCCAATTCAACCACCCATGCATTCATGGAGTTTCTTTTATCAGTATTCCGCACAATATCCTTCCCAAGCCACTGGATGCTTTCCCACGTAACCATTGTCAAAAAAATGGCCAGCCATGAGAGAGGAATGAATCTGGTTGCAGTGACTATCCTCAATCCTCCATCCTTGAAAAGAAATTGGCTGAGCCAGGGTTTGAACTGGTGATCTCCTGTTCTCAAGTCCTGTACGCTACCAACTGAGCTGCTGAGGCTTGGTAGATAACATAACAGGGATTTTTTAAGTCAAGAACAGAGATAGCAATGTAGATCCTTGATCAGACTGTGCAGTCTGGGTCCTTATTCACCAACCATCCTTAAGAATATTCTTTTTCTAATTTGCGAGAATTTTCTAGGTTTGAAAGTAACGCAACTTCTAATTGGCTATACCAAATGGTTGAGCTAGTCAGAAGTTATGTTTCTTTCAAATTTAGAAAATTAAAGATATATCTATACTCATTATCAGCCAGTTTTTAACCCATTTTCATCTTTATCTTATTAAACTAAAATCATTCTTGTATCTTCATGTCAAATGTTGCCCCTGACAGTGCTTAGATTACCACCTATAGAAAAAGCATTTCATTTTCCAGAGGCCATCAAGGAATCACTATTCTCGTTTCCGGTTTTGAATCAGACAAATCACTTGAGTTTCCTTATCCCTTACACTATATATACTGGTAATTTATCTATGTTTACACAGCTGTCTAAATTCTGAGCCAATCTACACATCATCAAGTTTTAACATTTTTTTTTTTCTCTCTGGCGGTAAGGATGTATCTTAATTAAAAGAATTGCTGGTAAATACAGACCATGTCTCGATTCACACCTGCCAAAAATTCAGCTACTTCTTGGTACTCATTTCAAGTGTTGCCTCTAATGTACAAAGGAAATCAATTCTTTTTCATGAAACATTTCAAAACTTAACTAGAACTTATTTTTCTACAAAAAAAACAGATGTCTCCCCCCGTTTTGGTGTCAGAAGGATTAATAATTCATGATAAAGTTAATAACATTTTCTCCCAGATTTCTATTGCGGACACGAAATTGTACGTAAAATGAGTAAGGAAAATAATCAAAGGGAAATAATTAAAAAAATATACAAGCCAGAGTTATGTTTCTTGTGCATGACACTTCATCTGATGGTGCTTTACAAATGTGTGAAGTTTTATCAAGATATCTTAAAAGGTTTTCAAGTTATACAGCGGACACGATTTGTGACGGACAGACAGACAGACGACAGTCAGACGCACAGGGAAAAACAATATGTCTCCCCACCCTGACTGGGGGAGACATAATTGGAAAAATCAGCATGTAAAAACTATTATTTGACACTTAGGGGCTACTTTTGACCCCATGGGGCAAAATTGAAAATTTCATGGAAGAAGTCTACCAGATGCGCTGCCTTTCAGTCTGAAAAAAGAAGACTTTTAAAATTTTTCAAGCTCACATAAAAATTGTGAAGCCTGAACTTATCCAGGGCAAGATCCACTGTAGGAATCTACATTTACACCAAATTTTGTAGGCATAACCCTACTGTATATCCTTTAGGCTGCTGAGCATGACTCAAAGACCATTTGCGTGTAGTGTTGATCCACACCCTTTCATACAGAGATATTTTTCCCCAAAAAATAACTCTAAAATAGCAAAATTTTAGTATCAGCTTCCAAGTTTCATTTAATGTTCCCTCTTTACTTATTTTAAGCCAAATGTAGAAATATATTTCAATCAAAAAATTAGCAACTCCATGGCCCTAAAGAATGAAGTTTCAGATTTGTTATTGGAAATGAATCTTGGTCGGGAGAAAATTACGTCGGGTCAAAATTGTAAACAATAAGAGAGTGTATCGCTAAAGTCATATGCATACCCCTCATATAAAAATAGAAAGCTAGACTACTTGTTATCTCAACAAGTGTCCTTTATTTGTAGGATCATGCCTTTTCCCCTTCTTTCAGTAATCCAAAAATGCTAAATATTAACATGCACATACAAAATTTACATTTCTAGAGTCTTTGAAATCATTCCACTGCATATATAAATATAAAATTCCAACATCTTGCATATTTAAATTGCTGTTGGGTTTTAAGTGTGACATAGATTGTTGTGACAGTTTACCTGTCATTGTGTAGTGTATCTCGACTCCACTTTCTTTCCAGTCACATGAATATGCAAGGCAAATGTCGTACACAGTCACATGACAAGCATCATGCGATATCCTTGATTGAACAAGTGGATAGCTGCCAAGTCTAAAATTGCATTTTCTATTTATCATAATCTAAGCAATCTTGCAACCCCCAGGTGTAATATTTTTCATGAAGCCACAAGAATGACTATATGTTCATAAAATACCCAAGAAATTGGCTATATTTGGCTAAAAATGAGTAAATGGTGAACTTTAAATTTACTTAGCAGGTTAAAGCCATGACAATTCTTGTTGATCTGTTAAAATTCCCCATGGATCAAAACAGCCTTTAAATTTCAAATCTGTTTTTCAGGAAGTAACGGGCTAAATCTTCACTCCATAGTACAATACTCCTAGCTGGAAAGATTCAGTCTGATACCCATCTCTACATCACATAGTCTTCCTGAAAATAGAAAGCAAAATTCACATTGTTTTCAAGTATTTTTTAACCCTTTACCAAAAAAATCCCGAGTTTTAATGACCCTGAGGAAGAAGACTTTTGAAAACATTGTAGGAAAAGGAGAAAATGCTGGTAACCAGCATTTTCTCCTTCTTCCATGATGTTGTCTGCCCTTTCAGAGATAAATATCATCATTCGAGTCACATTTATCTTCTGCAAATGCTTTCAATTTAGAAACCAGTATTTTCTCCTTTCCCACAATGTTTTCTAAAGCCTTTACTGTCAGGGTTGTTAAAACTTGGGATTGTGTGGTAAAATGTTAAATGGAGTTTTACATAGCTTTCATCATGATTTCAAGCATATCACAGCAAAAAATCCAGTATGTCCGGTGTTTCAACAGTGCTAGGTTAGGGCTCTGGAGTGTTTTGCTCAAGGACCCTTTCAAAATTCTTCAAAATATAATGGTCGTAAAAGAGAAAAATACTGTAAAAAAAATTTTTTATTGTTTAATGCAAATCCTGTATACAGTTTTTAAATATAGAAATAGGGAAAACTGAGCCTTGTGCAGGATTTTCAAAGACTATAACAACAAAAATTATGTCCCTACCATGCTTGGCTTTTACCAGGACTTTTTCCCCGGATTATAAGGCTGCTTTTATAAACGGTTGGTAGTACATAGCTTACATTTTAGCTTACCATGGCTGGATGAATCACACCAGTTAGTGTTGTTTTGATTATTTTATTTTGAAATTTGCATTATCTTGGAAAGTACCGCTTACAGCAGTCCTGTTCTGTAACCAGAATGCCAAAATCAGGTAGGTTTGTATTTGAAAAATGCCATCTGACAGAAAATAATGGTCAAGTTTGGCCCAGGAAACTTTTCTTAGTTCCTTGCCAGAGAAACCTCTATTAGGACTTTATTGTCTAGAAACCTAACTGCTCTCTAACTTTCAAAGGTTGAGCCTGCATTAATTATGCATTAATTATTATACAGTATGAAGATAGAAATAACAGTAAAAATCTTTTCCTCTTTTTTTTTTCATTGAAATGAAACATTCCGTATTTTTTGTGAACAGTATATATGCCACCTGCATTAGAAATCGTAGGAGCATCAAAAGATTGAATTGAATGGTGTTTTATGGCACTTTCAACATTATTCCAGTCATATCACGATGACAGTTCACATATTCATATTTTTCCTGGGTTTCACCAGCACTAGGCTAGTGCTCTGAAATGTCTTACCCAAAGACAATCCCTGCAAAACCCAGCGGATCCGTTTAGGCTCAAACCCAGGGCCTCCACGTCACCAGTCCAACACTTTACCACTGAGAGATGCAGAACCCCTAGCATCAAAAGGACATTGATTATTCAGAAAAAAGTTTGTACATGTACCTCTGTCCAATGTTCATCTCCAACCAGTCACAGATTTGTCTACATCTGGTGTTTTACACCACTTTCAGCACGATACCAGTTACATCATGGCAAAAGCCAACTTGTTCATCTGTTTTCTGGGTTTCATCAGGCTTTGAGTAGGGCTCTGCAGTGTCATTCCCCAGGATACACCCATGAATACCATCACTGCAAGTGAGGAACAAACCCAGGAGCTCTAAATAATATATCTTGCAATATGTTCACCATGTCACCTGTAAGTAAATAAGACAAATAAAAGTAAATAAACTCTCTACCAGACAACAATTATTGTTGCTACAAAACACTGGTGTGGAAATCCTACATCCGACTCGGAAAAATTTGGTGTCGGACAAGTGACTTTTTTCAATCTAGTTGTCTGCGGACAAGAAGAAAATAAGGGAGAAATTTTGAAACAAATATCTGTTGTAAACATTACGCAGTGAAATACAAATGTTCACCATTTGTACAAAATGCCATTTGGAATGATAAACAGCAGCTTGAGATGATCCCTGAATCCTGAGCAAGAATGGTTTTCAAAACATTGTGGTAAAGGAGAAAATGCTGGTAACCAGCATTTTCTCCTTTTTCCACAATGTTTTTTCTCTGTCACAGTCAAATATCACAGTTCCAGCCACAGTTTGTCTTCTGCCAGGGCTTTATCCAGGCATTTTGATAAAAGGCCCCTGGCAAAATTGGGAAAAAAACTCGACAAATATCAAAATTGGGGGGGAAATATTGACAAAACATAATAAGTTTGGAACACATTTAACCCAACAATAAACTTAATAAGGCATTTCATGTACTACTGAATCAATGCTGCTGCTTCCCTTTTTCAAACTTCTTTCTTTTTATGGATGTGCTCTCATTTGTCTTTTTTACTAGTTCTTTCTAAGCTGTAAGACACCTTCCAACCTTCTATGTCAAGTAGGTTTTTTTTCAATTCTCTTATAAAGGTATCTATTTTTCTGGTGAACGAATGGAGGAATTAGTTCCTGTTTTATTTTCTATATGGTGTGTATGCAAGTCAGCTGTTTAAAGTCCTAATCAAGGCTAAATAAGACAGACTGAAGGGCTTTTGATCGAATGAGGTCTTTTTGATGTTTGTTTCGTCATGAGTTTTTGCAGATTTTTCCATGACGATTAATCTTTGAAAATGATTTTCTGTGTGTTTTGACAGATATGGAAAGATTGAAAAACTGTCATTTTCTGTGGTAGACCTTAAACAGTTTTGAAAAAAAAAAAGTTAAAAAGTAATTGTGGAGAGGAAACTCCTCAATAGATTTTTGCATCATACGAGTTTGGGTGTCGGAGTCAATAGTCCCACAGCCAAACTGATACCAGCTGTCTTGATTTTATGACCCATAACTGATGACTTTATATGTCCAAGTATGAATTTGCCTGTGTTTGACAGAGAGTATCCATTTTGGCCAACGACAAGCTATGTTCACCAATTAAACAGCTGATACCTGTGTTGAGACAAAGCACAACCATTCGTGATTTATAACTTGGTGCTGGTTCAGGACTGTCAATTTAGGAGCTCAAAATACTTCGCTGGAAAACGTAATGCAGTTGACTAAAAGGAAACAGTTGTCTGTATTATTTGTACATGTAAACCGAAACTACATACAGTGGGAAAAGTGTGCCCAGTCTAAAATTTGAGCATTAGAATGGTTTACAGCCAGATAATCCAGTCACTGCATAAATCAATTGAAAATATATGGACGCAGTCTATAGTTCATTTGCCCCCATATACATTATCTCCCGCTAGATGGCATTCTACAAATACACATCTATCTAATATGGGCATTCTGGGTACAGAACCGGACTACTTTTCAAAACAACAACTTTTACTTTGAATTTCAAAATGAAATAAACTTTTACTCAATAAAACGCTACCTAGTGTGATTCATTCAGCTGTGATCGGCTAGCATGTAACCTATGCATTGGCCATTTATTAAAACAGCCCCTACATGCTTGGGTAATAGGCTAATAGCTTCAGTATAAGCCCTACTTTTCCCAAGTATTCGGGGATGGGTGATGCGTCATAGCAGACAGGTCAAATCTTCGAAGAATATGACATGCGCAGACAATGCCCCCATATAGTTTCGCTCCTTAAATTCGACTATTGTCGATTTCCTGCTTGAACTGCAGTCAATGCCCACAGTGGATGAGTCAAAATGCACAAACTTGTGCATCAGGGAAAACCCTGGCCGATACATCAGATGATTTTCTAGCGCCTATTTGGGAAAAAGTTTAATGGAATTGGGAAAAAAATACGCTATTTTCAATTGGGAATGGGGCCGAAATTTGCCCCGCAGGAAAGGAAGAAAATCCCATCTGCAAATGCTTTCAATTTGGACCAGTCTAAAATTTTGTTATGTGGTAAAGTTAACTCTTCATTAAACAACAAAATTTGGGACTAGACCAAAATGAAGGCATTTGTTGTGAAAAATTCAAATGTTGCTGAACTGATGATCTCTGTCTTTGATAGAGTAGAAAACATTGTAGGAAAAGGAGAAAATGCTGGTTACCAGCAATTTTTCGCCTTTTCACTCCATGTTTTCAAAAGCCTTTTCTTTCAGGGTCGTTTAAAATCAGGATTGTGTGCTAAAGGGTTAAAACAGAAAATAATTTCATATATTGACATAGATTTGACATAGATATGGACATAGATTTGCACAAAGCACAACTTTTGAGTGTTATTATTATGGCAGCATAACTTAACAAAACATTCTGGAGAAAATTGTGGTCTTTCCCCTTCTCAATAAGTGCATGTGACAAAAAACTATGCTTTTCCCAAGGCTTTTGAATACATTACAGGAACAGAAATTGGCTTGCATTTTCTCTTTTACCACACTGTTTTAACTCTTTACCAAACGACAAAATTTTAGTCTGGTCCAGATTGAGAGCACTTGCAGACAAAAAGGTTTGGATTTCCTGTGGCCCAATTCAGCTTCCAGCACAAAACTGAAGGGTTAAATAAGATTTTACTGTTGAATATGCATGATTCAATCAGATTTTATGGTTACAGAGAGGTTAAAAAAATTATTTCTTTTTGTTATAGGTCTAACTGTTTTTTTGGTAATGAGTACTTTATTTAGATATGCGTTAACGAAAACTGTCAATCAAGTTCCTCGAAAACTGGTCAGACAACCATTCATGATAGTTTGCAAAAGGAAATGTAGATCTAGACCTATTCAGAAAGATTTCGACTCATGTTTCCTTTTTTTAAATGGAGCTGTACAATTTTAAGAGCAGTAAAACGGTGTATATAGATTACAAAAATGTACTGTGTAGGTGCACGAGGGATTTGATCAACGGATCATCCGAGGTTTGCGTGAACTGGATGAACATTTGTCAGTCATTCCTATTTTTTATGTACTTACACGAATGCCAAAAACATGAAAAATGCATGTCTTAGAATCTTGATAAAAAATGTGCCACAACAAAACCTTATCACAGCTTAATGAAATTCTGAAGTTACACTTCATGAGAATCAACCATTTTCTTATTGTAAATGTTTTAAGCAAGTGACTAAATATTGGAGTAACGGATGTTAATTCATAAAATTCAAGTTTTGTATCATCTACTGTGTGAAAACTGTTAACACAACTTATATGAACACACCATTTTATTGAAGATGTAAATATGTGGTAGGAAATAAGCCAGAACTTTTGGATTGTTTTGAGTTTTACTGAAAATTAAGGCACAAAATCGTGGCTATACCTTTTTCTTCAAATTGATTCTGAAATTTCGAATTACTTTCATTTAAAATATTTTTACTTTGGCTGGGTATTTCAATGGCTATCATACTTAATTATTTCAATGGATGTATCACTGAGTAATTTCCTTTTAGTAATATTGACCATGATTCTTTATTTTTGAAATTCAAATGCCAATAAGAATGTAACGGATGTTAAAAAGAAAATTCCACAAGTCAAAAAAGTCCGATTTTCTCACATTACTGACATGAAAAAGTAGTAAAATGACTAAAAACTAAGCAAACTTTAGTAACTCGAGGAACTATTAAATAAAAGATGTGTGTCTTAGAAAACATCAGTCCAGATTTTAGAACTAAGTCTAGCAAATTTTAGCCACAAAAAGTGAAAAAAATTACTGAAAGCTAAAGTAACTACACCTACATAATCTATATTCGTATTGGTTTCTTTGAAGCCCAAGTATACATAGCTTTTGTAGAATGCTTCACAATCGACCAAATATTCTGATACTGTTTTCAAGATTTTCTGATCTTGGTAACTGAAGTTAACCAACTAAATTACTGTAACTAGATCTTCTTGCACTTTAAGCTACACTTGGCTTTCACTCTCAATCTTGTCAACCATTTCAAGGCCATAATTTTTAAAACCGATTTCACTTTCCTGAAGGGACAGGGTCTGGTATTTTCATCATGACCTGCTTCTAAGTAGTTCTATCTGGCGTTCAAACTAAACATTTAACTGCGCTCACTTACAAAAGTGGAATGACTTTTGTTACGGTACTGTTAGGTTGGCAAGTCAGATAATGGATAAATCTAAGACCAGGGTATTTCAGGTAGAGTGTGACGTCTACAAACAGCAAACAATAAGTATTGATTTTAGTCACGGATGTTAAAGGTAATGGATGTTAAAATTAGCATATGTTTTGGATCAGAAAAGGCCCTTTTTCTGATTATTATGAGAATGATTCATACAGTTTTATCTCGTATTTGGTATTCTCCTTTCAGCATCACATTCAACAGATGTCTATTTATAACGGTTTTGGCAAAATCTTGGTAACAGAGGTTAAACAAGTTTTTGTCTGAATGCCATCTTTAGTAACTGCTATGCATTTTTTTCGAATTACAGAGGTTTTTGTGATCCATAGGCTCTTAAATCCTCAATATCAAGCATAAATGAATATTCCGACAGTAATCTTTAGACAAACAGATCTAAGTTAGACCATCCCAACATGAGGTAAAATGCAGTAACGGATGTTACTGACGTTTTGGCGACACTATGAAATCATTGATTTTTTCAAATTCTGTTGCATGTGTCTTCATGTGTCATAAGTACATCTGTAAGGGTACATGATAGGTATGTCTTGAGTAAAGAAGGACTGTGAAATACCAAACAGTTTACTTTCTGTAAAGATTGAAAATCAGTCTCCCAACAGGAAGACACAGAAAAAAAAAATTTAAAAAAATTTAAGCGAACACGAGAATGTTTAGTGCTGTATATGGCTAATATATGGCACATGCATTGAAAATAAACTGATTATTTTATCTCATTTGCTTGTGGGGTCAATAATTTGGCAGGGACACTAAAAAAATGGAAAAAGTACACAAAAAACAGGAATGACTTGTTCCTATCTAGATTTCGAATTTCCTTTGTAATTTTTCATCCTTAATTCATTATTGATTCATCAATACAGTTTGCATACCTTTCGAACTCTCTCTATTTGATCGTATAGGTCAATTTGACTAAAGAAACGAAAACTTTATTTACGGCAGATTTCTGCACGTGCTTCTAAGAATGTTTCCACCAGCCTTGTTACCGTTTCAGCTGGTACCTGCTTTTGGTACAGACTTTTTCGTACGTGGACTTGTTCGCACTCTTTTGTTCGTCCCGACCGTCTTGTACACAGTATCGAACTAATTGAGTCATGCACTGGCAAAAGACAATTTAAGCATCTCCGTGATGGATGATACCAAGCGAGTCATAACTGTATTATAGATCCATGAAATCCAGCCAACTGAATGATCAGGCACACTGGTCCTTTGAGCTTCAGAAAATTGACCTATAGCAGAAAGTTCGGCCCAGGTCAGCCTGCGCCGTCTGACCTGGGTCAATACTTATTGCAGGTGCATTAAGCCATCTTTTCACCGAGCATTACTCAGTTACATTTTTCTTGTCAGCCTCCTAGCTACTAGCTTGTGAAACTTCATAAATATTGAACACTTAAAATGGATATCTTTGAGAGGGAGGGGTTAGACTCGTCCTTGTTTCGTTCGTGTATTTATGAATTAAAGAGGGTGATTACTATTTGATTCGACGATTGTATAGAGTTTAACACCGTTTTCAACAAATATTTAAGTTATATCGCGGCGGTCAGAGTACCTATCCATCAAAAACCATCAAAAACCGGAACGAACAGAAGACTTATTCAAAAGATTTTTCCTGATTGATTGATCAATTCAATGATTTACGCTGCTTTCAACATTATTTTAGTCTACCTTCAGTCTGACGGGTTGCTCTGATGTTATTTTTGCAAGCCTTCAATGAGGCTTGAACCAGGGGCTTCAAGTTACAAGTCCCACACTTCATCTCTGAGCCACACAGGATCCTGGTCTCCAACTGCTTCGGCCTTCGATAAAGAAGACTCAATTCACATAATCCCGCTTTTCTGTAGTTGAATGCAAAAAATAATAAACACCGACACAAAAACTATTTGCTCGCCACGTAAAAATACTTATCTAAATTCTGATCTTTTTAATGGTCTAAGGGAGAAAACTCGTACTTACTTAAGACTTTATTAATATCAGAGTTGCAACCCTTATTAAAGTGGACAGCCTAAAATCAAAGACGAATAAACAATATGTTAATAAATCGAAGTCCATTAAAAGGATTTAAAAAAAAAAAACTTCCAGTGAGATGTAATGGATTAGAGCTACATGTACTTAATGTATTTTATGGAAATAATGTGAATATTTACAGTTCGAAGGTCAGTACTACATTACACAGTAAAAGAGTAGTTAAAGAAAAATGAATATTTTACAACTATAACTAGCCGGTTATCTCCCTTGCATCTCATCACATTAGTAAACACAACAACCGCCAAAATTTTAAGTTGTAAGTAACGATCTGTTGATCAAGATAACTTATTACACAGAATGTTAAATTTGTCCAGGTGATAAAATATCTAACCAAAATAAATTGATACCCCAAATTCGATAAAAAATATTACCGCATGTAAATTTTGAAATAAACAATATCCGCATTATCTAGGTCATCGTTACTTTCCATCAAGGTCATCAACAAAATATCGTCAATGTGTCAAGTTATCCTTTCATCTCAACTTCAGTTATGTAAATGTTATTGAACGGTAGAAATTCGAGAATAAATGATTCACCATATTTCGAAAGTTATCCGAAATATACTAGTAGATCTAGGCTAATGTGTCAGTAAGTCTCGTCATACCGGTATTAAAGCAGGATTCATTTCAATCCATAACCTAAATAGACAGAAACCACGGTGGAAGTCCTTATGAAGTTCTGGTACAAGAAAATCAAAAGTTTTTCAGATAACAAAAATGAAACATTTCTGCAAAAAAAAAGCAAGAAGTATTTAGGCCTATTGCTGATTCGTTCGTCCGAGGGAGGACAACCGGAAAATTGTCGCAATAAGGGAGGTCACTCTCAATCTCTAACATAAGTGTTGGACGAGTTTTCTCCCTTAGACCATAAAATAGAGACAGACATCCACCAGTTGTTTACTAAAATTTTGTTTTATGAGATTATTACTTAACCCTTTACCAAACAAATTTTTCTTTCTTTGACCTTGAGGAAGCGGATTTCTAAAAAAATTGTTGGAAAAGCAGAAAATGCAGGCAAACAAGCATTCATTTCTGGTTAAAAGCATTAAATTCCTTTTCCTCCAACACCTTTTTTTATTATGTATTGAATACAAATATCATCATTTGAGTCTTATTAAATTTGTTGTCTATCAAACTCCAAAAGTGCTAAGCTCAAATGTAGATGTCTCTGTGGACAACAGAGTTCGTGTTCAGACTGCCCCTTCTTGGACACAGGAATCATATATACACAGTGTATACATGTATGTGATCGCTGTTGGACAGTACAGAATGTGCAGTCTAATTCAGAAAGTATGCTTACTGAGCTATTTTATGAAGTATTCTGGCAAAAGGAATTTAAATAACAATCTAGCCATGTATCAGTCTATTTTTTAGCTCTCCTGGCTGAAAACCAGCAGAGCTGATGTTATGGTGTGGTTTCCGTCATTCGTCAGTCCGTCTGTCTGTCCGTCTGTTAGTCTTTCTCTTGTATATGTGATAAAGTCTGTATTTGTAGTCAGATTTTCGTGAAACTTGCACAGTTTGTTTATCTCATCAATAGCTTGGACCCTACTGATTTTGAAAAAAAAAATCCAACAAACAACATGGGGAAAGTAGCCATTTCAAGTTGAAAATTTCCATTTCTTGTTTACGCAATAAAGTCTGCATTTGTGGTCAGATTTCCGTGAAACTTGCACAGTTTGTTTTTCTCCATCAATAGCTTGAACCCTATTGATTTTGAAAAAAAACCCGACAATCTGTATGGGAAAAGTAGCCATTTGAAGTTGGATTTCCATTTGTTGTTTACACGATAAAGTCTGCATTTGTGGTCAGATTTTTGTGAAACTTGCACGATTTGTTTTTCTCATCAATAGCTTGAACCCTATTAATTTTGAAAAAAATCTGACAATCAGGATGGGAAAAGTGGCCATTTGAAGTTGAAATTTTTGATGTCTTGTTTAAGCGATAAAGTCTGCATTTATGGTCAGATTTTCATGAAAATTGCACAGTAATTGTGTATCATCAACAGCTTGAATCCTCTTGATTTTGAAAAAAAAATCCGACAATCAGTATGGGAAAAGTAGCAATTTAAAGTTTAAAATTTCCATTTCTTCTTTAGGCAATAAACACCACATTTTGATCCAATGCTTTTGAAACTTGCAAAGATTATTTTAGTTCATCAAGGGATTGATGACAGTATTGTTTACTCAACAAAGTCCATATTATAAGTCACATTTCTTTGAAATTTGCTAGTTGTTTAATACAAAGCATACTGAAACCCTATCAAATTTTGCTGGATTCCTAACAGTTGGTTTTGAGAAATTGTACTTCAATTTTTTTTCACTATTTGTTCAATTCACCATGCCTATTTATGCTGTCTTAGTGGATTCAAGTCCACCATTTTTTTGTGTGTGTTTTTGTCTTTTTTCTTTTGCATCATTAATTCATAATGTATGCTAGCAAAAAAGCAAATTTAGGGCCAGTAGAGCTATTTCAGGCCCTTAAAGGCCTATAGTTTCTAATTTAGAGGAATGTCTATAGTATAAACGTTTAAAGCATTATGTTATATGCAATGTAATGAGATTATTTAACATGTTTGGGTACAATACTGAATTCTATTGGATGAGTACACTGCAGAACCAGTCTATACTTGGACGAGGCAATGGCCTCATTTTGGAAAATCCATATTTGGGACCCTTGCCTAATTCTGAAAAATCCATATTCGGGACTCTCCAGAGTGCAATATGGATCAGATATTATGTACTCACGTGGTAGTATTTTAAGTGATTTCATTGGGAGTTAGATTGTAGGTGTGAAATAATAATGTTGATTGGTCCACAGAAACATGCTGTAGAGGACGATATTGTAAGTAGCATTTTGTCCTTTTCTAACCATGTTTTCAAAAGTTTTTTTCCTATTGATTGTAATCATTTTGTTAAAATCTTTTTCATTATGTCCTGAGACAAGTATACAAAAGAAAAAGCACCCTTGTAAAATACTGAAATTGGACATGAATTATGGCTTTTATAATGTAACAGATTTTGACAAAGCTGTAATGAGCAACTTTTACATTTGAGCCCTGCTCTGGCAAAAGGGGGCTTAATGCATCTCCGTGATGCATGATACCAGGCAAATTATCACAGTATTATACATCCATAACATTTGTTTTGTATAACAAACTACTGAATCATGAGGTACACTGGTCCTTTCACATACAGAAAATTGACCAATAGCAAAAAGTTTCGGCCCTGGTCAGCCTGTGCAGACTGCGCAGGCTGACCTGTGTCGATACTTTTCGCAAATGCATTTAGCCCCCTTTTCACAGAGCATGGCCCATTTTTATAAGCACTGGGTAGATGCTACAGTTCTTGGTAAAGGACTCATTAACCTTCTACCATTCAATTAAGTGTTTTAACCCTCATCCTGCAAAATTACTGAAATGAAATTTCAGAGCCGATAGTAACTAGAGGCGCTTGAGCGCCTGTATCGCTCCACAGGCCTGATATTTCTATAATGGCGAAAGGAAGTTTTTAACAATTATCATTCAATCCTGCATTTTAGCTCACTGAAGAAACAATTTGGTAGACAACCACCATAGGAACTTACCTGCAAAACAACAATGAAATCCAATGAATAGTTTTAGAGAAGAAATTTTTCAAGGATTTTACTTTATACCATAAAAGGAAAATGAGTCTCCCATAAAAGCCATGTTTTTTGACAGATCTTTGTTTTTTTAAGGAATTCTGTAAACCTGTATCTAAGGAACATTCCTGCAAAATAATAATGCTATCCAAATAGCGGTTTGGGAGGAGAAGATTTTTAAAGGTTTTTTACTTTGGTTGCCATGGCAACCAGAATTCTTCATGGAACACAATTATTTGAAGGAATTTGAAAGAGGACCACCAAAGGAACATTCCTGTGAAATTTGGTAAAAATCCAGTCAATAGTTTCTGAGGAGAAGTTTTTTAAAGAAAAAGTTTACGGACGCACGCACGGACAAACGGACGGACGCACGACGGACACAACGCCATGACAATAGCTCTCTGGCCTTCGGCCAGTGGAGCTAAAAACCCCAAATTTGCTATTTCAAAGGTATTACCAGTATTTAGAGGACACTATGTCTGTATCAAATAGTGTAGATCAAAGATCAGACTGCACATTCTGTGCAGGCTGATCTTGATCTACACTGTCTGCAAAAGGTCAGTGAGTCACGCTTAGCAGCCCAAGGTTTAAAAACAAAAGCCTTTGAAAACCACGTGGGAAAAGGAGAAATTATGGAAGTCACGAAATCTTCTATTTTTTCAGAGACAAATCTCACTATATAAGCCATGTGTTATTTGTTGTGTGCAGCTGTTTTGAATTTAGAAGAATCTAAAATTCTGTTGTTTGTTTGTGGTATTCCCACGATAAAATGTTACCATCAGATGACAGAATAATGTGTAATTTGACAAAGGCACAACCTGCTGAATCAAATCTGTATGTGATTGCTTTGAAAAGAAAGTCTTGTAAGACTTAATAGAAATGAAAACTGTGACAATAGAAATGAAAACTGTGACAAAAGAATACAGTTTATATATGTAATATACATGTAGCCTATGATCCGTGGTTTGCTCTGTTTGCCAAGATCATTATATGGGACTAGGCATTAACACTTTGCCAAATGACAATATTTTGGACTTGTCCAAATTCAAAGAATTTGCAGATGACAAATTAAGTGTGGCTCAAACATTGAAGTCTGAAAGGGCAGAAAACATTTTGGGAAAAGGAGAAAATACTGGTCACCAGCATTTTCTCCTTTTCCCAAAATGTTTTCAAAAGCCGTCTTCCAATTTTGAATTTGAAAGTGATCTTGTTTCAGTGATTTTGAAGAAAGCTTCTGAAAATATTGTTGGAATATGAGAAAATGCTGTTAACCAGCATTTTCTTCTCTATCTGAAGTGTTTCTACCCTCTAAATGACTAATTCAAGCAACTTTTAATTTGTAATCTGCAAATACTTTCAAATTAGACATCCAAGATTTTGTCCTCTGATTAACAGTTATATAAATAAAAGATTGGATAACAATCGGTTGGCCCTTTACCACAAAGTCCTAACAACCCTCTTAAAGAAGGCTGGTAACCAGCATTTTCTCCTTTTCCCACGATGTTTTCTACCCTTCTAAAGGCAACTTGCTCTGTGAGAGGTCCTGGGTTCAAATCCCATACCAACTACACTCTTTACCCAAAGGATTTACTCTGATGGAGTCAGAAGTCGTTGCAAAGACCAAAAGGATCTTACTCATGAGGGAGTGGGATAGCTCCAAAAGATCTACAGGCAAAAGAATGTAATGATTATCACTACTGTGGATGTTGAGCAGTCAGGGTAGCTCAGTGGTTAGTTTACTTGCCCTGTAAGCTAGGGGTAGGCATAGGTCACTCATATTGAATTGTTATTCAAATACTATTCAAATACATTTTCTGATAAATGAAGAATCACATCTTTTGTAATTTTTTTTTCTGCGAGTATAAGTATTTAAGTCAAGCTCTAGCAAAAGGGGGCTTAATGCATCTCCGTGATGCTTGATACCTATCAAGCCATCACATAATTATGGATCCATAATAGCTACTTTTTTTTTCACAACCAACTTAATCATGAGGTAGAATGGTCCTTGGACATACAAAAAATTGGCCAATAGCAAAAAGTTTCGGCTAAGGTCAGCCTGTGGGGACTGCGCAGGCTGACTTGGGTCAATACTTTTCGCAGATGCATTAAGCCCCCTTTTCACAGAGCATGGCTCATTTATATTTGCATACAAATACATCGTAAATTTCATTAATTTCGTTGATAGTTTCATTAACACATTATGAATGTCTTATGAATACTTCTGCCATTTAACTCTTTGCCACATGACAAGCTTTCGGACTTGTCCAAATTAAAAGCATTTACAAAGGACATATTAAACGAGGCTCTAGTCATTCATAAAATATGTCTGTGAATGGGCTGAAAATATTGCAGGGAAAAGTAGAAAATGCTGTTTACCAGTATTCTCCATTTCCAACAAGGTATCTTCCTCTGTGCTGTTAAAACACAGAGTTGAGTGGTATTGGCTTAAAGCAAAATACAGGTGCAAAAAATCACTAAATGTTTGGAATTCTGTGTGACTAAAGTCTAGGAATGCTGCTGTAGGTTATAAAGCTTTACTTCAAAAGGTAAATACAATACATAAGAGTGATCAAAGAATATATTGGCCATGCTCTGTGAAAAGGCGGCTTAATTGCAAACAGTATCAACCAGGTCAGCCTGCGCAGTCCGTACAGGCTGACCTAAGCTGAAACTTACTGCTGTTGGTCAATTTTCTGAATGTATAAGGATCAGTCGGTTGTTAAAAGAAGTGGCTGTTACGGATCCATAAGTATTTGACAGCTGGCTTGGTACCATGGATCACAGAGATGCATTAAGTCCTCTTTTGCCAGAGCATGGTTCAGATTAATTTTTTTAATAATTGACTGCCTTGATACAGTAAAAGTTTTTAATAAAGATTACCTCTTTCACTGCTGACCATTGTTTTGACGATGGGTATGTGGGAAAGCAGCCAGTAGCTTGGAAAGAATAGTATGCTGAGTAGTGGTAAAGGAAAATCCAGGAAAGCATGGATAGGTGCACTGGCCGCTGCAATATAACTGAAATAATGTTGAAAACAACATTAAACACCATACAATCAATCAATCAATCAATCAAGAAAAATTACTGACCTGATAAACAATTTTTATCTTATGTCTACCATTCTTTAAGTTGATTTCCGTTAAATAGTTGTATGAGAGGTATGAAAATCAGTAGGTTTGCTATGGCATGGCGTAGATGTTGAAGCTGTGCTTTGTCTCTCTTTTACCATACTGAGGCAATCTACAGAAAGATGACATATAGGTACATGCATTATACTAAATACATACCATAAGTACTTAGTAACTTTCAAGGAACCCATAAACCCTTTACCACACAATCCCGAGTTTTAACGACCTTGTGGAAGACGGTTTTTGAAAACATTTTGGGAAAAAGGAGAAAATGCTGGTGACCAGCATTTTCTCCTTTTCCCAAAATGTTTTCTATCCTTTCAAACACAAATTTCAATGTTTGAACCACACTTATTTTGTCATCTGCAAATTCTTTCAATTTGGACAAGTCCAAAATGTTGTGGTTTGGTAAAGAATTAATGCCTAGTCCCATAGTATGATCTTGGTAAACGGAGCAAAACAGGGATCATGTAGTACATGTAAACATTTTTTTCTTTGTCACACAGTTTTCATTTCTCTCAAGTCTTACAAGACTTTCTTTTCAAAGCAATTCATATGCATATTTGTTTCAGAAGGTTATGCCTTTGTCAAATTACATGTTAGCCATGCTCTGTGAAAAGGGGACTTAATGCATTTGCGAAAAGTATTGACCCAGGTCAGCGCAGGCTGACCTGAGCCTAAACTTTTAGTTATTGGTCAATTTTCTGTACGTCAAAGGACCTGTGGACCTCATGATTCAGTAGGTTGATATACATAATTGATTTGATGACTAGCTTGGTATCGTGCATCATTGGGATGCATTAAGCCCCCTTTTGCCAGAACATGGCTCATATGGCTCATCTGATGACAACAGTTAACCCAGTCATATTCGCCTGACCTTTTTAACCTTCACCAAACAACTGAATTTTAGATTCTTCCAATTACAAGACAGCTGTAGACAACAACTAATACATGGCTTGAATAGTGAGATTTGTCTCAGAAAGGCTAGAAGACTTTGTGACTACCATGATTTCATCTTTTTCCACAAAGTTTTTAAAGGCCTTTATTTTTAACCCTTGGGCTGCTAAGCGCAACTCACAGACCTTTTGCAGACAGAGCAGATCAAGATCAGACTGCACAGAAGGTGCAGTCTGATCTTTGATCTACACTGTCTGATATGAACATATTGTCCTCTAAAATTAAAAATAACTTTGAAATAGCAAATTTTCGCTTTTTACAAACGGCTCTAAAATTTCATTTCAGTTATTTTGCAGGGTAAGGGTTAAAACACTTGATTGTATGATAGAGGGTTAATGAATCCTTACAAAACAGTGTAGCATCCATCCAGTCCTTATATAAATGCAAAAGTTGCTCATTACAGCTTTGTCAAAATCTCTTCACTAAACCATAATTCATGTTGAATTTCAGTATTTTACAATGGTGTTTTATCTTTTGTATACTTGTCTCAGGACATAATGAGAAAGATTTTAACAAAATGATTACAATCATTAGGAAAAAGGCTGTTAAAAACATGGTTAGAAAAGGACAAAGTGCTGCTTACAATATCATCCTGTGCAGCATGTTTCTGTGGACCAATCAACATGTATTATTTCACACCTACAATCTAATTCCCAATGAAATCGCTTTAATACTACCACGTGAGTACATAATATCTGATCCATATTGGACTCTGGAGAGTCTCGAATATGGATTTTTCAGAACGAAGCAAGGGTCCCGAATATGGATTTTCCAAAATGAGGCTGGTGCCGAATATCAATATTTGCCCGGATGCGTAGACGCAAAGCCCATTGTCAATTTCATTCGCTTAAAAACCCTCTTGCTTTGTTGTAAATATTTCTTTATTGAAAATGGCCAAATATTTGTCGTTTATCTTAAAGTAAATACGGAAGTGTGAAATAAAGCGGTCATTTAACATGCTTGGGTACAATACTGAATTCAGTTGGATTCGTACAAAAATTTTGGCTCCACTGTTGCCTCTTCCAAAATATAGACTGGTTCTGCAGTGTACTCATCCAACAGAATTCAGTACTGTCCCCAAACATATTAATTAACCTCATAATGTTGCATATACCATAATGCTTTAAACACTTATACTATAGACATTCCTCTGAATTAGAAAAAAATAGACTGATACATGGCTAGATTGTTACTTCAATTCCTTTTGCCAAAATATTTCATAAAATAGCAGTTAGCATACTTACTGAATTAGGCTGCATATTCTGTACTGTCCAACAGGGGTCGTATTTACTCTGTATATATAAAATACCCCTGTGTCCAAGAAGGAGCAGTCTGAACATGAACTCTGTTGTCTACAGAGACATCTACATTTCAGCTTAGCACTTTAGGAGTTTGACAGACAACAAAATCAATAAGACTCAAACGATGATATTTGTATTCAATATATAATTTTTAAAAAAAAGTATTGCAGAAAAGGAATAAAATGCTTTTAACTAGAAATGAATGCTTGTTTGCCTGCATTTTCTGCTTTTCCAACAATGTTTTCAGAAGTCCGCTTCCTCAAGATCAAAAAAAGACAAGTTTGTTTGGTAAAGGGTTAAATAAGTCTCATGAAACAAAATTTTAGCAAACACCTGGTGGATTTTTGTCTCTATTTTTATGGTCTAAGGGAGAAAACTCGTCCGACACTAATATTAGATATATCGAGAGTGACCTCCCTTATTGCGACGATTCCTTTTTTTTTTTTCCCTGGGGTGCTCATTTGGACGCACGAATCAGCAATAGGCCTAAATACTTTCTCTTTTTTTGTTGCAGAAATGTTTCATTTTTGTTATCTGAAAAACTTTTGATTTACCAGAATTTCATAAGGACTTCCACCGTGGGCTCTGTCCATTTTGGTTATGGATTGAAATGAATCCTGCTTAATTGATATCGGTATGACGAGACTGACTGACACATTAGCCTAGATCTATATTTCGGGTAACTTTCGAAATATGGTGAATCATTTATTCTCGAATTTCTACCGTTCAAATACATTTACATAACTGAGGTTGAGATGAAAGGATAACTCGACACATTGACGATATTTTGTTGATGACCTTGGTGGAAGGTAACGATGACCTAAATATCTAATGCGGATATTGTTTATTTCAAAATTCACGCACGGTAAATCTTTTATCGAATTTGGCGTATCGATTTATTTTGGTTACTTATGTTATCACCTGAACAAATTTAACATTCTGTGTAATAAGTTATCATGATCAACAGATCGTTACTTACAACTTAAAATTTTGGCGGTTGTTGTGTTTACTAATGTGACAAGATGCAAGGGAGATAACCGGCTAGTAATAGTTGTAAAATATCATTCATTTTTCTTTAACTGCTCTTTTACTGTGTAATGTAGTAATGACCTTCTAACTGTAATTATTTCCATAAAAACATTAAGTAGCTCTAATCCATTACATCTCACTGGAAGGTTTTTTTTTTTTACAAATCCTTTTAATGGACTTCGATTTATTAACATTGATTATTCGTCTCTGGTTTTAGGCTGTCCACTATAATAAGGGAGGCAACTCTGATATTAATAAAGACTTAAGTAAGTACGAGTTTTCTCCCTTAGACCATTAATCGGATCAGAATTTAGTTCAGTATTTTTTACGTGCCGAGCAAATAGTTTTTGTGTGGGTGTTTATTATTTTTCTCATGGATTTTTCATACAGGATGCATAAACATGCATACAACTACAGAAAAGAAGGATTGAGTGAGTCTTCTTTATCGAAGGCCGAAGCTGCTGGAGACCGGGGTCCTGTGTGGCTCCGAGGTGAAGTGTGGGACTTGTAACTCGGAGCCCCTGGTTCAAGCCTCATTGAAAGCACTGGGTTTTCCGTGAGAGTGTGGCAAGCCACTTCTGTGGTGTCCATGGTTATGAGGTAGAGCGTACAACTCGGCCTCATAATCAAAAGGTCCCGAGTTCGAGATCCTGGAGCGGGTGTCAACTTTGGGATTTTTCATTGGCCCACACATTCAGCGCAAGTACTGGTGTAGTTCTCAGGAACCAGAATCGAGAGAGATTAGTATAAGTTATAAGAACTTGTTTCTTAATGGATGTAAGATAGATACATGTTTGTTTAAACTTAAAGTACTCATTTAATCATTTATTTTCTGTAGACATTGATGATAAACAGGTTAATATTAAAAGTGCTTTTGAATACTTATTGAAGTATCTGTTTTTCTACACTTCCACAATAAACAGGTTAACGTAAAAAAATTTGGCTGTTTATTAAGCCATCTGACCTTTGTTTCCCTCTGCTGTGACCTTGACAAACCATCTGATCTTCGTACCCATCTACTGTGACCTTGACCTTTGAGCCTGGTATTTGAAACCTCAGCTCAGAACGTCATCTCATCAAGGTGAATACAAGTTTGAAATATTTTTTTAAAAATTGGACCATGGGTTCAAAAAATATGTAAATGACATAATCCAGAAACATGTGACCCTTGATTCTCCACTTCCCCAATGTCCTTGACTTTGAAGCCTGGCATCTGAAACCTCTTATTTTGCATGTCTTCTAATCAAGGTTCACACAAATGTTAAATATACTACTCAAAATTTGCTAGGGATCACCATATTAGATTAAGTCAATATAAATGAGCCATGCGCTGTGAAAAGGGGGCTTAATGCATCTGCGAAAAGTATCGACCCCGGTCAGCCTGCGCAGTCCGCGCAGGCTGACCTGGGCCGAAACTTTTTCGCTATTGGTAAATAACCTGTATGTTCAAGGACCCGTCTACCTCATGATTGAATTGGTTGTTAAAAAACATCAGTTATTATGGATCCAGAAGTATGTGATGTCTTGCTTGGTAACATGGACCATGGAGGTGCATTAAGCCCCCTTTTCCACAGCAAGGCTCATAATTATGTGTTGCATGTATCATGCATGGTTTTTCAATATGTTACATTGCCACACTGATGAAATAAACCACTTGTACAAAACAATGTTTTTAATGCAAAACTACTGCTGTGAGGTATACCC
Source organism: Hippopus hippopus (assembly GCA_946811185.2). Lineage (NCBI taxonomy): Eukaryota > Metazoa > Mollusca > Bivalvia > Cardiida > Cardiidae > Hippopus > Hippopus hippopus. Next base: position 17,415,804 of record OX328110.1, on the reverse strand, counting down.
TTTATAATTAGAAAAAAAAAAATAGACTGATACATGGCTAGATTGTTATTTCAATTCCTTTTGCCAGAATACTTCATAAAATAGCAGTTAGCATACTTCTGAATTAGGCTGCACATTCTGTACTGTCCAACAGGGGTCATATTTACTCTGTATATATATATAAGATCTCTGTGTCCAAGAAGGGGCAGTCTGAACATGAACTCTGTTGTCTACAGAGCCATCTACATTTGAGCTTAGCACTTTAGGATTTTGATAGACAACAAAATCAATAAGACTCAAATGATGATACTTGTATTCAATATATAATAAAAAGTGTTGCAGGAAAAGGAATAAAATGCTTTTACCTAGAAATGAATGCTTGTTTGCCTGCATTTTCTGCTTTTCCAACAATGTTTTCAGAAATCCGCTTCCTCAAAGAAAGACAAGTTTGTTTGGTAAAGGGTTAAGTAATAATCTCGTGAAACGAAATATTTTAGCAAACAACTGGTCGATTTCTGTCGCCATTTTATGGTCCAAGGGAGAAAACTCGCCCAACACTAATATTACATTTTTCTAGAGTGACCTTCCTTATTGTGACGATTTTTCCGGGGGTGCTCATTTTGACGTACGAATCAGCAATAGACCTAAATATGTTTTGTTTTTTTTTAGAAATGTTTCATTTTTGTTATCTGAAAAACTTTTGATTTTCTTTTACCAGAATTTCATAAGGACTTCAACCCACCGTGGGTTCTGTCTATTTTGGTTATGGATTGAAATGAATCCTTTAATACCGATATGGCGAGACTTACTGACACATTAGCCTAAATCTATATTTCGGATAACTTTCGACAAATGGCGATCCATTTATTCTCGAATTTCTGCCGTTCAAATACATTTACACAAGTGAAGTTGAGATGAAAGGATAAATCGACACATTGACGATATTTTGTTGATGACCTTGATGGAAGGTAACGATGACCTAGATAATGTGGATATTGTTTATTTCAAAATTTACGCACGGTAAATTTTTTTTATCGAATTCGGCGTATCGATTTATCTTGGTTAGATATTTTATCACCTAAACAAATTTAACATTCTGTGTAATAAGTTATCATGATCAACAGGTCGTTACTTACAACTTAAAATTTTGGCGGTTGTTGTGTTTACAAATGATGAGATACAAGGGAGATAACCGGCTAGTTGTAAAATATCATTCATTTTTTCTTTAACTGCTCTTTTACTGTGTAATGTACATGTAGTGTAATAACTTCCGAACTGTAAATATTTACATTATTTCCATAAAAAAAACATTAAGTAGCTCTACTCCATCACATCTCAGTGGATTTTTTTTTAACGGATCCTTTCAATGGACTATGATTTATTTTCATATTGTTTATTCGTCTTTGGTTTTAGGCTGTCCACAATAATAAGGGACGCAACTCTGATATTAATAAAGACTTAAGTAAGTACGAGTTTTTTCCCTTAGACCATTAATCGGATCGGAATTTTGATACGTTTTTACATGACGAGCAAATGGTTTTTGTGCGGTTGTTTATCATTATTTTCATGGATTATTTGCCGAGCCCTGGTAGCTCAATCGGTAGCGTGCAGGACCTAAGAACAAGGGGTCGTGGGTTCGATCCCTGGCTCGGCCAATTTCTTTCCGAGGATTGATGATAGTCATTGCGAAAGGATTCATTCCTGTCCAACCGCTGACCATTGTCTCGACGATGGTTATATGGGAAAGCAGCCAGTGGCTTGGAAAGAAATTTTTTCAGAGTACTGGTTAAAGAGATTCCAGGAAGGCATAGATACTGAAATAATGTTGAAAACGGCATAATACACCATACAATCAATCAATCAATCAAACAATCTCATGGATTTTATTCATACAGGATATGTAAACATGCATACAACTACAGAAAAGTGGGATGGAGTGAACTGGGTCTTCTTTATCGAAGGCCGAAGCAGTTGGAGACCGGGGTCCTGCTTGGCTCAGAGGGTAAAGTGCTGGACTCATTGGTTCAAGCCTCATTGAAAGCATTGGGTTTTTACATGGGAGTGTCCATGGGCAAACAACTTCTGGGCCCTGACCTAGTACTGGTAAAACCTGGGACATACAAAAATAAGAAAGCTGTGGCCATAATATGACTAAAAAATGTTGGATCAGTCAAAAACTTTAGAATAATGTTTGCTCTTGTTTTTTGACAGTTGAAACTTCTACGGCTTGAGTGTGGATAATTATATTGTTATAAACCATTATGATATAATATTTCTTGAAGTAATGATAATAAATACTTGGTAAAATTTGTGAAATTAAGTCGAAAAGAAAGTGAAAATGATTATATACGGTTTTTTGAAGTCCAACCCGGCATAACCCTGTGAATTTACCATTCCGGGTACCGGTGATTAATTTTCTTGAATATTACCGGAATGGATCGATTCAGACTAAATCGGCTTGGGTCCACCATTTAAGTCGAGTTTTTTTTTTTTTTTTTTGCTTGGAAATGTATGTTTTTACTATTCATGATTCAAACGGAAAGTACCTTCACACATACTTCTACCAAAGTGTGCGATCTAGATTCCACAATGTTCGCCGAAGTTTCTCGGGGACGAAACGCCTTCGTTTCGGTAAGAACCTTGTTGGGATCGAATACATACATTAATCTGATTTGCACAGCCATTTAAACTTCGAATATTTGTGTTTAATGTAAGTTTTTTTTTTAAGTATTCAAACAAAATAGTACTTGAAACATTTAAAATGTATACGAAAAGCAGTGAAAAATAGTAGTATAATGTCCGACTCGATCTTGTGAGTTTACGCTCTATCTGGGATAATTCCTCACATGATCAAAGTGATTTACCAGAAAAAAAGACAAAGTAATTTTACTTGTAGTCACTCTCCAAGTTAAGATTTACGGCGCACCTTTTGGGGTTTTTTTTAAATATCATTGATTTTCAATATTTACGAGATTATAAATGGGTCAGTCATTTCCGGGTCTTTTCGTCCCCCACTACCTTCGATCCAAAAGGTAGCTCCGAGGTCATTGGTATGCCCCCACCACCAAAATATGTATGTGTGTGTGATATAGTGTAATCACTGTAAATGTGTTTGTTTGTATGTATTTTATGTATGTCTGTGTGTGTGGGAACTAGTGGTGTTTGTGTACGGCCAATACTTTACAGATGTATGGTCCTATTCTAAAATCTCAGTGACACAAATCATCACCATCGATAGAGGATGTGTAGCAAGCAACTACTGTGTCACCAGCTCAAAGGACAAGGTCAATGCACTGGCGGGCCACATCCTTGTTGTTGAAACATTTTTAGTTGTGATCTGAGTTTGGGACAGCTCCCCACCTGTGTCGGAAACATTTGTCCTGTTGCCACAATAGAGGACAAACCTTCAAAGTAAACCCATACACAATGCCTTGCAGTATAATTTAGCGATAAATAATTTTGTTCTATTGCCACAGGAGAGAGGAATATGATCCTATATACCTCCAGTCTGATGGGTTGCTCCAAGGTAATTTTGTGATTGTGGTGTGGAGAAACAATAAAAAAAAAAACATTGGAGCAATCCTTCAGACTTAAGGTAGATCCTGTGTAATCTCTGAGTGTGTTATTGGTCACATGATATTCCCTCAAACCTTTGTTAGAATGTAGTGAGAGACCTTTGAGAAGAAAATACTGCTGGGAAAAAAAAACAACTTATATTTGTCTTCTTTACAGGTGGTTTACCAGCAAATCAATATTGCAGACGACAAATTAGATGTGGCTCAAATCTTGAAATTTTTGTTCAAAGGGTAGAAAACATTTTGGGAAAAGGAGAAAATGCTGTTTACCAGGATTTTCTCCTTTTCCCAATATGTTTTCAAAAGCCTTCTAAAGGGTCATTAAAACTCAGGATTATGTGGTAGAGTTAACCCTTTACCACACAATCCCAATTTTTAACGACCCTTAGAAAGAAGCCTTTTAAAAACATTGTGGGAAAAGGAGAAAATGCTGGTAACCAGCATTTTCTCCTTTTCCCACAATGTTTTCTACCCTTCCCAAAACAACTTCCAATTTTTCACCCACTTTTATTTTGTCATCTGCAAATGCTTTTAATTTAGGGTAGTCTAAAATTTTGTTGTTTGCTGAAGGGTAACTTAATAGATCAGGCTTTAATACTTAAAGGGCCGGATAAACCTAACGTTCATATTCAGTGTAGAAATTAGACCCAAATAATCACATTTTCTTAGTTACTTTTGTCTAGAGTGTTTCAGAAGAGCAGACAGTATAGATTAAAGATCAGGCTGCACATTTTTTGAAGCATGATCTTGATCTATACTGGCTGTAAAGGCAACTATAGTCATGAAAGGCACGTTAATGGTTAAAAACAAACATGAATACAATCAACCCTGAATACAGAGACCAGTACAGGAAAGTAAGAAAAAGTAATCTTTTAACTATTCACCAAATAATCCCAAGTTTTGACAGCCCTGAGAAAGAAGGCTTTTGAAAAAATTATGGAAAAAGCAGAAAAATGCTTGTAACCAGCATTTTCTTCTTTTCCCACAATGTTTTCTACTGATCCAAGATCAAATGCTATCATTTCAATGAATTTTAATTTGTCTTCTACAAATGCTTTAAAATTGGACAAGTCTAAAGTTTTATTGTTTGGTAAAGAGTTAAAGCAGGTGATCCTTCTAACTCAAGTTTAATTGAGTTAATTGAAGAAGCAATGTAGAATCGAACCTAGTCTCTCAAAGCAGTGGGTTGCTTTTAAATCCCGAGTGTAGGGTAGCTGCAGTGTTATTTTTGTGATTTTTTTCTAATTCCCTCTGATGCAGCCCTTCTTTATCTGCATCTTGAAATTTCATAAACGTACCATTAATATTTCATCTGGTTGTATGTGTTTTTAATCTGTTTGTCAGCTATGTCAATTATATTAAACTTCATATTTAAAACTTAGTTTGATACAAGGTTTTCATCGATCTCGGCATAGAAACAATCACATAAATAACATTGGAGATATCCTCTGAATCAGCGTTAAGTTACTTTGTGGCCTCTACAACAGATCTGATTGATTGAATGGTGTTTAATGCTGCTTTCAACATTATTTAAGTCATATCAAGGCAACAGCTCATATATTCAAGTATGTCCTGGGTGGCAACAGTGCTAGGCTAATACTCTGAAGGGTCTCAGCCAAGGACACTTCCATGAAAAAACCCAGTTGGTCCAGCTAGGCTCGAAACTGGGGCCTCCATGTTTACAAGTCCAACACGTTACCACCGAGATGAATACTTGCAACTCATAAAAATACTTTGCCTTTTTTTCAGATATCAAGGTGATGATTGTGGAGTAAAATGGGGCAGACATTTTCAACCCCAAAACAAGTAACAGATGAGCCTCACCTCTATGTTTTTGAGGCCCTGGAGAAAGGAAAAGTATTTAAACTAAAGAACTACAGACAAGAAATTCAAAGATTTGCTGATATAACTAAAAATGGCAAAGGCTTGCTACATCATGCTGTCTTACAGGGCCAAACAAAATGCCTGGAATATCTACTGGATTGTGGACTTGATGTTAACAGAGGTGACATAGCACAGAACTCGCCTTTGTTAGAGATTGTACAGTGTAAAACTAAACAGACTTCTGAGTTAGAAGAAATGCTACTGTTGCTAGTCAAAGCTGGTGCTAATATAAATGCCACTAACACACACAAGAGGACTGCTTTAATGAAATCAATCATACAGTTTCGTCACAATATTTCTGCTTTGTTGTTAAAGTATGGAGCAGACCCAAACATAGCAGACATTGATGGTCTCTTGCCCATACATGTCTGTGCCACATATTCCTCTCTCCCTGTATTACAACAGATACTGGAGTGTAAGACTAATATCAATTCACAGGATAGAAAGGGAAGGACAGCTCTCTACTTTGCCGTACTATCAGGTCATCAAACAATTGTAGATAAGTTGGTGAAACATGGAGTGGATGTCAATTTGGGATACCCATTACAAACAGCAATTGTAAAATGTAAACTTGAAGCTGTTAAGGTGTTGTTAATACATGGTGCCAATACGCAGTGTGTTATAACAGAACATAGACAAAATCTGGCCAAGTGTAAAGATTATCTCAACCTAGCGCTCACTGTATTGTCTATGGAACTATCCACGTATCAGGTAGCAATACAGCCGGAAAGCACAGATAAAGAGCAAGCTGTTTCGGAGAGATTGAGATTTGCTGTGTTTATTACGGAGCTGATTGTACAAACCTATTGTGGTGAGGCAAACATTGCCAAAAATTTGTTTTTTAAAACCAAAAAGCCACAGTTTATTGACAGTCTACCTGTCATGCCTTTGACGCTTAAATTGAAACGATTATGTTACAAACTAAACTTTATCTATTGGCTGAACAACGTAAATGCCACAACTTCACTGGAAGGAATTCCAAAACTCCCAAATTCAGTGAGATTGTCCCTGGAAAACATATGTAGAATCAAGGCTCGTAAAGTAGTGTCCCATACAGGGACAAATATGCTGTTTGTAGCAAATAAACTGGACTGTCCAACTGTTCTTAAAGATATTCTGTTACTGAAAGATATGTAATTTTTTTATTAGCCATTTTTTCCTGTTCCAACAATGTTTTCTACAGTTTTGTGGTCTGCTGAAAAAATGAAGAGGTGTATCCTTACCAAACAATCCCATGTTTAATGACCCACTGGCAGAAGGCAGTTGAAAACATTGTAGGAAAAGGAGAAAATGCTTGTAAACAACACTTAACCACCATTTTATTCCCATGTTTTCCACCTATCCAATGACAAATCCCAAAATTAAAGCATTGTTAAATATATCGTCTGCAAATACTTTAAGTTTGGCCCAATCTAAAAGTATGTCATCTGGTAAAGAGTTAACCCTTTACCCAAATGGAAAACTGTTAGACTGGTCCAAACTGAGAGCTTATGTAGATAACAAATCAATCGTGGCACACATGACGAAAATTGTCCTAGAAATGGTGGAAAACATTGTGGGAAAAGGAGAAAATGCTGGTAACCAGCATTTTCTCCTTTTCCCACTATGTTTTCAAATGCCTTCTCAGAGTCAGTAAAAGATGGAATTGTGTGGTAAAGGGTTGATGTGAATTAAGTAGTTTATATTGTTGTCTAGTCATGTGCAAGTGTGATATTAACCCATAGGGCGCCAAATAAACCCAACAGACACGTTAAGTCTAGAGATACAACCCAAACAATTGTCGCAATTTCAAGGTTGTTTGTGTCTAGAATGTCTTTGCAGAGCAGACAATGAAGATAAAAGATCAGATTACACATTTTGTGCAGTCCGATCTTTATCTTGATCTACACAGCAAAGACAACATAAGTTTGGAAAGGTGCTTGAAGGGTTAGAAGAGATTTAATGATGTGACTTAATGTCATTCAGAATTGTACTTGTCATTGCTTTAACCCTTTACTGCACAGTCCTGTGTTTTAACGACCCTGGGAAAGAACCCTTTTGAAAACAGTCTTGGAAAAAAGGAAAATGCTTGTTACCAGCATTTTCTCTTTTTCCCCACAAAGTTTTTTAACTTACCAAAGACAAGCTCCATCATTTGAGCCAATTTTAAATAATTGTCTGCAAACAGTTTCAAATTGGACAATTCTACATTTTTGTTGTGTGGTAAAGATTTAAGAGACTAAAAGTTTCAATGTTTGATAAACTATCACAGAAAATAACCATCAAGTTTGATTGTTTATTTGCGGTCTGACGAATCACCGAAATACTACCGAAAAACTGAAATACCCGTTTTTTATTGTTGGGTTCAAATAACTGACAAAAGTATGCAGGATTTTTTCTTTCTTTTTTTTTTCAGAAAACATACTTAACCATTTTAGTGCCATAGGCGAAAACGGTGACTTTTGCAGACGGCATAGATCAAGATCAGACTGCACAGAATGTGCAGTCTGATCTTTGATCTATATCGTCAGCTTGTTTAGTCAAGCCTATACAATCAAAATCCTTGTAAGTTTCAATGGATTGTATTTATAGCCGTCGAAAGAGGTCAAGTTTATTTATTTGGCGCTGAAAGAGTTAATCAGATTATTAATCATTATCGAGAAGAATGATGCTGTTAATATACACTGATCATTGATTTACGTGGAGAATAATCACCTAAACACTCGCGTGCCTGACCTGTTACACACCGAAATACCCGATCTTGATTAGGACAATCTAGACATTATGACATTATCACTTAAATTTCTTTGAATGATAAACACACACAAAAGAGAGCGCTAACCCACTTCATTTGCTAAAGAAGTAGATGGTGAGACCCAAATCAGACATTACATTATGTAAGTCCCTGATCTGACTAAGACGTGTACAAGGTTCTTGGCATGTTCTGTTCTCTTCTCTTCTGTTAAAGTTAAGCAATCGTAATTGAAGATGTTCAGCTGACATAATTAAACTTGTTTGAGGTGTAGGTTTGTCATTGTTATTTTTAAAGTAATATGGTTATTATTTATAATCTTATTGGCAAAATTGTAATTTTCTTACCAATTTACGCCTGGTGCCTACCTACCTGAGGATTCAAAATAGCTGCCGGTTTTCGAATTTGGTGATGTTTTAATTTCATATTCCTACATCAGTCTTGTACAAAAGCTACTGAAGTGAGATTGCGGAGGCATAATCCCTGAATTGACCAATTTTATATGTGGAGCGGGTATTTCGGTGGACATTTACAGCACGGTAGGCTATTCCGGTGCACATTCTTCACGGCTGGCTTCAATAACATGTTGTCATTTTGACAATGGGTTTAATACTAACCCTCCTTCATAAATAAAATTACAATTTGGTCAAAAACCACAACTTCAGTTATCTTAATAACTAAAAAAATATGGGTGTTTCAGTGGTATTTTGGTGATTCGTCAGACCCGTTTATTTGTAAAGTTGTTTTTATTGAAAAAACTATCACAGAAAATAGCCATTAGGTTTGATTATTTATTTGTTAAGTTGTTTGTGTTTTCTTTAATTTTATTTAGTTGGATCCATTTGTTAGCTTGAAAAGCAGGAAAGGTATTATGTAAAAATTCTTAGACTGGCCCATTAGCGGTCTAAAGTAAACAAAGAGGGCATTTAGATATAAATCATACCTTTTAAAAATATGAAAATTAATGTGAAGATGACAGATTGTTATTGTATGGTCAGTCTTCGTGTTAGCTGCTGGCAGAAAAGTGAATTTTAAAATCAGGTCAAAAGGAATCAAAAGATACAGCAACCTGACAACTTTTGTCCTACTTTGTAAATTAATTTTTCTGCCAGCGAGTAACATTTGGACAAACCATGCAATAACAGATTACCATCTTTACAATAATTTCCATACTAGTTGGTATGATTTATATTTAAATGCACTTTATTACCCACTTTGTTTACTTTTGGCTGCTATTAGGGCTTTAACTTTACAAACTTTATTTTATGCACATAGCAGAAAAAAGCTGTTAGCATTGATTGCATTTCAGACATCACATAATTATAGGATCTGATATAAGCTGGCCTTTGAGATAAAATCTTATTAAACGAGTCCAGGGAAAATGTTATTAAGCAACCCTTTGGCAAGCTTATTAACATTTTTTCTTGACAAGTTTAATAAAATGTTATCTCGATCGCCAACGAATGTCAGATTCTTTTATCACATAGTGATATTTCACAAATTATTGATCAGAAGATGCAAAACTATCTGTAGATGCACCCACGTTCATATCCGTAAAACCCATTCATTTTTATGAAATACATACAAAATGACGTCAAAAATGACATCACACAAATTGTGATATCAAACCTGTATAAGATAAGAAAACTCACCATTTTTATATTACACTGAAAACATGGGAGGTTATGTTATAAAATTTATTATGTCTTTCAAGATTTTTGTTTTTGCATTGTTTGTTAGCAATTTTATTACTGACCAGTGATCATACCAATATCACATATCCAATTTTTCATTGATTTACCGCCAATCTCCTTTCTTTACTGTCTGCATGTATCTCCACTGTTCAACATTTTGTTTTAATTCTGGGAAATACAGCCTTAAAACGACAGTGTCTAGGTCTTTTTCCCTTGAAGTGTCCATTGATTTAGCACTCTTTAACCCTTTACCAAATGACTTGACCAAACTGACAGCATTTGCAGACAACAAATCATTTGTCACTCAAATGATGATTTCTGTCTTTGATAGGGTAGAAAACGTTGTTTGAAAAGGAGAAAATGCTGGTAACCAGCATTTTCTTCTTTTCTCACAATGTTTTCAAAGTCTTCTTCCTCAGGGTTGTTAAAACTCGGAATTGTGTAGTGAAGGGTTAACCTTTTACCACACAATCTCAAAGTTCAATGACTCTAAGGAAAATGCCTATGGAAAACATTGTGGGAAAAGAAGAAAATGCTGGTAACCAGCATTTTCTTCATTTCCCACAACGTTTTCTGCCCTTTCAGAGACATATCTCATCATTCGAGTTATGTTTGTCATCTGCTTTGAACTTGGACTAGTCTAAAATTTTGTCATCTGGTACAGAGTTAAGTGTGAAATATTAAAAGTGTGTCAGTGCATCAATTGCCAGTACTCCTGTCTGTAATTCACTTATCTTGAAGATTCATAAATATTATTCAAGACTTCATTGTTCTTGTTTTTTATCAAGACTGTGTTTGTAGACACAGACAATAAAAATGTTAATGTTAAAGTGCTTTAAAGTACTTATTTAATCATTTGTTTTTTGTAGACACTTATAAACAGGTCAATATTGAAAGTGCTTTTGAATTCTTATTAAAGTATCTGTTTTTGTAGCCACTGACAATAAACAGTTAAATGTTAAAAAGCTTTTGACTGCTTATTAAACCATGGGACCTTTCTACCCCTTGCTGTGACCTTATTTAAACATTTGTTTTTTGTAAACACTGATAAACAGGTTAATATTAAAAGTGCTTTTGAATACTTATTAAAGTATCTGTTTTTGTAGCAACTGACAATAAACAGGTTAATGTTAAAAGTGTTTTTTTTATACTTACTGAACCCTGTGACCTGTGTTCCCCTTGCTATGACCTTGACCTTTGAGCCTGGCGTCTGAGACCTCCGCTCAGAATGTCATCAAGAAGAACACAAGTATGAAATATTTAAGATTGAACCATGGGTTTACAAAATATGTAACGGACACAATCTACGAGCATGTGACCCTTGATTCTCCCCTTCCCCAGTGTCCTTGACATTGAAGCCTGGCATCTGAAACCTCTTATTTTTCATGTCCTCTAGTCAAGTTGCACACAAATGTAAAATATACTACTCAAAATTTTCTAGGGATCACCATATTAGATTAAGTCAATATATATGTGTGTTGCATGTGTCAGGCATGGTTTTTCAACATATTACAATAGTTCAATATTAGTTGTTTTCATGAATATTGGCGAGTTCTGATTGGCTGAGAAATTTTTTTCATAGCTCCATGAAAAAAAAAATTAAGCAGTGCCGGAACTACTTTTGCAGTTAAACTAATGTAAACAAACATGTATAGGTCTATGAGATTTCATAATGTTTTTCTTTCTGATTTTATATCCAGTCCGAATTTCAAATTGCTAGCTAAATTTATTTTCTCTGAATATTGAAAAAATATCAAACAGTAAATTTAAAGAGAGAGCTTAAAACTTTGTCAACTTGCTGGGTTCTAACAATCTTATTTTCAACTTACTTCTAGCGTACTGAACTTCTAATAATAAATCTACTAAATCTGCAAATGTTCAATACTATAATGACGTCATGAATTACATCATCTTTACGTCATAAACGAGAAGTTTTGCCGCTCTATGAAATATGAATGAAATGGGCATTAAATAAATACGCAATGTTGGATTTACAAAAAAAGCAGTTAGTATTTGTTGTCTGTGATATTGAATTATAAGGAATGAAGAGAACTTTTTTTGTTTTCATGGAGGTATGAAATAAAAAACCTAATCACACTTTTGTATGAAACCGCTTCACGGTTTCATAGTGTGATTAGGTTTTTTTCTTCATGCCTCCATGAAAACAAAAAAAGTTCTCTTCATTCCTTAATTCCAACACTGATGAAATAAACCGCCTGTAAGAATCAACATTTTTAATGTAAAACTACTGTTGTGAGGTATACCCTTATTGAAATATGTAAATGATCCCTATCAAAGTTTGAGTAGTATATTTTCAAATCAGACAAGAGGTTCAAGACAATGTGCAGACACAATTTTAGAGTATGTATCCTGCTATACAGACAATAGGTTTAGAGCATGTGATCTCTGACAACTGTTACGAGAGATCACTCTTCTTACTGCATAGCTTCATCCCGTATAAAATCAATACCTAACAACTGCATTGGGGAGAATTCTCTTTAGCTCAGTGGTTAAGGCATTGGTCTTTTAAACCTCAGTAAACGAGGATCTTTTCTGCACAGGTTCGAGTCCCACCAGGTGCGGTTTTTATTTCAGCTATGCATTTGTTACGAACTTTCATGTTCTTAAGACAACCCACCCCCACTTCCATTGAGACCTTGATCTATTCACCTGGCATTAGAAACCTAACCTCTTCACATTGTTTCATCAAGGACATTTATGCAAAATATTAGAGCTACGCTCTGTTAACCCTTTACCAAACAATCCTTGGTTTTAACGATCCCTGGAAAGAAGCCTTTTGAAAACATCATGGAAAAAGGAGAAAATGCTGGTAACCAGCATTTTCTCCTTTTCCCACAATGTTTTCTACTCTAGGAAGGACAAATTCCAGCATTTGAGCCATCTTCAATTTGTTGTCTGCAAATGCTTTCAATTTGGACCAGTCTAAAATTTTGTCATTTGGCACAGAGTTAAAGGGGGCTTAACCCTTTACCAAACAACAAAATTTTAGACTGCTCCAAGTTCAAAGCATTTGCAGACGAAAATTTAAATGTGGTTCATGTGATGAAATTCGTTTTTGATGGAGTAGAAAACAAAGTGGGAAAAGGAGAAAATGCTGGTTACCAGCATTTTCTCCTTCTCCCACTTTGTTTTCAAAAGCCTTCTTTGTTAAGGTCGTTAAACTCAGGACTGTGTAATAAAGAGTTGTTGCATCTGCAAAAAGTATTTACTCGGGTCAGTCCGCACAGGCTGACCTAGGTTAAAACTGTTTGCTATTGGTCAATTTTCTGCATGTGAAAGGATCATTCTACCTCATGAATCAGTCAGTCATCAGATAAAATGGAATATATGGATCCATAATTATATGATGACTTGCTTGGTATAATGCATCACGGAGATGCATTGAACTCCTTTTTGCCAGAGCACAGGGTGACCTTGGTCAAACTTTTTGCTATTGGTCAATTTTCTGCATGTGAAATTATCATTCTACCTCATGAATCAGTTGGTTGTTAGATTAAATGGAATTTTTGGATCCATAACTATATGACTTGCTTGGTATAATACATCAGATAGATGCATTGAACTCCTTTTTGCCAGAGAGTGGCTCATTTTTGAAAGGGCTCCAGAGATATGGGACGGACAAATAGTTGCTAATTACTCACTATTATGATCATTTTTTCCTATGTTACAAATAGACTGGCAAAGGAGCCATGTCACATTTCAGATTTCAAAAACGTAGTTCAAGGAAAAAAATTGGAAGGATAGTGTACAATGTCTTTATAAAGCTGGAAAACATTCTGGGAAAAAGGAGCATTTACTTGTATAAGCAATTCCTTTTTCCTCAATGCTTTAACCTACCAGAAAATTCCCTGTTACTATGACCTTTAGGAAAGAGGTGCAAGAAAACATTATGGGAAAAGGAGAAAATCTTCATCACCAGCATTTTCTCCATTTCCCATAGTGTTTTCTATCCTTTCAAAGGCAAAATTCACTTTTTGCCTCGCATATTATTTGTCATCTGCAACTGTTTATTGCAACTAGCCTAACATTGTGTCCAGTAGTCGGCACACTTATCCATGCTTTCCAATAGTCTCTTTCACCAGTATTTTGCACAACAATCTGCCCAAGCCACTAGCTGCTTTCTCACATTAATCTTGTCACAAACATATCTGAGAGAGGAATGAATGCTGTTGAAATTACTATCATCAATCCTCAGCAATCATTGTCAGCTTAAGTGATTTAAAACTACAGGCCCTTGAGGGCCTGAATTGCTCTACAGGCAGTGATTTTACTTATCTTTTGCATACATCATTATGTAGGCATGGTGAATTGAACAAACTGAAATAATTGAAGTGAAATTTCTCAAAACCAATTATCTGGAATCCTGCCAAATTCAATAGGATTTCAGTACACATTGTATTTAACAATCCCTGCAAATTTCAAAGAAATGTGACCACTAATGAGGACTGTGTTGAGTAAACAAGTCCATGTCATCACATGGCTGCTTTCCCTAAACTGATTGCTGGATTTCCTTAATCCTTAATGAGGCTCAATCCCTGGATGATACAAATGATCTGTGCAAGTTTCAAAAGAATTACTGTAAATTAAAAATGTGGACTATATTGTGTAAACAGGAAACAAAAATTTTCAACTTTAAATGGCAACTTTTCCCTTACTAATTGTCAGATTTTTTTCAGAATCTATCAGCTTCAAGCTATTGATGATAAAAAGAAACTGAGCAAGTTTCATGAAAATCAAACCATAAATGCAGACTCTATAGCTTATGCTGCATTTACATAAGCCACGACGCCCACCATTTGGGAGAAGCATGGTGAGCTTGTGGTGTTGTCAAATCATGTTGATCTTGAGGGAACTTGGTGCTATCAGGATGATCATAGGGATGTTCACAGAATTTTTGACAGTCCAAAATTTTGCCACAATTACGCCGATTTAATATTTGTCTTGAATGAACGTAATAGATCGGGGAAATTGTAGTATAAAGAAGGTAGTACAACACAACAGATCTTAATGCCGCACATCAAACCTTGATGGTCCATTGTAGTTGACTTTGGTCAACTCGGAAATACATTGCAAAACTGCAAAATTTACTGTATTGATATTTCTTCCTTACGCTTTCTTACGCTCTCAGTATGTTTTGTTACAAGCTTCAGCGACTTGTTACGAAAACTAAAATGATTCTGATAAAGATATGCCACAATTTTTCATTATGTTCTCTTAAGTTCTCTTTAGTTCTCTAACAATTACTGAGATCTGCTACGACTTATGTCAATGATTTGATTGTCAAGTTTTGCATACAATTTGGGTATAATTAGATGGCATGGGTCATCCATCCTCTCATCGTGTTTCAAAGTGCACCAAGATCAACTATGATGGACCATCAAAGTCTGATGTGCTTTGTAAAGGTTTGGAAAGTTACTCAATTTGTTATCAAATTGGAATTTTATGAATTGATTTATACTTACCTGATGGAAACATATATAAGGATTATATTCCCGCATAAGTCCACAAATCCGCAAAATAAACATGTAATAAATCATCAAAATACACCCTCCATGAGATGCTCGATGTAAACCACGTTTTACCTCAGTTTTTTCAAAGTGAAAACATGAACTCAATGGTAAGTCTCAAAATACCTAGGGGAGGTGGGAGGTAACTCCATCAGGTGAGTATAAATCCATTCATAAAATTCTAATTTGATAACAAATTGAGTAATTTCATTTCATGATTTGTACTCACCTGATGGAAACATACGTAAGGATAGATTACAAAGCAGTCTTACCTAAGTTGAGGAATGTATTTACAGGTCTATCTTCAATTCCTGTTTTTTAAACCTTCTTCAGTACTCTTCTCTTAGTGTCTGTGAGTACTTGGTGAATACATCAAGATGATAAATACTGGTGAGGTCTACTATTTGTAGAGTACCACATATGTACAAATTACACACTGATTGGAATAAAAAACATTCCCCGCAATCCGTTGGAAATAAACTTCTTTGTTGTCCAATGAAAAGAATTATTATACTTTCAAACCATTTGGAGCTACTTTCCTCTGATCGAATTTGTTGAAAGTTGATTCTCTGGACCAGTCTGCTGCTTCCAACACTGAACTGATAGAAGCACCTTTGCATAATGACCAGGATGGACCTAAAGCCCTTGTAGAGTGGGCTTTGACAGCAAAAGATTCATCTTCATAATATGCTTCTTGAATCGTATTTACGATGTTAAGAACTCGATGTCTGGGTTGAGGCTTTCTTATGAGGCTTATTTATAGTGACAAAAAGGCTAGTTTCATCTGAATCACCTTTACTTTGGAAAGATTCTGTCCATTTGAGATAAATAGCCAATGCACGTTTCAGATCTAACAATTTGTTACCCTTGGACTCTTGAATAAATATCTTTGAAGCGTTGTGACCTGGTCGATCTTGTTTTACCAAACCTTGTCTTACAAATGTGATTCCATCAGACTGGAACATGACTGAACCTTCACCCAATTTTAACGCCTGTAAGTCACTGACTCGTCTGAACGTTGTGATCGCTGTAAGAAAAACAGCTTTATAAGTAACATATTTCAATGAAGTTTTCCTAAGAGATTCAAAAGGGTATTTCTCAACAGCTTTAAACACTTTAGGTAAATCCCATTCTGGTAGTAATTTAGTTACCGGGGGTCGTAAATTGAAAACCCCTTTCAAAAGTCTTATTATTATATGGGTGTTTTTTCACGGGAAATTTTTCAACAGGTTCTAAGGTTGCAGAAGGCATAGATCTGTAACCTGCGATCATTTTGTATTGTAAGCCTTCTTGGTAAAAAAATGTAACTGCTCTTCTGGTAGTTGTGTTTGACGAATACCTTTGAATTTTGGAATTTCTAGAAATTCTAGTTTGTACCCCTGTTGTATCACATCTAGTATCCATTTGTTCTATGTAATTTTGACCCATTGATCGTAAAAATGATGCAAACGGCCCCCAACAGGTATCTCTGGATGCAGACAAATCAAGTCAGGACTGTTGTTTCTGATAGTGATGAAAGGAACTTACCTCAGATTGTTTAGAGCTATTCTTCCTTTCTGTAACTTTGGCAATAGTGAAAGTTGGTTTCTTGAAGGGTTTCTGTGGTCTAGCACGACTATTCATCAAAAGCTGGCTGTTGAGTTCTTTCCTTTCCTTGAGTTTTTTCTCTAGACCACAACCAAAACCCCCTTCGTCTGAAAGTGGGAGGTGTAACAAATGGTCTTTTACATCTGAAATGTCTTGAAGACCTGTGTCTGACATAGCTGCTTTACGTCTAATTTTGTGATGGAAAGCGCCACATTGTGCCACTTGGTCCAGTGATGTAGTGCTCATAGCAAAAACATCACATACACACTGTACAGCGTTATCCAAATTAATGTTCTTGTCCTGCAGTAAAGACAACAAATTTCCGAAAGCTTGTTGTAGATAAACATTAATGATGAGACCCATACATGAAGCATGTTGACCCTGGTACGCCAACTTTTCAAGGGGTCTCAATGGTTGAAAACAAAGTGACTGAGACTTGGAAGCTTTACTACCATACTTCCTAACAAGCAAAGTTTCTATCGTATTGTCCAACAATGGAACAGAAAACATGGGCTCTGATTTTTCACTAACTGGAAAACTAGACCTATAGCCATCTTTGTATGCAGTCAACTTAGAAGGGTCTGTGCACCTCCATGATGCTTCCAGTACTTTGATTTAGAGTCATCTAACACAATGCCAAATTTTTCAACAGACACATTGGTGTCTGCATCATCCTCAAACATTTCTGCTAGAAGAGTAGCTGTTTTAGCACTGTATTTAGTGAAACGATCTGAAACAGTAGTGTCTTCAACCAAAACTCAATCACTAATAGATCAACTAGAAAGTCTGTCCCAGTCAAGCCAGTCTGCATCTTTGCTTTCATTTTGACCTGGTTGTAACGAGACAGACGCCTGGTTAACGAGAAATTCATTCAAAATTAACAATTTTGAATCAATAGTGTCAATTCTACGTTGAAAAGTCGAAACTTCTAAGCATAAAATATCTAAGTCCTTCTTACTTGCAAGAGGTGTGCGTTTGGACTTTTTCGTAGTGGTTTCCGAGGTGTGTGCAATATTGACAGAATATCATTGTCTCTATCTAAATCCGACATCTCATAGATGCACAAGCATTGTAAAAACAAAAGAAATTGCATGAAAATATGAGAATGAACATGTGGACATGACTGTGAATGTTTTGCATGCTGGAAATAAACTGAGGTAAACTGGGGTTTACATAAAGTGTCTCAAGAAGGGTGTATTATAGACACTTTATTACTTGTTTATTTTGCGGATTTGAGGACTTACACGGGAATATAATCCTTATGTATGTTTCCATCAGGTGAGTATAAATCATGAAATGAAATTGGCTACCTTCTACTACTATTTCAACGTTCTATTACGCTGTCTGAAAATTAACAATTAATCAGGGTCAGTGTGACCAAATTTTTGACAGTCAACATTTTGTCACAATCCTTACGATCATCGCAATTGCGCCATGTTCCCTCAAGATCAATGTGATTTGGTAACACGAACCAACGAGCTCACCACGCTTCTCTCAAAATGTGAACATCGTACTGATGTAAAAGCTGCAGCTAAGTTTCACTACTTCAATAATGCAATGAATGGTGGAATTCTGCGATGTTTTGAAATCATGGACATCACAGACATCATGGTTTATGTAAATGCAGCATTAAACAAGAAATATAAGTTTTCAACTTTAAATGGCTACTTTTCCCTAATTGTTCGTCAGATTTTTTAAAATCACTAGGGTTCAAGCTATTGATGATTTAACAAACTGCAAGTTCCACTAAAATTTGACCACAAATGCAGACTTTAACGTGTTAATACCAGAACGATTAATAGACAGTTAGATTAATAGACAATGAAAACCACACCATAACATAAGCTCTGCTGGCTTTCAGCCAGTATAGCAAAAAAACACATATCTGCATGGAATGAAAAGATTTATACAGGGACACAAAAACTAAAATTGTAACATTTAATGAAGCTTCATCTTTTTTACAAAATGATTTTGGTACAATAAAAACCTAAATTTACAACTTAAAATTAGCACTTTTATTTCATAACATTTGCCTATTCATATGTACTTTATGAAATTGTACTTGAAATCCTGTGTTCTAACCATCCTGATAAAAAGAGCTTTTAAAAATATTGTGGGAAAGAGACAAAATGCTGGTAACCAACATTTTCTCCTTTTATGACAATGTTCTCTTTCCCATCAACCCTTTACCGAATTTTAATGAACCTGAAGGAAGAGAATTTTGAAAACCTTGAGAAAGAAGGAGAAAATGCTGGTGACCAGCATTATGGGAAATAGAGAAAATGCTGGTCACCAGCATTTTCTCTATTTCCCATGATGCTTTCTTCCCTTTCACTAAAAACTTTTAACGACCCTGAGAAGGAAAGCTTTTGAAAACATTGTGGAAAAGGAGAAAATGCTGGTTACCAGCATTTTCTCCTTATCCCATAATGTTTTTCATCCTTCCCAAAATAAATTTCAACTTTTGAGTCACATTTATTTTGTCGTCTGCAGATGGTTTAAATTTAGACTAGTGTTAAATTTTGTCAATTGGTAAAGAGTTCAGAACACCATAAACAAAGCATTGTAGCAAATGAACAAATTTTTTCAGAGTGAATACTCCAGTGTCAAATTTTTCTTTGGAGACCTCAACTTCATGACCAGAATCAGCAATGTCTAAAGCTGTCTGGGCCTGGTTTCCCAAAAAACCTTATTCTCTTATTTTGCTCAAATCCTCTTACAGACAATATTCAGACTTTGGTTGAGTTTGTTATTTGAGATGCATTTCATCAACATTAACCGACATTAGTAACATTCTCAAATCCTGAGTTGGCCAAACATTTCAAACTCAAATCAGCAAAATAATCGACATAACTCTTTAACAAATGACAACATTTTAGACTAGTCCAAATTGAAAGCATTTGCAGACGACAAATTGAAGATGGCCCAAATGATGAAATTTGTCTTTGATGAGGTACAAAACATTGTGGGAAAAGAAGAAAATGCTGGTTACCAGCATTTTCTCCATTTCCCTCAATGTTTTCAAAAGGCTTCTTCCCCAGTGTCGTTAAAAGTCGGGATTATGTTGTAAAGGGTTAAGTCTGTTAAAAGAATTAAGTCCACTTTTTTTGCCAGGTTGAGCCTGAAACATCGTGTCAACTCAGAATTTGAGAATGTTATATGTGTTTCTAAATGTAAGTGAAATGTACATATAAAATAATAACAAACTCAACTTAAGTCAGAAACTGAATCCATCAGTTGATCTGAGCAAAATAAGAAGCTTAAGTTTTTTCGTGAAACTGGGTCAAGATAGTTTCTTTTTTTTGGAAGCTTTGTATGCAAATATCTGACAGACGATTATCCGCTGCAACTCAAAATTAACACAGTTCCACGTGCAGACTACTTTTGTCTTTGTCCTATAGCAGACAGGCTACCAAAGCAAATTTCCTGACGAAACGAGAAAATGCTCTCTAGATGCAATTTCTCATGTTTTCAAAAATGTTTTACAAGAATTTTTTCAGAGTCTTCTGCTGCAAATTTGTTTCAGCAGATAATGAGTTAACCCTTTACCAAATGACAAAATTTTGGACCTAACCAAATTCAAAGTATTTGTAGACGATGTGCATCAAATGATGATTTCTGCCTTTGATAGGATAGAAAACATTGTGGGAAAAGGAGAAAATGCTGGTTACCAGCATTTTCTCCTTTTCCCTCAATGTTTTTAAAAGTCTTCTCAGGTTTGTTAA
Organism: Hippopus hippopus; assembly: GCA_946811185.2. NCBI lineage: Eukaryota > Metazoa > Mollusca > Bivalvia > Cardiida > Cardiidae > Hippopus > Hippopus hippopus. Next base: position 17,395,101 of record OX328110.1, on the reverse strand, counting down.
AACTAGGGATTTTTTGGTAAAGGGTTAAAAGAATGAAATTTATCTCACAAGCAAAAACAAACATTACATTTGACAAAATGATAAACAGCACAATCTATAATAAAACAAAAATGAAGAAGAAGACAAAAAAAAGTCCTTCTCAATTCTGTGATTTCACGAAACACTGTGGCAAATAGAGAGATGCTCAGAATTAGTAATTTCTCTATTTTCCACAATATTTTTAAAGTTAATTAGCAGTTGATGCCTAAAAATATTATCTTTCTACAAGCTGTACCAACATTACCGTAAAACCTGTCTTAGTGACCACCTCTGTTAAGCAACCAACCTGTATTAAGCATGTATATAGTGAGTTCCAAGAGAAGGCAATTATGTTGAAATGTACCTGTATTAAGCAAGCATCTGTCCTAGGCAAGCACATTTTGAGTGTCCCTTAGGTGCTTGCTAAATATAGGTTGAACTGTATTTATTTTCACAGCTGCAACATAGGATGTGCGTTTGAATCCCTGCACAGCTGAATTTCTATCTGAGAATTTTTTATAGTCATAGCAACAGCGGTCATTCCTCTCTAACTACTAGTTTATGTAGGGAAGCAGGCAATGGCTCAGAAAGCATGTTTGTAGTACTGCCTAAAAAACCCTGAGGGATGCATGAAAAGGTGCACTTGCCATCATGATATGATTTTTGCTGGCAACCAGCATTTTCTCCATCTCTCACCATGTTTTCCACCTTTTAAAAGATACAAACCATCATTTGAACTATATTTAACCCTTTACCACACAATCCCGACTTTGAACGACCCTGAAAAGCAGGCTTTTGAAAACATTGAAGGAAAAGAAAATGGTGGTTACCAGCATTTTCTCCTTTTCCCACAATGTTTTCTACCCCATTAAAGGCAGATGTCATCATTTGAGCTACATTTCATGTGTCATCTGCAAATGCTTTCAGTATGGCCAAGTCCAAAAATCTTGTGGTTTGATAAAAAGTTTGATTGTCAACTGCAAAATTTTAATGCTTTCAGTATAAACCAGTTTAGTAAAATTTTGTTGTGTGGTAGAGCATTGTGTTAGTGACTTTAGCTGTCTATATACAATTCCAAGCAAGCAAGATACCACTAATTTTTGTCTGAATACTGTAATGGTATTAGATATGGATTTTTTTTGTAATTAAGCAAGAGTGCAGTCCAAGATCAGACTGCAGATATCTGCAGACTGATCTTGGTCTAAGCTTTCTCCAAAATACACCAAGAGTTGCCTATGGAAGGATGAAGGTGAACAAGGTTGCAGCATGGTTTCACTAAGTGTTATGTGAAATTTATCATACAAATTTATTCTGGAAACTCGTCAGACATAAAATAAAGAAATGTAGAAATTACAGAATTGAGAAGATGATAAAAATGAAAGACTTGAATGGATTATAAACATTCATAAATTTGATTAACCCTTTAGGACACTATTCCATGGTTTAACTAACTTGGGGTAGAAGTATTTAAACAACATTGTGCAAAACATTTTCCGCAATGTTCTCTGCCATTCTAAAGACAAATCATATTGTAACACAAGTTACCTATAATTTGTCAATTGCAAATGCTTTCAATTTGGACCAGTGAAATTTTGTCATCTGGTAAAGGATTTCTACTCTCTCCATCCTGCTGATGACTGATTTGTCTGGTAACAGAACCTATTTGAAATCATTGTGCCAAAAAGAGAAATTACTCATTTTTCCTTCTGGCACAGTATTTTCTTATGTAGCCTTGCGGTTCATTGGTTCACGGCAGTAACGGTCCGATCAAGAAAAAGTCAAAATTTTAACAGAGTATAGAATAAATCAAAAAATAATTTTCTAATTTCATCTTTTACTTAGTGTCATAGAAAGTATCATTCAGTTTCATTCAAACATTTGAAGGAAAATCCACCTTGACCTTTGCCACTGTCCCACTGCCAGTTTGAAATTGATTCATGTGACTTTGATGGTTTTCGTAAAAAAATCATTGCAACTTGATATATTTGGTGCCAATTTGCATTAACATAATTTGAAAATATTGCCACATGACCCAGCAGATAATCTTAATATGTCATCATGTATTTTTTTAAGTACAACTGCATGTAATGGGGGATTTCAGAGGGTGGGGTAAATGGTGTTAACACTTTACCACACGAGAAAATTTTAGACCAGTTCAAATTGAAAGCATTTGCAGACAACAAAATAAATGTGACTGAAAAATTGAAATTTGGTTTGGGAAGGGTAGAAAACATTGTGGGAAAAGGAGAAAATGCTGGTTACCAACATTTTCTCCTTTTCCCACAGTGTTTTCAAAAGGCCTTTTTCTCAGGGTCATTAAAAGTCGGGACTGTGTGGTAAGGAGTTAAGTAGGTAGGTTAATGACATCGTTTTCACTTCCAGTATATTTTTTTTCCATTGTAAACTTTTATTTTGGAAAGTGAAGTTGGCTGAGGTAAAGAAATGTCCCAGTCGAAGTATTTACAATCAAAATAGACACCAGACAAGCCACTAGAGGGTGCCAATTTTTGTTATGACAGAAAAATACCGATTACCTCAAAGCAACATGTACCCTGAACTTACATATTGTGACTATAAATGTATTCATACATCTAACACTAGCACTTGTTAGTTATATCCTCCTTTACTCTCAATGTTTCTTGTTTTTTCTTTCTCATGTACCTAGTATGTGATATTTTTCGGTATTATTTAGTATCCAAATGGCTCAAGTCAAGAAGTAGTGTACACTACCGGGTTATCAGCTAGTCCTAAACTCTTCACCAAAACCATCCCGATGAAAATGTCTTGAAAACATTGTGGATATAGGAGAAAATGATGATAACCAGCATTTTTTCCTTTTCCTTCAATGTTTTCTAATTTTTCAATGCAAAATCCCCTACTTGAGACATATTTAATCTGCCGTCTGCACAATGCTTTCAAATTAGACAAGTCCAAAATTTTGTCGTCTGGTAAAGAGTTAACTCTTTACCAGATGACAAAATTACAGACTGGTCCAAATTGAAAGCATTTGTAGACGACAAAACTAATGTGACTCAAAAATCAAAATTTGTTCTGGGAAGAGTGAAAAACATTGTGGGAAAAGGAGAAAATGCTGGTTACCAGCATTTTCTCTTTTTCCCACAAGGTTTTCAAAAGGCTTCTTTCTGAGAGTCGTGAAAACCCGGGATTGTTTGGTAAAGAGTTAATCAACATACAAAACTATTTGATGTGACATCATAAACTCTCAATACATTATATGTATACATCAAATAAAATAAATTATGTACAAAAGATACAATAACTGTACAGAATATTCAGAGTGGTACTGACTATCCTTTGTTTTTCTTTTTAAGTGTTTTTTAAAGGCAGAGCTTAAGATCAGGCCGTACAAAATATGCAGTATGATCCTTGGTCTACACTGTCCTGTATGTCCAAGAGTCTTTGACAAAACAAGCTTCAAAAATGCACTTTCTTCTGCACTGCAGGGCTTTTTTTTTTCATTTAGCAACTTATAAATGGAGTAAAAATAAAGGGAAGTAACTCAATAACTAGATATAATATGCGGTTACTAACCTTGTATACTCTACTCCTCAAAATAAAATTTATTCAGAAATTACCTCACACACAATTTTTTAAGTTTGCTACAGACCAATTTTGAAAACAGTGTAGCCAAAAGAGAAATACTACAGTTTGCAACAAGCATTCTCCTCTTTTGCCTCCATAGTAAATAAAATGCTGTTCATGTTCATTTTTCATGGATCTTTTTGATTTTGTTTGTATAAAATTTGTTTCAGGTGCTAAAAAAAATTGAGCTGTGCTCGGCAAAAAGGGAGCTTAATGCATCTGCAAAAAGTATCAACCCAGGTCAGCCAGAGCGGACTGACCTGGGCCAAAACTTCTTGCTTTTAGTCAATTTTCTGCATGTCCAAGGACCATTCTACCTCAGGATTGAGTCATTTGTTAGAGAAAATGGATATGATCGATTCATAATTATATGATGACTTGCATGGTATATGTATAATGCATCACGGGGATGCATTGAGTCCTTTTTACCAGAACATGGCTCATCCGAAACATTTTCATAAACATTTTCATACTTCAAACTTATGGTCTAGACAATACCTGACTAAAATATTCCCACCAACATAAAAAATCACAGTAATATTTATTATAAACTTTTTTGAAATACGAGATACCAACAATAATACACTTAATGCATCAAACAAAGAAATGTACACATTGAAATTTTATTTCAATTTTTTTTCACAATTACTAAATATTTACAATCTCGACCAATTTCCCCTTCACTTCACTTGGACTTCACAAAATCTAGGATAAGCCAGTTACATATATTTCCCTTGATTGCTCTCCAAAATTGGTGAAATTTACACCTTTACCACCAATGACGACTTTTAACGACCCTGAAAAAGAAGCCTTTTGAAAAAATTGTGGGAAAAGGAGAAAATGCTGGTAACCAGCATTTTCTCCTTTTCCCAAAAAGTTTTCTACCCTATAAAAAAAAAAAATTAAGTCATTTGAACCACTATGAAATTGTCGTCTGCAAATACTTTCAATTTGGATAGGTCTAAAATTTTGCCGTGTGGAAAAGGGTTAATTCATTCCTGCAGACAATTATTGGTGTCTTGTAGCAGCCCCTTTTTGCAATCATTGTGGCACAACAAGAAATTGCTGTCATGAGCAATCTCTGCTTTTGCTACAATTTCTTTACAATACTCATTAATCAAAAAGAGTGCTCTAAATTATCTATACTTTTTTCCAGAAGGTCATAAGTCAAGCAATAAACTAGAGCTAACTAGAGATAACCAGAGCTCCAGATAAGATGGAGTAATGGTATTTTAATCCATTTTATTTCTCTTTAAAACCCTATGTTGTGGGTACTCATTAGAATCGTCTCGACGAGACAATTCTAATGAGTACCCACAACATGGGGTTTAGTGGAGAATTAATTAATATTTTCAATTTTGGAATCAAAATCACTCCCTCTATCTGGAGCTCTGGATAACAGCACATGACATCTCTTGTCACTATCTTTAGAATTATCCAAGGGAAATGGTCTTAACAACAACATTTTCTATCCTAATTATTTTCAAACAAGCAGAACATCTCTGAAAAGTTCAGTGATATATACACCTGAGGATAAAATGATTACAGTTTAGTAACCATGGCAACAATAATACAATAAAAAAACTTGGTAACCATGGTAACAATGTTTAAAAAAGTCAGTATAAGTACTGTTGCAATAAGGAAACAAAGTAAATGTTTTGTAGGCAGAGCAAGAAGGTTGTTTATCAACCATTGCATAATAAAAAGAAATTACAGTATCCATGGTAATAATGCTACAGTAAGAAAGTTGTGACCTATGGTAATGAAAGACATCTTCCTGACCATGACAAGAAATATATTTAGGTCTTGTAGCCATCACAGCAAGCAGGGAAAAAAAAGAAATGATAGTGACAGCAATGTAGCACCACGAGTCTAGCAACCATGGCAACATAGCTTCAGTAGTTAGAGATCTTTTAGTTATAATAATAACACATATAGTTAAGTTTAGTAACCATTGGTAACATTTTGTAAGAAAGCTGCATGACTCTGGTTGCAAAAATGCTGCTAGGAAATTAAGTGACCATGGTAAAAAGCTCAGTGTAGTAAAAAGCTCAGAAGTACACTGACCATGGTCTACAAGGTTAGTGTGGCAAAGTTTCATAACCATGGTAACAAGGATGCTTTTTTAGAAAGTTTGCTGACAACAGTAACAAAGTTATTGTATGTAAGACGGTTGAGTGACCAAGGTAATATTGATACTGTGAGAAAGTCTGGTGACCATGGTAACAAGGATTCTGTGGTAAGGTTTAGAGCCTAAATCTTATGAAATTTTGTGCCATTGTAATCAGGCAACTATTACAAAGATTTCTGTATCAAAAATGGGGGAATCAGTAAATATGGCAATACATGAATAAGAATTACATTTTAGAACATGGAGGATTATTCAGCAAATTCTAAAGTACAAAATGAAAATCAAAGATTCTTTTCCTTAAAGAGCTGCTAACACAAAAGAAAAAAGGCAAACATAGATTTAAAAGGGGGAGAGGGAGATCACACTGCAGTAATCTTCTTATGCAAAAAGAGGAAAAAATGCTGTCTAACAGTCTAAGTTAGACATTACACTTCTGATTGACACAATATTCTGTATAAATGAATTCTGTCTTTTTGTGTGACTGCATGAGTCACTACATTATACCAGACAGAACAACTGGGAATTAACACTTTTCTTCTCAGTCTAGAAACTAAGATATAATTTGATTTTTTCATCCTTAACTCTTTACAAGTATAATTCTTTACAAGCATGCAAAATTTCAAATCTAGCCATATTGACAGTATTTGCAAAAAAAAAATGGCTAAACAAGTGTTATATTTGAACAAAGGTGGAAATAATGTGCTTTCAAAATATTTATTCTGCATGTTACACAAACACTGGATTGTTCGGTATAGGTTTTTTTCTCTTGATTAATACTTTACAATACAATCCCAAGTTGAAACAAACCTACTTTTGAAGGGTCTTTAAAAGACAGATTTAGAAAAAAAAAAAAGGAGAAAATACTGATAACCAGCATTCTCTCCTTTTCCCACTTTGTTTTCTATCCTTTCAACGACTTATTCCATCATCTTATCACTTATTGCAAATGCTTTGAATTTGGACAAGTCTAAAAATTTGTTGTTTGGTAAAGAACTGAAAAAAGTGAGTAAATACTATGTATAACTGGCCAATTCTGATAAACCCTTAGAGTGCCACAGTAATAAAACTGACATCCTCAGAAAGTAAAGAATACCGGTCCTTTAAAATTTAAACACTTTTGCTCATATCCTACAAATATATCAGACACTGAAAATTCAAGCTCAGACTGAACATATTGTGAAGTCTGATCTTTATCTTCAGCATCAGCAAAATAAATCAGACTCGAATTCAACTTGGCCCTCTATGGGTTAACAGCTCATCCTACTTGACAGTAAAAACCCGTTTGATGCTGAAAATTAATCTCTAGGCTAGATAACATAGACGACAAATTAATAGAGACTTATTTCAAAATCTACGCACATTTCAGAGATCTATCTCATCATTACCATACAAGTACCGGTATAACTTTTTACAACCTTATGTTAGACAGTGTTAGAAAACATTGTTGGAAAGGCAGCAAGAATCTGTTAGAAGTAATTTACTGCTTTTCTGGTGTCATTTTCATACCTAAGAATAACACTTTCTATTCTTCAAATTATGTTGTCACAAAAATAACTAAATCATTCAACAGATTTGTTTCATGTTTTAAGAAATGTTTTGATGTGTTTCAAAAATGATAATAATAATTTCCTGCTATAATAATTATATACTGTACATGTATTTAAAAAAAAAAAAAATCCCGAACAGTAAATAAAAGTAAAATAATTAACACTCCCTGCCAAGTGCTCCAGTTAAGTTACCTATATATAATTAAGTTATAAATAGGTGCAGGGAAAAAAACTCTGAAAGTTATGTTTCACACTACACATGGTGAAAATGTGGTCCAATACACTTGTACCTATTTACAGCAACAGCCTAAGTGCCAGACACTGCAGGAAGAACATAATATTTCTGCATAAAAATAGTTGACCAATGAAATGACCAAATCAACATCACATGGGACACATCTGATACAAATTTTGATTGGTCCACTCAGTTTCATGACCTTCATTACTAAATACAACCATGAACAGGTTTTGGAAAATGGCATAGATCAATGAAGATCAGGCTGTGCAGAAAATGCAGTTTTATCTTGGATTTATACTACACCCTTGTTTAACTCTTTACCAAACGACAAAATTATAGACTGGTCCAAACTGAAAGCATTTGCAGACGACGAAATAAATGTGACTGAAAAATTGAAATTTGGTTTGGGAAGGGTAGAAAACATTGTGGTAAAAGGATAAAATGCTGGTTACCAGCATCTTCTCCTTTTTCCACAATGTTTTCATAAGGCTTCTTTCTCAGGGTCGTTAAAAGTCGGGATTGTGTGGTAAAGAGTTAAGTCAAGCCCATAAGACAAACTTTTCAGTGGATTGCATTTTCAACCATCAAAAAAGGTTGATGCTTATATCTGATGCTGAAAAATCAACATGGTGTACAAGATGTCAGTGCTAAGTTATGCAGTCACAGACCAAATTAAATGGACATTGTACAGGTATTTGTATCTAAAATACATCATCTACACTATTCATCATGCATAGCGGCAAGCGTGTAATGTTCAGGAAGAGGATGATATGAAAACGCAATAGATCTCTCTATGTGACTCTGTGTGGACCTTGATTTATTTGGTTCTTCTATTTATGGATGAAGATAATAAACAAGTCTGTAAATGACCAAAGTAAGAATAGCTTTATTCTCTAAGCTGTCTTAGTCAAAGAAGCAGGAAAAATCCCTGCACTGGAAGTAGCTGACAAACATACAGACGGAACTCCAAAACGACAGACAAATCAAACAGGTGACTCCAGTTTACCTCTTACAACCTTTGTGTGTGAGGGTATGAAAAGAAACCAACAAATAATTTCTCATTATGTACATAACAATAAGACACTATCTTCTCATAAATAAAATCCACATCATCAATGTTGATATAAACAAAGTGACAGATAGATGGATGTGTGAAGCCCCTCCCTCAGGATCCCCTTTGTCTTGGTGACGGGGTGGGACCTCTTGTTTGGGTGGGATGTCTGGCCCCAGTCTACCCCCATCTCCATAGGTTGGATCTGAAATAGATAATTATAGCATAAATTGAGTATTTTAACCCTTTACCACACAATCCGGAATTTTAACAACGCTAAGAAAGAAGGCCTTGGAAAGCATTGTTGGAAAAGGAGAAAATGCTGGTAACCAGCATTTTCTCCTTTTCCAACAATGTTTTCTACCCTTCCAAAAACAAACTTCAATTTTTGAGTCAAAGTTATTTTGTTTTCTGCAAATTCTCCTTTTCCCACAATGTTTTCTACCCTTCCCAAAGCAAACTTTAATTTTTGAGTCAAAATTATTTCGTCGTCTGCAAATGCAAATGCTTACAATTTGGAGATGTGTTGTCGTTTGGTTACACTTATTGTGGCTGAACCTGAATTTAATTCCTTATGTGGACAGTGTAGATCATGAACAGACTGCACAGAACCTGCAATCTGATCCCTGATCTACACTATCCACTTCTTAGCCAGATATTCTGTCAAAAAGAGATTTGAGATAATATGCAGTACCTGCTTTGTTTAGTACTGACTTAGAATTTCAATTTTATTTATTTAGCTCTAATCTTTCCATACCATAGACTCCACCAGAAGCTTTTTAGGACAGGGTAGATCAAGATCAGATGGCACGGAACGTGCAGTCTGGTCTCTGATCTACATTGTCCACTGCTATATTCTAGACTATAACCAAACTGTCTCTTGATCTTGCTGACAAAATGAATAATAACCTTTTAGAAAATGCAGTTTATTTATTCAGTAGTGAAAGAGTTAAAACTTGAACTGGCGTTAGAAAACTGATAGAGAGCATAATTATATGCCTAGCAGTGCTGAAAGCCCCAAAACATACTCTTAGTAAATGAAATGTTGCTGTAATGAAACTGAAATACTGTTGGAAGGACAGTTGAAACACCCTTTGTTCCAACAAACAATAACAGGGTACTCCAAAGGAATTGAGAAAGCAAGCACAATCTAGACGGTATATACATAATTTTACTGTAAATACAAGAACAGCACTATATGTTGGGGGTCAGGGCTAGGCAGGAGCTGCTTTTTCCATAAAATTCTGAGTTGAAAAAGAGGCATAACCTGTGTCAAAAATGTTTCTGCCCTTCTGATGTGTGTTCCCTATTTGACAGTTAACAACTCGACCAAGATTTCACAAAACATCTTTCATAAAGATATGAGAAAATATCAAAACTTTTGCATGATAATGATACAGATGAGGGCTTTGACAATTCTTCCACATTTCTTTGAAAACAGCCAAGCTGCTGGTAAAAATTAAAGGATCAAACTTACTGTAGTGCTGATTTCTATCTGGAATCACAATCTCAGTGTTACTTTCATCAGTTCCTGTGGGTACATCTTCATCAAATGCATCCTCCCCACTCCCACTTCCCGACACATAGCTTGTCAAATCCTCGTCGTCATCTAGTGTCACACCATATTGTAGGTTAAAGGTTCCCTTCTTGCTGGACCCACTTCCGTCATATACATAAGGGTCATCTGCTATTTCTAGTGAAGGTTTCAATTTTGGGGTCTTTCTAGTATGTGACTGAAGTGCCTGTTTTAAATAGGGATCAAACTTGTTAACCGTTTTACCAGAGAATCCCAAATTTTTAATGACCCTGAAGAAAGACGGGTTTTGAAAACATTGTTTTCTACCCAATCTAAGACAGAAATCATTGATGTCTATATATGCTTTCAATTTGGTCATGCCTAAAATTTTGTTCTTTGGTACAGAATTAACATACAACTTTTGACACATCTAATGATAGTGGCTTTTATTCACAGGGGGTCACATTCTTTTTTTTTAACCACAGGTGGTTTTGAAAACAGGTTGCTTTTTACCAATGATATTTTTTTCCTTTGAAATATTATATGATAAACTTTTCCTTTCTCAAAAGCAACCAGTTACAGGACAAACACAGTCATCTGCCATGGAGAAGGCATAAACCCCTTACGAGCCCACAGAATTTTAGTTTCCAAATGGAAAAGCATTTGCAGAAAAAAGCAGCTCAAGTAATTGGATTTGCCTTTAGTGTGGATTAAATTGTGAAAAAAGGAGAAACTGCTGGTCACCAGCATTTTTCCTTTTCCAAGAATGTTTTCAAAAGCCTTTTGCCTGATGGTCATTAAAAACATAGGATTGTCTGGTAAAGGGTAACAAGGACAAAAGTATGTACTGATACATGTAATAAATTTTGCCCGTGTACCTTTATGAATGCTTCTTTACTTTTTTTGAAAATTTCATGGGAAATAAGAAAACACTGGTAACAAGCCTTTTGTACTTTTCCCACAATATTTTCTAGCCTTTCGCAGGAAATTCCATAACCCTTAGAGTGCCAAATAAACCAAAAATAAATTTTTAACCTAGAAATACAGCCCAAACAATCACAATTTCAAGGTTGCTTTTTTTCTGCAGAGTATCAGCAAAGCAAACAGTGTAGATCAAAGATCAGGCTGCAAGCTTTAAGCAGCCTGATCTTGATCTATACTGGCCCCAAAGGCAACTATAGTAGTGAAAGATACCTTAAGGGTTAATTTGACACACATTTATTCTGTCATCTTCAACCATTTCAATGAGTATGAGTCTATAATTTTGTTATTTGGTTATGCGTTAAGAGCATCGTTTTTGCTGCAATATTTTTGCAGAGGAATGCTGCAAGATGTAACAAGAGGGCCATGATGGCCCTGAAGTCGCTCATCTGAGTCTTTTGACCTAACATGAACCATTTTCAATCTCTTTTGAGATAGCATGACAAACATTCTACTAAGCTTTTATAATTATTGGACTGAAAATTTGACCTCTAGCATGTACACAAGCTTTTTCTAGAATTTCTCTCAGTGACCTACTTTTAGCCAACCATAGCCAATTTTCCCATTCTAGATATTATCAAAACAAAGATCCTGACTACCTTTCATAAGTATTGGACAGAAAATGTGGCCTATTGAGCATACACAGGCTTTTTTTAAGATTTGACCTACTGACCTAGTTTTTGACCCAACATGACCGATTTTCGAAGTCATCTGAGATGTCATCATGATCAAGACAAACAATCTGACAAAGTTTCATGAGTTTTGGACTGAAAATGTGGCCTCTAGAGCATATACAAGGTTTTTCTAAGATTTGACCTAGTGACATAGTTTTTGACCCAACATGACCCATTTTCGAACTCATCAGAGATATCATCAAGTAAAACATTTTGACCAACTTTCAAAAAATTTGGACTGAAAATGTGTCCTCTAGAGTGTACACAAGGTTTTTCTAAGATTTGACCTTGTGACCTAGTTTTTTGCCTGACATGACCCATTTTCAAACTTGTCCGAGATATCATCAAGACAAACATTCTGACCAAATTTCAAGCGTTTTGGACCAAAAATGTTGCCTATAGAGTGTACACAAGGTTTTTCTAAGATATGACCTAGTGACCTACTTTTTGACCCGACATGACCCATTTTCAAACTCGTCCAAGATATAATAAAGACAAACATTCTGACCAAATTTCAAGAGTATTGGACTGAAAATGGGCCTCTAGAGTGCGCACAAGGTTTTTCTAAGATTTGACCTAGTGACCTAATTTTTGACTCAGCATGAGCCATTTTCCAGCTTGTCAAAGATATCATCAAGAAAAACATTCTGATCAAGTTTCACGAGTATCTGACTGAAAATGTGGCCTCTAGAGTTTGCACAACGTTTTTCTAAGATTTGACCTAGTGACCTAGTTTTTGGCCCAGCATGACCCATTTTCCAAATTGTTCAAGATATTGCCAAGACAAACATTCTGACCAAGTTTCATGAGTATCTGACTGAAAATGTGGCCTCTAGAGTGTACATAAGGCTTTTCTAAGATTTGACCTAGTGACCTAGTTTTTGACCCAACATGACCCATTTTCAAACTCATCTGAGCTATCATCAAGACAAATGTTCTGACCAACTTCCATGAGTATCTGACTGAAAATGTGGCCTCTAGGGCATACACAAGGTTTTTTTAAGATTTGATCTAGTGACCTAGTTTTGGACCCGACATGATCCATTTTCAAACTCGTCCGAGATATCATTAAGACAAACATTCTGACCAACTTTCAAGAGTTTTGGACTGAAAATGTGGCCTCTAGAGCGTACACAAGATTTTTCTAAGATTTGACCTAGTGACCTAGTTTTTGACCCGACCTGACCAATTTTCAAACTAGTCCGATATATCATCAAGACAAACATTCTGACCAAGTTTCATTATTATCTGACTGAAAATGTGGCCTCTAGAGCGTACACAAGGTAAAAGTTGATGACGGACGACACGTAACGCACGACGGACGACGGACACAGCACGATCACAAAAGCTCACCTTGAGCACTTCGTGCTCAGGTGAGCTAAAAAGGTGTCGGCCAGATGTAAGGTGTTATGAAATGTCAGACGACAATAAATACCTCTCTCTCAGTTATATAAAGTCTCATGTACCTGCATCTCAGTGTTACATAATGGTCACCGAATTAATTTGCTAAATATATTCTTTTTCATGCTTAGGGGGATTCATGTGACATATGATTTCAGACATGTGACTGAATAAAACTGATATAACACTTACCATATTGTCCCTATTAATAACCCACAATATGTTGCGCATTACACTAAGTCTTGTACACAGCCTCAAAGTGTACTTGTATATACATACCTCAATTGCATTCTATGCACTAAGTCACAACATTTCTGATTGGCTGAACCAAATTGTTAAACAAATCAGGAACAGTGTTAATTGGAATTATAGAAAAAAAAATCTTGAGAATTGATAAAAATCAGAATGCAATTTAGAAAAGTTTGTGAACACAGGCCTTGATTTAGTAAGAGTTGAAGTTATTATTTGATACCATACGGTATTTTTTGGTATTTCTGTTTGGTGTTTGGATTGTCACATGATACTTTTGCAGTTGATATGCACTGGGGAGAATGAATATCTCTGATCTAAAACCAAAAAATATAACTTACAAAATTTGTCTCCGTAATACTTGTTTTTAAACTTCTGAGTTCGAGATCTAGCGTCAATGACACTTTCACTTCTGGATTGTTCCGAGCTTGGTTGAGGATGTCTCTTTCAGTCATATGACCTTGGTATCTAAAATTAGAAGAAATTTGAATAATTAGCTCTTTACTTAACAATCCAAGTAATACTGACCCCTGAGGAAGAACGCCTTTGAAAACATAGTGGGAAAGGAGAAAATTGTGGTACCCTTTCAAAAATAATCCCACCAATTTGGCCTCATTTAATTTGTTGTCTGCAAATGTTTTAAGGTCTATGGCCCCTAACTCACCGGTAAACATCAGAGTTTTCGTAAAGGCTATTCCGCCAATCTTGGCAGCTTCCGTCTTTTAATATGAGACTCACTAAGCCATCGGTAAATATCATGTAACATCGATGTTTTTATAAAGGCTATTCAGCCAATCTCTGCAGCTTCTGTCTTTTAATATGAGAGTTAGGGGCCGTAGACCTTAAATTCAGAAAAGTCCAATACTTTTTGATAGGACTGAACATGACATTTTTGGTAAAGGGTTATTGCTAATTGAAGTTTCACACAATATAAAAAGTTGTAAGCCAAATGTAAGATGTTACCAACCATCACGCAACAATTATGGTATATCTCTCTATCAGCTTTCAATTCAGAAAAGTCTAATACTTTTTGATGGGGTTGAACATGACAAGTTTTGATACAAGGTTAGTTCCCTAAGTTTCATGCAATTTAAGGATAATCCAGCTTCACAGGTACATTAACTCTTTACCAAACAACCGAATTTAGGGGATAGTCAAAATTGAAAGCATTTGCAGACAAAAAAATAAATGCCACTAAAAATAAAACATTGTAGGAAGAGGAAAAAATGCTGGTTACCAGCATTTTTTCCTTCTTCCACAATGTTTTCAAAGGCTTTCTCTTTTAGGGTTGTTAAAAGTCGGGATTATGTGGTAAAGGGTTAAACAAACTTTTCCTTCCCATAATGCAATTTCATTTCATCCTTCATATTTTTTTCTACCCCAAATAATGTTATTTTTCAGATAAGTACAAAATTCTACCAAGGTGAGGTCTAGCAAATAGATAAATCCACTCAATATCTGATAACTTTACCATGAACCTCAGTTTAAAAACAATACAGAACACGAAGAATGCTATTCTGAAACATTGAAACAGCATTTTATGTGCGACTAGGGAAAACAACACTAAGAAAACTTTTGAAATTTATCTCCCCTTATCACTTCCCTCACTCAATAAAACTAAATGGATCTATGATAAGGTAATAGGCACAGCTTAGAAATGAGAGAAAGAGTTTGTTTTTTTCACAAACATAATAAAGGTAAACATCCTCCAAGTTGATAAATATTTTAACCCTTTACCACACGGCAAAATTTAAGACCTATCCAAATTGAAAGCATTTGCAGACGACAATTTCATAGTGGCTCAAATGACGCAACTTTTCTTTGATAGGGTAGAAAACTTTGTGGGAAATGGAGAAAATGCTGGTTACCAGCATTTTCTCCTTTTCCCACAATGTTTTCAAAAGGCCTCTTTTTTAGGGGCGTCAAAAGGCGTCATTGTGTGGTAATGGGTTAAAACAGTTAACTCTGTACAAAACAACTAAATTCTAGACTTTTCCAAATTGAAAGCATTTGCAGACAACGTAATAAATGTGGCACAAATGATGAATTTTTGCTATGAAATAATAGAAAACATTGTGTAAAAAGGAGAAAATGCTGGTAACCAGCATTTTTTCCTTTTTCCACAATGTTTTCAACAGCTTTCTTTCTCAGGGTCATCAAAATTCGGGATTGTGTCAGAAAGGGTTAACATTGTTTGTGGATTGTATTTCCAGGTGATGCAATGTGTAGTATGACTGCACAGTCCATATACCATCATCATCCATATCAGTATAATAAGTATACAATGTATAAGATGTCTTAAACATTAATTTTAACTTTTCCGAGTTAATTCAAAGAGAGAGTTTGAATGATTGCTAGTCAATAATAAACTTGTAAAGTGCCAAGTTACATACAAACTTGGCAATTCCAGTCAGGAAATAAAGACCCAAGATACAATTGCAATGTAAAGGCTGCTTTTGCACACAATATCTCAGCCGAGCCTGGTAGCGCAGTTGGTAGCATACAGGACTTGAAACCAGGGGTTTGCTGGTTTGAATCCCCAGCTCAGCCAATTTCTTTCTTAGGATTGATGATAGCCATTGCAAGAGGATTCACTCCTCTCTTACTGCTGATCATTGTGACGATGATGGTTGTGTGGGATAGCAGCCAGGACTTGGAAGAATATTTTGGGAACTACTAGAAAAGCATGGATAAGCGCACTGGTAGCCTCAATATAACTGAAATGTTGAAAATGGCATAAGACACCAAACAAATAAGCAAACAAACAGAATATCTCAGCACAGCAGACAGTGTAGATCCACAATCAGACACCACATTCAGTAAATTCTGATCTGAATCTACACTATGTGCAAGGCAACTGTAGTCATGACAGGCCCTCAAAGGTAAACTCTACCAAAGGAGGAAATTTTATACTTGACTATTGAAAGCATTTTGCAGATGACAAATTTAATGTGGTTACTATGATAGGATTTGTCTGCTGGTTACATGCATTTTCTCTTTTTTCGACAATGTTTTTGAAAGTGCATTGACTTAAAAACCCTGGATTTTCTCGTAATGGTTTAACTTTACCAAACGACAAAATTTTAGACTTGTCAAAATTGAAAGCATTAAATTTTGCAGATGACAAAATAAACGTGACTCAAAAATTGAAACTTGACTTTAGAAGAGTAGAAAACATTGTGGGAAAAGGAGAAAATGCTGGTTACCAGCATTTTCTCCTTTTCCCACAATGTTTTCAGAAGGCTTCTTCCTCTGGGTCGTAAAAACCAGGGATTGTTTGGTAAAGATACAACTGCTTAAATCCCAAAATACTCATTCCATCTGTCACTACCTCTTACGTTGCTTTTTATAATGGTTGTAAAATTCTTGAAATAATGAAATCCATGTGGGAGAGAAAATAAATTGCAGAAAAAAATCATTAAAAATCTTGCAGTTTTCTTCCAAGTTTTTAATTACATGTCTCCCTTTTCACCCCTAGACAGCGAAATAAAAAAATGGAAATACCGGTATTCCCTTTGAGAAAAGAAATCCAAATGTTGCAACATCATAGCAGATTTTGGAGCCAATATTTATGAGCACTGTGGACCCAAGATCACAATGCAAACTCTGTGCAGTCTGATCTTGATCTACATTGTCCCAAAAAGCACTAGAAATGCATTGTTTTGGCATACTAAGGGTACACTTTCCTGAAAACTCACTCTTTAAAAACAAGTAATTTTCTCTTTTTAATGCAGACAGCCTAATTCTATCCCCTTTAACCCTTTGCCAAACAATAAAATTTTAGACTTGTCCAAATTAAAAGCATTTGCAGACGAAATATTAGATTTAGCTGAAACGATGGTAATTGTATGTAAAAGAGTAGAAAACCTGTTGGGAAAAGGAAAAAATGCTATTTCCTCCGGGTCGTTAAAACTTGGGATTGTGTGGTTACGAGTTGACCCTCTACTACACAATCCCGAGTTTTAATGGCCCTAAGAAGAAGCCTTTGGAAAACATTGTGGAAAAAAGGGAAAATGCTGGTAACCACAATGTTTTCTACCCTATAAAAGTAAAATTTCATCATTTGGGCCATATTTAAATTGTCCTCGGTTTGGACAAGTCCAAGATTTTGTTATGCAGTAAAGAGTTAAGAATAATTATTCCTTTTTTATTCTACTCATACTAGTTACTTTTTTTAATAGTTTCAGACTAATCAAACACAAGAGGGCCATAAAGGTCCAGTATTGCTCCACTGTTATTAACCCTTTACCAAACGACAAAATTTCTGATTGGTCCAAATTCAAAGCATTTACAGACAACATATTAAATGTGGCTAAAATTATGGAATTTGTGAGTGAAACAGTAGAAAACATTTTGGGAAAAGGATAAAATGCTGGTTACCAGCATTTTCTCCTTTTCCCACAATGTTTCAAAAGGCTTCTTCCCCAGAGTTGTTAAAAGTCGTCATTGTGTGGTAAAGGATTAAAATAGATGTCCTTTACGTGTAACTGGCATCTACAGACACATAAAACTGTAAAAAGTCTGGAGGGCAGTAAAATTTCCGAGAGTAAATAAGCCTAACCCAGAAAAAAGCCATTTCTTTATCACATGCTCTGATGATGGAAATAAATACAAGCAGATCTAATCAAGCAAGTATCATTCATCAAGTATCATGTCAATGAACTTTTATAAAGAGTATAGAATGGAATAGTGTGATTAAAACCTTGGTTTATATTATATACTTCACAACATATCTGAGCATTACTATTAACATCAAAATAAAATATGACTGAAATCTGAATATCTTCTATCCAGAAAAATTTAATACACACATATTATACCAACCAAGTAAGAGTGCAGGATCATAAACAAGGGTGATAAATGGTAACAAACTATCTGTTCTGAGAAAACAGGAGTTATTTCTCTTATAAGGATAAAATCACCCATAGCTTGTTATGACCTATAAACAAGCCAAGACAAAGCAGTGGACACAAGGCCATAACATCCACTCTCTGGCTTTCAACAAGAGGAACTAACTAGGACAAATTTCCTCTCCCTGCTCTACCCAGTCCTTATATGTCATCTGCCTTGAGTGTGTAATTACCTATCTTGAACAGCTCCAAATGAAAAGGAAACAATCATTAACCAAGAGGAAGGCCTTCTACCTGTGACAGACTGATGTACCGAAGAGCAGCTATGCACAGGAAAGGGTCTAAAATATCATTCTTAACTCTAAAGGCGCCTTTCTAACATTCACTTGCCTTTGCAGCCTGTTTAGATCAACATCAGTTGGCAAAATAACCATAGTCTGACATTTGATCTCCTCTATCCACTTTGCTGAGACATTCTGGACAATTATGCAACCTAGAAGTTGCTCTTATTTTGGTTTTATTTCTAGACTGAAAATGTTTGTTGGGTTTAATTATTGACCAGACGATAAACTTTTAGACAGGTCTAATTTGGAAGCATTTGCAGAGAACTCTTCAAACTTAGCTCAAATGATGAAGTTTGTCTATGAAAGGGTAAAAAATCCTGTGGGAAAAGGAGAAAATGCAGGTTACCAGTATTTTCTCCTTCTCTCACAATTTTTTTTTCCCAAAGCCAAAGCCTCCTCAGGGTCGTTGAAACTTGGGATGGTTAAAGAAAAAAATCCTGTAATTATGATATTACAAATTAGACGATATCAAATTCAATACCTCATGAAACTAGTTTGTAGCAGACAACTTCACCTCTTTACCATATGGCTTGCAACACGCGAAAAGGGGCATTCGGACATTTGCGTAAAGTGTCGTCTTGGATCAGCCTGCGCAGTCCGCGCAGGCTAATCTGAGACGGCACTTTACGACTACATTAGATTTTGTGCTACAGTAGACTTGCGCAAAACAGAAAATTACATAAAAACGGAAAGTGTTGTTTCGGATTAGCCTGTGTGGACTGCGCAGGCTGATTCGAGACGACACTATACGCAAATGTCCAAATGACCCTTTTCGCTGCAAGCCATATAATTCAGGGTTTAACAACCCTGAGGAAGAAGCCTTTCGAAAACATTGCAGGAAAAGGAGAAAATGCTGGTAACCAGCATTTTCTCCTTTTCCCAAAATTTTTTCTTCCCTATGAATGACAAAGTTGTGTTTTGAGTAACATTTAATATGTCGTCTGCAATTTTTTTCCATTTTTGACAAGGCTGAAATTTTGTCGCCTGGTAAAGAGTTAGGTTAATGTCAGATAGACAATAATATCTGATTTTGCCTGATACCAATGCTTTTTTTTCATTAGATCTAGCAACACGTATGAGGGCAAGTGACAACAAGAGTGCCGTTGTCACAATATACGCCACCACATGGCTGCTATTTCAAACAGCTAGCTATAGAGACTAAAGCGTTGGAATTTCTAGCACCTGCCTGGGTAGCTCAATGCATACATTGTGTTACTTGTGATCTAAAAGGTTTACGCACAGACTATATGGATAGACAGACGGATGCAAGATGGACTCATTGGTCATTGGCTTTGATTAACCAATAAAAATATGAAGTTTCATGAAATTATGTCCATTAGTTGGAGATATATCGATGAAAAATTAAATTTGACATGAAGCCCCCTTTTTCCAGGACATAGCAATAAATTCCAAAACCATCAGAATATGTGCTAGGTCACATGATCTGTGAAAATTTCATTCAAATCCGTTGAGATATGTCCAGTAATTAAAGAGATATTGGTGAAAAATGAAATATAACATGAAGCCCCCTTTTTCCATGATGCAGCTATGAATTTCAAAACCTTGACAATATGCGCTAGGTCACGCACAGACTGATGGATAGACAGACGGATGCAAGATGGACTCATTTGTCATTGGCTTTGATTAACCAATAAAAATATGAAGCTTCATGAAATTATGTCCATTAGTTGGAGATATATCGATGAAAAATTAAATTTGACATGAAGCCCCCTTTTTCCAGGACATAGCAATAAATTCCAAAACCATCAGAATATGTGCTAGGTCACATGATCTGTGAAAATTTCATTCAAATCCGTTGAGATATGTCCAGTAATTAAAGAGATATTGGTGAAAAATGAAATATAACATGAAGCCCCCTTTTTCCATGATGCAGCTATGAATTTCAAAACCTTGACAATATGCCCTAGGTCACATGATGAGAAACATTCTGTGAAAATTTTACCTAAATCCGTCAAGAAATGTGGGAGGACTTGCGTTAACAAGAAATGGACGTACATACGGATGGACGCAGTTTAAATTTGACATGAAGCCCCCTTTTTCCATAACACGGCTATGAATTGCAAAACCTTGACAATATGCGCTAGATCACATGATGAGAAACATTCTGTGAAAATTTTATCCAAATCCGTCAAGAAATGTGGGAGGACTTGCGTTCACAAGAAATGGAATTAAATATAACATGAAGCCCCCTTTTTCCATGACGCAGCTACAAATCGCAAAACCTTGACAATATGCGCTAGGTCACATGATGAGAAACATTCTGTGAAAATTTTATCCAAATCCGTCAAGAAATGTGGGAGGAGTTGCATTCACAAGAAATGGAATTAAATATAACATGAAGCCCCCTTTTTCCATGACGCAGCTACAAATCGCAAAACCTTGACAATATGCGATAGGTCACATGATGAGAAACATTCTGTGAAAATTTTATCCAAATCCGTCGAGAAATGTGGGAGGAGTTGCATTCACAAGAAATGGATGTAAGTATGGACGAAGGGACAGACGGACGGACGTCCGGACAGACGGAGAAGTTGGCGCCAATATACGTCGCCTCCGGCGGCATATAAAAAGGAGAATTATTTAGAGGAAATAGAAATGAGCCGTGCTTTGTGAAAAGGGGGCTTAATGCATCTGCGCAGTCCGTGCAGGCTGACCATGGCCGAAACTTTTCGCTATTGGTCAATTTTCTGTTTGTCAAAGGATCAATCTACCTCATGATGAAGTCGGTTATTTACAAAAGTGGCTCCTATGGATCCATAATTATGTAATGACTTGGGCTAGTATCATGTATAACGGTGATGCATTAAGCCCCCTTTTGCCAGAGCACGGCTCAAATGTTCCTTCTCAGAGAGACAAACAGAATATGAAAAAAGAAATGCTCCTCTTGTGACAGTGTTTTAACTCTTTACCAAACGACAAAAATTAAGGTTTGTACCACTACGCAGACAACAATGACGTAGACAATGACCAGCACTATGACAATACGTATATGTTTTCTCTGAAAACAAGCAAGCTAAAAATGGACAGATACGGAAAACATAGTGAGTAAAAGAGCAATTGCTTGCACCAAGCAAGTGCTCCTTTTTCCCTATCTTGAAAATATGTCAAACTGCAGAGATGTTTAAAGGCATAACAATCTGGTATTTGGTTAAAACAAGGATAACGAGCTGCGAAAATCACACTATTGTAATATTTACAATAGCACTGCCAGCCCTTGTCATTTGCCACAATATTATCTGCTCATCTTCAACTTGGCCAGATATTCATTCTATCTGACTCTTTACCAGACAAACTTATTGATATAGCAGACAAAAACTAAACGTGACTTAAAGGGTGGCGTTTGTCTTGAAAGTGTAGATGACAACGTGGAGATAGGAGAAAATGCTTGAGATCAGCATTTTCTCCTTCCCGAAAATGTTTTAGAAAAACTGTAAAGCGCAATGCACTACATGTACTTTGTTTGAAAGAGAGTTTTTTCATTATATCATTCATATCATTGCATTTAACCATTTACCATATGACCCCAAGTTTTAATGACCATGTAGAAGGAGGCTCTTGAAAAGAATGTGAGAAAAGAAAAAAATGCTGGTAACCAGTATTTCTTCCTTTTCCCACCTTATTTAGCCACCAGGAGTTATCTGAACTAGTCTTATGCACAAATCACCGCCCAAGCTACATGTCAGCTGCTTTCCAGCATAAACAACACTGAAACATTAGGTAGGGAGAGACAATGGCTTTTATCTATCACTGGGGACTCGTACCTGCACTCTGCAAAACCACAAACCCCGGATTATGAGTCCTGTGCATCACCACTAAGTCATCTTGGATTGACAGTCCTACTTACAAGCCCACTTTCTCAAAAAATCCCCAATTCTGGTGGAACAGTTACCTTTTCAAGCACCCTGATAGGTCAGTGCTTAATTTGTTGACTCAGTTACAAAGATATAGGTGATTTTGTACAGAGAAATGATAAAGTTGACCTCATCAGAGAGGTATGTAATTAACATGTCTCATGTATTTAAATTTGTTGTGAAGGGTAAAACAGTGATAAGAATAACAATATGGGTATTATTGTCCCAATTTTCCAGTTCAATGGTTTCTATAGATGTCAGTGCGACAAGACAGCAAAATATGACAGGTTCGTTAGAACAGGTTCTGTAGAAATAACCTTTTATCTCTTTCTGAGACAATTCTCATCATTTGAGCCATGTTTAAGTCTTTACCAAACAACAAAATGTTTGAGTGGTCCAAATTGAAAGCAGCTGCAGACGACAATTTTAATGTGGCTTAAATAGGGGAAAATGTGTAAGAAAGGGTAGAAAACATTGTGGGAAAGGGAGAAAATGCTGGTAACCTGCATTTTCTCCTTTTCCCACAATGTTTTCAAAAGTTTTTCTTCTTCAGGGTCATTAAAACTTGGGATTGTGTGGCAAAGAGTTAAAAGCGCAGTGCATAGCGTACATTTCTTTCTGAGGATTAATGATAGTCATTATAACAGGATTCATTTCTCTCTCACCACTGATAATTGTTTCAACGATGGTTTTGTGGGAAAGCAGCCAGTGGCTTGGGAAGAATACTGAGTAAAGTACTGGTAATAGAAACTCCAGATTAATTGACAGCATTATGCACACAGAAAATTAAATGCTGCTAAAGTAACTGCCCGTCTTTGAAAGGGTAGAAAACATTGTGGAAAAAGAAGGAAATGCTGGTTACCAGCATTTCCTCCTTTTCCCACAATATTTTCGAAAGCCTACATCCTTCAGGTTGTGAAAACAGGATTGTTTGGTAAAAGGTTGATTGGTCTACAAAATACTTTCCATACTATGGAGACGAGGTGAAAATTTCGTCATCTCGTATAAGTTTAATATAGCTATGGTGGGTCACCTGGCAAGGGTCAAACCAATGGGAAAACAATAAAGCATGGATAAATCGAATAAATAAAAAAATATGCAACAAAATCTATTTCATTACAAAATACTCATATTTGTCACAACATCAGTTCTTTTGGAAAGGGTGATAACAAAGTTGTACTGAACATGTGGTAAGTCCTGCTCTACGAAAAGGGGATCTAAATGCATCTGCCTGCAAAAAGTATCGACCCATGGGTCGAAAGATTTTGCTCTGCATGTCCAAGGACCATGTTATCTCATGTTTCAGTCAGTTGCTGGACAAAATTTATTTTATTGATCCATAATCATGTGATGTCTTGTTTCGTAAAATGCATCATGAAGATGGATTAAGCAATTACCACACAATCCCGAGTTGTAACGACCCAGGGAAGTAAGACTTTTGAAAACATTATGTGGGTAAAGGAGAAAATGCTGGTAACCAGCACTTTTTCTTTTTCCCACAATATTTTCTTATGTTTCATTAACAAATCCAATCATTTGAGGCACATATAATTTGTCGTCTGCAAATGCTTTAAATTTGGACCAGTCTAAAATTTTGTCGTGTTAAAGTCCCTTTAAAAAAACACAACCACTGGCAGAACAAAGAGTTTGAGGCCACTTTCATTCCCTGTCAATCTCTCTCTCTCTGATCATTCACTCAGAAACTCACTTTGATCTAACACAGGTCTGCAGAAACTCTCGCAGAATCAGACTTCAAAGTGCGAAAGCAGACAATAGAGTGCATAACCAGACTGCACAGCGCTGCACTTTTCTTTAATCATGGAACCCTTCAGTCTTCACCAAACACTAACCAGTCTGTGCTTTAACCCTTTACCAAACAACAAAATGTCAGACTTGTCAAAATTGAAAGCATTATGCAGATGCCAAAGCAAATGTTACACAAAAACTGAGTTTTTTTCTTGGTAGGATAGAAAACAAGGTGGGAAAAAAGGGGAAATGCTGGTGACCAGCATTTTCTTCTTTTCAAAAGCCTTCTTCTCAAGGGTCAATAAATGGGATTGTTTGGTACAGGATCAACAACACAAAGAAAGAAAGCTTTTGAAAACAATGTGGAAAAAAGGAGAAAATGCTGGTAAACCAGCATTTTCTCCTTTTCCCCCACAATGTTTTCTGCCCTTTTTGTTGATAAATCCTGCTATAATTCTGACAACATTTAACATGGTATCTGCAAATGCTTTCTGATTGGGCAGGTCTAAAATTTTGTTGTCTGGTACAGAGTGAAAGCAGCTTTATGTAGAAATTAACTCTTTACCAAACAATCCTGGGTTTTAATGACCCTAATGGAAAGAAGCCTTTTGAAAACATGGTGGAACAAGAGCGGCAAATTGTCGCAAGATATGCCCGTCCCACCGCCAGTTGTCAAGGGGGTATAATAATCGTAAAGGGCAGGTAATGCAACAAACATGTTTACCAAGTCTCAAGTCAATTTGACTTGAGGTGACAAAGTTCCATTCCAGACAAGCAAGAAATACTGTAAAAATGAAGATCAAAGTGGAATTACTCGAAATCCGCACTAGGTAGAGTTATTGTTCTTGCGCACTGTACTCCGTAATATTGCAACAAACATGCATACCAAGTTTCAAGTCAGTCTGACTTGAGATGACAAAGTTATATTCTGGACAAGCAGAAAATGCTATAAAAATGACGATCAAAGGGAAATAACTCAGACAGCATGAGATAGAGTTATTGTTCTTTCGCACTGCACTCTGTATTATTGCAACAAACACACGTCAAGTTTCAAGTCAATCTGACTGGAGATTACAAAATTATGCTCCGGACAAGCAGAAAATGCTGTAAAAAATGACTATCAAATGGAAATAACTCAAAGACAGCACGAGATAGAGTTATGGTTCTTTCGCACTGCAATCCATATTATTGCAAAAAACACAAATACCAAGTTTCAAGTCAATCGGACTGGAGATGACAGAGTTATATTCCAGACAAACAGAAAATGCTGAAAAAATGACGGTCAAAGGGAAATAACTCAAAGACAGCACGAGGTAGAGTTATGGTTCTTTCGCAATGCACTCCGTATTATTGCAACAGACACACATGCCAAGTTTCAAGTCGATCAGACTAGAGATAACAAAGTTATGCTCCGGACAAGCAGAAAATGCTGTAAAAATGACAAAGGGAAATACCTCAAAAACAGCACGAAGTACAGTTATGGTTCTTTCACACTGCACTCTGTATTATTGCAACAAACACATATACCAAGTTTCAAGTCAATCGGACTGGAGATGACAAAGTTATATTCCGGACAAGCAGAAAATGTTGTAAAAATGACGATCAAAGGGAAATAACTCAAAGACAGCACGAGGTAGAGTTATGGTTCTTTCGCACTGCACTCCGTATTATTGCAACAAACACACATGCCAAGTTTCAAGTCAATCGGACTGGAGATGACAAAGTTATGCTCCGGACAAGCAGAAAATGCTGTAAAAAATGACTATCAAAGAGAAATAACTGAAAGACAGCATGAGGTAGAGTTATGGTTCTTTCGCACTGCACTCTGTATTATTGCAGCTAACACACATGCCAAGTTTCAAGTCAATCGGACTGGAGATGACAAAATTATGTTCCGGACAAGCAGAAAATGCTGTAAAAATGAAGATCAAAGGGAAATAACTCAAAGACAGCACGAGGTAGAGTTATGGTTCTTTTGCACTGCACTCCGTATTATTGCAACAAACACACATGCCAAGTTCCAAGTCAATCGGACTGGAGATGACAAAATTATGCTCCGGACAAGCAGAAAATGCTGTAAAAATGATGATCAAAGGGAAATAACTCAAAGACAGCACAAGGTAGAGTTATGGTTCTTTTGCACTGCACTCCGTATAATTGCAACAAACACACATGCCAAGTTTCAAGTCAATCGGACTGGAGATGACAAAGTTATGCTCCGGACAATCAGAAAATGCTGTAAAAATGACGATCAAAGGAAAATAATTCAAAGACAGCACGAGGTAGAGTTATGGTTCTTTCGCACTGCACTCCGTATTATTGCAACAAACACACATGCCAAGTTTCAAGTCAATCGGACTGGAGATGACAAAGTTATGCTCCAGACAAAAACTGGACGCCGCCTGCCAACCCACCCGCCCGCCCGCCATGGGTGATCCCATAATACGTCCCGTCTTCGACGAGCGTATAATAACTCAAAAATTAAGCAAGCAAGAGTTATGATTTATTTGCACTGCACACCCCCTTAATGAGATCTATCCACCCAGGAAGTTTCATAACAGTAGCTAGCATAGTTTTGGAGATATGCTTTGGACAAAATTCAAGTATGAATATAAACAAAGGGAAATAACTCAAAAATTAAGTAAGCAAGAGTTATGATTCCTGTGCACTGCACTCCCCCTTGATAAGATCTATCCACCCATGAAGTTTCATAACCTTAGCTAGTATAGTCTTGGAGATATGCTCCGGACAAAATTCAAGTATGAAAAACAACAAAGGGCAATAACTCAAAAATTAAGGAAGCAAGAGTTATGATTCCTGTGCACACTGCACTCCCCCTTGATGAGATCTATCCACCCATGAAGTTTCATAACCATAGCTAGTATAGTTTTGGAGATGTGCTCCGGACAAAGAATGGGGACGCCGCCAGCCCGCCACGGGTGATCCTATAATACGTACCATCTTCGACGGGCGTATAAAAAGGAGAAAATACTGGTAACCAGCATTTTCTCCTTTTCCCATAATGTTTTTGTTTTCTACTCTATGAAGGACAAATTCCAGCATTTGAGCCATCTTTAATTCGTCGTCTGCAAATGCTTTCAATTTGGACCAGTCTAAAATTTTGTTGTTTGTTAAAGAGTTAAACTATGTAGTGCTAAATCAGATGAAATGTTCACAGGCTCAGTGTGTACCAAAGATGATATTGTATTTCACAATTGTATTTTGTCAGAATATCTGGGAAAGAAGCAGAGAGTATAGATCCAACTGATCAGACAGTACATTCTGTACAGTCTGATCTTGCTCTACACTATCTTTATAGGTAATTAAATCCAGGTTCAGCCTTGCAGGGGTTAATGTCAATAACTTTTAACTACATGAAAGAGACTTGCAGCCGGAAAATTTGAAAAATAACCCTGCAAAAAAGGAATAATCAATACGAAATTGAATTACTCTTTGACCTCTTAAGTGCTGGACCTGGCTTAAGTTGCTTTTGCTAACAATGTAGATCAAGATCAGATTGCACAAATATGTATTCTTTACATTGTTGGCTTTGCTGAGACATCCTAAGAGCAACATTGGTATTTCAAATACTGTACATGTCTTTTAGGTCATATTTCTAGACAAACAGAGCACTGCATGTGGATGCTAACACAAGAGCACCACATGTGGGTGCCAACACGTGACTGAAGATGCTTTCAGAAATGTTTCAGTAACATCAAGTGGGACAGAACACCTAATAGTGTGTCTCTGGATTGTCTAAACCCTTCACCATATAACCCCGTAATTCAAGCTGCCTCAACTATTTACTGGAGGACAAAATTTTAGACCCATCCAAATTCAAAGCATTTGCAGACGTCAATTTCAGTGTGGCTCAAATGATGAAACTTGCCTTTAATTAAGTAGAAAACATTATGGGAAAAGGAGAAAATGTTGGTTAACAGCATTTTCTCTTTTCCCTACTATGTTTTCTAAAGGCTTCTTCCTAGGGGTTGTTAAAAGTCGGCATTGTGTGGTAAAGAGTTAAACAAAAAGGCTTTAAATAATGATTTTGGTAACTAGTATTTTCTCCTTTTCCCACAGTGTTTCCTACCCTTCAAAGATATATCCAATCAGCTGAGCTACATTCAAATTTTTTGTCACGAAAACTTTTAATTATAAGTTAACCCTTTCCCAAACAACAAAATTTAGACCCTTCCAAGTTGAAAGCATCTGCAGACAACAAACCAAAATGTGGTACAAATAAATTAAAGTTCTTAAGTAGGGTAGAAAACATTGTGGGAAAAGTAGAAAATGCTGGTTACCAGCATTTTCTACTTTTCCCACAATTTTTTCAAAAGGCCTTTACCTTAGGGTCATTAAAACCCAGGATTGTTTGGTAAAGGGTTAAGTTAATAATTTTGTCTACTGGTAAAAGGTGAAAGGGTAAACTTTACTCCTCAGTCTTATTCCATAACAGCTGTACAGAATGCACTAGAAATGTTAAAGTGTAATAATTTATGGTGAAACTAAAGAATATGCACATGTTCACTATCCCCATCCCTTCTTTCAAATTACCCATGTCTATTTACCAGACCGCAAAATTTGAAATATGAATGATGGGATTGTTCCAACCTTGTTTGACAGGGTAGAAAAGACTGTTGGAAAAGAAGAAAATTGTTGGACAATTGTCCCCCCCCCCCTTTTTTTTTTCAAAAATGTTTCAAAAATACTAAGTATTCTTTTTCATTCAAAGTCGTAAATGATTGGAGCATTTGATACAGGGTTAAAACCCTCCTTCTGACAAACATAAGTATTTCCTTTTTTTCCGCAACTTGTTTGAATACAAATACAATTTTTAAGACCCTCTGGAGTACTCAACTGAAGAAAATTTTGTAGGAAAAGGAGCATTTGCTCATTACACAAAACTGATCTTCTTCCCAAAAAGTTTTCCATACAGTTGAAAACTGTTTTCCTTTCCTTTGAATACCTCTCCTTTGTTTTTGATGTACTAGTAAGAAATAATATCTGAAAACAGGACAAAATTTCATTCAATAATATGTTGATTGATTGATTGTTTGGTGTTTAACCCCGTTTTCCACATTATTTCAGTCATATCGCGGCAGCGAGTGCACCTATCCATGCTTTCCAGGAGTCTCTTTCACCAGTACACTGCACAATTTTCTTTCCAAGCCACTGGCTGCTTTCCCACATGACTGTCATCGAGACAATGGTCAGCGGTTGGAGAAGAAAGAACCCTGTTGCAATGACTATCATCAATCGTCAGAAAGAAACTGACTGAGCCAGGGATCAAACCCACGACCCCCTGTTCTCAAGTCCTGCACGCTACCAACTGAGCTCCCAGGGCTCAGCCCAGTAACATGTACTAGTTTTCTTTTTTCAACTCAAAGTCTACCAAACAAACTGTTTTAGTTTTTCACTTATCCTGAGGTAGATGGCTTTTGAAAAAGTTTGGGAAAAGGACATTTCTCCTCTGAAAACCAAATTTTCTTTTCTTTCATAGACAAATCTCATTATTTGAAATATATGAGTCTGCAAATGCTTTTAACTTGGATACACATAAATTTGTGTGTTCTGGGAAAGAGTTAACCTTTTACCACAAAATCCAGAGTTTAAAACAACTCTAAAGAAGAAGGAGTTAAAAACAATGTGGGAAAAGGAGAAAATGCTGGTAACCAGCATTTTCTCCTTTTTCTTACAATGTTTTCTACCTTTTCTATGACAAATTTCATCATATGAGCCACATTTTATTTTTCAATTGCAAATGCTCTCAATTTAGGCAAGTCTAGAAGTTTGTGGTCTAGGAATGGGTCACACTGTTTTCCTCACCCTGCAACACAAATTGAAAGTGTCTCAACAGCGGACAGGATAGGTGCTAGAAAATTTCAGAAGAGTATCTATCTGGAGAACTGTTTAACAACACTGGAAGTGAAAAGTGTCGTTTTTTTTTTTAAAGATAAGCATAATATGCTATAAGTAATGATTGCTCATATTCCCGCAGTGTATTATTTAAGCCCAAATAGCAGCCATTAGTAAACAATGCAGATTTCAAAAGCATTCAAATTTAAAATCATACCATTTAAAGGATAGAAATTATTGGGAAGATGATAATCTGTTATTGTACCGTTGGTCTAAGTGTTAGTAGCTAACAGAAAAATTCTAAAAATAGGTCAGAAGTTGCCAGGTCACGGGTTTTAAAATTATGTAAATATTTTAATTCTAGCTATGCCTATGTTATTGACCAGTCACAAACTACAATACTATTTATTCATTCCATACATATACAAAGAAGTACATGTAGGTCAAAAGGCAGCTTAAACAGCTTCAGAGAAAAAAAATCTATATAAAAGAGGGGAAGAAAAAATGTATCTTTTCAGTTCACACTGCATTTATCTTTCAATAAACATTTTAATGCCTTCATCAAAATCTGATATGCCTATCTAAATTGAAACATAACTTCAACTCTATATAACCCAGCTGGGTGCATTGCTTGCATTTTCCATTGCAAAAATATTTCTCCATTTACACACACACAAAAAAGCCTGACAGACTTATCAGCTTTTTCTGTGAAAGAAAGTTTTATGTTTTAACTCTTTACCCAGTGACAAAACTTAACCCTTGTCCTGCTAAATAAAAGAAATGAAACCGATAGTAAAAATCCAAATATTGCTGTTTGAAAGGTATTTTTGGAGGAAATATATCTCCTTATCGGACAGTGTAGATCCAAGATCAGACTGCACGTTCTGTGCAGTCTGATCTTTATCTATGCTGTCCGCAAAAGGTCAGTGAGTCACGCTTAACAGTTTAAGGTTTAAGACTCACCAATGTTCGAAGCATTTGCAGACAAAAATGAAAACTGGCTCAAATGGGGGCTGGGATTTGTTGTTGAAAAGGTTGAAAACATAAATGGAAAGGGAGAAAATGCTGGTTACCAGTGTTGAATCAAGATCTGCACAAAGTAGTTTCTCTGTTAGCCCGAAAATTTTTCATAGACAGCCTGCATAAAATGAGAGTGGTCATCTGCAATTGGGAATGTGGTCGTAACATGATAATTTCTATTGAGATAGTTTCCATGCATTATGCCTACTTCTCTCCTGTAGATCATAATTATGTTTACAGGCATTCACAGTTATCCTTGGACAATAATTACAAGTATTTATTATTATATGGCAAATCATTGATTGATTGATTGATTGACCAACCGACTGACAGACTGATTTGTGTTTTAGACCGATTTCAACTTTCTTACAGCCATTACAGCCACTCAACTATGTGTATGTCCTGGGTTCCACTAGTACTAGACTATGGCTCTGAAGTGTCTTGCTCAAGAACACACCCACGAAAAACTAAGTACAGGACATTGATAGCGGATCAAACCCAGGGCCTCCAGGTTACGAATCCTATCCTTACCACTGAGCCAAGCAGGATCCCGTAAGGTAAATCAAAACAACAGTTTACCTACAGGATGCAAAACACTTGACCTGCTGTAATTCAATGAAGAAGAGGTAACCAAAATATTGTATACAGTTAGCCTAAAATGCACTGACCCTTTACCAAACATTCCCATGTCTAAACAACCCTTAGCAAGAAGGCTTTTAATACCATTGTGGGAAAAGGAGAAAATGTTGATAACCAGCATTTTCTCCTTTTCCCACAATTTTTTTCTGCCCTATCAAAGACAAATCCTTTGATCTGAGCTATACCTAACATGCAATCTGCAAACAACGGCTTTCAATCTGCAGAAGTCTAAAACTTTTGTTCTTTGGTAAGGAGTTGACCCTTACACTGCCTGTCAGAACTTTGAATTCTTAATCAGACTGGGTAAATCAAGCTCAGACTGCAAAGAATATCTGCTATGTTGACACAAGCTGGCAAAAGGTTTCATTTACTCACTTCTACTTGTCACTTTCCTTGAATATGCAAGAGAGATGCAGTCAGCAAACTCAAATTATTTGTCAAGAGTTTCCTGGAACATGCCTGTATTTGGTGATATTTGGTGAATAAATCTCAGCATCTTGGATAAGCAGACTAGGCTGAGACAGTCTCTGTCTCTCACATCAATGAAAACACATCAAATTAGATCAAAATAAAATCATTTCTGCAGAATGCATCCCCCTTCTGTGTGTATAAATTGTAACAGGTTCCCTCCAGTTTGAATAACCAGTCTTCACCCTTATCCTGCCGTTTGTGACCATGAATGACTTTTTCAGAGGGTGTACAGCAAGATCAGCCTGCACATACGTGCAGGCTGATCTTGCTCTACACCCTCTGCTGCTTTATCGGTACATTGTGTCATATAAGCCCAGCCCAATGTATGTACATATAGCAAAATACTTTTTTTGTATTAGTCAACAGTTTTTATTCGCTAGGATAAGGGTTAATTTATTACACTCCCTTCCTCCTGCAGAGCTTTCACTTAACTCTTTACCAAACGAAAAAATTTTAGACATGTCCAAATTGAAAGAATTTGCAGATGACAAAATAAACATGACTCAAAAATTGAAACTTGACTTTAGAAGAATAGAAAACATTGTGGGAAAAGGAGAAAATGCTGGCTGCCAGCATTTTCTCCTTTTCCCGCAATGTTTTCAGAAGGCTTCTTCCTCTGGGTCGTAAAAACCAGGGATTGTTTGGTAAAGGGTTAAATTCATGTTTTTGTACCAGACAACAAAATTTCTGATTCATCCAAGTTGTCAGACGACAAATTAAATGCGGCTCAAATAATTGGATCTGTCTTTGAAAGAATAATAAACTGAGAACGTTGTTGGAAATGACGGAATGCTGGTGACAAGCATTTACTTAATCAATTGGTTATTATCATTTTCTTCTTTTCCCACAATGTTTTCAAAAGCCTTTTTCCCTCAAGGTCATAAAAACAAAACAGTATGATAAAGGGTCAATTCATTCTAATGAAATCAGGGATCCTATATATACATACATAATTATGTGTATATACGATCCCTGATGAAATAGAGCAATGAAATTATCGTGATTTTGAGACATTTTCAAAAGGCAGAAAATCAATCTAAATAATTTGGACAGGGTATATTGGTGATCAAAGTGAAGTTCCTTTGCAGCCTGACCTTGAATTCCAGTCCTATAACCCTTTGCCAGACGACAAAATTTTAGCCTTGTCCCAATTCAAAGCATTTACAGACGACAATTTCAATGTGGCTCAAATGGTGCAATTTTTCTTTGATACGGTAGAAAACATTGTGGGAAAAGGAGAAAATGCTGGTTACCAGCATTTTCTCCTCTTCTCACAATGTTTTCAGAAGGCTTCTTTCACAGGGTCGTGGAAACCCGGGATTTTTGGTACAGGTTTAAGTAGCTAAAGCATGCTTAGAACTCAATATCAAAAACAAAATTACAAAAGGCAAGAAAATAGAAAACATCAGCCTAAGTCAATTATCTATTTTCTTGGACTAATTTGCAGACAACATTAGGTTTCATAACCACAGAAAGACAAGGCATGCAATTCTGCCATTACATGCAGCCAAAAATTTCAGTTTCCTTGTAACATAATCAAAGGACCAAAAGTATTCAGAGTAGTTGAATGTCCATTCTAACTTGACCATAATTAGAGTGCCCAGAAACTGAAATGGACGTAAACCCTTTACCACACAATCCCAACTGTTAATGACCCTGAGGAAGAAGCCTTTCGAAAACATTGTTAGAAAAGGAGAAAATGCTGGTTACCAGCATTTTCTCCTTTTCCCACAAAGTTTTCTTACCTATTAAGGACAAATTTTGTCATCTTGGCCTCCTTTGTCATCTGCGAATGCTTTCAATTTGGACCAGTTTAAAGTTTTGTCCTTTGGTGAAAAGTTAACTCTTTCAGTGCCAAATATAAAAACCCTACATCTCTTGACTGCTGAAAATAGAAAAATTAATTGAAAGTCTGACGGATCTTTAAACAAGCAGAATGGAACAGATCAAAGATCAGGCTGAACATTTTATAGTCTCATTTTGATCTAGTATATCATCTGCAAAAGCCTCTGATGTTGTCTGTAGTGCTTAACCCTTTCCCAAACAATCCCTGGTTTTCACGACCCTAAAAAAGAAGCCTTTTGAAAACATTGTGGGAAAAGGAAAAAATGCTGGTAACCAGCCTTTTCTCCTTTTCCCACAATGTTTTCTACCCTCCCAGAACAAATTTCAATTTTTGAGTCTCGTTATGTTTGTCGTCTCCAAATGCTTTCAATTTGGACCAGTCTAACATTCTGTCGTTTGGTAAAGAGTTAAAGGGTTAAACTCATCCTGCAGACTACTACCCATTCAAAGTCAAACCCCATAATTTCAGCCATGTTTAATTTTCTACAAATTCTTTCAACTTGTACCAGTCTAAAATTCTGTTGAGTAGTAAA
Organism: Hippopus hippopus; assembly: GCA_946811185.2. Classification (NCBI taxonomy): domain Eukaryota; kingdom Metazoa; phylum Mollusca; class Bivalvia; order Cardiida; family Cardiidae; genus Hippopus; species Hippopus hippopus. The sequence continues at coordinate 17,360,516 of OX328110.1, read as the reverse complement.
GAGTTAATCTGAAATTACTCAAAAACAGTCTATAAAGATAAGATTCTAAGATCATCTATAAGCTGAAACCAACTTGTTTTTCACATTCTTTGAAATATCACTAATGTTACACCCACAATAAAAGTCAGGAAATATCACAGAAAACAGAAAATAGTTCCCCTGTATAGAAACTGTATCTCTTTCTGTCATGCTAAGTACATTTGGACCTATCTTTACTGTTAAAATACCAAATAAATGAGCTATGCTCTGTGAAAATAGGGTTTAATACATCTGTAAAAGGTATCGATCCATGTAAGCCTGTGCAGCCAACACAGGCTGACCTGAACTGAAACCTTTTGCTGTGGGTCAATTTTTTTGGACCTTTTCAATTAGGAATAACAGCCAAAATCTTCAAGAATGTTTTAGCTAATACATAGAACAAAGCACTGGACAGTGTAGATCTGTGCAGGACAATCCTAATCTACTCTGCCAGCAATGTTTCCTACCCTTTCAATGACACATCCAATCTTTCAAGCCATGTTTAATAGTTTTGTCATCTGTAAGTGCTTTCAATCTGGATGAGTTTAATTTTGTTGTTTGGTAAAGAGCTGAAGTATAAAATGCAGTACTATGTACTATTCAACTGGAGTCTGAGTCGCTTTTTAAAAATATTATCAACAACAGAGGCAGTGGTGGTTAACCACATTATTTTGATGACTTTGCACTTCATCTATGTACCCTGGAATTATTTGACAAAAAATCTCTTTCAAATAACTCTTTAACAAGCAACAAAAATTTAGACTTGTCCACAGTGAAGCATTTGCAGACGACAAAATAAAAACGACTCAAAGGATGGGATTTGTTTTCAAAGGGGTAGAAAACATTGCTGGGAATGGAGAAAATGCTGGTTACTAGCATTTTCTCCTTTTCCCACAATGTTTTCAAAAACCACTTTCTTCAGGGTTGTGAAAAGTCAAAATTGCACGGTTAAGGGTTAAATACCAAACAATTCTGTATTTGAAACATCTTGAAGAAAAAAGCTTTCTAAAAAACTGTGAGAAAATGATGGTAATCAGCATTTTTTCTTTTCAAACCATATCTTCAACCCTTGCATAACCGAATCCCATCTTATAGACCATTGTTGTCTGCTAATACTTTGAATATGGACAGGTCTAAAGTTTTGCTGTCTGGTAAAAAGAGACCATCATCATGGTATTTAATCACAACTTATTTCATTTTGTATCCAAGTTTAGTTTTATGCCAACAAAGCCAAAGAGGTAAAAGGATACGTTTCAAAAGGGGTGGGTACTTACTGAATACCATTTATGGTACTTCCTGCAAAGCCGAAGAAATTGCTGGGTAGGTAGGCTCATGGAGGGGCCGGGGGTTCTAGGGGCCATTTTTAAGGGATCATACGGTATTTTCTTTTATAAATTTAAAGAACAAACTAAAAGGTTCAAGTCATTAGCCCATTTTATGGTCTGTATAGAGTGTCAAACACCTTCTTTTGAACCTGGTTTTATGTGCAGAACACATGCACTCAGATTGAAGATTGATTGCACAAAAATCGACAGACCCATACTTCAGAACAAATCCCCCAGGACAACAAATAGGTGCAGTTTTTATGCAATGCATTTCACCTATAATTCTTTACCACTGACGAAAAAATTGTAGACTTGCCCAAATTGAATGCATTAAAATGCAGATGACAAAAAAATAAATTAATGTGGCTCAAAGTTTGAAATTTGTTTCTGAACGGTAGAAAACATTATGGGGAAAGGAGAAAATATTTGTTACCAGCAGTTTCTCCTTTTTCCCACAATGTTTTCAAAAGCCATTTTTTTCAGCGTCACTAAAACTTGTTATTGTGTGGTAAAGGGTTCACTCTTTACCAAATAATAAAATTTTGGACTTGTCAAAATTGAAAGCATTTGTAGATGACAAATCAAATGTGGCTCAAATAATGGAGATCATCTTTGAAATATTTGAAATATTGTGGTAAAAGGAGAAAATGCTGGTTACCAGCAATGTTTTCAAAAGGCTTCTTTCTCAGTTAAACTTCTGGGTGTGTGTGGTAAAGAGTTAAATCTTTGTCAAACATCAAAATTTTGGACATGTCCAAATTGAGAGCATTTGCAGACAACAAAATTTTATCAAATGTGGCTCAAGTATTGGAATTTGTCTCAGAAAGGTCTGACAACAATGTAGGAAAAAGGAAAAAATGCTGGTTACTCGTATTTTCTCCCTCTATTATAGGGTTTTCAAAAACCTTCCTCAGGATTATTAAAACTGGATTGTGTGGTAAACTCTTAAATCTGCAACACTAAACCATCAAGTTTTTATGACTCTGTGGATTTGGAAGGCATATGAAAACTTGTGGGAAGCAAGTAAAACAGTGGTAATCGGCATTTTTATTTTCCCACAGTTTTCTACCCTGCAAAGGGAGAGTCAAATCATTTGAGGTGTATTAAACTTGTCATCTGCCATTGCTTTTGATTTGGAAATGTCTAAATTTTGTCATCATGTAAGAAAACTGGTAAAGAATTAACCCTTTATCATACAATCCTGACTTTCAACAACCCTGGGAAAGCCTTTGAAAACTATGGTAACCAGCATTTTCTCCTTTTTCAACAATGTTTTCTACCCTTCCAAAAACAGTTATAATTTTTGAGTCACATTTATTTTTTTGCCTGCAAATGCTTTCAATTTGGACAGGTCTTAAAATCTTGTCGTTTGGTAAAGGAGAAAACTCTGTTGCTAGCCAATGGTGAACTCTTTACCAGACAACAAAGTTTATGACCTGTCCATATTGAAGCCTTTTTCAGGCAACAAATTAGATTTGGCTAAAATAATGGAAGTTGTGTTTGAAAAGGAAAACAAAATCATTGTGGGAAAAGGAAATCAAAGTACTGAAAGTACTGACAGACTAGCAAATTTGAAATAAGTGGCTGTGGTAAATGTAAAACTTGGTTGGTTTATACAAGACTGAAGAAAAATTGTCAAATTCGGTTACCAAGTCCGTTCCAGTTCCATCGGTTCAATCCGGTTATAAAGTACAATCTGGTCTAATTTAAATCCAGTTCAATCCATTGACTTTACCCCACGCTCTTGACTATTTACTTCTCAAAACAAGAATTATCATGAAAAACTTCAGTTTGTTAACTTTCAGTTTAAAACAGGTTATTTCGTTGAAATGATATCTCCCGCCTAAAAAAGACCGCTTTAGATAGAAACTAAAAGAGGTATTGTGTTTTGCATGTACAAGTGGCATATTTGTTATTGGTCAATAATGAAATTATCCATTAAGCCCCCTTTTTCCATAGCATAGCATTTCATTATATCAAAACAAATAATGATTGTATGTGGCTTATGATAAACAAGATAAATATGAAGTTTCATAAAATTTTGTCCAGTAGTTAAAGAGATATCAGTCTATAATGGAAATATACATCAAGCCCCCTTTTCCGATGACAGGGCATCAAATGAAAAAAGAGAAAAATCTTTATCAGTGGACTATCGTAAGGAATACATTTATGAAGTTCCATCAATTTTCATTAAGGATTTTAAAAGATGTCTGTCCAGACGGACAAACGGACAGACAGTGTAGATCAAGATCAGACTGCACAGACTGTACAGTCTGATCTTGGATCTACACTATCCGATAACCTTGGGGATGTATTTTTCTCGAAAATAGAACTTTGAAAAGCAATATTCAGGTTTTTACAATATGCTTGAAAGTTTTATTCAACTTTTTTAGCAGGTTAAGGATTAAATTGGATTATAAGCACAAGATGCAATAGTTAACTATTTAACTCTTTACACTAGAGGCGCTTGAGCGCCTGTATCGCTCCACAGGCCTGATATTTCTATAATGGCGAAAGGAAGTTTTTAACAATTATCATTCAATCCTGCATTTTAGCTCACTGAAGAAACAATTTGGTAGACAACCACCATAGGAACTTACCTGCAAAACAACAATGAAATCCAATGAATAGTTTTAGAGAAGAAATTTTTCAAAGATTTTACTTTATACCATAAAAGGAAAATGAGTCTCCCATAAAAGCCATGTTTTTTGACAGATCTTTTTTTTTTAAGGAATTCTGTAAACCTGTATCTAAGGAACATTCCTGCAAAATAATAATGCTATCCAAATAGCGGTTTGGGAGGAGAAGATTTTTAAAGGTTTTTTACTTTGGTTGCCATGGCAACCAGAATTCTTCATGGAACACAATTATTTGAAGGAATTTGAAAGAGGACCACCAAAGGAACATTCCTGTGAAATTTGGTAAAAATCCAGTCAATAGTTTCTGAGGAGAAGTTTTTTAAAGAAAAAGTTTACGGATGCACGCACGGACGAACGGACGAACGAACGGACGGACGACGGACACAACGCCATGACAATAGCTCGCTGGCCTTCGGCCAGTGGAGCTAAAAACGAAAAATTAACCCCTCAACATTAAAAGCTATTCCAGACCATAAAGTTAAATGTGGCTCAATTGATGAAACCATATTCTAAAAGGGCTGAAAACAATATGGGAAAGGAGGAAATGCTGGTAACCAGCATTTTCTCCTTTTCCCACATTGTTTTCAATAGGCTTCTTCCCCATTTTTGTGAAAATATCGGGATTGTGTGGTAAAGGGTTAATATACAAGACGTAAAATAAGAGTTTAACATATCAGTTTCACGGTGCATGATGATCTCTATCATGAATGACTGAAGGAATGACAAGGGTTCCCTGTCCAGTGAGGGTTTGTGTAGCTGGGATTTGCTACACTTATTTGCCTGGAGGTATTTATTTTTAGATCCATTCATACTTTTAAGTGATGCTGTGTAGGAATCAGTGATATGAGCCTGATTTGCATAGGTCACTTAATTTACATATAAGTAAACATCATGCACCTTATCAATGGCATCTTGTACAGTCTATTACTTTTTAAGTAGACATGTTCAAATCAGGATGGTAGAGGGTCTGTGCTTTTTGTCAAAATTATCATATATGACAGAATTAAGATTCCTAACGGTAAGGAGTTATTTTTCTGTGAAGCAGTATTTGGCAACTGTGGGGTTTTTTGTTTACATTGAGTCTGACTCAATCTGGATGCCTATAGACTAGCTTTGCTAGTCTAATCAAAGCATTGAGAACACTGAAGTGGTATTTGTCAAGGAAACCATTGTGTGGAATTAATAATTTGAAAGAAAAGGAGAAATATTATTCAAATATTGGCTTGAAAGTCAACCTACGAAGCAAATAAATAATTTTTTCGTTAAAGGGAGTGTACTCAAGACAAAGGATTATTGGTGGTCTCCCACTGATCATTAGGAGTCAGGAGTAACGTCCCTTGACAATAGGATGCATGATGGATAGAGAGAGAAACCATGTGAATATATCAAATAAAATTAAGTTTGTAACTGAAAACTCCCAACATTCCCAACATTAAAATCAATTATTTCGATATATAAATATTCATGCCCAATCAAATGGAGTGGCGCACAATCATGGGACAAACAAGCCATGGGACGAACTGGCCCAGGACCAAGCAATCAGTAGACAAATTTTGTATATATCATTGCGCCAATAGAAAGATATGGGCGAGTGAAGCTATTTTCAACCAAGAATTAATATTTTCACGATCGATGGCCTCACCCAGTGTATTTTAACATGCCATTTCCAACTACATATCTGAGTGCTACCGAAAAACTCATTTGTCTGAGAAAAATTGAGTTTAATTGGGTTTATTTCCTTCGGCTTTGCGCAAAATATGATACAGAGCTCCAGATAGCTGGAGTGATTTTGGTTTTAAAATTGAAATTGTTAATAATTCTCCACTAAACCCTATGTTGTGGGTATTCATTAGAACTGTCTCATCGAGACAATTCTAATGAGTACCCACAACAGAGGGTTTTAAAGAAAAATAATGGATTTAGAATACCATCACTCCCTCTTATCTGGAGCTCTGACGATACATGGTCTTCAAAATTCAATATTGAACTCATAGTGGTATTGTCTTCGACAAATACCACAAAAATGCTGTTTAGTAACATTTCCCTCTCATGTTTTCAAAAGCCTTTCTTCATCAACGCTTGTAGAAGGTTAGCTCTTTACCAAACAAAAAATTTGTATATTTGTCTAAATTCAAAGTTTATGCAGACAAAAAATTGAAAATGACTCTGGCTCCAAAACGGATATGTCTTTGAAAGACATGATAACATGTTGGAGAAAATAAGAAAATGCTGGTTACCAACATTTTTTTCTTTTCCAACACTTTAAAAAGCCTTTTACCTGGGGTCCTTGAAACTATGTGATTGACTTTATTATAAATTACATTGATAGGTTCCATAAAGCCCATCAAGTTTTTTGTGTTATTCAAAAAAACAGCTACTTTTTTCAAAATGACCTTTTATCTGAAACCAATCTTTTCCCCTAATTTGTCATAATTTACAAAATATTTCATATAAAGTACTTTTACAAGGCAAAAACACATAATATTTACAAAATAAAATTTCAAAACCCAAAATGTCATTTCAAAACTGAAAGACTGACATTTCCTGCATCTCATCCTGTTACCTTTAGAGGACTTTATTGTTTTGTAACAGCAAACTTTCAAAATCATAGTTGCAATGTATGTGTAACTAGCAAATATCATCTTTTGCCTGAATGATTTCACATACCGGTACATCTATTTTCCATGACTTTGATCACTGTTGATTATCCAGATTCAAGAAATAAGTTTTAATACATTAACTCGTTCAGCGCCAAATACATAAACTCAACCTCTTTCAACGGCTCTAAATACAATCCATTGAAACTTACAAAGATTTTGATTGTATAGGCTGTTTTGCCTATGATGCCAAAAGGGTTAAGACACAATCTGGAGTTTAACCACCTTGAGGAAATGGGCCTTTTGAAAGTATTGTGGGAAAAAGGAGACAATGCTCGTAACCAGCATTTTGTCCTTTAACTACAATGTCCAAAGGTGAATTTTTATTTTTGAGTCACATTTTTTTGCCATCTGACAATTTTTCCAGCTTGGACATGTCTAAAATTTCGTCCTTTGGTTAGGGGTTTCAGTTGTCTTTAGCAAAATACTTTCATGGGGCAAACTGACTTTATTCTTTCTCTAGCAACAAACCTTGGACTCTTTCCAACTGAAAGCATTGATGAAAGGTCATTGTGACAGGATTTGTTCCTCTTGCACGCTGATCATTGTTTCGACGATGGTTATGTGGGAAAGCAGCGAGTGGCTTGGGATGGGTGCACTAGCCGCTGTGATATAACTGAAATACTGTTATGTTAAAAACGGCGTTAAACACTGTATCATCAATCAATCAATTAATCCAATCTGAAAACATCTGCAGAAGACAAGTTTAAAATTGGTAAATATGAGCTGAAGTACTCTGATCTGATAAGAAACACTGTGGTGAAAGGAGAAATTGCTTGTTACAATTGCTTGTTACAAGCAATTTCTCCTTTTCCCACAATGTTTTCAAATGCCTTCTTTCATAGACATGTTAAAATACTGAATTGTTTGTTTATAAGGGTAATAGAGAACCAAAGGATGACATTTTCTATCCTATAAGGAAAAAAGTCGAAAATAATGGACAAAACCAGTTTATAGCTTCATATTGATTCACGTCTGAAGTCATTTTTCATTCTCTGTTTCATGCTTGATTCCTATAATTAAAAGGTCAGAAGAAGGCAGCTTTCTTTTTCATGCATCAATGTCTGTTACCCTTTACCAGAGGAAGTCTAGACCTATCCGTATTGCAAGCATTTACAGTTGACAAATTCAACGTTACTCAAATGATAGAATTTTATGTTGAAATGGTAGACAACATTGTGGGGAAAGGAGAAAATGCTGGTTACAAGCATTTTCTTCTTTTCCCACGATTTTTTTCACATATCTTTTTTTCTTGTTATAAAAACACAGGATTGTTTAATAAACCCCTGTCATTATATCACTTCTGCCCACACCCAAACTCCCAAAATTCATGAAATGGATACTTTCTGTCAGTTGAATAGGAGGAATTGTTCTGATTTGGAGGCCATAATGGTAGATTTCAAATATGACTTAAGGTGGCTTACAATTAGAATCCTTTAACCCTTTACCAAAAAATCCAGAGTTTTGACGACCCTGAAGGGAGAATGCTTTTGAAAATATTGTGGGAAAAGGAGAAAATGCTGGTAATCAGCATTTTCTCATTTTCCCACAATGTTTTCTACCCAAAGACAGAAATCATTATTTGAGCTACATTTGTTTGGTCATCTGCACATGCTCACAATTTGGTTGAGTATAAAACTTTGTTGTTTGGTACAGAGCTAAGCATGTATGTTTTTATCAAATCTTCACGAAAGCTGACAAACTATATTCACTTGCAAAGGCAGCTTTTAAACTAAGCTATTGACAAAAATAATGATGTAGAAACAAGAGAATACCATACTGTATACATGGATAAATACGCGTGTCGAAAAATTTGCAAATTACCTATTATGGACATTATGCGCATGGAAATGTTTGCGAATTCAAGATACTAGTTATTTGTTGGTATATTTGTGTTAAATACGCAAACAAAAAAGTTTGCGAATTTTTCAAATTTCCGAAATCGCAAAAATTTCCACCTCACAAAAATTTCTGCTAATACAGTATATTGGGTGCTAACTCTGCTGTAGTAACATATTCAGTGCGAATTTTTGGAGCATGAAAAATGTGATACAAGAAATATCTTTTTAAAAAAGATAGACGGTGTAAATTTGCCAGCAAATAGGCCCTTAAAATAAACATATCTACATTTCTGACCAATCACAAATTTCTATTTATTCATTTTCTATCAGTACCAAAAGTAGGTCAAAAGCCAGCACATGCAGCTATGCTGAAAAAAAATATTCCGAGGGTTACCTCCCTTTCCGGTATAAATTCCCCTTCTAGTTAACAACTAGCCAAAGTTTGAAGTAATTATCTTCAATAGACTTCAATAATTCCTCCAATTCAACTGACAGTAATAGTTTGCTAAAATCCTAAAAAATAGACTCAGTTTCTGACTTAACTTCAGTTAGCTATTTCGGACATCCCTCACTCATCTAAACAGACTTTAGTAACATTCTCAAATCCTAAGCTGACACATTTAGACCTAACTCAGCAAAATAAATGGGTTTAACTCACTTAACAGGCTTAAGTTCATTAATTTTGCTGAGCTGAGTCTGAAACGTGCCAACTCGGGATTTAAGAATGTTCCTAAAGTCTTTTAATGTTAGTGACATGTGTCTCAGATAACAAACTCAACTTAAGTTGGAAAATGAGTCCATTAGCAGACTAAAGCAAAACAGAAACTTAAGTTTTTTTTATGAAACTGAGCCCAGGATATACTGGTTAAAAAATCAAACACTTAACCGTTTACCAAACAATCCCTGGTTTTCACGACCCTGGGAAAGAAGGCTTTTGAAAACATTGTGGAAAAAGAAGAAAATGCTGGTAAACAGCAATTTCTCCTTTTCCCACAAGTTTCCTATCCCATCTGAGAACTTAAGCTCATTTTTATCTATTTTGAATTTATTGTCTGCAGTTGTTTTGAATTTACAAGAGTCTAAAATTTGTTGTTTGGGAAAGGGTTAAATCACAGTCAAAAAGAACCCTGATTAAAACTCTGCACTGAGAATGCTGAGTGAAGCATAGATAGCATGAGGCAATACCATTTGTAAGACATTGATCTTAAATCCTATATTTAAAGAGAAATTAAATAGAAATGACATATTTATGATACAATATAGACATTCCGTCTATGTAAAAGTGAATTCTGTCATAAAAAATCAGTTCAGACATGCATGCAGCATTCTGCATCCATTTGCAAATTATGGCCTACACAAGATTTTTTCTCCTGTACTTCTGAAAACACTGTGGTGAAATGATAAATTGCTCATCCAGAGCAATCTCTTTCTTGGCAGAAATGTTTTCACATGTTTTACTATTTTAACACATAACCAAACAACAAAATTTTAGACTCATCCAGGTTTAAAGTATTTGCAGACATCAAATTAGATGAAGCTCATCAGGTTCATGTGACTGGGTTGGCCAATCAAATTTTGTAAAGGTTTTTGCCATCATGATAATGGTTATGTTATTTCTTTGGTCAGCTATTACCAAACAATCAATTGCAGAAACATCATGTTATTACTCCAGGGTCTAGAAACCTTACATTGCGATTATGTCTAGACACTAGGTACATTTAGCTTAGAATAAATTATTATTGAGAGCCGAAGTAAATACCTATGTAATGCAACATCGAAGAAATACAGGTCAAAGGTACAGGTCAGAAGAGTAAAATAAGCTTGTCAGTCTTTTAACTCTTTACCAAACGACAAAATTTTGGCATCAAACAAATCTGCAGACAACATATTGAATCTAACTTGAATCATGATTTCTGTCTTTGATAGGGTATGAAACATTGTGGAAAAGGGAGAAAATGCTGGTTACCAGCATTTTCTCCTTTTCCCATCATGTTTTCAAAAGCCTTTTCCTTCAGGATCATTAAAACTCAGGATCATGTGGTAAAGGGGTAAAAGTTTCAACCCTTTACCAAAGCAATCAAGTTTAAAATCACCCAGACGAAAGAGTGGTATTACATACTATGCACTAGCAAACCACTGGTTGGAAGCTTTCATCCCAACTTGGCCAAACTATTTCCAGGGATGGATGCAAAGCAGTACAACATTCCGTTTCCACCACTGAGCAGAGTTTTTAACTTTGAAAAGAATGCCGCAAGAAGTTGCTGGGTACAGAAACTGCTTAATACAGAGGCGATCTTAAAGGCCTATATTCACCATCTATTCTAAATTGCTTTCCTAGTCTTAGATTGAGACAGAAACACAATTTTGGATTGTCTATACCATTTAGCTTAGCCAATCAAAATTTACATGTACTTTGAAATTTAGAAAACTCTTTAAAATAGAGACCAAGTCAATGTTATCAAGAATAGTTGGTAAAGACTTGCCCCTGCACTTCAGTCAGATTGACTTACCCGGCTAGTTCTGTTCCGTTCCAACATTCTATATCCTCTGTGGGATCATCTTGTTTTTTGGGACATCTATCTAATCCCAAAGCTAAAAATGTTCGTTTGGAATCCACCAACTGTAGAGTAATTTGCATCACTGACATGAAAGGAAATATGGTAACCTGTGGATGACAATGAATTGCTTTAAAACTTAACACTTAACCTGACGCAATCATTCTACATGATATCTGACAAAAGTATCAATGATCAGGATCTTTATTCACAAGCCATACATAGAACATTCATAGTCTAACTCTCAAGAATTTTGCTAAATTTGAAAGTAACACAATTTCTCATTGGCTAAACCAAATGGTTTAAATCAGAAATTGCTTCCTGTCTAAATCTAGGATCAGACTAATGAGGATATTAAGTATGGCTTATACTACACAGTTAACCCTTTACCCACACAATGACGCCTTTTAATGCCCCTGAAGAAGAGGCCTTTTGAAAACATTGTGGGAAAAGGAGAAAATGCTGGTAACCAGCATTTTCTCCTTTTCCCACAAAGTTTTCTACCCTATCAAAGAAAAGTTGCGTCATTTGAGCCACTATGAAACTGTCGTCTGCAAATGCTTTCAATGTGGATAGGTCTTGAATTTTGCCGTGTGGTAAAGGGTTAAGGCTCATGTTATGACAGTAACAAGGATCAAAGAAACCTTCAATGCATGAAGGAGTGGTCTCCCATAACACACCCCCTCTTAAAGTCATAATTTATTGATGACTCAAAGCCTTATTAGGCAGAAAGTCCGTTTTTGGACAACAAGTGGGATTAATGGCTCAATGGCCAATCCCGGACGAGCTCCCATCTTACGAACAAAGTCTGTAACAAAGAAACAAATAAACAAATGCATGGCAGAAATACAGGGATCGGGCAGGATTCGAACCTAGAACGCCCGGACGAAAGGCCAACACTATAACCACTGAGCTAAAGAGAATTCTCCCTAATGCAGTTGTTAGGTATTGTATTTAAATCGGGATACAGCCATGCATGAAGGAGTGGTCTCCCATAACACACTCCCTCTTAAAGTCATCATTTATTGATGACTCAAAGCCTTATTAGGAAGAAAGTCCGTTTTTGGACAACAAATGGGATTAATGGCTCAATGGCCAATCCCGGACGAGCCCCCATCTTACAAACAAAGTCCGTAACATAGAAACAAATGAACAAATGCATGACAGAAATAAAGGGATCAGGTAGGATTTGAACCTAGAACGCCCGGACAAAAGGCCAACACCATTACCACTGAGCTAAAGAGAATTCTCCCTAACGCAGTTGTTAGGTACTGTATTTAAATCGGGATGAAGCCATGCATGAAGGAGTGGTCTCCCGTAACAAAGCATGAATGTTGTAATGTAGGTAATGACCAGCACTAGCTCTGTTCATGGAAACTTTGTCTTTTGACCTTCAAGTCTGACCTTGACTTTTTGTGTGAGCTTGACCTTCAAGCTACCTGAACGAATGATTCATGTGAGACTTTTACCTATCAAAGAGGAAATTCTTGTACCACACTGTTTTGAGATCCAGGCCTAGATGCACTGATATAAGTAACAACCAGCACTAGCCCAATTAAAAGAAATTTTGTCCTTTGACTTTGATATTCAATCTAATTGTACTTCCTATTGTGGATAACTGATGATGACAACCAAACCCTACTGAAAAGGTATTAACCCCTTTCCACACAATCAAGGTTTTCATGCACTTGAGGAAGAGGGCTTTCAAAATCATTGTGGAAAAAGGAGAAAATGCTGGAATCCAGCATTTTCTCATTTTCCACAATGTTTTCCATCCTTTCAAAAACAAATCCCACCAATTACTATCATTTAACAAGGCCTTTGCAAATGCTTTGGATTTGGACGATTCCAAAATTTTGTTGTTGAGTAAACAGTTAAACCACAACAGTGTAAGAATGTCTCCTAGGCTCAACAGCAGCTTAGTCCACTTACCTCTTGGTTGTCCCCTGATCCTCTTCCAAAAGTTGGACCTTTTTTGGAATCTGCTGATTCCTTATAAGGTACCCCACAAAGGTCATGAACCTGAAAGAAAAATCAAACGAAAATAAGACTTCAATAATCTCTGTACAAGAAGCTAAAATTTTAGTTTTAATTTTGTAAGTTACAGCACCTGCAGACAGAAAATCAACTGTGGATCAAACAATGTGATCTGTTTTTGAAAGGAAAGAATATATTGCTGGAAAATTAGAATAAAAGCACCACATTAAAGGCGCAAACATTGGCTAAAAGTGCTATTACAATGAAAGCACCACATATTGCAAATGATTGGCTAAAGGTGCTATTACGATGAAAATTCTGAGTAAAACAAGGGGCATAACTGCAAAAGAAGTGTTGAGAGTTGCTTTCCCTTCTGGAATGGATTCCCACTTCTAATGGTAAACAACAAGCAAAGTTTGAAAAAAATATCATTTACTATTAACTCTTTACCAAACAACAAAATTTTAGACAGATACGAATTGAAAGCACGAATTTTGCAAACAACAAGTCAAATTTTGCAGAATGATTGTAATTGTCTGTAAAAGTGTAGAAAAACTTGAGGGAAAGGGAGAAAATGCTGGTAACCAGCATTTTCTCCCTTTCCCACAAGGTTTTCAGAAGGCTATTTCCTCAGGGTTGCTAAAACTCTGGATTGTATAGTAAAGAGTTTACAGAGAAATGAGAAAATGTCAGTGTTTCACACAACAACAGTGATTACAACAGTGCTATGACAATAAATGCCGAGCTCCAGTAGCACAGTCGGTAGTGTACAGGAACCAAGAACAGGGGGTCGCTGGTTCCATCCCTGGCTCAGCCAATTTCTTTCTGAGGATTGATGGTAGTCATTGCGACAGGATTCATTCCTCTCTCACCGCTGATCACTGTTTCGACAATGGTTATGTGGGAAAGCAGCCAGTGGCTTGGAAAGAATATTGTGCGGAGTACTGGTAAAAGAAACTCCAGGAAAGCATGGATAGGTGCACTGGCCACCACAATATAACTGAAATAATGTTGAAAACGGCGTTAAACACCATACAATAAATCAATGACAATAAATACTCCGATGTTTTCTGAATAAAACAGTTTAACTGAAAAATGATCTGTTTCACATTATTTTCTAAACCTTTCTCTTTAGGGCTGAAAAAAATTCAGCATTATTTGGCACAGGATGAATCAGTGTTATTTGGTAAAGGTTGAACCAGACAGCCAAGTGGGGCTGGGTAATACAATGAAACTCATAGACTGAAAATTTGGCTCAACATCATGAAACACTCATTTTCAAACATTTTAGTGCTAGAAGTAATGCATTTTGGTGTGAAATGTAATTTATCATTTCTCTTGGAAAAAAAGCACTTCTCTCATTACATTCTGAAACATTTTTATTGCACCAGTTCTTAAAAATGATGAGACGACATCCAATTATATGCACTGTACAGACTCAGGCTTTATGGAATGAAACTGTTACAAGTGACTTCACCCTTATAATAATTCTTCCACGTTTTAACAACCCTAAGAAGGAAGGCTTTTGAAAGCATTGTGGGAAAAGGAGAAAATGCTTGTACTCAGCATTTTCTCCTTTTTCCCCATAACATTTTCTATCTTTTTAGGGACAAACTTCATGACCTGAGCTAGATTAAATTTATTCTCTACAACAGCTTTCGACTTGGACCAGTGTAAAATTCTGTTGATTGGTAAACAATTATATTAAGCTGAGATACACTTGAAGGAAAGGAAAATATCTTTCTTGCACAAAATGGCTAACATTGTGGAGAAAAGAGCAGTTGTTGGTATTAAGCTTTTATCCTTTTACTGATAATGCTGAAAAAGTAGTACATGCCAAGAAAAGTGAGATCTAGTAAAATTTTGTCCTCATCAGTCTGGAGTTACTTTGCATTTGCCTAGAGAAACTGTGTAAATTCTGTGAAACATAATTAACAAAGGAAGTTTCTAAACTTGACCCAAATCTCCAGTTGTCGCAGTATTTTATTGTCTTTTCCACAGTTTTTCTGCAGTTTTTATTCTATAAAACTTTTGACCTTTTTGCTCGTAAGATGTCTCCCGCAGCAGTCTTCAAAAATCCATCCTTAATTCATAAGGTTAATCAACATTTTCAGAAGCATAGATACATGAATTCCATATGAAAACATTGTGAAACTGCTCCATAGAAACACTTTTATCTTTCGCATCAATGTTCTGAAAAGCAGTCCTCTGTGAGCCAAAAGAATTAGTTAAACACAATGACAAAGTTTAGAATCATCCATAATGAATTTATAGACGAGAAGGCAAAAGTTTTTGGAAAGATAGTATGTGTCCTTTAATAGATAGAAAACATTGTGGGAAAAGGAGAACATGCTGCTTACCAGCATTTTCTCCTTTTTCCATAATGTTTTCAAAAGCATTCTTTCTAAGGGCCGTTAAAACTCGAGACTGTACAGTGAAGCATTATCAGACATTCCTGACTAGGAAACGGCTGTATAAACAACAATTTTCAAATACTATCATTTTCATTAATGGTTCTTATCTAAATAATGACAGGAGGGGCGAAAAAGCAGGTTACAACCCTTATCTCTCGACCAAAATTTAGGTTGCCTTTCTGTCTTCCAAAATGGCTGAAATCCAATATAAAATAATTGACTTATTTCTCTTTAACTCTTTACTAAACGACAAAATTAATGTGACTCAAAATTAAAATTTGTTCTGGGAACGGTGGAAAACATTGTGGGAAAAGGAGAAAATGCTGGTTACATTTTCCACAATGTTTTCAAAGAGCTTCTTTCAGACAGTCATGAAAAGCTGGGATTGTTTGGTAAAGAGTTAACAAAATAATAATAGTGTTTAGTTCCCGCATAAACTTATGATTATCATTTGGTTTTTTTTTTCGCCCAAATATTAAAGGGAGAACAATTTTTTTGACAAGAAATCTCTAGTTTTTCTTATTTTTTTTGCCTTTCAACTTTTCAGCACCACTTAACCCTTTACCAAATGGCAAAATTTTGGACTTAGCCATATTCAAGGAATCTGCAGATGACAATTCAATGTTTTTAGACTGATAATATTTGTCCTTAAATAGGTAGAAAACATTGTGGGGAAAAGGAGAAAATGCTGGTTACCAGCATTTTCTCCTTTTCCCACAATGTTTTCAAGGTCTTCTTTCTCTGGGTCGTTTAAACATTAATTGTCATAATTCTCATGGCAATAGCTCAGTAATTCATGTGTGTCCTAAATTTCAACAGTAGTAGGCTAGGGCTATGAAGTGTCTTGCCCAAGGACATTTTGATCGAAATCAAGATCCACTGCTGAAGATTGAACCCAGGGCCTTTGTATTGAGAATCCTTCACCTTCAACACTGAGCCAAGCAGGACTGGCCTGCACTGGTTACCAAGTTTTTTTTCCTTTTCCCAGGATGTTTTATATATATTTTTTTTGCTCACCGTTTCTGACACATGGGATTGTTTGGTCAAGGGTTAAGCATTGCATTACCATTACATTCACAAAAAGACTACTAAGACAGATGACCTGACCCATTTCAGAACCCCATTCTGTCCTGGATTGGACCAATATTTACAGTATGATTAAAGGGACATTAGCCAGTAAAGAGAGTTGAGTGATTTGACAGACATATTGACCTAAATTTGATCCTTAGTTACACAAAGATTAGAATACCTTTCCCTCCTACATTTACCTTGATCATACTCTGAACAAGAGGGCCATGATGGCCCTGTATAGCTCCACTGGCTAATAAATAAAAACCTTACATGCCGAACATTACAATGCTTGGCCAATTGGTTTTAAACATGAGACCACTGAGACAGGACTAAAATTGGTGGCCCTAGTTCTTATGGTTAGTAACAAGAAGATTTCTAAAGTTTTCACAAAATAAGCCCATGTAAAACTTCTGACCCCTGGGGTGGGATCAAATTTGACCCTAGGGCTATAATTTGGGCACTCTTGGTAAAAGCCCACTTGATAAAGCCACATGCAAAATTTGGTAGCCCTAGGCTTAATGACTAAGTACAGGGAGATTTCTAAAGTTTTCTCTATATAAGCCCATGTAAAACTTGTGACCCCTCAGCGTGGGGCCAAATTTGACCCTAGGGCTATAATTTGGGCACTCTTGGTAGAGGCCCACTAGATAAAGCCACATGCAAAATTTGGTAGCCCTAGGCCTTATGGCTAGGTACAGGAAGATTTCTAAAGTTTTCTCTATATAAGCCCATGTAAAACTTGTGACCCCTGGGGCGGGGTCAAATTTGACCCCAGGGCTATAATTTGGGCACTCTTGGTAGAGGCCAACTAAATAAAGCCACATGCAAAATTTGGTTACCCTAGCCTTTATGGCTAGGTACAGGAAGATTTCTAAAGTTTTCTCTTTATAAGCCCATATAAAACTTGTGACCCCCTGGGGTGGGGCCAATTTTGACCCCAGGATAATAATTTGAAGAAACTTGATATAGGTCTACTAGATAAAGCTACATGCCGTATTTGGTAGCCCTAGGCCTTATGGTTTCAGACAAGAAGATTTTCGAAGATTTCCAATATTTTTGAGTTTTGTTGCCATGGCAACCAGATTTTTTGAAAGAATCGGATTCTTTCAAGAAATTATGAAGAGGACCATGGCAGGATAATTTCTATGAAGTTTCATCAAAATTGGATGGGTAGTTTCAGAGAAGATGTTTGAAATATAAGTTAACGCAAGCACAGACGGATGGACGCATGCACGACAGACACCGGGCCATGACATTAGCCTGCTGGCCTTCGGACAGTGGAGCTAAAAATCAGAAGCAGACCAATTCTAAAAGCATTGTTACACCCAGAGATTAATTTCTGTTGATCATGAGCAATTCCCATATTCATTGTAAAAATATTACTGTTACACCATCTCTGTCTAATAATGACTAAAGTGCAGCAAAGTTTTCCTATGTCATCCAAAATTGAAAATCCTGCCAAGTCAGAATACAAAGTTTTTGAATAATGTCTATATTGAAAACATTTACAGGCAACAATTCAAATAGGGTTAACTCTTTACCAAAAGACAAAATTATAGACCGGTCCAATTAGAAAGCATTTGCAGATGACTAAATAAATGTGACTCAAAAATTGAAATTTCACTTGGTAAGGTTTGAAAATAATTTGGGAAAAGGAGAAAATGCTGGTTACCAGCATTTTCTCCTTTTCCCACCATGTTTTCAAAAGACTTCTTTCTCAGGGTCGTTAAAAGTCGGGATTGTGTGGTAAAGGGTTAAAATAAGAGGATTTGTGTCAGAAAGGGTAAAAATATTGTGCAAATGAATGATACAATCATTAAATATTCTTTTTCCAAAGAGGTTTTAAATGCAGGGTCATGAAAGGTACTGAAATTTTTGGCAAAGCCTTAAAGGTGGGTATTTAGATTTTTCACATCTCACCAAATTAAGAAATATATATATCACTGAAATTTATATGAAAAAACAATATAAATCATCAATAATTAAGAATCATAAAATTACAAAAAAACTTTTTTTTTGATGGTATTCCCTTCAAAGGCTACGTAGCCTCTTAAGGTATTTTTAGATTTCGCGCCAAAAATCAAAAAAGCATTGTGTGAATGTCAAGTGACTGGCATGTGACTAATGACACTTAAATTCCATAACATAACAATTATTTTCCATAATGTCTTCTTCGGACGCTATGTTTGAAGTTTCGTCTGTGTATTTCCGGTATGTAAATGAGCGAGTTGCTTATGTAAAAATCTACCGTGTTTCCCGTCGGTGTCGACCTGGGCCGTAGTAAATCTCTAATTTCTCTTGTTGTTGGATGGTTTTCGGCTACTGGGGTTTTATGAATGAAATTTAGAAGGCTTTGGGAGTATAAGGATGATTTTTTTTGTATTTTTGTAAAATTTTCATCCCAAAATCTGAAGGGCCACCTTTAAGGTGAAAACATGGAAGAAAATTTAGGTGACATTCCATCTGAGGTCAAATGAATTATGGGAAGGGATGTTCAGTATGTCTTATGGACTCTTTATCAGACAACAAAATTTTCCCTCATCTATATTGAAAGCATTTGCTGGTAACCAACATCTGCTAGTTACCATCATTTTCTCCTTTTCTCATAGTGTTTTCAAAGGTGTTTTTCCATGAGTTACTAGCATCTACTAGTTACCATCATTTTCTCCTTTCTCATGGTGTTTTCAAAAGTGCTTTTTCTATAAGATTTGGAAACATTAGATTGCTCAAAAAGCGGTTAGTGGCTCCTTGTATTGAACAGTCATCTGTATAAAAAAATCATTTTTTTAAATTAAACAAATTCTCAACTATTTACCACACAATCCCACTTTTGTATGACCCTACGGGACAGCCTTTTGAGAACGTTTTTGAAAAAGTAGAAATTGCTGGTAACTAGCATTTATCGTTTTCCCACAATTTTTTCAAAAGGCTTCTTCTTCATGTGACTTTTTGGTAAAGGGTTACAATCCTTTTATTTTCTTTCAAATATACATAGAATTCAGGACTGTGAAAGAATGTTTTAGATAAATTATGGCATTTCCTGCATGATGTATATTTACCAAGTTGCTACATTTTTTTTTCATTGATGGAAAAATGATTTTTCCTTGAATCACATGACACTTTCTATCCAATCAAAAACAGACTCTCAAAACTGAAATCAGATGACTAAAATAATTTTGTTACATAAGCTTTTTTTTCTTTATTGAACTATTTGATCATCAAACAGATGATTATCAAAACGCTTTTAAAATAGTTGTAAAAATTGCTTTTAGGTTTACAGCCAGATTGAGTTCATCTGGCAAAGGATTCAGAAAGAAGTTCTTAATTCCTATTTAATGAGGTAATAAAAAGCACTTTGCAACATGGCCAAAAATCTTTTTTCGATAAAGTAATGTTAATCCTTTACCATACAATCACAACTTTTAACACCCCTGCAAAAACAGGCATTTAAAATCATTGTGGGAAAAGGCAATCAGGTTCTTTTCTCCTTTTCCCACAATGCTTTCAATCCTATCAAAGACAAGTCTTGCCATTTGAGGAATATTTATTTTTTGTTTGCAAATCCTTTCAATTTGTACCAGTCTAAATTTTTGTTGTTTGATAATGAGTTAATTTTTAACCATCACGCCTTTCAAGACTGGTGATATGTCACTGATCCTTGTTTTATATAATGTCTTTCTACATATTTTTCCTTGTTTTTTAATTACAGTCTGGATTTTTTTTTTCTCTGTACCACACAATAAAATTTAAGATTCGTCTAAAATCAAAGCATTAGTCTAGCAGGCAACAAATACCTCTTTATCACGCAATCCCATGTTTTCACGACCCTGGGGTAAAAGGCTTTTGAAAACATCATGTGAATAGGAGATAATGCAGGTGACTCAAGGTAAAAATCTCCTCATTGGAGTAAAATTCAATTTGTCATTGGCAAATGCTTTCAATATGGTTTGCTCTAAAATTGATTGTCTGGTGAACAAAATTAAGATGATGGGATTTTTCTTTGAAAAGATAGAGTGTCACTTATTTCTGGGCAAAGAAGTATTTCCCGGTTAAAAGCATTTTTCCATATTTTGAAGACATTTTTCTCATTGAAGTAAAATAAAGAGTTGTTGGACTGGTTAAGCAGTGTTTTCTTCTGAGCTTGACTTTTGTGTATTTAATATGTTTATGACTCCATTTCATGCTCATGCAGCTGAAATTCTTAATTGGTCTTTTCTGGCATGCTTGAACATAAATCTTTTTCTAAGTACAGGGTGTTTCATAATATCTGCCACCATTACAAAGTTTTATATCTTTTTAGTTCATGAGGATAAAACAATGATATGTACACCCTTTGAAAGCTTATATATTAAAATTTTATTTGACTAATAAAGTACGGGAAAACGTCAACGTCATAACGTCATTTATGACGTCATTTCCTGTGGTCAGTTTTCCAAGATGGCGCCAACTAAGGATCACTGCAAAGAAATTGTTAAAATATATTATGAAACTAAATCACCTATTACAGTGATTAGAACTATGCAGAAAAGGTATCCAGATGTAGGTAAACTTGATAAAAAACAGATACATAGAATTGTAAAGCGATTTGAAGTTATGGGCTCAATTGAAGATGGGAGACACAATAATCTGGGTCGCCCTAAGTCTGTGCGGACTGAAGCGACAATTGAACAGGTTAAAGCCATGATCACAGAAACACGAAGAAAATCTGTTAGAATGGTATTTGGAGATATTACTAACATTGCCAGCCATTCAAGTGTTTACAGAATGCTAAAATATGATTTAAAACTGACTCTATATAAAATTTCTATTATGCAACACCTCGAACCAACAGATATCGAAAGCAGATTGTCATTTGCAAGATGCGTTACGGAAAATGATGATATCGTGGGACAGATATGGTTCTCGGATGAAGCCCACTTTTATCTAAATGCACAAGTGAACAAGAAGAATTCCATATTTTGTGGAAATGAAAAGCCAGAATTTTATATTGAAAAACCTTTCCACTCTGAAAAGGTTACAGTGTGGGCGGCATTAAGTGCTGAGGGCATAATTGGCCCTTTCTTTTTTGAGGATGAGGATGGAACTGTGGAGACTGTAAATCAAGACCGCTATTTAAATATTCTTAAAAACAAATTTCTACCAGCTTTGAGACGTTAAGGGAATTGATATAAACACCACATGGTTCCAGCAGGATGGTGCAACTCCTCATACAGCTAGAAATGTGATTGACTGGATACAAAAGACTTCTGGTGATAACTTCATTTCACTGAAAACGGATATTGAGTGGCCACCACACTCCCCAAATTTAAGCCCACTTGATTTTTTCCTGTAGGGATACCTTAAAGACAGGGTCTATAAGCACTCCCCACAGACCACAGCTGAACTCAAAACTGCAATCAAGAGAGAAATGAAGATCATAAGCAAAGAGACATGTGCAAAGGTAATCCGAAATTTCCGGCACAGAGTCGACGTCGTTATTGGCCAGAATGGACGTCATTTAGAACACATTCTATAAAATTGACATTTTAAAGAATTTTGAAACTGCGTGTATTTACAAGGGTAATACCTACATGTTATATATCAAATAAAACTTTTATTCTATGTACAATAACATAGTTAAATGTAAAAACATAATTTCCTTTTTATGTTAAAGTTTTTGATGTTTAAAATGGTGGCAGATATTATGAAACACTCTGTATCTGATAAATAAATATGGTTGACTAATCTGAATGATGAATTCAACTGGTTCACTTATGGAATCTCCACTATGCTCCTTTGCAAAAGAGACAAGTTGCACTGGTATCCGACTCTAAATGCAAATGCTTTATTCTTTCACTACTGAATAAGTAAATTGCACTTTCTCAAAGGCTAAAAATACCATTCCTCTGCAAGATCAAGAGACAGTTCAGTCATAACCTAAAATGTAGCAGTGTACAGTGTAGATCAGAGATCGTGCAGTCTGATCTTGATTTACATTGTCCACAGAAGCTTCTGGTGTCATCTGTGGTATGGAAAGAGTTACAACAGGCTTAAAATGTGGAACCAATTGGTGTCGTTCCAAGTGTCGAAGAAATTTTGATGATTCCTCAGCGTATGTCGTAAGCACCAAAGAAACAGCGACTTTTGACAGTGTTTTTAGCACATGGATGCGAACAAGCTGACTTTGATAATGAATCTAATACAAGAGGGCCATGATGGCCCTGTATCGCACCACTGGCTAATAAGTAAAAACCCAACATGCCAAACATTACAATTCTTGGCCAATTGGTTTCGAACTAGAAGACAAATAAAATGTAACCTCACTAAAAAGCCCATGAAAGAATAATGACCTCAGGGCAAAGCCATTTTTGACCACAGAGCTATAATTACTTGAATCCTGGTAGAGGTCCACAAGATAAAGCCCCATACCAAATAATACAGGTCTATAATTTATGTAATAAACAAGAAGATTTTCAAAGTTTCCTCAATAAAAGGCCCTGTGAAACATCAGACCCCTGAGACAGGGCTAATCTTGATCCAAGGGCTACATTTTGAACCAATTCAGAAGTGAACCACAACATGAAGCTATATGCCAAATTCAGTAGCCCTAGGATTTATGGTTCAGAACAGAAAGATTTTTAGAATTTTCACTCTATAAGCACTGAACCCATGGGGTGGGGCAAATTCTGGAAGAGGCCTACTAGATGATAACACTTATAAAATATCATATCTATAGCTCATGATCAGAAACAAGCAGATTTTTAAAGTTTTCACTATACAAGCTGTCAAACTTGTAACTTGCGCAGCCAGGCAAATTAAAAGACCCTAGGGCTATAAGAACAATCTAGGTAGAGGTCCATAACTAACTATACAGGCAACTATAAATGAACAAGAAGATTTTTTAAGTTTTCACTATATAAGCCAATGTAAAACTTGTGACCCCTGGGGCGGGATCAAACTTGACCCTAGGGCTATAATTTGGGCACTTTCGGTAGAGGTGCACAAGATAAAGCTACATGCAAAATTTGGTAGCCCTAGGCCTTATGGCAAGGAACAAGAAGATTTTTAAAGTTTTCCCTATGTAAGCCCATGTAATACCTTTAACCCCCGGGGCGGGGCCAATTTTAACACCAGGGCTATAATTTGGGCAACTTTTGGTAGAGGTGCACAAGATAAAGTTACATGCAAAATTTGGTAGCCCATGGTTAGGTACGAGTAAGTTTCTAAAGTTTTCACTATACAGGCCCATGTAAAACTTGTGACCCCTGGGGCTTGGCCAATTTTGACCCCAGGGCTATAGTTTGAGGAAAACTGGTTGAGGTCTATTAGCTTAAGCTACATGCTAAATTTGGTAGCCCTGGGCCTTTTGGTTTCAGACAAGTAGATTTTCAAAGATTTTCAATATTTTTTCAGTTTTGTTGCCATTGTAACCAGAGTTTTTGAAGGAATCAAATTCTTTCAACAAATTCTGAAGAAGACCAGGCAGAATCATTTCTGTGAAATTTCATCAAAATTAGATAGGTAGTTTCAGAGAAGAAGATGTTTGAAGTAAAAGTTACAGCATGAAAGGACCGACGCACACACGCACCCCAGACCATGACAGCCCGCCAGCCTTTGGCTAATGGAGCTAAAAAATTGTGTATGGTCAACATTCCAAAGTACTGATGAATCTTGTTTTTCACATGGCATAAAAATGTCTTTGCAGGGTAAAGTATACAGGGTTGAACAAGAAAAGATATGAGAGATTTCAAAGCTCTCTGATTGATAGGTGATTTGGAAATATTTCAAAAATCCAATTATTAACATAGAAAACTGGATTCAAGCTGTGCACTTCAGTATCTATTTTCATATTCCCTCACACAGACTCTTGGGATGCATTCCCAGTAAAATGCTTTTTTACCCTTTACCACGCTATCTCTGTGTCATGGCAACCCCGAGGAAGAAGGCTTTTGAAAGCTTAGTGCAAAAAAACAAAATGCTGGTTAGCAGCATTTTTTTTTCAGTTTCTCTTAGTGTTTTCTACTCTTTGGACAACAAATCTTATCATTTCGGCTTCCCTAACTTCTTGGCTGCCAATGCTTCAACAAAGACAAGTATTTTGTTGTCTTGTAAAGATTTAAAACATTGTGTCAAATATCTATTTACAAGCTGTGTACTTCAGTGTCTATTTTCCTCTTCTCTGTCAGTTGCTCAAATAAATGCATCTATGAAAGCTATTTCAAACAATGATAAGAATGGAAAATTTCTGATTCTACTAGACTTCTCTAGATAGTGAATTTTATTTTTCAATTATCTATTTCATTATTTCCATTTTTTCTTTCTAACCATCTCTGATATAGACTGAAGGACCTTATATTTGAATCTGTATCTTTAAGGTATTCTACCATGAAGCGGAACATCTATTTCCACTGTAATGTTACTCTGGAAATTATGATATCATTAAAAATCATCACTGTTGTAGCATCTAACCGAGCCACTTTTGGAGGTTTTGCCTTCACAGAATTATCATTTTCAATTCTAAAATCACTATGTCCTCAATTCAAAGGGAGATTATTATTACTTCCCTTTACAAAAAAGTAATAAAGGTATGAATAGAAACTTTTTAGATAGACATTTAAAGAAATTCTGGGCGGTTAAAAGTGTTTAGAATTACTGAATCACTATAAATTCTCAATAATCTAACAACAAAAAAAATTATGCCATGTTGACCAGAACCTTCAGGGGAGGAAAGCCTTAAAAATGAAATTATGCAAGAAATGGAGAAATTGCTCATTCAGAAACTTTGCTCTTGCATACAAGCCATGCTCTGTTGAAAGGAGGTGTACTGCATCTCTGCGATGCATTCTACCATGCAAGTCATTGCATAATTATTATATCCGTAAAATCTATGTTGTCTAACAACTAACTTAACTCTTTACCACACAATCCCAACCCTGAGAAAGAAGCCTTTTGAAAACATTGTAGAAAAAAGGAGAAAATGCTGGTAACCAGCACTTTCTCCTTTTCCCACAATGTTTTCTACCCTTCCCAAAGCAAATTTCAATTTTTGAGCCACATTTATTTTGTCGTCTGCAAATGCTTTCAATTTGGACAAGTCTACAATTTTGTTGTTTGGTAAAGAGTTAATCATGAGGTAGACTGGCCCTTTAACATGTAAAAATAACCAATAGCAATAAGTTTTGACCGAGGTCAGCCAGTGCGTACTGTGCAGGCTGACCTGGGTTGCTACTTTTTGTTGATGCATTTTATCCCATTTCTGACAGCATAGCTTATACACATTTTTATAGAGAAAATTTTTTCTTTTGACACAATCTTTTCTCCAGTTGTTTACCATTTTACCCATTCAACATCTCCATTTTACATTTTACCAAACAACACAATCTTAGACATGTCAAAATTGAAAACACTGCAGAGGACAAATAAAATATTGCTCAAGTGATAGATCTAGAATTTTAAATTGAAAAGGTAGAAAACATTGTGGAAAAAATAATAAAATACTGGTCTCCCTTTTTCAACAACATTTTCAAAGGCCCTTCTCCTTACAGTTGCTTTAAATACAGGACTGCATGATAAAAAGGTTAAAGTTTGTCTGCTTAAAATCTATTTCAGGAGGAACCAGTCTAATTACCTCTTTATTGATGAGTTTCAATTTTTTTTGCTGATTCAGCTGATTTCATCACACCTGTGCAGCAGATTTACAACTTTTACTATAAATCTAGCAGACTTTTTCCTTAACCCTTTACCAAACAACAAAATTTTAGACCAGTCCGCAAATCGAAAGGATGCAGACTACAAATTAAAACTAGATCATATGATAGAATTTGTCTCTTGGTAGGGTATAAAACATTGTGGGCAGAGGAAAAAATGCCACTTACCAGCAATTTCTCCTTTTCCCACAATGTTTTCTACCCTTTCGCAGACATAATTATTCCAAAATATGAGACATATTCAATTTTTTGTGGGTAAAGGCTTTTAAATTCAACAAGTCTAAAAATTTTGTCCTCTGGTAAAGGAGTAAATACAAGACATGACAGAATCTTATACTTGTTGAAGTTGAAAGAGCATTTAATGACAAAGAGGTTGTTCAAAATAATGGTATCTGTTTTTTAAAGGGTAGAAAATATTGTGGGAAAAGAACATTATGTTGGTTTCTAGCATTTTCTTCCTCAGGGCTGTAAACGCAGAATTGTTTGGTAAGGGGCACATTAGACAACCAAGAGGAAAACTGACATTAACTCTTTAACACACAATCCTGAGTTTTAACGACCCTGAGGAAGAGAACTTTTGAAAACATTGTGGAAAAAGGAGAAAATGCTGGTAACCAGAATTTTTTTCCTTTACCCACACTGTTTTCCAACCTTCCCAAAACAAATTTCAGTTTATCTGTCACCTTTATTTTATCACCTTCAAATGCTTTCAATTTGAACAAGTCTAAAATTTTTTCGTTTGGTAAAGAGTTAAATCTGTCAAAATTGAAAGCATTTGCATATGACAAATGAAAAGTGAATCAAAAATAGAAAATTCTCTTGAAAGTGTTCAAAACATTGTGGGAAAAGGAGAAAATATAGGTTACCAGCATTTTGTCCTTTTCCCGCAGTGTTTTCAAAGGCCTAAATCTACTTAAAAGGGTTAATAAGATTATTTGGTACAGGGTATATGTGATAGACAACCCACAGGAAACCTGTCTGACCTCACACATAAAATGACCAAAATTGACCAGCAGGGTAATTTCTACTTGACCAGTCTGATGTCATGACCAGGAAAGTAATTGACCAATTATCACTGGGCTTGAGTCACAGGGACACTGTCTGACCTTCCACTCTTTCCCTCCAAGGACAATAAAATGCAAGCAAAACCAAATTTTAATAAGTCTTTGCCATTTAAGAGCAGAATTTGTCTGCAAATATTGATTTTTTGATCCTTCTAGCCCCACTTGCAAAAACAAGCACTCTTGAGGATAGCATAGATTAAAATCAGACTGCACTGACATTGCAATACAATGTTGCATCTACACTGTCTGCTTGTTTAGTCAAGTCTATTATTATGATAAAAATCTTAGGCCAGTTTTTGTAGACTGCATTTTCAACCATCAGAAGAGATTGAGTTTATATATTACAGTGCTGAAAGATTAAAGAAGTACCTTTGTTAGTATGGTATTAACTCTTCAGAACATTGTGGGAAAAGCACTTTTCCCACAATGTTTCCTATTCTATTACAGGTAAGTTTCAATATCTGACTCGCCTTTGACTAAAGAGTTAATAAAGTGTTTTCAACATTATTTCCTTCCCAAACCAATTGTTGCTTTCCCACATAAAATCTTCATAATAATGATCAGTACTGACAGAGCAGTGAATCCTATTGCAATGACTATTATCAATCCTTGGAAAGAAGTTGGCCGAGTTAGGGATTTGAATCAGGCACCATCTGATGCTACTAACTGCACTACCTGGCGTAGGCAGTAAAGGAATATGGAATATTCACGTAATGCTATTTAATACCACACTGACGTTCAAAAGTAAAATACAGCTGAAAACTTCACTCAAAGAAATTTGATAATATACTACCCTTTGTGAGTCCTAAACCCTCATACAGTATTAACCCTTCACCAAACAAACCCCATGCTTTAGAAAACACCATGAGAAAAGGAGAAAATGCAGGTACACAGCAATCTTTCTTTTCCCATAGTGTTATCTGCCCTTTCCAAGACATAACTGGTCACTTTAGCTACTTTTAAATAGCTGTCTGTAAAATACTTTCAGCCTGGAAACCAGACACCAACGTTTCAGACACGTCTATTAACTGAAAGCATTTGCAGACAAAAATTCAAATATGGCCCAAATGATTGGGATTTTATTGGAACAATAAACAAAACAGTGTCTGAAAAGGAGACAATGCTGGTTACAAGCTTTTTCTCCCTTTTTCCCACAATGCTTTTTGAAAAGCTGTCTTTCTCGTGAGTTTTAAAATGTAGGCTCCAATCCAGTGGTAAAGGATTAACTCTATACCAGATGACAAAATTTTAGACTGGTCAAAATAGATGTGATTGTCGGTGAAAGTGTAGAAAACCTTGTGGGAAAAGGAGAAAATGCTGGTTACTAGCATTTTCTCCTTTCTCCACATGGTTTTCAAAAGACTTTTTCCTCGGGGTCATTAAAACTCAGGAATTGTGTGGTAAAGGATTAAAGATAGAACTGATAACAGACAGTTTATCTGAGGTCACAGGTCAAGTGAATAAATGAGTGAAAATCTGTCATGTGGTTAAACTCTGGAATGCAAAATCCTTATCTTAGAACCCCCTGCAGATAGTTTGTTTTGAATTGCAGCAGACCACTTTTGAAAGACTGTGACAAAAGGAGAAATGGCAATCCTTTAAAACATTCAACCCTTTCAAATGAAAAACAGAGCTAAAACAAAATTTTATATGCCTGCAGAAGACAGATTTTGTTTTGAAAACATTGTGGCGATAGGAGGAATTGCAATCTTTCAAAAAGTTTTGAAACCCTTTCAAATGAAAAAGAGTGATAACATAACTATATGTCCACAGAAGACAAATGTTTATTATGATACAGAACATAATAGAGAGCCAATTGCAGCCAAAAGTAAACAATGCAGGTGTTAAATTGCATTTGAATTTAAATAATATTCTAAAACAGTATTGAAATTATTAAGAAGATGATAATATCTTATTGTGTGGTCAGTCCAAGTGTTACTCATTGGCAAAAAAATGGTGTAAATTTAAATGCATTTTAATACCTATATTCTTTACTTTTGGCTACTATTTGGCCTTTAACATAAAATGTAACAAATAATTTGCTTTTTATGAGCACTTGTTCCTTTCACCGCAATGTTTTCATATTGTATTCATCCGCTAAATGTTTATCATATTGATAATGTCCATTATGCAAAGACAATGAGGGCTATTCTTCAGTTATTTCCCTTGGTTCCTCTCCAGTAGTA
This sequence comes from Hippopus hippopus, assembly GCA_946811185.2. Classification (NCBI taxonomy): domain Eukaryota; kingdom Metazoa; phylum Mollusca; class Bivalvia; order Cardiida; family Cardiidae; genus Hippopus; species Hippopus hippopus. The sequence goes on along the minus strand of OX328110.1, from coordinate 17,331,083 downwards.
CAATTTGGTCCTGATAAGGGGATTCCTTGGATTTTATCCCTGATATTCTTGCACTGAATAGCTATGTTCCAGAGATATTATATCAAGTAAATGTAGTAAAATTTTTACAAACTGATATATGCATAGTTCATGATGATTAAGAACAGAATTTGATTTGAATTACATGCAGACCTTACACATACATCATAAATCATTGTTATATTTATCGCAATATCCCCAAGGGAACCAAGGATAAAAACAGAGGAATACAGGTGAAAGGACCATTCTGTTATTTGGTTACCCTCAGTTTTTATCTGGCAAGGGAGATAATTTAATTTACAGGAATGGCCCCCATTGGTTTCAAAGTTGTTGGCCAGATGAGATGACACACAGCCTTGGTATATCAGTAGGATGTACTATGCTAAAGTGATTGATTGATGATTGATTGACTGATTGATTGATTGGCTGATTGATTGGCTGATTGATTGGCTGATTGATTGATCTAACAATCAATTGATTGATTGTTTGATTGATTGCTTGTACACCTCTTACAACTTGACTTAGCTATTTAATTGGTGACAGCTCAATTTCTCTTATGAGTCCTGGACCTCTGGAATGCACCACTGAGCTAAACAGGACACAGGAATCGTTCTTCTCTTACCTCTCAGGGTTCTGTGATACTCAGTGGCAAGGATGTAAGTTTCAAATCCTGGAGCCCCAGGTTGATCCCTACTCAAAGTGCTGGGCCCTAGCCCTATTACTGCAGTTGGTTTAATGCAGGACTTTAGACCAGGGGGTGCCCTGTTTGAATACCCAAATTGGCCAATTTCTTTTCGAGGACTGATGATAAGTCATTATGGCAGGATTCATTCCTCTCTCACTGCTGATCATTGTTTTGACAATGGTTATATGGGAATGCAGCCAGTTGCTTGGAAAGAATACTGTGAAAAGTACTGGTGAAAAGAAACTCAGAGAAAGCACGGATAGATGCACTGGCCACAATGATATAACAGAAATGTTGAAAATGCCTTTCATTGCCAAACAATCAATCAATCAGTCCAAGGGCAGTGTCCTACTATAAGACACTTTGACACCCAAGCTTAGTACCAAAATTACCCAAGATATACTAGTCTGTGAATGAGTGAGTTGTCGCCATGACATGAATGAAATGATGTTGAATGTGGTGCAAAATAACATTCAATAAATCAATCTCTACCTTTCAGTCAGAATTTACCTTGTAGTACTTTCTACTATGCAACTTTGGTATAATGATGAAAATTTTGTCATGGTAAAGCCTTAACCCTTAAAGTGTCTTTCAAAACTATCGTTGCCTTTGCACAAAACATGCAGCCTGATCGTTAATCTACACTATCTGCTTTACTGAGAGAGCAACCTTATATATTGTGATTATTTGAGTCGCATTTCAAGACTGAAAATGTCTTATGGGTTGATTCAGCGCTCTAAGAATTAAATCAGAAATGACTTTTTGTCATTGTTTTGCTTATCTGCATTTCCTCCCAGCATCAAATCTTAGTAAATGGTGCGATAATTATCAGCTGTTGATTTGATTAGCTGATTGAAGTAACAGATCAAATTCAGTTCAAAGTTTATAATCTCTTTTACAGTTAATAAAACTGATCAGCTATTGCTACAATCACACATAAGGAACTGCTGCCCGATGGCACCCCTTTTACGTAAAATCTAGGCACCAAGCCATTGGCAGTTGGGATCGAGCCCATGGCAGCTGAAAATTTTGTCATTGCTCTTGTCCAAGGTTTAGGTAACTAAGACGGTGACTGTGCATATTTTTTTCTGGGTCAACGAGTAAAAAATGCATCAAACACTCATGTTCCATTTCTGTCCAGAGTCTGGCCAATCTGCTACATGGTGCTTAGGGTTTTAAGTCTTTGCTTCATAAGCTAAGAATTCATGCAGATTTATGTCGAGCTCAAGGGTTTTCTGAGAGCTCTTTTGCATCTATGATCTCAGTTTTGCATGAATAAGTTGTCACAGTATTTTCCTGGAAGTATTCTCAATGAAACAACTGAAGTAGGTTGGTTAAGTTGTACTAAAAATTACTACAATTTAAGTTTTGTACTTGAGTGAAAGTATAAAGTTCTTTACCCTTTTACCAAACTGTCCTAGTATGAACATCCCTGACAATAAAGGCTTAAGAAAACATTGTGGGAAAAGGAGAAAATGCTGGTAACCAGCATTTTCTCCTTTTCCCTCACTGTTTTCTACCCCTTTAAAGGAAATCCCCATCATCTGATTAGATGTCTGCAAATGCTCCCAGTCTAGACCAGTGTAAATGTTTCTTGTCTGTAAAGAATTTTAACAATATGTTAAAGAAAATAGGAATGGTGCTACATAGATAATGGTGACTAACCACTTCAAAACTGATTCTTTCACGAATGGACTGAAAACTTCTTTCTTTGAGGACCATTTAAAATTTACAAGAATGGACTAAAATCTTCCTCATTTAAGGACTCATTCAGTTTTCTCTAGTATTCTCGTACTTGTTGAGTCAGCTGCCATTCTTATGATTCATGGCCTCCTATCCCTTTCTAGCCAAGCCGAAGCAGCTAAGTTGATCACTTACAATGCTTGAAACCAGGATGTCACTAGTTCAAATCCCCATCTCAGCCAATGTCTTTCCCAGATTTGATTTTAGTTATTGCAACAAAATCCATTCCTCTCTCATAGCTGATCATCGTTTTGACAACATTGCTACGCAAGAAAGCAGTCAGTGACTTGGGAAGAATACTGTGCATAATACTGGTAAAAGAAACACTGGGAGAGCATAGATATGTACACTGGCTACAGCAATGTGATTGAAAGGTCATTAAACACCATACAAACAAACAAACATATATACATTTCTCATTTCCCACAATGTTGTCTATCCCTTCAAAGACAATCACCATTATTTAAGCCACATTTATTTTATCATCTGCAAATGCTTTCAATTTAGACAAGTTTGAAATTATGTCGTCTGGTAAAGAGTTAATTTTATAAAGCACCACACACACAGGTCACATACCCAACTAGTAAGATACAAAACCATCTAGCTAAATCACAGAATGCAGACCACAGTTTGTAGCATTTATTACTAATTTTATACAGATGCTTCCATCCAATTTGAGTTTTTACCCCAGTCCAATCCCAGGTTTTATAAATACCAATATACAACACCACTATGGATTAGTGGAACTTATTTGCATATTGTGAGCTGTGTATGATAGGAGGAAAAGTGATCCTCTCTTGCTTTAAAACAGTCATTAGCTTTGGTGACACCAAAAGAAGCCTTTTGTAGGCAAGATAGGGTTTTTCCCTTAATGGGGTATATTTTGTTAATCTACTTTTAATTTTAGCTCTGAGAGTTTGCAGGCAGATTATATGCCAGCTGACAGCCTTGAAGCCCTTAGCTTCAACATCAAATTTTGCAAATAGGCCTTTTTTGGTAAAAAGCAAAATAAGTGGAAGCATGGCTCAGGCCTTAGTCATGGGCTTCAATTTTACAAGTAAGATGGTGTATAATTTGGGCTTCAATTTTGTTCAAATAAGATGGTGTATAATTTGGCGTAATTTAACTCTTTACCAGATGACGAAATTTTAGCTTTGTCCAGTTTGAAAGCATTTGCAGACAACAATTTCAATGTGGCTCAAATGGTGCAATTTTTCTTTCAGAAAGTAGAAAACATTGTGGTAAAAGGAGAAAATACTGGTTACCAGCATTTTCCTCTTTTCCCACAGTGTTTTCGAAAGGCTTCTTTCCCAGGGTCGTTAAAAGTCGGCATTGTGTGGTAAAGGGTTAATCCCAGTCTAATCTGAAACAAACTAGCAGTCTAATCGACAGCATCAGCATTTGTAGCAATTTTTAAGAATTTTCAAAAAGTGAGTACTTACACTCTGGCTGTTTTGTACAAAGGCCTTAAGTATGATAAAAAAAAACAGTAATAACAATGTGGCAAGTGCAGAATTTTACACTTGAACATAAATTTCTCCACCCATCATTAAGTTTTCAACGGTTCAGTGTTGGATGCATCACAAACCCATCTTCACAGGGGAAAAGAGTTTAAAGACTGCAAAATGTCTGTTTAATGCATAATAAATCATGCAGAATAGAAAAGTCAGCAGTTGTTTCCTTTGGTTTCTATGGCAACATTCATTTTGCACTTGAAGGAAGTGCAACACAAGTGCTTGAGTTCTTAACTCTTTACGAAACAACAGGATTTTAGATTTTTCGCAACAAAATATTTTCACAGCACAAATCAGATTTTGCTCAAATAATGGAATCTGCCTTTCAACCCTTTACCACATAATCTCAAGTTTTAATGACCTTGAGGAAGAAGCCTTTTGAAAACATTGTGGGAAAAGGAGAAAATGCTGGTAACCAACATTTTCTCCTTTTCCCACAATGTTTTTCTAACATTTCAAAGAAAAATTTCCTAATTTGTGCAACCTTTGATTTGTCGTCTGCAAATGCTTTCAATTAGGACCAGTCTAAAATTTTCTCGTGTGGTAAAGAGTTAAGTCTTTGCTAAACCATCCCAAGTTCTTGACAAGGCCTAAAAAAAAAAATATCTGTGTTTAGGGTTTCCCTACCCTACCTAGAAAATGCTGCTGATCCTAAACTTTTTATGGTACGATTGGAAAAAAAAAAGATCTGTTGGGTGTGATTTTGCTACATGGCCCATGTAAAAAGTTCTTGGAAAAAAAATAATAAATCCCTACCTACCCTACCTACACCATCTTGGACTGAAACCCTAAACACAGATATTTTTTTGATAGGCCCAACCCTGGGGAAGAAGAAATTTTTGAAAACATTGTGGAAAAAGGCAAAAAGGCTGGTAAACAGCATTTTCTTCTTTTTCCACAATGTTTTCAACCGTACCATGAACAAATTTCAGTTTTTGATTCAAATTTATTTTGGCGTCTGCAAATTCTTTCAATTTGGACAAGTTAAACATTTTGTCCTTTGGTAAAAGACTTAAGTACATTTTTATCCAGAAAAATCTCCTTTTAAAGTGTTTTTTCAACAAATGCTTAGTCATAAATAGCACCGTTTTGAATGTTAGTCACTTTTTATCTTCTGTTATATTGTGTTTTAAAAAGCTTTATACTTTCGCTTTAAGTACGGAACTTAAACTGGGGCATTTTTTCAGAACATCTTAAAAAGTTTTAACCTACTTACCTAACCTCATTACCTGACAGATGATTTTAGACCTGTCCAAATCAAACGAATTTGCAGAGGACAAATTAAACTGGTGCTCAAATGACAGGATTTGTCTTTGAAAGGGCAGGAAACATCTTGCTACCAGCATTTTCTTCTTTTCCAACATTGTTTTCAAAAGCCTCTTGATCAAACTCAGAATTGTTTGCTGAAAGGTTGTCTAAGTCTTATGATACAAAGGTTGTCTAAGTCTTATGATACAAAGGTTGTCTAAGCCTTGTGATACAAAGGTTGTCTAAGTCTTATGGTACAAATGTTGTCTTAGTCTTATGATACAAAAAGTTGTCTAAGTCTTATGATACAAAGGCTGTCTAAGCCTTGTGATACAAAGGTTGTCTAAGCCTTGTGATACAAAGGCTGTCTAAGCCTTATGATACAAGGGTTGTCTAGGTCTTATGATACAAAGTTGTCCAAGTCTTACGATACAAAGGTTGTCTAAGTCCTATGATATCATACTTTCCTACCATGTGAAGCATTAATCAAACTTAAAGGCCCAGTAGTAGCCAAAAGTAATCAAGGCGGGTGTAAAAATGCATTTAAATTTCAATCATACCAGCACAGAAATTAATATGAAGTTGACAATCAGTTATTTTACCCCGTCACTTGAAGAATAATTTATTTCAACACCAGCTAAAAAGTTGCCTGGTTGCTCTATCTTATGACATTTGTTAACTTTTTACCTGATTTTTAAATTCATTTTTCTGCCAGCATTAATTAAACTCTAACCAACCATACCATAACATATTGTTATCTTTAAAATAATTTCCATACTTTTAAAGGTTACATGATGATGTAAATTTAAATGCATTTTAACACCTGCACTTTTTACTTTTGGTCACTACTGGGCCTTTAAAGTTTGAGTATATTAATGTCATAAGTACAAGCTTTATTAAGTTTTGTTAAATCATGCTTTACAACAGTTTTTTTGGCTGCCCATTGATCATTTTGGCGCTTTTTATAGAAACACTGTTGCAAAAGGAGATTCTTTTTTAACCATGTTTTCCAACATTTCAAGGATAAGTCCCAACATTTGAGCCACATATAATTTGGTGTCTGGAAATGTCTTTAACCCTTTACCGCACAATGCCGACTTTTAACGACCCTGGGAAAGAAGCCTTTTGAAAACATTGTGCAAAAAGGAGAAAATGCTGGTAACCAGCACTTTCTCCTTTTCTCACAATGTTTTCTTCCCTACCAAAGAAAAATTGCACCATTTGAGCCACACTGAAATTGTCGTCTGCAAAAGCTCTCAATTTGGACAAGGCTAAAATTTTGTCATCTGGTAAAGGGTTAACTCTTTACCAAATAACAAAATTTTAATATTGTCTAAGCACTGTCTAAACTGAGAGCATTGTAGCAGACGACAAATAAAATGTTATTCAAAACATTAAAATTCTGATTCAAAGGGTAGAAATCATGGTGGGAAAAGGAGAAAATGCTGGTTATCAATGTTTTCTACCTTTTGAAAGCAGATTTCATGTTTTGAGTACATATGATATTTAATTTGTCGTCTGCAAATTCTTTCAATCTAAACTGGTCTAAACTTTTGTCGTTTGGTAAAAGTTTAATGTTGACAACAGTTACTCTACAATTTTGTTTTCTGGTAAAGAACTTGTCTTTTTTTTAGGGGAAGGGGAGAAAAGAATGTGGGAAAAGGAGAAAATGCTGGTTACCAGCAATTTTCTCCTTTTCCCACAATCTTTTCAATAGGCTTCTTTCTCAGGGTTGTTAATAGTCGAGATTGTATGGTATGGGGTTGATCAGATTAACTTTGTAAACAACTCAGTAAAGCATAAATTGAAGGCATAAAAGGCTCATAAGCATATTTTACCTCTGTTTAATATATTACACTTGACAAAAATTTTGGCTACCCATATGTTGCACCCCATCCATGTGATAAAATTCATATTAACCCTTTACTACCCAACTTTTCACAACCCCTAATGAAAGAGACCTTTGAAACCATTGTGGGAAAGGGAGAAAATGCTGATAACCTGCATTTCCTCCTTTTCCCCCAATATGTTTTCTACCCTTTCAAGGAAAAAATTCCTAATTTGTGCAGCAGTTAGTTCATCATCTGCTTATTGTTACAATTTGAACCAGTCTGAAATTTAGACAGTCCCAAATCAAAAGCATCTGCAGATGACAAATTATATGTGACTTAGAAACTGATATTCCTCTTTGGAAGGGTGGAAAACATTGAGGGAAAAGGAGCAAAAAAATGCTGGCTACCAGCACTTCATCCATTTCCCACAATGTTTTTTCAAAACCTTTTCAGTCAAGATCATTTAAACTCTGGATTTTTAGGTAAAGGGTAATCCTTATATAAAATGTTTCTGTGATTTTACAACCCTGAGGAAGAAGGCTGCTGAAAACATTGTAGGAAAAGGAGAAAATATTGTAACCAGCCTATTCTCCTCTATTCCAACATGTTTCCCTGGTCCTTTAAAAAGATGAAATTCTATCAATTGAATTCCATTCAAACTGTCATCTGCATTATGATTTCAACTCGAGTCCGCCAAGATTTTGTTGTTTGTGAAAGTGTTTAAAGCTTCAAAGAATTTTACAATCACTTTTGAATGGTGATCGAGCCCTTTTTGTCCCAAATAAACTAATTGTGCATCCTATATCAGCAAAAAAGCCACATATAGTGCACAGTTTCAACGCTGTTTTTGGTCAAAGTATCTCACTATAATGGACATAGTAGATCTATCATAACACTGCACGTTTTGTGCAGTCTGATCTTAATTATACTGTCTAGAAAAAGGACATATAATGTGCTTGGGGCTCTTAGAGTTTATCTAGATTTCCAGTTTAACCCTTAGACTGCTTAGCGCTACTTACTGACCTTTTGCGGACAGAGTAGATCAAGATCAGACTGCACATTCTGTGCAGTCTGATCTTGCATCTACACTGTCCAATAAGGAGATATTTTCCCCCAAAAAAGTCTATGAAATAGCAAAATGTGTGTTTTTTATATTGGCTTGAAAGTTTCATTTCACTTTTTGAGCAGGAAAAGTGTTTATCTAGATTTCCAGTTTAATATCTGGGGAAATGATCAGTGCTCCGATATGCATATGCACATTTAAAAGATGTGGTAAAAATACCAACCTTTTACCACAAGACAAATTTTTAAACTTGTCCAAATTCAAAGCATTTATAGGTAGCAAAATAAAACCTTGCCAGCCAAAACAATGGAATTTATCAATGAAACTGCCAAAAAAATGTGGGAAAAGGAGGAAATGCTGGTTACCAGCATTTTCTCCTTTTCCCACACTGTATTCACCAGCCTTAAGCCTGATTTGATGAAACTGAATTGTTTGGAGAAGGCTAATATCTGGAGAAATGATCAGCCCTCCTACATGCTTATGCACATTTAACTCTTTACCAGACGATAGTATTTTTGACAAATTGAAAGCAAATTGAAAACATTTGCAGATGACAAAATTTAATGTGATTAAAAAACTCAAGTTGTCTTTTAAATGTGGAAAACAGGAAAAATGCTGGGTACAAGAATTTTCTCCTTTTCAAACAATGTTTTCTAAAGCTTGCTAATTCTCTGGTTGTTAAAACTAAGGACTGTGAGGTAAAGGGATGAAGGATGTGGTAAATATCAAACAGTCTGAATGAAATTTCACTGCCAGTTGCATCCAAGTGGCATGTTGCATTTCAGTCTGTCATATACATGTATATAGGATCTCACATACGTGGGTATTTGAGATGATTGTAGGAAATAAAGTATCAGGGAAAAAAAGAATCAGGAAAAAAAGTATCAGTTGCCAAAAAAGAAGCTTAGATAATATGTTATGTAAAAATTTAGTTGATAGATTATAATGACTTTGGTAAAGAAAAAAAATGTGATATTTGTAAATTTTTCTATTTAATTTTTCTGGCCTGAGATTGGAAGAAATGGGCAAACATTCATGTTTAATTGTTGATACCTGCAAAAGATTGGGACATAACAATAGTAATTAAAATGTTTTTGATATGTGTGTGTGTGTGTGGGGGGGTGTAATTTGCAATCTGTATAATCCCACAAAGGTCTAATTTTCACTTTGATTAAGTTATTGATATTGCCAAACTCTTAATAATATGTTGTCTTTAACCATCATTTTATTTCATTCCAACTTAAGAAGGCAGAAGGCCTTTTGAAAACACTGTAGGAAAAAGAGAAAATGTTTCTTTCCAGCATTTTTTGTTTGCCTGAATGTCAAAAATTAATTACATAAAGTATCTAAACTATATTTATATAATCTAAAATAAATAATGATAAAGTATCACAACATTGACAGAAACTGATACTTTTTTTTCCTGATACTTTCTTTCCTTGCAAAACTTGATACCTTTTTTCTGATACTTTCTTTCTGATTACCATTTGAGATATATAGGCTCTTACATCAGACTTTATGCATTACCATTTCTAACCTTTACCACACAATGCTGACTTTTAACAAACCTTACAAAGAAAGCTTAAGAAAACATTGTGGAAAAAGGAGAAAATGCTGGTAAGTAGCATTTTATCCTTTTCCCACAATGTTTTCTACCCTATTAAGGGCAAATGTTGACATATTGATCATCTTCAATTTGACGTCTGAAAATGCTTCAATTTGGACCAGTCTGAAAATTTTGTCATTTGGTAAAGGCCTGTTACCAGTAATCAAACAAGTTAACTAAAATTGCATGACACTAAGCCTTGGCATACACAGTGTCTACTATAGATATTGAAAAAAAAAAAGGGGGGGGGTTCCCCCCCCTCCATCAGTCTGAAAAATATGGGAGCGTTAAAAAAATTACAGGGACACTTTTCAAACAGTACCCAGAAAAATAAGCAGTTTTGGTAAAGTAAGCTATTTTGGACCAGACCATTTTGAGAGTGGGTTGTTTTGACCCATTAGCCTTCAAGGGAAGTAACTTAAATGGACGTAATATGTAGCGAAAACAACTTGGGCAACAAAGCAGTTTTATTCAAACAACAGTAAATTCTTTGACTTGGGACATTTTCATTGTTTATTTTTTATGCAGGACCATCATGCATTGGGTCTGAATTTATGCAGGATCTAAAAGAAAAATTTGCATTAATCCCATAATTGCGCATTCTTAAAAATAGACACTGCATTATTATAATGTGGACATTATGCGGAGTTCAGGCCTTTACAAGAAAGTCAGTCCAGGGTCCATATTCAGCAAACTGTTCTAAGAATATTCTTTGTCTAATTCTCAAGAATTTTAACAGTTTGAAAGTAACATAATTCCTGATTGGCTAAACCATTGGTTTAGCCAATCAAAAATTGTGTTACTTCCCGAATCTAGACCTAGACTCAGAATAAAACTAGAGCTGTCACTGAATGTGACTTAATAGCCCCACCAGCACTTTGACAGAAGCAAGCAATTATTTGTACACAGACGGACACACAGACGGACAAATGGATGGGCAAAGGGACAGACAGGCTGATTCCAGTATACCCCCGAAAACATTCGTTTTGCGGGGGTATAATAAATAATGGATGGTAACTATTGACCCAGAAAACCCAAAATAAAGTCATAAACAAGGGAACTAAACAACAACCACGCATTTTCCCAGAATTCAAGAAGAGCAAAACCAAATCAGACAATATCACAAAAATGAAACAAGTGACTATCTTCTTCTCAAAATAGCCCACCAATAAACACGAATGTATAATATTTATTGTAGTCGGAAACTGTTTTGATTTTTATCTTCTTTTCCCAGATACGAGTTTGATTTTCTTTATCATCAAGAATCAAACAATGTTTCCAACGATATGGCGACAGGGAGCTTTAAAGTCGTCCCCCCTGAACAGACAATAACCCTTTACTGCACAATGCCGTCTTTAACGACCCTGGGAAAGAAGCCTTTTGAAAACATTGTGGGAAAAGGAGAAAATGCTGGTTTCCAGCATTTTCTCCTTTTGCCACCATGTTTTCTACCCTTTCAAAGAAAAATTGCACCATTTAAGCCACAGTAAAATTGTAGTCTACAAATGCTTTTAATTTGGACAAGGCTTAAATTTTGTCGTCTGGTAAGGGAATAATTCTGCTATAGGTCTTTCTGGAAACTAGGTAGCCTCCCCTTGAGTACTCTCCGATTACGCATGCGCACAAGCGCAACTTCTACTTCTGAGGACTACACAAGCACGGAAGCAATATGGAAGTAGAGACTAAGAATGAACTTACCCTCTGTTACTTGTATTAAATTCCAAATCTATCCACAAATGAACAACATAACGGTGAACTGAGATCAAAAACAGTTAAGAAGAGTCTGTTTAATCCTTTACCAAACAATCCCCGGGTTTTAACGACCCCGAGGAAGATGGCTTTCGGAATTATAAGCGAAAAAAGAAAAAAATGCTGACGAACAAACTATTCTCCCTTTTCCACATAGTTTCTACCTTTTCAAAGAAAAAAAATTCATAATTCGAGTAACATTACCTCATTGTTGGTAAATGCATTCAGTATACACTAGCTTAAAATTTTGTCGTTTGGTAAAGGGTTGATTTGACACGTGCGCGTTAATTTGTACGTGCGGCAGTGCGATACCCAGATCAAAGGAACACACCGAATTAACCCTTCACACATTTAAATGAAGAATAATTTTTACGTATGTCTTTTTAACTCAAAAAGATGATGGAACATAAGTATTTTGTGAAGCGAGACTGGAAGATTTAAAATTTGAACTAAAGCTACATTTCTTATGTTCATGATCTAGACTAATAGTTATGACATGTGTCTAAAGGAACATGATAATTTTTTGAGATCAGGATTTCTTGACAATTCAAGGTATGCATGTAGTGCTGTAATTTCGGTAAATGGACTGTTCCTGCCTCTTAAGAGACACTTATTAACCTTCTCCCAACCAAACAATCTGGAGTTTTAACGACCCCGGGAAAGAAGGCGTCTTGGAAAATATTTGAAAAGGAGGAAATGCTTGTAACCAGCATTTTCTCATTCCCCGCAATATTTTCCACTTTTTCAAAGGCAATTTCCACCATTTGACCAATGTTTAACCTGTCGGCTTCAAATGCTTTGGATTTGGACTAGTCCAAAGTTTTGCCGTTTGCCGAACCCGGTAGCTAAGTCGTTAACGGACTTGGTTTGAAACACTGGGATCATTGGTTCGATCTATTTATATAAAATGTTGAAAGTGATAATATTTTGTAATCTAAAAAAGAGAAATGGATAGTCCATTTATTTAAATCTGAAACCCCATATAGTTCGAATTTATTAAAAAAAAATCCATAACCCCCCCCCCCCACCCCCAAAAAAAATCAAGATGTCTAAATGCTTTTTTGTCATCCTCCTGCTTGAACTACTGAATAGATGACTTTTACAACAAGGTCAATTCAAATTTCAAACCTTCCATTCCCCCTCCAGAAATAGGTAATTCCAGCTTCATTATGAGTGGCGAAATAAATGTATGTGCTGTAATTGCTTTCGTTGAGAAGCTGGTAAAGGGTTAGCTGGGTGTTCTTTGATCTCGGTATTTCACAGACAAAGTGGGTGACCTACAGAAACGTTTCGGCACACATGCTAGGCGCAGATTAACACAGACGTGTCATATTAAAGTCTCGTTCCTTTTCAATCTGATGTTGATCATTTGTAAATATAGTATTTGGAATTATTAAAAAAATGTTACAGAGGGTAAGTCCATTTTAAATTCGACGCCTAATGATGTACGTTTCCTGTCCGAACACATTCTGTTCTCATATGGAATGTTATAGGTCACTGTTTTAACTGCATGTTGGAATTCATTGTTTCTTTTTCTTTTTGTTTTCTTATTTAATTCCTTGTCCTATAAGACCAGGGATAGTGTATTTTATGACCCGTGGTAAAACCAAGGCAGTCTGCGAAAAATCTGTTATTTCTATCGCGGGGCTTCGTTTTGGTCAGTAATAACATTTTTTGTCTTTCGAACGTGATAGTTGATGCAACTACCGGCACTGCAGATTTTTTGGCATATAAATGACGTTATCTTAACTGCAACAAGTTTAGGCGTCTTTTTCACAATTGTCCGAGAAATTCAACAGAATTTAATTGAACAAATCCGTTACGTTTGCCAACAGTGTTCGATACAGAGCAGCAGGTCAGACGTGTTACTTATCTCCGAGTAATAATTTTTAGGAGCGAAGAATTGCGTTTTGGAAAGTTAACTGGATGACGAAAATCACGAATGACTTCTTTTCTTTTTTTGTTTGGCCATTGTTATCACAGGGACTCGGCATATAATAATTTGTGTTTAAAGACAACATTTCGATAAAAAAAAAATCTGAATATCTGCATATAGATATTTATACACAGATATTTGGATTTTTTATCGAAATGTTCTCTTTAAGCATAAAGTAGCACAATCATCATGTGCCGAGCCCCTAATGATTGTTATGATGGTAGTCCCCGGAAATAGGGATTTCCACAAGGGAGATAATCTTCGAAGGGAAGTAACCGAGTTTCCGTAAAGGCCTATACAGATGACATTGTTCAATCTTTTTGTGTTTTTTTTTTGGTTACTGTTCAAATCAGACACAAAAGTCATGAATGAATACTATATTATCTGGTTCAGACAACTTTCTTCATCTTGCACTAGACCACTTTTGAAAACATTGTAATAAAAGGAAAAATTGGCCTTTTCTTTAAACAGACAATCTTTTCTATATATACATAAGGCAATATTCAGTCTATTCTTATTTTCCCTATTTCAGTCAAACACACCTCAAAAATTAACACATTCAACTCCTTCACAAACAATTTTTCTGATCTTGCCCCAGATCAATTTTGAAAATATTGTGTAAAAAAGAAAAATAACTCGTACTACAGTAGCTACATGTAGCAGTTCCTCATTTTGCCACAATCTTTTCACTTGTATTAAATACGATAGCCATGCTCATATAAAAAAGGAGGTTAAATGCATCTGCAAAAACTTAAGTTTCGACCAAGATCAGCCTGAGAATCTGGACAGGCTGACCTGGGCTGAAACTCTATGGTACCAGTCAATTTTCTGCATGTACAAGGACCTGTCTTCCTCATGATTCAGTCAGTTGTTAAACAAAATCAATTCTATGGATTCATAATAATTATGTGTTAACTTGCTTGCATCACGGAGATGCATTGTCCTCTACCAAAAATCCTAAGTTTCAAGACCCTGAGGAAGAAGCCTTTTAGTAACACTGTTGGAAAAGGAGAAAATGCTAGTAGCCAGCACTTCCTCCTTCTCCGACAATGTTTTTTTCTTCTGTCCTATTAAAGACTTTCATCTTTTGAGTTCAATTTAAATTGCGAGTCTGCAAATGCTTTCAATCTTGACAAGTCTATATTTTGCTTGTGTTGTAAAAGGTTAAGCCCCCTTTTGCCAAAGCATGGCTTATCTATTTGTTCTTTATTTCTTTATGTTGCAAACAGATGCTCAGCTGTTCAAGACAAAAATAGTGAAGTCAATTTCTGAATCATGTGAACAATTGTGAAGAATCAACTCCTTACCAAACAATCCTGTGTTACACTCAACTACAATGTAGAGGAGTCTTGTGAAAACATGTGGGAAAAGGAGAAAATACCAGCATTTTCCCCTTTTCCCACAATATTTTCAAAAGGCTTCTTCCTCCAAGTCATTAAAATTTGGGATTGTGTTGTAAAAGGTTAATGCATTTCTGTGATGCATTGCACCAAGCAAATTGCATATAATTATGGACCCATAAAATCTGATAATTTTCTACTACATCTCCGCAAATTTTATCATATGAGCAACATTTGATTTGCCTTCTGTTAACACTTTCAAGTTTGCCAATTCTTAAATTCTGTTGTCTGGTAAAGATTTGAAAAAGTTTAAGGAATTTACTTAAATTCGATAAAAACAATGAAATAGAAATCAACCTCAGAGTATGGAACTTAAGAGACCTCAAGAAATGTAAATCAACCTTGCTTAAATTACATGCTGGCATGCTAGTGGCAAAATTACAAACTCTAATGCTTGATTTGAAATTTCCTCCAGTTGGTTGGCAAAATACAATCCTGTGTAATTTTAAAAATCAATGCCAAATTTGTTGTCTATACCAATTATTAAATTGTCTGATATATACTTAGCAAGGGTGACAAAATCAACTGTGTTGTCCAACTTCTCCTGTACCTATAGACAAGTAAATTGCCAAGAGCTGAAATCATTTTTTAAAGGTGCGAAAAACATTGTGGATAAAAGCCCTTTTACAAGCAATGGCTCTTTTTCCCACAATGTTTAAGAGTTCACTTTATACAATAATGGGCTTAGATTTATTGAATACCATACTTACTTGCCCATAATAGTCTGTCGCAGTGACCATTGCATGCATGAAGGCTTCGGAAATCCCCACTAATAGCTCCTTGAACACTTTGTCAATACTTTTCTCTCCCATCTCTAAGACTAAAGCCTCGATGAGTTTCATCATTTCCTGCCATTCACGGCCAATTTCTGCCACTCTCGCAAAACAGCCATTCATTACATTATAGCATAATCCATAACATGGTTGAACTCCGACCAGTCCATGGCAGTGAGAACAGAATTTCATCCTCGTCATAGCGTGGATACACTCATCACCCCATGATAGATTGTTTGTTGTATTTACTGTTTCCACGACAACAGTCAGAGCTCGTAAGTAGGTTCTCATGAGCGACAAACCATACGTCAATTTTTTCACAATATCATTCGGATATTTTCCAAAAGGTTTCGGACTAACTGCTCGTAGCTGATTGGACAAGCAGTGATGATAATGATGTGTCCAGGTCTCTGCAGACTGGTGATAAATCACATGCTTAAACATCACAGGAAAAATATTATCGAAAAATTTATTTATAGTATTTTCTAAAACGACATTTTTCTGTTTCACATAGTCTTGTAAATCTGTGAACAGTAATGTTAAAGGATGTAGGTGCTCCTCGATTGGCATGGAGTACCAGTCTCTCATTTTGTTACTTAGACTGGTTTCTGCGTGTCTCATCACATTGGTCAAAGCCTCTGAAACGATAAAAGAGGTAACCGATTATTAACTCTTTACCACATGACAAAAAATTAGACTGGTCCAAATTGAAAGGATTTGCAGACGACAAATTAAATGTAACTGAAATGATGATTTTTGTTTTGGATGGGGAAGAAAACATTGTGGGAAAAGGAGAAAATGCTGGTTACCAGCATCTTCTCCTTTTCCCACAATGTTTTCAAAAGCCTTCTCCTACAGGGGTGTCAAAACTCGGGATTGTGTGGTAATGGGTTAACACACAAGACACTGACAAGAAAAGTGTAACAATGGCCCATTTTTCCTTAAACATGCATCTTCATTTGTTTACATCCAGTTTTATAACCGTTTTTTTCTTTATTTTATGAAACTATAATCAATCTTGTATCTTCATGCTAAATATTGCCCCTGATGGTTGCAAAGTTGTACAGATTACGACAGATAGAAAATGCATTTCATTCTATTGCGGCTAGCCATAGAGATAACAACCATGAATCGAAGACAAATCCCTACAGTTTTTTTACCCCATACACCTTATACTGATTTTTTATCTGCATTTACACAGCTGACTAGATTTTAATATCGTCAAGTTTTAACAGCATTTGTTTACTCTCTGGCTATAAAGATGTCTCTTTAACTACCACAACAAATTACAATAAAATCCTGTGTTAAAATGATCTTAAAAAATGGTTTGAAAATATCTTGGGAATACTCGTTTTCAAAGAATTCATTGGTTCAACCATTTTAAAGGCTTTACCAAAACTTCTATGTAGTAAGGTCTACGGCCCCTAACTCTCATATTAAAATAGGAAAGCTGCCAAGATTGGCCGAATAGCCTTTACGAAAACGTCGATGTTACACGATATTTACTGATGTCAGCGAGTCTACAGCCTCTAACTCTCATATTAAAAGACGGAAGCTGCCAAGATAGGCCAAATAGTCTTAACGACAATGTCGATGTTTACCGATGAGTTAGGGGCCGTAGACCTTAATTCTTATCCTGCTATATGAGTAAAAATGAAATTTCAAGCCGATATAAAAAACCCAAGGTCTGCTGTTTCAAAGTTTATTTTTGAAGTTGAAGATATCTCCTTATCAGCAGTGTAGATCAAAGATCAGATTGCACCTTCTGTGCAGTCTGATCTTGATCTACACTGCCTGCAAAAGGTCAGTGAGTTGGCTTAGCAGCCTAAGGGTCAACATCCTTGAGGAAAAAGAGTTTTGAAGGAGACATTACACGCTGGTAACCAGTCTGGTAAAAGGTTAGTGGAAATTTTGTATGCTCATCACAAAAAAGAATGGAAGTAACATAAGTAATCATAATGTAATATCATTTTTTTCAATTCAAAGAAAAGATAACTTGCAAATTACTTTCTGAAAAATCTGACATTTACACTGGTAATAAAAATGACAAGGAGTATTTTGAATGGAATCATTTGCATTCTAATCAACCTTTTGACAGTGTTCATTTCAGATGAATAGTACTAAACACTGTATACTGACAACAAAAGGTGCTTTTTCCAAATTGAAAGCCGAGTCTTGCAGATGAAAAAATTAATCTTAAAACTAGAGTTGAAGTTGGCACCTTAACCCTTTACCAGACGACAAAAATGTTGACTTGTCCAAATTGAAGGCATTTGCAGACTAAAAGTTTCATTGTGGCTCAAATGATGGAATTTGTCCATGATAGGGTAGATATCATTGTGGGAAAAGGAGAAAATGCTGGTAACCAGCATTTTCTCCTTTTCCCACAATAATTTCAAAAGGGTTCTTCCTCAGGGTCGTTAAAACTCGGGATTGTGTGGTAAAGGGTTAACCCTTATCCTGCTAAAAAACTAAAATAAAATTTTCAATTCGACAGTAAAAACCCAAATATTGCTATTTCAAAGTTATGTTTTGGGAAATAGTATCTCCTTGTCGGACATTGCCAATCCAAGATCAGACTGCACGTTTTGTGCAGTCTGATCTTGATCTACACTGTCAGCAAAAGGTCAGCGAGTTGCGCTTAGGAATCAAATTTGTCTGTGTTTTGACTACTTTTGGCTGCTAGTGGGCCATTTAACTCTTTACCAAGCAAGAAATTTTAAACTAGATGAAATTGAAAGCATTTGCAGACGACAATTAAAGGTGGCCTAAATGATGAAATTTGTCCTTGATAAGGTAGAAAACATTGTGGGAAAAGGAGAAAATGCTGGCTACCAGTATTTCTCCTTTCCAAAAACATTTTTCAAAAGCCTTCTTCCTAAGTTTCTTTAAAAGTAAATAGTGGTTGAGAGTCAAAGGGCAAGATTCAAACTTTCAGGTCAACTTAAGGATGGGGCACCCTAATGGGATTCATGTAACGTCGCCTTTCATCACCAAAATCGTACGGATTCGGCTAAGAGTCGGGTAATCCATAATCGATGCGGGAAGCAGCATCTATTTGCCGATCGGTTAAGGATTACCCGAGTCCTAGCTGAATCTGTATGTTTTTTCGGCGATGAAAGGAGATGTTACACCAATCCCATCAGGGTGCCCTATCCTTAATTATATGTTACATTTTCTCCTTTTCAATGGTTTTGTTATCCATATAAAACATAGTAAATCTGATAAATACCATTTCATGTCAGATGACTATTGTCTTACAGCAGACCGCTTTTTGAAAACATAATGGCAAAATGACTGCCTGCCTGCACAGGCAATCACTTCTTATACCACAACATTTTTCACACATATTCATGTATTTAAGCTTAGTTCATGTTATTTTTCTATATTTCAAAAGAATATATTTAACTCACAACACAACAAAAATTTAGACTTGCCCAAATTGAAAGTACTTGTAGATGACAAATTAAATGCAGTTTACAATAATGGTATTTGTCCTAGACCCTTTACCACACAATCCTGAGTTTTAACGACCCAAAATAAGAAGGCTTTTGAAAACATTGTGGGAAAAGGAGAAAATGCTGGTAACCAGCATTTTCTCCTTTTCCCACGATGTTTTCTACCCTATCAAAAACAGAAATCATCTTTTGAGCTACACTTACTTTGTCATCTGCAAATGCTTTGAATTTTGTCTAGTCCAAAATTTGTCATTTGGTAGAGATAAAACAAATAAAAAACATCGTGGAAAAGGAAGAAATGCTGGTAACCAGCATTTTCTCCTTTTCCCAAAAAGTTTTCAAAAGATGTTTCCTTCAAAGTCGTTAAAACACAAAAACTGCTAGGTAAAGAGTGACAGTCGTCTGCAGCGAACTTGTTTCGGGACATAGTTAAAAAAAAAAGGTTGAGGCTTTTATTGGATAATATTGTATTGCCACAGATTTGGCTGTGTGATTAGCGTTTTTCAATAAAACAAATTCAATAAAGAAAAATTCCTTCAATAATGGGCTTTGTATCATGAATATATATCTACAAAATTTTATACTGTGCACCATATCTTTTATCATATCGCTCAAGTTTTCCAGTATTAAAACCTAATTTTTTTAATACGACAATACCATGCTATGCAGGTTTTGTTTTATCTTATCCTGCTAAATAACTAAAACGAAATTTTCAAGCCAATAGTATAAACCCAAGTTTTGCTATTTCAAAGGTAATTTTTTCGGGGATAGATATCTCCTCATCGGACAGCGTAGATCAAAGATCAGACTGCACATTCTGTGCAGTCTGATCTTGATTTACACTGTCCGCAAAAGGCCCGTGAGTCGCGCTTAGCATCCTAAGGGTTTACTCTTTACCAGACTAAAAAAATTTAGTTACGCACATACTGAGAGAAATTGTAGACAATAAATAGGATGATGCTCAAATGATAAAATTTTGTCTTTAAATGTTGAGAAACATCGTGAAAAAAAAAGAGAAAATGTCAGAAACCAGCATTTCCTCCTTTTCCCACAGTGATTTCTAAGTATTCTTTCTCAAGGTTGTTCAAACTTGGGATTGTTTGGTATAGGGTTAATAATATAACATATTTTATTATATTACTATCAGTGAATTACTTGGATTTCACAGTGAATAAGACCACCGGTGATGATAATTATGGTATCATCACTAGTGACGATATAGTTTTAGAATGTTTGCCAGAACTACTTTTTTTCTATATGCTCATAGTGTACCATTCTTGATAATTATTACAATAAAAAAGGGTGAATTAGGAATATAATAAATAGGATAATCAACTAGTTGTTTGTGATACTAAAAATCTGTCACTTGAATGGGGTTTGATGCGGTTAAAAAACTCGTCCTTCAGACTTGTTTTTTCAACCGCATCACACCCCATTCTAGTAACAGATTTCTAATATCACATGCAACCAGTTGATGATCCTCTATTTCACTATCGACAGTGCACTCCTGAAAACACTGGGTACCTATATGCCTCAGTTCCTATTGTCAAAAGTCAGGGATACAAATTCATATAATGGAAATCCATGTTCAATCCCCACTTAACAGCGCTGGTTGCATCAATCCATTCTTTAGCGTTGCACTGCAGGGCACCACTCTAGTATTGGCAAAACCCGTGACATTACATGAATGAGAAAGCTTTTACCATAATACAAATGAAATACTGTTGCATGCAGTTTTTTGGAAGGGTAGAAAATACTAAAAGATTTAAAATAAACAAGATTTAGGCTTTAACTCTCTACCAAACAACAAACTTTTGGACTAGACCAAATTGAAAGTATTTGCATACAAGAAATTAAATGTTGCTAAAATGATTAATTTAGTCTTTGAAAGGGTTAAAAACATTGTGAGATAAGAATAAAATGCTGGTTACCATTTCTCACAATGATTTCAAAAGCCGCCTCTTTCAGGGTCGTTAAAAGTCAGCATTGAGGGGGAGAGAAGAGAGAGAAAGAGAAAATGGCGGTAACCAGCATTTTCTCTATTTCCTGCAACGTTTACTACCCTTCCAAAAAAAGGTTTTATGTTTTTGAGTCACATTTATTTTGTAGCTTGCAAATGCTTTCAATTTGGACAAGGCTAAAAACAAAAAAAATGTTCAGAATTACATTTTTCCAAAACGCAAACCCCGGTAGCTCAGACAGTAGTGTGCACGACTTGGGAACAGGGGTCGTGGTTTCGATTCCTGGCTCGGCCAATCTCTTTCCAAGGATTGATGATAGTCATTGCAACAGGAATCATTCCTTTCCCACATCTGACCATTGTCTCGAAGATGGTTACGTAGGAGAGCAGCCAGTGGCTTGGAAAGAAAATTGTGCAGAGTAATGGTACAAGAGACTCTAGGAAAGCATGGATAGGTGCACTGGCTGCCGCAATATAACTGAAATAAAGTTGAAAACGGCATTAAACACTATACAATCAATCAATCATTCAAAACTATAGTTGCCTTTGTGGCCAGTGTAGATCAAGATTAGGCTGCACAAAATGTGCAGCCTGATCTTTGATCTACACACAGTCTGTCTGCTTTGCTGAAACACTTCCAACAAAAGCTACCTTGAAAATGTGATTATTTGGGTCTTTTCTAGATTAAATATGTCTGTAGGGTTTATTCAATAATCTAAGGGTTAACATTTTATCAAATGCTGAAATTTTAGACTTGTCCAAACTCAATGCATTTGCAAACCACAAAATAACTGCAACTCAAAAATAAAATTTGTTTTCAAGGGTAAAAAAACATAGTGGAAAAAGGAGAAAATGCTGTTTCCAGCATTTTCTCTTTTATCCACAATGTTTTCAAAATCTTTCTTTCTTCTGGTTGTTAAAAGTCAGGATTGGATCAAGGATTAAGAGGTTAAGATCTTGACAATATTACTGACTATCCAGGGAAATAATGGTAGACAAAATGGTAGACTGGAGTGTTAAATGAAGCATAGAGTGACAGCTATATAGGTTCCTTCCTCTTGATTAGCACAGCTAGCCTCTCTGCAGACAACCTTTTGTGTCTCACAACAGGCCATATCTGAAATCCAATGTGGCAAATTGAGATATTGCTTAACTCTTTACCAAACGACAAAATTTTAGACTTGTCCAAATTGAAAGCATTTGCAGACGACAAAATAAATGTGACTCAAAAATTGAAACTTGACTTTAGAAGAGTAGAAAACATTGTGGGAAAAGGAGAAAATGCTGGTTACCAGCATTTTCTCCTTTTCCTACAATGTTTTCAGAAGGCTTCTTCCTCTGGGTCGTAAAAACCAGGGATTGTTTGGTAAAGGGTTAACATTTGCAATTTTATGCTTTTGCCAAAGTGTCTTTCAAAGTGTTCATGTATTAACCCTTAAAGCCCCAATACCAGTCAAAAGTAAACAATGCAGGTAATAAAATGCACTTAAATTTCAATCATACCATTTAAAAGTATGGAAATTATTGTGAAGATGAGTATGTGTTATCATCATGGTGCCAATGGTCCATGTGTTAGACACTGGCAGAAAAATTAGTTTCAAAAGCATTTCAAAAGTTGCCAGATCGCTCTGTCTTCTCTTTACTTAATTTTACCTGGTTTTAAACTTATTTTCTCTACCAGTCATTATCATTAAGACTAACTGAACAAAAAAAGATTGTTATCTTCATAATAATTTCCATACTTTTGATGGGTATGATTTGAATTCAAATGCATTTTAACACCCACTTTGTTTACTTTTGGCCACTAGTGGGGCTTAAAGCTACAATACAAAAATTTTCACTCAATAGTAAAAATCCAAATATTGTGATTTAAAAGTTGATTTTACTGGAAAAAATACTGTAACAGTATATATTTAAGATCAGACAGCACATTTTGTGCAGTCTGATCTTGATCTACACTGTCCACAATAGTGCATCAAGTTGCGCTGAGCAACCCATGGGCTATGTATAATCACATCAATTTATCAAAATTTCATCATACAGGGATATAGTACAATTGTTGCCTCCGTCTTTGTTTCATGACGACATCAGTTAGATTCAAATAATAATAGTGGTTCCCATGTTTAATTTATTCATTGCTTAGTCAATATTAAGCAAATTCCTCCACCTGCAACATTATTTTCAAATGCTTTTCATTAGTTAGATGTTGTTTGAAAGCATCCTTATGATGAATTTAAAATATCTTTTCATGACATTTTCATTACATTTACAAGGTTGTTTTGACCATAAATGTTCTCATCTAGATTGTGTCAAACAGTCTCAGACTCATAACAAATATTTTGGAACTCAAAACAACAGTTCCCTGATGCAGATGACTGGTACACAGACTGGTCTGTGATTCAGACTCCCAGTGAATCCTTGTGGTGCTAATAAACTTGATGGACCAGTCAGTGCAAAACATACAATTTTTCACTTACTTGACAGGTTTTTCCAAAAAAAAAGCTGACACTGAAGATCAAAGATCAGACTATGATACTACTTCTACATTTCTGTAAAAACCACCTTGTTCAAAAAGACTTGCGTAGTACTGCAGTGGGGTAGCTGGCCCAAAATAAAGTATACACAAAAGTAATACTGAGGGTATAATCCGAGACACGAATTGGCAAGAGGGGTGAAAAGGGATTTCTCAGGCTCTGGAGGGCCATCCCTAGAAAATTTGTGAATTGTAGAAGCTATTTGGTGGCCTCAGATTATGTTTTTTGGCAAATTGTCTTTCTTATAAATTTAGTTTTGCAAGGTGTACACAACTGCACTTTTTGCATACAGGCAGCTACCCTCCTGTATTGTATTGGTTACATTATAGACACATTTCAAAACATTTTCAGCTGAAGACCTACGGAATCATTTTGACATGATTTACAAGGGTTCTGTTTAAACATTTTCAGTATTTTGATTTCAGCTGTCAGCAGTCCTTTAACTCTTTCCCAGACATCAAAAGTTTAGAGACAAAATTGGCAGACAACAAAATTAATGTTGGTTCATGTCATTGCATCTGTCTATGAAAGGGTCAAAAACATTGTGGGAAAAGGAAAAATGCTGGTAACCAACAACCTTGCTATTCTGACTAGTCACTTTTAATATCATGTATCTTGTAAGTCAGTGTGGATCAAAGTGCAGTCTGACCTTAATCTGTAAAGTCAGCAAAACCATGAGCAGTTGACCTGCCCATCCAAAGGGACAAGCACATTTCTCTCAAAGATCAGACTTACCATCTTGTGTAGTCTCATCTAAATTTGGCATGTGGTACAGAGATAGAGAAAGATCAAAGAACCCAGTACAATTACAGCTTAGCTAAAACTTTCCTGAATACCAATTTCACATCAATTCAACAGGGAATCTAGTCATTTGTATCTATACAACCCTATCTTATGCAATTCCCATGTTTATCATATACAGAGATTTCTTAACACTTAACTTTTTACCAAACGACATAATATTAAGACTTATCCAAATTGAAAGCATTTGCAGACAACAAATCAAACATGGCTAAAAATGATGGAATTTGACATTCATGCTGTAGAGAACATTGTGGGAAAAGGAGAAAATGCTGCTTACCAGCATTTTCTCCTTTTCCATCAATGTTTTCAAAGGCCATCTCCTTCAGTGTCGTTAAAACTCGGGATTGTAAGGGAATGGCTTTAACTAATACAACACTGAATACCATACAAGGCAGACATTTTCATTCTAGAAAAAAATTAAAGAGCCAAATAAGAGATAAGACTAGATTTCCATTGTCAAGCATGTCTCAGCTGAAAGCAGTGTAAATCAAAGATCAGACTGTATAACACATACTCTGCATGTTTTGTGTAGTCCAATCTTAATCTACACTGACCACAACGGCAAATTAAATTGTAAAAGGAGCTATCCTATACCAAAAAAATCCTGATTTTTTATGACCCCCAAGAAAAAACACTTTTGAAAACAGTGAGGGAAAGGTGAAAAACCAGAATTTTCTCCTTTTCCCACAATGTTTTCTGCCCTATGGTGGACAAAACCAATCATTTCAGCACCATGTTTTGTCTGCAAATGCTTTTAATTTGAACCAGTCTACAATTTTGATGTCTGATAGAGAGCTAAGGATTAAGTTTTGATTAACTCTTTACCACACAATCTCGGCTTTTAATGACCCTGAGAAAGAAGCTTTTTGAAAACAATGTGGGAAAAGCAGAAAATGCTGGTAACCAGC
Organism: Hippopus hippopus; assembly: GCA_946811185.2. Taxonomy (NCBI): domain Eukaryota; kingdom Metazoa; phylum Mollusca; class Bivalvia; order Cardiida; family Cardiidae; genus Hippopus; species Hippopus hippopus. The sequence goes on along the minus strand of OX328110.1, from coordinate 17,305,852 downwards.
ATTTTCTCCTTTTCCCACAATGTTTTCTACATTTCCCAAAAAAATTCCGGTATTTGAGTCACATCTATTCTGCATAACAACCAACATCGGAAAATGCATACGTGCAGTGAAATCTTCCTTTGATTTCTTTATGCAAAAATAAATTTTCTCAATAATCACTGATATAATTTATATTTCTTCATTGTTACTCATCTATGACTAATATAGTCTCCCCCCTATTATAGCTCCACGTGAACACTCCACAGTTACGTAAAAGCCAAACAGAGCTTCAACTGGCACCATTCGGCTAGAAACAGCCCACATCGGTACCGACTGGCACCATCGTTCACATGGAGTTATTAATAGTAACACCGGCACCAACCGACACCACTTAATATATATATAGCTGCAATCCAACTTTATCCACCAACTTCCAAAGAGGCTAACCATAGATTCGATACACCTCTTAATATTTATATAGCTGCAATCCAACTTTATCCACCAACTTCCAAAGAGGCTAACCATAGATTCGATACACCTCTGAAGAGTTCTAACTAGAGAACGAAACCAGTCAGGGATAGTATGCCCAGTGCAAAAAGCAACTCCAAGCAGACCAACGAACACCAAAACATGTCTCCTCCTGAAGACATGCTCCCTGATGACATGCCCCAAAGCAACACAGACAGTAGCATGTCTCCCAGGTCTAATGATGTCACAGATACTGACATGCCCAGAAGCATGTCTCCACAGATTTGCAAGGCCAATAGCTTGACTCCTCCAGGAGACTTGCTTCCTTGCTCGGCATCAGGACCCGACCCCAGCAACATAGCTGATAGCATGTCACCAGAGTCCAGTCAAGCAACAGGCACGGCCCGTCTGGTCTCTTTTTAGCCAACATTTTCTACTTTCTAATTCACATTTATTTTGTCGTCTGCAAATGCTTTCAATTTGGACCAGTCCAAAATTTTTTCGTTTGGTAAAGAGTTAAGGCATATAACAATGCCAATTTGAATTTAAGCAAACAGTGCAGATCAAGAACACTGCAGACTAAAAAGACTGTCAACTCTGATGTAGGACCTACACTGTTTCAGACCTTTTTAAGAAAAGACCGTAAGTTCAATCCTACTTCACCTTTAATGCCAAAGCATATAACCCATTACCACACGGCAAAAATGTAGACTTGTCCAAACTTAAAGCATAAGCAAACAACAATTTAAATGTAGCTCACTGGTGGAATTTGTCTTTGATAGGGTAGACAACATTGTGGGAAAAGGAGAAGATAAGGAGAAAATGCTGGTTACCAGCATCTTATCCTTTTCCCACAATGGTTTCAAAAGACTTCTTCTCAGGGTCGTTAAAACTCTGGATTGTATGGTAAAGCGGTAATGAGAAATAATTTTTCAATGCCGAAAAGCTGACATCTACAAATTGTATTTTGCACATTGTATAAAGTTGTCATTAACTATTATTACTAGAACTGTCGCAAAGCTGACAAATATCCCCCACCAGCACCTTGTCACTAAAGCAGCACAATTAAGAGAACGAAAATGATTTTCACACAAAGATTACCAGTGACCTTGATCTTTGACCCAAAATCAATACAGCACCTCCTTGGGTTATCAGCAACACTTGTATAAACTTTCAGGGTTCAAGGTCAAACAGCTATTGATGTCAGTTACAGCATGGAAAGGATTTTCAAACATAGTTCACTGTGACCTTGACCTTTAACCCATGTGACCCAAAAACAACAGGCACCTACCTGGGTCATGAAGTTTCAGGGTCCTAGGTCAAACAACTATTGAATTCAGAGTACTGAAACAAAAAAGTCTGCAAACAGACAGGCAGATGGGCAGACAGACAGACACGGTGTAACCAATATACTATCCCTCTACTTCGTAGGTGGGGAGATAATGACAGCAATAATAAGAGCCAAGTTTGAGACACAAAGTCACCATTGTGCAGGCCATCAGTCAGAAGGACACAGCAGACTGACACTAGTGTACCACCTAACACATTAGTTTTAAGGAGGTATATAATTATACACATAGTAATTGTTTTAACGGACGGACTGCAGAAAATTATGCATTTAGAGTAAACTGAATGCTGTTACAGTTTGAAAGAAAAAAACATGCTATATAAATCTGCAACGTACACCTGAAAAACAACAGACAATTAAAGTTGATAATCAATACACCCTTTCAGGCAAGAAGAAGCTTTGGTGGACAGTGTGCAGAATATGCTGTCTGATCTTGGGTCTACACTGTCTGCCTTTTGACTAGGCCTGTAAGATAGAAATCTAGATATAAATCTGTTTACTTTTCAATGGATTATATTTTCAACCATAAAAAAAAAACACATTTATTTATTTGGCGCCAAAAGAGTAAAACATGTTTTGAAGGTATCACAAGATACAAAAACAACAAAACAAACTGTTTACATCAATAATCCTGAATTGGTAAAAAAATATCTGGTAATTGTAGCACGAAAATGCTCAGTTTTGTCTAACAGGATAAGAACATGTAATTCTTACAGAAAATTGTGTCTGGATCGATATTCTGTGTCTGCTGCAGTTATATACCCTGTAACCCTTAACCACCCAATCCCAAGTTTTAGTGACCTCGAGGAAGAAAACTTTTTGAAAACATTGTGAGAAGAGGAGAAAATGCTGGTAACCAGCATTTTCTCCTTTTCCAACAATGTTTTCTCCCCTTTCTGAGACAAACTCCACAATTTGAGCAAAATGTAAGTTGTCGTCTGCAAAACCTTTCAATTTCAACTAGTCTAAAATTTTGTTGTTCGGTTACTGGTTTACAGTGAGCTAAACACAACTTGAGTCTTTAGCAGACATCAAAAATAAGACTAGTCCATATTGAGAGGCATTTCCAGACAACAAATCAGATATGCCTAAAATGGTACGATTTCTCTTAGAGAGGGTAGAAAACATTGTGGGGAAAAGGAGAAGATGCTGGTCTCTTTCTCCCTAAATGTTTTCTACAGCCTTACTTCTTAACCCTCTTCCACTCAAACCCGACTTTTAACGCCACTAACAGAGAAGGCTTTGGTTCAAAGCATAATGTAATTTTTCCAGTGTTTTCTGTCCTTTCACTCACAACTTCCATTAATTGAACCACATTTCATGTCTTCTGGCCAAATGCTTTGAAATTGGACCAGTCTAAAATTTTGTTATTTGGTAGAGTTAAAACACATGACTGTTTGATAAAGGGTTTGGTTTAATTACAATACAATTGATAGCAGCATCCCATGATTGGGTAATATTGCAGATAAATTTGTTATTGATCTAATGGTGCAGTCTGATGACAGGTTTCTCTGCAGTTTCTCTGGTTATAATTGATTTGTCACCATGGAAAATCATAAACTAAACAAATTTAGCTGCCTGCATATATAGAAACCTTTTAAGATGTTTTTGCTGTGCATTGATTTTTTTTTTGTTAAACACTGATAGATATAACAAAATGTATGGGGGAAAAAAGGGGCTTAATGCATCTCTGTTATGCATTGTACCAATCAAGCCATCATAAAATTATGGATCCATAATAGCCACCTTTTTAACAACCGACTGAATTATGAGGTAGGCTGGTCCTTGGGCATTCAGAAAATTGACCAAAAGCGAAAAGTTTCGGCCCAGGTCAGCCTCCGCAGGCTGATCTGGGTCGTTACTTTTCGCAGACGCATTAAGCCCCCTTTTCAGAGCATGACTCATATGTTTCTGTGCAAGGTTAGGACATGGACTGTACATGCAGTAAAAAGATGCAAATTTGGCATTCAAAAAACAAGTACATCACTTTGCAATTGTTAATTCTGTCAATTTAAAAAGATGGGAGTTGTCTTGGAAAGAATATACAACTTTGAAGGAAAGGAAAAAAATGTGAGTTCAACACTGTTTTCTCCTTTTCCCACAATGTTTTCAAAGGTCTTCTAACTCAGGGTCATTAAAACATGAGATCCTTCTATAAAGGCTTTAACTGCATTAAAAGCAATAAAAATATGCAACATCAAACAGTTATGCAGCACCTTAAATGATCTACTGCTGCAGTTATAGTAATCTTTCTCTTGTAATAATGCATTGGTAACCTGAGGGATAGTTACCAACCAGACAGGTTTTGCTGGTTTGTAAATCTAGCATTGTGCAGTTACCCTTCAGTGGACTACCAATGTTGTTTAACAAATACAAAACATTGTTTTTAAAAAAGTCTGCCTAGAAAAGTTCACGGGTTCTATGATTTTGCAAAGCTTTCTTTCTAAATCTTGACCAAACGACAAAATCTTAGACTAGTCCAAATTGAAACAATTTGCAGAAGAGAAATCAATTGTTACTCAAATTATGAGATTTCTCTTGGAAATGGTAGAAAACATTGTGGGAAAGGGAGAAAATGCTGGTTACCAGCATTTTCTCCATTTCCCACAATGTTTTCAAAAGATTCCTTCTTGTCGATCGTTAAAACTCGAGAACGTTAACAAAAGGGTTCCACTACAAAACAAACATCTGTGGCATCACATGATCAGGTATCACTGCACATTCTATTGATCTAACTTGCAATCCTGTGATGTTTCTCTAGTAATAATTGATTTGTCACCAAGGATAATTATCAATCAAGCAATTTTTGTCCCCTGCTGAATCTGATACTGTTCACATACGGCTTTTAACAAACAAAATCCCTAGTTTTTACAACATCGAGGTTGAAGGCTTTTGAAAATGTTGTTGGGAAAGGAGAAAATGCTGTTAGCCATCTTTTTCCCCCCCTATGCTTTCTACCCTTCGCAAAGAAAAACATTCAGATTTTGTACGGTATTTACTCTGTCATCTTCATATGCTTTCAATGTGGTCCAAAATTTTGTCATCTTGTAAAGAACTTAGACTAGGTTTCCTGTTAGAAACATTTGGGCAACATGATTGCATGTTAAAAATACTTACTCCCTTTCCCACAATGATTTATTTATTATTGAAGAATGATAATGTCATATTCTTTGGGATAATGAAATAATTTTGGTAGGTCTGAAAATAGTACAGAAAATGGTGGACAACACACCAAAACGGTTGTACATTTTTACAAAGGAAAGACGAAAATGCTTGTTACTAGCACCATTTATTTTATCTCCAGCTCATTTGTTTATCTCTAACAGCACTGGGTATAACAAATGATGTGTCAAAAGGAAGAATCAAAATGCTAACATTATAATTTACTTTTGTATCGATACAGTTGCTTTGAATGTCAGGGAGTAAGTGTCTAGCCAAAGACAAAATCTATAAAAATTTATGACTTGTACTGACTAATTAAGATAGGAAAAGAGCAACAATCCCTTAACTCTTTACAAAAGCACAAAACTTTTGTTATGTCTAAATCTAAAGCTGTCGCAGATGACATATTAAAAATAAATATGACTAAAACTAAGAAATTTATTTCTGAAAATGTAGAAAACTTTTTGGGAAATGCTGAAAATACAATAACCAGCATGTTTTCATGTCTTCCTCAGGGTCGTTGTATTACAGAATGGTTTGGTAAAGGGTTAATTAGTAAGTCTTTTTTCTCTTTCTAACACATTAACAAACAAGTAGACATGGGAAAAAAATTAATCAGAATCTCACAAGTAACTGTAAAAGTGTCCAAACTAGAAAATTGTTTCAAGACCATTTCTGATTTCCCTAGGGGAGAGTTTCCCACAATGAAAGCTTCTGTAAAGATCATAAAGCTTCCCTATGAAACAGATCAACTGCCATGTCAAACAGTCAATCTGTACAAGGAATTCCAGACACAAATTCATCATACACTCATCATTTAGAGTACATAGTGAAGTACAAATTATTTCTAACTACTGTCATCCTATGATTCTATAACGTACAGCAAGAGCATTACTTCCAGACAATAATTATATCAAAACCATATATTTTTTGATATTGCATTTATGACTAAGGTAAAGACGAAATATGAGTAAAAATTCTGATACTAAATTTGATTGTTGGACTTAGCCATTTATAACCAGGTGACAAAATAATTGAATCCTAAGTACTTGCAGACAACAAATTAAACATGGCTCCATCGATGCGATTTTGTCTTTGAAATGGGTAGAAAAACACCATGGGAAATGGGGAAATGCCGTTTACAATATTGTTTGATGATTAGCGAACACTGAACAGAGAAAATCATCAAAAATAGTGAAAATTATGAAACAAATTTTGATTAGTCAACCCCACAAGAACTTGATGTCTAAATATAGAGGAGTGCATTATCTTGCAATCCATGTACAATATATTAAATTCATTTCCTCAGGTAATCATAACTTTACTTAGGAACAAATTCACACGTGTACCACAATGCAGATTTTCAAACATTGCTAAAAGTGGAAATTTGCTTCTAATGGACAATATTTAAGATTTTCTCAGCTAAGCCTGGAGGTATCCCAAAAATGGAATTCAGCCTCCGTTAAGTGACACTATTTCATTTTTATCCTGTCACCTTCTACAATTTCGACCCGATAACAGTTTGCCGTATATTTTTTTTGTTATCCGTCAGTTGGTCATGTGACCGCAAAGTGCGCACCTGCTTACTGGGCCTATTTTCAATCAAGCATCTTACTGCCATAATGAATTAATCAGTCGCTAGCGAATACTTTTGCTCGTTTAATTAAGTCTGTTATGTTAAAATACATTGTCTTCTTTGCCACATTATTTTTCTGTAGATATATGTCAGTTTAATAATTATGACATAGCCTATATCATTCATGACGTCATTATTGCAGCTGCATATCCAGAGGGTTTTGTAAACAGGGTTCTTCCTTTTTTTTAAAGTTTCTCATAGATCTAGTGACAAAGATGTCAATATGTGCCTTATTTCGAGCGAAATGTTCAATTTAGTCGGATTTTGGATTATAATTGATAAATAAAATCTAGACGGTTGTTATCTTGGATTGGGAAAGTCGATCAGGCTCGGCTCCGGAAATTTATTAAAGGTATGGTCTTTATCAATGTTTTTTTTTCCGTTTGTTTGTTTTGTTTTGTTCCATTACAGTGAGTGACAGGATAAATAGAATAGATGGTTGGTGTCTTGGATGGGTTAAGTTTATCGGGCTCGGTTCCGAAATTTATCTGGCTCGCCTTCAGCTCACCAGATAAATTCCTCTGCCTTGCCTGATTAACTTAACCCATCCAAGACACCAACCATCTATTCTCTATATATCCACAATCCATGAAATAAGGAACCTGGGTCTGTATTAATGGTCTGGCATGTCTATCAATACTTATTAGAGGGCTATTGTTATGGTTAATTCATTTCTACACCCAGACATATATTTTAGGCATGCACAAAAATAGAAACTATTGTGACAAATTGAGAAATGTCTCCAAACAGGCAAATTATTTGCCACAATATTGATTTGTTTCCCCTTGAAATCCTATGCTATCATTTTTCAACTTTATACCAGATGAAAAAAATTTAGACTTGTCCATATTGAACTATTTGCTATGATAAGTCAAAATTTTTAATGTGGGTCAAATGATGGACCTATTCCTTATATGGTTTAACTCTTTACCAGATGACAAAACTTTAGACTTGTCCAAACTGAAAGCATTTGCAGGCGAAAAATTAAATGTGGACCAAATGATGTTTCAGTCTTTGAGAGAGTACAAAACATTGTGGAAAACATTGTGGTAACCAGCATTTTCTTCTTTTCTCACAATGTTTTCAAAAGGAATCTACCTCAGGGTCTTTAAAAGACGGGGTTGTTTGGTAAAGGGTTAACACACTGTTGACAATAGGGTCATTGGCCCTAAAGAGCTCAGCTGAGAGAAGTGATCTGGGATTCACAAAGTTAAAGATACCTTGGTGAAATAAGACATGTACAAAATGTATTCAGAGTGCATGATGGAAATTAAATTTTTTATTTGTGTGTGTGAAATTAAAATGATATGATTGCAGCCCCAAATTTCTTCTGCAGGCCACATTTTTTTGACCGAAAATGTGGCCTGCAGAATAACTAAAAAATTTGTCCCAGTGACCTTGTAACCTTTTGACTCAATGTTACCTATTTTCAAACTTGTCAAAGATATTATCGAAATAAACATTCTGATCAACAGTCATGAGAATTGGACAGAAAATGAGGCCTCTGGAGTGTGAAAATGGGTCTAAAGATTTGCACAGTGACCTAATTTTGGACAAAATAAAGGATATAACATCAACTACTCTCCACTTTATTCTGTTGAACATTTCCCAAAAGACAAATTCTACACTCTTTCAAATTCAAAAAATCTGCAGACAACAAGTTCAAAATTGGTAAAAAATGGGCTTAAGGTCTCTGATAGGCTAAAAAACATTGTGGGAAAAGGAGAAAATGCTGGTTATCTTTTCCCATATTTTCAAAAGATTTCTTTTCCATGTTCATGAAAACCAAGGATTGTTTGGTAAAGGGTCAATGATTGAATTGGCCAACTCCTAATATATTCTTTACATGGTTGACATGCCAATATAACCGTAATAGACATAATAGACGCAATATTCCACCTAACCAAGTCTGAACAAGTCTTGTACAGAAGATAACATTCCAATTACTTGTTGCTATTGATGCATTGATGTAAATGATAGTTTCACTGTCTGGGATGCAAAAATTAATAATGCTTCAATCTTTCATGACAATGTTTTCTTTCAGCATAATGTTTATGACTTAATAATTGTTCTGCCCCATGCTGGCACCTCAATTCCTGTTTTAAAATTACCACTTAACACTTTCACTTCCAACTCAAAAATTTGACTTTTTTTCGAGGTCTAAAAGTAGATTCCCACTGCCATTGAAATTGAATTTGGTCATAGTCAAGTATCAGGTTGCGGATGTTGTAGATCCAAGATCAAAGTGCACATTTGTGTGCAGGCTGATCTTGATCTTTGCCATAGGCAAAAGCTACTTAAGTCATCGCAAATGAAAGAGTTAAAAATCATATTTCAGGGTGTTTGCCTTTAGCATTACCCCACTTTCCATAATATTTCGGACTTGTTAACTCTTACCAAACAATCCCAGGTTTTAACAACCCTTGGAGAGAAGCCTTTTGAAAACATTGTGGGAAAAGGAGAAAATGCTGGTAACGTTTTCTACCCTATCAAGGACAAATTCTGCCATTTGAGCCATCTTTAATTTTTCGTCTGCAAATGCTTTCAATTTGGACCGGTCTGAAATTTTGTCGTTTGGTAAAGAGTTAAATACCTGTAAAATGTTCCAGCTCAAATACATGCATCTCACACTGATAAAATATCACAAAATCAACAGAAAAAAATCTGTAGATCTACACAGTGTCAAAGACAATTCCAAATAAGGTATGATGACATAACTTGCCCACGGAATACAAAGATACTGATTTGTGATTTGATTGGTCCAATGTTACCCTATATTATTTCATGCTTTCCGGTAGGTTATTGAGAAGTATCGGTGAAATATTTTTCGATATTTCACGGTTACAACCAGTGAAAATACCGATTTTTATATACTAACTCTTCAATTGAAGGCGGAAACAGTTGTTCCAGTGCACTAGTTACCTAGGTTGACGTAATATTGTAATGCATTGCTATGTGGAGGGGGTACGCCACAGGAAATAACCGAAAAGAACTATACTGGATTTTGATTAAGTTCCCCCCAGAAAGGGTTAAAAGCATGAAATAAATATTACCGATGATGTTCACTCAATGAAATAAATTTCGATCTTTCACCGAAAAATAACAAATATCCTCTACATATTCATGTGCCATTCATAAAAAAGAAGTTACTACCAACTTAACAGCTATTTGTTTTACATTGGTCATCATTTTCAAATAAAATGGCAACTGTTGCAATATTTTGTAGTTGAAAGTTGTAGGTATACATAAAAGGAGTATTTTATTGTAGAAACTTTTCCAGTGTCTGTATTTCCTTCTCGTTGCGTTAAAAAAATGTTGAAATTTGCTCAATCTTTGGTTTTGAGCAATATCAAATTTTCTCACAATGCCCGAATCAAATACTAGCACCAACAATTTTGTTGAAATAACTATCAATCCTTGAATAGTGTTTAACCCTTTACCACACAATGCTGACTTTTAACGACCCTGGAAAAGAAGCCTTTGGAAAACCTTGTGGGAAAAGGAGAAAATGCTGGTAACCAGCATTTTCTCCTTTTTCCACAATGTTTTCTACCTTGTAAAAGTAAAATTGCACCATTTGGGCGACAATGAAATTGTCTTCTGTAAATGCTTTCAATTAGGACAAGGTTAAAATTATGTCGTCTGGTAAAGGGTTAATTGAGCTAAGATTTCAAACACCCAACATCTGTATTGCTTACCTTGTGGGTTACAGCTGAGATACCTGAGACTTTACATCATAATCCTTACTTTTAACAACCATAATGAGGAAGGCATTTTAAAACTTGGAAAAAGGAGAAAATGCTGGTAACCACAATGTTCTGTACCCTTTCAAACTTAATTTCCATCATCTGAGCCACTTTTGATTTGTTGTCTGCACATGCTTTCGATTTGGAGCATTCCAAGATTTTGTCAATCAGGTGAAGAGCTAATCTAAACCGTATGGTCGCATATTTCTGCCGCGAGATACGAGATAGCTATCATGATAATTTTAGAAAACTATCGTGATAAAACAAAGTTTCCTGGAAATATTATCTAGATAATAAAAAATTTTCACGATAAAAATATCGTGATAATTCTACCTGTTATCATGATTTTTTTTGCTTTCATGCCCATAACTGACATTCACGGTATCTATAATTAGATACAGTTTCGGAACATCTTCGTCTACAACCTTATGAATTCTCCTTTTCCCTGAATGGTTTTAAAGTGTTCGTAGGAGGCATTTCGAGTCGTCTTTGTGATTTTACAGACTTCTGTTCATTTTGAGTCTTGTCAAAATTTACCAATTAAGCTACAATTATTAATTATTCAAACTTTTACTTACTGCAATCTTGTGAAGTTAAAAACTACCGAGTTCATCCAAATGATAAATGTTCTATTTATAGATATTGAGAAACAGGCAGAACTATCACAATAATTTTATCTTGCATGTCACCTTCGTGCACGATTGAGAAATTTTGCGTTAAAATATTAAGTTTATCATGATTTTTTTTTCAGGAAACTTTTCACTATCTCGATAAAATTTCCAGGAAACTTTAATTTATCGCGATAGTTTTGTAAAATTATCATGATAGCTATCTTGTATCTCGTGGCAGAAATACGCCACCATAAAACCGCTGTCATTAAAACTAATCTCTCCTGTTGCTTTGTATGATCAAAATACAGCTAACAATGAACAAATCAAAATCCATATTGCCTGATAAGTACAATCCAAATTAGGTTAACCTTAAAATCCAAATAAACTGGATGGGTGTTTTCAGGTCTAAATAATTGCTCTTTCAAGGTTGCTTTTGGTCAGAATGTCTCTGCAAAGTGGACCGTGTAGATCAAAGATAATGAATGCATGCTTTGTGCAGTCTTACCTATATCTACTCTAGACCCAAAAGCAACTGTTCTTGTGAAAGGCACTTGAAGGATTAAGATCAGACTGCAATGAACATGCAGTCTGACTTTTCGTTTTTTATGGTCCAATGATAGGTAAGGTATTCTGGCCTTCAAAAAAGCCTCGAAAATGGGACATCTTCAACGAAAGCAAAATGTGCATCCCATTTATCCAGCGGTGCAACCCTTGGCTTGCAGAATAAATGAAATTAACATTTTCATTCTGTGCAGAACAACAAAGATGTTTTCCTTTTTCAAAGCAGTTTTGGCTATATCATAGAACAGAATATCTCACAGAGTAGATCCAAGATCAAACTACAAAGTCTGTGCAGTATGGTCTTCATCTGCACTGTCAAAAGTAACTTAAGCAGTGCTCAGAGCAAAAAATGAATGAGGCTAAATGGTGTTTGATTCAAAGAGAGGTAGAAAGAAATAACTTCCAGGAAACAGGAAACAAACTTATTGCTTTTCAAGACAGCTGCAAAAACATTACAACCCAAACTTAAAAGTACATCTTGTCATTAGTTTTATAAACCCAATCAAAGATCTTTTATGATTTTTACACTTTTGACTAATGGCTCTGACAGGGGTTTGGTAAATTCACCGATCAGACTGGATCAAACTTGATTGAATTTGCGTTTATTTATCGTCGCCACCGGTTGCCCATATGGGCGACGCCCCCTGAAGGCTGTTAGTATTGTTACGGGGGATAGTGCAGATACAGGATGAAAACTTGATAACCTGACTGGATTTTAAATAAATCCATTTTAAGTATAGCAAAAAAGGGTTCTTGCATTAGTTGTTTTTATTTTTTTTATAAATGATTCAAACACTGGACATGTTGCAAGCTACTACATAACAAGGGAGGTCGAGACACTGTTCCTAAATTGGGGCAAAGTTCTTGGAGACTAGTCTTATCATTATTTTTTGCCCCTCAGACAGTAATGAAACAAATCTTTTACTTGAGTGGTTTCAAGCATTAAAACTGTTTCAATGCGCAAGGAATTCTGAGTACAACCAGGGAGAATTACAAGAATCAATGAAAACAGTGTTCAAATAGGACATTAATAAGCTCTATCAATATTGATAAAATTATTACAAGAAGGTCACTCTAAACTGACGAGCAAACACCAAGACTTCAGCAACACCTGACGAGCAAATGCCAAGACTTCAGCAACACAAACAGCCATTCTCGTAGCTAACCTCGTAAGTTTAAATTAAGGGACCATTAGGGAGTTTTTTTTTTCAGTGATTTACACTATTTTTTCTGTATCCATGCATACCTGTTCATTCACTGACCCTTTACCATACAATTTTAACAACCTCAACTCTTTACCACACAATCCCAAGTTTTAACGACCCTGAGGAAGAAGCCTTTTGAAAACATCGTAGGAAAAGGAGAAAATGCTGGTAACCAGCATTTTCTCCTTTTCCCACAATGTTTTCTACCTTTCTCACATGTTTTAATTTTTCAGTCATATTTATTTTGTCGTCTGCAAGTGCTTTCAATTTGGTATAACCTAAAATTTTGTTGTTTGGTAAAGAGTTAAAGGAAAACATTTGTTTTTTCCAGCAGTGATTTTTTTTTTCTTTAAAATCTATTAATTAGGACACATTCAATGTATCATCTGCAAATGCTTTCTAAAATTTTGTCATGTGGTAAAGAGTTAATGCCATATTTTCAGTATCCGAGTGCATTCCTATAAATTCAATAGGGTAACTTGTACTTCCCAAGTCAGTGGCTGGGTTCGCACAAGAACATTGTCGAAACATTACATTCAGCTACGAACAGGAATGAATCCTGTTGCACTGACAATCATCAAGTCCCTGAGATGAGTCCTGGATTAGTAGCAATGTGGCTAACCGAGTTCAATGCAACTGGCTATGCAACATTCAGTGGTCACCTCAATATACCCATGGTCTGGGTATGCTTTCTTCTTAACAATGCACCAGTCATTTACTACAATAAATTTATGCAACAATAAGAAGATTATGTGGGTTACAAATTCATCACTTCAGCCCCAAAACACAGATTTTTGAGCTACAAATTCATTGCCTTTGTCCCAAAACCAAGATTTGTGGGAATAAAAATTAAATTTTAGCACTAAATCCCACACTTGTGGAACAAACTCATTGCCTCGGCCCCAAAACCAAGATTTATATACAAATTCATTCCTAGAGCCCCAAAACCTAGATTTGGGGGTAACAAATTCATCTCCTAAGCCCAAAAACCCAGATTTGTGGGGTACAAACTCATTGGCCTAGCCCTAATCTATGGTGTGTGGGACAGCAAGTCATTGCCTCTAAGAGACCCAAAACCAAGAATTATGGGATACATTAATAGCCTTATACTCCATACTCAGATTCATTGGTTACAAGCCAATCATCTTGCCAATAAAAATTAATTGCCTAAGCTCCGAAATTTGGATTTATGGAATACAAATTCATTGCCTTAGCCCTAAACCCAGATTTGTGGGTAAAAAATTCATGCCTTGGCCCCCAAACCCAGATTTGTGAGATACGAATTCCTTGGCATAGCCCAAAAAACAAGATTTGTGGGATACAAATTCCTTGCTTTAGCCCCAAAACCAAGATTCGTAGAATACAAATTCATTACCTTAGCACCAAAACCAAGATTTTAGGGATACAAATTCATCGCTGTAGTACTAAAACCAAGATTTTAGGGATACAAATTCATTACCTTAGCACCAAAATCAAGATTTGTGGGATACAAATTCATTGCCATGGCACCAAAAGCAAGATTTGTGGGATACAAATTAATGACCTTAGCACCAAAACCAAGATTTGTGGGATACAAATTCATTACTTTAGCACCAAAAACAAGATTTGTGGGATACAAATTCATTGCCGTAACACAAATTCATTGCCGTGGCATCAAAACCAAGTTTTGTGGGATAAAACTTCTTTACCAAACACTAAAAAGCAAGAATTGTGGGATACAAATGCATTGCCGTAACACCAAAACCACGATTTGTGGGATACAAATTCATTGCCGTGGCACCAAAACCAAGATTTGTGTGATACAACTTCATTGCCGTGGCACCAAAATCAAGATTTGTGGGATACAACTTCATTGCCATGGCACCAAAACCAAGATTTGTGGGATACAACTTCATTGCCGTTGCACCAAAACCAAGATTTGTGGGATACAACTTCATTGCCGTGGCACCAAAACCAAGATTTGCAGGATACAACTTCATTGCCGTGGCACCAAAATGAAGATTTGTGGGGTACAACTTAATTGCCGTGGCACTAAAAACAAGATTTTTGGGATATAATTTCATTGCCTTAGTACCAAAACCAAGATCTGTAGGATACTAATTCATTATCTTAGAACAAAAAACAAGATTTTTTGGGATAAAAAATCCATTGCCTCAGCACTAAAACCAAGATGTTTATTGTTTAGAGACACCAATTCATTGTGTTAAAGCCAAAACCCAGATTTGTGAGATACAGTAATAGTCTTATCCACAAAACTGAAATCCACAGGTTACAAATTTTTAATCTCCTCTGAGTGAAGTTTTGTCGGTTCCAAATAGTCACTGGACCCAGATTCATAGGTTACAAGTTCATTGTTTTAGACCCCAAATCCAGTTTTGTGGGATACAAATTACTAGCATAATAGCCCCAGAACCCAGATTTGTGGAATATAAATTCACCCCTTTGGCCACCGAAACCCTAATATTTGCAGAATACAAACCTACTGCCCTAGCTCCTAAACCCTGATTTGTAGGTAAGAAAACCCAGACAAATTTATCACCTTTGCAACAGGAGTATTTCAAGGGTAACAAAGCATTCTGTAAAAATCTATAAAGCCCCCATTAATACTTTACCAGAGCAGATTATCATAGACTTATCCATATTGGAAGAATTTGCAAGCAATAACTTTAATGTGGCTCAAATGATAGATTTTGTCGTTGAAAGAGTAGAAAACATTGTGGGAATAGGAGAAAATGCTGGTTACCAGCATTTTCTCCTTCTCCCACAATGTTTTCAAAAACCTTCCACTTGCAGGGTGAAAAAACATTGTGTCCTTTTGTAAAAGGTTAATCTGAGACATCCCATTAGTAAGAATGGTTCACTAATGATGGGACTCATTACTGATTTTTTTCCAACACCCATTGCATGCTTAGCACAACATCAAGTCCTTTGGCCACCAGTTTAAATCAAGATCAGACTGCCATCTGATCTGGGATCTACACTGTACACTAATGGCTGCAAATTTCTTGCTTGTAGAACTTTGATATTGCACATCTGAGTCCTTCCAACAAACAGAGGATGTCCAGCTACGAATCAAAGGGTGGATTAAAACCATCAGTACATTAACTCTTAACCTAAATTTTTGGACCTGCCCTTTTTGAAAGCATATGCAGACAACAAAATATGGTTCAAATATTGTAAATTTGTCTTTGATTGAAAAGAGAAACTGGGACAAAATGCAAAAATGCTGATAACCAATATTTTCTCCTTTTCCAACATTGTTTCAAAAGCCTTCTTCTTCAGGGTCATTGCATATCTTGGTACTGTTTGGTAAAGGATTAACTCTTTTCCCAAAGACAAAATTTTGGAATGGACCAAATTGAAAGCATTTGTAGATGACAAATTAGATGTTGCTAACATGATGATTTCTCTCATAGAAAACATTGTGGGAAAAGGGGAAAATGCTGATTACCAGCATTTTCTCCTTTTCCAACCATGTTTTCAAGAGGCTTCTTCCACAGAGTCATTAAAAGTCAGGATTGTGTGGTAAAGGGTTTATGATTGGTTTAGTGGTTTAACCTCTTGTTTAATGTGCCCAAGGGAAAAGGCTTTTGAAATCATTATGAGAAAAGAAGAAAATGCTGGTAACCAGCATTTTCTCCTTTTCCCACAATGTTTCCTATCATAGAAAAGACTAATCCTATGATATGAGACTTATTAAAGTTTTATTTGTTGTTTCCAAAAATTTATGCTTTCAATTTAGACAAGTCTAAAATTTTGAGGTCTGGTAAAGAGCTTGAAATTATCAGAATTGTCATTAAAAGGTACGACAACATTTATTTTGTGAAACAAGATGAAAATGCTAGTCACCAGCAATTTCTCTTTGCAACAATGTTTTCAAAAGCTTTCTTCTTGAAGTTAGTGAAAACACACGATTGTTTGGTTACAGAATAACATGCCCATTCCATATGTATATTAAACTTTCTTACAAGTTTAAATAAACATATTACGGTTAAAACTACTAATTTCAAATTTTTTTGAAGTTCAAACTACAAAAAAACAAGTGTGTTTAACGTATTCATCATGTTTAATTTCAGACCAATTTTCCCCTTCAAAGTAGGGCTCTAAAAATGATTTATGAAAATTGTCTCTTGAACAAAAAATGTAGCCTAGTTTCAAAATCCTTTCAATTCCTAGAGCACCAGAAAAACGAATTCAGCACTGCTCCAATCAGGGGAAGAATTTCCAAATAAGGCAAGGTCAGAGCTTTTTTCTGGCCGAAATAAATCTACAATGAAGATCATGGACCAGACTGCATGTACCGTGCAGTTTGATCTTGATCTTCACTGTCTGCAAAACAACAACAGTTGAGAAAGGCATTGTGGGGAAAGTTACTACGAAACCTATTTAACTACTAGATAGACGCAACCTCTCCTCTAGCAACATTGCTTTCAAGAGTGGCCACTGCAAGATCTGAAAAAGTCATGAAACTACAGTTACTAGTGCAACATATACAATAGAGAAATGAAGGAAAGGAAGATTTTTTTTTTCAATGATCAAGCAAAATATTGTGGGAAAAGGAGCAACTCCTTGTAAGAAACCTGGCAGAAAAGCATACCATGGAGACAAAATATGGCTTTGAAACAAACCTATCTGAGCCATGCTATGTGCTTAACCCTTTACCAAACAATCCTGGGTTTTCACGACCCTGTAGAAGAGGCCTTTTAAAAACATTGTGGGAAAAGGAAAAAATGCTGGTAACCAGCATTGTCTCCTTTTTCCACAATGTTTTTTTACCCTATCAAAGCAAGATTGCACCATTTGAACCACATTGAAATTGTCTGCAAATGCTTTCATTTTGGACAAGGCTAACATTTTGTCATCTGGTAAAGGGTTAATGCGTCTGCAAAAAGTATCTAACCAGGTCAGCTTGCACAATAAGCCCTGAGGATAGATGATCACTAAGACAAAATAGTTTTCTCTTATAATTGTACTGTCTGTCTCAGCCTGAGTGGATCTTTGCCGTAACTATCTATATGGAAATCTCTGCTTGTCATCCATTATTTAAAGTCTCTGTCACAGATCAGAAAACTTACAAATCTATTAATACACAGACAATGACCTCCCGTAAAAAAAAAAACAATGTTGGAAAAAGCGCAACTCCTTGCAGAAAAGCAGATCCTGATCACATGCTGAACTTTCTATCGAAACTATTTGAGCCACGGTGGTTTAATACATCTGCAAAAAGTATCAACCCAGGTCAGCCTGCGCAGTCCACACAGGCCGACCTGGGCCAAACCTTTTGCTTTTGGTCAATTTTCTGCAGCTGAAAGGACCAGTCTATTTAATGATTCAGTCAATTGTTAAACAAAATGGATTTTACGGATCCAAAATTATGTGATCAGTTGCTTGGTATGATGCATCGCTGAGATGCATTCAACCCCCTTTTCACAAAGCATGGCTTATCTACCGGTATATCAAGATCTCTGTCTGCAGACTTACAGTTTTCGAGCTGACTTGAAACTTAAAACATATCTGTATACATTGCAAAACATTGCCATAAAAGAAGCAATAGCTTGTAACAAAACAAACAAGCTGATCAAAGGGATACAGTATATAAGGTGAGCTCTGGGAAAAGGGGGTTGAATGATTCTTTCTTATGCATTTTACAGCAGGTCATTGCACATTATGGATCCATTATGTCGAAAATCCTGCCGAATGAATGAATGAATGATTGAATGAATGAATGAATGAATGTGAATGAATGAATGTTGTTTTATGGCGCATCAACAGCTTTGGTCATTTAGTGCACATGTCTGAGCTGAATCATGAGGAAGAACAGAGTCAATTTTGACACACAGAAAATTTACCAGTAGCAAGGAGTTTCAACCCATGTCAGTTTGCATGGACAGCACAGGCTGACATGGACTGATACTTTTAGCAAATGCATTAAACTACCATTTCAGAGCATGCTCTGGCAAAAGGGGCCTTAATGTATCTCCGTTATACACGATACTAGTCCAAGTCATCACATAATTATAGATCCATAGGAGCCACTTTTTTCAATAACCGACTTAATCATGAGGTAGATTGGTCCTTTGACAAACAGAAAATTGACCGATAGCAAAAAGTTTCGGACCAGGTCAGCCTGCGCGGAGTGCACAGGGTGATCTGGGTCGATATTTTTCGCAGATGCATTAAGCCCCCTTTTCACAGAGCATGGCTCACATATATCTTGATCTCCCTGTTCAGTGACTAGTTTTCTACTGGCACTATCTGTGAGGAAATCTGTATCATTCATTATTCAAACTGAAGTCTTGGTCTCAGATGGGAAAACTTACAAATCTGTCCTCATACAGACATAAACTATTGTGAATATTTACTGTGTTTTTCTCACATCCATAGTCTGTGATCTGTTCATTCTGTGTTTAACTGTTTCCCAAATGACAAAATTTTTGACTGTTCAAAATTGAATGCTTTTGCAGACAACATACTAAATGTGACTCAAAAATTGAAACCTGTTTTGGGAAGGGTAGAAAACTGTTTTTACCAGCATTTTCTCCTTTTCCCACAATGTTTTCAGAAGACAATTTTCCCAGGGTCATTAATATCCGGGAATGTTTGGTAAAGAGTTAAAACATGTAGTATTGGAATTGACTCTAGTTGATTTTGCGGACAGTGTAGATCCAAGATCAGACTGCACAGAAGGTGCAGTCTGATCTTGGATCAACACAGTCTGCTACTTGGAAACATGTTTTGGCCTAAAGAACCTTGAAGCAACAATATTACGGATCTTTTTCCTGATCAAATAGGTCCTTTTCATTAATTCAGCGCTATAGGTTAAGTCTTTGAGGGCCAAATGTAAAAACCCGAAATCTTTCGACAGCTGGAAGTACAATTCACTGAAAATCATAGAGATTTTTACATAAAAAGGCTTTAAAGAAAAAACATAGATCCAAAATCAGTCTGCACCTTTAGTTTAGTTTTAAACATATTTATTTTACATCGATTGAGAAACAAGTTCTTACAACTCATACTAATCTCTCTCGATTCTGCTTCCTGGGAACTACACCAGTACTCGCGCCGAATGTGCGGGCCTATGAAAAATCCCAAAGTTGACACCCACTCCCGGGTATCGAACTCAGGACCTTTTGGTTACGAGGCCGACACTCTACCTCATGACCACCGACACCACAAGTCTGCACCTTTGGTATAGTCTGATCTTGATCTATGCTGTCAGCCGAAGCCTCTGTTTTCTCCTGTTGCTCTGAAAGGATTGACACCATTTTGGACTTCATTTCCAGTATCATAGTTGTCAGTTCTCTTTTTCATGCTGATAGCATCCATCACCAATGTTAATCGCAAGTCTTTAAAAGTGACTGGCTGCTTTCCCACATAATGAAAAAATGCCTGGCGGTTGGTGAGGGACAAATCTAACTGCAATGAGTCATCATCATTACTAAAAATTTTCTCCTATATTACAAACCATTTTCATTTTCTCCTTTTACCACAAAGTTTTTCATAAGTTATTCAAGTATCTTATGTCAATGTTGATTGTCAATATTTTAAAAAGATACAAGCCATGCTCTGGCAAAAGGGGGCTTAATGCATGTCCGTGATGCATTATACCAAACAAGCCATTATATAGTCATGGATCCATAAATTTCGTTTTGTCTAGCAACCAATTGAATCATGAGATAGATTGGTCCTTAGACATACAGAAAATTGACCAATAGCGAAAAGTTTCTGCCCAGGTCAGCCTATACGGAATGCGCAGGCTAACCTGGGTCGATGCTTTTCGCAGATGCATCAAGCCCCCTTTTTTGAGCTTGACACATATATTTTTTTTTCCATTCTTCATCTGGAAATTAGTAGGTTGTCTCTTTACCATATGACAAAATTTTAGACTGGTCCAAAATCAAAGCAGATGACAAAATCAGTGTGGCCCCAATGATTGGGTATGTATTTGAAGGGTTAGGAAACATTGTGGGAAAAGAAGAAAATGCTGGTAACCAGCATTTTCTTCTTAACCCACATTTTCAAAAGCCTTCTTTTTCAGGGCCTTTAAAAGTGGTTAACCCCTTACTAAACAATCATGTTTTAACAACCCACAGAAAAGCAACTTTTTGAAAACATTGCAGAAAAGAAAAGAAAATGCATGTTACCAACATTTTCTCCATTATCAAAAGTTTGTTTCTGTGTTTCACAATGACAAGTCCCAAAATTCGTTCCATATCTTACAGGTCGTCTGCAAAATCTTTCAAGTCTGAAATGTTGTCTGGTAAAGGAGTTAAGAGGATTGGAGCATGCAGTTAAGTTAACCCTTAGCCAAACAATTCAAAGTTTTAACAACCCTGTGATAGTCGTGCCTTTTGAAAACATAGTGCTAGTGTGAAAAGTTGAAAATGCTGGTAACCAGCATTTTCTACTTTTCCCACCATGTTTTCTACCTTGTCAAAGAACTTCAGTCCATGTTTACTATTTTAAAGATTTGTCGCTTGCAGATGCTTCAGATTTTGAAATGCTGTTTTAGAAAGGGTTCAACTGAAGCTGTCCTGCCTAGAGGTTTTACAATCAATAGATTCCTTGATAAAATGTTCCCAAGAACATTTTCAGAACAACCATGTAGTCGCTTCTTGTTCAAACACAAGGTAGAATTTTAAGCTCAATATTTTTTTCAACAACAAGCTACTCATGCCCCATATGGGTCCTCCATAGCTTAGATATTTATCAAACAAGAAAGTTAAACACTTCACTAAATTGCATGCAGATACAGACGACAAACCAAAGGTAGATCCAGAGGAAATTTCATGGGTTTGAAATGGAAGAAAATGTTGTGAGAAATGGTGAAATACAGATAACAAACATTTTCTTCTTTTCCCACAATGTTTTAAAAATTCTTCTTCTTTCAAACACAGGATTGTTTGGTAAAGGGCTAGTGGTTCAGGTATTTTTTTTTGTATTAAGAAAATCCTGTATTTATTCTTGCCCACAATGTGTGAGTGTCCTTGGCCAATTCCCTGCAGAACCCCACCCTAGGACTGGTAAAAAGACAAGAAAAGAATAGGAGAGCTGTCACTGTAATATGACCAAAAAACTGCTGAAAGCTGTCTAAAAATGGCAGTCTTTCATGGAATCAACTTTTCTAAAATGAAGAACTACTGAAGGATCAAAGCTGTGCAGTTAAATAAACAAGAGGACCTCATGCGGGTGCCAAAGCTTGGCTGCATGGTCACTTTCAGTGAAAATTCGAAGTCAAAAAGGGGCATAACTGTGTCAAAAATATTTTCATGGTTACCTGCCCCTGTTATACAAATTCCCTTTTTGATAGTTAACAACTAGTCTAAGTCTGAAGCAAATATCTTCAGTAGTGACAAAGATATCATAAAATGTCAATTTTTTTTTTTTTCTAAATCCCAAGTCAAGAAAGGGGCATAACTGTGTGAAAATATTTTGATGGTTACCATCTCCTGTTATATGGTTTTCCCTTTTGATAGTTAACAATTTGTCAAAAGTCTGAAGTAAATATCTCAAGTAAAAATAGGGATATTATAAAATGTCAAAGCTCTGGTATGATGAAGACATGATGACAATGCAGATGATGCAAACAACAACAGAGCTATGATAATATCTCAACGATATCTTCGAAAGCAGCTGAGCTAAGAAAGTAATTTCAGACAGACAGATTGAAAGATGGAGCCACAGTGATGACGGATATCCGACTATGACATTTATTTAACTCTTTACTAAACAACAAAATTTTGGACTCAACCAAATCAAAAGCACTTGCAGACGACACTTTAACTGTTGCTCAAATGATGGAATTTGTCTTTGACAGGGTAGAAAACATTGTGGGAAAAGGAGAAAATACTGGTTTCCAGCATTTTCTCTTTTGCCCAGTGTTTTCAAAAGCCTTCTTCTACAGGGTCATTAAAAACTCGGGACTGTGTGGTAAAGATTTAAAGATTCCTAAAATCTACAATCTACAATGAAATAGGTCTTTTTCATTAAAATGGATAACCGTGCAGACAATATAAAATGTAATTAACTTTTCCGAGGGTTACTGGGAAAATTTTTAAATCCAGAAGTGTAAATTTGACCCAAAGCCTGGATTTCAGAAACAGACTGCATTCTGGAACGAATTGATTTCAATCACAGGGCTTAAAACTTAGCTCCAAACCTAATGCCTTGTTCCAGCTCTCTAGCCTTTTTCCTTCTCTCTTTACAATACAGCAAAATTTCAGACTGATTCAAATTTAAGGCATTTGAAGATGACAAAGTAAATGTGCCTCAAAATATGGAATTTGTTTAGGAAAGGATAGAAAACATTGTGGGTAAAGGAGAAAATGCTGGTTAACAGCATTTTCTCCTTTTCCCACAGTGTTTTCTAAGGGCTTCTTCCTCAGGGTAGATATAACCGAGGATTGTGTTGTATGGGTAGTAAACATTGGAATGGGCTGAAAACATTGCAGAAATAAGGAGAAAATGCTGGGTACCTGCATTTTCTCCTTCTCCAACAATGTCTTCAAAAGCCTTCATCCTTAGGATTATGTGGTAAAGGGTTAAGGGGACAGAAAAATGGTAGAAGATAACAGTTCAAGGCTATTATACCTTGAATATCTCAAACACAAAAAGATGACAAAATTCAAAGATCAGACTGCAGGATCTTTGCAGTCTAGTCTTGGGTCTTAATTACCCTCCCATATTGATTTTTGCTGTCCTCCTAATCAACTCAAATCTTTAAGAAGATTGTAAGATGTAAAATGACACCAGGAGAAGGGTAAAAAAAATTACAGACACAATTTTCGTAGAGATCTAAGAGAAATTACAGGAAAGCTTGGGAAATATGCAGAAGTATGCAGACATTTTTATAGTTATGAGAGAGCAATATATAACAATTTTCTTCCTATTTAATAGCTCAATCTTTTCCAACTTCATAACAACTCTGAAGGAACACTCACAGTGAAGTAGGCTGTATTTCACAAGAATTATTTTTTTCAATTCCTGATGATTTAGGACAAAGATTTTATGGTATTTTAAAGGAGCTATTCAGCTTTTTTTTTTATAATTTTATCAAACTTCAAAAATTATTAGAAAGGTAATAGCTGGCAAACAATTCGTAAAGAAGAAAGACAAAATATAAAAAACATAATTTGCAAAGGCATTTAAATGGGCTACGTAGCCTATTAGCCCTTTACCACACAATACCAACTTATAACAACCCTGAGAAAGAAAGCTTTCAAAAGCATTGTGGGAAAAGTAGAAAATGCTGGTAATTCTGTTACATGACTGCTCCTTCTTCTTTTCTACAAAATACCTGTTTCTTCAACATCTTAGTTACATTATGCTTACAATCTGATTGGTTTGGTTTGGTTTGTATTGGAGTTTTAACAGGTTAGGTCATATCATGGGAGTCGGTGACGCACCCATGTGTTTTCTGGCTTTCTCACACCAGTAATGACAAACTTTCTTTCCAAAGCAACTGACTACTTTTCTCACATGCATCAGAGGTAAGAGGCGAAAAATCACCTCATAGAAAGTTCGCCGCAAAGGGGTATCAAACCCGCAACCTCCAGGTCACGAGTATGAGATACACTAACCACTGAGCTACCCAGCTAGGTTCTTACAATCTGAAATCTTGAAAATCTGAGAGAACAATAAAATCAGGATAAACCTAGAACTTGAATGACATTATAAGTCACAGCTTACATTATAGCAAATGGGAGGTTGCTCATTTTAGTATTTTAAGTGTTTTTTGTGTTAACCCTTAAAGCGTCGCATAAGCCAAGCCGACATAGTCAGTCTAGAATAAAACCCAGATAATTGGAATTACATGGTTGCTTTTGTCTATAGTGTTTTAGCAAAGCGGATAGTGTAGATCAAAGATCAGACTGCATGTTTTGTGCAGTCTTAGCTCTTGATCTACACTGGCTGCAAAGGCAACTATCATCATGAAAGGCACTTTAAGGGTTACAAGTGTTCCTCCATTTACCTAAAGACAGCCCAGAGTCCTAAGCCCTAAGCCCTAAGGCCCCAAGCGCTGATGATATTGAAGAAACATGTGAATAGATGTGCTGTCGCTGTGATATTTACTGAAATACTGTGAGACAGCATATTTCTTTAAATCCATATTCTAACAGAGAAACAATTTGTTCCATTGTCTTTCAAAGCAGTAGAGATGCTACCAGAATGGATCTTTATGCACTAAAGGGTAACAGAATCATAAAAGCTGAGAAACCCGTCAAGAAGTAGAAATTGAATTTAGATTTATTCTAGTAAAATATGCCATATTCTGCAAATTTATTGCCATTTTCCATGCTGTAGGTATCAGATAGCTCCATACTTAAAAGCTTTTTTTAAGCTTTCAGTGCCACAGACAAAAATAGGAGCTATTGCGGACAGCATAGATCAAGATCAGACTGCACAGAAGGTGCAGTCTGATCTTGGATCTATCAATGATTGGTTCCTAGAAACCTTGACCAGTACTTAGGCTGTGTTGTGGACAGTTCCAATGGTCGAGTTTTCAAGAACATTGGAGTGAAAATGTAACAGTGTACAGATTAGGTAAGAGTTGACAATTTATGGGCAGTAACACAGCACAGTGAAGAAAACTCATCTCTTTTCATGCTATGTGGTGTCCATAGTTGTGAGGTAGAGCGTGGGCCTCATAATCATAAGGTCCCAAGTTCGATACCCAGGAGTGGGTATCAACTTTGGGACTGCAATGGCCAACACATTAGGCGCAGGTACTGGTGTAGTTTCCAGGAAGCAGAATCGAGAGAGATTAATCTGAGTTGCAAGAACTTGTTTCTCAATTGATGTAAAATAAATATGTTTAAACTAAAGACTTTCATGCTATGGTCAGATCCCGGAAGAAACAGTTGAAGGAAAGAACAATTACGTATTGACAAATAAATAAGATAAGTATATAACATGAAAAAAAATTTAGGAAAATTCTTGTTCTGATCAGTTTCTCCTTTTGGTGCAATGTTTTCAAAGTCCATCTCCCGAAGATTTATCAAATTTATCAAACATTATTTTAACACGAACTCCCCTGAGTATGCCAATTCTTATTCAGAAGGGCCTCTCAATTTCAGAAAGGCTGCTTTTTAAAAAGTCAGCAGAGAATTTTGCACTTGATGTATGAGGTTCTAAAATTATTACCTCTTCAATACCATAAACAGAGAGTGAGACAAATCGATCATCCCAAATTTACTGGCCTTCAGCTTAGAATTCTAATGATGCATAAATTGCCTTAATCCTTTACCAAAAAATCCCAAGTTCTAAGGACCCCCAGGAAGATAGTTTTAAAAAACATTGTGGGGAAAAGGAGGAAATGCTGGTTACCAGCATTTTCTCCTTTTCCTACAATGTTTTCTACCCTATCAAAGACAGAAATTATCGTTTTATCAACTTTCCATTCGTCCTCTGCAAATGCTTTCAGTTTGGTCCTATAGAAAATTATGTCGTTTGGTAAAGAGCTAACCCTTGACCCTTTACCACATGCCTTTGAAATTCAATGCATTTGCGATGTCGTTTAATCCACAACTGGTCAAAAACTATATTTGTAAATCCGAGTAGAAATCTCCGCCTTCTTGGGTCCCAGGGCCCCGTTTTACTAAGGTAGTTACGAACAAAATTTTGCGTAAGTTTTACGTAACTATAGTATAGTGGCATTAATCTGCTACAAGATATGAGATAACTATCATGATTATTTTAGAAAACTATTGCGATAAATCCAAGTTTCCTGGAAATTTTACCTTTTCATTTTATCTAGATAAAATTTCCAGGAAACTTTGATTTATCGCAATAGTTTTCTAAAAAAATCATGATAGTTATCATGTATCTCGTGGCAGATCAATGCCACTATACTATAGTTACGTAAAACTTACGCAAATTTTGTTCGTAACTACCTCAGTAAAACGGGGCCAGGTGTCTAGCATATACTGGGCTGTCGCTTTCCTTTGGCTTCGAAGAAGTGTAACCACCTCTCATTCGTTATGAAAAAGAGGATCCAACACGGTCTTGTCTGCTCCAACACGGTCTTGTCTGCTCCAACTCAAGTAAGTAACTCCAGCGACATGTGAACCTCCTCTGTTTGTTTTCATCATACAACAAACGTGGAACCCATCTTGAGCAGAATCGTGACATGTCCAAATTGTCCTTAAGTATTCTGTGGACGGAAGACCTTGAAATGGCAGTTGACAAAGATATCTCTCTGACTGTTAGTCTCCCATCTGTGAAAATCCACCTCTTCATCAAATCACATGACTCTTTATCTAAAGAAATCAACCCACAACTGTGCTTTCTTTTCTTTCTGGTGTTCATCAGCCCTTTAGTCTGTTTTTCTGCCATGCCACTTATAGGCCAGTGCTCGAGAAATGTTATTTAGACTTTTCAGTAGGCCAAATTTGTTTTATAGTCTGGACAAGTGCTATTCCAAGATCAGTACAAAATTGTATAAAAGTCCGTTGCGCCACCCAATCTTCTGACGTTGTCATTCCAAATTTCCTATTTCCTACTGATCTTTTTCGAATGTCTTTATACCGTCTGTTCTTTACTCTATCACATTCAAATTTTCTGTGATGAGGTCAAACTTTCAGAAGAAGACATGTATGTAATATAAAGCAGAAATAATATCAAATATTGAAAATATACATGCATGATTTGAGTTCATACATAAACATATATGGAGAAAATGACGTGAGCCGGGCAATGACGCCTCCTTATCAATTTTGTGAATTTAAAGTAAAAATAAATCTAATATTTTGTTGGAGAATTCATGTAAAGTGAAATAACATCTCCATGTATGAAATACGTGAAAATTAATGTCCTGACACTAAAAATGGCCCGTTCATAAAATTTGTCACTGAGTTTTGGGACAACCCTCATACTTTGACAAGTCTAAAATTTTGTCATCAGGTCAAGAATTAAAGAGACTTTCACAACTATAATTGCTGTTGTGGTCAGTGTACATCAAGTTTATATGTTTTAATTGGAGTTTAATGTTGATTTAACAGCTTAGGTCATATCAAGGCAGCCTGTGCACCTACGCATGTGTTTTCCTGGTTTCCTATACCAGTACTAACACAACTTTCTTTCCAAGCCACAGTGACTCTTCTCACATACATCAGAGGTGAGAGGTGAAAAATTGGAAGAAAGTTTGTTTCAATCAGGCATGGAACCCTCAACCACCACGTCAGAAGTCAGATACTCTAACTGCTGAGCTACCCGGGTGGGCTGTACATCAAGTTAAGATTGGACAAAGCATGCATGTTGGTCTTGCTGAGATATTTCGGCCAATACTTAGCTTTGAAATGACAAATATTATGGCTTTAGTCTTAACCAAACTATCATAAACAAATT
Organism: Hippopus hippopus; assembly: GCA_946811185.2. Classification (NCBI taxonomy): domain Eukaryota; kingdom Metazoa; phylum Mollusca; class Bivalvia; order Cardiida; family Cardiidae; genus Hippopus; species Hippopus hippopus. The sequence goes on along the minus strand of OX328110.1, from coordinate 17,277,791 downwards.
TTATGAATCTGTGGAAGAAGACTTTTGAAAACATTGTTGGAAAAGAAGAAAATACTGGTAATCAGCATTTTCTCCTTTTCCCATGATGTTCTCTACCCTTTAAAACACAAATCAAATCATATGATCTACAATAAGAATTACATTTAAAACAGAATTAAGAATGTTTAGTGTATATTGGCCCAAATCTATAGAATTTGAAACAGCACCCCAATTCACTACCAAAGGAATGTGTGAGGTTAACTTGTCATTTGGTCTCCCATAAAACTTGAGTGTGCTCATTTAGAAGTTCTGTCTAATGAATGGTTAACAGTCAGTATCAGACACTATATTTATCACCTTTAACAATCCTATCTATAGTTTACAAAGGATATCACACTGTGAAATGTGATCTCCCATTTACAGCAACAGAAATAAAATTACTACCAGCACCCGCTGAAAGAGGAGGTCCTTGGACAGTCAGCTAATGGCTATAAATGGTCAACAAAATGACCATCAGGTCAAATAAAGTTTAGGCCGTTACCCCATATCTGATATTAAGGTTGATCCTTGTTAGATATATTCACCTTCAAACCCAATAACGATATGAACAAAATGAATCTTGAATAGCTATGCAAATGAAACAAATGAGAACAAAATTTTACAAAAACAGTTCCTAATGATTTGATCTACGTAAGTTATTAACAGTATAAGTGTCAAGTTCAAGAAGGGGCATCATCATGATAGAGGAAGCCTCTAACCTTGTGCAAAACAACCCAGTTGTTTTACAAATGTGAGGAAGATGGTTTTGAAAACAGTATAAGAAAAGGAGAAAATGCAGGTAACCAGCATTTTCTCCTTTTCCAACAATGCTTTCCCCTCTTTGGAAGACAATTCCAATCATTTGAGTCAAATTTTTTATGTTGTCTACAGATGCTTTCCATTTGGACAAGTCTTAAATTTTGATGTCTTGTAAAGAGTCAGTCCCAAAGAGAGTCATTTGCAAGGAATGGACATTCTAAATTGGTGAAAAGTCTCAAGTTTTGCAATTTCAAGACTGTTTAGGACAAAAAATCTCAAAGTGTGGGAGAGTCGAGATACAATATACTATACATGTACTACACTATATATTCTGCGCAGTCTAATCTTGACCGACACCAGATAAGTTATGGTGGGAGGGCTAAAGGTTAAGAACGTCTCTTTTTCATTAATAAAATATTTACATTGATCGGTCAATCAAACAGAGAGAATGACATTCCAGGCCTTAGTAAAGCGTACAACCTTTAGTCAAACAAGACTAATCAAGTACACCCCTGGTCAGCTGATACAATGTCAACAAGATAAAGTGAAAGAATACCTTAAATGATTTATTTGAAATAACATTACTCACTCAGTATAAAATACTAAATAAATATGTCCTAACCCCCTTGTCCCTAAACACTCCTTTAACTCTTAGCCTGCTAAAAGCCTCACTGTTGCACCCTGCCTAGTTTCCAAGCTCTCTAACATACTATTCTAGAGGTAAAATCTCAGCTCAGCAAAGCTCTTTTCAAAATTTGATGGGTCTATGGTACAGGATCATTCCTCTCACACTGCAGAACATTACACTGTTCATATAAACATGGGAAAGTAGCCATGTACTGAACCTGCCATCTGATCTTTGCTCTGTACTGGTATTTTTGAGGGATGTTTTTGACCAAAAAACAGCATTGATATTTCTTTAACCCTTTACCAAATAATTGCATGTCATAACGACCCTGAAGAAAAAAGGTTTTTGAAAACATTGCAGGAAAAGGAGAAAATGTAACCAGCATTTTCTCCTTTCCCAGCATGTTTTCGACTCTTTAAAAAAAATAAAAACCGCCATTTCAACCCAGTTTAAAATTTTGTCATTTGGTAAAAGGTTAATGACTCGATTCCTTGACAGTAATATGGTTCACTTCTTTGTTTGACACTTTTCAAGCAAAATAGTGATGTATCTTTAGGATTGACATGCTTAAAAATGATGTAAAATAGCTCTTACGAACATGAAAGTAAGCAACAAATGCATAGCTGAATATAAACCTCACCTGGCGGGATTCGAACCCATGCAGGCAAGATCCCTGATTATTGAGGATTACAAGACCAACACCTTAACCACTGAGCTAAAGAGAATTCTCCCTAATGCAGTAATTAGGTATTAATTTTATACGTGATGAAGCTATGTAGTAAGGAAGGAGTGATCTCCCGTAACACACCCCCTCTTAAATGTCATCACTTTGATGAAAGAAAGCCTTATAAGGCAGTAATTCTATTACTGACAACAAATGGCTCAATGGCCAATCACTGAAGAGACCCTATCTTACGAACATGAAAGTTTGCAACAAATGCATAGCTGAATATAAACCGCACCTGGCGGGATTCGAACCAGTGTGGACAAGATCCATGATTATTGAGGATTGAAAGACCAACACCGTAACTACTGAGCTAAAGAGAATTCTCCCTAACGCAGTTGTTAGGAATTGATTTTATATGGGATGAAGCTATGCAGTAAGGAAGGAGTGATATCCCATAAAACTGCCTACAAAACAAGGCACTCTAAGGGTTGAAAGCATGGTCAGTTTGATGATTGCACCATGTCATTTGTGATGTCAAGTAGGAAGCTTTTATCAATGACAAACTGTTCACGACAGAAACATCCCACAATGTCTATGTTGGAAGCAATCTCAACTCTTTCAACTTTCTTTTAAAATCCTGTATGAACTTGTACTGTACATTTTAAGAATTCTGTCCTCTTTAATCCTTTAGTGAGTTTTATCAGATCATCTCAGCTTAGTATTTAAAGCAGTGTAAATACAATATCATACCATTACAAACCTGCAGTCGGACCTTTGATATAAACAGTCGCATACATTAAGGACAAATTCTGACCAAAAGCAGTGCTAAAGAGCCTATAATTGCTGTTAATTTATCGACCATGTAAAGCAATCCTGGTAGCAGCCAGTAGCATACAGGACGGGAGACCAAAGGGTTGCTGGGTTAAGTCACCAATTCATCCAATTTCTTTCTGAGGATTGATGATAGTCTTTGCAACTGGATTCATTCCTCTCTCACCACTGATCTCTTTTTCGACAACGGTTATGAGGGAAATCAGGCAGAAGCTTGAGAAGAATATTTTGCAAAGTAACTTTGCAAACATTGTGTGAACTCCAGGAAAGCATTGAGAGGTACCACCAAGATTTAACTGAAATAATGTTGAAAACGGCGTAAAAATCAGTTTACAAGCAACCAAACAAATGTTCCTTAGGGTTGTTAAAACAATGGATTGTTTGGTAAAAGCTTAACCCTTTACCAAAAATTCTGGTAACCAGCATTTTCTTCTTTTCCCACAATATTTTCTATACTTCCCAAAACAAATTCTAATTTTTGTGTCACATTTCTTTTTTCATCTGCAAATGCTTTCAATTTGGACCAGTCTAAAATTTTGTTGTTTGGTTAAGCATTTAACACATGTTAAGGTTGATGACTGCACCATGTCATATGATGTGGAGCGGGCGGTTTTTTTATCAGTGAAAAACTGTATGACTGATAAACCCCACAATGCACTGGGGTGGAGGAAATTTAACACTTAACCTGCTAAGTAAGTTAATTGAAACTTTCAAGCTGATTGTGAAAACCTGAATGTTACTATTTCAAACTTAATTTTGAGAAAAATATCTCCTGACCAAACAGTGTAGATCCAAGATCAGACTGCACATTCTGTGCAGTTTGATCTAGATCTATACATCCACAAAAGGAAATTGAGTCGCACTTAAGAGCTTTAAGGTTAAAATCTTTTTCAAACCTCTTCACCAAACAGCAGGAATGACTTTTCTTCTCTTTTTAGAAATCCCTTTTTTTTATTAACCTTTTGAAAACTAGAGTTATCTGCCCTTTGAATGACCTTGAATCTTGGTTTCCATTAAGTAAAGGAAACATTCTCTAATTATGTTTTTTATCTGTGTGTTCTAAAGTATTACATGTAGCCAGATCTAAATCTGATAGCCCATCTTGAAGTATGATACATAGTTGTCTGAACTTTGTCATCAAGGCCATCAATATACCTTACTTTAACTCTTTATCAAAAGACAAAATTTTTGACTAGTCCAAATATAAAGCTTTGGCAGACAAGAAATTAAATGTGGTTTAACCCTTTCCCAAACGACAAATTTTAGACTCTTCCAAACTCAAAAAGTTTGCAGATGACAATTTCAAATTTGATAAAAATGGCAGAAAGTTCTCCAAATGGGTAGAAAACACTGTGGGAAAAGGAGAAATTGCTCGTTACGAGCAATTTCTCCTTTTCCCACAGTGTTTTCAAAAGACTTGTACTGCAGACACGTAAAAACAAGGGCTTGTTTGGGAAAGGGTTAAATGATTGGATTTGCTTTCAAAGGGAAGAAAACACTTTGTAAAGAGGAGAAAATGCTGGTTACCTGCATTTTTCTCCTTTTCCCCATTATGGTTTCAAAAAGCTTGATTGTTCAGGGATGTTAAAACTCAGGATTGTGTAGTAAAGTGTAACCCTTCAGCATGCTACTCTGAGAAAGAAGGCTTTCAAAAACAAAGAGGGAAAAAAGGGATATGCTGGGAACCAGCATAATTTTTATTTTCTTTATCTCCCACAATGATTTCTACCCTTTCAACCACAAATTTCCTATTTTGAAAAACGTTCAATTTTGACGTGTCTGTCTGCAACTTTTTTTTTCATTTTGATAACTTCAAATATTATGTCACCTGGTAGAGGTGAAATCATATGGAGTTCATAGCTAAACCCCAAAACAAATTTGCAGAAGGATGACTTTGAAAATGTCCTTGTTAAATATAAATGAGCCTTGCTCTGTGAAAAGGGGGCTTAATGCATCTGCGAAAAGTATTGACCCAGGTTGGCCTGCGCAGTCCGCGCAGGCTGACCTGGGCCAAAACTTTTCGCTATTGGTCAATTTTCTGTATGTCCAAGGAGCAGTCTACCTCAGGATTGAGTGGGTTGTTAAAAACGGTGGCTATTATGGGTCCATAAGTTTGTGATGGCTTGCTTGGTACCATGGATTACCGAGATGCATTAAGCCCCCTTTTCACAGAGCATGGCTCAAATAAACTGCTCTGGCAAAAAAAGGTTAAATGCATCTTGTTACGGGAGACCACTCTTTCATGCATGGCTTCATCCCGGTTTAAATACAATACCTAACAACTGCGTTAGGGAGAATTCTCTTTAGCTCAGTGGTTATGGTATTGGCCTTTCGTCCGGGCGTTCTAGGTTCGAATCCTGCCCAGTCCCTGTATTTCTGCTATGCATTTGTTAATTTGTTTCTTTGTTACGGACTTTGTTCGTAAGAATCTCCATGATGCATTTTAACAAGCAAATCATCACATAATAATAGATCCATACTAGAACTATAGCAGGCGAACAAATACCCCCACCTGGTACCTTGTCACTGAATGACTGCCTCTTTCCAGACCCAAAATGCAAAATAACAAAGAACAAATATTCAATAAAAGCAAAAGACAAGAGTTATGGATCTTGTGCTCATTAAATTTTATCCTCTATGTGATCGATCTGTATTTGCACCTTCGAGCCAATAGCTTGTATACTTTGGAAAATACGCTCTGGACAAAAAATACCTATGGGCAAATAACTCCAAAAATACTGAAGACAGAGTAATAGATCTTGTGCACTGCACTTATCCTAAATCTATCTGTATTTGAAGTATGAAGTCGATTGCTTTAATACTTTGAAAGTTATGCTCTGGACATAAAAGAACGAATGGCAATAATTTAAAAAAAAAAAAATTTAGACAGAGTTATGGATCGTGTGTATCCCCATTGTGATTTATCTGCATCTCAAACACACAAAATGTAAAATAACAAAGGGCAATAACTCGAAAAAAGACAGAGTTACAGATAATGTGCACTGCACTTGTCCTTGATGTGATCTATCTGTATGATTATGAAGTTTGAAGTCAATAGCTTTTATAGACCAGCACGCATAGCTCAATAGGTAGAGCGTAGGACTCGTGAACGTGATGTTTCGAGTCACTTGAGGGTGTGGGTTCGATCCCTACGGCTGGCCATCTAAAATTACTAATAGTCTTTCGGATGAGATGTTAAACCGAGGTCCCATGTGACGGTGCTATACACCGAGCACGTAAAAGAACCATGCGTAATTTAAGATGGGTTTTGTCCTGTATCTGCACTATCCCCTGTAACAATACTAACAGCCTTCAGGGGGCGTCGCCCATATGGGCAACCGGTGGCGACGATAAATAAACGCAAATTCAATCAATAGCTTTTATACCTAGAACGTTATGCCTGTACAAAAAACAAATATGTAAAATAACAAAGGGCAAACAATAAAAAGGACGTAGTGATGAATCTTGTACACTGTATTTGTCCTTAACCCTTTACCACACAATGATGACTTTTGACACCCCTGATAGAGAAGGCTTTTGAAAACATTGTGGGAAAAGGAGAAAATGCTGGTAACCAGCATTTTCTCCTTTTCCCACAATGTTTTCTACCCTATCAAACAAAAATCATTTAATACGATACACATTGAAACTGTCCTCTGCAAATGCTTTCAATTCGGACAGGTCTAAAATTGGTCGTGTGGTAAAGGGTTAACATGATCTGTTTGTATATCAAGTTTGAAATCAATAGCTTTTATACTTTGGGAGCTTTGCTCCCGACAAAAGTCTAATTTGTAAAAGTAACTAAGGGCAATAATTCCCAAAAAAGTGAAGATGTGGTTATGGTTCTTGTGCACTGCACTTGTCCTCAATGTAATGTATCTACAAATGAAGTTAAAAGTCAATAGCTTTTATACTTTGGAAATTATGCTCCAGACAAAAATCTAATTTGTAAAGTAACCAAGGGGAATAGCTCAAAAATAGAGCGAAGACAGAGTTAAGGTTCTTGCGATCTGCACATATCCTCAATGTGATCTATATAACTCCAAAAATAGTGAGTTATGGATTTTGTGCAATGCACTTGTCCTTAACATGGTCTATCGTATTATGTAGCAATTGTAGATCAAGATCAGACTGTACACAACATGCAGTCTGATCTCTTTGACCTTCAATGTCCACTTACCTAAGAATAATGCTTGGCAAAAAAAACCCTCCTCAGAATCACACTTACATGTACTTTGGTCTAATTATTAGATTGAAAATGTCTGTCGATTTTATCATTTACTCTAACAGTTAAATGCAGAGTGAGTTATTAAGTTGAAGCATCCTGGGTGGGATGCTTGAATTATTTCAAGGGTTTCAACAAACATGATATCATTATCATTCAACATATTTTTATTTGAATCTTTTTTATCATCACATACATGCTCCCACATTGATAATTTGTCAGTTTTAGAGATATTTCATCCATTTGTACCTTTTACCAAACAATCCTGTGTTATTGTGACTCTGACGAACAAAGCTTTTTCAAACATTGAGGGGAAGTGGAAAAATGCTGGTAACCAGTATTTTCTCCTTCTCCCAATGTTTTCTACCCCTTCAAAAAGCAAATTCCACCATTTAAGAAGCATTGAAATTGTTATCTGCAAATGCTTTCATTTATTTTCTACCCTTTCAAAAAGCAAATTCCACCATTTGAGATGCATTCAAATTGTTATCTGCAAATGCTTTCAATTAATACAAATCTGAAATTTTGTTGTTTGATAAAAAGATAATAAACAAAATATGTTTACCCTTTGTGTCCAAGATAAAAGGATTCAACATTTTTAACCCTTAGGCTTCTAGACGCGACTCACATACCTTTTGCGGACAGTGTAGATCAAGATCAGACTGCACAGAACGTGCAGTCTGACCTTGGATCTACACTGTCCGATAAGGAAATATTCCCCCCCATGAAATAACTTTGAAATAGCGACATTTAGGTTTTTACTTATAATAGACTTGAAAGTTACATTAAGTTATTTAGCAGGATAAGAATTAACCCTTTACCACACAATCCTGACTTTTAACAACCCCAACAGATAGGCTTGGAAAACATTGAGGGAAAAGGAGATCAGCATTTTCTCCTTTTCCCACAAAGCTTTCAAGTCTTTCAAAGACAATTTTTGCCTTTTCAGCCACATTTACTGTGTCGTCTGCAAATGTGTTGGATGTAGACGAGTTCAAAATTTTGTCGTTTGGTAAAGAGTTAATCAGAGAAAACAACATATTCATATAATGTATCCACATTCAAATACTGCAACAGTCTGTACCCACTGAACTCAATTGTACATGATAAAGCTAGGCATAAATAGGAGAAAGGAGTGTGGCAAAGTAGGCATAAATAGGAGAAAGGAGTGTGGCAAAGTCACAATTGTTGAATTAGTGATCTATGATTAAGTGACCCACACCGAGGGATTTAAAAAGTATCATCAATGCATTAATTATTCTTTATAAGTACCAACAAAATGGGTTTTGATAGAGAACTATTGTATTCAATCTAATAATTATAGACCACTGATGTGTGCATAAATTACTCAAGTCCAATTTTGGTCCTATTAACTCTTTACAAGACCACAAAATTTTAGATATCTACAAATTGAAAGCATTCATTTTGCAGATAACAAATTGAGTATGGCTCAAATTAGGTAGTTTGTTTCTGAAAGGGTAGAAGACAGGGTGAGGAGAGGAAAAAATGCTGGTTACCAGCATTTTCTGCTCTTTCCATAATATCTGAAAAAGCTTCTTCCTCAAGGTCATTAAAACATGAGATTGTTTGGTAGAGGGTTTTGACCCTTAACATGCTAAACAAGTTAAATGCAACATTCCAGACGAGAGTAAAAACCAAAATAATGCAACTTCATACCAGTTTTTTGGAGAAAAATACCTCCTTATCGGACAGTATAGATCCAAGATCAGACTGTACATTCTGTTCAGTCTAATCTTGATCTACACTGTCTGCAAAAAGTCAGTGAGTCGCGCTTAGCAGCAAAAGGGTTAAAAAAGGCAAGCAGTCTATTATCATACTTATGAATGGGTTTCGGTTTTTGGTAATGACATATGACTTCCGAATTTGCAATATTTTTACCACGGATGTAATTACTTTGCACTCAAAACATAAGTAAACCTTAAATAGACTGTCGTTCAGGGCGAGTAAAGTTCAAAAGAGAAGTTGAGTTAGTTTGCAATTAACATTCTCGCATCTTGCGATCCATTCACAGTATTTTTTAGGCTGTGGTTCAAAAAATTATATGCATTCATTGACCAAATATAGAGCCAAACAGGTTTGCCTGGTCCTTTCAACTTTAGCACTTACATTTTCTTATGCACCTCTTTATTAATTCTTTATTAATTCATGAAACCCTAGTAAATGGGGTTTGTTTTTCAGTTGATTGAAGACACTGTAGCAAAAGGAGAAAATGCTGGTTACCAGCATTTTCTCCTATCCCAACATTGTGCTGAATAGCCTTTTTCATCTGTGCTGCTGACGATCGATTACAAATTTAACCTTTTACCAGACGACAAAATTTTAGCCTTCGCCAAACTGAAAGCTTCGCAGACGACAATTTCAAAGTGCCTCAAATGGTGCAGTTTTTCTTTGATAGGGTAGAAAACATTGTGGGAAAGGGAGGAAATGCTGGTTACCAGCATTTTCTCCCTTTTCTAACAATGTTTTCAAAGGCTTCTTTCTCGTGGTCATTAAAAGTCAGTATTGTGCAGTACAGGGTTAACCCAGTTATAGCCTAGAACAGTTATTATGAATTAGGCAATGAAAAGCGACGTTACTTTAATGCACATTAGGGTGCCATTACCTTAAAACACAAGCTTGTTTTTTAAAGGGTATTGGTTTAGTCCACAAAATACATTTGAAAACTTTACTGCATAACGATAATTACTCTACACAAGCAAAGTCTCCTATTGCCACCATGCTTTCAAGGAGACAAATTACTCTATACAACAAATGTCTCCTTTTCCGACCATGTGTGTAAAAGCAACCGGCTGCAAGACAAACAGCAGAAGGTACTGAGTTTAGCCTTTACAATACAAACCCCACTTTTAAGTACCCTGAAGAAGATGGTTCTTGAAAACAATGTGCGAAAAGGAGAAAATGCTGGTAACCAGCATTTTCTCCTTTTCTCACAATGTTTTCTATCCTATCAAAGACAAAAAAATCATCATTTGAGCTACGTTTATCTTGTTGTCTGCAAATGCTTTCAATCTGGTCAAGTCCAAAATTTTGTTTTTCTGGTAAAGAGTTAAATCTTTCTTCAACAAATTTGTGTTATGTTGATCCTGAGGTAGAAGACTTGAAATATTGTGGGGGAAAAAAGGAGAAAACACTGGTGACCAGCATTTTCTCCTTTCTCCCACAATCCTAAAATTCCACCTATAAAAAGACAGACACAATCTCTTTGAGCCATATCTAATTCATGGTTTATAAATTTCTTTAATTTTGGCAGTTCCAAAATTTTATCATGTGGCAAAGAGCTAGCTTTGATTGGATAACCAAGGTAATACCTAAGGATTAGAGGTGAGTTAAAAATAACTCAAACTCCAAACTATCCAGACAATGTTGAAAAGAATTAAATTAAAATTCCACTAAATATTTATTCAGTAAAGATTGAAAAGCTGTCTGAACATTCTGTCGCCATGTTTCAGTTCTACTGTTTGAGAAGCCCCTATTCAGACTGCGGAAATTACCCACTTGAAAGTTGTTCAGATCTCCCATCGAGAAGCTGTTCACAATGACCTATCGGAACAATCTTCGCATTATAGGCCTAATTTCACTTACTTCACTTAATCAAATCAGCCCTTCCATGTTTAAAGTTCTACAACAAGAAATGGCACATCAATGCAGGCCATCAATGCAGGCCAGAAATACAAACCTATTCCCTTCTAAAACTGACAAAGTCATCATCGAATATTTATGTTGTCCAAAAGGATTTAAAATTACTCTCCTCCTTGAAACTGATTAAAAAAGCTCCGCCTACAAAAAATCCCTTTATCTCCGCCCACATGTACAAATATGTCACAAAAATAGACAGATGACGCATCGTTATTTTAATGAATGATGAATGAGGGCATAGGAGTTCACATAAATGCCACACAAAGGCTCTACTTAACCTTCTTTGTGCACTCATTTACATATTACCCCATAATGCAAAACTGTATTTGGATATCTTTAACTCATTACCAAACAACAAAATTTTGGACTAGTCCAAATTGAAAGCATTTGCAGACGATAAAATAAATGTGACTGAAAAATTGAAATTTGTTTACGGAAGGGTAGAAAACATTGTGGGAAAAGGAGAAAATGCTGGTTACCAGCATTTTCTCCTTTTCCCACAATGTTTTCAAAAGGCTTCTTTCTCAGGGTCATTAAGTCGGGATTGTGTGGTAAAGGGTTAATTGGAGAGCTTTGGTCAAAAGAAAGATTAAATTTTGTATACACTAGATACTTTCTTTCCTCTTCACCAGAGTACAAAATTTTAAACTTGTCCAAATCAAAAGAATCTTACAGTCGACAAGTATAATGTAGCTAAAAAGGTTTGAAAATATTGTGGAAAGAGGAGAAAATGCTGGTAACCAGCATTTTCTCCTTGTTCCTTAATGTTTTCAAAAGCCGTCTACCTAAGACTTGTACAAGTTCAGGACTGTGTAGTTATTTAGGGCTAAATGGAGAGCAATGGTAAAACGGAAGATTAAATTCTGTACATGTTGAATACCTCCTTAACTTTACTACCAGGTGGCAAAATAATTGACAATTCCATCCTTAAAATATTTGCAGACAACAAGTTAAAATGTGGCTCACTTCATAAGATTTGTCTCTAAAAGGGCAGGAAACATTGTGAAATTCAAAGGTCATATTTCTCATTGCCAAAATTCAAGTCTTGGAGCATGCAGATCATGCATTCAATGCAGGCTGATCTTGATCAGCACTACCCTCAGAAGCCATGTACATAATTATGTTGTTGATGGTAGCACAAGATTAAAGTTGAGAGCTAGAATCTGTTTCTACATGCACACACATGGTATGTCATATTCATAATTGTCAGAATCCACTAAACTCTGATGAAAAACACATGCCTTGAAATTGATAAGCCCTCGAACAATTGAGATAAATATTTTTCCCTCTTGCATTACTGCAACTGTTCCAAATGCATCACCTCTTATATACATCAGATGGCATTTTTTGGTTCTTTGTCAACTTGGTCTATCTGTTTCAAATGCAGGGCAAGGCTGAGCAGTTTTGCTTCAACGACAAACAGCCTGCATGTATTCTTGTACCAGTTGTGTTCAGTAATAACAATAGAGATACTCCCTTAGAGCCAGGATTAACCTTTCACCATACAACCTCCAGTTTTTACAACTTAAAGTGAGAAGAATTTTAAAAACATTGTGAGAAATGGAGAAAATGCTTGTAACCAGCATTTTCTCCTTTTCACCCAATGCTTTGTTACCCTTTCCCACGATTTTATTGCAATTTAATTGTTTTTCTGCAAGTACTTTCAAAATGGTAAGTCTAACATTTTTCTGTCTGGTAAACAGTTAACAACTTGATAATAATAATAATAATAAAGCATAGAAAGAAATGACCAATGAAATGACAACATCAGCAAAACAAAAAAATATAGTACAAAATTTGATTGGTCAACAAGTCAGTCATGAATTTGATGGTTATATACAAAGACTATCTTGCATTTTGAGTGCAATATATCAAGAAACCATGTCCAGATAACCAGGATCAATTTGATTTGGCACTAAATTACACATTAAAACACATGCATTATAGTGGGTCACAATATTATGGTTAGGCCAAGGGGTTTGTATATATTTAGCCTTTGTTTAGCCACTATCTACCCAAATGCCGATTGTTCATTAGGTTTGACCCTCTACCTCAGGTCATACAAAAAAGACAAGCACAAATGATCAAAGGAAAAGAATTTGCATCAATGTCTGATATAAAAGACTGACTGGTTAACTCTATATCACACAATCCCAACTTAACGACCCTGAAGGAAAAACCTTTCAAACACATTGTGGAAAGGAAGAAAATGCTGGTAACCAGCACTTTCTTCCTTTTCCGCAATGTTTTTCACCCTATCAAGAACAAATTTCTTCATTTGGGCCACTTTTAATTTGTCGTCTGCAAATGCTTTGAATTTGGACCAGTCTAAAATTTTGTTGTTTGGTAAATAGTTAACTCTTTACCAGACAAGGAAATTTTTAGACTGGTCAAATTTGAAAGCATTTGCAAAACAACATTCTAAATTTGGATCAAATGGGGTAGCTTGTCTTTGAAATGTGGAAAACAGTTTGGGAAACAGAAAATGCTGGTAGACAATCTTTTTCTGGGTTGTTAAAACATGGGTTCAGTTGGTGAAAAGGTTAAGTATTCTCATCACAATTGGACCTATCACAACCCGTTGTCTAGAAACCCAAGAAAATGTCTATAACCAAGATTCAATCCTTAGAGAAACCCAGTAGACAATTTCAGTCTAGAAATATTCGAGCCCAATAACAGTAATTCGAAGGTTGCTTTAATCCAGTCTCAGCACTGTCCACATTGCAGTCTGATCTTGATCTACTCTGTCAACAAAGGCAAATACAATTCTGAAAGGATCTTTAAAAGAGTTGATATAATGCTCTAGATTTTGACCACCTCAAATTTGAAAAATGTCTTTCATCTTGAACTTTGCCATCAATTAGATAGCAGTCTTTATGCACAAGGGTGTATGTCAGACTGATAGATATGGCTATAGGAGCTGCATTATCTATAAATTATCCATGATTTGCATAAATTGACTAACCTGTTACAAAAGAACAAAGATAAAACAGCCTATTATGAATTTCAGATATTCAGATTAGGCAAAAACACATATTCTATGAATACTGTATGCAATATTAATTAGTATATCATGCTGCATCAAAAAGAAACTTTCACAAAATAGCAGTAGCTTTGCACACTTATAACAAAATCATTTATAACAAAATCTTTAAATTTTTGAGATCTTGAAAATCCATTTACTTCATGACTGTCATGGTTTTCAACAGTTATCCTTAAAGTCTGGTTATCTATCTGGTATGAAAGCCTGGCAAAAGTATTCTACAATGGAGCACTTCTACCAGAACAGCTCTGCAGCAGGGATTACCTTGGTTACAAATCTCATAATCTAACCCATAAAGTCACACAGCCTAAGAGTTCATGTCACGTAATAAAAATAGAGTGATTATATACTTATGAGCTTTCAGTCAAACCTTAAAGGCCCAATAGCAGCTAAAAGTAAACAAATGAGATGGTAAGATACATTTAAATCTAAATAATCCTCTACCATTTAAAAGTATGGAAATTATTGTGAAGATAACAATCTGTTACAGTACAGTCCGTCCAAGTGTTAGTCACTGGCAGCAAAATTAATTCTAAAACTATGTCAAAAGTTACCAGGTCCCTCTATACTTTGTTTACTATTTACCAGGTTTGAGATCTACCCATATGGTTTGTTTTGCGTTTAAGGTCCCTTTAGTGGCCAAAAGTAAACAAAGGGATTTTAAACGCAAATGAAACGATACAGGTAGGTCTCAAAGCTTTTAGAAGAATATTTTTCAAACAGAATAAAGCACTCAAACTAACCTGTGATACCTACAAAAATCAATCTCAATAAAATGATGCAAAACTTTTTAAGACAACATCATAGACGCTTTATCAGTGTGTATTAACTTATTAAAAAACAATTTAGAATAGTCCATAATGAAACCAATCAATTCTAGTTTAAAAATTCTTTGAAGTTGGCAACTTTAATTCTAATTGTACAGAGCATTTTTCTGCCAGTGATTGTTACTTTGACAGATCATACTGTAACACATTGTCAGATTCATGATAATACCCATACTCTTAAATGGTATGAATAAAATTTGCTGGCATCTTGACTCCCAAACTGTTTCTTTTGGCTGCTAGTTGCCCTTTGATGTTGCTTAAATGATGGGATAGGTGGTAGAAAATATTGGAAAAAGAGAAAATGATGGTTACCCTACATGTTTTCAGAAAGCTTCTTCCCAAGGGTCACAAAAGTACTGGATTGTTTGATAAAAGCTTGCATTAAGTTCATTTTACTGTTTTTACCGATGAAATTTTTTTATCTAAATTTTCCCTTGTTTTGTTTATTGTCATTTCATTGGTCAACTGTCTGTCTTTTATACAATGACAGAAATACTGTGTCCTTAGCCCAGCATCTAAATGCTAAGGATATATTTTCACATCCCATATGAGGTTACCACCTCAGGCCCTTCAGCCCTTTGATTTTGATGCCTGTCAGTTGCATAAAAGTAAAGCATATTGCACATTCTTATTGAGTTTCTAACCTTAAGCTGCGCACACACAAAGCAAATATCTCATGTGTAATGTTCTGTAATATTTCTACAATGACATCTCCATCCAATAAAATTGATGCAATACTGATTTATGTCAGTATTTATTCCAATTAACTTTATAATGTATTTGAAAATGCTTCTCATAAGTCTCATAAACTTTCTTTAACTCTTTTCCAAATAAAAACTTTATGCACCCGTCCAAATTCAAAGCTGTTGCAGACAACAAATTAACTATGGCTTAATTTATGAAACTTTACTCTAAAAGGGTGGAAAACATTGTGGGAAAAGGAGAAAATGCTGGTTACCAGCATCTTCTCCTTTTCTAACAAAGTTTTCAAAAGGCTTCTTCCCCAGGGTCGTTAAAACTCGGGATTGTGTGGTAAAGAGTTAAAATGTTACCTCTTGCAGATATTTTTCATATCACAGCAGGCAAAGATTAAAAACATTGAGGCAAATGGAGCAATCATCTATAACAAAGAATTTCCCTGCCACTTTTTTTTTTCATGTTTTTTCATTTATGACACCTTATTCAAAGTTGACTCACTTTATCTTAACTTTCACAACACAATCCCGACAAAATTAACAACCCTGAAAGAGAGAGCTATTGCAAATATTGTGGGAAAAGAAGAAAATGTTGGTAACCAGCATTTTCTCCTTTTTCCACAATGTTTTCTACACTATCAAAGACAAAAATCATCAATTTAGCAACATTTAATTTGTCGTCTGCAAATGCTTCCAATTTGGTCCAGTCCAAAATTCTGTTGTTTAATAAATACAGGGTAAACAAGACCTTTTCACCACAATATTGTCCCATGCAAATTTGTGTTGGGAGCTATTGAGAGAAACTCTTTACCCTGCTTAACTCTTTACCAAAACGACAAATTTTTAGACTTTCCCAAATTGAAAGCATTTGCAGACGACAAATCATAGATGGTTGGAATTGTTGGATTTGTCTCACATAGGGTAGAAAACATTGTGGTAAAAGGAGAAAATGCTGGTTACCAGCATTTTCTCCTTTTTTCCCACAATGTTTTTTAAAGAATTCTTTTTCAGGGTGTTAAATTAGGGATCGTGTGGTATAGGATTAACACTTTACCATACTGCAATATTTTCGGCTCTTTACAGGAAAAAATTTTACCGTAAGCTCTACAATTATGAGGAAAGAAATTTGCTATAGACTCTGACAATGATACACTGTGAAATTCTTGCAATTTGTTTCTTGCTTCCAGCAATTTGTCCTTTTCCCTCCATGTTTCCAAAAATGGTTTATTGCGAGAATAGAAAATTTAGACATAATTATTTCTGGATAGGTCGATTTTAATGTGTTCCTTTAAAATCTGATAAAAATGTCATAGTATCTTGATTTGAGCAACTGCTGCTTTTTCCACAATATTTACTAAAGTTGTAAACTGCAAGGACATGAAGTTGTAAGCAAAGAAATAAGATTAAAATTTTACTCTAAATTCTGGTAAGGATCCAGAAGTTCTTGTTTTTTCTTCTGCATGACATGTCATTACATCTGGGGCTTTACCTACAATCCCATAGTCTTATCAATGAGGAAGTTGGTTTTTGAAAATATATTGGAAAAAAGAGAAATTCTGGTGACAAGCATTTTCTCCTTTTCCAACAGTCTTCTATCTTCTCAAAGACAAATCTCATCATTTGAGCCACATTAAATTGTTGTTTGCAAATCAGCAGCTTCAATATGCAGTAGTCTAAACTCTGTTGTGTTGCTAAGTGTTGAAAGGAAGCGGATGATGGTTTTACGCAAGTGCTGATGTATGGTAAAACAGTTAGCAGTCATGGTCGATAACAGCTTGCAATAGAGACTGCATCTTGCTGAGATAGAGTAATTATAATTGTGCATAGGTAGAGGGAATGCAGGGATTTTTTAATGTGATATAATAGATGCTTGTTTCTCTAAAGAAGCAGACGAAAAAATGTTTTGGTTTTCTATTTTCCTTCTCTGTCACAATTTTTTTCTGCAAAATGTTTTACAGTATTTCTGTTTAAAATGATAACATCATAATTTCCTTTGCCAAATCTGTAGCCCTTAAATTTTCATTCACAACCACAACACAAACAAACAAGCCACATGTTAGAGACTGAGCTATCAGGACATACACTCCATGTTGGCATCAGCGGGAAAAAGAGAATTTTCTTGTCATAATAATTATATGGTACAAAAAATTTAATATGGAAATATAGCTCACATAATTTTGCACGTAATTGTTACTAATCTATTCAACATTTTGCAATGTAATAAACTCTAATTCAAAGATCAAAATGCAGTCATAAAAATTCCAGACTTATAAAGTAGAGGGCGTTTCTTTCAGTAATCCTTTAGCAAATGATCCTGGCTTTTAGGATCCTGATGTTTAGGATTTGTTTGGTTTTTTTTTTGTTTGTATGGTGTTCAATGTCATTTCTTTCAGTTATGTAACAGAGCTGCAGACAGAGGGAGTGATTTTGTTTTCAAAATTGAAAATATTAATTATTATCCACTAAACCCTATGTTATGGGTACTCTTTAGAATTGTCTCATCGAGACGATTCTAATGAGTTCCCACAACATAGGGTTTGGAAGAAAAATAAAGGATTTAGAATACCATCACTCCCTCTTGTCTGGAGCTCTGGTTATATCATGGCAGTCACCGCACCTATCCATGCATCCCTAGAGTTTCTTTTACTTGCACTTTGCACAAATTTCTTCTCAAGCCACTGGCACCACATGTAATAATTATTTTAAGAACAATCACAATGAGAGAGAAATGAATTGTATCTTGTCACAATAACTTTATAATCATGAATCCATGAAAAGAAATACCCAGGCTAGGCTGAGGTTTCAAACCGCAGTGTTTCCCTGGTTTCAGGCCCTGTACCTTACCAACTAAGCTAATAAGCTTTGCCCCCAACCCTGAAGAAGATGGCTTTTGAAAGAATAGTTGCAAAGGAGAAATGCCTGTAACCAGTATGTTGTCCTTTACCGGAAATGTTAAGTACAATTAAGTAGATATAATAATAATTTTCATCTTTTGAGCTAAACTGAATTTTTTACCTGCAAAATTGGTGCTTTTAATTTGGAGAAGTCTAAACTTCTTCTTGTCTGGCAAAAAGCTCATATGGAAAAAAAATATAAGTTAATTAAACTAATCAAGCAGTTGTTTAATTCAGCCTACTTTTATGTTCAAAGCCGGAAATTAGAAAGTGAAGATATTGGTCACTTAATGCAGGTGTCTGCCTTGAATACAAGTGACTGTTTACTAATGCAGATCAGACTATTTCATTCAGTTTGCAGTCCAAGGGTTTAAATTTCCCCCCCCCCCTTTGTGCTGACACTGCATAATAATTACCAAGGAGTTGCATCAACTTAGAAAACACTGGAATTTCTAGACACTACATAGGATCTAGATATACATGATAATACAGTGCTAAGCAGTATTAACCCTTTGCCTAACAATTACATGTTTTAACCCTTTACCACACAATCCCGAGAAAGAAAGCTTTTGAAAACATTGTGGGAAAAGGAGAAAATGCTGGTAACCAGCATTTTCTCCTTTTCCCACAATGTTTTCTACTCTTTCACAGCCAAAGCTCATAATTCCAGCCACATTTGATTGATTGATTGGTTGACTGATTGATGTTATGGTGTTTAAAGCCATTTTCAACATTATTTCAGTTATATCGCGGCGGCCAGTGCACCTATCCATTCTTTCCTGGAGTTTCTGTTACCAGTACTCCGCATAATATTCTTTCCAAGCCACTGGCTGCTTTCCCACATAAACATCACAAAAAACAATGGTCAGTGGTGGGAGAGGAATGAATCGGGTTGCAATGACTATCATCAGTCCTTGAAATGAAATTGGCCAACATTTGAATTGTTGTCTGCAAACACTTTCAATTTGGACCATTCCAAATTTTTGTCATTTGGTATAGAGTTAATGACCCTGAGGGAGACCCTTTTGAACATATGGTTGGAAAAGGAGAAAATGATTGCAACAAGCGTTTTCTCCTCAAAAAATGTTTAATACCTTCTTCATTCAGGCTACATTTAACTTGTCCTCTGCAAACGCTTTCAATTTGGACAAATCTAGAATTTTGCAGTTTAGTAAAGACTTATAAACTTTAACCCTTTACTGTAAATGGCTAAGTTTAAACCAATTGGAAATTAAGATAGCACAAGTCAGTAGCAAAAGAGAAATGTTTAACTCTCTACCAGACAATGAAATTTTAGACCCCTCTGCATTGAAAGAATACATCTGCAAAAAGTATTGACCTGAGTCAGCCTCTGCAGTACATGCAGGCTGACCTGGGTAAAAAATTTGCTATTGGTAAATTTTCTACATGTTACAGGACCAGTATGCCCCATGATTCAGTGGTTGCTCAATAAAATAGAAATTATGAATCCATGAAATGTGATGAATTGCTTTGTATAATGCATCACAGAGTTGCTTTAAATCTTCTTTTTGTCAGAGCATGGCTCTTTGTATTTTCTGAGGAAATAAAGAATTTCTTAACTCCTTACCAAAAACAAAATTTAAGATCTATCTAAACAGAAAGCATTCGCAAACCAAAAATTAAACATGACTCTTGAACTGAAATTTGTTTTTGGAACTGTAGAAGACAGTGTGGGAAAAGGAGAAAATGCTGGTTATTAGTATTTTCTCTTTTTACTACGACTGATTTAAAAAAAAAGAATGTCTTTAAGGTCACTTAAACTCGGAATTGTTTAGGTTAAATGATAGTTTTACTCTTTACCAAACGACAAAATTTTATACTCGTCCAAACTGAAAGCATTTGTAGAAGACAAGACTTAAATGTGCTGCAAATGGGCAAAGTTGTCTTTTAAAGGGTAGAAAACACTGAGGGAAAAGAGAAAAATACTGGTTACCAACAAGCTGTCTTTTTCTCAACGTTTTCTAGATTCATCCATTTTGAAGGCGTTCGTGAACAAGTAGGTTACCTATTGCTCAATTAAGAAAAGATGCAAGAGGAAAAAAATGCCATTTTCTAGTTTATTGAAGTTTTAAGTAAAACAGGGATCATAGGATAAGAGATAGCACAATTGAAAATATTTGCTATATGCTGTAAGATGTAAAACAACATTTGAAGTATGCTTAAGTGGCACTAGAAACTGCATTAACTGCAGTTATTAGCCCCAAAAAACTTCAAGTTTCTCTCATAATAATATATCTCCAAGTATGAGATGAATACAACTTTTAACATCATTGTCTTAAGCTGCCTTCAACATTATTCAGTTATATTCAGACAACAGCTTACTTATTCATGTATGCCCTGCATTTATCCATGACTAGGCTAGGGTTTCAGGGTTTCGAGGTGTCTTGCCCACAGACATTGCCATGAAATACCCAGCACCTGGAGTGAGGATGAAAGATGTAACACAAAGGAGAATTATTTCAAGGCAATGAAAATGACTGTTTTTGAAAAAGACATTACAGAAGAAGGGGGCTATGTTGGGTACAAGTAACTGCTTCTTTTCAGACAATCTTTTAAAAACTTATCTAATGCAGGAAGGTTTAAATAATATGGTAATTAATGACTTAACCCATTACCACACAATCCTGAGTTTACATGACCCTGAGGAAGAAGCCTTTTGCAAAACATTGTTGGAAAAGAAGAAAATGCTGGTAACCAGCATTTTCTCCTTTTCCCACAATGTTTTCTACCTCATCAAAGACAAAAATCATCAATACAGCAACAGCTAATTTGTCATCTGCTAATGCTTTCAATTTGGTCCAGTCCAAAATGTTGTTGTGTGGTAAAGTGTTAAAGGTTTACCATACAGTCCTTTTGAAGAGGGGAATAAGCATTGTGGGAAAAGGAGGAAATGCTGGTAATCAGCATTTTCTTCGATACAAACTTTGTTTTCTACCATATCTTCAGTAATGACAGAGATTTGAGAACAAATTTTTGCAGACAATAACAAGGCTATAAGATAATACTGCAATGTTTTCTTTGAGAACAGTGGAACAAAAAAGAATCTGCTGGAGGTAAATATATTTCATGTTTTCATTGGCATACAGAAAAAAAAAATCTGATTATGAGATTGTATCTTTAACTGTGACACTAATGAAAATTGCATCATTAATTATTCCAAAAGTAACTCTTTTATTTACCAATTTCACTGCCACTGGGCTTCAACCTTTTGCCACTTCCTAGAGAAAGGGGTTTCTGAATACATTCTGGGAAAAGGAGAAAATGCTGGTTACCCATCATTTTCCCCTTTACCCAAAATGTTTTTTTTACCTTATAAAAGAAAACAAAAACTTGATTTGAGCCATATCTAATGTGTCATCTTTTTTGGTTTTCAATTTGGACATGTTTAAAACTTTGTAAAATGGTATAGAGTTCATTCTTTACTAAAGATGAACAATTATTGAAACTGCTTGTAGCGAAAGCATTCTGTGCATGACAAATTAAAAGCTGCCCAAATGGTAGGATTTGTTGAAAACACAAAAACATTGTGGGAAAAGGAGAATTAGGGTTGTAAAATAATGGAATCACATCTTGAAACTTTAACCCTTCACCACACAATCATGACTATTAACGACCCTGAGAAAGATAACTTTTAAAAACATTGTGGGAAAGGAGAGAAAAATGCTGGTTACCAGCACGTTTTCCTTTTCCCACAATTTTTGCTAACATTTCATAGAAAAATCCCATCCTTTGAGCCCCAATTTAAATTTGTCATCTACAAATGTTTTCAATTTAGATAAAATCTTAAATTCTGTTGTGTGGTAAAAGAGTTAGGAGGCATTTTTTAATATATATGTTATGCCTTTCTGGCTTCATTAAGGCTTTAAAGGTGGCCCTTCAGATTTTGGGACGAAAATTTTACAAAAATACAAAAAAATCATCCTTATACTCCCAAAGCCTTTAAAGTTTCATTTATAAAACCCCAGTAGTCGAAAACCATCCAACAACAAGAGAAATTAGAGATTTACTACGGCCCAGGTCGACACCGACGGGAAACACGGTCTATTTTTACATGAGCAACTTGCTCATTTACATACCGGAAATACACAGACGAAGCTTCAAACATAGCGTCCAAAGAAGACATTATGGAAAATAATTACAAGTTTGTTATGTTATGGAATTAAGCGTCATTAGTCACGTGCCAGTCACTTGACATTCCCACAATGCTTTTTTGATTTCTGGCGCGAAATCTAAAAATACCTTAAGAGGCTACGTAGCCTTTTAAGGTAACACCATCCAAAAAAAATTATTTTTGTAGTTTTATGATTCTTAATTATTGATGATTTGTATTGTTTTTTCGTATAAATTTCGGTGATATATATATTTTTTAATTTGGTGAGATGTGAGAAATCTAAATACCCACCTTTAAATAGGCTGCATTATAATAAATCTGGAAAAAACTCTGTAATAAACAAAAATATCTTAACTTTTTTGCTCCAAATCTACGTATTTTTTAAAATGTTAAGGTTCATGACCAAGGACCAAATAATGAGAACCTTTTGGTTTAAACATTTACGTATTTATTTTACTTTGATTGACCAACAAGTTCTTACAACTTATACTAATCTCTCTCGATTCTGCTTCCTGAGACCTACACCAGTACTCGCGCCAAATGTGTGGGCCAATGAACAACCCCAAAATTGACACCCTCTCCTGGGTATCGAACTCGGGACCTTATGGTTACAAGGCTGGCTCTTTACCTCACAACCACGGACACCGATCAGAGAATCTTTCAAAACAATTATTTACATGTATCTTAACATTTCCTCTATTTGTCAGATGAAAAGTTGTCGGTATGTCTACATACCCCATTGTTGAATCTTGAAATAATTAATTTTGTTCCTTTCCCAACAACGTTTTCCCTAATAATTTGAAAGGTATTTTGCTTAAACTTTTACCTAACAATCCTGAATTTTAATGATCCTGAGAAAGACAGCTTTTGTAAACATTGTGGGCAAAAGAATTTGTTAGTTTATACTGGAGTTTACTGCCTTTTTAACAGCTAAGGTCATATCACTGTGGCCAGTATACCTACACATGTGTTTCCTGGCTTTCTCACAACAGTACTGTCACATCTTTCTTTCCAAGCCACTGACTTCTTTCTCACACGCATCAGAGGTGAGAGGCAATAAATCGCTACAAAGAAGGTTTGCCACAACTGGGTATTGAGCCAGCAACCACCAGTACACAAATCTGGAACACTAACCAGAGAGCTACCTGTCTGGTAACCAACATTATCTCCTTCTCCTACCCTAAAAGTTTCATTTAACTTATTTAGCAGGCTAAGGGTTAAAAATTTCCTTGGTAGAATCTTGTAAAAACGTTTCTTACCTGTATATTCTTGAATGTGACTGGCAACTGCTGTTCCAAGATGAGACGTCTTGGAGTGCAAATATTCTTGAATATACCGTTCTGCCGCTGATATATACTTTGCTTCACTGTCCTGTGAACAGCAGGACGACTCTGATGTCGAACATACTCGTAAACTTTCCCCTGAAAGTAAATAAAAAGAAAACAATTTAACGACTCTTACTAATTTCCATCAACTCCTTACTTATTGGAACAAACTTGTGGCATTATGATCTCTGTTCATATGCATAATCAATATGGATTAACCCTTTGCGAAACAATCCCGTGTTTTAACAACCCTGAGAAGGAAGGCTTTATAAAACATGGTGGGAAAAGGAGAAAAGGCTGGTAACCAGCATTTTCTCCTTTTCCCATAATGTTTTCTATTTTTGAAAACTACATCCCAACACCTGAGTCATTCTTAACTTCCCCTGCAAGACCAAAGGTTTATAGTGTGGTAAAGAGTTATTTCAATACATAAATAACTTCAACAAAGAAGATTTTTTTTTTTTGGTTTCCAGTGGCCACAATGTTTTTCAAACACAGTCTACCAAAAGATGAACAAGACTTCATGTTTTTCGTCATAATGGCAAATTGCATGTATATTTGCCCGCCTGGGTAGCTCAGTGGTTAGCATATTGGACTCTAAACCTGGTGATTCTGAGTTTGATACCTGGTTGAGGCAAACTTTCTTTTTAGCCTCTCACCTCTGATGCAGGTGAGAAAGTAATAAGTGACTTGGAAAGAAAGTTGTTTCAGTACTGGAGAGAAAGCCATGAAACACATGCATAGGTGCACACATGCATAGGTGTACTGATCGCCGTGAAATAACCTAAGCTGTTAAAACCGTTTTAAACTTGAATTTAATCAATGCAATCAACTGCATGTCTATTTAGTTATAAGCAACTGAAATCAGTTGTGCATGTTTTTTTTTGAGAACAGACCGCCATAACTGCCCTGTTTATAGTCTACATTTCTTCTTTTATCTTTTCACAATCTTTCTACTTACATAATTTCATTCACATGAAATGTTCAAAAAGTGACCTACATTGTCAAAAATTTACATGTTTTACCAGATGACAAAATTGTAGACTTGTCCTCATTGAAAGCATTTACAGACAAGAAATTAATTGTGCTTCAAATACATGTATTAAAATATGCTTTTGAAAATATTGAGGGGAAAAAGTGGAAATGCTGGTTACCAGTATGGATGATGATCAGATTTCAGACAGCATGCAGTCTGGTCCTAGTTCAATATACATGCACTATCAAACACTACTCTTGGAAATATTGTGACAGAAACAGCATTGATATGGCATTATTGGGGTCTTGTTTATTAACTTTTAAAGCCTGTTTCAAGACTTAAGTTGCATGTGCAGCCAGTGTAATTTCAGATCAGACAGCACAAAACCTGTCCTCTGGTCTTTAATCTACACTACCCACTTTGCTTAGACATTCTGAAGAAAAATTAATCATACTTATTTGTTGTCTAATTCCTCCGCTAATAATATAAGGTTTATTCAGGTAACATTCCACTAAACAATCCTGTATTTTAACAAATGTGAGAGTGAACTTGGCCTTTGAAAACATTGTAGGAAGAGGAGAAAATGCTGGTGACCAGCATTTTCTCCTTTCCCCACAATGTTTTCTAGTCTTCCAAAGACATCGGAGTTTCATCATCAAAGTTAGATTTAATTTGGCATATGCCAAAGCTTTTATTATGGACCAGTCTAGAATTTTGTCATTTGGTAAAGAGTTAACCCTAAATTACCACATGATCCCAGTTAAGACCTTCTATTGTTGGTTAGGAAGGCTTTGGAAAGCATTGTGGGAAAAGGAGAAAATGCTAGTTACCAGCATTTTCTACCTTACTCACAATGTTTTATACCCTATCAAAGACAAATTCCATCATTAGACTATGTTTGCATTGTCTTGCAAATGCTTTCAGTGTGAGCAAGCCTACATATTTGGTTTGTGGTAAAGAGTTTGCCCTTAAAGTGCTGGAACAGAGAAAGGTTTCTTTAGTGGACATCGCAAATCAAGATCAGGCTGCAGAGAACATGCAGTCTGATCTTTGATCTACACTGTCCCCTACCTTGTTACACATTATGGTTGAAGCAACCTTGTAATAACAATATTTGGGCTGCTTTTCCTACAGAAAAAAGTTCACCTCATTAACTCTTTACCACATGACAAAAATGTACACTTGCCCAAATTGTAAGCATTTGCAGTCGAGGATTAAAATATGGGTCAGGTGATAAAATTTGTCTTTGATAGGATAGAAAACATTGTGGGAAAAGGAGAAAATGCTGGTAACCAGCATTTTCTCCTTTTCCCACAATGTTTTCAAAAGCCTTTTGTTTCAGGATCGTTAAAACTCCTGATTGTATAGTAAAGGGTTAATTCAGCACTGTAAGTGTGGAATGAGAGTGTCTAATTTCATTTATTTGGCACTCTAAGGGCTAAAAATAGTTTCTTTGACTATCATGTGACACATTAGAGCTCTTAATTAGGTAAATAGGAATTTCATATTGAAATTTCAAACTTTTTAGACTAAATAACTACCTGTGAGGCAAAGTCAGGTCAACTAATTAACATATAACCCTTTAACAGGAAATTGACACTATTTTGGACCTGTCAATATTGAAAGCTTTAGAAGATGACAAATTATATGTCCATTAAATCATGGGTAGTGAACACTGTAGCAACAGCAGATTTTTAAACGCTGCTTACCAGCATTTCTTCTTTTCCCACCATGTTTTTCTCAAAGACTTTTTCCTCAAAGTCATTGAAACTCTAGATTTGTCCAAGAGACATTGTATCTATTTGACCTGAGGAAATCTAGTTTCAAACCTGTCCGATATATTTTCAAGAAAACATTCTGACAAAGTTTCATGAGCATTAGACGGAAAACGTGGCCTCTAAAGTGCACACAAACTGTTTCACACAAGATACAAACCAATATTTGAGCTTGTGACCTACTTCTGCATCTGAGTTGATCTAGTTTTATACCAATCAAAGATATTATCCTGACAAACATTCTTAATAAGTTTCATCAACATTTGGTTGAAAATATAGCCTAAAACAGTGCACAAAAAGTTTTTCTGACATTTGACCTACTTTTTTACCTAAGACCATTTTCAAATGACAAACCCTGACACTAACCCTTTTTTTTAAATAATTTTTCTCGTTTAAGATTATTATATTTCTTAAAAATAATTTTTCCTGTTTAAAATTATTATATTTCTAAGAAATCTGGAGCGAAAATAGGCTTTTTTTCCACAGACCTATTACTGATAGCCATTTTCCACTTGCTACTTTTTTAGTTTACACACCTCATACTGATATTTATCCTGTACAGGATAGTGATGTGTCATAGCAGACAGGTCAATCTTCCAAGAAAATGACAAGCACAAACAATACTCACCTTGAGCATTTAGTGCTCTGGTGAACTAAAAATAGTTATCTGCAGATGATGTTAAATGGTTCCACTTATCTACATTATACAATATCTAAATGGCAGAAATGCACAGTATACCAACTGTGATGACGATATACAGATTTTTGCTCATTCTTCTCATGGAAACAAACTTATTTTCATACAACGTAAAACTTGAAATGACACATCAGCTGGAAAAACATTCAGACAAATAAATAAATGAGCCTTTTTAAAAGACCCAAGAAAAACCTCAGTCATTCAGAAAAATTGTTCTATCAAAAGCAACTTCTCCTTTTTTGACTAATTCCTCTGTTGCATTTATAAATAAATCTAAAGAGTCATTTAATGTCAATAATGAGAAAAAGGAGTAGCGTCTGACTTAGGCCATTAGACTAAGTGTTATTACTGTATCAAAATTCTCCTAGAACAATCATGGGGGGGAAAAACTGTAATCTAGTCTGGATGAAAAATATGCAAAGGTTTTTTTTGTGATAAATGCATGGTAAACCCTCTACTCAGAAGATCCAGTGTTTCAATGATCCTGAGAACAAAGAGGCTTTTGAAAACATTGTGGAAAAAGGAGAAAATGCTGGTTACCAGCATTTTCTACTTTTCCCACAATGTTTTCTACACCATCTGATATGCAAAGGTTTTTTTGTAATAAATGCATGGTAAACCCTCTACTCAGAAGATCCAGTGTTTCAATGATCCTGAGAACAAAGAGGCTTTTGAAAACATTGTGGAAAATGGAGAACATGCCCGTTACCAGCATTTCCCCTTTTCCCACAATGTTTTCTACCCTTTCAAAAATGAATTCTATCATTTAACCCCTTACCACACAACAAAATTTCAGATTCATCCAAATTAAAGCATTTGCAGACAACAATTTCAATGTTCCTCAAATGACCTGATTTTTTTTTTTCATAGGGTAGAAAACATCATGGGAAAAGGAGAGAATGCTAGTTACCAGCATTTTCTCCTTTTCCCACAATGTTTTCATAAGGCCTCTTCCTCAGGGTCGTTAAAAATCGGCATGTGTGGTAAAGGGATAAGCCATATAACTGAAATAATTTTGAAAACAATGTTAAACACAATACAAAATCCAATGAAAGGTTTTAGATGATATCCGATTCCACAATTCTGCAGCAGACAAAATTATGACATTAAGACTGAGCTTACCCATGGCACATGAAGAACAATTCATGGAGATTCAACGACGACTCCAGTCTTGAAAATCCTAACAAGCCAACCATTGACAAATTACATGACAGAACATGGACAACAGATGATCGCAGCCCGACTGGGTAGCTCAGTGGTTAGCGTATCTGACTTGTGACCTGGTGGATGCAGGCTTGATACTCGGCTGATGCAAATTAAATTCTTTCAGGCTATTTTTTTGCCTCTCATCTGTGATGCATGTGAGAAAAGTAGTCACTGGCTTAGACCACAGTAAAACTGCATGAAACTCCAATTCAAACAGATGATCACAAAAGCTCAAGGGAGTACTTTGTGCTCCAGTCAAGTGATGTCCTTACAGAGAAAAAATATTTTAAGACTGTTTCGGATTGATTGTATGGTGTTTAACAATGTTTTCAACATTATTTCAATTAGACTGTCTAGAAAAAGAACAAAGGAAACAGATTTTTCTGGTTATTATCAAGCTGATCATGACATTTAAATTGATCTCAGTCAAAATTCAAATACAGACAGGAGTTAAAACTAGGTCACTTTCAAAATGATTTATACCATTTTATATCAAGTTTCAAAAAAATTCCCCTAGTTTGAGAATTTTTGAAATTGATGCTTGAAATATGACAACCTTCAATGTCTGCTGTATCCTTTTAACTTCTTACCAAACGATCCCAGGTTTTCATGACCCTGAGAAAGAAGCCTTTTAAAAACATTGTGGGAAAAGGAGAAAATGCTGGTAACCAGCATTTTCTCCTTTTTCAACAATGTTTTCTACACTTCCAAAACAAATTTCAACTTTTGAGACCCATTTATTTTGTCGTCTGCGAGTGCTTTCACTTTGGACAAGTCTGAAATTTTGTTGTTTGGTAAAGAGTTAACTCCTTACCAAACGACAAAATCTTGGACTTGTCCAAATTGAAAGCATTTGCAGACAACAAATCAAACAAGATGTAAATGGTAAGATTTTGTCTATGGTAAGATGGAAAACATTGCGGGAAAAGGAGAAAATGCTGGTTCCCAGCCTTTTCTGCTTTTTCCAAATATTTTCAAAAGACCTCCTGCTCAGGGTCATCAAAAATCGGGATTGTTCAGTAAGTGATAATTCATTTACCTCCTGCAGAGGAAATATTTCATCTTCAAGCAGAGCACTTTTGACAAATATTGTAGAAGGAGAAGAAATTCCTTACAAGGAGAAAAAAATAAAGATCTATGATACCGATAGATGACAAATACATTTAACCCTTTACCAGACAACAAAATTTTAGACTCGTCCAAATTCAAAGTATTTGTAGCCGACAACTTAAATGTGTGTATAATGCTGGGATTTGTCTGTGAAAGAGCAGAAAAAACATTGTGGAAAAAGGAGAAAATGCTGGTATCTAGCATTTTCTCCTTTTTCCCACAATGTTTACAATAGCCTTCTTTTTCCCCCCGAGTCGTTAAAATTCTGGATTGTTAGGTGAAGGGTTTAGACAATATCAAAAGGTCTTTCTCCAATAATTTGAACAATGTTATATCAAGTTTCAAAGAACTTCCCCTAGAATGTTGATTGAATGGTGTTTTACGCCGCTTTCAACATTATTTCAGTTGTATCGTGGCAACAGCTTACATATTCGTGTATTTCCTGGGTTTCACCAGTACTAGGCTAGGGCTCTGAAGTGTCTTGCCCAAGGACACTCCCATCCCCTAGAATGTGAATTCTTTTAATATCAATGACTGAAATTATGACAACCTCAAATGATTTTCATGTGTCATTAATATCCTATCAACAAATTGACTCTTGCACCTGACTTTCTTTCAGCACACCACGGTTGAAAACATTGCGGCATATGGAGAAACTGCTCATAATAAATAGTTAGCCTTGTGCCACACTGTTTTTACACATATTCCTATATCTTCCCTATTTTACAAGGATGTTTTCAGAGCAGTCTACTGCAAATAGTAATATGGTAACCAACATTTTCTCCTTTTTCCACGATGTTTTGCACCCTATAAAAGACAAAGCCTATCATTTCAGCCACATTTTATTTGTTAACTGCAAATGCTTTTAAATTGGACTAGGTTTAAATTTTGTTGTTAGTTAAAGATTTAACTCTTTACCATAGGACAAAATTATAGCCATGTCTTAATTAAAAGCATTTGCAGTCAATAAACCAAATGTTATTCAAAACATGAAATATCTATTACAAAGGGAAGAAAACATTGTGGAAAAAGGAGAAAATGCTGGTTACCAGCATTTTCTCCTTTTCTCACAATGTTTTCAAAAGCCTTTTTTCCTTAAAGTCCTTAAAAGTTAGGATTGTGTGATAAATGGTTAAATATAAAAGCTGGTGAGGAGATGATGGTAAGGCCCAAGTATCCCAAGCCATTATATAAAAGAAATAGTGCAAGGTATTTTATGAATGACAAAATTTCATAATCATCACGATACCCAAGGTTGATTAACAATGATTGGATAACTTTCGTTATTATTCACCTGCGGATAACATCTCATGAATATTCAAAGAAAAAAGTAATAGTGCAATTATGTGAACACTTGTTCAAACCTCTGATAACATGCATCAAAATTTAAATCATACCATTTTAAAGTATGGAAACTATTATGGCGATGACAATCAGTTTTGTCCAGTCAGTCCGAGTGTTAGTATCTTGCAGAAAAATTATTTTTACAACCGGATAAATTAAACAAAAGATAGAGCAACTTGACAACTGTTTACCTTGTTTGAACGTTCATTTTTCTGCGAACAACTTACGCTTGAACCAACATACAATACAAGATTGTCATCTTCACAATAATTTCCATACTTTTAAATGGTATGAATTAAATCTGAATGCATTTTAACACTAACACTGTTTACTTTTGCCCACTACTGGGCCTTTAAATATGAGTTCAGCACAAGAACGGTTGACTATTTACCAGATGGCAAAATTTCAGGCTAGTTTAAATTGAAAGTATTTGCGGATGAAAAAATAGATATGACTAAAAATTAACACATGTTGTAAGAAGGGTTGAAAACAATGTGGGAAAAAGGAGAAAATGCTGGTTACAGCATTTTCTCCTTTTCCAACAATGTTTTGAGCAGGCTTATTTTTCAGGGTTGTTAAAAGTCAGGATTGTGTGATAAAGGGTTAAATCTCCAATATGTCCTCTAAAAACACTTCATCATGATAATTCTTCTGCTGCTTAGTTTTCTTTTTACTAGGAGGAACAATGGATTTGGAGGGAACCAGTAAAATCATAGTTTTTAAGAAAAGGGTTGCGAAAAATGTGCTATGAAGGAACTCGGTAACATCATAGAGTATTCATGCCTAATCAGTATTGTAGATCACTGTTTAAAACATAATGTTCATATTTATTCAGCCTTAACCTTCTACAAAACCATCTCATGGTTTTATGATCCTGGGAAATACTGCTTTCACAGACTGCTGAAACCAAGCATACTCTCCTTTCCTGCAAAGTTTTCTTTCCTCTCCTGCAAAGCTTTCCTACCTTTCAAAGACAGATTCCATTATTTGAGCCACCTGATTTTGTTCCTGTAAATTGGCCTAAAATATGCATTGGAAGTTTTCGAAGAAATGGATGAAAGGTAAATCGTTTGACAAAATGGAAATCGTCATGCTCTAAAATTGACGGTTGGGTGAAAAATTTCCAATGCTATTTTAGGCTTACTGTCTGAAAGACATTGGCGGCATCCACACTATTTACTGAAATGAAACAGAACGGCTCCAGATGAAGCACAAAGTGCAGAGTAAATCAAAGGTCAGGCTACACATTTTGTGCAGCCTGATCTTGATCTACACTGGCCACACGGGCAACTATAGTTATAAAAGGCATTTAAAGGTTAAAATTCAGGATAGTTTGGAAAAGGGTTTTAAATTCCCATGAATCATTCTTTATAATCTCTTAACCCGTGATCAAAAGTGCAAATCATGAATTATTCAAGCTTTCAAAAATTTTGTGAGAGGGGTGAAAAAAATAGAAGTGCAAATAATTCGTAAATCAGAACTAATGTCCTTTTCTTCCTTTTCTTCCTCTGTGTATGAAATTTTTTATATAACATTCTATCTTAGTCATCTAAGTTTC
Source organism: Hippopus hippopus (assembly GCA_946811185.2). Classification (NCBI taxonomy): domain Eukaryota; kingdom Metazoa; phylum Mollusca; class Bivalvia; order Cardiida; family Cardiidae; genus Hippopus; species Hippopus hippopus. The sequence goes on along the minus strand of OX328110.1, from coordinate 17,245,424 downwards.
TTAAAGTTTACTTTTTTCCTTTACCTACCAATTACCTATTTAATCAGTCCGAGGAAAAAACAGGTAGAAATTCTTGGACATAATATCCCTTTGAATTGAAAAATGTCCCTTGATCCACATAGATAGACTTTGTCCCTTTCAAGATAACTTCAGAATTGGCTTTGAGTGCATTTGTCTGACTTGATTTGAAAATGTCTCCTGTTTTCTGCACTGATAAGTCCCTGGTAGAGGTGACTAGTCTGGCTTGGTATCAAAGATCAATTTTGATTGGTTATAGAGCTCTTAGTTAAAATCTCATCATTGATAACACCAGACATATTAAAGGTAGCTAGCTGCAGTGTATCACAGTATAATGTCCCTAGCAGAAATGCATAATGGTGCTTAGCAGGACATACAATGACACCTGGCATCAGCATAACAGTGGTGCCTAGCATCACTTTATAATAGTTCCTAGTAGCAGTGTATAATAGTCCCAGCAGACATATAGTGATCCTTACCAGCAGTTAATAATGGTGCATAGCAGTAACTGTGAAATGGTACCTAACAATAGCATAAAGTGGTCCTGAAAAGCTATGTATAAGGGTCCCCAGCGCTAGACACATAATGATCCGTGGCAGCAGGATAAAATGGTACCTAGAAGTGTATAATTGTGCCTAGCAGTAAAGTATGATAATGCCTACCAGCACTGTATAAAAGTCCCCAGCAGCATATTAATATGCCAACTGGCAGACATAACGGCATCCAGCAGCAAAGAGTAATAGTGCCTGGCAGTAATGTATAATGGTTCATACCAACAGTAAATAATGGTCCTTCAGTAGCAGATGTATTATAGTCTCAAGCAGGACTGCATAATGGTACTGAGGAGCAGTATATACTGTACAAGTTGAAATTTTTGCGACGTGGAAATTTTTGCGATTTCACAAATTTGGAAAACTTGCAAACTTTTCTGTTTTTACCACAAGACGTATACTAACAAATAAAGAATGTATTGAATTCGCAAACATTTCTGTTCGCAAAATGTCTGTAATCAGTAATTCGCAAACTTTTTGACACGCGTATATATCCACGTATACAGTAACTGTCTCTAGCAAAAATGTATAATAATGCCTAGCAGCACTGTATAACTGTTCCTAGCAGCAGGATATCATGGTGCCTTCCAGCAGACATAACAGCAGCTAGCAGCAGTGTATAAAGGTCAGTAGCAGCAGTGTTTAAAGGTCTCTAGCAGCAGTGTATGATGTCCTTTAAGCAGCAGCACAATATGGTCCCTTGCAGTAGTGTAAAATAGTTCATAGCAACAGTGTATCATGGTCCTGAGCAGCAGTTATGACTGTCCTTATCAGCAGTGTATAATGGTCCCTAGCAACTGCATATAATGGTACTGAAAAGCAGCATGAAATAGTGCCTAGCAGCAGTGTATAATGGTCCCTAGCAACAGCATACAAAAGGGCCATGATTGCGCTGTATCATACCACTGGCTAATAAGTAAAAAACCCTACAAGCCAAAATTTACAATTCTTGGCCAAAATGTTTCAAACTAGAAGACATATAGGTTTCTCTGTAAAAGCCCATTAAAACATTATGGCACCAGGGCAAAGCCATTTTTGACAGAAGAGCTATAATTACTTGAATTCTGGTAGAGGTCCATAAGATAAAGCCTAATACCAAATAATACAGGTCTACAATGTATGGTTATAAACAAGAAGATTTCCAAGTTTCCTCAATAAAAAGGCTCTGTAAAATATGAAACCCCTGAGGCAGGGCTAATTTCGATCCCAGGGCTAAATTCTGAACAAATTCAGAAGTGAATCACAACATGAAGCTATGTGCCAGATTTTGTAGGCCTATGATTTATGGTTCTGAGCAAGAAGATTTATAAGCACTGACCCATGGGGGTGGGGCCTGTTTTGGAAGAGACCTACTACATGGCATGATCATTTCTGCCAAGTTTGGTCAAAATTGGATGGGTAGTTTTAAGAGATGTTTGAAATCAAAGATAATGCCCGGACGGACACACAACCAACACAGGGCCATGACATAAGCTTGATAGCCTTTCACCAGTGTAGCAAAGAATGGTAATGATGAGCAGCATGAAACAGTGCCTAGCAGCAGTGTATAATGGTCACTAGCAGCAGTGTATTATGGTCTCTAGCACCAGCGTATTATTGTCTTGAGCAGCAATGTATAATGGTTCTAAGCATCAGTGTATTAGCAGTGACTTATTATTATACAGATCATGAGCAGCAGTGTTTAATATGCATGAGCAGCAGTCTAATACAGCCATTTGCAGCAGTGTAAAATGATTCCTAGCAGCAGTGTATAACAGTCCCCAACAGCAGAGTGAAATAGTACCCAGCAGCAGCGTATAAAAGTGTCTAGCAGCAATGTATAATAGACCCTTTCAGAAGTGTATAAAGGTCCGGGCTAGCAGCAGTCTATCACAGTCCCCAGAAGCAGAGTAAAATGGTTTCCAGCAGCAGCATATAAAAATGTCTATCAGCAAAGTATAATAATCTCTAGTGGCAGTGTATTAGGGTCCTTAGCTGCTACAAATAACAGTGCATAGCAGCAATCTATAGCTGTCCCTTGCAACAGTGTATAATCATGTCTTGGAGCAATGTTTATTGATCCCTACCAGCAGTATATAACTGTCACTAGCAGCAAGGTCCCTAGTAACAGTGGTGACAGTCTCTAGCAGCAGTATATAATTATCCCTAGCAGCAGAGTAAAATGGTACCTAGCAGCAATGTATGGTAAAGTCAAAAAGCAGTGTTTAATGGTGTCTAGCAGCAAGGTATATTGGTCCCTAGCATCAGTGTATAATGGTCCAAAGCAGCAGTGTATCATGGTCGCTTGCAGCAATGTATATTAGTCCCTTTTACTATCCTCTCAGAGGTTGATATCAACCCTTTACCACACAATCCTGAGTTTTAAGGTACCTAAGGAAGAGGGTTTTCATAAACTTTGGGGCAAATGAAAAAAATGCTGCTAAGCAGCATTTTTTCCTTTTCCTACAATATTTTTTGCCCTTTCTAGAGGAAGTCCAATCATTTGAGTCATATATGAATTGTTCTCTGCTTATGCTTTCAACTTAACCCTTTCCCAGATAAGCCCTGGTTTTTACGGCTCTGAGGTTGAAGGCGTTTGAAAACACTGGAGAATAGGGAGAAAATGCTCATAACAAGCATTTTCTCCTTTTTCCACAGTGTTTTCTTCCCTTACAGATAAAAATACCACCTTTTTAGCCACTCTAACTTTGTCGTCTGCAAATTCTTTCAATTTCAGCAGACCAAAATTACCTCATCTGGTGAAGAGTTAAACAAGACTAAAATTTCTCTCTTTGGTAGAGAGTAAATGCTATTAGCAATTTAGCAATTTTTGCTTGTTGGGGCTGTAGTCCTTTATGAAAAACACAAACCAAAAAAATTTGCATGAAGTACTGGGGATTTAACCTTTATGCCAATATAAACACCCTGAAATAATATTTTATCATAAATGATATTCAGGTTAAAGTTCCCTCTACAGAACAAACAAACCCTCCTAACCTTTATGATTATGGGTGAATGTCTAAGCCCGAGATTCAAATCCTAGCTTGCTAACCCTAAACAATCAATCCCATGTTTTCAGAATTGAAGGACAAACAGAAAATGCTGGTTACCAGCATTTTCTTTATTTCCCACATTACTTTTTCTTCATTTTTTTTCAATATCAAAGCCACATCTATTTTGTCATCTGCAAGTGCTTTTTGACAACTTTTTCAATTTCATAATTCTGTAGTCTTGTACTGAGCAAAATGAGATAGAACTTCTATGGACAATATAGATCAAGATCAGAATATGCAGAGCATAGTCTGATTTTTTGTTCTATACTGTTCAATACTTTGAAAAATTTTCACGAAAAAACTACCATGAAATGGTGATATTTCTCTATCGCAGAATATGTTTATAGTCTTTGAGTACATGTAATTCATTTTGTATAAAATGGGGGTTTAACCCTTTTCTACACAATGCCAAGGTTTAACAACCCTAATAGAGAAGGCTTATGAAAACAGTGTGGGAAACTGAGAAAATGCGTTTCCCTTTTCCCACAATGTTTTCTACCCTGTCACAGACTAATCTCATAATTTGAGCCGTATTCAATTTGTCGTCTGCAAGTTCATTGAACGCAGATGACTCTAGAATTTCTTCTTGTGGTAAAAAGTAAATGCATATTATGCAAAAAGTATCAACATGGCAGACAATGACATTGATCAAAACTCTACGCCATTGGTAAATTTTCTGTATGTCGTAGGACTATTCTATCTCATGATTACACCAGTTTTTAGAACAAAATGGATCCATAATTTATGGCAACTTGGTTGGTACAGTGAATTATGAAGATGCTTTAAACTCCCTTTCCCCAGAGCACAGCTCATTTTTCCAAGCTGTGAACTCTTTACCAAACGACAAATTTTTGGACTGGACCAAATTCAAAGCATCTGCAGACAACAAATTAAATCTTGTTAATATGATGATTTCTGACTTTGATAGGGTAGAAAATATTGTGGGAAAAGGAGAAAATGCTAGTTACCAGCATTTTCTCCTTTTCCCACAATGTTTTCTATAGGCTTTCTTCTCAGAGTCGTTAAAAGTCGGGATTGTGTGGTAAAGATTTAAAACTGATTTCATCTTTACCTCTTTAGAAAAAAACAAAATACTGAACTTGTCCAAATTGAAAGCATATTTAGGCAACAACATTAATGTGATTCAAAAATTGAAATTTGCTTGTGAGAGGGTGGAAAATGTTGTGGGAAAAAGAGAAAATGCTGGTAATCAGCATTTTCTCCTTTTCCCACAATGTTTTCAAAAGCCATTTTCCTCACGGTCATTTAAACTCAGGACTGTAGGGTAAAGGATTAGTTCTGGTTTTAAAAAAGGTCTGCTGACATTTAAAATGCATCTTTAATGATTGGAAAAAAGTTTAACACTTTAAAATGCCATGTTTTAATAATAGCATCCAATGTTTTCATAATCCCTAGAAAGAAGACTTTTGAAAACATTGATGGATTAGAAGATTTTGAATGCTAGTAACCAGCACCTTGCCTTTTGACACAATGTTTTCCACCTTTTCAAAGACAAATCATATTGTTTAAGCCATGTTTCTTTGTTTTCTATAAATACTTTCATCAAGAATAAAGTCTGAAAAGTCTGAAATTTTTGTAGATAGGTAAAAGTTTTAAGTCTTGTATACAAGTGTTCAGTCAATACTTTTAGTACTTATTACGTGACAGGTCTAGACATTTCACACAGTTCCTCAGATTTTAAGACACTATAACCATCGTCAAAACAATGACTAGTGGTGAGAGAAAAATAAATTCCATTGCTATAACTTAAAATTGTCAATCCTTGGAAAGAATTTATCTTCTGAGCTTGGGATTCAAACTGGCAAACCCTCAGACTTCAAGCCCTTTGTCCTACCAACTGAGCTACCACACTTGGCTTCTCATCACTGAAACAGATAAATTGTTCAGGAATTTCCTGCATTTCTCATGTGCTAGGGCTCCGTAGTGCCTTGTCCAGGACCAGTCCTGAGTGATCAAACCATCTGGGAGAACTGAATCCCAAACCTATGGATTACATATCAAACAACTTAACCAGAAAGATACAGTAGACCCCTGTAGCTCATCATGGCAAAAATGTAAGCAAAAAATATCTCCTTGTGGATGAGATATTCACATGCAGAATGTAAAATTACCATATTCGTGGGTAATAAAACAAATAAAATGGTAGTAAATGCTCATGCTTATAATGATCAAAGTATAGTTAACCCTTGAGGTGTCTGTCACGACTTGCTGCTTCTGTGGCAAGTGTAGATTCAGAATCACACTGCATACAACATTCAATCAGATCTTTGATCTTCTCTGTCTACTAAGCCAAGACAATCTGGCCCGTTTTACCCTTGAAATGGCTATCACTTGGGTATTTTTTCCCTGATTGGAAATTTCTGTTTCGATCATTTGAAACGTCAACCCTTCACCTAATGACAAATTGTTCTTGGAACCCTAAGGAAAATTACTTTAGAAAACATTGTGGGAAAAGGAGAAAATGCTGGTTACCAGCATTTTCTACTTTTCCCATAATATTTTCTTTTTTTCAAATACCAATCTCATCATTTGGGCCACCTTTAATTTGTCATCTGCAAATGCTTTCAATTTGGACCAATGCAAAATTTTGTATTGTATTTTGTATGGTAAAAGGTTAAATCAGAAAGAGAAAATCACTCATTATGAGCAATTTCTCCTTTCATGTATATATGTATTCCAGCGGATTAACCTTTTACCAAACTATCCTGTGTTTTCACGTCCCTAAGAGAAAGAACCCTTTGGAACACATTGTGGGAAAAGGAGAAAATGCTGGTTAACAGCATTTTCTCCTTTTTCCATAATGTTTTTTATCCTGTTAAAGACAAATTCAATCTTTTGGACCACATTTAATTTGTCGTTGGTAAATGCTTTTAATTTGGACCAGTCTAAAATTTTGTCCTTTGGCAAAGATTTAAGCTATACCATACAATTATTATCCCAACTTTTGACAACCCAGTGAAAGAAAGCTTTTAAAAATATTGTGGGAAAGGGAGAAAATGGTGGTAACTAGCATTTTCTCCTTTTCCTACTATGTATTCTACCCTATCATAGACAGAAATCATAATTTGAGCTGCATTTGATTTGTTGTCTGCAAATGCTTTCAATTTGAACCATTGCAAAATTTTGTCTCTCAGATAAAAAATTTGTCATTCGGTTAAAACAAAAAGAGAAGTTACATTATGAACAATTTCTCCTTTCATGTATATGTATATATTAACCATCATTATCCGTCCTTCACAGGGATATTTTCAAAGCCGTCTGCTGCAAATTTGTCTAAGTAGGTAATGAGTTAAATGTTACATAATTTACCCACAATAGCTCTACTTCTGTTACATCTATCTAACCACAAAAGTTCAAAGTTTAGAAATTTTAAATCTAAATTTGTTTAATTGTAAATGGCATTTTGAATTAATTAATCCATCTAATGTAATCTGAGTCCTACAAATGCTTTTTTCCTGTCAAAATTATGCACCCATGAGACCTTGAGTGCTTCAAGACTACAAAACAAAGTACACAAAGTATGCACTTGTCTTCTAAAGTTTCAGCTTTCATCCCTTAAAAAGAAATAGCTTTACCCATTCATGAATAGTGTTTATGACTTGTTGAAGTGTAGGTCAGAACCCACACAACTATCTGTGTGATTTTAGCAACATGACAGTTTTGTCAGTATGGTCTTTATTGTATTGGAGCTTAACGCCATTTTAACACAGTATAGATCTAGTATAACCTTGTTAACTTTACCAAACGGCAAACTTAGATATCTTCAAATTCAAAAACATTTACGGACCACAATTTAAATGTGGCTAACGTATTGAATTTGTCTTTGATAGGGTAAAAAATATTGTAGGAAAAGGAGAAACTGCTGTTTAACAGTGTTAATTAAAAGGTTTTTTTTTGTAGAAAAAAATCCACCTTTGAACTCACGGTGGTTACAGAAGAAACTGCCATTTCTCCTTCTGCCACATAGGGGACAAAATTTGGGACTTGTCTTCATCATGCTGGTAATTCTTTGTAAACAATAAATTCAACATGGCTCAAAGATGGGGTTTGACAGTAAAAGGGTAGAAACTACCACAGGAAAAGGGGGAAAAAAAGCTGATCACCACTGTTTTAAAAACCTCATGGACAAAGGCTTAAACGCTGGTAACTATCCTTTTCTTCTTTTCTTGCAGTGTTTCCATCTTTTTCAAATAAATTGCCTGACTTGAACCACACTTAATTTGTTGTCTGCAAATGCCTTGAATTAGGACAAGCGTAGAATTCTGTCTTCTGGGAAAGAGTTGAGAAAATCATAGCAACAGAAACAGGATTCATTTCCCTCTTAATGCTCAACTGTGAGCAGCCAGTGACTTAGAAAGAATGTTCTTCAAAACACTGGTAAAGAAACTCAAGAAATACATGGAAAGTTGCACTGACCATGGCAACAAGAACTGTTATATTGTTGAAAACAGTGTTAAACATTCAACAACCACAACACGATAAAGGAAAGATCTATGAAGTATATTAGTCACTCATAAATTATCTTCCTACAAATATCATCTTGACCAAATGCTCACTTTCTCACATTGTTTTCTAGTATATCATAAGGTTATGGGAATATGTCAACTGTATCTAGTAAGTTCACCCCTAATCCTTCACCACATGACAAAATTTTAGACTTGACCAAATTGAAAGCATTTGCAGTCGACAAGGTAAATCTAGCTTAAATGATGATTTCTGTCATTGATAGGGTAGAAAACATTGTGGGAAAAGGAGTAAATGCTGGTTACCAGCATTTTCTCCTTTTCCCACAATGTTTTCAAAAAGCCTTTTCCCCAAGGTCATTAAAACTCGGGATTGTGTAGTAAAGGGTTACACCAAACTACCAACTTTGGACTTGTTCATATTTGATATATTTGCAAATGCCAAATTATATATTGTTCAAATGATTTGTCTTCGAATAGGGTAAAAATCACTGGAAACGGAGAACATGACAGTCACCAGTATTTTTCTTCTTTCCACAATGATTTCAAAAGCATCTTTTCTCTGGGTGGTTGAAACAGATGATTTGGTAGAGGGTTTACTGTACCAAAAGGCAAAAATTTAAAACTTTTTTAAAACTTGTCCAAACTGAAAGCATTTGCAAACAGAAAGTCTTAAAAATGCTGATGAAGAAGACTTTTTTGAAGATCTCTGGCAAAAATAGAAAAATAGTGACTTTTCTATCCTTTCAACACTATCAAACAACAAAATTTTAGACTTGTCCAAATTCAAAGCTTTAAAGACCACAAATAAAATCATACTCAAATGATGCATTCGGTATAAGAATCATCATGGTAAAAAACATTGTGGGGAACAAGAAGGAAGTGCTGCTTACTTGCATTTCTCCTTTTCGCACATTATTTTCAAAAGCCTTATTTCTTTTAATCATGAAAAAACTATTACTTTTGGTCATGAAAAAACTGATATGGTTTGGTAAAGGGTTAGGGCACACATCTGAAACACAATAGACAAAAGCAAGCATAATCATAATTGCAACTATTAGGGTCTATAATTTCTTCTCTGAAAACATCTGTTGGGTTTATGCCACTTTCTAAGACTTTGCTCTTTTCCAGTCTGCAAAACTCTACACTTGTCAAAACTGAAGGCATTTGCAGACAACAAATTCAATGTGGCTGAAATATTCAAAGTTCTTTTATAAAGGGTTGAAAACATTGTAGGAATAGGAGAAAATGCTGGGTTACCAGCATTTTCTCCTTTTCACACAATTGTTCCAAAAGTCTTTTCCTTCAGGACCATTAAAATTTTCAGACTTATCCAAATTTAATGCATTTGCATACAACAAGATAAGTCAAACTAAAAATTTTACATTTGTTTTCAGAAAGGGTAGAAAACATTGTAGGAAAACAGAGAATGCTGGTTACCAGTATTTTCTGCTATTCCCACAATTTTCCCAGAAGCCTTTCTCTTCAGGACCATTAAAAGTTGGGATTGCTAAGTAACGAGTATTAATGTAACCAGTGGCTGACTCATTAAGAGGATGAAAGCATTGCCTGTAGTCTGGTATGCAGACACAATTGTTTGTTATCAGTGTAACATATCTTACATTTTGTTGTCAACTTTCTACAATGATCTTAATTCTGTAACCTGTTTGTGAATCAGTCTTCCCTTTCAGTAATCCCAGTTAAACCCTTACAATGCTTTTTCACAACTTGAGTTGCTTCAGCGGACAGATTAGATTTAGACCAGACTGCACAAAAGAGAGCAGTCAGATCTTAAAGGACGTAGATGGGCTCTATCTGCTTTGGCAAGACATTACACAGCATATACAGCAGTTACTTTTTTTTTCCAGACTGACAGTTTCCTGTTTGTATATTTGGCACTTTAGTAGTTAACACTTTTGAAGAACATGCACAACCTTAGACGCTTTTGCAAACAGCATAGATAGGACTGAATACATTGATTATGAATTCTGAGTTTTAACAAACCTGAGGAAGGCTTTAGAAAAAGCTGTGGGAAATTTAAGGAGAAAATGCTGGTAACCAGCATTTTCTCCATTTCCAACAATATTTTCTACCCTTTCACAAATACTTTGAATTGGTTTTGATATGTAATGAATTCCATTGACAAAAGTATCTGTATTGACTCACAGTTTTTGTTTTAATAACCCTTCAAGAAGTTAAAAAATGTGTATCAAACAAGAGAGTAGGAAATATTGTGAGAAAAGAGACAAATCCTTAAAAGCATTTTCTACTTTTCCATCAATGTTTAAACAGAAGCCTTCTTTAACTCTTTACCACACAAAAAATTTTTAGGCTAGTCCAAACTGAAAGTATTTGCAGACGACAATTTATGTGCCACAAATGATTGAGTTTGTTCTTGAAAGGTTAGAAAACATTGTGGGAATAGGAGTAAATGCTGGTTACCAGCATTTTCTCCTTTTCCCACAAAGTTTTCATAAGTCTTATTTCCCAGGGTCATTAAAACTCAGGATTGTGTGGTAAAGGGTTATACATTGTTCATGTATAAGAAGGTAAAAATATTAATGACAAAAGAGAAATGCTGTCATGTAGTCAAAAATATGCTACTCATTATTCACAGGTAAAATGTTGACTTTTTCTGACAGAATGGAATTATAAAAGTATACTCCTGTACAAATCTAATTAACAAAGACAATTCCATAGTTTCCTCTAAAATCAACATTTAAAGTACCTTTTATTAGCACTTTAAAGCATTTTATTGCTTTATTAGCTTTATAGCACCTTTTACAATTTAAGTTGCCTATGCAGCCAGTGTAGATCAAGATCAGATTGCACAAAACATGCAGTCTGATCTTTGATCTTCACTCTCCGCTTTCCTGAGACATTTTGGACAAAAGCAACCTTGAAGTTGTAGTTATTTGATTCTTATTTCCTTCCTAGCTTTAGACCCTTTCGAAATTAAAAGCGTCTGCAGACAATAAATTTGAAAGTGGTATGAATAAACTCAAGTGTTTTGATAGGGTATAAAACATTGTGGGAAAAGGGGAAAATGCTGCTTACCAGCATTTTCTCCTTTTCCCTCAATGTTTTCAAAAGGTCTCTTCCTCGGGTCCTGAAAACAAGGGACTGTTTGGTAAAGCGTTAAAGGGTTAACTCTTCACCAGATGATGAAGTAATATTTTAGAATGATCGATATTGAGAACATTTGGAGATGCCAAGTTAAAATGTAGCTCAAACCATGTGATTTGTCTTTAAAAGGTCAAAACAAAGTACTTTGGAAAAAGGAGAAAATGCTGATATTCAGCAAAGTTATCTTCATCAAGGTTATTAAAACACTGTACTGTTTGGTATTAAAAGAGTTAAAAACAAAACTATTGCAATTTAAAGTCTGTCTCTTAGACAGAATGTTCATTTACAAAAAATTGTCAGTGTATGTCAAATCCATTTTAAGTATAATAGAAAAAGATTTTTCTATGCAAAACATAAATATAGAGACATGAACCCTACAAAAATTTATAATTGCATTTGTAAGTTAAATATGTATACCTTTATAAAGTATTCTGTATAAAAAAAAATCCCTTTCATATTTGAATAATAAGCAGCATATTATGACTACCTCACAGCATTTCTCCACTGTCGTTAATAGTTTACTTTTACCAACAGGACCAAAATTGAAAACTTGTTGCAACAGTGAGGAGGAAAAATTTGGTGAATAGAAACAGCTTCTGCTTATCAGCATTTTTCATTAATCCTTTACCACATGACAGATATGAAGACTAGTTCGAATTGAGAGCATTTGCAGACAACAATTAGAATGCAGCTTTTGAAAATGATAGACTTTGTCTTTGATAGGATAGAAAACATTTTGGGAAAAGGAGAAAATGCTGGTTGCCAGCATTGTCTCCTTTTCCCAAAATGTTTTCAAAAGGCTTCTTTCTCAACTCGGGATTGTGTGGTAAAGGGTTAAGTAATTTCTTTCCTTTCTAAGATTATCTAATCACTTGAGCCATATTTGTAATATAAATGCTTCCAGTACGGTCCACGGAATTTCAGATGTTGTCTGGCAAAGAGTTTATCATTTGACAATGACCTATTTCCACAACTCTCACAATTTATTCAATCCTTAACAACACTTTATCGACCTTCAAAGACCCTGTGAAAGAAGCCTTTTGAAAACATTGAGCGACAACGAGAAAATGCTAGTTACCAGCATTTTGCCATATGATTTCCCACAATGTTTTCTACCCTTCCTGAAATAAACATCAAAATACGAGTCACACTATTTTGTCGTATGCAAAACTATTGCTTTCAATTTGGACTATGTCTAAATTTTTGTTAAAATTGGTAAAGAGTTGAATCATGAAAAGGAATTATGAACAGCAATCCTTATTCTGTTATCTATATGATTTTAAAGACTAAAATGAAAAAAAAAAAGACCAAATTTACAAAATCTGGGAAATGGTAGACAGCGATAAAAATGTTGTAAAAGTCAAACTTTGTCTGGCTATGGTCTGATAATTTTGTTGAATAAACTGTCTTACTTACACCGTTTTTCTTTACTTCAAACTTGTATGAACTCCCATGATGAATTCTATCTTGTATGAACTCCCATGATATTTATTAAATTCTATAACACTCTCTAGATTAGGCTCACAATGATACCAGCTTCCTAGGCATGACTGGAATTTGATTGAAAATGGTATTAAGCCTACAGTGCCAGACAAGAAAATTTTACAGTGTTCCATATTGAAAGTACCGGTATTTGAAGAAAACAATTCAAATATGGCTCAAATAGAGGAATCTGTCTTGTCTTGTCCTGCAGCATACCCCTTTTGACAGGAGAAGTTCCTAGTGAATGAACAATTTGTCTGTGTGCCATAATGATTTCACACATAACTATCAACCCTTTACTGAACAACCCAGGTTTTAATTACATGGCAAAAAGCCTTTTGAAAACATTGTGGGAAAAGGAGAAAATGCTGGTAACCAGCATTTTCTCCTTTTCCAACAATGTTTTCTACTCTATCAAGGACAAATTCTGCAATTTGGGGCACCTTTAATTGGTCACCTGCAAATGTTTACAATTTGGATAAGTCTAAAATTTTGTGTTTGGTAAAGCATTCATGACTAATTTACATTAAATTTTGTTCATCTTTCCATATTTTACATGGCTGTTAGTCAAAAGGTCTGCTGGAAAACATCTATGTATTCCTGGAGCTTCTTTACCAGAGTTACTCTAAAAGTATGACATGCTATGTGAAAAGGGGCTTAATGCATCTACAAAACATCTCAACGCTGGTCACGCTGAGCAGTTCGCAGACTCTTTACAGGCTGACCTGGATCAAAACCTTTTGCTAGTTGTAAAAATTTCTGCAAGTCAAAGGCCCATTCTAACTCCAGATCCAGTCAACTGTTAGTCTAAATGGATTTTATGGATCCATAATTATGGGCTCATCAACCCTGGTCAGCTGAGTAGTCCGCAGACTCCGCAAAGGCTGACCTGGATCAAAACTTTTTGCTATTTGTAAATTTTCTGCAAGTCAAAGGACCATTCAAACTCCACATCCTGTCAATTGTTAGTCTAAATGAATTTATTGGATCCCTAATTATGTGATGACTTGCTTGGTATTACGCATCATGCAGATACATTATAAGTTATAACCCCTTTGGCCAGAGCACGACTCAAGTCCTTCCGAGCTCCCAGTTGCTTTTAACAAAGTTCAGACAATGTTAGCACAGTGACAGGAATAAAATCTATTGTAAAGACTTTTAACAATCCCTGAGAAAGAATTTTGTCAAAGCGCATGTTCAAACTCAGAAACCCCGTTTTACTTGCCTTAGAGCATTTACCACTCAGACCTACCTTTGGCTCCATAGGTCTTTTAGAATGAGCCTATTATCATTGAGATGAAGGAAACAGCCACAAGCAAAAACCATTAAATTTACATTTTGTAAACAGAACTTTATTAAATGCAAATTTGCAATAAATATTTATTATCATATACATTACATCAAAACTGCCCCATTGGGCACTAACTTTAACGCATTGCTGTCTGATTATGATCTATGATGTCGCCAAGGCACTGAGAGTTACCCTTTGACCTCAAGGTTAACCTTGAACTCCCTACCGAACTACAAAACTGTCCACTTGAACAAACTGAAAGCATTTTCTTTCATGTGACAGATTCAGTGTAGCTTAAGTCTTTCACTACTGAATAAATAAATTGCATTGTCTCAAAGGCTACAAATACAGTTCTGCTACAAGATCAAAAGACAATTTGTTCATAATCTAGAATAAAGCAATGGACAGTGTAGATCAGAGATCACAGTGCATGTTCTATGGAGTCTGACCTTTATCTACACTGTCCACAAAAGCTTCTTGTGTCATCTATGGTATGGAAAGAGTTAACAAGTTTCTGTCCTTGAAATAGTAGAAACTATTGTGGGAAAAGAAGAACATGCTGGTAAACAGCATTTTCTCCTTCTCCCAAAATGCTTTTAAGAGCGTTCTTTTCCAGAGTCTATAAAACTCAGGATTGTATAGTAAAGGGTTGAGGACCGAGCGTTATTGTGGTTAGTACAGATCAAGATCAATATGAACATGACTGTCTGATCTCAGATTCATCCCATCTGATACCCTTTTTTATCACATAAAACCTCTTTCACAAGTGTATTAAACCCATGACTTGTTTTCAATAAAGCACTAGTGTATTATTAATTTTCTTAGTCCCATTTTTGGTTAATTTGTTGTTAGGAGCGAGTGAAGCTTGCAAAATCAACCACAGCACCTGCTGGAATTTGCATTATTTTTGCTAAAAAATGATGTCATCGGTGCTAAGATGTATACATGTGGCAAGCTGTATGATTTTCGTGTTTATTAACAATATGAAATACAACAAATGCTATTTAAAATCAACATAATTATGGAGTTTTGATTTACTCCCTCTATACACACTTGCAATCTACTTTTGCTGTAAATGACACCAAGCTCTCCACCAAAGCTTTGTACAAGGATCCATGACAATCATTGAAACAGAGATTAATTCATCTCTAATCTACAGGATGAACATACATTAACCCATTATCAAACAACTTCTAGTTTTCATACAAACATTAGAAAGAAAGCTTTGGAAAGCATTGTAGGATAAAGGATTACACAGAATGCCTTCTACCCTTCCACAAACAAACACCATATTTAGGCACACTGAATGTGTTGTCCAAATTTTTCTTTTACTTTACGCAAGTACAAAGATTCATTATATGTGTTAAATTTGAGTTGAAGTGTTGAATTTTGTATTATGGAAAAGCAGCCAGTGGCTTGGACAGAGAGGTATGTGTCCTTTTGGTTAAAGGAACTTGAGAAACAGATGGAAATCTGCATCATGCCATGATCAAAATGCTGTTGAAAAATGTGTGAACACCACACGCACAAAAACAACATTTTTTGCTACGCATTTTATCAATTATATGAACAGCTTACACTATGGAAATGATATCATCAGAAATTCAAAACAAAAAATATATTGCTTCAAAACAGATGAAAATTAAACCATTTCAGATAAACATCCTCTGACAAGGTAATAAATTTGATAGCAATGTTACTTTTAACTCTTTACCATCATAAGTTTAAACAACCCTTAGGAAGTAGTGTATTAAAAACCTTGTTGGGAAACGAGAAAATGCTGGTAACCAGTATTTTCTCCTTATAAAAAAAATGCTTTTCACAATTTCACAGACAATTACCATCGTTTCAGCAAAATTTATAATCTGCAAATGCTTTCAATTAGGACAAGTCTAAAATTTTATTGTATGGCAAAGAGCCAAGCCATAACTCTTTATGTAATGAAACAAATTTGCAGCAGTCAACTTTGAAGACGATTTTTACCATACAGATTATCAGCAAGAACTGTGCTTTTTTGCAAGAATACCTGAAGTGAAACGATTGTGGCATGATAAGACCCTAGGCGTACTCATTTTGAGTCTTTTCTTTTTTAATATTTTTAATGGTAGTAACAAAATTCTGTTTCACCAATACTATGCAATGGCTCTGAAGTGTTTTGTCCATGGACACTTTGCCATCTTTAATCATGATTGAACCTCGGGCCTCCAGAGAGCTAAACTTATACCTTTGCCTGACTGGATCACTCAGGATCCCTTTTTGTATGAGAAGGAAAATAAAGTGGCAAAAAGGAACAATTGCACATAACTAACAATTGCTCTTTTTCAAAATTCATCCTGTATAATTGCTCATCCAAATGGATAAATCTTAACTTCTGTCATCATATTAACCCTTTACCAAACAAACCCTTGTTTTTGTGACCCAGAGGAAGAAGCCTTCTGAAAATATTGTGGGAAAAGAAGAAAATGCTGATAACCAGCATTTTCTCCTTTTCCCACAATGTTTTCTACTCTTCTAAAGTCAAAGTTTCAATTTTTGGGTCACGCTTATTTTGTCGTCCGCAAATGTTTTCGAATTAGACAAGTTTAAAATTTTGTTGCTTGGTAAAGAGTTAAAGAGTTGAACACCAAACAAATGAAAAATGCGAAACAAAACACATCTTTATATTAACTCTTTACAAAACGACAATATTTAAGACTTGAAAAAATTGAAAGCATTTTCAGACAACAAATTAAATGTGGTTCAAACTTTTGGATTTATCTTTGAAAGGTTATAAAACACTGTGGGAAAAGGAGAAAATGCTGGTTACCAGGATTTTCTCCTTTCACAAAATGTTGTCACAAGAGTTCTTTTTCAGGGTCTTTAAAAGTCGGGATATGTGTTGTAAAAGGTTAAGTTTTATCAAAGAAATAAAAAACAACAAACACACACATGTAGGAAATAGCGGAAATAGCCTGTATAAAAAGTAAGTAAAGAATAAGATAAGTGTATAATGCATATTTATGTCAACAGTGACAGATGATTGCAAATCACTTGAAGCTGCAGGTTTCCTCTTGTGCCCGTTCAGGACTATCTATGTCACTCCAAGTATGTATCTTCATAAACATAACTTTCTCTGACACTTCAACCATTACAGTGTTTATCTGGTAATATGTTGCACTGAAACAGTCAGAGCCAGAGCCAGAGCCAGAGAGTATAGGTTCTGATCAGACTGCACAGAATATGCACATTGCACTAGCACAGCCAGAGCCACAGAGTGTAGGTCCTGATCAGATTGCACAGAGTATGCACTAGCACAGCCAGAGCGAGAGAGTGTAGGACCTGTTCAGATTGCACAGAATATGCACACTGCACTAGCACAGCCAGAGCCGGAGAGTGTAGGTCCTGATCAGATTGCACAGAATATGCACATGATCAAGTCTGAATGTGATTAACCCTTCACCACACAATCCTGACTTTTAATGAGCCTGAAAAAGAAGCCATTTGAAAATATTTTGGGAAAAGGGGGAAAAGCTGATAACCAGCATCTTCTCCTTTTCCCAAAATTTTGTCTACCAAATCAGTAACAAATTCATTTGTTTGAACCACCTTTAAATTGAAGTCTGCTTTAAATTAAAGTCTGCAAATGCTTTCGAATTGGACAAGTCTAGAATTTTGTCGTTTGGTAAAGAGTTAACTGTCTACTAAACAATAAAATTTTGAATTTTTCAAATTCAAAGGCATTAGCAGACAACAAATAAAATACGACTTATTTGTTGATATCTGTCTAGGAAAGACAACTGTGTTGCAAAAAGGATAAAATGCTAGTTACTATCATTTTCTCTTTTTCCCACTATGTATTCAAAGCTTTTACTCCAAAGGGTTGATAAAGAAAAGTTTGGTAGAGGGATTAAAAAAAACAAAACTTAGAATGATTTTTTTCATATTTTTCAAGGATTCAGCAGATTCAGTTTCATGAGGTTGAGTCAAAGACAACTTTCTAGTATGCTAATTCAGTTTCCCATGAAATTATTACGTGATCAAGATAAAATTTCACATACTATATTTCACAAAATATTTGAATTTTTTTGGATTGGTATTTGAATTTTTCACTCATAATTTCTCTGTATTTTCTTTGTTAACCTCAGCAATAGATATGAGTTTTTTTTCTATGTTTTCTTAAAAAAAAAAAATTGACCCTTTACCAAACAACTCCGTTTTAACAATACTGAGAAAGAAAGCTTTTGAAAACATGATGGGAAAAGGAGAAAATTATGATATCCAGCATTTCCTCCTTTTTCGACAATGTTTTCTTCCCTTCTCCAGCAATTGAGTCACCTTTTGTCATCTGCTAACACTTTCAATTTGGATCAGTCTAAATTTTGGTGTATGGTAAAGGGTTCAGAATTTAAATATCAAAATTCTGTGGTCTACCATTTATCTTCTAAGTAAATTTGCATTATAACTACAACAATATCTCCTTTTCCAGCAATGTATTCAAAAGTTTTTATTCTCAAAGTCAATAAAAACCCCCAGGATTGTTGATAAAGGGTTAACCTTGTACTGCACAATGCTGACTTTAAACGACCCTGGGAAAGTAGTCTTTTAAAAACATAGTGGGAAAATGAGAAAATGCTGGAGAATTTTCTCCTATTCCCCCCCAAAGTTTTCTTCCTTATCAAAGAAAAATTGCATCATTTCAGCTACAGTGAATTTGTCGTCTGCAAATGCTTTCAATTTGGACAAGGCTAACATTTTGTCTTCTGGTAAAGGGTTAACTCTTTACCACACATTCCCTGGTTTTTATGACCCAGAGGAAGAAGCCTTCTGAAAACATTGTGGGAAAAGGAGAAAATGCTGGTAACCAGCATTTTCTCCTTTTCCCACAATGTTTTCTACTCCTCTAAAGTCAAGTTTCAATTTTTGAGTCACATTTATTTTGTCGTCTGCAAATGCTTTCAATTTGGACAAGTCTAAAATTTTGTCGTTTAGTAAAGAGTTAATTAATGTTGTTTATCCCTACTTTACAAGGCTGTTTTGAAGTTGTCTAAGATGGAACAAAAAAAAGTGCAGTTGCATGTGGTAACGAATTAACAGTCTGAGATCTTCCCCCTTCTAAATGTTTCCTGTAAGTACTTTTTCCCCTCTTTCAAGTTCCTTATCGCTCTACCGATCTTTTTATCACACTTTTGATTCCCTCTATATATGTCCTTGAAAGGATTACAAGGAGACGGTAGAGACTGAGATTGCTGTTTATGAGTCTACTGTATACGTGGATATATATAAACATGTCGAAAAAATTGCCGATCACCCCTTACAGACATTTTGCATACAGAAACGTTTGCGAATTCAAGACACTTGTTTGTATACTTGTGGTAAAATACGCGAACAGAAAAGATTGCGATTTTTCAATTTTGCGAAATCTCAAAAATTCCACATCGTAAAATTTTCCACTTATACAGTATAGCTTGATGCACACATTTGCTCATGTATCTCAGCAGTTTCATTGTTCATATGTCTGCTGTTTCATGCTTTTTTCAACAGGATTTTATGTAAAAAACAAAAATATGTTTTTCTGGAGTTTCTTCTATTTCAGGATTATCATTCTTCTACAGTCCATGTGTTGGGCTCTATTTTCATTATTTCTTTAACAAATGACAGAGTCTTACTCATCCACATTCTGAGCCAATGCATATGACAAATGAAATAATCTGGCTCAAATCATGAGATTTGTCTCTAAAAGAGCAGAAAACATTGAGGGAAACAGAGAAGATGCTGGTTACCAGCATTTTTTGCATTCTCTTTATGATTTCAAAAGCTCTCTTACTAAAGCTCCTTAAATTCTGAATTGTGTGTTTAACTCTTTCCATACTATAGACAACATCAGAGGCTTTTGTGAACAGTGTAGATCAAGATCAGACTGCAGAGAATGAGCAGTCTGATCTCTGATCTGCACCGTCCACTGCTTTATTCTAGATTATGACTGAACTGTCTCTTGATCTTACAGTGGAACTGTATTTGTAGATTTTGAGATAATGCAATTTATGTATTCAGTAATCAAAGAGTTTAATAAGAGGATTAAAGCAACAATAAAGGCCAAAAGTAAACAAAGCAGGTGTTTAAATGCATTTAAACTTATATCAGACCATTTAAAAGTATGGAAATAATTGTGAAGATGACAATCTGTCATTGTATGGTCGGTCCAAGTGTTAGTCACTGACAGAGAAATTAATTTCAAAACTAGGTCAAAACCTGCCAAGTAGCTATTTCTTTTGTTTACTTTTCGCCTGATTTTAAAATTCTTTTTTTCTGCCAGCGACTAACACATGGCCCAACCACACAATAACAGACTGTCATCTTTACAATATTTTCCATACTTTTAAATGGTAGGATTTAAATTCAAATGTATTATGACATCTGCTTCAATATATTGGCTTCTACTGGACCTTTAACTCTTTCCCAAACGACAAAGCTTTAGACTGGTCCAAATCAAAAGGACTTGCAGACGACAAAATAAACATAACTCAAAATTTGAAAATTTGTTCCAAGCAGGGTAGAAAACATTGTGGGAAAAGGAGAAAATGCTGGTTACTATCTCAGGGTCGTAAAAACCAGGGATTGTTTGGTAAAGGGTTAAAGGAGATTATTTTGTTTTTATGCAGTGAATCAAAATTTCTTTCAAAATACTGACAAAAACAGCAAGCTGTACTTTTCTTTGCAATCATATAAATTGTTATATTCAATAAGAAGGAGCATTTCTGAGCATTTACATAATGGGATTGATGTTTTGAAATGGTAACTCCTATTTTATTACATCAGGTATGACGTCATCATACGGATCTGAATACAAATCCTCATTATTGACATGTAACAGATCATGTATCATTCCCAGAAATCTTTGCGATACTCCGGCAGGAAATCTAAAAATACCTAAAAATGTTCTTACTTTTGTCTTTCTTCTTTGCGGATGATTTGCCAGCTATTTTTTCAAAGTTTGGTGAGATTATAAAAATCTGAATAGATTCCTTTAACCCTTTACCACACAAAGCCGACTTTTAACTACCCTGAGAAAGAAGTCTTTTGAAAACATTGTAGGAAAAGGAGAAAATGCTGGTAACCAGCATTTTCTCCTTTCCCCACAATGTTTTCTACCCTATGACAGAAAAATCACATCATTTGAGCCACTTTAAAATTGGCATCTGCAAATGCTTTCAATTTTGACGGGTCTAGAAATTTGTTGTGTAGTAAAGGGTTGATAGCATTTGTTATAATGTGTAATTGTATTGTTACACTGCTAGTTTGCAAGCATTGCTATTTATTTTTGCTGTAACATTTGAAACAAAGAATTGCTCCTTATCATATCTTTGTTTTTTAAAATCCATATACTGAAGGAGGGTAAAACCTAAAAATTCATATTGGTATTGTAAACGTGTGCTCTTTACCAATTGATAAAATTTTAGACTGGTTAATATAGAAAACATCTTCCAGGCAACAAATTAGATTTTGTCCAAATGAGGTACATGTACCTGTCTTTGAATCTGTAAAAAACATTGTTGGAAAATAAGAAAATGCTGGTTACCAGCATTTTCTCCTTTTCTCACAATGTTTTTAAAGGCATTCTTTCTTGGTGTTGTTAAAACAAAGGATTGTTTGGTAGAGGGTTTAAGGGTGTATGCGTGAAGTTGAATGGGTTGAATGAATGTTTTGTACATTTTAAATGGATGATTTTTGAAAAATACCCATTTGACATGGATGGCCTTGATAAGATCACACTAAAAAGGTGAAAGTATTTGAACCCTGGCACCTCAAACCCTAAAACCCCTAAAACCCTTGTATCTATAAATATCTGATTCCTCGAATGTCATATTAATGAAATGGACTTTTTCAAAATAAAAAGCAGAAAATTAGTTTTACAAGGTTGTGTTACCTACAGTATGAACCAAAGTACCTAAAGTGTGGATCCAAAATCCAGTACTTCTTTGCAAAAGACAACTTTTGAAAAAGATTTTTGAAAAATATTTATTCATTAAAATGAAGTCAGATTAAATGTTTGATTACAATTGTTGTAAAAGGAGAGCTGCTTTTCACTCAATGCTTTTAAATATGATCAGTTGCATTTTCCCATTTTGTCAAAATCTTATCATACTAATTCAAAGACGAATCCAATTGCTTAAGTTACATTTCTACTTGGTCAAAAATTTTGTCTTCCCTGTAATTTCATAGAGTATGGACAAGATACAATGTGAATGAAAAAGAAGTGCATTGGTGCATTTTGTATGTGTTTACAACAATTATCAACATTACACTCCATTAAGATTTCTATCATGTACATTACGCCATTGAAACAAAGACTGGTTTCCATACACAGCATGTTTCACAGCAAACATTAAGATCTAAACTTGAACATATCGTTAACCCTTCACCACACAATTCCAACTTTTGACAAACATGAGAAAAAAGGCTTCGGAAAACATAGTGGTAAGACGAGAAAATGCTGGTACGAGCATTTTCTCCTTTTCCCACAGTGTTTTCTACCCTTCCAAAAACAAATTTCACTTTTTGAGTCATGTTTATTGTGACGTCTGCAAATGCTTTCAATTTGGAAAAGTCTGAAACTTTGTCATTTGGTAAAGAGTTAATCCTTGAGGTGTAAACTAAATGAAATGAACATTCTCAGTAATACTAAAGATGCTTATGATGCAATTTCAAGATTTTTTCCCCAGAATATCTGGACAAAGCAAATCAGGATAGATCAAAGATCAGAAAGCATCTTCAATGCCATCTGATCTTGATCTACACCATCCACATAAGCATCTTCTGCAGAGTTCAGTGCTACAAGGGTTAATTAGCTCAGGGTAATTAAAAACAAGGAGATAAAAAACAATTATTGCACATTTGGAGACGCCAGACTGAGTTAACCCAACCCTCAGTGAACATAAATTTCAAGATATGCACTGGATGATTTTGGAAGGAAAACAAGCTTTACTTCCTCTACTTGTTTGATTGATATATTCAATGATGTTTTACGCTAATTTCAACATTTTTCAGTCATATCACTTGGACAGTTCACAGATTCATGTATAACCTCAGTTTCACCAATACTTAAAGCCAGGGCTCTGATGTTTCATGCTATTAGGACACTCCCACACAAAACTCAGTGCCTCCAGTAAGGATCAAACCTGGAGCCTCCAGGTTATGATTCCTACACTTTACCACTGAACCATGCATGTGCAGGACCCCTTTTCAATTGTTTGGTGTTCAATGCAATTTTCCATTTCATTCCAGTCATATCAAAGTAGGAAGTTCCCCTGTCAATCTGTTGCTGGAGTTTTTCTTTTAACAAGTGCTTTGCACAAAATCCTTATCAAGGCACTGGCTGCTTTTCTAGCACAATTTTTTGAAAGAGATTTTCTGAAACAATACTGTGTGACTTATTTCAGTCATGTCTTAACCTTTTAACAAACTGTACTAAATTTCAAATAACCCCAAGAAACAAGGCTTCTGAAAACACTGAGGGAAAAGGAGAAAATGCTGGTAACCAGCATTTTCTCCTATTCCCACAATGTTTTCTACCATCTAATAGACAAAATATTAGTCAGGACAAACTAACTAAATGTAAAAGGTAACAAGTTAAGGATTAACTCTTTTATCAAACGAAAAAATTTTAGACAGGTTCATTTTGAAGTCATTAATTTTACAGACGACAAATTAAATGGTGATAAAGTTATGAGAAAAGGAGAAAATGGTAGTTACCAGCATTTTCTCCTTTTCCCGCAATGTTTTTAAAGGTAATTTCCTTGAGGTCGTAAAAACTCGTGACTGTGTGGTAAAGGTTTACATTTATATTGGATATAATGGGCTAAGAGGTATTAAATTTTGCAGACGACAAACTAAATGATGATAAAATTTGGAAATTTTTTTTGAAAGGGTAGAAAACATTTTGGGAAAAGGAGAAAATGGTAGTTACCAGCATTTTCTCCTTTTCCCACAATGTTTTCAAAAGCCCTTTTCCTTGGGATCATTAAAACTGAGGACTGTGAGGTAAGGGTTTAAATTTATATAGGATATAATGGGCTAAAAGGTAGGATGGCATGATTTACATTTATTTTTCAGCTATTAACATTATTTAATGTCTTCCCATAAGAATTTTTTGCATTCCTTTTATTAGGACGTTGGGATGATTCTTTTTTTTAACTCTTTACCAGACAATTATTGTTTGAAAAGGACAAATTTATGGTTTCCAGCAATTCCTACTTTTTCCAGAATGTTGCCAAAAGCCTTCATCTTTATTATGTTTTTTAAAAAAAAAAATGACTAATTTAGGTTGATATCTTCATAATTGTGACTTTTGTTTATCCCCAACAATTTTTCGTGTGAAGTAAATGTTACAATGGTTTATCTTTTTAAACTCCTTATTTTAAACTGTTTAGAAACACATTTTCTTTGAACTCATACTTTAAAAAAATAATTAAGGAAAGACTGATATTCTGTGTAAATTTAACTCTTTAACAGTGAATAAAATCTTTGACTTGTCCAAAATGAAGGAATTAGCAGATGACATCAGAGTTTACTCCTTTGCCACACAATCCCTAGTTGAAACGACCCTGAGAAAGAAGGCTTTTGAAAACATTGTTGGAAAAGGAGAAAATGCTGGTAACCAGCATTTTCTCCTTTTCCCACAATGTTTTCTACCCTATCAAAATAATCATTTGAGCCACATTCAATATTGATGTTTGAAAATGCTTTCAGTTTGGACCAGTCTAAAATTTTGTCATTTAGTAAAGAGTTAATGCAGTCTAAATTATGGGATTTGTCCTTAAACATGGGAAAAGCAGAAAATGCTGGTTACCTGCATTTATTCTTTTACCCCAAAATGTTTTCAAAGGATTCTTCCCTTCGGCAGTTAACTCTTTCACTGTATAAGTTGCATTTTCTGAATGGCTACAAATATAATTCTGCTGCAAGATCAAAAAACAGTTCAGTCATAGCCTAGAAGTGGACTGTGATGAGATCAGACTGCATGATCTGTGAAGTCTGATCTTCATCTACAATGTCCACAAAAGACTCTGGTGTTGTCTATCGTATGGAAAGAATTAACCCTTTCTCAAACGACTGCTTGTTTTATTGACCAAATGGAAGAAAGCATTGTGGGATAAGGAAAAAATGCTGGTAATCTATCAAAGGCAAGTCCAATTTTTTGAGTCACACTCAAATTGTTGTCTGCAAGTGCTTTCAATTTGGACAAGTCTCTAATTTTTTTGTTTGTTAAAGAGTTAGTGCTTAAATTTTGATGAACTAGAGAAGTCCATATATCTTGCAAAATATCAGATCAGCAGCTGAATTGCCCACAGCTTCACATAAAATCTTGATTCTGCCAGCTTCACATAAAATGTTGATTCAATAATTATACTTGGCCAGCTTCAATAAAACCTAGACAAACTCAATCATGAATGTAATATAAAGTAAA
Source organism: Hippopus hippopus (assembly GCA_946811185.2). Classification (NCBI taxonomy): domain Eukaryota; kingdom Metazoa; phylum Mollusca; class Bivalvia; order Cardiida; family Cardiidae; genus Hippopus; species Hippopus hippopus. Next base: position 17,219,997 of record OX328110.1, on the reverse strand, counting down.
CAATTATATAACAGATTCTAACATTTTTTTTCCTTTTCCTTCATTTTGGATACAGTATAAAGCATCCTCAGAAGATATTAAAATACAATAATTAAAACAAATGGAGAAATTGCCTGTCACAAGCAATTGTTTCCATTTGTCACTATGTTTTACCAAATGCAAATTCATTTACCTTCCCTATAAATTTACAGAAACTATTTTTATTATTCAGTTTCAGTTTATATTTCTGTGTTTTATAGTCGACTTTGAAATATCTTTCTAAACTCCTTACCACACAATTCCGACATCTAGAGACCCTGAAAGAGAGGGCTTTTGAAAACATAGTGGGAAAAGGAGAAAATGCTGGAAACCAGCATTTTTTCCTTTTTCCACAATGTTTTCTACCCTATCAAAGACAGAAATCGTCATTTTACCATAAAATTTGTTGTCTGCAAATGCTTTAAGTCCAGTCAAAAGTTTTGTCATGAAGAGTTAAACATAGAACATCGTAAAGATTTAGCATTCAGCACAAACACATGTGAAAATATTGTGACAAAATGAGCTATGAAGCATTCTGCTTCAAGAGGAAATTAAAGTTGTTTGCAGAAGGGAAATTAATAAAATCATTAATGAGGAAATGGGTTGTGATAGCTTCTGGGCATGAATAATCAGAGACTGTTTTAATTATCCTTCATCTTGAAACAGTACTTGAAGTGCTTTGTTTATTTAGATCTAAATAAAATGGAGGTATACTCTTTCCTTTGGTTTGTTTAATGTTTAAAGTCACTTTCAACAGCATTTCTTCTCTGTTATTTTATTATAAGTGCAGTGTTTTGTTGAGAATTATTTAGAGAAGGGAAACTTTCAAGTTCACTCGAAGAATTAAGAGACATTTCTAAATTAGTCAGACAAAGGCACACAAGACTACTCATCAAATAAATTTGAGCAGCTCTCGGAAAAAGGGGTTTGAATACATCTTCGGAATGGGTTCATTTTCACTAAAATCAGCTGAATCATGATATAAAATGGTCTTTCAGCATGCAGAAAATTTACAAATAGCAAAACTGTCAGACCTAATGCCAGCCTGTGCTGAACTGACAGGATGACTTGGGTCAGTATTTTTTGCTAATGTAATAGACCACCTTGTCATAGCTCATCTATGTAGGACAAAATCCCACCTGCATACACTACCATGGGACATTTTTTCTGATTCAATAGGAGGATGTACCAGAATTTCTCCCTTGGCAGAACACTGCAAGTACATAATCCTATGCATGACAATTTTGACACTACACATAATTCGCTGTGTGGCAAATCTAGCGACTATTTGGTGCAGTTCTCAGTTTGTGCCTGGTGAGAACCATAAGGTTCTTTTTCTTATAAATGAACACTCTCATCAAAGATATTAGTGCATGATTGTCTGCTAAGATTTAGTTTTTTTTTATGATATTCCCTACCATGACCAAATTTATTTAAATTTTACTATCATTCTCATGTGTTACAGTGTTATTTTGAATGGTTTCTGAAAAATGCCTTTCAAAAAATAACAAAATTTTAATACCATACATTAAAATTTTATACTGGTCCAATTCTAAAGCTTTTGTAGAAGACAAATTTAATGCTTTACCAAACGACAAAATTATACACTGGTCTAAATTGAAAGCATTTGCAGACGACAAAATAAATGTTATGCAAAAATTGAAATTTAGTTTGGGAAGGGTAGAAAACATTATGGGAAAAGGAGAAAATGCTGGTTACCAGCATTTTCTCCTTTTCCCACAATGTTTTCAAAAGGCTTTTTCTTTGGGGGTCGTTAAAAGTTGGGATTGTGTGGTAAAGAGTTAAAGTAGCTCCAATAATGATTTCAGTCTTTGATAGGGTAAATTATACGTGTTGGGAAAAGGAGAAAACTCCGGTTTAACTCTTTCCCAAACGACCATGTTTTAGACGGGTCCAGTTGGAAAGCATTTGCTGATAACAACATTTACATGGCACAAACAATAGGATTAGTATCAGATAGTCTAGAAAACATTGTGGGAAAAGGAGAAAATGCTGGTTACCAGCATTTTCTCCTTTTCCCACAATGTTTTCAAAAAGCCTTCTTAGGGTCGTTAAAACCCCGGATTGTGTGGTAAAGGGTTAAGATACCACAATGTTCTTAATAAGCTATTTTCCTCAGTGATTGTGTGGTAAAGAGTAAATTGATTCAATCTTGGGACACAAGTCAGAATTTAGGATGCAGGTGCTCACACTGTAGCTCAAACTGCAGAATGAAGTCTGATCTTGGATCTACAATATCTAGATGGAAAAGTCTGGCCAAATTACGGTAAGTGAATAACGGTATGTCTAGTCTTGTCTTTTGTGATTGAAATCGTCATTAAATTTTTTGGTGCCCAGCATATAGTTTAGTTAAAAAAAAAAATGCCATGAAATAATGTAAATAATTTGGAAATATAACTATTGGAAGAAATGGAATCCTGTCATCCATTAAAGAGAACTGGGGAAAGAAACCCTAAATTTTCATTTATCAAAAGTTTCCAATCTTCAATTATTTTCTTCCAGACATGTGACCCATTTCCGAGAGCAGCATTTCACTTTTTTGGCATCATAACATTTTCATTGATATATTCACCAAGGCAAGTTTTAACCCTTTAACACACAAACCCAAGTTTCAACGATCTTGAAGGTGAAGGATTCTGAAAACATTGTGAGAAAAGGAGAAACTGCTGAAAAAATGGCATTTTCTCCTTTTCCCAAAAAGTTTTCTGCCCTTTCAAAGAATTTTGGTTCATTTTAATACTTTGGAATTTAACTGTCTGCAGATTTTGGATTAGTCTAAAATTTTTCATATGGTAAGATTATTACACACAGCTTAATGCAATCTCGAGTTTTAAAAACCCTGCAAGAGAAGTCTATTGAATACATTGTGGGATAAGGTGGAAAAAACTGGTAATCAGCATTTTCTCCTTTTTCCACAATGTTTCTTAGTAACCTGCAAATGTCTACAAATGCTTTCAGTTTGGATGGGTCTGAAATCTTGTCCTAAAGTGAAGAGTTCACTCACTACTTCCTTAACCCTTTCTCACACAACAAACTTGTTTGGACTTGTCCAAATCCAAAGCATATGCAAATGATAAATAAAATGTAGCTAAAATGATTGGATTTTTTTGAAAGATTAGAAAACATTGTGGGAAAAGGAGAAAATGTTGGTTACCAGCATTTTCTCCTTTTCCCACAATGTTTCCAATAGACTTCTCTCGCAGGGTTGTTGAAACTTGGAATTATGTGGTAAAGGGCAAAGGTAAGTATCCATGCAAAAAAACATTGCATTCTTCACACCCAGGTGTTTCACAAATTCATTCCAAAATATTTTTTTGTTGATCTGAACGAGGAAAATTCTTGATAAAAGGCTAGTCTATATTTTCATTTCCTTCATGGTTTTTCTTTTCAGTTTATAAATTTACTATGCTGTTCCCCACCTCTTTACCACATGAAAGCATTGTAGACTTTCAAATTCAAAGCATTTGCACGCAATAAATCTAAAGTGGAATGAAATGGATTGTAGAAAAATTGAAAGCATAAACAGACAACAAATTTGAATCTGGCCCAAATGATGACAAAAACCAGAATGGACCACGATTTCCTCCTTTTACCAACATGTTTTAAAGAGCATTTTTTGTCTTGGTCATGATTATACAGTAGCAAATAATCTTTGGTAAAGGTGAAATTACAAATCAGTACAATAAGATCATTAGAGAACATTCATCAAGTACATGCACATATATACAGAGTTACTGAGAAGAGAAAATATACAGACCCCAAAAAATCATGAGAGGAAGACAAATAAATGCACTGTTAATTACCAACAACCCATAGAGACCATTTCAAGGCTTATGCTGCCTTAGTGATCAATTAGATCAAGACCAGAAAACATACAATGTGCAGTCTGATCTTTTATCAACACAGTGGCCGCTTTGCCGAGATATTCTGGCTTAGAGCAACCTTAAAAATTGCAATCACTTGGGTTTTATTTCTAGACTGAGTGTATCTGTTTGCTGTTCTAGACTGAGTGTATCTGTTTGCTGTTTTACACTGAGTGTATCTGTTTGCTGTTCTAGACTGAGTGTATCTATTTGCTGTTCTAGACTGAGTCTGCTGATCTAGACTGAGTGTATCTGTTTGCTGTTCTAGACTGAGTGTATCTGATTGCTTTTTTTTGCCCTATTGATTTTTCTCCCAAAAAAATTGAGATTTTGATGTTTGTTCACTTATCTAAGATATTTTGGACTATATCATACTTGAAATAGCAATTATTTTGTTCGTACATCCAGACTAAATATCTCTCTTCAGTTTATTTGGTGCTTTCGGGTCTTATCCACTTGCTACCAGACAACAAAATTTCAGACCAGTCCAAATCAAATTTTGCTCGAATGTGGTGATTTGTCTTTAAAACAGCAGAAAACACTGTGGGAAAAGGAGAAAATGCTGATTTCCAGCATTTTCTCTTTTTCCTACAATGTTTTCAAAAGCCGTCTTCCCTAGGGTTGTTAAAAATTGTGACTGTGTGGTACAGGATTAAACACTGGATTGTGTGGTATTGGGCTAACCCTTTGACACATACCGGTAATCCCAAGTTTTAAGAAGCCTTACAAAGAAAGCTTTGGAAAACATTATGGGAAAAGGAGAAAATGCTGGTAACCAGCATTTTCTCCTTTTCCCACAATGTTTTCTACCCTATCAAATAAAGAAATCACCATTTCAGTTATATATGTCGTATAGAATTGCTTTCAATATGGTCTACTCCAAAATGATGTCTTTTGGTAAAGAGATAATGTACTGAGTGATTTTTCCCCTTTTTCAAGCTTATCCAAAAGCAGTTCCTATTTCCTGTGTTCCTGACTAGAGTGCATAAATCTTTCTATAATGGTTGACCCTTATTCTTTCTGACCAGCACTTTTCTAATCATTGACATTAATGACATCATCACTTGACGAGGGGAAAAGTAGCCACTGCTTGCGCCACTGGGTGATGGTAACACTATGGTTTGTCTTTCAAACCTGAACTCTTTGCCAGACAAAAAAATCTATTATAGACCCGTCCAAATTGTAAGCATTCCCAGAAAATAAAATATTCAATGGACTTGTTTTCTTTAGGGCAGAGAGAATTGAGGGTACAGGACAAAATGCTGGTAGCCAGCATTTTCTTCTTTTCCAACATTGCTTTCTTCCCAGAGTGGTTGAAATACTGGAATGTTAGTAACGGAACTAAATTAATCTTGGGGCTTTTGAGGTTATCCTTTGCTTAGCACTTTACCACCTCTTGTACTTCCAACTCTTTACCAAAGGACAAAGTTCAAGACTTCGAAATTGAAAGCCGAGCCTGGTAGCGCAGTAGGTAGCAAACAAGACTCAAGAACAAGGGGTCGCTGGTTCGATCCCCGGCTCAGCCAATTTCTCTCTGAGGACTGATGATAGTCATTGCAACAGGATTCATTCCTCTCTCTCTCTCTCACTGGTGATCATTGTTTAGACGATGGTCATGTAGGAAAGCAGCCAGTGGAAAGAATATTGTATGGAGCACTGGTAAAAAGAAGCTCCTGTAAAGCATGGATAGGTGCACTGGCCACCGTGATAAAACTGAAATAATGTTGAAAACGGCATTAAACACCATGCAATCAATCAATCAATCCAAATTGAAAGAATATGCAATTAATGTTACACTAATGATTTGATTTGTCTTTCTTTGGGTAGAAAAAATAGTGAAAAAGCAGAAAACACTTGTTACCAGCATTTTCTCCTTTTCCCATAATTTTTTCAACATTTTTTTTTCCTCAGACTCCTTAGAATATGGGATTGTGAGGTAAAGTTAAGTTTATGGGGGTAATGAGGTGAAGATGGGGTAAAATAGAAAATAAATCCTGATTGATACAAATACATGTGTCCTCCTTTGGAACCAGTCTTATGGCAGAAGAAAGCAACCAGTATGCAGTCTGATCTTCAGCTACACTGTTCACAAAAGCAACTATAGTTTTGATGAAAATCTGTAGATTAACCTTATAGAACACCATTCCATGCTCTTAAAAAATACTGTGGGAAAAGGAGAAAATGCTGGTAACCAGCATTTTCTCCTTCTCTCACAATATTTTCAACCCTTTCTATGAAAACTTTCATGATTTATGTGATATTTAATTTGTCATCTGCAAATTCTTTCAATATGGACAAGTCTAAAATTTTGTTGTTTGGTAGACAGTTTAACAGACTATTATCATTGACTCCACAAAGAAGGATTCAGCTTGAAGCCATTATTTCTGAAAGGTTTGGCATGGTTCTCTAAAATCTGGCGTAATTGTCTGTAAAATTACCAGGGAAAACTGGGACAGTCTAACTTCCTGTAAGTTTTTACAACTTCAGTTTCTCTACTCCCCCCCCCCCCCACCAAAAGTCATTAGATCTTTTTCTGTTTGAATGGTGTTTAACACTATTTTGAACATTGTTTCAGTTATATCACAGTGGTCAGAGCACCTATCCATGCTTGCCTAGAGTTTCTTTAACGACTAGTTGATACCTTATTCTTCCTACACCACTTACTGCTTTCCCACAAAACCATTGTAGAAACAATGATCAGGGGTAACACAAAGGATGAATCATGTCGCAATGACTATCATCAAATCTCGGAGAGAAGTAGGCCAAGCTTGGGACTCCCTCCTACTTCAAGTGTACTGTACCAACAGCTCTACCAGTCTTTTACCCCAAACCTTAGAACATTGTGGAATTGAAACAAATGCTTTTTACTTTTCCAACAATGTTTTCCACGCTACTTTTCAAAATGAAAACCATAAATTATCAATGATTTGATTCTTATGCAAACCCTCAACCCTCAATATGTATGACAAAGACGCTTCAATTCAAGTGCTTTGCAACTGTACAATACTTTCTCCAAATCCCAGATCTTCAATGCAAAAAGTAAAAACATGATCTAGACATGGACAGGAAGTAAGTGCGATTTTCATGAGTTTCTGTCTTATTTCTAGTAAACCCTTTCTCACACAATCACAAGTTTTAACGAACCTGAGGGAGACGGTTTTTGTAAACATTGTGGAAAAAAGGAGAAAATGCTGGTAACCAGCATTTTCTCCTTTTCCCACAATGTTTTCTTCCTTTTGAAAGATAAATATTAAGTTTGAGTAATACTTTATTTGTCTTCTGCACATGGTCTGAATTTGGACCAAATTTTTGTAATCTGGCAAAGGGTTAACTGCTTGCCTGAATCAATTTTGCAGGAAACATTGCCAACCCTTTACCAAACAATCCCAAATAGCGCTGAGGAAAAAAGCTTTTGAAAACATTATGGGAAAAGAAAAAAAATGCTGGTGAACAGCATATTTTCCTTTTCCAGAATGTTTTCTACTCTTTCAAAGACAAAAAGCATCATTTTAGGCACATTCAATTTTTCGTCTGCGAATTTTTATGCTTTCAATTTGGGGGAGTCTAAAATTTCATTTTTCAATGAGAACTTATAACCTAGCCTTGTTATCTTGTTAGAGAAAATGTATCAACACGAATTGAGGTTTGATACATTAACATTGTGGCAACAGGAAAAATGCTCATTGCAACCAATTCTTCCTGTAGCCATGTTTTCAAAAGCTGTCTGCTGTATGAGGAAAAGGTCATCTGCAGACTGTAATGAAGTAAGGATTCTTCCATCTGCATCTCAAATAATGTTTATTTTACACTGTTCAGAAGCTTAATTGTGAAGTAATGTTGCCAAAGTGCCCACTTGAGCCAGCAAGCTTGCTGCCAAAATATAAACAAAACTATAAAACCAAAGTTTTCTTCACTGCAATATGTTTTAAATGCAACTGTACTGGCTAACATTTTTAAAACACTGTCATAAAGAAGTTTATCACTGCTCTCTCTCTACAATTTTTCAACTCATCACCGCTCTAACAGTACAGGGTTTTCCCCGACTCCTTGTTTCTTTGAATTTGGGTGCCCAAATTTTCTAAATGTCTCCGAAATTTAGATACATGTGTTTGCCTTCTTAAACTTCTTTGAAGGGGGTCAAATGACCCCCATATGACAAACCCCAGAAAAATCCTTAAGGGTAAACCTTTTACATTGACTTTTTATCCCGTTACATTTGTCACAGAGTTTTCTCCTGAAGTATTTATCCATTTATGACAGTGTTTTCTTGAGTTCTACATAATGCTAGATATAGAAATTGTTTTTCTGTTTTGAAACTTGCCACCAGTTTTACATTTGAATGGTATCATATGCCGTTTTCTAGAGTACTTTGGTAACATATTACAGTGATTTATCTAATTTATCTTTATGTTTCCTGAATTTCACCAGTACAAGGCTGGAGCACTGAACAGTACATTGCACCAAAACAGTGTGAAGCACGCACAACAGCCAGCAATTACATCAAACACGGAACCTGAAAATAACAAATCCACACCTCAACCCATTTTTATAACCCTTTACCACATGATCCACTTTTTTAAGCAACCCGACAAAGAAAGGCTTTGAAAATCTGAGGGAAAAAAGGGAAAATGCTGGTAAAATACTGTCTATACAGAATGGAAAACATTGTGGAAATAGGAAGAATTGCTTGTCTCTAGACATCATAGCTCCTTTCACACATCCCTTTCCTGCTTTCCCCAGCAGGAAAGAAACATGTTTAAGAAACTATAGAAGCAGACTAAAACGCTTGATCTCTTCTTATTTTAAACACTTAGAGGCAATAAGGTTGACTTATGTTGCTTTTGCAGACAGTGTATATCAAGATCAGCCTACATAAAACCTGCAGTCTGATCTGAATCTACATTGTCTGCTGCATAGCAACATATTCTAGCCAAAACAACCCAGAAAATACAATTTTCTTTATGTTTTTCTCTAATTGACATAATCCTTTCCATCTTTTACCAAGGAAGCCCGAGTTGGAACAAACCTGAAGAAAAACAGACTCTTGAAGAAATTGTGGAAAAAGGAGAAAATGCTGGTACCCAGCATTTTCTCCCTTTCCCACAATTTGTTCCACCTGATATTTAAATTTCTACTATTTAAGCCACATATAATTTGTTGTCTGCAAATGCTTTCAATAATGGAAAAAGTCTAAAAGTTTTACATGTTGTAAAGGGTTTATTTAGCCCTCTGAGGCTTTTATTACAAATTCATATCAGATACATATGTTATCAAAACTTTACTCATATTCTACCACATAAATGAAATGAACAGATTTACTCTATACCAACAACCCAATTGTCCCAGTATCAAAACTGTCCTAACCAAAATATCTCACAAAATAACCAACATTGCAGATTCCTGATCATACTGTTCATTCAGTGTAGTCTGATCTTGATCTACACTGTCTGTAAAGAGCCTGATAAGTGCTTAACAGGGCAATAGTCAACCCTTAACCAAACAACAAAACTTTAGACTTTTCCAAATTGAAAGCGATTGCAAACAACAAATACTTCTAAAACAATGGTTCTTATCTTTGGACTGGTAAAACTTTGTTGAAAATGGAGAAAGTGCTGGTTACCAGCATTTTCTCCTTTTTCCAAAATGTTTTTAAAAGTCCTCAGGGTTGTTTTTTCGGAGGGTAAATACCTATTATCTATTGTTTAACTCTTTACCAAACGATAAATTTTTGGACCGGACCAAATTCAAAGCATCTGCAGACAAAAAATTAAATCTTGGTAATATGATGATTTCTGACTTTGATAGGGTAGAAAATACAGTGGGAAAAGGAGAAAATGCTGGTTACCAGCATTTTCTCCTTTTCCCACAATGTTTTCAAAAGCTTTCTTTCTCAGGGTTGTTAACAGTTGGGATTGTGTGGTAAAGGGTTAAGGTGAAGATTAACTTGCATTAGAAATAAAGCCTTTGATAATCTTTGCACTTAGAAAAAATAACAGTACAAATATAGATCACATTTCAACCCACTTACTGTAATCCTTTATAAAAAAAGAAATCCCTAGTTTTACCCACCATGAGGAAAAAGGCTTTTGAAAATAATGTGGGAGAAGGATAAAATACTAGTTACCTATTATCTATCTTCAAGGTAAGCATTAGCTTGGGATGAGAAATAAAGCTTTTGATAATCTTTGCACTTAGAAAAAATAACAGTACAGAACTTAATATTTGGATGATTTTGAACCAACATAACCCTTTACTTAACAACCTCAAGCTTCAACAACTCTAAGAAAGCTTTTGAAAACAATTGGAAAATCACCAAATGTGATTTCAAATGCTTCTAACCAGAATTTTCTCAGTTACCAGCATTTTTCCCTTTACCCATGTTTTCTGTCCCATCAGAAAAATTCAGCTCATTCGTACCAACTTCAAATTTGTCCTCTGAATATGCTTTCAATTTTGAAGGGTCCAAAATTTCTTGTTTGGGAAAGCCAATTAACCCTTTACACCACAAATGTCCCAAAGAAAGAAAGCTTTTGAAAACATTGTGGGAAAAGAAGATAATGCTGGTAAGCAGAAAAGAAGAAAATGCTGGTAAGCAGCATTTTCTTTTTTTCCCACATTGTTTTCTATCCTCCCCAAATAAAAGTTAAATTTTTGAGTCACATTCATGTTTTCTTCTGCAAAATGCTTTCAATTTGGACCAGTCTAAAATTTTGTTGTGTGGTAAAGGGTTAACCCTCAGATTGATTGATTTATTGTATGGTGTTTAACTCTTTACCAAACAACAAAATTTTGACTGGTCCAAATTCAAAGCATTTGCAGACGAAAATTTAAATGCAGTTCAGATGATGCAATTTGTTTTTGATGGGGTAGAAAACATAGTGGGAAAAGGAGAAAATGCTGGTTACCAGCATTTTCTCCTTTTCTCATCATGTTTTCAAAAGCATTCTTTGTTAAGGTCGTTAAAACTCGGGGTTATCTGGTAAAGAGTTCGTGCCGTTTTTAACATTATTTAACATTATTTCAGTTATATCGCGGCAGCCATTGCACTTATCCATGCTTTCCTGGAGTTTCTTTTGACAATACTCCACAAATCCCATCATTTGATCCATCTTTAGCATGCTGTCTGCAAATGATCACAATTGGGTCTACCGTAAAATTTTGTTGCTTGGTACAGAGTTAACTCTTTACCAGACGACAAAATTTCACCCCAGTCCAAATTGAAAGGGTTACATTTTGCAGGCAACAAATTGAATGTTCCCAAAAACTTGAAGTTTGTAAGGTAGAAAACGTGGGAAAAGGAGTAAGTGCTGGTTACACGCATTTTCTCCTTTTCCCACAATGTTTTCAAAAGCCTTCTTTCTTAGTGTCGTTAAAAGTTCGCATTGAACGGTATAGAGTTAATTTGCCCATTAGCAACAGCCAGTGTTACTCCACAATACTTGCAGTTACATTCATGCCTCTGGCTCAAGTTGACCTTATTGGTACCAATATATGACAATATAGATAATTTATACTATTATCAAAGTGATGGCCACATCATTGTTAATTTGTTATCTTTGCAAACTTTCTCACCCATATGCAGTTTTCTATCAAAGTACTAGGATTCTGGGACATAGTCCGAGTGAATCACATTGTTTGTGGAAAGTGTAGATCAAGATCAGACTGCACAGAATGTGCAGTCTGCTCTGTGATTCATACTGTCGACTACTTTATACTGGATTGATTGATTGATTGATTGTATGGATTTTAATGCGGTTTTCAACATTATTTCAGTTATATTGCGGCAGCAAGTGCACCTATCCATGTTTACCTGGAGTTTCTTTTACTCCGCACAAGTACTCCACACATTCTTTCCAAGCCACTGGCTGCTTTTCCACATAACCATTGTTGAAACCATGGTCAGCGATTAGAGAGGAATGAATCCCGTCGCAATGACTATCGTCAATCCTTGGAAAGAAATTGTGCAAGCCAGGCATCAAACCAGCGACCCCCTGTTTTCAAGTCCTGTATGCTACCGACTGAGCTATCAGGGCTTGGCTCCTTTAAACTAGATTATGACCAAACTTAATCTTGCAGTGGAGCTGTATTTGTAGACATTACAAGAATTTATCTACTTGGAAGTGAAAGAGGTAATAATACACACAGGTTGGCCGTTTGTTCTTTTTAAATTTGTTGGGAATATATCATCAGTACCTTCATCTCTCTTATTTTGATACAAAATATTCCATATTTCTGCTAATTCATCTGACAATTGCTCCCTCCCTGAATAATCTTCAGTAGCTCAGTAGAACGCTGCATAATGTCTGCACTTCTGGTTGATTGAATGTTGTTTTTCCATGCTTTCAACATTATTTCAGTCATTTCACATGACAGCTCGCATATTCATGTATTTTCTGGGTTTCACCGGTACTACACTGGGGCCCTGAAGTATCTTGCCCAAGGACACTCCCATGAAAGACCAAATGGATCCAGTTTGGCTTGAACCAGGGGCTTCCAGGTCACAAGTCCTACACTTTACCACTGAGCCATGCAAGACCCCTCTGCACTTCTGGAGAAACTTTAAATTCATATCTTCGAGTGAAAACCTTCAGTGGGTGGAAAAGGATTCAGATGTAGATATCATGAAAACATGATGACAGATGGAGAAATCCCTTGAATGACAGTCTATCTAACATATTTGACAATTTTCAGCCTTTTGTAGAATAAGCATAAAAACAAGGGTCTTACCCTTATTGTAAGATAAGTGATTCTTTGATAGCAATTTAGCACTGCAGTTTTTTCAAAATATTTTAAAATACAGAAAGTGCTAAAGAAATTTTCGTTTCAGCCTTTACCAAATAATTGACTTTTAAAGACAGAGAAAGAAAGCTTTTGAAAACATTGTGGGAAAAGGAGAAAGAGTTGGTAATGAGCATTTTCTCCTTTTCCCACCATTTTTCTACCCTATCAAAGTCAAGTCCAATTCATTTGAGTCATATTTGTCTGCAAATTCTTTGAACTTGAATGAATTTAAAAAATTATTGTCCGGTAAAGAGTTTCAAAAATAGGGTACCATTATTTCCTCCTTTTCTCACAATGTTTTAAAAAGCGATTCTTCCCAGGATGTACAAAACAAGGTATTGTACAGTAAAGGGTTAAGTTTCAACTTCCATACACAGAAATCATTTTGTAACAGGAGAATTTGCCTGTAGCCAACAAAATTTCTTCTTTGGCATTCTTTTTCTTTCTTTATACCCTTAGTCTGCTAGCGCGACTTAATGACGTCTTGCGGACAGTGAAGATCAAGAACAGACTGCACTGAATCTACACTGTCTGATAAGGAGATAATTTTTTTGTTACAAAACTAAAGAGTTTGAATTATTGAAATTGCATTATTCCGGTTTTTACCATCTGCTTGAACGTTTCATTCAGCTAATTCAGCAGGATAAGGGTTAAAATGGTTGCTGCAAGCCTGAAATATCGTCAGCAGGCGCTAAAGATTTAAACCTTAGACTGCTAAGAGCGACTCACTGACCTTTAGCGGACAGTTTAGATCAAGATCAGACTGTACAAAACGTGCAGTCTGATCTTTGATCTACACTGTCCGATAAGGAGGTATTATTCCTTAAAAATAACTTTGAAATAGCGATATTTTGATTATTAATATCGGATTGAAAAATTAATCATAGTTATTTAGCAGAATAAGAGTTAAGGGTGAAATCCATCATGATTGACAGGACAGCTTACTTTCACTTTTGTTACTGAAATTTATGGTACTTACCGCTGACAGGCTTGACTGGAACTAAATTCTCATTTCCGAACATTTTGAAATTTTCCCGAACATTGGCACAGTCTTCTAGATTTGACTCTTCCGCACTTAAGGCTCCAAACACCGAAACAATGACACAAAACGCCAAAATCCCGCGACACATGTGTAAAGGACCCATGTTTATCTCGAAACGTTAAAAGTACGGTGTAATACTATCAAAGCAGCATAAACCAGAAATAATTCTCCCTCCTTCGAAATCCAGCGATAAAATAAGATAAATCCCTAGAAATATTGATAGATAAAATATCCAGTGAATAGAAACACTTTTTTCACATTCCGTTGCGCTGTGACACTCTGACCAAATAGAATGCACTAGGTCATACTCTACGATAAAATAGTCAAATCTTCGTCTCGAGAGAGGGTATAGCAAGTATGAGTAACCGATAGAGGGCCGACCAATAAACTGTCTCACTAATGCAGAATGGGAGGAATTAGTCAAGTTGTAGGCGGGACGGAACCTTGCGTAAAGTGAGTCGGAATTTTTAAAATAAGTTATGCGTCTGTAAAAACTTTGGTGATTGGTAAAGGCTTAGATCAGCCGCTGCTGATCGCATGTTCTGATCAGGATCTTCCCTGTTTGCTTACCTTGATATAAGCCAGGCTTTAGTTGTCACTCCTGACATTTTTTAAGTTTACTAGGTTGACAGCGTGGATCCAATGATGTGATACGTCTTTGATGGGGTAAAAAACTAAACACTTTCGAACGAACGGAAATTAGGCTAGATGCCAACATATCCGTATTTTGGAGTTCTGTTAAGCTTCTTTCGTAATTTCACAAAAGTTCATGTTCGTTGTAAAAAGATAAAAATAGCCCAACCACCGGGGCTTCAAAAACACCGAGTCGAGTAATAAGACCCAAATAAATGTAATCATCTAGATCTATATTGACTTTGTTTAGATCAGAGTGCACGTTAAGTGCAGTCTGATCATGGATCTACTCTACTCTACGCTACAGAAACAATACATGGTGTTCTTGTGCCGTATCTATTCAAAGTGAACGCGTTATATAGGACATGTGTCAGGAATTTAACCCTCTACTGGACGAGGAAAATTTAACCATTGGCCTGCTAGATAATGAAAAGAAACTTAAAACAGTAAAAAACCCAAATTTTGCTATTTCAAAGGTATTTTTATAAAAAACATCACCTTATCGGACAGTGTAGATCCAAGACCAGACTGCACGTCCAGTGCAGTCTGATCTAGAACTACACTGTCCGCAAAAGGTCCATGGGCCGCACTCGGCAGCTTACGGGTCAAGTTTGTCTAAATAGAACGCAATTACAGGGGACAAAATGATATATCTCTTGAAAATCAAATTTTTTGTATTTATTAGCATATAAAATATTGTAGGGAAAAGAGAAAATGATGGTTGTCAGCATTTTCTTCTTTTAAAGCCATGTTTTCAAAGGCCTTTTTCCGCAGGGGTGTTTGAAACAGGGATTTTGTAAAGGGTTTACAAATTTTACGCCACTTGACATGAAAAGGTGAATCATTCTTTATTTTATTCTATTTTTTGTCTCTTTGTATAAAATAAAGTGCGTCATAAATTCATACTAATCCCCATTTACTCCATGCGTAATTCTTCGCTTCCTCTTTGCGGATCGTTCAAGAACTAGACTCTGAGGTCGGGTTGCATTAGACAGCACATAACATACAGTATAATCTTGGGTACAGTGCTTTCTATTAATATCCGTGCTTTTGTTATATGCATGTACATGTATATGGCAGTCCATGCTATCATAAAACTCCGAATTTCTAACTAAACTGCCTTGAAAAGGAATTTATTTCCGTCTTTCTCTCTGATCTAACCCTTTACCATAATAATCTGGAGTTCAAACGAAAGAAAGCATTTGGAAAAATGTGGGGAAAGGATAAAATCCTGGTAATTAGCATTTTCTCCTTTTCCCACAATATTTCGTACTCAAATAATGGCTAGTTTTATGAAACGAGCCACCTTTGATTTGTCGTTTGCATAAATTGTTTGAATTTGGACAAGTCTAATATTCTATCGAGCGGTAGAGAGTTAACTTGTCAAACCCAAAAGACGACTCTTGTATCAGATCGCTGTTGAAAACGTAAGAGTAATTTCTCCCTTTTCCATCATGTTTTCAAGTAGATCTATATGCATGTCGGTGGTCTGAATGGAAACATGCACGTGCGTAGTACTGATTAAAGAAACTTCGGGAACGCACATACATAGGCGTATTTTCTCCATATTTGACATTTTCCCGGAAGTATAATTAAAGACGGTCGAGTAGTATCTATAAAAGTCATTAATTCGTAGAAAAGAGTTGGGGACGATCGTGGGAAAAATTATTTTCGCTATTATCAGAGAAACGTAATTCTGTGCCAATTCTGACATAGTCTTGGACGAACACGTAGCTAAACGTAGATAATGTTACCCTTAACTCCTCCGCTGTCGTCTATATAGATGATTTCTTTTTTTTTTTCCAGGCGTTCTTAAAGCAGATTTTACACAGCAATTAAATATTAGTCATGCTGGCGAAATAGGGGCTTAATGCATCTCAGTGGTTCATTATACCAAGTAAGACATCACATAATTATATAATCAAAGATTCCCTTAAAATCCATATTGTTTAACAACCGACTGAATCATGAGTTGACTGATCCTTTGACACGCAGAAAATTTAAAGATGGCAAAAAGCTTCGGTCCATGTCAGTCTGCGTGGACTGCACAGGCTGACATGGTCGATACTTTTTGCAGACGCATTAAGCGCCCTTTTCACAGTGCATTGCTCATATGATTTTAATCATATTCTTGGTAATATATTGGACAGTGTAGATCCAAGATCAGACTACAAGATCGATCTTGGATCTACACTATTCACAGAAGCGTACTGGACGCGTTTAGCAGGGTAGAGTTTTAATTGCTTAATCGATTTATAAGTGCCCGAGAGAATATCAAAGTACGTCATTATCGCTCCATTCTTGTCTGTATTGGCCCGAGCATTGCGCGATGTATGTGACAGTGTCGACCCCAGGTCAGACTGTATGTCATAGTATGTGCAGTGTGATCTTGGTCTACAATGTTCGAGAAAACAAACAAACAAACAGAAAGAGTTTCCATATTCAAGATCTTCGTCCTCAGCTCTTGAATATGGAAACTCTTTCTGTTTGTTCGTTTGTTTTTTCGAACATTGTGGACCAAGATCACACTGCACACTGTGACATACTTCTGAAGGACCAAGTATGCAAGAATAAAAATTTTTTGCTATTTATACATTTCCTGTAAAAGGACCATTCTACCTCCAGATTGCAGATCTAGTTGATTGTTAGACTAAATGAATTTTACGGTTTCATTATTGACTTGCTTGGTATGATACATCATGGACATGCTTAAAAACCTCTTTTGCCAGAGCACAACTCAAATCAATTGCGTTCAGTTTATAGTAGAGCAGGCGAGTGGAAGTGTCTCACGGCAAGGTAGGCCTACAGCAAGAGCCACACAAAACCAAGGAAATACAAATATAAGTTAGCTGTCCAAAGCATATAACCTGTCGAAAGCGGCATTAAACACCATTCTTGAAAATGAACTCTTGCGGAAAACGAACCCGAACTCTCAAGTAGGAGATCCCACTCCATGAAAACGCGACCATGTGGTCCTGAGAGGTCTCTTTTGCTTGTGCTTTCGGCTACAGAGACCATATTGTCACGATTATAACGAGATTGACTATATTCACATCTGGTGAAGATTCCTAGAGCGAAAAGGGGCATTCGGACATTTGCGTAAAAGGTCGTCTCGGATCAGCCTGTGCAGTCCGCGCAGACTAATCCGAAACGACATTTTCCGTTTTTATGTAATTCTCTGTCTTGCGCAAGTCTACTGTAGCACAAAATGTGATGTAGTCGTAAAGTGCCGTCTCGGATTAGCCTGCGCGGACTGCGCAGGCTGATCCGAGACGACACTTTACGCAAATGTCCGAATGCCCCTTTTCGCGTGTTGCAGGCCATATTATGATACACGAAACCTTGGCTCGAGTCACATTCACCACATAGCTGCTAAATTATAATAGCTGTTATAGCCTATTTCTAAATTCAAAGACTTGCCAGCTGATTGGCTGAGACATTAGATGACGAGCCATGGAATTAAATCAAATTCAGTTTTAAATAGATGGTAAATACGACCCCACTTCCCTGTCCTTCTTTCTCTCCTCTAACTGAACTTTTTTAATAACCCTTCCCCCCCCCCCAAAAAAAATGTGATTTTACCCCCCTCCCCCCCAAAAAAAGACAGCTTTAGAAAACATGAAGAGCACAGGAAAAATTCTAGAAACCAAGACAAATCTAATAATTTGAGCCATATTTAGTTTGCCGTTTGCAAAAGCTTCCAAATTGGACGATACAGTGTAAAATTTTCATTACGTCAAAAATTTCTCTTTTTGTGGAATCTATGTATATTCTTTTTGAACCACTATCCACTCAATGTTGACGAAACGACCTGTCAGCGTTTCGAGACATTTTCCGTTGTCTGCGCATGTCATATTCTTCGAAGATTCGACCTGTCTGCTATGACGCAACACCCATCCCCGAATACCAGGGAAAAGTAGGGCTTATACCGAAGCTATTAGCCTATTACCCAAGCATGTAGGGCCTGTTTTAATAAATGGCCGAAGCATAGGTTACATGCTAGCTGATCATAGCTGAATGAATCGCACCGGGTAGCGTTTTATTGAGTAAACGTTTATTTCATTTTGAAATTCAAAGTAACGGTTGTTTTGAAAAGTAGTCCGGTTCTGTACCCAGAATGCTCAAATTAGACAGATGTGTATTTGTAGAATGCCATCTAGCGGGAGATAATAAGACATTTTCATGCTTGTTGTAAATGGCTAAAAAAAGGGACAGCTTCGTAGTACACGTCAATAAAATGTTCTGTTTTGATGTTGGAGTCGGCATAATTTTGATGCAATAATCCTGAGACGCAGTAATTAGCAACGAAATTACCGAGTAATCAACACACTTAGATTTAACCCTTCGCCAAACATTCCCGTGTATTAACGACCCTGAGCTACAAGCCTACTGAAAACACTTTCGGAAAAGAAGAAAACACCGATAACCATCATTTCATCCTTTTTCCCACGATGTTTTCTACCCTGTCAGAAAGGTTCTGTTCAAATGTGTCGTCCGATTATGCGTCAAAATTTTAAGAGCTCAAAATTTGTCGTTTGGAAAAGGTAAAACCCTTTGAAGAGAGCACCAGATAAATTAAACCCTTTATCACACAATTGCGAGTTTTAACGACCCTGACGAAGAGGCCTTTTGAAAACATTTTGGGAAAAAGAGAAAATGCTGGTAACCAGCATTTTCTCCTTTTCCCCAAATGTTTTCTATCCTATCAAAGACAAATGTCATAATTTGAGCCACATTTGAATTGCCATCTACAGCCGCCCTCAATTTGGACAAGTCTGTATTTTACTCGTGTGGTCAAGAGTTAACAGACATTTTCAGTGTAGAAATAAGACCAAAATAGTTGCAATATCAATGTTGCTGTTATCTAGAATTTCAAAGCAAAACGCACAGTGTAGATCAAAGATTAGACTGCACGTTCTGTGCAGTCTGATCTTGATCTATAGTGGCCGCACAGGCAATTTTAGTTGTGGTGAGGGGCGCCATAAGGGTTATTCATCTTTTATAACATATTTATTTGCTTATAAGTTACGAGCTCAACTTCATTACACACTGAAACACAAGAGCCATACTCTGTGAAAAGGGGGCTAAATGCAGATCTACAAAAAGCATCGATTCATGTCAGCCTGCGCAGTCCGCGCAGGCTGGCATGGGTCGAAACTTGTTTCTTTTCGTAAATTTTTTGCATGCTCATGGACCATTCTACCTCCAGATTCGGTCTGTCGTTAGACTAAATGGATTGTATGGATCTATTAATGATGTGATTACTTGCTTGGTATAATGCACCACGGAGATGTATCAGACCTTATTTTGCCAGATCATTTTAATAATTATTTGCTATATACGACTTGTACCACAACATAATTGTAAATATAAATAATCAGCGTACAATAAGGTTTCGTAGTTGCATTATTCCACTCAAAACAGTTTAGCAAAAGGAGAAATTGTTCTCTAGAGGCAAGTTCTCCAACCTTACAATGGTGTTTTAAAAAATATACCGCTGCTAGACAATAGCAAAGAGTCGTCTGCAGGCATTAATGTAGCGTGCAGCGACCTGGTCGCCCATCAAGGCACTAATTATGGCCATCTTGCTTAACTTGCACGGAGAGAACTGCACCAAACCGCATCGCTGTAAAAGCTAGCCGAATAGCAAGGCAGGTTTGAGGCGATAAATATCTAACATCTCTCCGTGACATTACTCTTCCTTTCGAGAAGTCTCGACCCCGAGACTTATACAGAAATAAACCAGAGGAATATACGTGTACATACTCCAGTCCGGCAGTTGCCATAATCCCACCGCTGCCACCAAATGTGACGTGCAACGGCCTAGTCACCCATCCAGGCACTAATAACTATAGCCACTTTGCTTTACTTGCACGGAGCGATCTGCACCAAACCGCAAAGCTAGCCCAACAGCAAGGCAGGTTTGAGGTGTTTATATATCTAACATCGCTCCGTGACATTAGAATTAGCCCTCAAACACAGCGTTAATCAAAGCGTTGAGAACCCTGAAGTGGTATTTGTCAAGGAAGCCATTGTGTGGAATTAATAATTTGAAAGAAAAAGAAAAATATTATTCAAATATTGGCTTGAAAGTCAACCTACTAAGCAAATGAATACCTTTTTTGGTTGAAGGGAGAGTACTCATGACAAAGTTAGGATTATTTGTGTATTGGTGGTCTCCCTTTGATCATTAGGAGTCAGGAGTAACGTCCCTTGACAGAAGGATGCATGATGGATAGAGAGAGAAACCATGTGAATATATCGAATAAAATTAAGTTTGTACCTGAAAACTATGATTTTGAAATATCTTTGGCCGTTAACATTTAATTCCCAACATTACAATCAAATATTTCGATCTATAAATATTCATGCCCAATCAAATAGAGTAGCACGCAATCATTGGATGAACAAGCCATGGGACGAACTGGTTTTGGAACGAAAAAGCCCAGGACCAAGTGATCGGTAGACAAATTTTGTATCATTACGCCAATAGAAGGCTATTAGCGAGTCAAGCTATTTTTAATAAAAAATTAGTATTTCCATGACCGATGACCTCACCCAGTGTATTTTAACATGCCATTTCCAATTACATATCGGAGTGCTACTGAAAAACTCATTTGCCCGAGAAAAATTGAGTTTAATTGGGTTTATTTCCATCGGATTTGCACAAAATACGATACATAGTCTTCAAAATTCAATATTGAACTCATAGTGGTATTGTCTTCGACAAATACCGCAAAAACATAGACAGAACAGGAGGGACCCAGCCTGGGTCCAGGCGGAAATAAACTCTAATCGCCAAAAGTCCATATCGCGTTGTCTGCGCATGTCATATTCTTGGAAGATTCGACCTGTCTGCTATGACGCATCACCCATCCCCGTATACCAGGGAAAAGTAGCGCTTATACCGAAGCTTTTAGCCTATTACCCAAGCATGTAGGGGCTGTTTTAATAAATGGCCGATGCATAGGTTACATGCTAGCCGATCATAGCTGAATGAATCGCACCAGGTAGCGTTTTATCGAGTAAACGTTTATTTCATTTTGAAATTCAAAGTAACGGTTGTTGTTTTGAAAAGTAGTCCGGTTCTGTACCCAGAATGCCCAAATTAGATAGATGTGTATTTGTAAAATGCCATCTAGCGGGAGATAATGGTCCATATCGCAGTCTCTGTATGTGGCAGAACTGTTGATTGGCTCCGTAGTCATGTTATTTTTGACAAAGCAAAGTCCAAATATATGTTAAGCAAAAAATGATTGGACTAGAACCCCGGCTAGGAGGGTTCATACAGGAGAAGTGTTTTATAACATGAATTTTCACTGTTTTCTCAAAGTTCTATATGGCTCACTAGCTAAGGAGTTAGATGTGTGATTGGAAAAAAATGTTGGTTTGATCCCCCGCCGTGTGGTACTGCCCACATGGAACTTTTCAATGACAAGACATTGAAGAGCTGTTGCCCACCGCTGCTTAAAGCATTGGAAGGAAATTTAGAGATAGAAGAGTTCTCGCCATGACATGACCAAGTGTTAAAAGCGACATGAAAGACCCGTCAATGAAACGCAAGAGTTGTCTTTCAAATGTTTGTCCTTCCTTTCACTTTTACTACTTTTGATGAATACATTAGGTTTTGTTCATTGGTTATCACAGTCTTTGACCAATCAAATATGGGAGAAAACGACATATTTCAGTCCCGGGATGTTAGTATATAAAAGATTTGATTGGTCAATTCATAGGATCCGAAAACTCACGTCGCCTCCAGGCATATGCTGGGAAATAATCAGATTCTTCGGTTTTTGGTCTCTGATATGAATTTTATTGCAGAATGATCAAATAAGTAAGTTCCCTAAAATATGTGAATATATTGAATTTCTGGAACATTTCACACACATTTCACAAGCATGCAGATGAAGGCGATAATGTCGCCTTGAGTGATATTAAAACGATTTTAAAGCTCTCCTGGTGTGCTACCTTGGGCGTGTCTAGACCCCCTGACACATTTCTAACTCATATCACCCAAAAACTCTGAATATTTCCTTTTATTTTCTACTGAGGGATAGAGGGATGGGCGTGTTTGTTAATTATTTCAAAATGTTATCCAGAAACGGTTCCAAATTTGCCGGGGATTTTTCCGATTAACCTTTAGCTCTCTGAAACAACATTTGGGGCAGGCGACTTAGATAACGGACTTGTAAACTCTTATCAACACGATTTGAAATGGATTTTTTGGTATATGAAAGCATGTGGAAACATTGTCGCAAAAGGAATTGTTTGTAATGAGTAACTTTTCATGACATGTACGTTTTTGTGGCATTTGTCGAAGACAATGCCACTATGAGATCGATAATAAATGTTCAATATTGAATTTTGAAGACCATGTATGGTATTTTGTCCAAAACCGAAGGAAGTAAACCCAATTAAACTCAATTTTTCAAGACAAATGAGTTTTTCAATAGCACTCAGATATATAATTGGAAATGGCGTATTGAAATAAACTGCAAAAGGCTATCGATCGTGGAAATACTTCTTTTTGAGTAAAAATAGCTTCACCTCTTCATAGCCTTCTATTGGCGCAATGATATGCACAAAATTTGTCTTCTGACCGCTTTGCTTACGGGGTTGTTCGTTCTAAAACCAGTTCGTCCCTGGGCTTGTTCGTCCCATGATTGCACGCTACTCATTTGATTGTGCATGAATATTTACAGGAAGAAAACTTTATTGTAATGTTGGGAATTAGGTCCTGACGGCCAAAGATATCTCAAAATCATAGTACATATTCAGGTATAAACTTAATTGAATTCAATATATTTACATGGCTTCTCTCTCTACCCATCGTGCATCCTTCCGTCAAGGGATGTTACTCCTGACTCCTCTTGAAAGATCAAAGGGAGACCACCAATACACAAATAACGCAGACTTAGGCACCAGTAATCTCCCTTTAACCAAAGAGACGTATTAATTTGCTTAGGAGGTTGATTTTCAAGTTAATGTTTAAATAATATTTCTCTTTTTTTTTTAGCTCACCTGAGCACGAAGTGCTAAGGTGAGGTATTGTGATCGGTCATTGTCCGGCGTCCATCTGTCCGTCTGTCCACAATTCCTTTAAACATCTTCTCCTTCTAAACCGCTGGGCCAATCTTGGTGAAATTTGGCAGCGATGTTCCTTGGGTGAAGCTCTACCAAAGTTGTTCAAGAGATTGAATTCCACCCTTAACTCTGGTTGCTATGGCAACAGAAAGGAAAAAAATAGCAAAATCTTCGAAAATCTTCTTCCCTGACATTAGAAGGCGTAGAGCTTTGATATTTGGTATGTAGCATCTCCTAGTGGACCTCTACCAAGTTTGTTCATATGATGCCCCTGGGGTTAAAACTGGCCCCGCCCCGGGGGTCACAAGTTCGAACATAGGAACAAAGAAAGAAAACTTTAAAATTCTTCTTCTCTGAAACTGGAAGGCATGGAGCTGTGATATTTGGCATCTAGCATCTCCTAGTGGACCTCTACTAATTTTGTGCATATTATGCCCCTGGGGTCAAAACTGGCCCCGCCCCAGGGGTTACAATTTCGAACATAGGAACAAAGAAGGAAAACTTTAAAATTCTTCTTCCCTAAAACTGGAAGGTGTGGAGCTTTGATATTTGGTATGTAGCAATTCCTAGTGGACCTCTACCAAGTTTGTTCAGTGATGCCGCTGGGGTCAAAACTGGCCCTGCCCCAGGGGTCACAAGTTCGAACAAAGGAACAAAGAAGGAAAACTTTAAAATTCTTCTTTTCTAAAACTGGAAAGCATAGAGCTTTGTTATTTGGTATGTAGTGAACCTGTTCTAAGTTTGTTAGCCCACCTGAGCACAACGTGTTCAGTCAGTTCAAAATTGGGTCACCTGGGGTCATAAACTAGGTCTCAAGGTTAAATTAAACTAATACTTTGTGGGCACTCTAGAGGCCATATTTTTTGCTCAATTGACTTGAAAATTGGTCAGAATGTTTGTCTTGATGAAATATTGGGTGAGTTTGGAATTGGGTCACCTGGGGTCATGAACTAGGTCACTTGGTCAAATTTAAGAAATACCTTGTGGGCACTCTAGAGGCCACATTTATTGCTGAATTAACTTGAAAACTGTTCAGAATGTTTGTCTTGATAAATGTTTTGACGAGTTCTAAATTGGGTCACATCGGGTGATAAATTAGGTCACTAGGTCAACTTCAGAAAATTCCTTGTGGACGCTCCAGAGGCCACATTTTAGGCTCAATTGACCAGACAATTGGTCAGAAATTGAATTACGCACGTGGAGTGAATTTCGCCTATTGACTCAGATGAGCGATCCAGGGCCATCATGGCCCTCCTGTTTTCAAATTATTAATTCTACACAGTGGCTTCCTTGACAAATGCCACATCAGCGTTCTCAACGCTTTGATTTTAAAAGCGGTCTGCTTTTAAAGATAATTAAGAATCCTCTGCAAGACTTCGTGTGATCAATCACACTTTGAGAGAGAGAGAGAGCTTTACGGATAGTTTTTGGGGTAGATAGATCGTTTTGGGGGATGGATGGAAGGATGGATGAATGGATAGTGTCAATATTGGGAAATCTTTCAAAATTATTCTTGGAAATATCTGTCGAATTTTTTTCGGGGAATTTTTTTACCTATAAAACTTGCTGCTTTGGGAAATACCCGTAATCTATAGAATTTTTTTGAAACACCCATCAAAAAAGAAAATCGGTGAATGTTAGAATCTGTAATACTCACTCATAACCCTTTACCACATAATCCCATGTCTCAACTACTCCAAGATTTAAACAGCTCTGTAAAACATTGTGGGGAAAGAAGAAAATGCTGGTAATCAGCAATTTCTCCTTTCCCCACAAATGCTTTCTACCCTCTCATAGGCAAAAACCCTGAATCACGCCAAAAGTAACTTGTTGCATGCAAGTGATTTGAATTAGAACAAGTCAAAAATTTGTGACGTACATAGTAAAATGCAAGTCTTTACAGCTCCAAACAGAAACCAACAAACATTTAAAATCCACAAATAAAACCAAAACAACTGCATTTTCAAAACTGCTTTTGACCAGAATGCCTCAGCAAAACGGACAGAGGAGATCACAGATCAGACTGCACGATTTGTGCAGTCTGTTCTTGATCTACACTGGCCGCAAAGGCAACTATAGTTGCTAAAGGTTCTGTAAGGGTTACAATATACGTAATGAGCTCAAAGAGACGAGATATTGCCAGTTTTCTGGCAGAGGAAGCAGAACAACTGCTGGTACCACCCTTTACCTGTAGTATTTGAATTGGAACGCAGTCCTCGATATTTGAACAAATTGTGTCATGGCAGAAATTGTCCATTTTGAATAATTCTCTATTCGTCAATTTGTTGCATTCACTGTTCACAAATATTCGATTGCCATATTGTATTTTCTTCTGATGTACGTAGATGTATTCGACGTAATGGTATTAAGAAGTTGAATTTATGCAGTTACGGATTGGGGGAAAAACCACATAAAACCTCTAAACCGTACGTTGTACTATATTAACTGAGTTATTACATGCAGACTACGTTTTTCGTCTTTACATAGGCAACTTTGGAAAACATTGTGGCAAAGGAGATGTGCTCGTGCGGAGTGACGCTGATTGATTGATTGACTCAGAGAGTCCATCCGTCTATAAGCCAGAGAAATTAAAAATGTGTTTAAACTTAGAGGCCACTTTTTAACAAAATCTTAAAAAAAAAAATCCTGTTTTTCGTGAAAATAAACTTTGAACGACCTCTTCAACTAATAATAAGCACATGCTTTTGTACATGATTGTTAATTTAATAAGTCTTTTTATAGCTAAAATCTGTTTACCTCCATGGATGTCTTTTACTTAAGTATAAAAGTGAAAAACTAAAATGGGGATAAATGCATACCCTTTCAACGCTATGGGTGAAAATATGGGCTTTTGCGGACGGCACCTATCAAGATCAGACCGGGCAGAACACGCAGTCTGGTCTTGAAAATATACCGTCCGCTGGTTTTTTTTAACCCTTATCCTGCCAGTTAAGTGAAATTTAACTTCAATGTGATTAAAAAAAAAAAAAGATTTGCTATTTCAAAGGTATTTTTGGGGAAAACATATCACCTTATCGGACAGTGTAGTTCCAATATCAGACTGTACGTTCTGTGCAGTCTGATCTTGATCTACACTGTCCGCAAAAGGCCAGTGAGTCGCGCTAGTGGGTCAGGCATGCAGGATAAACATCTTGCTGAGTTTCAGTGGATTACATTTTCAGTCGTCAAAAGAGCTTTAGTTCATATATTTTGCGCTGAAAGAGTTAAAATCAACGGGCATTATAGACATTCCTACTTTTGATATAGATTTCAGTGTCGTCAAATTATTTGAGATCCCTTATTTGGTAAACAAAAACCTGAAATTTGAATTCGGTTTACCAAAATATTTCTTCATGTTTAAATTTGACCTAGATCTACGTACATAGGTTGAACTTATTACGATTGAAGAAATGTCGCAATTTTTTGAAATTCCAAAAACTGAAAGCGAGCTTCGTCTCTAACCTTTTTCCCTCCTTGATATACATATTTCAGTATTCGTACAGTGCAGCCTTTGTTTGGGGAAGAGAACTAGAGGCGCTTGAGCGCCTGTATCGCTCCACAGGCCTGATATTTCTATAATGGCGAAAGGAAGTTTTTAACAATTATCATTCAATCCTGCATTTTAGCTCACTGAAGAAACAATTTGGTAGACAACCACCATAGGAACTTACCTGCAAAACAACAATGAAATCCAATGAATAGTTTTAGAGAAGAAATTTTTCAAAGATTTTACTTTATACCATAAAAGGAAAATGAGTCTCCCATAAAAGCCATGTTTTTTGACAGATCTTTTTTTTTTTTTAAGGAATTCTGTAAACCTGTATCTAAGGAACATTCCTGCAAAATAATAATGCTATCCAAATAGCGGTTTGGGAGGAGAAGATTTTTAAAGGTTTTTTACTTTGGTTGCCATGGCAACCAGAATTCTTCATGGAACACAATTATTTGAAGGAATTTGAAAGAGGACCACCAAAGGAACATTCCTGTGAAATTTGGTAAAAATCCAGTCAATAGTTTCTGAGGAGAAGTTTTTTAAAGAAAAAGTTTACGGACGCACGCACGGACGAACGGACGGACGGACGCACGACGGACACAACGCCATGACAATAGCTCTCTGGCCTTCGGCCAGTGGAGCTAAAAATAAAACATTGTGAAAATGGGGGCAAATTCGTCCGAAGCAAAGAGCCACTTCTTATTCGAATAGCTTTGTTTACCCTTTACCAGATAATCCCGAGTTTTAACGACCCTGAGGAAGAAGCCTTTTGAAAACATTGTGGGAAAAGGAGGAAATGCTGGTAACCACAATGCCTTTTACCCTATCAAACACATATTAGATTGTTTAAGCCACGTGTAAATTGTCGTCTGCAAATGCTTTTAATTTGAACACGTCTAAGATTTTGTCGTGTTTTAAAAATATTGTTAAGTTTGATCGTCGTATACAGTCGATTAGGCAGGAGCAGATCTTGGGGTATAGCGGATAGGCCGTTAATGTTTTACCGAGAAAATCTTCTGTGGGCATGTAATAGAACAAATCCATGTACCATTGAAAAGAATGATATTTCCGCGATAGGTTGATGATGTTTTTTTTTTACAATTTGCATTTGTGACGGTATTCTAGTCTCACAAAAACCAAAATGGGGCAACCGGAAGTTCATTTTTTTAACGCAGGAAAAAATACAGCTGACGAAACCTTCAATAAAATTTTCAGGTATATTAGGTTTAAATCACGAGTGTTTGGTATGGAATGGTGTATAAATATGTCTTCTTTTACCACAAAGAATACCAGCTCCATGTATAAACGCGTGACATTGAATATTGACCAAAAAATACCGCGCCCGATTTGGTCAGTAGCGGATCGGCCTTGCGAGGTAATGTGTATATGCAGAACTTCAGAGGGGCCTTCCCAAAATCAATGTTGACTGTCAAACCGATGTAAAATGTGAATATTGAACTTAATCTGTAACTTTTTAAAATGAGGATGAAGGTCTAGAAAATAGAAAATATAGGTCACTGTAAAATCAGGAACTGTACTTTGTCATAAAGGGGTTTATGTATAGGCCTTTACGGAAACTCGGTTACTTCCCTTCGAAGATTATCTCCCTTGTGGAAATCCCCATTTCCGGGGACTACGATCATAACAATCATAGTGGCTCGGCATGTGATGATTGTGCTACTCTTTGTGTTTCAAGATAACATTTCGGTAAAAAATCCGATTATCTGTATATAAACATGTATATGCAGATATTCGGATCTTATTTTTTTTTTATCGAAATGTTGTCTTTAAACACAAATTATCATGTGCCGAGTCCCTTTGATAACAATGGCCGAACAAAAAAAAAAGAAATCATTCGTGATTTTCGTCATCCATTTAACTTTCCAAAATCGCAATACCTCGCTCCTAAAAATTATTACTCGGAGATAAGTAACACGTCTGACCTGCTGCTCTGTATCGTACACTGTTGGCAAACGTAACGGATTAATTTTTTTCAATTAATTTCTGTTGAATTTCTCGGACATTGGTGAAAAAGACACCTAAACCTGTTGCAGTTAAGATAACGTCATTTATATGCCAAAAAATCTGCAGTGCCGGTAGTTGCATCAACTATCACTTTCGAAAGACAAAAAATGTTATGACCAAAACGAAGCCCCGCGGTAGAAATAACAGATTTTTTGCGGACTGCCTTGGTTTTACCATGGATCATGAAATATACTATCACTGGTTTTACAGGACAAGGAATTAAAAAAAACCAATTAATTCCGACATGCAGTTAAAACAGTGACCTATAACAATGCATATGAGAACAGAATGTGCTCGGACAGGAAACGTACATCATTAGGCGTCGAATTTAGTATGGACTTACCCTCTGTAACATTTTTTTAATAATTCCAAATCCTGGTATTGGTTAAAACCAGGTATCTTGTCAAAACTTAGGGTGTGTTGATCTTCATCTCTGATTAAAATGTTTGTAGACTAGTTTATATCTGCATAAATTGTAATAAATATGGTCATTGTGACCAATGCATGGTGGAAATTTAGTGCCACTAGCACTTAAAGCAGTTGAAGCTGACAGGTTAAACGTGGGTCAAATGGTTAAAATTGCCTTTGAAAAGGTGGAAAATATTGCGGGGAATGAGAAAATGCTGCTTACAAGCATTTCCTCCTTTTCAAATATTTTTCAAGACGCCTTCTTTCCTAGGGTCGTTAAAACTCCGGATTGTTTGGTTGGTAGAAGGGTAATAAGTGTCTCTAAAGAGGCAGGAACAGTCCATTTACCGAAATTACAGCACTACATGCATACCTTGAATTGCCAAGAAAATCCTGATCTCAAAAAATTGTCATGTTCCTTCAGACAAATATCATAACTATTAGTCTAGATCATGAACATAACAAATGTAGCTTTAGTTCAAACAGAGATCGTATATACACATATGTATATAAGATCCCTGGTTCAAATTTTAAATCTTCCAGTCTCCCTTCACAAAATACTTGTATTCATTCCATCATCTTTTTGAGTTAAAAAGACATACATCAAAATTATTCTTCATTTAAATGTGTGAAGGGTTAATTCGGTGTGTTCCTTTGATCTCGGTATCGCACTGCCGGGTGGGAGATCGAAGAGCTGTGATGTACAAATTAACGCGCACGTGTCACATTAACCCTTTACCAAACGACAAAATTTTAAGCTAGTGCATACCGAATGCATTTACCAACAATGAGGTAATGTTACTCGAATTATGGATTTTTTTTTCTTTGAAAAGGTAGAACATTGTGGGAAAGGGAGAACAGTTTGTTCATGAGCATTTTTTCTTAACCCTTATAATTCCGAAAGCCTCTTCCTCGGGGTCGTTAAAACTCGGGGATTGTTTGTTAAAGGTTTAAACAGATTCTTCTTAATTGTTTTTGATCTCAATTCACCGTTTTGTTGTTCATTTGTGGATAGATTTGGAATTTAACACAAGTTACAGAGGTAAGTTCATTCTTAGTCTCTACTTCCATATATTGCTTCCGTGCTTGTGGTGTCACACCACTGGTTTTTGGCCATATTGAAAATAGAGTGAAATTGGCCATCTTTGAAGCTTCGCAGATCGCTTAATGGCAAACCTTTTGCTTTTCCGTCTCTTGCTGTCTAAAGTACGTCCTTAGTCCTTCAAAAATATGCATTAAAAACAACATGTCAACCGATTGCGTTTTTCGCTAAATCCCAACAATTACGGGCACCCTAGAATTTTCCCTCTCAAAAACACCGGTTCACCCCCATGACCCCAATTTTTTGTTCCTCCAGTGACACAAAATAGTCCACTCAATATACAATAAAAACACATCTAAGTGGTCCCCCACTGCCTAAATTTGAAGCAAATCTAAATTATATACCACTAAGCCCTCTTAGCTCCATAGAACAGTGCAACAAAAGCGCTACTGCAAATTTTCACATGGGACTACTTTTGACTACTACGAACCGGAAGCAGTCTCGCAGTGGTGCGACATCTATATAAAATAGAATTTTACTTTCGAGTCCATTTTTTTTAGCGTTTTAGCTGAATCTGGTAATTGCGACGAAGAAAAAATTAGCCGGAAAGAAATCAAAGCCATTTTCAAAGAGAAAACCTATTTTGTTTAACATGACTGTTTTTGCGGCCAAGACCCTAAAAATACGGAAATTTTAAGCCCAGTGACTACTCCTACAAAATCAAGCATATCTCAGTCAAAACTAAATGGATTTATATGAAATAAAAAGTTCATTGTTCTAGACCCTTTTGTCTGTCTTTTTAACCCATTTTCATTTATATATATTGAAAACATTGCATGAAAAGTAGCCTTTTCACAAAAAAAAAAAAAAAACTCATTCCGAGGGCTAAAATTAAGGGTTTTCTTCATATCTTTTCTCTATAATTTTCCATGTGACCAGCCAAATGCACATTTCTTAGCTTTTTATTCAAAAGTCAAGCATTATCAGTCAAAATGAGGTTGGAATATATGAAAGAAGGAATGTAGATGGCCTTTATAGAAATGACAGACATGCACCTTAATCTTCATGAAATACCAGTACTGCAAAATGTATGTACACATGGCTCCTTTTGTCGCAATGTTTTCATCTATGACAAATGATGAGTAATTTCTACAGACCAGACTATTATGATGTAACCAGCTCAAAACTCTGATAAAGTAGCAGGCCCTTTTCAAACATCCAGACAGCTGGAATTTATTACATAGGCCCAGCTGGGCTTATCGGAAACTGTCGAATCAGGTTAGCGTATTGGGTAAGTAGGTCATAGGGTGGATAGATTTGAGTGAATGAAAGAAAGAAAGCAAAGTATAAAAGACCATACTTATCCAGATTCACTCATTATGAAAGAAGAAAACAGAGCAATAGAAGTGGCCAGATACAGACAGAATATAGGGGGCAAATGAATAGAGAAGACAGGACAAAGAAGTTGAAGAAGCTCTTAATCTTAAGCTTGTTCAAGAAAGGGAACTTATTTCACCAAGAAAATAAGAAAATACCTGAATATTCATAACATGAAAACAGTGTAACATCTCCACATAAAAACAGTGTAACATCTCCAGTCACACAGACAGCTTGCCAAACTTTGATGATTTTGCAGCCACAGCGAAGCCGTTTGATCTTCAGTCACAGAGTCTGAAAAAGACGGGGAATAATTTTACAGGGAATTGCATCATCAACATGGGGAAAATGCTGGAAACCATCAACACTCTCATGAAAGAGTATCCTGTACAAAATGTGGAATGGTTGATATACTGTACAAGTCTGAAAATAACAATGGCCCTGTTATGAAGTTGCACTTTCACTGCAGGACATGTAGATATGAATCAAAGAGAATGAATAAGTAAGATGAAATACCCAAAACAATGCAAGCATCTATCAATACTAACCTCATTGTGTAACTGGACACAAAAACAGTTACAACACATCTCAAGAATAGTGTTACATAGTAAAGTGCTTAAAAAGATGAACTGCTAAAAGAAAAAGAGGCATGCTGTCCAAGCAAGACTTAAACATAAGCACCTCATGATGCAGGAAAGTAGCTATTCTGAACCTGACTATGTGAAAGGGGCCTTAGACCAGAACAATCAAACATATGCCTGGAGACCAAAATAAGCTAACTCATTACCCAAGACAGAAATAAGATAAATAAGGAAGTAAACAAGAAATAAAAGAGAACATGGGCAGTAACTCTGTCTAGTGCATAGCAGCACTACTGATGAGGCCTGATGCTGGCCGAAACAGAGACAGAGAGAGAGAGAAAGAGAG
This sequence comes from Hippopus hippopus, assembly GCA_946811185.2. Lineage (NCBI taxonomy): Eukaryota > Metazoa > Mollusca > Bivalvia > Cardiida > Cardiidae > Hippopus > Hippopus hippopus. Next base: position 17,187,283 of record OX328110.1, on the reverse strand, counting down.
AGAGAGAGAGAGGGAGAAGTGTGTATGGGGGGGGGGTGTCCTATATGTGATTAAGAACTGCTTCTGCAATATTTTCATGGGAAGAAAAACAGGAGAGAGAGAGAGGCAGACACAGACAGACAGACAGAGAGTGAGAAAGACAGAAAGGCATGAAAGGCATAGAAAGTAATTGATTCTGGGAAGGGTCCTGTACATAATTCTGGCTCCTTCTGCCACAATGTTTTCATAAGGGGGGGGGGGCAGATAAACACAGGTTTGGGGATATTAGAGACAGCTGGACAAACAAAAGAATAGGAAAAAATATGCAAAGAGGATTAAAGGTATTAAATGGTACTTACAGCCCCTCAAGTCCAACAGGCCGTCTGGCTCCTTTTGCCGCAATGAATTTACACAGCCAATACAAATGCCCCAGTCAAATCAATGTTTCCTACCATTTTCAACAACACTTTCCTTCAGGTTCATATGGTCTGTATTAACACAAAGCTTGAAATTACAGAGGTGCCCTTCATGAAACTTGGTCAACATTCAGAAATTTCCTATTCACCATAACTGTCATTATGTGGGCTGTTTGGTTTGAAACCCAGCCCGAGAGGGATAACTTGGTTCCTTGAATCTGAATTGCACCTATCCGGTCTTACTTACACTACAAATCCAGAACAAGTATTTTCCATTTGCATGCAATTCAGATGCATTTTCAAGTTTTTTCTGTCATCTCATTAAAAATAAATCAATTTCAAATTCTAAAATAAAAGAATTTAAATTAAAATTTAACAATTCAAAATGAAAATTAAATCACTTATCTGAAAAGGTATTCAACTGTTTAGTATTTGAAAACTTGAAGACAAAGCGGCCATAGATTTCTTCCTGTGCAAAAGACTTTTTGACAACGTTCTCGGCATACCGGTCCGAAAACTTTGAAATTTCGCTGCTTTAAATTCTAAATTTAATTAAAAATTTAAATTCTACATACCTCAGCCCAACTTTTGATAGAATCCTGTTTCAAGGCCTCTCAGTTACTTGAGTACCAAATTTCAGCTGGTTATGCCTGAAAATAAAGTCACTAGACAGTTTCTCGTACTTTCACTTCTCACTCATATAGGTGTCACACCACTGGTTTTTGGCCATATTGAAAATAGAGTGAAATTGGCCATCTTTGAAGCTTCGCAGATCGCTTAATGGCAAACCTTTTGCTTTTCCGTCTCTTGCTGTCTAAAGTATGTCCTTAGTCCTTCAAAAAAATGCATTAAAAACAACAGTCAACCGATTGCGTTTTCCGCTAAATCCCAACAATTACGGGCACCCTAGAATTTTCCCTCTCAAAAACACCGGTTCACCCCCATGACCCCAATTTTTTGTTCCTCCAGTGACACAAAATAATCCACTCAATATACAATAAAAACACATCTAAGTGGTCCCCCACTGCCTAAATTTGAAGCAAATCTAAATTATATACCACTAAGCCCTCTTAGCTCCATAGAACAGTGCAACAAAAGCGCTACTGCAAATTTTCACATGGGACTACTTTTGACTACTACGAACCGGAAGCAGTCTTGCAGTGGTGCGACACCTTGTGTAGTCCTCGGAAGTAGATGTTGCGCTTGTGCGCATGCGTAATCGGAGAGTACTCAAGGGGAGGCTACCTAGTTTCCGGAAAGGCCTATATCTGGTATTGGTTAAAACCAGGTATCTTGTCAAAACTTAGGGTGTGTTGATCTTCATCTCTGACTAAAATGTTTGTAGAGTAGTTTATATCTGCATAAATTGTAATAATTATGGTCATTGTGACCGATGCATGGTGGAAATTTAGTGCCACTAGCACTTATATCATATTGATAAATAGACCTTTTACAAAAAAACAGTAAATGTTAGTGGTAAAAGCTCAAGCAAGGCCAGTGTGAATTTGTGCATTAATTATATGAAGCTTTGTCTTGTTTCAGTTACTCATTATTGAACCATCTGGTAATTGTCTTCTTCAACAAAGAAAAATCAACCCTCAGTTCTGCATGCAGTGGCATTGCAACTGTTTTTACAGAAAACTCAGTAATTTAAGGCTATTGTGCCTTTGAAATAAAGCCACCACAAGCTGAAACAAATACAAAGTTATTGGTCAATAGAGAACACTCCAATATGAATGACAAAAATGCTTGTCTAGGGTGGATTCTAGATTTATTGATATTTGATAGAATTCTACATAAAATGGTCACAGATCAACAAAGAAATTATATAATATCTGATGTAGCAGGTTTAACTATAGGTCATCTGCCACTAAGACTTAGACCACTGGCAAGTTGTTTTTATGATTTATTGCAGACTGTAGCAGATATAATTATATGTCTAAACAACTAGAGTCTTGAAAACATTGTGATAAGAGGAGAAAATGCTTGTAACCAGCATTTTCTCCTTTTAATTCCCTCAAGGTATAGCGAACTTTTTAGAAACAGTAATTTAAGCCATTAATTATAATTTGTCCTCTGCAAATGCTTTCATTTTGGAGCAGTGTAAAACATTGTTGTGTGCTTAAAGAGCTAAATAAAACGACGTCTTCTATGCCAAAAGGCAGTGTAATGAATATTCAGGTTACTGATTATTTATTCTAAGAACTGTATCTGGGACTTCATCAGACAGTCAAAGATTTTTACATCTTACCATGGAGCTTATTGTATAAAGCAGCAAACAATTAGCTGTAACTGCATTATATAACTGAAAACCCTTCTCTTTTGAAGCAAATAACTTGCCAAAATATGTTGCAACCCCCCCCCCCCCCCCCCCCAATCAGACAGATATTCTTTGTATGGCACACTTTACTCAATATACAGGGGGTGCAAAAGTAGGTATATTAGTGACATATTATACACTGTATACCTACTTTTGCACCCCCTGTATTCTGTATCAATAGGTAAAACTGTTGTTCTAACTAGCATATCTGCAACAACTAACTTGCTGTGCCTTCTTTAATTGGTTTATTGATATTCCTTACAAAAGAATAAACAGCCATCCTCAGATATAATTTAAAACAGATTTTAAAATACATGTACCTGTTTGGTTCGAAAAAAATTTGACAATTGATGAAAGTGCTCATTATGATCAAGTTGTGCAACATTAATTTCCATGCAATACAAACCTGTTTATTTCATATTGATGAAGAAAGATGATATGTCATGTACTAACAAAATATTTGGGAACAAACTGTGTTGTACTAATGATGTCAGACTATTGGCTGGAGTTTTTCTAGAGAGCATGTTTGTTTTTTATGAGCTTTCAGTGAAAACAATGAAGCAAAATGGTGAAAATGCTCATCATGAGGAATTCTCACTTATAGTCAAAACTTTTTTTTTTCAAATTTCGCCTAAAAAGAATATCATATAATGGGAAGACAGAAATTAATATAGTTACCGACACAACCATGGGTTACTGATTCATGAATGTGTCAGTATACCGGTTTGACTAGTTTATACCGTTTTAAAATTCCACTTGAGTGCAACAATCGATATCATTAAACAGTGAACTGATGCAGTTTACCACTCTTTATCTCTGACTTATGCCTTGAAATTGTCCCCCCCCCCCCCCTTTTTCAAATACCATTCAAAAAGGATGCCGTTTTCTACTTTCAACCATTTTAATGAAGCCAATTAACCTTACAGTCTATTTCGTGGCCTTTTCAATTACAATTAGGGCACACAAAAAAAAAAACTCACTTGCAACTGGATTGGCTGGGTAGTGCTTACCTTCGATCCGAAAGGGAGCTCCGATGTTATTTTTTTTACCCAAAGCTATCCGCTATTGACCTAATTAGCATCTTCAGAAAAAGAAGGTATTCTTTATCGTTAGACAATTTTTCAGCTAAAAATGTGGACTGCTTTTGAAAGATCACATATTTTGCTGTCGAATGGTATCATTTATTATCCCATATATGATGGATTAAAAACGTATGCAGCGATAATTTCGTTAGCCACCCGTTACTGCCTAAACGACTGTATCTTTATGTCCATACATCTGTACATACACATTTTCCCTCTATTTTCTTCCATTCTTCCTTTCGATTTTGAAAAGTTCGATTACACATATTTACGTAATATTAAGCAAAACACCGACAGGACACTTAGTATTGCGACAATAAATACACTTCAAAATAAGACGTAGATTGACCCTTCTTTAACCTAAACCCTTTACCAGACGACAAAATTTTAGCCTTGTCCAAATTCAAAGCATTTGCAGATGAAAAATTAAGTGTGGCTTAAATGGTGCAATTTTTCTTTGATAGGGTAGAAAACATTGTAGGAAAAGGAGAAAATGCTGGTTACTAGCATTTTCTCCTTTTCCCACAATGTTTTCAAAAGGCTTCTTTCCCAGGGTCGTTAAAAGTTGGCATTGTGCGGTAAAGCGCCTTTCCAAATTTTAGTTGCCTCTGCGGTCTGTGTAGATTGAGATCAGACTACAAAAAGTGTAGTCTGATCTGTGATCTATTCTGTCTGCTTTGCTGAGAAATTCTGAGTAGAAAAAAAACTGAAGTTGCAATTATTTAGGTCCGATTTCTCGAATAAAAATATCTGTTGGTTTATTCAGCTTTAACTTTCTTCCTTATAGAGAATGAATTAATCTATTTTTGAGGTCTAGACACACAAAACCACAGCAAACGCATAGACATTCTGGTTAGTGTAGAACAAATGAGTGAACCGTGTAGATTCAAGATCAGACTGCACTTTTTCAGCAGTATAATCTTGACCTATCCTGTCCCCAAAGGTAATAATAGATCTATCGGCCATGCATATGAAAGGGTAAAAACCGGATTAAACCGATCTGGGTTATTTCTTGTCCTTATAAAAAGATATTACAACGACGAAGTAGAATTCGGTTACAGTTGAACATAACATTTGTTGAACATTTCAATTTTGGGGGGCTTTAAGAACCAAAATCATTTATAAAGTCATTTAAACATGCATATTTTCTCGATGTTAACCTTTTCACAGCTGCTTTTTCCATATACATATTTGGTTAAAGTACCGTGGTGCATAATACCAAACAAGTTAAAAGCACATGGACAAAGATATGAGCCATGCTCTGGCAAAAGGGTTTGATGCATCTCCGTGATACATTGTACCAATTAAGTTATTGCATAATTGTGTGTCAGACTCGTAACCAGGCTCGAGCCTCACTGGAAGCACTGGGCTTCATGGGAGTGTCCTTCGGCAAAACACTTCAGAGTCCTAGCCTAATGCAGGTGAAACCCGTGACATGGGATGAATACGTGAGCTGTTGGCATCATATGACTGAAATATTGTTGGAAGTGGCATAAACACCATTCTAACAATCAGTCGATCTCATCATTTAATAGACTTTCAACTTAAACCTCTGCCGAAAAGCAATTGGTTTTTCTTTTGGAAAAACGCAAGAAATGAATGGATATGTAGATCTATGCATCGTGACATAACTAAACTAGATCTACTGTTTAAAAACCATTTCAAAGAGCCAAGAAAGCAAAACAGGACATGGGTAATTGTAAGCGATTTTCCAACATGGCATAAAGTTGGAATGGACATGTAGATCTACTTTGCGATAAGGATGTAAATCTATGAATTCACCAGTAAATATACTTAAATTAATAATGACCTTAAATTAACCTATCGATAGCAACATGTTTTCATTTGGATATACAAGTGATCATTTAGTTCTAGACTGTATTTTGTAAATAATTAATGAATAGCTAGTGTTTATCAGGAGCACATTTTAATGACGCTCGATGAATGAAACCGACATTTTCAACCGGGAAAAGATATCTAGATCTATATGTCCGATCTCAATGCTGTTTGTCTACAATACATTTATATAGATCTAATTTCACAAGACAACAGGCAGCGATTTAAAATCAGGCTGCAAATGTTTTGTATGGTCTGTTCTTGACCCACAATTCAACAAAGGTAAGTAACCTGGCATCAAGTTTAATCTCTGAATGAACATACTAGATGACAAATCGAGCAAGGAAAACCCCCGTTTTCAGATTTGTGTAGGTTTTCGTGACAATAAATGGAGAAGTTCCGAGAATCATGATAAATTATGTTATTACACGAATGGTTATTGATAGCCTGAAAACTATTGCAAGAAAATATGTACTGAAAAGAAACCGATCTGAAAATATAATTAAAAAGCATGAAAACATTCTTACTTTTTTTTGTAGCAGACGCTAACTTTTCACCGGAAGCTGTAAAAGGGGGGTTTGGTTTCCTTTTTTAAGGAAGTCAATCACAACAAATTCGACAGTGTTTCAGTTCGTCTGCTGTTTAGTGTTTACTGTAGTTTTCAATTGTAGTTCTATTATGTCAGGGGTCCTATGCATTATCGCGGCCAAGGCATTATTCATACTTTCCTGGAGCCAGACCTAAGAACAACTACCTTTCCAAGCCATTGGCTGCGTTCCCACAAAAATCAGAGTCGAAACTATGCTAAGTGGTGATTGAACACAGAATCCCGTGGAAATGAAACTTGTCAATCCCTTGATGAAGATAATACCGAGCTGGATTTTTTTTTTTTCGAATTAAATTATCATTTTGAATAGATCTACTATCGATCTGTTTTATCAACAAATGTCACTTCTTTGTTGGATCAGAGGGTGTGTTTCTAAATTAGATAAATAAACGTATTTAAGCTAATGTTAGATTGTTTAGTTAGACTATCTTACAAAGTAGAGGAAAGGTCCAAGATCGGACTGCATGTTTTGCAAAGTCTTATCTACATCTGTGTCCCACACTAACATATAGTGGAGCCTAGCAGTTAACAATGGTGGTTTAATGACTTACAAAACTTGAAGAAATCTCAAGTCAGTCGGTTCATCAATCCTGGAAAGATAGATAAGACAGACAGAGCGATGAGAGTGCTTTTCTGTAGTGTACTTACATGTAAGAGGAGAACAATGCAGTTACAGGGCGTTTCCATCGCCAGCAAATTGGAACTGCGTTTTAGATATAACAGACGGATTAACCATTTTGGAAAAAATTAATCCATTTTCAGTTATAATGTGGATTTGGAGGGCAGAAAAACGCCGTAAGATACCGGTACTGCATCACAGAGTACGAATCGAACCAAAGAGAAAGGATTGGTAGAAAAAAAAAAAAGTTATCTAAGGGAAGTAACTCAGTTAAGCAATATCGGGAAAATATACTGCAGTGACCTCCCTTGCTGTTTTCTTCACTCTCGACAAAGTACCGAAAATCGCTGACTTTCTTTCTTCCATTCAGAACTTACATTTATAAAGTGATATCGTGTGAAAGTAATGACTATATTGCACATCAAAGAACAAACTATAGAGAAAGGCTGGAAGGCTAAGTGTTTTGTTTGAATGAGGGTTTACAACTATACTTGACCTGTATTTCAGTCGTATCACTGCATCAGATTTCCTGATTTAACCCTTTTGGCACCATAGGCGGAAACAGTGATTTTTGCGGACGGTATTGATCAAGATCAGACTGCACAGAACGTGCAGTCTGATCTTTGATCAAGATCAGATTGCACAGAACGTGCAGATTCTTTGATCCATACCGTCCGCTTGTGTAGTCAAACCTATACAACCAAAATCTTTGTAAGTTTCAATAGATTGTATATAGAGCCGTCGAAAGGGGTCGAGTTTATTTATTTGGCGCTAAAAGAGTTAAAGACATCGAGAAAAAAGGGCTGTGAATATCAGTCTTGGAAAAAGAGAAATTCTGAATACCACTCTTTTTTTTTCTTTTTCGACAATGTTTTCTACCCTTTCAAGTCATATTTCATTCATTATCCGGTACCCTAGACAAGAGGTAACCAAAGCTCCCGCAGGGTAATCTGAATTCATGTTACATAATGAAGAAATATATTCAACGCAGGAAATGTTGCTTCACAAAAACTCTACCAATCAGTCCACTTTGAATGATCCCTAGAAGGTACAAGGCTTTTGAAAACTATGAGGGTAAATAGGCAAACATTCTTGTAACCAGCATTTTCTCCTTTCACCACAGTGTTTCTATTTGGTCGTCTACTCAGAAGCTCTCAATTTGGAGCAAAGAAAACCTCATTTGGTAATGAGTTAAATCTTTACCACACAGTACCAAGTTTTAACAGCCCTAAGGAAGAAGCCTTTTGAAAACATTGTGGTAAAAGGGGAAAATGCTGGTAACCAGCATTTTCCCCTTTTACCACAATGTTTTCTACCCTATTAAAGATAAATTCCATCATTTGAGCCACTTTAAATTGTCATCTGCAAATGCTTTCAGTTTAGACAAGTTCCCATTTTTTGTCATGTGGTGAAGAGTTAAGAATTATTTCAGTCATATTATAGCAAGAGCATTCTTAGTCATGTTGACTGTTTCTTAGGGTTCACCTATACTAGGCTTGGGCCCAGCAGTGTCTTGCTGAAGGACATTCCCATGAAATCAGAGTACCACTGGAATACCAAACACCTCTACCACTAAACCCTTTATCGCACAATGCTGACTTTTAATGACCATGAAAAAGAAGCCTTTTGAAAACACTGTGGGAAAAGGAGAAAATGCTGGTAACCAGCATTTTCTCCTCTTCCCACAATGTTTTCTAATCTATCAAAAAAAGATTGCACCATTTGAGCCATTTGAAATTGTCGTCTGCAAATGCTTTCAATTTGGACAAGGCTAAAATTTTGTTGTCTGGTACAGGATTTACCACACAACACCCATCCAGTATAGAGAACTATCTTTCTTGAATTGTATGAAAAACATTATGAGAAGAGAACCAATTGTTTGTAACAACAGCATTAGTTAGCCCTTTACCAGACAACAAAATTTGAGCCTTGTCCAAATTGAAAGCATTTACAAATTAAATGTATCTCAAACATTGAAATTTGTGTGTAAAAAGGTAGAAAACATTTTGGAAAAAGGAGAAAGTGCTGGTTACCAGTATTTTCTTCTTTTCCCAAAATGTTTTCATAAGCCTTCTTCCACATGGTCTTTAAAACTTGAGATTATGTGGTAAAGGGTTAAATCAGTACCAGATGACATAAGTTTTGGACTTGCCTGAATTGAAAGCATTTGCAGACAAATGTGGCTTATACATGTATTATGAAAATTATCTTTGACCGGGTAGAAAACAATGTGGAAAATGGAAAAATTGCTGGTTACCTGAAATATGTACCGTTTTCCCATATTTTTTTTTCCTCCGCTTTCTTCCTAGAGGGTTGTTAAAATATGGGACTGTTTGGTTAACTCTTTACTAAACGACAAATTTTAGACTAGTCCAAATTCAAAGCATTTTCATATGAAAAAAAAAGTCACTCAAAAACTTAAATTTGATTTTGGAACGGTATAAAACATTCTGGGAGAAGGAGAAAATGCCAAAGACAAAATTTTAGACTAGTCCAAATTGAAAGCATTTGCAGATGACAAAATAAATGTCACTCAAAAACTTGCAGTTTGAAAGGGTAGAAAACATTGTTGGAAAAGGAGTAAATGCTGGTTACCAGCATTTTCTTCTTTTCCCACAATTTTTTACAAAGGCTTTCACTCTTAGGATCGTTAAAAGTCGGGATTGTGTGGTAAAGGGTTAAGGATTAAATGGCTAAAACTGAAACAGCAGTTTTCTCTTAACAATACATACTTAGTAAATTATCTCACACGTAAGTATGAACACCATTTTTAATATAATTTCACCTGTCAATGCTTTCCAGAACTTTGCACGACATTCTCTCTGCACCACTAGCTACTTTTTCCACATGAACATTGTCAAAAAGTTTTTTAGCAATGAGAGAAAAATAATTCCTGTTGCAACAAGTATCATCAATCCTTTGAAAGAATATGGCTAAGCCAGTGACCTCTAGGTTTCAAGCCATGTTAGCTACCAGACTCAGCAGCTTATACTTTACTAGTGACCCATTTAACCTTTTACCACACAATCCAAATTTTTAATCCCCATGAGGAAGAAGCTTGTGTAAAGCAAGGAGAAAATGCTGATAACCAGCATTTTCTCCTTTTCCCAATATGTTTTTGACCCATTTACAACAGAACCCCATCATTTCATCAACATCTAAGACGCTGTCTGCAAATGCTTTGGATTTGGACAGTCTAAAACTTTTCGGGGTGGTAAAGAGTTAATCAGCAAATACAAAAGGAACTATTTCCCTTTTCATGTAATTTATTATGTATTTATTTCATAGCATGTTTACATGGAACAAGTATATATCATATCAAACATTATCCTCTTTAACAAAGCACTTAAGTTTGCATATAACAATTCTTTGAAACTGTGTATCTTTACATTATACATGTATGACATGAAAATGACAGTATTTCTCTGTGTGGTAGAAAACTTGTGGTATATTTCAATATTTCATTAATCCTAACCACACAACAAGAATGTAGACTTGTCTGAATTGAAAGCATTTGCAGATGACAAAGGTGGCTCAAATGATGAAAGCAGTCCTCGATAGAGTAGAAAATATGGTGGGAAAAAGAGAAAATGCTGGTTACCAGCATTTTCTCCTTTTCCCACCATGTTTTCAAAAGCCTTCTTACTCAGGGTCGTTAAAAGTCGGGATTGTGTGGTACAGGGTTAAATGAACTCGACATCTGACAAAAAAAGTTTAGAACTTCTGCAAAATGAAGGCATTGGCAGAAAATAAATTAAACCTGGCTCTGATGGTTGCATTCATATCTGATGAGGTAGAAAAAATTTTCTCACAAAGTTTTCAAAAGCCTTCTTCATTGGGGTTGGAACAATTCCTGGGCTTATCCAGAAAAGAGTTTCTTTACAACACAACAAAACTTTCAATTTGTCCAAATCTAAAGCATTTGCAGATAACAAATTAAATACCACTAAAGACAAGGAATCTGTCTAAGAAAAGGGATCAAAATATTGTGAGACAATAAACTCCTGGTACTCCATGAGGAAACTGGCTTTTTGAAATATTGTAGGGGAAAGGGAGACAATGCTGAAAACCAGCATTGCCCCCTTTCTGTACAATATTTTAACCATTTTGGAAAGAAGATCCATTTGAGTCACATTTGTCATCTGTGAAATGCTTTCACATCAGGTAAGTCTAAAATTTGTAGCCTGGTAAAGAGCTGTTCTCTAAGCCACTGAGGATCCCCTACTCTGAACTGACTAGTGTAATAATGCCTTTTTATTGAATGTTTTAACTTTTTACCAATCGACAAACTTTTGGGCTTGTCAAAATCCAAAGCATGGTCAGACAAAAAACATTAAATGTGGCTAAAATACCAGTTGTCTTTGAAAGGATAGAAAACACTGTGGTAAAACGAGAAAATGCTCGTAACCTGCATTTTCTCCTGCTGCCACAATGTCTTCAAAAGCCTTCTCTGTAAAGGTCGTTTAAACTGGGGATTGTGTGGTAAAGGGTTAACCATCAAGTTGTATTATTTTCTAATAAGTAGAATAAACATTTGAATAATCATTTAGTTAGTTATCACTCCCTGTCCCACTTTTTACAAAGAGTAATGCATAACATACAATACATATGGCCAACACCTTAACTCTTTTTTTTTTAGCACACGATATTATTTTTGACCCTTCCAAATTGAAAGTATTTGCAGACAAGAGAGTTGTTAAAACTATTGATTGTGAGGTTAAGGGTTAAAACATGATCTCTTTCAGACAGTCTTTCACCCTACTGCATAATGCTTCAGCAAACATTGTTGGAAAAGTAGAAATTCACTGGAACAGATAATTTGTCCTTTATGCAACAATGTTTTCATCTATTATCTGATATCTTTTAGCACAGAATCCAAACTTTTAACGAATATTGAAAACATTGTGAAAAAACGGGAAAATGCTGGTAAGCAGCATTTTCTCCTTTGTCCACAATTTATTTTCCATTCTTTCAGACACAAATTCCATCATTGAGCCTCTTTGATCTCTTGTCTGCAAATGCTTTGAATTTGGACCAGTCTAAAATTTTGTCATTCTGTGAAGTGTTGAATAAATGAAAGAAGTTTTAGACTCATCCATTTTCTGCAAACAACATATTAGTTTTGTCTTATTATGATTGGTGTGTTCTTAAGAGGGGGGAAAAAAAAAAAAAAATGTGTGAAAAGCAGAAAATCCTGGTTTTCATAATTTTCTTACTTTCCTACAATGTTTTCAAAAGCCTCTTTCCTACAGGTTACAACCCCCCCCCCCCCCCGAATTGTTTGGAAAATAGTAACCCACTGTCAGAGATGAATATGAATGAAAGATTTAAAATGATTTTTAACAGAGAAAAACAATCCATTCATAATCAAGTGTAAACAAAAGCTGGAAAAGTAGCGATTAAACCTTACTTATTGTGGACATATCATACATCTACCACAAATAGCGTCACAAACATTGAGCTGAACTAAGAAAGTGATCAGAATCTGCCAATTTTTTAAACAAGACTTTTGCTATCTCTATTACCTGGGAAATTACAAATACAGTCATTAAATAGCCACCAGAATATATTACACTATGTGAAATCCATCATCTTCAGACCTAAGTTTACAGTGTTCTCTTTTTGGTTAACGTTTGTGTTTTACACAACTCAACCCTTTACCACACAATCCCGACCTTTAACGACCCTAACATAAAAAGGCTTTGGAAAACATTGTGGAAAAAGGAGAAAATGCTGGTAACCAGCATTTTCTCCTTTTTCCACAATGTTTTCTTTCCTTTCAGAGACAAACCCTATAATTTGAACCACGTTTAAATTGTGGCCTGTAAATGTTTTTAATTTGAACATGTTTAAAATATCGGCATGTAGTATAGGATTAAACAGTTTTTATCAGTCTTTCACTGATCATACTAGTTCACTTATTTCTTGTGTTTTTATGAGTACTAAGTTTGAGGCTACTTTACCAAACAACAACCAAACTAAATTCAGCCATATGGAGTAGACAAATTTAATTGAGCTCATAAACCGACATCTGTCTTTGAAATAGTAGAAAACAATGTGAGAAAAGATTATGCTGCTTACTAGCACTTTTGTCCTTGCGAACAATGTTTTCAAAAGCCTTCTTTGTTGTAGTTCAAACACAGGATTGTTCGGTAAAGAGTTTACCACAGTAACATATTGGGTATCTGAATACATGAGGAACAAAGATACCTGTATCTATTCGATATATCAGTCTGCTTATCAAAAAGGAACTTCAAAACGTCAAAGTGCATGGACATGAACATACCTATCACGTCAGTCTTCATTCACGTGCGATTGTGTTAGACGTTTTATCTCAGTGAACAGTCCAGGTGCAGTTCTGGTTGCTTATGCAAGCATGTATATCTCAATCCCAACCTCATGCAAGCAATTTCATTCTTGTCACAATAATCAAAATGCCAAGCAGAAGGGAAAAGTATAAATGCATTTTTTCAAAGCCAAATGCAGGACGTTGTTAAGCTTCAAACTCAAAAAATTACCACTTCCATTTCTTTCCCTTTAACCCTTCACCACACAACAAAATTTTAAACCCCATGGCATTTGGCTAAATTTATGGAAGTAGTCAATGATAGGGTAGAAAAAATTGTGGAAAAAAAAAAAAAGGAAAAAATGCTGGTTTCCAGCATTTTCTCCTTTTCCCACAATCTTTTCAAAAGTCTCCTTTCTGAAGGTTGTTAAAAGTCGGTATTGTGTGGTACAGGGTTAAATAACAAATCAAGACTCTGCAGAATAAATGCATCTTTTCAGCCACACCATAAAAAGCTTCTCAAAAGGTTATGATCAGTCCCTATAACAGGTCAGAGGTCAAGGATTTGTCTTGTTGATTTCTGTCTCTAGCGCAGTTTTCTGTTCATCACTAAGTACAGCCATAGTGGCCTGTAAAACCTCTTGATTTGCCTGTAAAATATAGAAAAATAAAATATAACATTTAAACCCCCTACACTACTATATAAATGGGCCGAGCCCCAGTAGCTCAGTCGGTAGCATGCAGTACATGAGAACAGTGGGTCGTGGGTTCGATCCTTGGCTTGGCCAATTTCTTTCCGAGGATTGATGATAGTCATTGCAACAGGATTCATTCCTCTCACACTTCTGACCATTGCCTCCACCATGGTTATGTGGGAAAGCAGCCAGTGGCTTGGAAAGAAAATTGTGCAAAGTACTGGTAAAAGAGACTCCAGGACAGCATGGGTAGGTGCACTGGCCGCCGCGATATAACTGAAATAATGTTGAAAACCGTGTTAAACACCACAATTAATCAATCAATCAACTATATAAATGCAACTAACATTTAACCCTTTATCACACAATCCCGAGATTTAACAACCCTGGTAAAGAAAGCTTTTGAAAACATTGTGGCAAACAGAGAAAATGCTGGTAACCAGCATTTTCTCCTTTTCCCACAATGTTTTCTACCCCATCAGACAGAAATCATCATTTGACCTACATTTACTTTGTCGTCCGAAAATGCCCCGAATTTCATTGAGTCCAAAATTTTGTCATGCGGTAAAGTGTTAGGAAAATTGCATCTCAGAACTGGTAAAATCTCAATTTATCAGACATCTCTGTATTCAAAACTAGACAGCATGTTCTATATAGTCTACTTCATAAAGCCAGACATCCAAATATTGCATCCTGCTTATCTGCAATTTGTAGTGAATACTTGTATAAATTTTAATACAAAACAGTGTAGAAGTAAACAGGATTTTCTCCTCTTCTCACAGTATTTTCAAAAGTTTACTAACTCAAGGTCCTGCAAAAAAGAGGACACTGTTTACTTACGATAATTTGTTTCACAATGACCATCACACGCTTTTTCACCTCCTCCTCTTTGTTTAAAACTTCATGATGTAGAGCTTCCGCAACAATTTTCACAAGTATAGGTAGATTCTGATGATTTTCCCCCAAAATTACTGGATTATTACTGAAAATAATAATATTTGTGTGAGCCATGCTCCGGGTAAAGGGGCTTTAATGCATCTTCACGATCTATCATAATTTAGCAAGTCAACAAATAATAATGGATCCATAGAATCCAATGTCTGAATCATGATGTAGACTGATTCTTTGACATGCTAGAAATTTACTATAGCAAAAATTTTTGACTCCGGTCATCCTACAATACTTTTTGGTAGATGAATTAAACCTCCTTTTGACAGAGCATGGGTTATAAATTCAATGACCAACTGATTTTCAAATTGTCCGAATATCTTGTATCACATTTCACTACACTTTTTTCACGAATTTATCTAATATCAAAGAAGTTAAGCGCCTTAATTTTTAAGTTTTACACCTTTATTCATGTCAATAATCATAATTAACCATGTTTTCTAAAGTTTCAGTCGAAAATCAGTTTCAGAAATAGGGTGGGGGTCACATAATATGTCCTGTCAGGAGGTGGTCTTTAATTGTCAAACATGTAAGAATATTTAATACTGCTGCTTTTCTAATTTCCAGAGGAATGTTCATTCCAGCCAATCATTTCATATGAACTGATGTGTTAAAAAATACCTAATTTTGAAATGATCCAGGTTCAGTATTTACCAACTATTCTTGAGAACATTTTTGGTCCAATTAAGCATTTTGAAAGTAATATAACTTGTGATTGGCTAAACCATTTGGTTTAGCCAATCAGAAGTTATCTTACTTTCAAATTTAGAAAATTCTTAAGAATAAGACCTAGATTGTTCTTAAGAAAAATTGGTGAATATGAATACAGATTTCACAAATTGTGTTACCTTTCTACAAGATCACAGAGATAATTATATATATGTACAGCCTCATCCTCATCCTCTACTACCGGTAACCATGAGAACCAAGCTGGTAAAATCTCATTGAGATTGATCTTATCTCCGTGGTATTTACAGATCTTTGTAACCGCTGCAATGGCGTTCTCTGTTGGATTTACGTTCTCAACACTTCTGGAATCTGGATCTTGTATCGTAGAAATTAACTGTGGCATAACTTCTGTTAAAGGGCGAAAAAGAAGGGAAAAAATAAATCATCAAACACCTAAAATGCATGCCTGCTCTTTGGACTGTAAGCCTAACCTCTAGACTTCATCCAGTAGAATGTGATTTGCCTGTATATACCACCCATATCGTGTCTTAAAACCATGGGAGAGAAGGCGTTTAAAGACAAGGGAAAAGAAAAAAATGATTTTTAAAGACAAGTACCATCATACAAGCTACATTAACACTTTACCAAACAACAAAATTGTAGACAAGCCCAAACTGAAAGCATTTGAAGACCACAAAATATATATGGCTCAAAAATTGAAAATTGTTTCGGGAAGGGTAGAAAACATTGTGGGTAAAGGAGAAAATGCTGGTTACCAGCATTTTCTCCTTTTCCCACTATGTTTTCAAAAGCCTTCTCTTTCAGGGTCATAAAAAGTCGGGATCGTGCGGTATAGAGTTAAATGGCAGCAACTTTTCATTAATCCATGCCACCTTATTTATCAAGATTTACTAGAGTGTGTTGCTTTTGTGTAAAACAGTCGCATAGGCAGTTGCATTGCGTATCAGCAGGTCCGAGTTTGAATCCTGTGATGAACCTGTCAACTATTGGAGTGAAGGACCCTGCACTGGAACTGCAGAATACTAACCTGCCCAAGGACACATCTATTACCTAAATCATCACACAGAGGAGAATATATCCCTTTTATTTCATGCTTTCTGGTAGTTTATCGAGAAATAATGGTGGAATATTTTTCGATATTTCATGGTTACAAACAGTGAAAAATACCAATTTTATTTTCTAACTCTTCAATTGAAGGCGGAAATAGTAGTTATTGCGCACTAGTTACCTAGGTAAAATGCGTGTATCACTCAGCCAGATGGGAATATAACGTAATTTACCCAACATTTCTCATGCTTTACCTAATATTGTGATGCATTGTTATGCGGAGGGGGTACGCCACAGGGAATTACCAAAAGGAAAAGTACTGGATTTTGATGTAAGTCCCCCCAAAAAAGGGTTATGAAGCATAAATAGAATATTTGTTTTTTTTTCCGTGAAAGATCGAAATCTATTTCATCTCGTGAACATCATCGGTAATATTTTCACTCATGACTGCGCCACTTGACTTGACTTGAATTGAATTTCGAATTTTCACCGAAATAAACAAATATCCTCTATTTCCTTTATTACTAAAAAACCAATTTGCAACAGAAGACTACTTTCCCTGTAAATGATCTCAACATTGTGGCAAGAGGAACAAGAACACTGTATGCTGGTGCCAATGCTCGGCTGAAGTTGCTTGTAGTGAAAAATTTGAAGTCAAGAAAAGAAGCACAACCGTGTAAAAAAATATTCTGATGGTTAACTGCCCCTATTGTGGAGGTTCCCTTTTCACAGTTAACAACTAGTCCAAGTTTGAAGTAAATTTCTTTAGTAATGACAGAGATAAATCATAGTAAAATGTCAAAGTTTTTGAAAATGTCAAAGTTTCTGTGTGATGCAGACAACCCTAGGGCTATGGCAGCAGTACTTCAACATTTTCTTTGAAAACAGCTAACCTAAAAATTCACATATTAAAATCAATATATCAATTGACAATTTGCTTTCAAAAAAGTCTTAGGCAAGATGGATAAAGTCATCTGTAGGCTGCACTGTTCTTTGAGACTAGAGTTAAACAAGAAATTATCACGGCAAGAAGACTGCACAGTCAGATGGCGTTAACCCTTTGCCAAACAATCCCAAGCTATAACGACCTCGACGAAGACAGCTTTTGAAAACAGCATGGGAAAAGGAGAAAATGCTGGTTACAGCATTTTATCCTTTTCCCACACTATTTTCTACACTTTCCAAGACAAATCCCATAGTTTGAGCCATATTTCATTGATGCTATCAACTTGTACAGGTCTAAAATTTGACACTTTGTAAAGAGTTAAAGGGCCAATAACGACAGGCAATCAAGATCATTTCAGACACACGACTACTGTACTTACGAGGGAACACCGTAACATAAGCATCGCCACAAAACATAGCCATGACACCTATACCGTACACTGATGCCTGCCTGACTTCCGGTTGTTTATCACAGATGCAACCAATCAAATTTTCCAAAAATAACTCCTGATATTTCACTGAACCCTGCAATAGGCATTGGGGGGAAAAAAAGAAGAAAATATTAGAAGGAAGAAACTGACAATATTTTGTTTTCTGTCCAGCCTTTTAACTCTTTACCAAACAATCCTGAGTTTTAACCACCTTGAGGGAAAGGGCTTTTGAAAACATTGTGAGAAAAGGAGAAAATGCTGGTAACCAGCATTTTCTCCTTTTCGCAAATTGTTTTCTACCCTATAAGAGTACTAGACTTTATTTGTATCAGTTTCAAATACATTAATGTTGTTTGCAGATGCTTTCAGTTTTGAAGGATCTAAAATTTCTTCCTTTGAGAAAGGGTTAAGCTTCCTTATTTGCAAAGTGCACTGTTTGTTGTTTAGTGCCATGTTGACAGAGTTTGACTCATGTCAAGGCAGTCAGTGCACCTATCCATGTGTTTCTTAGAATTTCTTTGATTCTTTATCAAAGAAAACAAAGTATCTGCAGAAACAAATAAGATACAGCTCAAATACTGAGACTTGTCTATGAACAGGGAAGGAAAAATGTTGATGTAACCAGTATTCCAATTTCCTACCATACTTTCAAAAGCCTTTTCTGATTGAAAAACTACAAAATTGTCTTGAAAAGGGTCACAGGGTTTCATGTAAATATTTTTTAGGGTTGTTACTTGTCATACATGGTATAAATGATATATTTTATTGGAACGTAGTGTGGCAGCAGTAGCTCTAAGTGTTTATACAAGCAGCCACATTATATTCTCATGACTTGTCCAATTTACAAGAATCCATGACCACAAATTAATTGTGAATCAAATGATGGGATTTGTCTTTGAAACGTTGTGGGAAACGGAGAAAATGCTGGTTATCAGCATTTTCTCCTTTCACACAATGTTTTTAAATGTCTTGTTCCTCAGGGTCATGAAATCCTTTGTTGAACAATTTAGCACATAGAATATCTATTTGGATTATGATTTCAAAATCTAAAGAGTAAAGAATACTTCTCAGAAAGCTGAAATATACAAGGTATGACAAGTACTGGTATATATACTTACTGGCCCTAAATGTTCTAATAAATCATCCCATATACATAAACCCCACTGTCTGTCTGGCCATGGTCTACCTGGGGACTGTAAATAGACAGTAAACAGGAATAAAGAATGAGGGGTGTATTTTTGAGTTTGAATGGTAATCTTTGTCTAGTTCTTCTCTTAAGCTTATGTTCTTGGTTCTGACAAGTAAACAAAAAGAACTGTTCAAGAGTAACAAGAGCGGCAAATTGTCGCAAGATACGCCCGTACCACTCCCAGTTGTCGAGGAGGTATAATAATCGTAAAGGGCAGGTAATGCAACAAACATGTTTACCAAGTCTCAAGCCAATTTGACTTGAGGTGACAAAGTTCCGTTCCAGACAAGCAAGAAATACTGTAAAAATGACGATCAAAGTGGAATTACTCGAAATCCGCACTAGGTAGAGTTATTGTTCTTGCGCACTGTACTCCGCAATATTGCAACAAACATGCATACCAAATTTGAAGTCACTCTGACTTGAGATGACAAAGTTATATTCCGGACAAGCAGAAAATGCTGTAAAAATGACAATCAAAGGGAAATAACTCAAAGACAGCATGAGATAGAGTTATGGTTCTTTCCCAATGCACTCCGTATTATTGCAACAAACACACATGCAAGGTTTCAAGTCAATCGGACTGGAGATGACAAAGTTATGCTCCAGACAAGCAGAAAATGCTGTAAAAATGATGATCAAAGGGAAATAACTCAGAGACAGCACATGGTTCTTTCGCACTGCACTCCGTATTATTGCAACAAACACAAATACCAAGTTTCAAGTCAATCAGACTGGAGATGACAAAGTTATGCTCCGGACAAGCAGAAAATGCTGTATAAATGACGATCAAAGGGAAATAACTCAGACAGCACAAGGTAGAGTTATGGTTCTTTCCCACTGCACTCCGTATTATTGCAACAAACACAAATACCAAGTTTCCAGTCAATCGGACTGGAGATGACAAAGTTATATTCCGGACAAGCAGAAAATGCTGTAAAAATGACGATCAAAGGGAAATAATTCAGACAGCACGAGATAGAGTTATGGTTCTTTCCCACTGCACTCCGTATTATTGCAACAAACACACATGCAAGGTTTCAAGTCAATCGGACTGGAGATGACAAAGCTATGCTCAGGACAAGCAGAAAATGCTGTAAAAAATGACTATCAAAGGGAAATAACTCAAAGACAGCACAGGGTAGAGTTATGGTTCTTTCGCAATGCACTCTGTATTATTGCAACAAACACACATGCCAAGTTTCAAGTCAATTGGACTGGAGATGACAAAATTAGCTCCGGACAAGCAGAAAATGCTGTAAAAATGATGCTCAAAGGGAAATAACTCGAAGACAGCACGAGGTAGAGTTATGGTTCTTTTGCACTGCACTCCGTATTATTGCAACAAACACACATGCCAAGTTTCAAGTCAGTCGGACTGGAGATGACAAAGTTATGCTCCGGACAAGCAGAAAATGCTGTAAAAATGATGCTCAAAGGGAAATAACTCAAAGACAGCATGGGGTAGAGTTATGGTTCTTTCGCAATGCACTCCGTATTATTGCAACAAACACACATGCCAAGTTTCAAGTCAATCGGACTGGAGATGACAAAGTTATGCTCCAGACAAGCAGAAAATGCTGTAAAAATGACGATCAAAGGGAAATAACTCAAAGACAGCACGAGGTAGAGTAATGGTTCTTTCGCACTGCACTCCGTATTACTGCAACAAACACACATGCCAAGTTGCAAGTTAGTCGGACTGGAGATGACAAAGTTATGCTCCGGACAAAAACTGGACGCCGCCCGCCCGCCTGCCCGGACAGACGCCTGCCCGCCTGCCCACCCGTACACCATGGGTGATCCCATAATACGTCCTGCCTTCGACGGGTGTATAAAAAAAAAAAGAAAGCCTTCCATCAGGTGTGTGTAATGTTCAAGTCCAACTTGTACGCATAAGTTGGCGGACATGTAGGTATTTAGTTGCACTTATCCACACACATGCAAAGAAAAAATAAAATTTTCATACGCAGTAACTGTATACAAGTCAAAGAGTCGTGCATCTTTCTATGTTTTATCCTACAAGGCAAATTTGATCACATTAAAACAATACACAAAGTCAGGCATTTTTTTTTAAAGAAAACTGTGCAATAATTGGAATGTTGCATTCTGATAAGCTGTTGCCTTGATCTTATAAAAATTGAGTACAATCATGTAATGTTCACTGTTCAAAATTCTTTATTGAGGAAAAAAAAAAAGCACTGGTCTTCACCTCGGTCTTTTTTTGTTGTAGAAAAGTAGTTGGGATAAATTGATGTTTTTATCCCCCACAACTAAATTCAGACAGTGTTCCAGCTAGTGAGGAATAGAAGGGCGCAGCGCCCTGCCCCCTCTTCTAGATGCCCTGTCCCTTTTCTGGATGCCCTGCCCTTTTTCTGGACACCCTATTGTATATGAGCGCCCCAGAGTGCCCTATGTTCAGTATTGTAACCTGTAATCTAAATTACACCACAAGTCTGTAACAGACCTCATTGATATCCGCCTCTGAATATACAGTCCAATTTATAGTGTGTCACTAATGCCCTCCAGGTAGGGAAGTGTGAACAGATCGACTGTGACCGTATATTACAAGTTCGTAATTTATTCGGCAAAGTAACAAGTGCTGAGAACAACAAAGGCACTTATCCATCATTTTTTTCTATGTTCTGTTAAACAGATTATCTTATCTTTATAATTACTGCTCTTATTCGACAATATTGGAGGCTGTCTGGGAAGATTAAATCATTTTGTTGAGCTTGTTATCAATCACAATATATAGTCATAAACAAGAGGGCCATGATGGCCCTGAAATCGCTCACCTGAGTCATTTGACCAAACATGACCATTTTCAATCTCTTTTGAGATATTATGACAAACATTCTACCACGATTTTCGTGAGTTATTGACCCGAAATGACCCACTTGCAAAACTGGTGCAAGACCAACATTCTGACCAAGTTTCATGAGTATTGCATTAAAAATGAGGCCTCTAGAAAGTAAACAAGGTTTTCGAAGATTTGACCTAGTGACCTAGTTTTTGATCCAACATTACCCATTTTAAAACTCTTTCAAGATATTATCAAGACAAACATTCTGACCAACTTTTAAAAGTTTCGGACTAAAAATGTGGCCTCTACAGCATACACAAGGTTTTTCTAAGATTTGGCCTAGTGACCTAGTTTTTGATCAGACATTACCCATTATCAAACACTTTTGAGATATCACTAAGACAAACATTCTGACCAAGTTTCATGAGTATTGGACGGAAAATGTGGCCTCTAGAGCGTACAAAATGTTTTTCAAAGATTTGACCAAAGTGACCTAGTTTTTGACGCGACATTACCCATTAACAAACTCTTTTGAGATATCACCAAAACAAACATTCTGACCAATGTCAAAGAATATCAGACTGAAAATGTGGCCTCTAGAGCGTACACAAGGTTTTTCCAATTTTTGACCCAGTGACCTAGTTTTTGACCCCACATGACCCAAATTTAAACTCATTCAAGGTCTCATCATGACAAACATTCTGACTGAGTTTCAGGAGTATCGGACTGAAAATGTGTCCTCCAGAGCGTACACAAGGTTTTTGTAAGATTTGATCTAGTGACCTAGTTTTTGACCCCACATGACCCATTATCAAACTCGCCAGAGCTATTATCAAGACAAAAATTCTTACCAAGTTTCAAGAGTTTTTGACAAAAAATGTGGTTTCTAGAGCATACACAAGGTTTTTCTAAGATTTGACCTAGTGACCTAGTTTTTGACCCGACATGACCCATTTTCAAACTCGTCTGAGATATCATCAAGACAAATATTCTGACCAACTTTCAGGAGTTTTGGATTGTAAATGTGGCCTCTAGAGTGTACACAAGGTTTTTCTAAGATTTGACCTAATGACCTAGTTTTTGACCCAACATAACCTATTTTTGAACTTATCCAAGATATCATCCAGACAAACATTCTGACCAACTTTCAAGAGTTTTGGACTGAAAATGTGGCCTCCAGAGGGTACACAAGGTTTCCTAAGATTTGACCTACTGACCTAGTTTTTGACCCGACATGACCCATTTTCGAACTAGTCGAGATATCATCAAGACAAACATTCTGACCAAGCTTCATGAGGATCGGACTGAAAATGTGGCCTCTAGAGCGTACACAAGGTTTTTCTAAGATTTGACCTAGTGACCTAGTTTTTGACCCGACATGACCCATTTTCGAACTCGTCCGAGATTTTATTGAGACAAACATTCTGACCAAGTTTCATGAGTATCGGACTGAAAATGTGGCCTCTAGAGCGTACACAAGGTGAAAAAGTTGACGCCGGACGCCGGACACAGCATGATCACAATAGCTCCCCATGAGCACTTCGTGCTCAGGTGAGCTAAAAAAATAATGTCCGGCAAAGATCGTGCTTATTATCCTGTATCAAGTTACATGTACAGAGTTGAATCAAGGGTGCGTGATTGATAAGATTACCCTTTTTGTAGTGTTTTCTGTTCATAAGCAAAGTAACCTATTCCATACTATTCTTTATTTACTCCTGATTCAAAAATAATTGATAAAATTATGTTAACGCTCAGGTAAGATTGATGAGTCAGCAAATTTAACTGTCGCAAGTCGGAAAATGGTGCATTCATAAAGTAGATGATGAAGCATACCACAGCATGTTGTTGACTTAATTTTGGAGAATGTATGTCAAAATGTCCAGAAATACCTTTCCAAAAATTCAATTTCATGGAAAAAAGAGCGATGCAAAAAAACATGAAAACCCAAAACAAAACGAATGTCAATTTCACATCAACACGATCTGAGACACTTCAAACTATCTTTTCAGATTCAATAATGCTTTAAAAGAGGAGATTTGCTTACTCAGTGCATAAAACATTAAGAAGAAGCTGAATTCTCCTTTTTTTATGAAATGAAAAATATCGGACAAACTCCACTAGGAAAGGGGGGGGGGTTGCCTTACCACACGGGAATATAGAAACAAGTGTAATGGAAGGAAGTATGCAACATTTATGGAATATTTAACATTTATCCATGATGTTGAATGACATGCAAAGTAATAAGTTATTCAATAAAGAACTGTTTTTGCCTCATTTCAACTCTACAGATTTGATACCCTGTAAATTGAAAACAAAGAAGTTTCAGAAAAATGAAAGACAAAGTTACATTGCTATAAAGGAAAGTATTAAAAGTTTGTATTTGTTAGTTTTTGTAGCCTACTTGTCTTGCTTACCTGCAAATCACTGATAAAAATGAAGACATGTAATGATATCAAGTCTGTAGATGAATGGCATGAGGCTATAGGAAACATTGTGTAAAAAGGAGATGCTGGTAACCATTTGTTTTCAGCAATTGTTTTCAAATTAGGCAAATCTGTTATCTGGTAAAGAGTTAAATGAGGGTTATAATATGAACTACATGTACTTTTAATGCTCCTGGACCTAGCTAAACCATTCAAGAAACTGAGTTACTCATCATGGAAAATGGTTTTCTTGCTCAGATGAAGCTGAAAGGTCCATATAGACCACCACAACAGAATGGTTTTTGTTTTAAAAATCCCTTACTTTATGTCAGAAATTGCAGGAGAGACTGTCAATAGGGTCCAAATTTATAAAATTTCCTTTTAGAGAAAGCCCCCCCCCCCCCAATCCCTTCTTGGCGCTTTATGCCTCAAAGTGCCCGTCTCAGCACTAGCACCCTGCCCTTTTTGTACCCTGGCTGGAGCACTGTTCAGATATAACTACCATTCGAAAATATAATTGATATCTGCACATTTTTTAGTATGAAGTCTCCTGGGGTCCATTTCAACAAACTGCGTAGATTTACGCCAATTTTTTTGGGATTGAATAAACACACGTAGGATCCCTACTTTACCCAAACATATGAAGTGGCGTAATGTTATCCAAATTCTTAATCAAATCATAAAGTGATGTAGTTCAGTGAAACTTGTTTTCAGACTTAATGCTTGCTTACAAAAATTGCGTACGCAAATTTCGTGCGTACGCAGTTTAGTGAAATGTGCCCCTGGTCATTCTGCAGAAAGTAAGTGGAAAGTGTCATTTAGTCTTTGTCGCAGAATATTCAACATCAAAAACATTTACATAAAAGTAGTATTTAGATGCACGACAAATCACATATCTTACCGTTAACTTTACAAAATGTGGAATCAGTGTTTCGAAATATGGAGTAAACTCTTCTTTATATGTGCCGTAGAGTGAATGTATAATATCTGAGATTTTACTGAGTACATAGACATCTTCGTCATCCTGGAAAAATACGGAATAATTGTTTACAAAAAAAATCTTTCAACATGCCCTCACTCTCTTTAGATAACTTTCTCCTTTAGATAACTTTATTATCTATACTGATGGCATCTGCATATGCCATGTGTCTCTGAAAGGGCAGTAAACACTGTGGACAGAGAAGCAAATGCTAGTTTACAGCATATTCTCCCTTTTCCATGTTTACAAAAGTCCTCTACTTCAGGATAGGATTGTTTTGTAAATGATCAAACAAATGAAATAGCCAAAAATTTACGCTTCCAAGATCATGGTTGTTTCATATCAACAGCGCTCGTATACTCATTATACATTAACAGACATTAAGTTTTAATACTTTTTTATTTTGAAAGCATTTGTAGACAACAAATTAATGTGGCTGAAACCATGGGATTTGATTTCGAAAAAGGAAAAAAGAAACATAGTGGAAAAAGGAGAAAATGCTTGTCATCAGCATTTTCTTCCACCAGAATGCTTGAAAAAGTTTTCTTTCTTCCAATCATTAAAACATTTGATTGTTTTGCGAAGAAAAATTCCAAAAACAGTTATGCCACCAAGATCCCTGTGTGTTTCGTATCAATAGCTTTTGTTTATTCTCACCCTTTACTCTCAAATCATTGCCTGACAAACAATATATTACAATTATCCCAAATACAACTATTGCAATTTCCAATAAACTCATTAATTTTTCTGTATGATTTTACTCATAAAAAAAAAAAAAAAACAAGAGGGCCATGATGGCCCTGTATCGCTCCACTGGCTATTAAGTAAAAACACTACAAGCCAAACATTACAATATTCAGCAAATTGATTTCAAACACGAGGACATGCAAACATTTTTCTATCTAATCCTATGAGAAAGTTGTGATCCATGGGCAAAGCCAATTTTGATCGCAAAGCTATAATTATTTGAATCCTGGTGGAGGTCCACAATATAAAGCTCCATACCAAATAATTCAGTTCTTGAATGTTATAAACAAGAAGATTTTCAAATTTTTCTCAATTTGGGCACCCTTGATAGAGACCCCCTAGATAAAGCTAAATGCAAAATTTGATAGCCCTAGCCCTTATAGCTAGATGCGAAAGATTTTCCTATATAAGCTCGCCCATGTAAAACATGTTACCCCCCCGGAGCGAAGTCAAATTTGACCCTCGGCTATAATTTGGACACCCTTGGTACAGGTCCACTAGATAAAGCTACATGCCAAATTTGGTCGCCCTAGGCCCCATGGCTAGGTCAAAGAAGAATTTTAAAGTTCTCCCTATATAAGCCCATGTAAAACTTGTTATATAAGCCCATGTAAAACTTGTTACCCCCGGGCAGGGCCTAATTTGACCCCAGGGCTATAATTTGAACAATCTTGGCAGAGGTCCACTAGATAAAGCTACATGCCAAATTTGGTAGCTCTAGGCCCTATGGCTAGGTAGAAGAGGAATTTTAAAGTTCTCCCTAAATAAGCCCATGTATAACTTGTAACCCCCGGGGCGGGGCCAATTTTGACCCCAGGGCTATAAATTGAAGAAACTTGGTAGAGGTCCACTAGATAAAGCTACATGCCAAATTTGGTAGCCCTTGGCCTTACGGTTTCAGACAAGAAGATTTTCAAAGATTTTCAAAATTTTTCAGTTTTGTTGCCATGGCAACCAGAGTTTTTGAAGGAATTAAATTCTTTCAAGAAATTCTGAAGAGGACCATGGCAGGATCATTTCTGTGAAGTTTCATCAAAATTGGATGGGTAGTTTCAGAGAAGAAGACGTTTTAAAAAAAAGTTAACGGACGGACGGACAAAAGGCCATGACATAAGCCCGCTGGCCTTCGGCCAGTGGAGCTAAAAACCACAGTCTTATTTACCTCTTCTAAGAGTTGTTCTTCTTCTACTTCATCATAATCTTCGTCTTTTCTCTTCTCTAGAATGAAAATGAATAACAATCTAACCAGTGTTCTGCCACTTGCGTAATATAGATAGAAAAAACATTTGACGGAAAAGAAAAGATTGTTTTTCAATAGTTTGGATGTAAAAGTAATTCCTTTCAGCCACTATTTGTATGCTGACCTTGCTTTTTCAGTGAGAATACAGTCAAAAAAGAGGTATAATTGTCAAAAATATCTTGAGAGTTACCTGTCCTTTTGGTATGGATTTCCCCATTTGATATATTGAACTTAATATCTGCTGTAATGACAGACGTATTAGAAATTGTCAAAGCTTTTACACAACATCGAAGACAGAGCCATGACAATACTTCACTTTCTATGGAACAGCCATGCTAAAAATGGTCAACACAAATGGGCTATGCTCTGGCAAAAGGGGGCTTAATGCATCTCCGTAATGTATTATACCAAGCAAGCGATCACAATTATTGATCCAAATTAATTTTTCAACAATCAACTTAATCATGAGGTACAGTGGTCTTTGGACATGCAAAAAATTGACCAGTAATGAAAAGTTTCGGCCCAGGTCAGCCTGCAAGGACTGCGCAGGCTGACCCGGGTTAATACTTTTCGCAGATGCATTAAGCTCCCTTTTCACAGAGCATGGCTCATATATTTTTGTTAATATGAGATTTTTATCTGAAAGACAGGATTATGACAATAACTATTTTTCTTCAAAACAGCCTGGCAAAAAATGGTCAGCAGATAGTATTTTTTTGCTAACATGAGCTTTTATCTGACAAGCCTACCTATTTCTGATCCTACATGTTTTAACAACTTACCTTGTCTTTCTTCCTGCCTTTCAAAATGTTGTTTTAACTGTTTGTCTAGTATTTGCACAAGTTGCTGTAATGTTTCTGGTGAAAGGCATCCTTTTCCTAGAATTTCTACACACTGAAATTATGTTAAAAATCAGGACTCAACATTAACTTTTTGATTTACTGGATCAGTCGGACAAGTACATTGCAAAATCACTTGTCCGTACCAGGTTTTCACTTGTCTGCATCTGCATTAATTTTGAAGAGAACAGTTTGACTCGTAAGTGCCCGCAATATTAAACAAAGTTTATTTCAACTTGAATTTAGCATGTTTATATGTTATTGCAATAGTTTTCAGATTCGATTAAATGCAATAGTTAAATACATGTCCATTCATTAAGCTACTGTTAGTTGGTTACATAATTTCATAATTGTAGTTAACAGTTAAAGTTGAATACAAATTGGACAGTTAGAACACCGATGAAAATGCTATCAAATCGAGTGGAACCTCAAACATGTACTGCTATTTACCAACCCCCTTAAGTTTAATCGACATCTTCTCAGGTCTAATGAGATAGGCGGAGCCAGTTTACATTTTATTGTGACTAAGTGGGCAGAGCTTAATATGCAGTATATGACCTAGTTTTTTCTTTAAGGTAATCCATCCATCATTAAATTGTGGTCACAATCCTTCAGATAGTCACTGAAATATCATAGCAAATGCAAACGTTCGATGACCTGGAGCATACTTCCAGGTCACTGATTGCTTGCATCTACTATGAACTTTCAGTGAGCGTCTGAAGGATTATAAAAAAAAAAACGATTTAATGATGGACTGATTACCTTATGATATAGATAAAATCGGCAAGTAAAGTCAGCTGTCAAAATGCTCTTATTACTGAATTCTGTTGTCAACATGCAAATTATGCATACGCAAATATTTTTTTCTCCCCAAATTGAATTTTAAAATGCACTTGTCTCATCGGACAACCAGATTTAGAATTTACTTGTTCAAGGCATGTTTTCACTTGCCAAAATCCATCGGACAACCATTAATGTCGAGCCCTGAAAATGTTTCTGTTTATTAATGCAATATTCACGCAGATGGTAATTAAAATTGTAATGGGTTTTGATTGGTTGAATGAATGGTGTTTTAACATAATTTCAGTCATATCAAGGTGACAGCTCACATATTCATGTTAAGCCAGTTTCACCAGCACTAGGCTGGGGCTACAAAGTGCCTTGCCCTAGGACACTCCCACAAAAAACCCACTGCATCCAGTGAGTCTCAAAACCTAGGCCTCTAGGTTATGGGTCCTACACTTTACTGCTGGGCCATGCAAGACCTTAGTGGGTTTTGATAAAACTTCCACTGCCTGAACCCTTTACAATACAATCCCAAGTTTTAATGACCCTGAAAAAAGAGCCTTTTGAAAACGTTCTGGGAAAAGAAGAAGATGCTGGTAACCATCATCTTCTCCTCCCATAATTAATGTTTTTTACCCTTCAAAGACAAAGTCCATCATTTGAGCCACACTAAAATTTTCGTATGTAAATGCTCTCAATTTGGACAAGTCTACAGTTTTGTCAGTTTGAAAAGACTTTGAAGAAAACCTCGTAGGTTCAAGCAGTCATAGGATAAAAAAACAATTTTTCTTTGTGGTAAAGAGTTAAGAAGTCTTTCTTACCATTTTCCGTTTTTTTCCTTCTAAGTTTCTGCAGATGTTTATTTGTATGGTGTTTAACTGCCAGTATCAAATTCAAATTTTTTACGGCACATTTGCTGTCTGCAATTGCTTCAATTTAGACAATTCTAAAATTTTGTCATTTTGTAAAGAATTTTAAGAAAACCTCAAAAGTTCAAGCAGTAATAGGATAAAAAGGTCTTTCCAATCATTTTATGCTTTTTTCTTCTCAGTTTCTGCTGGAAAAAAAAAAAAAAGTCCTCAACACAATATGTTATTAACTTAATGCATGACCACTAAAGTTGTGCACTGACCTTTGCTAAAGAAGCCATGTGGTCAGGTAGAACAGAGATTTCTGGTTCTAGTTCTATAGCTTTGATCAAGTTGGGACAGATGTATGTCCACATCTCTGACACATACTTTTCTCCTCGTATTTCCGCACATTCTATGAGGAAAGGCAAACTCTCTGCTGCTGATGATCTCACTTCTGTGCATAGGGTTAAGGTTTGAAATTTATAACTTTTCAAAAAAAAAAAAAAAAAAAAAAAAAAAATTGTGTTTAACATCGTTTTCAACAATATTTTAGTTATATCAAAGAAGCTAAAGCATCTATCTATACATTCCTAGATAGCATACAGTTATCTACTGTTCCTTTATTAGTTATCATGGCACTGATGTAATTCTTTAAGGTGGATGTATGGATATATAAGATGTTTTAACAAATAAAAGTTAAAAAACCTAATTCTGCAGGGTGTGTGTGTGTGGTGGCAGGAGGCCAGGCTAGTGGGTTCTACACAAAGATAAAATTATGTATGTGGTATCCCTTTTTGCACATTTTTTCAACCCAGCCCTTCCTGAAACACATCTCTGTTTAATAATTTGATGGAGTGTTTAAACTCAGTCTTTAGAGATTATGTAACATCATGGGAACAATGCAAGTCTCCACAGACAAGTAGATAACTGCTGGGGAATTAAGGGTCATTAAGGAGATCTTTTTGTCAAAATATAACTTTCCGGTGTTTCTAGTTGATTTCTGATCTGCATAAAGCACAGAGCAAATTGATCGAGAGTAGTCCATATCAGCATGTAGTTATCAACTTTTTATATGTATTGATTTCTTAAGGAAAACAATATAAAGCTATCTATCACTTTAACCCTTTACGATCCTGCAGAAGAAAGCTTTTGAAAACATTGTGGAGGAAAGAGAGAAAATGCTGGTAACGAGCATTTTCTCCTTTTCCCACAATTTTTTCTACCCTGTCAGAGTCAATTCCACAATCTAAACCACATTTGATATGTAGTCTGCAAATGCTGTGGATTTGGACTAGTCCAAAATTGTATCATGTGGTACAGAGTTTAGATTCCCTATACACTCTACATAATATTTTGAAAGCATGTAACTTTTAAAATAGACTCCCTGTCTCACTCAAAAAGGATACCATCATGAAAATAAAACTTCAACAAGGGAACCATGATGTTCACAACTTCTTCTGTATAGGCAGCGAAACCTTCCTTTAATTCTCTGGCGTAACAAACTAACATTTGACATGCTGTGGATTTCTCTTCTAGACCTGCCGTCTTTATACCAAAACTTTGCTGGAAAATCCAAACATATTCTCCTTTTTACATAGTTCAAATGCTTTAATCATATGCCAAGAAATGGTAAGCAGCATTTCCTCCTTTTTCCACAATGCTTTCTTTCCTTCCAAAGACTTAATGCATATATCCCAGCCATATTTAATATGTTGACTACAGAAGCTTTTAATACTGAGATGTCAAAAATTTTGTTTGTTGTAAGGTTAACTCATTATAAGACAGGTTATGTTTAGAAACACTGTTAAAAACATTGTAACTCAAAAGAGACGGACATAACAGAAATTTGAAGAAAGACACATGTCTATCTTACTACATGGAAAACATTGTGGGAAAAAGATCAATTTCCTGTTACACTGGGACTCAAACATAACACCCTGATATTTTAGCCCAATAATTTGCAGTATCTGCTGCTACTCAGGATCCCTATGGGTTCCATATTTTTCTAATCTCATTAAATAACCATCCCTCATCAACACCAAAACAAAACGCCTGGAGAGTAGACTAGGCTACCCTTTTTACCAATATTGCTGGGGATCCAATGGCTTTATTTGGTGTTTAACACCATTTTCTTAAGTATTTCAGTAATACAACAGCAACTTTAGCCTTCCTGCAATATCTCTTACCAATACTTTGCACAACATTCTTTTCAGGCCAAAAGCTGGTTACCCTCGTAACCATTGTCAAAAAACACTCAGCTGTGAGAACATGGAGGTGTCTAGTTCGTTATGAACATCGAAAAGAATTTTGCCTAGCTGGTATTCCAATTCACAATGCCTGGATTACTAGTGCCAAGTGTTACCAACCACACTACAGGGCTCCACTTTACATTTGTGCTCACATCCCTTGTGTCGGTATACTTATATTTTGTCTGTGAGTAATGCTCTGTGAAAAGGGGGTTTACTGCATCTGCAAAAACTATCGACCCATGTCAGCCTGCACAGTACACACAGGCTCACATTGTATGAAACTTTTTGCTATGAATTTTTTTGACATGTCCAGGGAACATTCTATGACTCAGTCAATTGTTTGACGAAAATGATTTTATGGATTTGTAATTATGTGATGATTTGCGTGGTATAATTCAACACAGAGATGTATTTAACTGTCTTTGACTGAGCACCGCTCATGTAAAATCAACATACCTGATCTCCCAGAGTTACAAACTGCCAATCAGAATCATTCTCTACATCAGGCAGATCCTCGCCTACAAATACATAACAATTAACAATAACCAATCAATTCTGCATTTAACTCTTTACCACACAATCCCGACTTTTACCGACCCTGAGAGAGAAGCCATTTTGAAAACATTGTGGGAAAAGGAGAAAATGCTGGTAACCAGCATTTTCTCCTTTGCCCACAATGTTTTCCACCCTTTCCAAAACAAATTTCAATTTTTAAGTCAAATTTATTTTGTCGTATGCAAGTGGTTTCGATTTGGACAGGTCTAAAATTTTGCCGTTTGGTAAAGAGTTAAATGTCCCCAAGGGAGAAGCCTTTTGAAAACACTGCAGTAAAAGGAGATCTTGACAGTAACAAGCTTTTGCTCTTTTCCTTTTCCAACCATGTATCTACTCATTTATAGAAAAATTTGACAATTTGAGCAACATTCACTTTATCCTCTACAAACTGTTTTTTAATTATGTCAAGTTCAAAATTTTGCCACCTGGTAATACGGTCAAAACAGTCAATACTCTACAGAAAATTAATTTGATTTTACAGCAGTTAAATTTTGATAATATTGCAGCAAAAGGAAAAATTGTTCATTACATTCTAACTCAATTTTTTCACATGTACTCTATACTTGAGAAGGATATTTCCAAAGTTGTATACTGCAAATCTGAGTCAGGCTGTACTGAAATAAATGAATGTAACTCCCAAATAAATCACATTTATATGTCAATGGGTATCAGATACTATCTAGCATTGGGTACAGTCATTGAGATTGTATATCTCTGTGTAGCCCAGGGGTGATACATCATCTACCCTAAATATATGGTCCTCCCCCCCTCTAAGTTCCAACAACTCAGTGAAATAATCAGAACCAAAAATCCAGGTATCAGATACTATCTAGCATTGGGTACAGTCATAGAGATTATATATCTCTGTGTAGCCCAGGGGTGATACATCATCTACCCTAAATATACTGTCCTCCCCCTTCTAAGTTCCAACAACTTGGTGAAATAATTAGAATCATTTAAAATACAGGTATCAGATACTATCTAGCATTGGGTACAGTCATAGAGATTGTATACCTCTGTGTAGCCCAGGGGTGATACATCATTTACCCTCTAACAAATAAATTATCATATTAACCCTTTACCAAACAATCCCGAGTTTAAACGACCCTGAAGGAGGAGCCTTTTGAAAACCTTGTGGGGAAAGGAGAAAATGCTGGTAATCAGCATTTTCTCCTTTTCCCACAAGGTTTTCTACACTTTCACTGACACCTAGTATCATTTCAGCTACATATTAAATGTTGTATGCAAATGCTCTCGATTTGGACCAGTCTAAAATTTTGTCGTTTGGTAAAGAGTTAAATACAGTGAATATTCCCCCCCCCCTCCAATTTCCATGAAGTTATCAGCAATAAGTGGTTTAACAGCAATAATTTGATTTACTCTTTACCAAATGCTTTTGTGTTTTCTGAGGCCTTTTGAAAACACTGTAGTAAAAGGACAAAATGCTGGTAACAATAATGTTTTCTGTCCTATCAAAGATGAATCCCATCATTTCAGCCTCATTTGATTTGCTGTCTGCAAACACTTTCAGTGAGGACAAGTCTGCAATTTTGTTGGTTAGAAAATAGATTCAAGTAATCAAATGACTTACTGTCAAGAAGGGTAACCTCTGGTTTCAGTGATGCAGCCCGCAGTAATGGTCCCATCACCATGGGTAAATATTGCTCAAACTCTTTTCCCATGATCTTACACATTCTTGCCCATGCAGCTATCATATATGAAATCTGAAATACAAAGCAACAATCCAGTATGATGTTATCTTCAAATCATCTATAGAACAACAGCACCCTATACAGGTGCCAACAATCAGCTGCATTTGCTTTTAGAAAGAGATTGTTTTTCAGCAAAAATTCTAAATCTAAAAAGGATCATAATTGTGGCCAAAATATTTTGATGGTTACCTGGTCCTGTTTTATCGGTTTCCCTTTTGTTGGATGCCAAATAGTCAAAATTTGACGTAAATATCTTCAGTAATGATAGAGATACTATAAAATGTCAAAGTTTTCCAACTACAACACAGACAACTACAGGGCTATGAGAATACCTTATCATTTTATATGACTGTAGTGATTGTATGGTAATTAACGCCATTTTCAACATTATTTCAGTGGCCAGTGCACCTATCCATGCTTTCCTGGAAGTTTCTTTGACCACTACTCTACTAAATATTATGTCCAAGCCACTGGCTGCTTTCCCACATAACCATGGTCGAAACAATGATCAGCGGCGAGAGAGCAATGAATCCTGGCACAGTGACTATCATCAATCCTCTGAAAGAAATTGGCCATGCTGGGAATCGAAACAGCGACCCCTGCTCTTGAGTCCTGTACCGACTGCACTACCACGGCTCGGCATCAGTTTCTTTGAAAAAGCCGAGCTAATAAGAAATCAGTATACACATCAGTTAGCCAATTACCTCCCAAAAGAAAATGTAGCCGACCACTTGAAACATGACTGATTAATTGAATGGTGTATCATGCCGTTTTCAATAGTATTTTAGCAAAAAGACTGTTTGAACAGCTGCTTAACCCACTCTGCTATTACAGCAGTTCCACTTGAAACAACCTGCTGAAAATATGTTTTGAAACAAGCATTTACTTCTTTGCCCCACTACTTTCACATGTACTTTTGTACAAACATGTTAATTAGCCATACTTCACACAGATGTTTTCATTCAAAATCATTGGCTACATCAAGTCTGAAAAAGGGGGGAAGGATGAGTTACCATGGCACACTGTATCAGTTATTCTACTACACATCTTTGAATTCCAACTTGACCAACTTAACTCTTTACCACACAATCCCACATTTTAATGACCCTGAGAAAGGCGGCTTTTGAAAATATTGTGGGAAAAGGAGAGAATACTGGTAACCTTTGAAGAACAAATTCCATCATTTCAGCAACATCTAATTGGTCCTCTTCAACTGCTATGGAGTCATACAAATCTAAAATTTTATTGTTTGGATAAAGGTTAACCATATGGATGGTCCAGAAGAAGAAATTTCAAGGAATTTTTTGTGAAAATATTTCATAAAATAGAAGACTGTGTAGATCACAGATCAGGCTACACATTGGTCTACACTCTCCAGAAAAGGGCAGTCTGATCATGATCTACATTCCCAACAAATTTGTAAGATGTGCTTAGCATTTTATTCATTAAGGATAAAGCTATTTCTGTATCAAGAGCACTTCATGAGGGTGCAAACACTCAGCTGCTGTCGCTTTTAGAAATACATAGATTTTCAGCAAAAACTGTTAATCAAAATAAAGGGCATACTGTTTCAGAAATATTTTGATGTTTACCTACTCATGTTGTATGGGTTTTCCTTTTGATACTTAACAACTGGGCCGAATCGGAAATAAAAACCTACTGTAATGACAAGACAGAGATATTATGAAATGTCAAAGTGTTTGCATGACGACAGAGCTATGACAGAAACTCAATGTTATCTCCAAAACCAGCCAAGCTAAAAATGGAAGGGTCTCACAATCATCCATTATAGTACAAATTTCACTAACCTGTGGATCATCATCTGCTAGGTCAGTCATGTCTGTTTGAGTCTTCAGTAATAGCTGCATTACATCACTGCAGTCTTGCATAAACTATAATAGTCAGAGATAAAGTCTTAATGCATGGTACTTATCCCTATTTTCACACAGAAGAATGTTTTTAATGTTGTGTGTGCTAATTTGTCTCAAGAGAATGAGTTAACTCTTTACCAACAGACAAAATTTTGGACTAGACCAAATTCAAAGCAGTTGCAGATGACAAACTAATGTTGCCCCAATGCTGAGTATAAATCATCTAATAGGGTAGAAAACATGGTGGGAAAAGGAGACAAGAGGGCCATGATGGCCCTGAAGTCGCTCACCTGAGTTTTGACCAAACATGACCCATTTTACAAACATTCTACCAAGCTTTTATAATGATTGGAATGAAAATTTGGCCCCTAGCTTGTGCACAAGCTTTTTCTAGAATTTTTCTCAGTGACCTACTTTTTAGCCAAAAATAGCTCATTTTCCCATTGTAGATATTATCAAAACAAAGGTTCTGACCACCTTTCATGAGTACTGGACTGAAAATGTGGCCTCTAGAGCATTTGCAAGGTGTTTCCAAGATTTGACCCAGTGACCTAGTTTTTGCCCTGACATGACCCAGTTTCAACGTCTTCCAAGGTAACATCAAGACAAACATTCTGACAAATGTTGCAGAGTATTGGGTTGAAAATGTGTCCTCTAGAGCATACACAAGGTTTTTCTAAGATTTGACCTAGTGACTCAATTTTTCACCAGCCCTGACCCATTTTCGAACTCTTCCAAGATGTCATCAAGACAAACATTCTAACAAAGTTTCATGAGTATTGGACTGAAAATGTGGCCTTTAAAGCGTAAACAAGTTTTTGTAACATTTGACCAAAGGACCTAGTTTTTGATCCCACTTGACCCAGTTTCAAACTTGTCCAAGATAACATCAAGGCAAACATTCTAACAAACTATCACGAATATTTGACCAAAAATATGGCCTCTAGAGCGTACACAATGTTTTTGTAAGATTTGACCCAGTGACCTAGTTTTTGAAAGGACATGACCCATATTCAAACTTGTCTGAGAAATCATCAAGACAAACATTCTGACCAAGTTTCATGAGTATTGGACTGAAAATATGGCCTCTACAGTGTACACAAGGTTTTTCAAAGATTTGACCCAAGGACTTAGTTTTTGACCCGACATGACCCCGTCTCAAACTCGTCCAAGATAACATCAAGACAAACATTCTGACAAACTTTCAAGAGTATTGGACTAAGAATATGGCCTCTAGAGTGTACTCGAGGTTTTTCTAAGATTTGACCGAGTGACCTAGTTTTTGACCCTACATGACCCATTTTCAAACTCGTCCAAGATATTATCAAGACAAACTTTCTGACAAACTTTCATGAGTATTGAACTGAGAATATGGCCTCTAGAGCATAAACAAGGTTTTTCTAAGATTTGACCTGGTGACGTAGTTTTTGACCCG
This sequence comes from Hippopus hippopus, assembly GCA_946811185.2. Taxonomy (NCBI): domain Eukaryota; kingdom Metazoa; phylum Mollusca; class Bivalvia; order Cardiida; family Cardiidae; genus Hippopus; species Hippopus hippopus. The sequence continues at coordinate 17,149,700 of OX328110.1, read as the reverse complement.
ACATGACCCATTTTCGAACTCATCCAAGATATTATCAAGACAAACATTCTGACAAACTTTCAAGAGTTTTGGACTAAAAATGTGGCCTCTAGAGCGAACACAAGGTTTATCTGAGATTTAACCTAGTGACCTAGTTTTTGACCCGACATGTACCATTTTCGAACTTGTCCAAAATATTATCTAGATAAACATTCTGACCAACTTTCAAGAGTTTTGGACTGAAAATGTAGCCTCTATAGTGTACACAAGGTTTGTTAAAGATTTGACCTAGTGACCTAGTTTTTTGACCCGACTTGACCCATTTTTGAACTCATCCAAGATAATATCAAGACAAACATTCTGAAAAAGTGTCATGAGTATCAGACTGAAAATGTGGCCTCTAGAGCGTACACAAGGTCAAAGCTGACGACGCATGACAGACACAGCACAATCACAAAAGCTCACCTTGAGCACTTCGTGCTCAGGCAGGTGAGATAAAAATGCTGGTTACCAGTATTTTCTCCTTTACCCACTTTTCAAAAGCCTTCATTGTTAAGGATCATTAAGACTTCGGATTGTGTGATAAAAGAGGCGTAACATATTTGTGAAAAATCCAGTGTTTTATGGCTGATTTTGTTTGGACTGGTGTTTAACACCATTTAAACATCTGGGGTTGTATCATGGCAGTCAGTGAAGCTATGCATGTGTATCCAGACTATATCACACCAGTACTAACACAACTTTCTTTCAAAGCCACTGACTACTTTTCTCATAAGCATCAGAAGTGAGACGCAAAAAATCAATGGAAAGAAAGTTTGCCTCAATTGAACTGTGTATCAAACTTGCAACCACCAGATCATGAGTCGGATATGCTTACCACTGAACTACCCAGCCAAGCTTTTTGACTCTGAGGAGGGTGGATTTTAAATACAATGTAGGAGCAAAAGAAAATGCATGAAACAAGCATTTTCTTTTTCCCCATATAGTGTTAAAATTTTTCAAAGACAAATTCAGTCATATTAGACATCTCATTAATTCTGTTGTTTGTAAATGCTTCCAATTCGGACATGTCTAAAACTTTGTCCTCTCGAGAAAAGTTAACTAATGACGAGACTGGGAGATATCAGTTCTGAAGGTAACAGTAGGTAAAATACCCCTTCCAGATTACCAAACAGTATGGTTTTATAATTCTATAATGACTCATAGGCTTTAAAAAACAAAGTGGGAAAAAGAGAAAATACTCGTAACCAGCATTTTCTTCTTTTTCCACCGTGTTTTCTACTCTCTCTAAAATTGTGGAATCATATTCACCATGCTGAAAAAACAGCAAGGTTTTTACTTTCATTATCTTGAATAGCTACTCCTGTAGGTAACACAGGGCAAGTCATCAAGGGTTTGGGAGTTTGAATCATTTACCTTATCTTTTCCTACTGCTAGGCCTATCAAACTTATACACTCTATCGTCTTCCCTCGTAATAATTTGTAATTTGTGTTATCTGCGTTCTGTACTATATATTTCAAACATGGCATAAATCTGGAAAAGAAATACTGAATTGTTGGTTTCCAACATCACTTACAGCTTATTAAATTGCCAAGTAACTTAACCCTTTACCAAATAAACCTGTGTTTAAACGACCCTAGGAAGGGAACCTACTGAAAACATTGTGGTTAAATGAGAAAATGCTGGTAACCAGCATCTCCTATTTTCCTTCCTGCTTTCTACTTTTTTGTGGGAACATTCCATCATTTGAGTCACATTTAATTAGTTGTCTATTAATGCTTTCAATTTGGAAAAGTAAAAATATAAATTTTTCTTGTCTGGTACAGAGTCAACAAAACGGCATCACTCAATACCATTTAGACTCTTACAGAGAGCTACTCACCTTCTGTACATGAGCTGTGATCACAAACAATTCACAAGAATTTTCTAAATTTCAGTGGAGTGCAATTTTTCGTTAGCTGCACTAAATAAATTGTTCAATCAGAATTGTGTTACTTTCTACATATAGAATTAGAATGATAATGTTATTCAGAATGTTTGGTAAACATGGGCTTTGGATTCAGTTTGTGTGGTTTGCAGATCCTAACAATGAAGCCACTGAATATAAGATTTTCATGACTAATCAAAGAATCTGGAAAAACAGTAAGAAAGTGTGTACTGTAAACTAATACTGGTAAGGAAAAAAAGGGAAGTTATCCATAGTGATAGTAAAACTAATGCTATTTCTTATCTTGTCCCTAAGCAATTGCTTTACAAGAGTGTTAATATAATTTGCCAAATATATGGTTGACAAGACAATAAACAACTGTACCTGTTTGGATTTGACTTGGAAAGGATAGAAAACATTGTGACCAATTGAGAAAATACAATTTTTCAAAATGTCTCTTCCTCAAGGTAATAAAAACACAAGACGGTTTGGTAAAAACTTCACAATATCTTTGGAAGAATGATATTTACAAAATCAATGTTGTTTTACCATTTTACCATTTTTCTGTGCATACAACAGATGTATACATATCAAACATACTGGTTGAAAAACAAAACCAATTAACAATGGTACCTGTCATAATATTGTGTAAACTTTTCCTCCGCTGTATCTGCTACTGATGCTAAAGTTGTCACACACTGTTCTAAAACCATCTTTGTTCCTTTCTCCATTAACTGAAAGTAATAATATTAATAGTTCAGATACTGTTGGGAAATTTGACTCAAACAAATCATATTCCAAAACTAGTGATCAGTAAGATTCCAATTTCGGTAAAAATATTTATTTAGACAACAGAGACCACACCTCAGAATGATAATTTAATCCTTTGATTTTTTTTGTTGTAAACTTTATGATCTTCATGATCTGGGCCAGTATTCATCAAACATTCAAAATTGCATTTAAATTAAGAATTATAAAAGTAAAACAATTCTGATCAGCTGAACTACTTGCCACTGTTTAGGATTGAAATCGCCTCCCACTGCCACCATAAACACTTTACCAAACTATCCACCTCTTTTGACCCCAAGAAGGCTTTTGAATACATTAAGGGAACAAAAGAAAACGCTGGTTACCAGAATTTTCTCCCTACCCAAAAATATTACTTAACTCATCAGTTGTGCCACATTCTACATGCCATCTGCAACTGGATTTAAAAGGACAGGTCTAAAGTTCTGTTTTCGATAAAGGGTAACAGGAAAAATGGGCAAAGGAAATCAACACCCCAGCAAAAAGTATCTTACCTCCTTCATTTTCCTGGAGAGGACTTTTTCTAATTTATCCATAATCTGATTTATATATGCAACAAGGATCTGTTTAGGACAATCTTCACTGAAGTTTACAAGAGCCGCTGCACCGTGAGTTTGTACTCTAGGGTTTGCATCATCTTCCATAACTGTGAGTAACTCTGGTATAACCTGCAAGTTTACAAAGCTAGAGATATATGGCGTATTTGGGGTTCAAAGAAAAATGTCTATTTACTTCTTAACTCTTTACCACAAAAAAAAATTTTAAGACTTGTCCAAACTGAAGGCATTTGCTAAACAACATATAAAATCTGGCTCAAATGATAGGATTTGTCTCTGGCAGAGTAGAAAACATTGTGGAAAAATGAGAAAATGCTGGTTACCAGCTATTAAAATGAGGGAATGCGTGGTGGTAGAGTCAACTAAAACCTATGTTGTACTCATTACAATAATCTCAACTAAGTCCTTTGTCAAAATATACAAAGCATTGCAAAGAGTATCAGTAAATTTAGTTTGTTTGTCTGGTGTTTAATGGCATTTTCTACACTATAACAGAAGAATCCTAGAGGTCAGTGCACCTTTTCTCCTAGGCCCAAAGCCCCATATGCCACTGACTGACCTACAGGTAAGTAAAAGGTACTGGGAAGAAGAAGAAAAAAAGGTAAGATTCAGATAGATTCTAATTGTAAAAGAAAGCAGTAACATCCCTACTTACCCTTGCATGAAATTTCTTTTGAAAGTTTGGTCCAAAGTCTGATGAAATCTGACCTATAGCATTACAGGATGCATATCTAACTCTGGGGTGCTGAAAATAAACAATATCTTGATAGTGATTGATTTATCAAAGTGCATCAAGTCTACCTTGTCTAAATTTTGAGGTGAATAGTCCTTACAACCAAAGAAAGTACATGTATTTCTATTTATATGCACACCAAAGTCTATGCTCTTATTCAAGAAGTTGATTATACTTTTTCCCTCCAAAGGCACACACAAACATGCAATTGCTGCACCTTACCACTACAACTATTTCTCTGACAATTGCAAAATGAAGAAGCTCAGGATCAGACAGAACAGAACAGTTTGTTCTTCACTCTATAATGTGATCTTGACATACACCATGGTTTTTTTTTTTTTTTTTAACTCTTTACCAGAGGACAAAAATGTAGACTTGTCCAAATTGAAAGCATTTGTAGATAACAATTTAGACATTATTCAAATGATGGAATTTGTCTTAGATGGGATGGAAAACATTGTGGAAAAAGGAGAAAATGCTGGTCATTTTCTCCATTTCCAACAATGTTTTTTTGGGAAGTCTTCTACCTCATGGTAGTCGAAGTCGGATTGTGTGGTAAAGGGTTAAGGGACAGAGGGTATGTAATGCTTAAAACCGTTTCTTGTCACTAAGACTAAATGCCCTTTTATTTCAATCTTTATTAAACAAAAAGCAAATAGCTTTGGGATTTTCATGGTTGCTCTCAGGGCAGATGGTTGCTTAGCACAGGTACATTTCAACAAAATGGCCATCTCCGGAATTTCTATATGTGCTTGCGTAACTCTTTACCAAACGACAAAATTTTAGACTGGTCCAAATTGAAAGCATTTGCAGACAACAAATCAAAGGTGGCCCAAATGTTGAAATTTGTCCATGATAGGATAGAAAACATTGTGGAAAAAGGAGAAAATGCTGGTTACCAGCATTTTCTCCTTTTCCAACAATGTTTTCAAAAGCTTTCTTCCTCACTGTCGTATAAAGTCGGAATCGTGTGGTTAAGGGTTAACCTTTTACTAAACAATCACCTGTTGTCACAACCCCAAGGGTGCAGGCTTTCCTAAACATTTAGGGAAAATGAGATAAAGCTAGTAACTAGCATTTCCTTCTTTTTTTTTTCCCCCCCACAAAGTTTTCTAGCCAGTCAAGGACAAATCTCATGATTTGAGGCACATTTAATGTGTAGTCTGCAAATGCTTTCAATGTGCAGTGACTGTTTAAAATGCTAAGGGAATGAATAAGACACTATGACTCGTGTCCAAGCTTAGCCTATCATTCCTCCAAAAGGTACCTACAGAATCTTTCGTAAAGGGTAATATTCCATCCAGGATGTTGCCAAGCATATTTTCCATTTGATTGTGACACCCTTCACCACAGGCTGACACAGCCATTAGAGCTGCATGTCTGTACCTCCAATCAGCTGCAGGAGAGGAATGATTGATTGATTGTATGGTGTTTAATGCTAATTTCAACATTATTTCAGTTACATAGAGGCAGCCAGTGCACCTATCCATGCTTTCCTTGAATCTCTTTTACCAGTAATCCACACAATTTTCTTTCCAAGCTACTGGCTGCTTTCCCACATAACCATCGTCGAAACAACGGTCAGAGGTGGGAGAGGAATGAATCCTGTCGCAATGACTATCATCAATCCTCGGAAAGAAATTGGCCGAGCCATGGATCGAACCCACGACCCCCTGTTCTCCAGTCCTGCATGCTATCGATTGAGCTACCGGGGCTCGGCGCAGGAGAGGAAAGATACATACCAACCATTCAGATGTTAAAGAACAACATAACCATTTTCCAAATGAGCACTGCTCAGTAACTCTTTTCATTCCTGTGTTTATCAAGTACTAGGCTAGGGCTTTGCAGAAGGTAAAACTTACTCATTATCAGTTGACAAAATATTAGACTTGTCCATATTCAAAGAAATTGCAGACAGTAAGTTAAAGTAGATCAAAGTGCGATTAAGTCTTTAAACTGTTGAGAACACTGTGAGAACTGAACAATGTTTTCAAAAATTTTATCCCACAGGGTGTTAAAAAATTGTTTAGTAAACAGACAAGAGGGCCATGATGGCCCTGGATCGTTCACCTGAGTCAATAGGCGAAATTTCACTCCACATGTAATAATTCAATTTCTGACCAATTGTCAGGTCAATTGAGTTTAAAATATGGCCTCTAGAGTGTCCACAAGGAATTTCCGTAAGTTGACCTAGTGACCTACTTTATCTCAATAGGTGACCCAATTTAGAACTCATCAAAAATTGATGGAGAAAAACATTCTGAACAGTTTTCAAGTTAACTGAGCAATAAATGTGGCTCCTGGAGTGCCTACAAGGTATTTCTTTAATTTGACCTTGTGACCTAGTTTATGACCCCAGGTGACCCAATTTCAAACTCATCTGATATTTCATCAAAACAAACATTCTGACCAATTTTCAAGGCAATTGAGCAAGAAATGTGGCCTCTAGAGTGCCCACAAGGTATTTCTTTAATTTGACCTAGTGTCCTAGATTATGACCCCCATGTGACCCAATTTCAAACTCATCTTAAATTTCATCAAGAGAAACATTTTAACCAATTTCCAAATCAATTGAACAATAAATGTGGCCTCTGGAGCATCCACAAGGAATTTCCGTAAGTTGACCTAGTGACCTAGTTTATGACCCCAGTTGAGCCAAATTCAGACTCATGTGAGATTTTATTAAGACAAACATTCTGACCAATTTTCAAGTCAATTGAGCAAAAAATGTGGCTCTAGAGTGCCCACAAGGTATTTCTTTAATTTGACCTAGTGACCTAGTTTATGAACCCAGTTGACCCAAATCCAAACTCATCCAATATTTCATCAAGACAAACATTCTGACCAAATTTCAGGTCATTTAAGCAATAAATGTGGCCCCTAGAGTGCTCACAAGGTATTTCTTTAATTTGACCTAGTGACCTAGTTTATGACCCCAGGTGACCAAATTTCAAAATCATCCGAAATTTCAGCATGACAAACTTTCTGATCAACCTTCCAGTCAATTGAGCAAGAAATGTGGCCTCTAGAGTGCCCACAAGGTATTTCTTTAATTTGACCTAGTCACCTAGATTATGACCCCAGGTGACCCAATTTTGAACTCATCTTAGATTTCATCAAGAGAAACATTTTAACCAATTTTCAAATCAATTGAACAATAAATGTGGCCTCTCGAGTTCCCTAAAGGTATTTCTTTGACCTAGTGACCTAGTTTATGACCCCAGTTGAGCCAAATTCAGACTCATGTGAGATTTTATCAAGACAAACATTCTGACCAATTTTCAAGTCAATTGAGCAAAAAATGTGGCCTCTAGAGTGCCCACAAAGTATTTCTTTAATTTAACCTAGTGACCTAGTTTATGATCCCAGGTGAACTAAATCCAAATCCATCCGAGATTTGATCAAGACAAACATTCTGACCAAATTTCAGGTCATTTAAGCAATAAATGTGGTCCCTAGAGTGCTCACAAGGTATTTCTTTAATTTGACCTAGTGACCTAGTTTATGACCCCAGGTGACCCAATTTTGAACTCACTGAACATGTGCTCAGGTGGGCTTACAAACTTAGACTAGGTTCACTACATACCAAATATCAAAGCTCTTTGCTTTCCAGTTTCAGGAAAGAAGAATTTTAAAGGTTTCCTTCTTTGTTCCTATGTTTGAACTTGTGACCCCCGGGGCGGGGCCAGTTTTGACCCAAGGGGCATCATTTGAACAAACTTGGTAGTGGTCCACTAGGAGATGCTACATACCAAATATCAAAGCTCTACACCTCCCCATTTTAGAGAAGAAGAATTTTAAGGTTTTCCTTCTTTGTTTCTATGTTAGAACTTGTGACCCCCAGGGCGGGGCCAGTTTTGACCCCAGGAGCATCATATGAACAAACTTGGTAGAGGTCCACTAAGAGATGCTACATACCAAATATCAAAGCTCTACGCCTCCCAGTTTTAGAGAAGAAGAATTTTAAAGTTTTCCTTCTTTGTTCCTATGTTTGAAGTTGTGACCCTGGGGCGGGGCCAGTTTTGACCCAAGGGACATCATTTGAACAAACTTGGTAGTGGTCCACTAGGAGATGCTACATACCAAATATCAAAGCTCTACGCCTTCTAGTTTCAGGGGAGAAGAATTTTAAAGTTTTCCTTTTCTGTTCCCATGTTCAAACTTGTGACCCCTGGGGCTGGGCCAGTTTTGATCCCAGAGGCATCATATGAACAAACTTGGTAGAGGTCCACTAGGAGATGCTACATACCAAATATCAAAGCTCTACGCCTTCCAGTTTCAGAGCAGCAGAATTTTAAAGTTTTCCTTCTTTATTCTTTATGTAACCCGTGGCGGGGCCAGTTTTGACCCCAGGGGCATCATATGAACAAACTTGGTAGAGGTCCACTAGGAGATGCTACATACCATATATCAGAGCTCTACGCCTTCTAGTTTCAGAGAAGAAGATTTTCAAAGATTCTGCTATTTTTTTCCCCTCTGGTTGCCATGGCAAGCAGAGTTATCGGTGGAATTCAATCTCTTGAACAACTTTGGTAGAGCTTCACCCAAGGAACATCCCTGCCAAGTTTCATCAAGATTGGCCCAGTGGTTTAGGAGGAGAAGTTTAAAGAAATTGTGGACGACCGGACATCGCATGACTGCACCGGACATTGGGCGATCACAAAAGCTCACCTTGAGCACTTCGTGCTCAGGTGAGCTAAAAACAAATCAACAAAAGTTAAGGATTCTCAAACTTACTGTTTTGCAACATCTGTGGAACATTAGCCAGTATATGAGGTAACATGGTAACTCCCCCTAGAGCACAGGCCAGCCTGTCTAGTGCACTCTCACCCACCACATTGTTACTGAAATCAACATTAAACAATGTGTTAACTCTACCAGATGACAGAATTTTAGACTTGTCCATATTGAAAACATCCTACCCAGCACATTGTTACTGAAATCAATGTACAGAAAGTGTTCAGATGAAGCAGAGGTGTTACTCTGTGTCAGCTAGAAAGCTTTTGCAGACAATCTAGATCAAGATCAGACTGCGGAGAAAACATTCTATCCAAGCAACAAACTTTTAAGATGGGGAAAAAGGATTTCAGTAACATCTCAAGAAAAGAAGAAAATGCTTATAACCAGTGTTTTTTTCTATTTTTTCCGCAACGTTTTCCATCTGATTAAAGCCAACTCTCTGCATGTGAGTTACATTTACTTTTTCCTTGCATTTTTTTTTTTTTTTCAATTTACATTCGTACGAAAGGGAGCTATCCATATATTATATAGACAAACCAAACTTCAAAAATATACTGTCACTAAAGTCAGCATAGGAATAGCTGGCAGATCATAAAAAAATAACAAAGAGAAGTGTAAGCCTTACAGGGGAAAAAACTAGGCTATGTTTCCATAATGGGATATATAGCCCTTAATGCTTTACCAGATGAGAAAATTTTAGACTTGACCAAATTAAAGGTATTTGAAGACAACAAAATAATTGTGACTGAAAATTTAAAAATTGTTTTTGAAGGGTAGAAACCATTGTGGAAAAAAAAAAAGAAAATGAGCAATTTCTCCTTTTCCCGCAATGTTTTCAGAAGATGTGTTGCTCCTTGTCTGAAAAACACAGGACTGCACATTTTTAGGTTTCAAGGTAGAACTTGGTCAAGGATTTTGGTAGTGTCAAATGATGGCTGATACACTTCCAATATGTGGGAATGTAACCAGATTGGTAAGATAAGGTCATACTTGAAGCCATGAAAATGAAAAGCAATACTACACGCAAAATGACCATCCTATTGCATGCATTTACACCATCAAGTTTTTTTTTTATACTTATACAAAGAAATACATTTTGTAGGAAGAAAGACAAGGAAAGAAATTTGATTCACATCAAAATATTCAAATAGGCCCTGTTAATTTTTTTTATTTGGTAAATAATCCAAGCAAATTTCCTACACACCTTTCATTATCATCATCATCTATTTCATCTTGTACTGCCCAGTCTTCTTCCTCCTCTAGATCTACCATCATGGCTAAAACCTGGGGCACTGAAATGCATATCGGCAGGTTACCCTTTACAATTAACCTTTAGGCTGCTCTGTGCAAATCACTGACCTTTTGCGGACAGCATAGATCAAGATCAGACTGCATAGAACGTATCCTGATCTTAGATCTACACTATCTGATAAGGAAAATTCTTTCCTCCAAAAATACCTTTCAGACAGCAATATTTGGGCTTTTACAATTGGCTTGAAAGTTTCATTTCTTTTTTTATTTGCTGGGTAACTTTTCCTCTAGGGCAGACTAGTCAATGTTGTCCATTAATACTGCAATGCATAATTATTATCCAACAATATATATTACCAGTGCCAAGTAGATTTTCAAGTCTACTCTATCATTCCCTCACAGATATCGTATTCAAAGTTATAAATTTGTCAGACCTCTTGCACTTTAGCAGTGCCCAGGCTAACTAAACAAAATACAGGAAGACAACTTGCAGCAATTTGTGTACATAAAACAGAAATATATCTATTTTCACAGGGGCTGATGCCCCTATACCCTCTCATCATTCTTCTGGAAAGAATGAATTAGTATGATTTGCCACCCATTGAACATGATTTTTTATTTATTTAGAGATCTTACATTATCAATTGAAAGATTAACCCTTAGCAATCCATCTTTTTATGGCAAAAAAAAAAAAGGGAATTGAAAATAATTGTTAAAAAATCTTTCAAACATAAATTCTACAACATCAGCCATATTTGAAAATGCTTTCTATAAAATGTTGCAAATGCTCTCATATAATTAAGGCTGAAATTTTGTCATCTGGTAGAGTAAAATAGCTATCATCAGTAAATACAAAAAAGTCTAATTGCTACAATTCTTAAACCAGTTGGGCAAGATTATTAACAATTATCTACAAGCAGACTTCACGTTCTGACCTTAATCTACAGTCAGTCAAAGCACCTGAAGTTAAAAGGATCTAATATCTAGGTATCAGATACTATCTAGCATTGGGTACAGTCATAGAGATTGTATAGCTCTGTGTAGCCCAGTGGTGATACATCATTTACCCTGTCTCTAGTTTACATTAATAATTTCCATAGATGTTCTTACTTATGTAGATTTTTTTCAGTAAGAGGACCAAAGATATCTGTTACCACATAACCCAAAGCGTTAAAGACCCAGAGATTGAAGTCTTTTTGAAAACACTGTGGGAAAAGGAGAAAATGCTGTAACCAGCATTTTCTCCTAGTTCCAGAATGTTTTCAACCCTTTGAGGGTCAAACTCCAGAATTTGGGCTGACATTTGATTTGTTGTTGGCAAAATGCTTTTACTTTGAATGCCTAAAATTTTGTTGTCTGGGAAAGGGCTAAAGCTTTACCTAAGAGGGGAATTATTTTATTGCACTTTTTCACCATGGCTGGAGCTGACTCAGCCAATGTTACGATGACTTCAAGACCCAGCTGTCTCCAGTTATCTTCTAGGTTGGCATCTGACAAGACCTGCAATTTCATAAATCGAGTTATCTCAAGGTATTTAATCTTTTTATTTTTACATTTTTAATTTCAAATTAGGGTTTAAAAAAAATCTACAATCTTCACATTTTATTTCCAATGTTCTGACCAGGGAATAACTTGCATGGGGGGCAACAGTTTCTTCAGATATGGCAAAGTGAGGGCTGGTTTGTTATAAAGTTAATCAAAGTTTAAACATCTGCTAAACTCTTTACCAGTCAATGAAAGTTTTGATTCATCTATATTGAGGGCAGATGCAGACGAAAATTAAATGCTGCTAACTTGTTGGAACTTTTTTCTCATGCCATAGAAAACATAGTGTGAAAAGGAGAAAATGCTGCAACCAGCATTTTCTCACAATGTTTTCAAAAGCCTTGTTTCACTGGACTGTCGAAATTCGGCATTGAGCAGTAACTGGTAAGGGGTCAAGAAACCCCACAAACTGGATGGGTTGAATCTTTCAACTTGGTTTTTCCTGTCTCTATTCAATGAAAATCTTGCATCTTCATTAATTTTGATAATTTATTAAGATCTACGATTATTAGTGACTTAATATGATCTGTTATTGAAATGGACTAATATGCTAATTATTCACCAAGTTGACTTTAGGTATCCTCCAACCACTTTCAAATATGAAATCAAAGGAGGATTTCAGTCAAATACCAGAACATCTGATTCAGTATTACGTAAACAAAAGTTTGATCATACATTTTATTTTTCAGACATTTGTTCTAATATCTGTTAGATATGAATGTGAAGAGCATAATTATAAGCAAATAAGAGTATTTGAGGAGTAAGGATCACTTACTTTCATACAAAAGGTGAGAACATTTTCCACTTGTGGACGTAAAAACTTAGGTACATTTTCCGCCAGCTCTATCAAACATTTCAAAATGGCGTCATCATCCTGCTGGGTGACACTTTCTGACACAACCTTTAGACAGAATGCAATAGTAGTTTTGATCTAAGAATTCAAGATATATAGGAACTCAACAGTTTTATCAAGTGTTCCTAAACTCTACCAGATGACAAAACTGCAGGCTTGTCAACATTTTCATAAATAGATAAGTTAACATGGATCAAATGACGGGCTTAGTCTTTAAAAGGCTGGAAAACATTATGGGAAAAGGAGAAAATACTGTGGAATTTTTCTTTAAAATGGCAGAAAACTTTCTGGGAGAGGAACTAGATGCTAGTTACCAGCATTTTCTTCTTTTCCCACAATGTTTTCAAAAGTTGTTTACCTCTGTGTCATTAAATATCAGGATTGTGGGGAAAAAGGTTATGGTAGCCAATACATTCCATACAATTTAAGAAGCATATAAATACTTTAAGTTAGCTCATGATAGATTTCTGTATACGAACATGAAAAAGAATGGAACAAACCTAAATATTGTGATTAAGGTTTTTTGGTACAGTATATATGAGCCATTCTCTGTAAAATGTAAAAATGGAGTGTAATGCATTTGCAGAAAGTATCGACCCAGGTCAGTCTGTGCAGTCAAGCATAAGCTGACCTGGCTCAGGGCTTTTTGCTTTAGGTCAATTTTCTGTACATCAAAGGACCACTCTACCTCATGATTCAGCAGGTTAGTCGACAAAATGGATTTTATGGATCCAGGATTATATGACTTGGCTGGTATATAGCACTGTGGATATGCGTTTAACCCCCATTTGCCAGCGCATGATTCAGTACAATTGGTTAAAATGGTGGTTTAGTTTACACACCTAATTTCAGTCTTAACATGGTGATATCTTGTATCTCGTATCATGTATGTACTGGGTTTCATCAAAACTAGGCTTGGGCTATGAAGAGTCTTGCTCAAGGACACTTCCATGAAGAGCCTAGTGCTTTGAGTGAGGATCGAAGCTAAAGCTTGCAGCTTTCTTACACAGAGCCCAATGGTTATGTCTAAATATGTGGACTGGGAAAGAGTTGAATCCAGAATAGTTGGGTCTTAAAAGAACTTACATTCAACAATGCTGGCAAAAGATCACGAAAATGGTTAACAATGGACATTTCCCCTTCATTGGTGGTAAGAAAAGCTGTGGTTGCTTTTACTGCTTTGAAACCTACAGCACTATGATCTTTATCCTGTAGACTTTGAGCAAGCATCTGTTTTATCACATCAAGGTACTGGGTCTGCTGATCACCAAATATACTCGGCACAACTCTGTAAATATACACAAGCAGAGATTGATTACTACAGCTCACATATTCATGTACGTCCTGGGTTTCACCAGCACTAGGCTATGGCTTTCAACCGTCTTGGCAAAATAAGGATCGAAACCTGGATCTCCAACTTTCGAGTCCTACACCTTTATCATCAAGGCAAACAAGACCTACACATAAATGGAGACAACTAGAACAATCACAAAAGGTGACTTAACATTTTACCACACAATCACGAGTTAAAATGACCCTGAGGAAGAAGCCTTTTGGAAGCATTGTGGGAAAAGGAGAAAATGCTGGTAACCAGCATTTTCTCCTTTTCCCATAATGTTTTTGATCCTGTCAAAGACAGCCTCCACAGTTTTAGCCTCATTTAATGTTGGCTTCTGCATATGTTTTGGGTGGACCAGTCTAGAATTTTGTTGTTTAGTAAAGAGTTAAATACAGGTAAATTTCACTCATAACACTGAAAAGTATGGCCATTATTTAAATCTTTCTGTTAAAGTATGGTTGGTCAAGGTTCCAAATCAGTGGCAGAGCAACGAATATTAAAACTAGAATTATACTGCCAATATCTAATAACTGACAGTCAGTGATAAAAAGGATAGACGATGAAAGAAAAGGAAAAATTGAAATGAAAATATAGAAAACATTGTGGGGAAAAAAGAAACAATGCTCATTACATGTGATTGCTCGTTTTCCCTAAATATTTTCAATGAGTAGTTTATTAAAGGGCCATGAAAAGTGTTATGATTACAGTAACAACCTAAGAGTTGTCAATCAATAGCAGACAATCTGAACTGTGAAGTGAAAAGTTTCTTACGCAAAAATGTGAAGAGCACTTTCTTTCAGAGAAGGATCTTCTGAGTTGGCACAATCAAACATAAACTTTAGAAAGTTGGCCCATGTATTCACATTGTTATCATCTGAAATGGAAAACAGTTCTATTCATGGGATATTTCTTTATTCAGAGTTAGAAACTTTTTTCATCAGTATTTCATCATGGTGGGCACTAAATCTATTTATATGTTGTTGGATTTCAACACTAATGGCTAGTGTCTTACATAAATGACAGCTGAAATAACATTCAACATGGCTAAGAATTGATCCTATTACTAAACAATCCTGTAATTTTAACCACCCTGAAGAAAAAAGCTTTAGAAAACCAGTGGGAATGGGAAAATATGCCAGTAACTGGCATTTCCTCATTTTAACACAATGCTTTCTATTCTTTCAAAGACAAACCCTGTCTTTTTAAGCTTTACCAGATGACAAAACTTTTGAACTCATCTGTGTTGACAGCAGAGGCGTTATAGACAAGGCTCAAATTCTGGGATTTGTTAGTGAAAGTGTAGAAAACATTGTGGGAAAAGGAGAAAGTGCTGGTTACCATCATTTTCTCCTTTTTCCACATTGTTTTCAAAAGCCTTCAGGATTGTTGACAGTTGGTACAGTGTGGTAAAGGGTTCAGTCACATTTAATATGTTATCTGCAGTTTCTTTCAATTTGGATAAGACTGAAATTTCAACTACCCTCAGAAAGCGATCTGACTGAGCCAAGATTCCAACTAACCATCCCTGGAATGCTATCCCTTCTGGTAACTACTGCAGCTACCACACCATGGCTAGACTTTTTACCAGACAGCCAATTTCTAGACTTGTCAAAAATGAAAGCATTTGCAAGACATGAAACAAAATGTTGCTCAAGTGTTGGCATTCATCTTTTTAACACTAGAAAACATTGTATGAAAAGGAGTGAATGCTGGTTACCCACATTCTATGCTTTTCCTTTAATGTTTTTAAAAGCCTCTCCCCCAGGGTCTGGTCTGTAAAACACTGGATTGTGTTTGACAAAGGCTTCATTGTCTATTCTAGACAATCAGACTTTAGATGTGTTCAAATTCATAGCCATTGCAGACAAGAAAATAAAAGTTTCTCAAGTGTTGGCATTCATTTTTGAAATGCTAGAAAACATTTTGGAAAATGGAAAAAATGCTGGTTTCCAACTTTTTCTCCTTTACCAACAAAGTTTCCAAAAGCCTACATTCTCAGGGCTGTGAAAACAAAGGTTTGTTTGATGAAGGATCTATAAAAACTTACCGATCAGATTTCTGGCCAACTCTGCAGCTGCATCACAAATCTTTCTCTTCACTGGGGGCGTCAGTTCTTCCTGAATGGCGTTTATCAACTCAGTTTTAACTCCTGCCTGTAGGTCTGGAGGCAAGTTGGGCCACCATTCCATAAAGTCATTGGTGAAGAGTCGGCGTAGTAAGACAGCTGATAATGTGCGGATCTGAAGAACAGAATAAATCATTACAATAAAATTACTGCAGTCAAATCTTAACATGCCTTTCACAACTATAGTTGCAGCATGGGTAAGGCCAAGGTCAGGCTGCATAAAACCATGCGGTCTAATCTTTTATCTACAGAGTCCAATTTGCTTAAACATTCACAACAAAAGTAATCTTAAAATTTCAATTATATGGGTTTTATTTCCAGACTGAAAATGTAAGTTAGGTTTTTCTAAGGGTAAACACTATATAAAATGGGGACCAAAAGATTATTTGAATCATTCAGCAGAGTACGAATAAAATGATCAATGAAAAAATCACTTGAAACGTAAGTGAAGGTATGCATGTAAGGATGTACTTCATGGTATCTACTGTAAACCAGGAAATGGTTTCACGCATTTTAAGTTGGCGTCTTTCACGGCAGGGTTTGATCTGCTAAACTAATATGCCGCGAATCACTCACTTGTCATGAAAACGCGAACTTTAGTCGCTAGGGGAAGTTTGTCTTTAGAAAACTTACTAGAAGATGTATATCCATTTACCTATTTTCTACCGTACAAGGGAAACAACTTTTTTGAAATAGGGTGTCAGTGAACAGTTTATTTCTTCTACTTTACTGGTACAAATTGCATTAACTTTGCAAAATGACAAACGGGAAAATACAAAATCGAACGAAAGAACAACTTGAACAAATACTTTTGTCAACACAGAAAGGCTACTTATCAGTCAGAGTCTATAAATATGTTCATTGCTAATTACTGTATCTCTTTATTGTTTTTCTTGAACCCGAGCGATACCATCCACTTTTAATCAGTTCACTTTCTTATTGTATTTTTCAGATCCAAACTTAATATTAGTATACAGTTACGAAAGTGAAAAGGTGTTAATTTTACATTGATTGTGTCACCAAATGTAAGAGTTTGCCTTTTGTGTGAACTACAAAGTGTGAAAATGAACAATGGGTTGATCGAAAAACTAACTAACTACCCCTTTTTCTCTTTACATCAGTTTTAATGATCTCCTTTATATTGGAATTAGCACACTGAATATCAGTACTCGTGCTACATATAGGTAAAATGGTATCCAAAGGATCCTCAATTCTATCTTCAATTTCCTCATTTTCATTTGATTTTTTAGGGGTAAAATAACTACGTATCGACATTTTGCCAAACGAACCACTACTGCCAAATTGTTCTATTAATTCAAATCCAAGTCAACAATAGCCGACCTTAACACGGCTCTCAAAATATTTATTCAAAACTGTTCACTCATGCACTTGACTAATGACAGATGGTCAGGTATTGTGTAATTATGTGAGATTAAAAATGTTCAACATATTGAGCAAGTATGCATTTCCTTCAAGGCGTGTTTTGTTTCGCTGGATTCGCGGCCTCCTCAAGTCCGCGAAAGTAAAACGCCGCTTAAATGCTCGGGTGTATGAAAACACAAACATTTTTTGACGTGAACTTTTCCTGGTTTACAGTATCTGGTTATTTCATCCTGTAACAATAATGTATAAGATTTTTCCTCCAATCAATGTGTGGCTAAAATGATGGAGGCTATTTCCAAAAGGGCAGGACACATTGAGGCAAATGGAGAAAATGCTGGTTACACTCCTACATAGTTTTCAATTTTTTTTTTTTGTTTGGGTTATAAGAACACAGATTTGTTTATTCAAAGGTAAGTACTTTACCTAACATTCTTGAGATTATAATGACCCTGAGAAGGAAAGGCTTAAAAAACATAGTGGAAAAGGAGTAAACGCTGATGACCAGCATTTCTGCTTTGTCTCATAATGTTTTCTACACTTGAAAAAAAAAATTAAGGACAAATCTCATCATTTGAGCTGAGTTTCATTTTGCTGTCTGCAGATAGTTTTGATTTGGACTTGGGTACCATTTTGTCATCTGGTAAGGAGCAAATAGATTTTGTTAACATAAGATTTAACCCTTTACCACACAATGACGACTTTTAACAACTAGGGTTTTCCATGACGCACAAATCCTGCGTCATTGACGTGATTTTTACTCAAATGACCCCCAAAATAAAGGACAGTGCGTCATCAGTGACGCAACTTTGCAAAGTCTAAATCATCTAGGAAAGTGAATAAAGAGTCATAAATCCAAGTCTATTCTTGCTTCAACATCACACGAACACTGTTCTTTTTTTTTAACGACAGGGTTTATTTTAGATAAAAGTGGTTTTCCATTAATTTATTTATAGAATAAGACTGGTTTACGCATTATTGCCGTAAAGTACATAGGACATGTGTTGTAAACATGGGCACAAGTCTTGGTTGGGTTCTCTGTATTTCAGCTTATTTTACGCGACTTCTGGTAGATAAAAGTACACATCACCAGTCTGTGCTGTTCGCGGAAAATAAAGTCATGACGAAGTAAACTACTCAGTAGCATTCTTTTTATTGTCTGCTTCCTACTGCTGCCAATCAAGCCACGTCAAACAGCGATTTGGACGAGACTGTTTCGTCTGTCAAAAAGTGAAATCGAGCTTTCCGTCAGAATTGACTTACAGACTTTACTCTCTTGGAGTTTAAAATGCATTGTAATCTGTGCTTGACGACGAAAAGACCCATTTATTTTGACCCTCTAAGTTAAAAAAATGACCCTCAACTAATGAGGTAAGGGGTCACAATGACCCCTAATTTTTAAAGCTGAGGGAAAACCCTGACAACGCTGACAAACTGAGCTTTTCAAAACAATGTAGGAAAAGGAGAAAATGCTGGTAACCAGCATTTTCTCCTTTTCCCACAATGTTTTCTACCCTATCAAGGACATATTTTGTCATTTCGGCCTCAATCAATTTGTCGTCTGCAAATGCTTTCAATTTGGACTAGTCTGAAATTTTGTCGTCTGGTAAAGAGTTAACAAGGAAGTTTTACCTCGATCCCATTATCTGCATTTCTTAAGGCAGTGACCAAACACGTAATCTTTTGTTGTATAGGAATTTTATCGTAAAGTTCCTGAAAAAAAGAAAAGACTGTAGATACACTTACAAGAGAGCTGTTGCCCACATCTAACTAAGTAGTGTTAGATGCTGGCACAAAAATGAATTTCAAAACGAGGAAAAAAGCTGCCAAGTTGCTGTATCTTTTGTTTACTTTTTACCTGGTATTAAGGTCTATTTCTCTGCCAGCGACTAACATTTTGACCAACTGTACACTATTCAATATTGTGGTCTTCAAAATAACTTCTTTACTTGTAAAATTAAATGGATTTCAGTTTAAATGCTTGGTTTTTTTTTAACACTCTCTTTGTTTACTTTTGGTCACTTTTAGACATTTAAAGCCAAGCTTGGTATTTTTGTCCCTTTTCTTTCTTTTTGTTCAAAAGTTTTCTTTCTTTTTTCCTGTGAAAAATCTGATAAGCGCCATACTCCCCTCCTCAATTTGAAATGAGTTTTTGAGAAGACAAATCGCCCCACACATGCCACAGAGAGCGTGTGGAGAACCTAATGCAATATTAACTCTTCAACACACCATCCTGAGTTTTAATGACCCTGTGGTGGAGAGCTTTTGAAAATATTGTGAGATAAAGAGGAAATGCTGGTAACCAGCATTTTCTCCTTTTCCCACGTTTTCTTCCCTTTCCATAGGAAATCCCATTATTTGAGCCACATCTGAATTGTCGTCTGCTACAGCTTTGAATTTGGAGACACCCAAAATTCTATGGTTTGGTAAGAGTTAAATGAAAGAACACCCACACAGTAAACAGCAATACAAACATACTATCTGATCCCTCTTCTATCCGTCTCTATTGAGGACAGCTTGTGACCAAACTGCCATTGAAAATACAATATAAAATGTTAACATTAAATCTTTGATAGATCTACATCTGTATTTCAAAATTGGTATGCTTTATTTTCTGTTTTGAATACATCTAAAAATCTGAAATCTTTACCAAACATGAAACAATCCCATGTTTTATGACTACCTGGGAGAAAGAGGCTTTACAAAACATTGACGAAAAAGGAGATGCTGGTGCCAAGAATACATCTTTTACGCACAATGTTTAAATACCTTTTCAATTAATTTGTTCTATTGTGTCACGCACAGATCCTGAAAAGTAAAACCATGACGGTATTCGATGTTTTTTACCCCACCCGTCTATATTGCACTAGCAACCTTCACGTGGAGGTCCATTTTAAACGAAAAGAACCGAGTAAACGTATGGTCGACTTCTTCGTCGACTAAAAAAGTAATTTTCAGTTTTAACTCAATGCTTACACGAAATTCCTTCATTACAGATACATAACTTAAACTGTATTACCTCAGTTTCTGTTCTTGTTTCATTTTCAGGGTTCATTAGAGCCTGTAAAAGAGTTTCGAATTGTTTCTGATCGCCTGCCATTTTCGTTGATTCGGTCTATATTCCCATGTGAACTCTGACCTCACACCATTCATTCCCGCGAAATGAGTAAGAGTTACTAACCCATGATCAGTCGCCGCAACGTTTTTAACAATTAGGCTGCTAAGCGCGACTCATTGACCTTTTGCGGACAGTGTAGATCAATATCAAACTGCAACGTGCAGTCTGATCTCGGATCTACACTGTCCGGTAAGGAGATGTTTTCCCCACCAAAAAAAAAATTGGAATAACATTGTTTGGGTTTTTATCACCGGCTTGAAACTTTGGTTTCATTTACTTAGCAGGATAAAGGTTACAACCCTCAGTGTGCCTAACATACATCACAAATTCTAGAGATAAGACCCAAAATAATTGCGATTTAAGGTCGCTCTTGTTCAGAATGCTTTAGGAAAACGGACAGTTAAGATCAAAGAACAGGCTTTGTGCAGTCTGGTCCTGTGATTTACATTGCCGCAAAGACTTGTTGAGTAGACCATAAAGTTGTGAAAGGCGCCTTATGGGTTATCCTTTATCCTAAATTTACAACACAATCCGGGGTTCTTACGATCCTGAAACAATATAGGCATTTATTAACCCCTATCCTGTTAAATAAGTTAAATGAAACTTTCAAGCCGATAGCCCCTTTGAAACCCGAATGATGCTATTTCAAATGTAGTTTTTTTTTTTTTTTGGAGAAAAAATATCTCCTTATCGGACAGTGCAGATCAAAGATCAGACAGCACGTTCTGTGCAGTTCGATCTTGATCTACTCTTTCCGCAAGAGGTCGGTGAGTCGCGCTTAGCAGTCTAAAGGTTAAGACTAGACCTACGTACAGCAATAGGAAACAAATGCCGGTATTTATATTAAATTTCAAGCACTTCCCCTTACCCCAGTATGTTTCCAACCCTCTCAATAATGGATTAATCAGATCTGATAGATCTTGATCGATTTCTACCTTCATTTGTGTCGTCTGTAACTTTTATGTCTGCGCCTGAGGCTTTTTGGAGTTTACCTCTAGATCTATCCCATTTCAAAATCTACAGATCTACATCTAATCAGGGATCATGTTACAGAAATCTGTGAAACTAGGAATTTCATGAAATTCCTAAAGAAATCGGGAAATTCGTGAAATGACTGTTTTACCTAGAGATTTCACGAAATGCCTGATTTTATTAGGAATTTCATGAAATGACTAGAACACTGATGTAACCGGACGAAGATCAGGCTGCAACGAAATGCAGACTGATCAATGTTAGTCTGCATTCTTGGCAGAAGACACGAAGTGGATGGATATATGCAAGATACATACTGTATTAGTGACATATTATTCGAAGTCTATAAATCAAAACAGCAGACCAGGAATCATATAATACACGTATATACGATCCCTGAGCAGATGAAGATCAGAGCGCGCTGATGTAAATAGCTAATTTTAGTCGATAGCTCTATCCTCACAAAGGTCACAAGGGGTACTATCATTGGCAGGATATTTGCTATTGATTTATTTCATCGTGAACGATAGACCAGCCCGCATAGCTCAAAAGGTAGAGCGTAGGACTCGTTCACGAACGTGATGTTTCGGATCACTGGAGGGTGTGGGTTCGATTCCCACGGCTGGCCATCTAAAATTACTAATAGTCTTCCGGATGAGACATTAAACCGAGGTCCCATGTGGCGGCGCTATATACCAAGCACATTAAAGAACCAGGCGTAACTTAGGACGGGTTTCGTCCTGTGATGTGCACTGTTCCCTGTAACAAAACTAACAGCCTTTGTCAGGGGGCGTCGCCCATATGGGCGACTAGTGGGGACGAAAAATAAACGCAAATTCAATCATTCGTTAACAATATGGCCTGCAACATGCGAAAAGGGGCTTTCGGACATTTGCGTAAATTGTCGTCTCGGATCAGCCTGCGTAGTCCGCGCAGGCTGATCCGAGACGGCACTTTACGTCAACATTAGATTTTGTCCTACACTAGACTTGCGTAAAACAGAAAATCACACAAGACCGGAACGTGTCGCCTCGGATCAGCCTGCGCAGACTGCGCAGGCTGATCCGGGTGACACTTTACACAAATGTCCGAATGTTCCTTTTCGTGTGTTGCAGGCCATATAGAATTTGATATAGATCTATAGTAGTTTTAGACCTAGAGGGATCAGTCTCTTCGACGAGACTCCGCAGAGGGAAGTAGATCTATCTTTCGGCGTAAAAAGTTATGTAAAATCCATACTCGCTGGTAACTCAGTCAGCTTTTCCAGCAAAAAAGTTTAAATCATTATCTCCCTCTAGATGGCATCAGGGATCGTATATAAGATCCCTGATGGCATTCTACAAATACACGTCGAATCTTCGAAGAATATGACATGCGCAGACAACGCGGTTTAAATAACGTCTCATTAGTGGGACTTCAAGTTGATCTAATTTTAGTTGGCCATCCGTAGGACTCGAACCAACACCTTCAGATGAATCGGGATTTGATCTGTAGGAGTCCGACGCTCAATAAATTGAGCTATCTGCACTGGTCTCTGTAGAAATTGAACGTAGCAGTTCAATGTAAGTGCTTGGATGTGCGACCGCAACAGTTGTATTCGACATGCAGAGGTACGTAGCATACTTCCTTTGCTTCCCGCAGATAGATACTCTGATTATGCTGTTGCGAATTCAGCTTCAACTAGGTTTTTGTTGTCAACAAAACCCGCAAAAAGTTAGATGATGATATGATGATAAATTATTTATCATACTGATGAGCAGAAGAGCGGGAAATTTTTGTTTATATAATTATGACATATTTATATTAAACAGGTAAAAATGTAAAAAAAAATACATTCACAAATTATCTGTTCAATCAAAATTGAGCCTTTAAACTATAAATTGTAACGCAGTTTACTTTACATATTTATCGAAATGGACAATTACACAGTTAAAGAATGATGCTAGCGTCTTAAGTGATATTTTTATTAAAGGGAGGTAACGTGCTCAAATAAATTGGTATCTTGTGTGTCTCATTACGTCCAATATATGAAAGTTGTATCACGCTGTTAAAAACTCTTTCAGCGCCAAATAGACTATATAAAATCTCGACCATTCGAAATAAAATCCATTCAAAATGGAGATTTCTACCCTGCGGACTTGATAGATCAAGATCAGACTGCACAGTTTGTCCTCGTTCTAAAAGTCCTTGTTTTAGGGGCTTCGAGTCAGTTTAACGAAAGTGCAGTGAAAAACTGTTCTTCTTTTTTGTACAGTCTGAACACATATTTTTGACTTACGGGTTAGATGTGTAAACAGGCACATGTAAATTTACAAGAGAAACTGTTTGAAAAGAATATGGTGTTGATTTTCATAGAGTAACAAGTCTTAGATCTTGAATAAAAGGTAACTGAGATCAAACTGATATTTTTCCCCACACAGTACTGAGTTCCAGACGGATACATGGTATCTATAGATGCTTGACATGTGTATACACCAAAAGAAAAGGTTGCGAAACGAGCAAATACAACAACACAATGTATATAACAACAACAACAAAACAACAACAACAGCAACAACAAGAACCAAAGAGATGGCACAGTGGAGTTTAAACCAGTATTTTGATGTTGTAAGACCGCGCATATTGTTAATTTATATCTGGTTTTAAATTAGCGTATATGTTTCATTTTACATGGAAACTATTTAGGATTTCAGTAAGTTTTAGTCGATTCACATTGAAAAGTTACGTGTTTTCGCGCCCGTTTACTGACACATTTCTATTTTTATTCAAATTTTATCAAACAGTTGACAGTTCATTTAAGATAGACACTTTTTCTTATAAGAAAAATATCCCCCATAACATGGAAAAATATGGACATGTTTATGGACAGTTGAGACTTAAACGATATTTCCACAAACCTGATATATCGGTTTAGTGCTCAGCCCGGTCGGGTAGCTCAGTGGTCAGCATATCTGACTCATGACCTGGCGGTTGCGGGTCCATACCCGGTTGCGGCGAACTTTCTTTCCAGGGATTTTTAGCCTCTCACCTCTGATACATGTGAGAAAAGTAGTCAGTGGCTTTGGAAAGAAAGTTGTCAGTACCGGTGTAAGAAAGCCAGGAAACACATGGGTGTGTCACCGGTCTGACAAATCACCGAAATACCCCAAAATTTATCAATGGGTTTAGAGAAATGATATAAGTATACAGGATTTTTTCTTTTTTTACAGAAAACACACCTTTTCAAAGTATTAATCATTCTTGAGAAGAATTATTTTATTGATATACGCTGATCAAAGATTCACTTTTAGAACAATCACCGAAACACTCGCGTGTCTGGCCTGTACCTGTACGTCAACCTAGACTAAAGAATTCTCAATGTGACATTGTCACTTATATTAATTATTTCTTTGGTTGGTAAACACACACAAAAGAAAATGCTAATCCACTTCATTTGCAAAAGAAGTAGACCCAAATTAGACATTGCATGAGATAGGTCTCTGTACTGTCAAAACACCAAAGTATCTCGGCACGTCCTGTTCTCTTCTGTTCTGTTAAAGTGAAGCAATAATAACTGAAGATGTTCGGCTAACATTATACATCTTGTCTTATCAATTTACGTCTGGTAGGCCTAACATGTTAACCACAGATTCAAAATGGCTGCCGGCTTCGATTTTGGTGATGCTTTAATCTCATAGTCCCAATATAAAACAGGAAAACTATTTTTCGGGCATACTTATGGATGAAGATCAGACACACCAACCTTGTACAAAAGGTACTGTTGTGAGATTGCAGAGGAAGGGTTCCTGAATCAACCAATTTTACTACGTGGAGTGGGTATTTCGGTGGACATTTGTAAGTACAGTACTTACGGCTGTTCCGATGCACATTCCTCACAATTGGCCGAAAGAGCACGTTGTTATTTTGATACTAGGTTTTAAATCAACCCTCCTTCATCAATATAACAATTTGTGTCAAAAACCACAATTTCAGTTATCCGAGTTAAATATTTAAAAAAACAATAAAGGGTTTTTCAGTGTTTCGGTGCTATTTTGGTGATTCGTCGGACCCATGCGTCACTGACCCCTATGGTATGACCTAAGCTGTTAAAATGGTGTTAAACTCCAATACAAACCAAACCAATCTGTTTAGTGCTCTTTCATGTAAGCCGGTTATGATGACCACGATATAAAAATTTAATTTATTTTTACAGTTATATGACAGTTTACAGCAATATGATGGTGATAAAGCAGGGGTTAGTATGCTATTGTTTTTCTTCAATGAGATTCTTTAACTCCTCCCTATATCACTGTGCACTCGGATGTGGAAATCCTATGTCCGACTTGGCCAACCAGGGAAGATTTGGTGTTCAGCAAGTGACTTTTTTCAATTTAGTTGCCTGCGGTCAAGTAGAAAATAAGTAGAAATTTTGAAACAAAGATATGTTGTAAACATTACGGTTTGAAATACAAATGTTCACCCTTTGTATAAAATAACATTTCAATGATAAACAGCAGCTTGAGATGATCCCTGGATTCTGGAAAGCTAAATACACATTTGGTGTATCTCCACATTTACCTCATAGGACGGGGTCGGTATAACATGCGGCTGTTTTTGCATGTAGATTATTTTGTCTTGGAATTGTCTGGATACTTTCAAGATCACCATTATGGATTAAATTATTTTTATTGTTATCATTTTAGCACTGATTCAAAGATCTTTTGTGACAAGTGTGGCACATGTGAATACTTTAGCACTTAATCTGATGGTACAGCTTCGGTGCCAATAGGCCTTGGTTTAGGCATTATAACCGCTGCCAAAAACTGTCTCAAACTGAAATAATTTACCATTCAACATTCTATTGATGCGTAAAATTGGAGAAAATGAATTCATTTTTTTTAACTCAAATCTTTGAAGCAAAGGGAACATGAGAAGTCTGAGACCTGGGAAGCATCTGGCGGCTCCAAAAGTAAATATAAAACATATCACAATAAGGAATAGGACAAACATAACTGCGTGTTGTTAACGAGGTGTGGTTGAAAGATTCCTGTGGTCGAATCCCATTGAAATCTGTTTTACTTTGGACAAGTAAGCAATACTGGCGGACAAGTGGAATTTTTTAATTTACTTTTCCTGAACAAGTAGAAATTTCTAAGATTTCCACACCCCTGACACTGTATTAGTGTAGTGTCTATTCTACGATGTGAGATAGCGGGGTTCCCACTAATATTTTTCACAGATCCTTAGTGTTTCATCCAGGATTTGATTTCATTGTAGGCGTTGCTCTCTTTCAACCATCCACACATTGCCAACCAGCGCTTACAGGTAGAAAATCCGACATCAGTAGTTAGACGAGTGTTTGAATCACCTTGGGACGATATTGTTTCTTCTCATTTGAGGTAGGACAATTAACCTTCATCATATCTTGTTGCATGTTTTGCTGTTTCACCAAAAAGCTAGTAGAAATGACGCCAAGGGGACAAAGTGGATGGAAAGGAAACTTTCTGGCAATTTCTTTTTTCAAACCTCTGATGCATGTGAGAAAAGTAGTCAGTGACTTGGAAAGAAAGTCATGTTAGTACTGGTGTGAGCAAGCCAGGAAACACATGTGTAGGTTCACTGATTGCTGTGATATGACCTAAGCTGTTAAAATTGTGTTAAACTCGATTACAAACAAACAGGAAATGCAAGTTTGGAAAACAGTGATGGAAAAGGAGAAACTGGTCGTTTACTCTTTACCACACAATCCCTTGTTTAAATTACCCAGAGAAACCTTTTGAAATCATTTTGGGAAAAGAAGAAATTGCTGGTAACAAACATTTTCTCCTTTCTCACAATTTTTTTCTACATAATCCAAGACATATTCCATCATTTGAGCCACATTTAATTTGTCCTCTACAAATACTTTTACTTTGGACAAGTCTACATTTTTGCCAGGTGGTTGAGAGTTATAAGAATTCATTCCTTGTAAACAGCGATTTTGTTCCATTTATTTATAGCTCTAAGGCATAACAAAAGATTAGACTCAACCATATTGAAAGAATTTTGCAGACAGAAAGTCTTTAAGGCCAAAAGATGGGGTTTATCTTGGAGAGAGAACATATTGTGGACAAAGGATTAAAATGATAGTTACCTGCATTTGTTTACTTTGTCAACATTGTTTTTAAAAGCCTTCTTTATTGCTGTTTCAAACATAGCATTGTTGAATATAGAGTTAACCCTTTTCCACACTACAAAATTTTAGATCTGTCCGAATTGAAAGCATTTGTACATGACAATTTCAGTGTTGCTCAAATGTGATGTGATTTTTCCTTGATAGTGTAGAAAACAGTAGATAAAAAGGGAGAGAACTGGCTCTCGCTTAGCAGGTCAAGTCTTCCTGCCTAACATGGTCCCCCCCTTCCACAATCCGTCTCTCAATCTCTCATTCTGGTCAACTCAACCACTCCCCCCACCCCCCGCTAGACTGGTCCCTCCCACCTGCCTAACTCTGGTCAACTCAACCACCCCCCCACCCCCGCTAGAGTGGCCCCCTCCACCTGCCTAACTCTGGACAAGTCGAGCATAAACTCTCTGGCCCCCTCCACCCGCCTAACTCTGGTCAAGTCAAGCACAAAACTCTCTCCCCATTAGGGTGGCCCCCTCCACCCGCCTAACCCCGGTTAAGTCAAGCATAAAAAATAGAGTGGCCCCCTCCACCTGCCTAACTCTGGACAAGTCGAGCATAAACTCTCTGGCCCCCTTCACCAGCCTAACTCCGGTCAAGTCGAGCACAAAACCCCCCTCCGCTAGAGTGGCCCCCCTCCACCGACCTAACTCTGGTCTAAGCCAAGCGTAGAACTCTCCCCGCGCCTTAAGGTAAAAAAATGCACTAATGTCGTGAGAGGAACACAAATATAAATGGTCGGAGTTGAGCGTAAAACTCTCTCCCGCTAGAGTGGTTCCCCTCCGCCGGCCTAACTCTGGTGCAAGTCAAGCGCAAAACTCAAGGTCAAATGGGGGTAAAGGTCAAACGGTGCATCGAGCGATCGAGCGACCCGGCTGACTGTCTCACTCGCCGAGGTGAGACAGACTTGTCAGGGTGTCGAGGCAGCCTCGTCAGGGCGCCATCAGGGTCTGAGGATCGCGCTCATTTTTGCCTTATCTTAGTATGCCCCCATGCTAACGTATCGATATTATTTTCGAGGATATGGCGTTTATCATCATCCCCGCTTAATGCGATTTTATTAACTACTTCAGTATACAACTCGTGCTTATGACTCCTAATAACTACCATATTCCTTAATTGCGTCTTCTTTTCGAACAAACACTCTTTGTAATGTTCGTGCTTGATAAACGCCTTTACTACCTGCTTTGAAATTCCCTTGCATTTCTTATTCTCTTCATCATCGCACATTTTATAGGAGTATACAGTCAAATCTGTGTACAGCAGCCAGTCAAGGGATGTGCCCAAATTGGCTGCTGTACACAGATTGGCTGCTGTTCACAGTACTTATTTCTCGCACATTATCATATTATAGTTGGTACTTTGCAGTATTGTATGATGTTCTAGCTTGTTGAATCATCTTTTGTATGTCACAATGAACTTCTGCCCCACATTATGTACAAAAAAAAGACTTGAATAAAAGGATTTTATTTAAAAGATTTATTTTCCTTTTCATTCCTTTTCCATCATATTTAACAATAATAGTGCTCACAAGTTTCATGTGTTATACTATGTTCATCTAAAGTGTTTGCAAGAAAGCATGGTTTGCAAGAAAGCATGTAAAAACTTTAAAGAATTAAATGTTGCTTAATCAAAACATTGCAGCTTTTGTTAAAAAAAATACAGAAACACAATGATTTGTTCTGCAAAGAAACATGCACTCTGTTACTGTCTTTTTTGGAAAAAATTATCAATTGTTGTCTGCTTGGAAGTTTTTGCAACCCTCATATCTATCAAAAGCTCATCAAAGTCATTGACACATTTGAACATTGACTCATTTCCAATCTGCAGAGCAAATTCTCTCAGTTTACTTAAATAATCCATGGCATCATTCATACAGACAGTGGGTACCAACCATGTGATGCCTTGAAATCTGAGTCATTTAAGTCTGCAGCGAATTTGAGAGCTTTCACTTTGATTAGAGGACCAGACACATTAATTTGCCGAGATGTGGCATCCAGAAACCATTTATAGCACAAAGCGTCAATGTTTTCATAAGAGACATTCCTTTTGATTCGTTTAGAACAAGAGTCACCACTTTCGTACTCCTCGAGAATTTCTCGTTTGCGTTTTGCAACACTCTGAATTTGTGCTCGGCTACTCCCGAATTGGGGGTCTAGCTCCGATGTTATTTTCGTGATTGTTTCTCTGGAGAAACAATCACAAAAATAACATCGGAGATAGACCCCGAATCGGGAGTAGTGTGCGGCCTACACCAAACTCAGTAGCAATAATCCGTGAAGAACGTCCAGATTCAAGCATTTGAACAACTTTCGCACGGTCCCCTAGAGAGAGGAATTTACGTTTCGAGAGCGACATGATAGCAAGAAATGAGTGCAATAGAAAATTTCCACCCATTTTTAAAATCACCGAGTTCGCAGTTTAGTTAAATGTGTAAACAACTTCGATTGACGTGATGTTCAATTTCATATTATTACAACAAATTACCCATCTGCAAAAATACCGATAAACTTTCATTGCCATTCATCCTTTAAAGATCAAACATGAAAATAAACAACAATTGTCGGTCATTTACCCATAATTAGGGGTTGTATAATCTGTAATTGTCTGTTTGCACGTTTTACATTGTGTAGTCGACTTCGTCAATAACTACAGTATAGTGTTAATTATCGATTTTCCGTATCCCGACAAATTAGGTCGTGTGTTGTGTCAGCTGACCTTTGTTTAGGTGTGATATACTGTTGATCCCGACCAATTAATGTGACCGCTGGCTGCATTTCACAATATCACGCTATACACAGTGCAATTAAAGAAGGAAATTGCACGGGGGGAATTCGAGTGGCCGTTGTCGATAGATCGGCCGCTGTTCAGGTATGACCGCTAACTCAGATTTGACTGTAGTTTAGACCTGAGACCCACGAACTCCTCGATAGCCCTACCGCTCACCTCGTCCTTAAACATACCCACAACTTTCTTATTTAATCCGGTGGGAATGCCTGAAGGATGATCGGGTGGATATTCGCTTGTATCAAACCAATCTTTAACATCGTCGCTAATATCCTTATAGAAATCTTTCGTTTCTATTTCATACATTAAACTGTCTATATCGGTGAAAAGAAGTTTAACTTTTTCGCCATATTTATCTTTAATGTAATTATAGTGGAAGTTATACATCAATGTCTTACTTAAATCTAGAATAGACATCCCTACATAGATAGGTTTATTAAAGTATAAACGAAGCTTTTTCATTTGAAATATACATAAGTCGTCATCGAGGATAGTTATATGGTAGAAATTTGGTTTGGCGACAAATTTTTCCGCTTTCTCCTCGGTACTAATTTCACATCGACTCTGTTCCTTATATTTTCCATGGTCTTACCAAACACGGAATTGTTCATGAGTTTGAAGAAGTCCTTTTCAAACGCCGTTTTAGCTTTCGTTCTCAGGTTAGTATTTTTATCGATATAAGGTTTTAACCATTCGCTCTCATCAAAAGTTAACCCTCTGTGAATCTTTTTAAGCTTTATGCCTAAACTTAAATACAACTTTAAGTTTTCTCGATGTAATATATATTTTTTTTTATGGTACAAATTAGGTATAAGTTTTTCGACTGCCGCCCGCCCAGCTGTGTTAGGGGCCTTTAATCTTTCGGGAGCTAGAGGTAAATCATTGTGTAAATCGTGTAATTCTTCGGGATAATCTAAGTCGACCTCTAATATACAGGGCTGGTCTCTCCAATTTTCCGGATTATCCATCCATTTGAAATTACCGGTAGGAAGTTTTTGAGACATTGCCCAGCCATAAAGATTGTTCGCGTCCAAGTAAGTAATAAATCTCGAGGGTTTGTTCGGGTCGTATTTCTCACCCATATAACTATTATTTGCTGTCGCGTATCGTTTTAAAATGGTAGAGATACCTCCTCTTATTCCGTTTTCGATAAATAAAACCATATCTGGGTCGGATAATAGTTCTAATTTTACCGCAGTAGTTTTTAACATCGCATCCCAAGCTAATCCCGGAGCCGTATAAAACCAAGATGGGTCCAGTCCGTAATTCTCGAAGCAAACGTTTCTGAAGTTCTCGAAAACATCAGCTAGCAGTAAAACGTCAACCTTGTTATATAGGTCATGATACTCCTTAAAAGTTTCCATCTTGAATGTCTTCCATACATTTAACGCGTGTTGATAATCTTCCTTATCAATTCCACTACATTTAAGCTTCGAGTAAAACTTCCTTCGTTCGGGTAGCTTCGTTTCTTCGAGTCTGCTAAAGCTATCGAACCATTCGTACGGGAATATGCCTTTTTGAGAGACCATTTCAAGCTCTTTTCCCTCGAAGTATTTTGAGAGATTAACCTTCTCCTGCAGGGATAGGGACCTGGCGAGTTCGTCTAAACTTCTAGCTAGAAACTTAAAACTATCGAGGAATCTAATCTCATGCGTTTTAGTCTTCTCTATATATTTCTTCGATTTTTTATCAAATACGTAGTAATTTATCGGTATCCTTTTAGACAGGCTTATATACGTTTCCATGTTTGTTGGTATACAACTCGTGTCACCCTCTGTAGTCATTAAATCTTTTATAAATAAATGAGCATCATACCTACTAAGATTATGAAAGAATACGGGTGTAAAAGTAGGTCTTCTACATTTCAAATTGCACGTATTGTGCGCGGCTCCCCTAAACTTTCCGGTGAAATGACAATGGTCTCTTACTTTTGTATCTTCTTCTTCATCTTCTTGCCTTCCTGCCGGAAGGCGGGAATCCGTAAATGGTTTATTACATATCCAGCAATTTTCTGCTGTATCAAACTTCCTTTTATCCCTAGCTCTAAAAATTATTTCCCTCTTTGGTATCTTACTTATTGCTTTTATAACCTCTTCTAATTCATCTACGAATTTCTCAGCCGCATTTTCGCCGGAATATTGGAAAAGATCAGATGGGTAGGCATCTTCGTAAAGCGATTTAACGTAGAAACAGTACCCCGAGATTTTATGAGCGTGAATAACCTTCGTACTATTCCCCTTCTTTTCACATTGCCTTTCTAACATAGCCTCCATATCCGCGTAAATTGCGAAAGGATGTCTCTGCTGTCTATGAAAATTCTCAAAAGATATAGTGGTACCCTTTTCAGGTAAGTCTATTCTACAAGCATCTTTTTCCCCGCAATACTCTAAATGTTTCTTTAAAGTTCTTTCTTCTTTGAAATGATTTAAACATCTTTGGCAAATATAAGTTTGACCGTTATGATCGGATATTTGTTTAGATAACAATCTACTCAGGTCTTTAATTAAGCAGTAGTCTTTGGTGCCGTCCCTCTCGAGAAGTAAAAGATTAATATGATGGTCTCTTTTATAAATCTCCATACTTATACTAAGCGGGTAAACACCGGTGTGATTATATCCGAAAATTGATACCGATATCGAAGGATTTTGTCTCTCAAATTTAATTCTATTGGAAAGGGAAACGGGGTAGTTAATCCCTTCCATATTTATAGTGCTTAACAGGGGTTTTAGTCTTTCGATTCTTTCTGCATTATGATCCGTCGGGTTCAAAGCTATAAGAATACAATACGCGAAGCACATATCATCCTCCGTATTTATCGGGTTAATAACGCTTTTTGTTTTCTTTATATTAGGAGGAGTAGGAAACCAGGAATTAGCTCTTAATGGATTAAACACTGCTGTGTATAATCTTAAATCGATTATGTAAACGACTCTCCAATAATCTGTTTCCATTTCTTTGGCAGCTATAGCTTCTAATACAGCTTCCGCCATTACATCATATATTTCATTCTCGTCTTCCCCTTCTAAGTTAGTGATTGGATAACCGGAATGGAAATTCATCTCTTTTAACTCTTGGGTAATAGAGTGTTTCATCATGCAATTCATAATGAGTTTAACTTTTGTCTGTCGGTTATTTCTAATAATACTGGTTACTTTACCTTTCGCTAGATCAAGGAAATCAGCTGGAGAATATTCTCCTTTACCTTCTATAAGATATTCTTTCGCGAATCCCTTTAGTGCGGATGATCTTTCTATAATCTCTATTTCATCTTTATCCTTATATAACTGGTCTATTTTTATTTGTAAAGCTTTTATCCTAGGCGATATATTTATCGGAATTTCTTTAATGCTATCTAAATACTTTATCAACTCGTCAACTGAGGTTTTGATGCCCGAGGGACCTCGCGTCGAGGGTTTGGGAGGTGTGTAAGGTGTTGGTTGTAATACCTTGGCCCGAAAATTACCGATATTATAGTCTAATAATGACGCTCTCCGATTAAGTAAGAGATCGATTAATTCGCTTCTTTTGAGCCTAGAGTATCCTCGGATTCCACTAGACTTAGCTTCCCTTTTTAAGTCTTCTACTGTGGATCCTCGGAATTGATCCGCTAGACTAATAGGCTGAGGATTACGTAGACGCGCGATTAATTCGGCTCTTTTGAGCCTAGAGTATCCTCGGATTCCACTAGACCTTGCCAAATTTTTTAAACCGCTTACGGTATATATATTATAATCGACCATTTTTTTATATGTGCCTTAATTACTTAACTTAACTTCTTTCTTTTTTATCATTTTTTATGTATATAAAAAATGATACATAACTTAATACTTCCCTGTCTCGTCGACACCAGGTTGGGCGAGTGACGCAATAAAGTTAATCGATGGTAACCTTATATTTATCGTTCCAAATTCTCCCGTCCCAATTTCCGATCGTTTGCGGGCATCGATCTATAAATTTACTCGCGCTATAAATCGAAGGAAAGGTTTTTATTTCGCCGGTTTTAACATCCTCTAAAGTGACTTTCCTAGGATTACGCGAAATAGTCTTTAATTTATCATACTTCGGGTCTTTGCTCCTTTCTTTTTTTGGTGGCTCCTCCGGTAACAGTCCACACGTTTTCGCTAGTTCGAGTAACCGCTTTTTATCCCAGTACCCGTAAAAAGGTATATCATTTCGTCTAAGAATTTTCTTTAAATCGCTAGCCGTTAACATTTTTATATGTAACCGACTTACTTAACTTGACTTAACTGTTTTTATCATTTTTTATATATAAGAAATAGCCTCTTAACTTAATACACTACGCTCATCTTATTTCCGTCAGACTGGAAGTTAATTAACCTATCGCTAATAATAACGGCATATGCCTCTGTGTTCGCGGGCACATTTTCGGTAAAACTCGCTTTGATTTGGATATCAGTGACGGAGTATTTTAATCTCTCACTCTGTTTGGAAATGTCAAACAAAAACAGGGGATAAAGGGCTTTATAATCTGAGGGAGTAATGTTGGGGTTTGACACCATTTCGTTCATGTTATAAAACTTGGATCTAAATAGAGAAGCGTCACCATACACTCTACTAAATTGGTT
Source organism: Hippopus hippopus (assembly GCA_946811185.2). Lineage (NCBI taxonomy): Eukaryota > Metazoa > Mollusca > Bivalvia > Cardiida > Cardiidae > Hippopus > Hippopus hippopus. The sequence continues at coordinate 17,114,855 of OX328110.1, read as the reverse complement.
CGCAACGAATGAAAGATTATAATCAACGGCAGGATATCTAGTAGAATTTAAGGTAACATAAATATTTTTAACGTTACTATGGTCAAATATAGCGGGATTTTGCTCTTGATCGCCGCTTTTACCAGTCTGAAAGGCAACAACGATAAAACGCGGCACTTCGGGAGATGATTTGACGGAAAGTCTCCAGGTGAATGATGTTGACTGAGGAACTGCGATAGAGTCGCACTGCCTCATTCTATATCCGACCGGTATTTTTTCTTTTTTCTCGATGATTTTATAGAGTTGCATCTTCTCTTCATCCGCGGGTAGCACGTGTGGCATATACCAAGATATTCTAAGTAAATTAATTCTACCATCAGCGGGAGCGGCATTATCTCGAAAGACCGCATCATTATCATCATTTCTCGTTAATGTGAGAGTTTGCTTCATTCCGTACAATATCTTATCGTAATCGTCGCAAAAACCGAATATATGTTTTAATGGAACTCTGAAGCTAAAGGTACCTCTTGGAAGAGGATTATTAATAATATAATTTCTTCTTACGACGAAACCCGTGTTTCCAGCGCCCGCGTTAACCGTTGTATCTTTATACCAGCATTGATTTAACCCTTGTGATTTAGAGAAATCATCAGGATATTTTAACAAACCGAGCATTGTAGTAGCATGGCCAGGATTCAATACGGACTCAATCTCCATGCCCGAAAGTTGATACTTAATATTTTTAAAAAGATACATGAGACCATTGTTTGTTAAAGAAATACCGGTGTTAGCATCGTAAACTGCTCCAGTATCGCTTCTTACTAACTCACCTACAATAAGTAAATAACTCTCACTAGGATGAGTAAAAATATCTTGGGTCTCGATGTTAATCCTAATATCTCCTCCAGAGTTGTTGAGGTGTGTACCTGTAATTGGCTCATACTCATGGTGTTCATACTCATCGATACTATCGTCTTTCGAGATTGGTTCGGTGATTCTTAAAATGTCCATTTTATAATAGCACTTATAATTTTAAATAAAATTATAAGTGTTGCTTCCCTGCGGCCAGCGGGGCTAACCGTCTCACTCGACGACGCAGGGACGAGCCCAGCGAGTCAGCTCGTGCACCTCCTCGCCGACGCTCGGAGGCGGGGAAGGCGAGAGCTTCATACTGTTTTAATGCCCCTCCCACTGTTTAATCTTTTAACTAAGTCTTGAATAGCAATGGCGCTCTCTGTCTTTGCCAGAGAAGATCCATCTATTAACGTATTAATGTCTTGCGTTTTCACCCCTGACGAGGCCTCGTCTCTCGCTTCCCGAGAGTCAGCGAGGGAACCCGAGACTCGACGAGGGAGAGGGCGACCTGTCACCTGGGGCTTAGGAGTCGTAGCACCATATTTTTGTAAAATTTCCCTTGATTTCGGTGTCAACGCTTTCGTAACTAATTTTTTCCCCACATTTACAGCGGCGCTTTTTCCAACCTCTAAAGCTTTCTTTGCACCTTCCTTAGCTACACTCTTTCCTACATCGAGGGCGGAAGACGCGATTTGTTTCGCCGCGCTACTAGTAAAAAGCCTCGCTAAAAAGTTAGCAACGCTATCAAAGATTCCAGCACCACCATATGAATACCTCTTTTTAAATCCGTGTTGTTTAACGATGATCATTTTATAATATAGACATTAGATTCTTATAAGCGCTCGAATTTAAAATGCCTTGTCTTTTTAATTCGTCACAAATGCCCACTAACTCTTTTCTTACGCCCGTGTTACCCGCTTCTTTACTTGCCATCAACAGGTCTAGTCTTTCTATTAACGCGTTAGGGTCAGATGGGATAACAACGATGCCCTTTCCTTCATGATATCTTTTATTATCCCAAATAGGTCTAAGTATAGTGTTCCATTTTTTACTTTTAGAAGATTTAGGATATTTACTTTCTCGCTTGTTGTCACGAAAAATGGAGTTGGTTTTTACCATCAACTTTGCGTAATTATTATAATCCTCCTCTCCAAAAATATTACTATCTGGATCTTTAGATACGATTAACTCCCATAGACAGGGGGTACCTTCATATTCTTCACCATCCACAATAATATTGTTCTCTTGAATAACAATTGGTTTGTTACCGATATAAAACTTACCCTTTTTGTCATATATTCCGTGGGTTTTGTCAACTTCAGACTTAGTAGCAAACTTTCTTAAATACTTTTCCGCTATTTCTCCGATAAATATCGAATCCGTTTCTTCCGACGGTTTATCATAAGCTGTGATAGAAGGAAAGGCTGGAAATTTAATGTTTTGTGGTAAGCTTTCTATACCCTCTTTAATAGGTTTAAGTTCTTCCGTAATCTCCCTCGCTGTAGCTTTTTGCGTTTCCGTTACAGGTTTAAAAAACTTTGAAAGATCGGTTTGAAGTTGTTGTTCGCCCGTTTTCTCCGCTATTAGATTATCCCGAATATTCTTTCTCGTTTCGAGATACTCTTTTACGATTAAGTCCCTCTTTGCGGGATCCGTGATTTTTAAAAAAGACATTTTTTTAAATTACTAAAATAGTTTTTCAACTCAGTTTTCAACCCAGTTTTCAACGTAATATATCTTCGGATTACATGTCTGAGGTGTCACCCATTTCACAAATACATCTACAACGGATTTCTGGCAATCTAATATTCGAGCAGGTTGCCGTGATGTTTTTCAACAAGCCTCCGAAAGGACTCCCTTTGCTCACGCCTCCCCCTTTCTATTAGACTTTCTTCGTTTTCTGAGGAAATCTTCTTCTTGATCTTGGTACGTATCTCTTCCTTCATGCTTTTATATTTATCTAATTCTTCCATGATTAGTCTGAATTCATCATCAGAGATATAATTGTCGATTAAAGCTTTGGATATATGCGTTGAAACGGTATCTAACTTGGCGTCAGCTAACATTCTAATCTTTTGGTGCTTTTCTCCTTTGCTTCTACTATTTCTAACAACATACTTACCTACCAATGAAAGAAGGCCGGTTCCCAAAGCCGTTGCTTCTAATGCTACTACAGCTGGAATAGCTACAACGGTAGAAAGCAAACCTATACCCCCCGCACCAGCAACCATTGTTACGGTTACCAGGACGATATCAACGTTGTCTACTATTCTAGAGGCACGAAAGTACTTTTTGGCTAGAGCTTCTCTTTCTCGAATCTCCTTCTCAAGAAACTGTTGTACTTCGGATATTTTTTGTAAACGGTAGGAATGGCCTTTGTCATCCGCATGCATCTCAATCGGCCCCGGAGTCGACTCCCTAGGTGAGGGAAGAGACGAGGCGCTTGCCGTACTTTGTTCTTTGGGTAACTGGGGGTATATTTTATTAGGGTGTGGACTGAGTTCTTGAATGCAAAGACTATCTCTAACGTGATACGTTACGAGGGGCGTAATATTTAAGTACTTTTTGGCTAGAGCTTCTCTTTCTCGAATCTCCTTCTCAAGAAACTGTTGTACTTCTTCGGATATTTTTTGTAAACGGTAGGAATGGCCTTTGTCATCCGCATGCATCTCAATCGGCCCCGGAGTCGACTCCCTAGGTGAGGGAAGCGGCAGGCTCCCTCGTCGAGTCTCGGGTTCCCTCGCTGACTCTCGGGCACCTCCTCGCCGACGCTCGGAGGCGGGAAAGCGAGAGACGAGGCGCTTGCCGTACTTTGTTCTTTGGGTAACTGGGGGTATATTTTATTAGGGTGTTTTTGATCCGTATCAGTCATTTTTATTAAACTACTATTTTTGTTTATGCCAAATATTTCAGATAGCAGATTAACTCTCCCTCAGGTATTTCGATTGGATTTCGCGAGACATTATAAATGTGGACTGAGATATCATCAACCTCACTATCAAGATGTGTCCCATTAAGAATTGTTAAACTATCTTTCCATTTATTACTAACAGATATAACTACAACCCCTCGTGTAGTTATATAACCAAATCCTAGCGAAACTCTCGTGCCATCACGAGGAGGAATCTTGATAGTTACTTGCGAGTATATTTTCCATTTTAGAGGATCACGCTTTAAGGGAGGAAATCTTACTCCCTCTAAATGTGGTTTCCAAAATATTCCCCTCGCATGTCGGTTCCCTCGCTGACTCTCGGGCACCTCCTCGCCGACGCTCAGAGGCGGGGAAAGCGAGCCGAAGATATTAGACTTTATACCGAACTTATGAACCTCCATTTTAATATAGAATTATATTAGTTTATAATATAGCTCCTAAGATAGGGATATTAGCGAATGGACTATTAGGCCCGAGTAAAAGTCCTCTTCCATCATACATTTTTCCTCCCTGCTTTAGATACAACCCATCACCGACACGAGATAACCCCCTACCTTTGTATGGTTTTAAGTATAATCCACATCCATCAGTTTCAACTTGACACACACTTCCTCCTTTTTTAAGGTAAAGACCAGATCCCATCGCTTTTTGTACACCCGTTTGAGCTAATCCAGAAAGAGCACCAACACCTAGAGCCGGTAAAACGGTTTTTGCGAGCATCGGCAAAGCTCTAGCAGCTAACCCAGCTAACATTCCAAGAAAACCTCCTTCTATTTTCGAGTTATGTTTAAGTTGTCTCGCAGACATTCTAATAGTTATACCCTTACCACCCTCATAGGCTTTAGCCATTTTCTTCGCTTGTGAATTGGTAATTGCTAAAACATCATTACCGCGTAAATCTTCGTGACCTAAACGAATACTTGTTGCTGAACAACCAGCTTTAACAGCATGTTGAAGCTTTTCCTTTTGCCCTTCCGATATATTTACTTTAACATTAGTGTAACGCGTCATTTTATATATAACTATTTTTTATTTATCCCACACACGAGACAGTCCTCCGGGGTCGCCGAGGCAGAGATTGATATCAACTTAATAATAAAGAAATTTCATAAATGTCTGACTTTTTTGTATCCACTCACACTTTCACAGCATACACAAACTTAAACGACCTTGATTTAGGAGTAATCTTCGATGAAGTTGGCATAAATTCTTCTCTCATCCATACGCTATATAAAGAGAGAGAGAAAGGTTTTAAGAAAAGAAAGGTAAATAAAACGAGGCATTTATTAAACTGTATATCATTTACTTTTTTCGAAGGAGTTAACCTTAACCTTAAACTTTTTAGAAATGAGGTAATTCAGGTTACGGGTTGTAGAAACTTTGATGATTGTAAATCGGGTTTACTTTTATTTTGGAGCCTTAAATGTTGTCCTAAGTTCGATCATTTAGAGGCTCGTATAGTTTCGACAATGAGAAACGTTATTTTTAACTTAGGATTCTCAGTTGATAGAGAAAAGTTATTTCGCGTGATTAAAAATTCGAACGGTCTCGAGGTATCCTGCATTAATGAAAAGCATTATCGCGTAACTATAGACTCGATAGATGATATGCCGGTTTATAAAATTAGAATAGAAGAGGGGGGATTAATAGAAGAACCGAGTATAACTTATAGCAAGTTTGCAATTAATAGAGCTAAGAAATATATTAGTATATTTATATTTACAACGGGGAAAGTCCTGTGTTCGGGTGTTCATGAGAAGTATCAAACTCGGGTTATAGAATGGTTATTAGATTTAGTAAAACGTGGTGATATAAAAGCGAAAGAAGCCAGTAATTTTTCGCTAAAAAAATATCTACTTCCGAGTTATCTTAAAGAGATCTCAGGCGAGTCAGACATGGATAGCATAAAAAAATTAAGATTAAGTAAAAAATCCTATGTAAAAATGAGGAGGGATATGGATTGTATCAAAAGTGGGGAATTTCGTAAAGAAGATCTTTCTATAGATTACCGGAATAAATATAAGAGCAGGGAGTATGAATTTGTTAAGATACCAGTAACGTACAGATACTCTAATGGTAAAAGTGGTCCGTTGTTTATACGTACCCCCGTTTTGTTTTCATACGGTGTTTATGCGTTTGATAAATCGGAAGGTTCAAAAGATAGCTCGCTCGATAAATCGAATAAAAAAGGTAGCTCGCCCGATAAATCGAAGAAAAAAGGTAGCTCGCCCGATAAATCGGAAGGTAGCTCGCCCGATCCCTCGGTCCCCTTGGGGGCCGATAAAGGTCTAAAAGATTGCTCGTTATCTTTAATATGTTATAACGCTGGAAAACCTATGAAGAAGGAAAGAGCTTTTAAAGAAGATCTGGAAAAACTAACGGATTTCTTCAAAGGGCATGGTAAGGACGAAGAACTAAAAGTAGATAAGATTAAAAATTTAAAAGCAATTAGTATTTTAAGATCTCATGATAATGGATCGGCTATGTTATACGCGAAACTTTACGAAAACGGAGAATCTCGGACCCTCTTTTACGATAAAGAGGGCAAGGAGGTAAACCCTCTTTCATATAAGGGAATAGCTTGTAAGTTGCTTTGTATTTTAAAAGTAGAGGGAATATTTAAAAATAAAAGCGTTGAAACGATCCAGATTAAGGTTAGTTCGGTAAAGATAGTAGAAAAGGATGTGGAAATACCGAATACGAAGAAAAAGGAAATTGTACCTAATATTTTAGATGTAAATCCAAGTGATGATGAGGATGATGAATGTTCGAGTGATAATGAATGTTCGAGTGATGATGATGAATAAAGTAGGGGCCGATCATCGGGTGACAACCTCGCGTCGCGTGGAAAAATATAACTTGCTTGAAGTTATATTTTTATAAAAATATTCCTACGAGTCTAGAATAGAGATACGAAGGATGATCTAGGGTTGAGACACCCAACGCGTAGAAAAATATAACTTGCTTGAAGTTATATTGGTCCCCATAAATTTATTTCTATAAAGATAGCTATATAAGCGTGTGCTACATTACGACTGTCTGACTTCGAGATAAAGTTTATGACGTCACCTCCTGTCAGCTTCACTGGCGGTTCAAAAAACGTACAGTCCCAATCTTGGCTTGCACTTTTGTGAATAGTGGTACCCCTCTCGTAACCGCTTACCGTTACATTAACGTTAAGCTCTTCTCCGGGCAGATTAGGATCTTCCTTTACGATTGATATACTCCCCCTTATGATCTGTCCATACGAACACATACAATAACCACCCAAACCATGCTTTCTTCCAGAATTACCATTACCGAATGAAAATTCGAAATTACCGTTTCTAAGCTGTCCATTTTCTTCTGCAAACACGGTTATAACATGACGCGATTCTTTTATCTTTTTATCTAGGGTGGTATCTACGTAAAACTTACTAGCAGCCTGATCGAATCTCAAGGGGGGTCCGAGATTGTTAATTACCCGTCCTGCCATAGAGATTTCATCAACTGCCTGATACCACCTTCCATCTTTATTAACGAAGGCTCGATCGAAGTTGTCAACATACCTCTTAGTAGCAACTTCACCAGGTTCTTTTGGTTCCTTAACATTTCGTATCTCGTTGAAACCCATATTTATAAATCCGAGTGCCTGATACCCCCCGTTTTCTTTTACCCACCCCCCACTTGAAGTTCCATCCACGTAATCCTTAGTCGCCACGTTGTGCGAATTTACCGGGTTACTAACCCTCGTTAATGTATTACCATTCATGTCTATAGAACCAGTAACAGTGGTCGTTCCATCCACGCGTAAAAAGTTATTGTTCACGTAAGCGAGTGACACACCGTCACCGATTGTGCCACTATCACCTTTCATTCTTCCGAATTTGTCAACGGGCATTTTAATACTAAAATAGTTTATTTAAAACGTTTTGAAACGCCTTCCCTCGGGATAACTCTTTTAGAATGTATAAACATAAATGACCGCAAAATACTTGTCCCACACCTTGAAATTGATCGGTATTGTACTGTATCGGGCTTCTTAAATACTCTCGAATTTCAATGGGGGGTTGTACGCCGTAACTGTCGAAATAAATCTTAGTCTTACCGTTTTTATACCAAGCGACCCAATGTGTACCTGGTCCACCGCTTTTATCGAAGTTTACTATACCGCATTCTTTTTTACTAGGTTTTCTCGGTAATGTATCTAGTAAAAAAACTCCTCTAAAATAAGGAATCTTTAATCTTTTCGCCGCATCTTCCAATTCGAAATTGCTCAATGGTTTATTGGGTAAAATTACGTGGTCGATCGAAATATTTGCCATTTTTAGAACTGCTCGATATTCTTATTATCGACCCAAGAATTAAACTCGTCGGAATAGCCTTTCCACTTTACGAGGGATTTATCTTTCTGTTTTTTAATAACCTTTTCTATCCTAAACGTCTCTTGGGTAGTTTTCTGAAGTTCGGGTTCATAAAATGCGCCTTCTATTTCTTCTCCATTAAGATCCTTAATACTATACGTTATAGGCGATGTATGTTTTACTTCGGAAACTATAAAAACCTCTTCCGTCCATCTCGTTGTATAACCCTTCTCAAAGGTCCTTTTCTTTTTTGATATCCTTACTCTATCTCCCACGGAAAACTTAGGCGCTTTTTCTTCACCACTATGAGGGTAAAGGTTTCTCCAAACCGTAGTTTCATTCTCTTTCTTACTAGCCCCTACCGGCGTCATTTTAATAGAGGAATGGATAGTATTATTATACTCCTTAACGAGATCTTGCAAGACATCGATGTAAACGTTCGTAGAGTTGGCGGAGAAATACTTCCACATCTTCTCCTTCATCGTTCTAATCCATCGTTCAACGACGCTAGATTTCTCTTCGTTTTGTGTGGAATACAATTGAACCAACGCTTTTACGTCTTTGTTGTAGAACTCCCGACCTTCATCGACCCACAATTTCTCTGGCTTTCTTTCCTTAAAAATAGCTTTAAACGCTTCTGCCGTCACCTTGCCTGTCTTGTTTTTCAACGGGACCAACCACCCGTACTTCGAAAAGATGTCGATCACAGCGAGAAGATAATTATTGCCCCGATTATACTTAGAAAAAGCGCGCATGTCGACTAAATCCGCGGCCCATATACTATCGATACCGTTCACTATAACCCTCCTCTTTTTAAATCTTCGTCTTACGGGTTTGTGCAATTCCTCCGCCAGAGTTGTCATTTTCGGGTTTTTTTTCTGACTCGCCCTGCTTCGTCAGGGGTGACTCCCATTCCGAACTGCATCTTCGTACCTATGAGTCTACTTACCAAACCCCGTTCCATCTTTTCTCTAATAGAGGGGTTGTAAATACCATCCAGTTCCGCCAACATATTCTTGTCACACACCGCGTTTCTCGTGGCTGTGTCATTGTGCTTAAGATAACAAACATTGTGGTTGTAAGCGGCTTTATCAACGCGGTTGATCGGTTTGCTCCACTTCTTCGGCGTTAAATCGGGGTTGAGTCTTTTCTTCAGCTTAGTACCTGGTCCCGTAAAACTATGGCCGGGTAGATGCATTTCGAAAGGCATGTTGTTTATGACTTTGTTTAGCAGGGATCCACCCGTCGCCGTTCCTGATACAAATTGGGTTTTAGTTATCCCGCAAACCGCGCATTTCCCACGCTTCGTATTCCTGTTATTTTTACTGACCACGTAGCTTACATCTTTCGTATCGGTACGTCTCTTACACTTAACGCAGTACATCTTTTTCATATAAAATAATAAAAGTTAAATAGAAAATGGATATTATAAACTTGTCATGGAATGAAGTAGTATCAAAGAGATTTAATCACCTCCTTTTACCGAGAAGTATCAGAGGTTTAATTATAGGCAAATCGGGATGCGGTAAAACTACTTTATTGTTAAACCTTTTACTCAGACCGGGTTGGCTCGATTACAACGATTTGAGCGTTTTCGGAAAAAGCCTTTTTCAACCCGAATACCGAATACTAAAAAAGGCTTTTGAAGAAAAACTACCGAAAGAATGTATCTTTAGGTTGTTTGACATGCGTGATGAGATACAAGAACAAAACATTGTGCCGACGGCTTTAGTCGAAGAATGGATTAAAACGATTAAAAATAAATCGGATATAGATTGCAACTTCTTCGAGAATGCGAGCGATGTGCCCGATCCGAGAGAATTAAACTTGGAAAATAAAAACCTGATCATCTTTGACGACCTGCTTTTAGAGAGGCAGAATAAATGCGAGTGTTATTACGTTCGAGGAAGGCATAGTAACGTCGACTGTTTTTACCTCTCACAAAATTACTTTAGACTACCGAGGCAAACCATCAGAGAGAACGCCAATTTTATCTGTCTCTTTTCGCAAGACCTAAAAAACATTAACCATATTTATAACGATCATGTGGGTGACGATATGCCTAAGGACGAGTTCAGAAAATTCTGTCAAAAGGCGTGGGAAAAACCATTCGGCTTTGCCATCATTGACTTAACGAGTAAAAAGCATGACGGGAAGTATAGAAACGGTTTTGATAATTTCTATATACCGGTGTCGGTTTAAAGAATCTTTTCGCTTTTTAAAAGATGGACATAGATCTTTTAAAAAAGATAGTAAAAAATACGGAACACAAAACGTCGCTTCAAATCATCGTAAGCGATAACAAAACGCGTTTTAGAACGAGGTTTAATCCTCCGATTCAGCTTGAAAAGGATAAAGTATACGAAATAGCTTTAGTAAACCTCGAAACTTACTACTCTTTTCCAAACATTGACGAAACAAACAACACATTAGTTTATTCTCCGGACAATGGCACCTCATGGATTAAAATAAAAATACCTGAAGGAAGTTATGACCTTGTTGACATTAATGATACAATTCAGCAGGAAATGAGAAAAAAGGGTCATTATGATAGAGTTAATGAAGAGTACCCTATTAACCTTTCTGCAAACACTAATACCCTAAAGTCTGTTCTTACTCTAGAAGATGGATACCAAGTAGATTTCAATCAACCGGGATCCCTCGCTAAAGTATTAGGATTTACTCGCGCTAAATACACGCGAGGATTTCACGAGTCGGAGAATGTAGTGAACATTCTTAGCATAAATAGTTTGCTCGTTAACATAGATATTATTTCGGGAAGTTACGTTAATGGTTCGACAAAAAACACTATTTACTCTTTTTTCCCGGACGTTGCGCCAGCATATAAGATAATAGAGTCACCAGTTAATTTAGTATACTTACCAATAACATTAGATGAAATACATAACCTGGAGGTAAATATTACGGATCAAGATGGTAATTTACTAAATCTTAGAGGCGAAAATTTAACGATTAGGTTTCATATTAGAGAAGCGAGGTGACTCGTCGCCCCGGTCGTCAGGCCCGTTCGCTCGATCGCTCGATGCACCGTTTGACCTTTACCCCCATTTGACCTTGAGTTTTGCGTTTGACTTGCACCAGAGTTAGGCCGGCGGAGGGGAACCACTCTAGCGGGAGAGAGTTTTACGCTCAACTCCGACCATTTATATTTGTGTTCCTCTCACGACATTAGTGCATTTTTTTACCTTAAGGCGCGGGGAGAGTTCTACGCTTGGCTTAGACCAGAGTTAGGTCGGTGGAGGGGGGCCACTCTAGCGGAGGGGGGTTTTGTGCTCGACTTGACCGGAGTTAGGCTGGTGGAGGGGGCCAGAGAGTTTATGCTCGACTTGTCCAGAGTTAGGCAGGTGGAGGGGGCCACTCTATTTTTTATGCTTGACTTAACCGGGGTTAGGCGGGTGGAGGGGGCCACCCTAATGGGGAGAGAGTTTTGTGCTTGACTTGACCAGAGTTAGGCGGGTGGAGGGGGCCAGAGAGTTTATGCTCGACTTGTCCAGAGTTAGGCAGGTGGAGGGGGCCACTCTAGCGGGGGTGGGGGGGTGGTTGAGTTGACCAGAGTTAGGCAGGTGGGAGGGACCAGTCTAGCGGGGGGTGGGGGGAGTGGTTGAGTTGACCAGAATGAGAGATTGAGAGACGGATTGTGGAAGGGGGGGACCATGTTAGGCAGGAAGATTTGACCTGCTAAGCGAGAGCCAGTTCTCTCCCTTTTTATCTACTGAAAACATTGTGGGAAAAAGGAGAAAATGCTGGTTACCAACATTTTCTCCTTTTCCCACTATGTTTTCAAAAGGTTTTATCCACAGGGTCGTATAAAGTCGGCATTGTGTGGTAAATGGTTTAATGATGAACTATGATATCAACCATTACACATTATTTCATCATTAAGATGTAATGTTTTTATTCATTCATTTCCAGGTGTTGCTGGGCTGTGGGTAACCATGACTTTATAGAGGCATATGATTGTCAGTCTAACATTGTTCAGTATCCTTGAAAGAAATAACTGTCTTAGTCTACAACATATCTTAGGCTACTTTTGTGAACAGTGTAAATCAAGAAAAGGTTGCATAGAACATGCACTTCTAAGAAATTACATCTAAACAGCTTTTATACTTAACCATAAATGTATTTGAGCATTGCTCTTTGAAGAGGGGGTTATATGCAGCTCTGTGATCCAATGTACGAAGTAAGTCATCACATAATTCTTGATCCATAAAATCAATTTTTTCTAACAACTCGGTCATGAGTAAAACTGGTTCTTTGTCATGCGCGGAACTGCGGTAGCTCAGTCAGTAGTGTACAGGACTTTGGAACAGGGGGTTGCTGGTTTGATCACTGGCTAGGCCAATCTCTTTCTCAGGATTGATGATTGTCATTGCGACAGGATTCATTCCTCTCTCACCGCTGACCATTGTAACGACGATGGTCATGTGGGAAAGCAGCCAGTGGCTTTGAAAGAATATTGTGCGGAGTACTGGTAAAGGAAAAGCCCAGGAGAGCATGGATAAGTTCACTGGCAGCCACAATATAGCTGAAATAATGTTGAAAACGGTGTGAAACACCAAACACTCAATCAGTTTTGGAATGCAGAAAATTTACCAATAGAAAAAGTTTGACCAAGGTTAACTATTCCTCCTTTAGTAACCCTGTGTAGAACAATAAAATAGACACGGCCAAGTAGCTCAGTAGTTAGCATATCTGACTCGTGACAAGGAGGTTGCGATACCCAGTTGCGGTGAACTTTCTTTTCGGCGATTTTTTGTCTCTCACCTCTGATGCATGTGAGAAAAGTAGTCAGTGGCTTTGGAAAGAAATTTGTGTCAGTACTGGTGTGAGAAAGCCAGGAAACACATAGGTGCGTCACTGACTGCCATGATAATTATGACTTTAACTGTTAAAATGGTGTTTAACTCCAATATAAACCAAACCAAACAATCAAATAGAATAACCTTAACTGTAACAAAGAACATTTACAAAGATATTTCAGAGCCAGAAAGACGAGAACTGGTCAATACCTCTTCTATTTGCCATTTGCTTGGACCTCAGACTGTTTGCTAATAAGGTAAGTAGAAACTGTAGGTTAATTGCTTTTCTTTGTTTTAGTTTTTTTTTTTGTTTTATTCAGTTCTTTGTTTAACTCTTTACCACACAACAAAATTTTAGACCAGTCCAAATTGAAAGCATTTGCAGACGACAAAATAAATGTGATTCAAAAGATAAAATTCTTTTTGGGAAGGGCAGAAAACTTCGTGGGAAAAGGAGAAAATGCTGGTTACCAGCATTTTCTCCTTTTCCCACAATGTTTTCAACAGGCTTCTTCCTTAGGGTCGTTAAAAGTCGGGATCATGTGGAAAAGAGTTAACTCATTTTTAGAGTGTTTTAACCCATTACCAAACAATCCTGAGTTTTAACAACCCCCAAGGAAGAAGCTTTTTGAAAACATTGTGGGAAAACTGGTAACCAGCATTTTCTCCTTTTCCACCAATGTTTTCTATCCTTCCAAAAGCAAATTTCAGCACTGTTTTATTTGTCATCTGCAAATGCTTTCATTAGGACCAGTCTAAAATTTTGCTGTGTGGTAAAGAATTAATGGCCACAGCTTTGATATTTATGTCTTCTGACCTTTTTGAAAGTAAGTCTTGAATCCATAGACACCCTGTTTTGGATTTTTTAGGCAGACACTCAAGCAGTGAACAAGGGTGAAGGAAAATATGGAGAAAGACTAGAAAAAGCAGCTGAAATCTTAATGGGTTGTTTCAGAGTATGTGCAAGTGACAAGTAAGTGAAGTGATGTCTAATTAAATCATTACAGTTACCTCCTGAAAAAAAGAGTGTTTAATGCATCTCAGTGATCTGTTAAACCAAGCAAATTATTACATAATTAGGGATCCATAAAATCCATGTAGTCTAATGAATGACTGAATCTGGAGGTAGAGTGGTCCTTGGACATACAGAAAATAGAACGGTAGCAAAAAGTTTCGTCTCATGTCAGCTTGTGCGGATTGCACAGGCTGACCTGGGTCGATACTTTTCGCAGATGCATTAAGCCCCCTTTTCATATCAAATTTGATTAATATGATGATTTTTAATTTGGAAAGGTTTGAAAACATTGTGGGAAAAGGAGAAATGCTACTTACTATGATTTTAAAATTATCTAACAGTATATGTTTTCATGATTCTGAGGACTAAAACTTTTTAAAAATATCATGGGAAAAGGAGAAAATGCTGGAAACTAGCAGTACCAAACATTCCTGTGCTTTAAACAACCTTTAGGAATAAAACTCTTGAAAACTTAATGAGTAAAGTAGAAATGTTGGTAACCAGAATTTTCTCCTTTTTTCACAAGTTTCCTTACCTATCCAAAGGCAAATCTCAAAATTGGAACCTCATTTAATTTGTTGTCTGAAAATGTTTTGAACATGGATGGCTTTAGAATTTTTCAGTCTGGTAGAGAATGAATAAATGAGTATAAAAGATTAATAATTTCTTGTTTTGCCACCATGCTTTTAAAACACAAACAGGCATCTACACAATGTAACAAGTCACTGTAAACAGAGGCTGTGCTATTAGCCAGATAAAACAATCTGAAAACAGGTTATAATTTGCTATGTAATTCATGTAAACAACATGCTGCTTTAAATGTATCTCTTCATTTCTCCATTTTTCAGTCGGGCAGCAATAGAAGACACCAAAAAATGGGGCATGTTGAATTTGGTCAACCAGTTGTTCAAGATTTATTTCAAGGTAGAGTTTTGCATACATTTGTTTATTTAGAGTTTTACACCATTTTCTACATCATTTCAATTATATTATGGTGAGCAGTGCACCTGTCCACATATTACTGGTGTTTTCCTGCCATCAGAATACATTTCTCTAGCTTGGCTACTTTCTAACTTAAACAGAGTTAAAACAGTGCCATTTATGCCACAAGTAGAACTATCTTTATCCAAACAAGAGCAACAGATAGCTCTTGAAAACATTGTGGGAATAGATTTCATTGTAGCTTGTTTGCAGTGTGAACTTGGTCTACATTGTAGTTTCTTGAGCCATCCTTACAATTTAGGTTAAAGTCCAAAACTGCAGTGTACATAATAGTAAAGATTAGATTTCAACATTCCAATACCAAATTGATTTACCCACAGACTGATCCCTTTTTTTGTGACCCTGAGGAAGAATGCTTTTAAAAGCTTTGTTGAGAAAGGAAGATACTTATGGTACCTTACAATATTTTCTTCTACTGCCCAGATGAATCTGATCACTCTTGCCACTTTAAATCTGTTTTCTTGAAATGCTTTTAATATGGATAAGGCTGAAACTTTGTCGAGGAAAGAGTTAAGAAAATCCATTTTATCAATGAAAATGAGTCTATGTTGCTTTTCTAGATCAACAAACTCCACCTGTGTAAACCACTTATACGAGCAATAGACAGTTTACCTATGAAAGACAAATTCAGCTTATCGCATCTCATTACGTTCAGGTAAGTTGTTGCAAGGGTAATGATTAACCCTTTGGCTACTAAGCCCAAATCACTGACCTTTTGTGGACAGTGTAGATCAAGATCAGACTGCACAGAACGTGCAGTCTGATCTTTGATCTACACTGTCCGATGAGGACATACATATCCCCCCCCCCAAAAAATTACCTTTGAAATATCAAAATTTTAGTTTTTACTATTATCTTAAAAGTTTCATTTCACTTTCTTAGCTGGATAAGGGTTAAGCTTGTAAGGTATATCACAAATACAAGGTTTCTGACTGGTGGAAGGTATGCATTTAATGTATGGTTTATTGTTAAATGCAAGGTTTATGACAAGGAATATTGATAAGGTTTATCATGAATACAGGTATATGATAAATGTAAGGCTTACTATGAAGGCAAGGTTTGTGACAATTGCAAGATGTATAGTTAATTCAAGATATATGATTATTGTAGGCTTAACAATAAATGCAGTTTTTATGGTGACTTTAATGTCTATTTTAATGTGATGCATCTGACTTTTGGAAGATTATTATGAATGGCCCGTTTATAATTATGTTTTGGTTAATTATGAATGCAAGACTTTTGTTTATTGTTAGTTGATTTAGTAAGACAAAATTTATGATTATTGTAAAGTTTACATTTTGAA
Organism: Hippopus hippopus; assembly: GCA_946811185.2. Classification (NCBI taxonomy): domain Eukaryota; kingdom Metazoa; phylum Mollusca; class Bivalvia; order Cardiida; family Cardiidae; genus Hippopus; species Hippopus hippopus. The sequence goes on along the minus strand of OX328110.1, from coordinate 17,098,606 downwards.
TATAGTTTAAATGATGATATTAAGATTCATCATAAATGTAAGGTTTATAGTAATTGTGAGTGTATTAGGAGTGTAAGATGTAAGATCAGAGTGGAGTTTATTTGATAAACCCTACTCTGATTATGAACCTTACAAATGCCTTAATGAATGCAAGGTTTATGATTATTTAAGAAATAATCTTCTTTCTATCGTGATTTATCGTTCAATAAACCACAGTTGTGAATTATGAGGCACAATAAATAATTCACGAGGGCGATAGCCCGAGTGGTTTATTTATTGTGCCTCATAACTCACAACGTGATTTATTGAACAATAAACCACGATAGAAAGAAAATTATTTTGATTCTAAAATGACCAACTCTTAATGAAAGGAAAACAAGTTCGTACTTAGAGTAAAAACGCGGATGCAGATTATATTCCATTGAATAACTTACTTTATACAGAGTGACGTCACTCTATATAGAATGACATGGATTTCACCACGCTTTCGTTACACTGTGTTTATAGGACCGACTTCACGTGTCATGTTAGAATGTAAGATTTATTATGAATGGAAGACTAATAATTATTGTAAAGTGTAATATTAAAATGCAAGGTTTATAATTGTTGTAAAATGTATGAAGATTGTAAGATTTATGATTTTTGTAAGTTTATTATGGATGCAAAACTCATAGTTTGTCTGATTTTGATCTACGCTATTCACCAAAACAACTTCATTAAACAGTTTTACTTTGCATCCAAAGGTTTAACTGTGATGATCATATAGTGCTGTAAACTGGTTTGATTTTTATAGGTTTACTAGTTGTTATTTTCTTTTTTTTGTCTTAGATATTATGTAGGCCAGAAAGCCATGTTTGATGGGGATTTCAAAAAAGGTAAGGTAGGACAGATAGAATGTGTAGTGTGTTACAATGTTTACTCTTTGATCACTTGGTAAGTTGAAGTGGAAGTTTTTCATGCCATATAATGGAGCTGAAAATGGTGCACTTAAAAGGTGTTTTTGCCCAAAACATTGCAGACAAATGTATTTTCAGCTTTACAATGAGTGTCGTGTTTAACCTGAACTGAATTTACACTGTAAAAATGAGTTCATGTTTTAAATTATTGTTGTATTAATGATTAGACAAAAGAAACTCATAGAAAATTTTGATTAGACAGTCATTTGCCTTTAAAGTGTCTTTTTAATTTTATTTGACACCTAGAAAGCATATCACAACTTTTATCAATCCTGTAGACAGTGTAGATCAAGATCAGATTAAACAGACTTTTCATCCTAATCTGTGATTTGCACTGTTGGTTTCTTTGTTTAAATACGCTGATTAAAGAATTAAAGGAACACACAAATACCAAAATTCAAATCTTTCCTTCTGCTAAAGACTCAGTCTTAGTGCTCTGAAAAACATCAAGTTAAATTCTTACCTGACAAAATGGCTCAATACTTTGCTTGTTTGTTTGATTTTAAATGCTGCTATTAAGTCATGTTAAGAAGAAAATCAAGAAATTTGTTTTCATTGTTCTTTTGTTAAACAAATTATATTTTTCCAATCTTTCGTTAATACCTTTGTCAAATCATATGAAAGAAGAAAACGAGAATAAAAAATTACACCTCGGGTGTAATCAAAAGTCTGTGTGGCATATCAAAATGACGGCTTTCACAGGCAAAGCCCATACATCTTTTGTGCAAACCAGATTGTTTTGCCTGGTCTGAGATTTTTATAGTGTTAGGACTGAATGACTTACGAGCAGAAAATTATTTGCATTGTCTTGTACTGAAAGAATTATCTTGTGATGAAAATCAAAGACATGTGTTCCTTATCTTTTTTTAGCAGTGTATTCTGCCTATAACCTACAATGTATTGTTGCTTTTCATTACTGAAAAAGGTCAAGGTCACAGGTGAACTTTGTTTAAAAATCTTTTCTGTGCTCTAACCCAATAGTTGTTTGACCAAGGACACTGAAACTTTATACAAGTGTTGCACATGACCCAAGGGGGAGGGGGGCCCTATTGTTTTTTGGCCACATGGGTCAAGGTCAAGGTCACAGGTGAGCTTTGTTTTGAAAATCATTTCCCTTCTCTGAATGTGCTGCTTCAGTGACAATCACCAAAAAATATATTCAGCACACAAACAGTTAACAAAATATCTAATTTTATTTCAGCGGCAGAATATCTCACATTTGCCTTTGAAAGATGTCACAGAGAAAGTATAAAGAACAAACGTCTAATTTTGCAGTTTTTAATACCTGTCAAAATGTTATTAGTAAGTATTATCTCTAATAAAAAAGATAGATTCACTCTATCAAATTTTGTGTCATTTTCTAGTAAAATGAGAATCATATATCTGATTGAAAAAAAAAAATGAATATTCAAAGATAGAACTAATGATGCTGCTTTCTGATTTTCAAATCATAACTGTATAGGGTTAATTTTAGACCAAAACAAAGTTGTTAAAATCAAAAGAAGGAAAAAGCTTTTGAAGAAAAGTGTGTCTTTTTTACAAAAGTTTTTTTAAAAACATTTCATCAGAAGGTACAATTGCCCGAGGGGTGAATGCCAAACTGTTCAATCTATGTTTTGAAAAATTTTACAGGAGAGGGAAAAAAACCTTCTCATTTCTGTGACCTTTCAAGTATCATACTGAACTCCATTTGTTTGTTCTGCTTTATATAGGGTCAGATGCCATCTCCAGTTTTACTGAGAAAGTATGATTTGTCAGCTTTTGCAGAAGTTTCACAGGCTGTAAGGTCAGTACCTTATCTATGATTATAATCATTATCAGTTACCTTATGAGTTGGCTTCTTGCTTAAAAAAAAAAAAACCCTCTTACCACTTCCTTAGCCTTAACCAAAATTCTTATGGTTGTTCATCTGTGATGGTTAGTTTTTTTAATCATTGTAGAAAAGGGAAAAAATGCTTATAACCAGCAGTGCTTTGTTCAAGGACACACACATGAAAAACCCAACACCTTGAGTGAGGATAGGTCTGAGACTTCCAGCATAAGAATCCTTCTTCAGTACTGAGCCACACAAGACCAGCCCCCACATGATTCTTGAAGATTTCCTGTTAATGCACGTAGTTATTAACTTGACTTTTATTGAAGAAACATTCAGCTCTTGTCATAGCCCTGTGGTTTGTGAAGCTGTCTTGCTAAAACTTTGACATTTTATCTTATCTCTGTTGTTACAGAAGGTATCTTGTTCAAACTTGGGCTAGTTGTTAACTATGAAAAAGGGAACCCATACAACAAGGGCTAGTAACCCAGAATTGTCCCCCCTTTTTGACTTAAAATTTTCATTGAAAAAGCAACTGCAGTGTTTGCACCAGCTTGCAGTGTTCTTTTTTAATCTTTCAGATCAGGCAATGTCAAACAGTTAACAGAAGTCATGGACAGACATGAACAGTTCTTTATCAGATGTGGAATCTATCTGATCCTTGAGAAACTGAAAGTTATTGCTTACAGAAATCTCTTTAAAAAAGTGTAAGTATCCATAGGTTACCTTTCATAATGGTTTCTGTTTCATCAAGTTAGTGACATTACAAACTCTAATGTTCATAATATTGCTCTCTGATTAGTTAAAAATGCTTAATTGAACAAGTCCATGTGCAAGTACCGGATAAGCCATTTTATTTTGCAATCCTGTAGAAGGCTAATGATAAAATTGTGAGAAAAAGAGAAAGTGCTGGTTACCAGCATTTTCCTATTCTCACAATATTTTCAACGCTTTTAAAAACAAATCACATCATTTGAACAACATTCAACTTGTTGTCTGCAAATGCTTCAAGTTGGATAAATGTAAACTTTATTGTCTGGTAAATAGTTAAATTACTGTAAAATAAAGCCTTTGAAAAGATGGTGAAAAAAGGAGAAATGTTGGTGGCCAGCATTTTCTCCCGTTTCTAAAATTGTTTTCTGTCTTTCTTGAAGACAGATCAGATCATTTGAACAAAACCAGATTTACATTGGCGTGTGCAAATACTTGAAACCGTAAATTTGTTACCTGGTAAAGAGTTAAATCATTTTAAACAATATATGCAGCAGACGACTTTCAGAACATTCTTGTGAAACATGGATAATCAGTGCTGGTAACCAGCATGTTCTCTTTTTTGTCACAATGATTTCAAAAGCTGTCTTCCGCTAGGGTCATTTTGTTTGGTAATAGGTTAAAAGTGTTTTAACTTTATGTGAGAAGGAAAAAAGCTAGTGGCCTTAAAAAAATGTAAGCACTAGTAAGGAGACTCCAGGTGTGCAGGCTGATGAGATATACCTGAAATATTGTTGAAAACTGCTTTTTATACGCCCGTACGGGCGTCCGGGCAGGGTCCAGTTCTTTGTCTGGAGCATAACTTTGTCATCTCCAGTCAGATTGACTTGAAACTGGGCATTTGTGTTTGTTGCAATAATACGGAGTGCAGTGCAAAAGAACCATAACTCTACCTTGTGCTGTCTTTGAGTTATTTCCCTTTGATCATCATTTTTACAGCATTTTCTGCTTGTCCGGAATATAACTTTGTCATCTCTAGTCTGAACATCTTCAAATTTGGTATACATGATTGTTGAAAAATTACGAAGTGCAGTTATTTCCCCTTTGATCTTCATTTTTATAGCATTTCTTGCTTGTCCGGAGCATAACTTTGTCATCTTAAGTAGGAATGACTTGTAATATGATATGCTTATTTGTTGCAATATTTGGAAGTGCAGTGCACAAGAATTGTAACTCTACCTTGTGCTGTCTTTGAGCTATTTCCCTTTGATCATCATTTTTACAGCATTTAGTGCTTGTCGGGAATATAACTTTGTCGTCTCAAGTCAGAACGACTTCAAACTTGGTATGCATGTTTGTTGCAATATTACGGAGTACATTGCGCAAGAACAATAACTCTACCTAGCGCAGATTTTGAGTAATTCCACTTTGATCTTCATTTTTACAGTATTTCTTGCTTGTCCGGAAAGGAACTTTGTCACCTCAAGTCAAATTGACTTGAGACTTGGTAAACATGTTTGTTGCAGTTACGAAAAGTGCAATGCACTGGAGCCGTAACCTTATCTAATGCCGTTTTGGAATTATTCCCCATTTTTTTTTTTTTTACAGCTTTTCATGCTTCTCTACAATATAACTTTGTCTTTTGATGTTGGAATGACCTGAAACATTATATGCATGTTTCCTTAACATTACAGGAGACATTCATGCCTATTTCAATCACCTACATGATTTCTGCTCCACTACTATTTTCCTCTACCTGCCCTTTATGATTATCCCCCCTCAACAACTTGCGGTTGCGGTGGGATGGGCGTATCTTGCGACAATTTGCCACTCTTGTTACAAATGTTTACAAATCTCTATCCATTACATTTGTCACACTATTTTTTGCAGATATTTGATCCAAAAGACCCATCAGATGCCTGTCCAGTCGTTCACACAAGCTCTCAGATGGATGGGAGTTGAAGATATTGATAATGATGAAACTTCCTGTATCATCGTCAACCTGATTTGTGACGTAGGTGTTTTTTCCTTGACACTTTTTCATCTGATTAACTTTGTGCGAAAGAAAATTTTAGAGCGGTCTTTTTTGAAAGCAGCTACAGACAATAAATTAGATGTTGCTAGAATGATTGTATCTGTTTTTTTAAATGGTAGAAAACCTCTGGGGGGTGTCTGTAGACTTTTTTGTTTCCAAGCTCTAACTCACTGAAACTTCCTACAAGTGTTGCTCATGACCCAGTGAGATAGCCAATTGTTTTGGGTCACATGGGTCAAAGGTCAAGGTCACAGGTGATTTTTTTTCAAAATCATGTCTGTCCTCTGATTGTGCTGCTTCAGTGACAAGGTGCTGGTGGGGTTATTTGTCCTCTTTGCGGCAGTTCTGTTTTTCTTCAGAAGCATTCTTCCACAGGGCCCTGAATCCTTCACCACATGACGAAACCTTACACTAGTCCAAATTGAAAGCATTTGCAGACAACATAAAATGTGTGGATCAAATGATGAACTGTCTTTGAACGGATAGCAAAAATTGTGAGAAAAGGAGAAAATGCTCCTTTTCTCACAATGTTTTCAAAAGGCTTCTTTTTTTAACTCTTAGGCTGCTAAGGGCGACTCACTGACCTTTTGCGGACAGTGTAGACAGTCTGATCTTGGATCTACACTGTCCGAGAAGGAGATATTATTCCCCAAAACATATTTTTGGAATAGCAATATTAGAGTTTTTACTAGCGAACTGAAAATTTCATTCTAGTTATTTAGCAGGATAAGAGTTAAGGTTAGTAAGATTTTGTAATTGTGTGGTTAAGCAGCAATTGTAGGCAAGTTAATTATTTATTAGAAACCATTACATTTATCATTTTCCAACTGGATTGCAATAAAGATTAATTTGTGTAACTTCTTTTTTTCAATTACAGAACAAGATCAAAGGGTACATCTCATATCAACATCAAAAACTTGTGCTGAGTAAACAGAATCCATTCCCCCAGTTAGCAAGTGTCATCTAGTTCTGTCATCTTTCCACAATAAAACCTGTGTACAAAGGCCATCTGAAATAGGGAACAACTTGCCCTTAATCCACTTCAAGGGGTTCAAAACTTTTTGAGATTTGCAAGAAAAAGAAAACAAGACTATCGACAGAAAAGGAAGCATAAGAAGAGAAAAGAAACATAAGAAGCTGTTGCCTAATAAACAGATTCCATCACCCCATCATCAAGTGTCCTATAGATCTGTCACCTTGCTACAAGAAAATTGTGTATAAGGACAACTTAAAAAGATGCTTGAATAAAGGGATTACATGTCTTAAATTCTCTTTAGTTTTAATTGACTTCAGAAACTACTGCTTAAAGCCTATTTCCACAGTTATAGAGTGTCATCTAGATATGTCTGCATTCCACAGTAAATCACATGTACTGAGATCATCTGAATTACCTCTACCAAAGTTTGAAACAGCAAAATTTTGGACTGGTCCAAATTGAAAGCATTTGCAGAGGACATATTAAACATGACTGAAAAATGAAAATTGCATCAGGGAGGGTAGAAAACATTGTGGGGAAAAGAGAAAATGCTAGTTACAAGCATTTTCTCCTTTTTCCACAATGTATTCTACCCTTTGGCTCCTTCCCCAGGGTCGTTAAAACTCGGGATTGTGCAGTAAAGAGTTAAGTCTGATCTTGATCTGCAATGTCTGTAAAAGCAACTTGAGTCAGTTCTACCACTTTAAGGTTTAAAATTTTATGCTTTGCTTGAAAATTAATCTGCTTACAGCAGTCACCTTTTACAGTTCTTCAGAATGGGACAGGATTTAAACTCTGTGTCAAACATTGTAGAGGGCTCTCATTGGAAACAATACTTTATTGCTCTAAGATAGTCATGTTGCTTGTATTAACCCTTTACCACACAATCCCGAGTTTTAACGACCCACGAAATGAAGCCTTTTGAAAACATTGTAGGAAAAGGAGAAAATGCTGGTAACCAGCATTTTCTCCTTGTCCCACAATGTTTTCTACCCTATCAAAGAAAAATTGCACCATTTGAGCCATACTGAAATTGTCGTCAGCAAATGCTTTCAATTTGGACAAAGCTAAAATATTGTCGTCTGGTAAAGGGTTAAGGCTTTGCCTTATTCATAGATAATTAACAATAAAATAATATCAGTCTGTATTTTTAGCAGAGGCCAAGAAGAAATTAAAAGGTGTTCTTGATTTTATACTCTTTAATACCTCATTTTCCAAAGAGTACCGAACATACAACTTAAGTTGTTTATAAAAATATGGATATAAGTGACTCGGCTGAGAATATGTTCTTGAAACATACTCAACATTTCAGACTCAACTCGCAAATTCAACAGACTTAAATCTTTTTAACTCTTTACAAGACAACAAAATTTTAGACCAGTCCAAATTCAAAGCATTTGCAGACTACAAAACAAATGTGATTCAAAACATAAAACTAATTTTGGAAAGGGCAGTAAAAATTGTGGAAAAAGGAGAAAATGCTGATTTCTCTTTTTCCCTTAATGCTTTCAATATGCTCTTTCTTTAGGTTCTTTAAAACTTGTGATTGTGTGATAAAGGTTGACTTAGTTGAGCTGAGAACACACTGAAGCTTTTTGTTGAAAATGGGGCCAGCATTTTCCCTTCTTTTACCCTAAATGTTTTCAAAAGGCTTTAAAGGTTGTAAAAACTCCGGGTGACTATATCAGGTAAATTTAAAACATACAAAAACAATACAAATGTAAAACACTGAAAATACTGTTCATGATACAACATTCTTATAAATGAGACATTTCTGTTTTTCCATTTTGTTAAAAAAGTTAACTCTTTACCAAACAACAAAGTTTACGACTGGTCCAAATTGAAAGCTTTTGCACACGACACATCAAATATTACTGAAAAACAAGAGGGCCATGATGGCCCTGTATCGCTCCACTGGCTAATAAGTAAAACCACTACATGCCAAACTTTACAATACTTGGCAAATTGGTTTTGAACATGAGACCCCTGAAACAGGACTAAAATTGGTAGCCCTTAGACTTATGGTCAGTAAAAAGATTTCTAAAGTTTTCACTATATAAGCCCATGTACAACTTCTGACCCCTGGAGTGGGATCAAATTCAATCCTAAGGCTATAATTTGAGCACTCTTGGTACAGACCCACTAGATAAAGCTACATGCAAAATTTGGTAACCCTAGGCTTTATGACCAAGTACAGGGAAATTTCTAAAGTTTTCACCATATATGCCCATGTAAAACTTGTGACCCCCGGGGCTGGGCCAAATTTGACCCCAGGGCTATAATTTGAACACTCTTGGTAGGGGCCTACTAGATAAAGCCACATGCAAAATTTGGTAGCCCAAGGCCTTATGGCTAGGTGCAGGGAGACTTCTAAAGTTTTCTCTATATAAGCCTATGTAAAACTTGTGACCCCCGGGGCAGGGGCAATTTTGACCTCAGGGCTATAATTTGAAGAAACTTGATAGAGGTCTACTAGATAAAGCTACACACCAAATTTGGTAGCCCTAGGCCTTATGGTTTCAGACAAGAAGATTTTCAAAGATTTCCAATATTTTTAAGTTTTGTTGCCATGGCAACCAGAGTTTTTGAAGGAATCAAATTCTTTCAAGAAATTCTGAAGAGGACCATGGCAGGATCATTTTTGTGAAGTTTCATCAAAATTGGATGAGTAGTTTCAGAGAAGAAGATGTTTGAAATAAAAGTTAAAGGATGGACAGACGGACGCACGACAGACACCGGGCCATGACATTAGCCCGCTGGCCTTCGGCCAGTGGAGCTAAAAACTTAAATTTGCTTTTGGAAGGGAAGAATGCTGGTAACCAGCATTTGCTGATTTTCCCACAATGTTTTCAGAAGCCTTTCTCCTTAACCCTTTACCAAACAACAGAATTTGAGACTGGTCAAAACTGTAAGCATTTGCAGACTACAAACCAAATGATGCACAAATATGGAAACTTTTGTTTGAAAGGGTAGAAAACATTGTGGGAAAAGGAGAAAATGCTGGTTACCAGCATTTTCTCCTTTTCCCACAATGTTTTCAAAAGCCTTTTTTCTTAGGGTCGTTAAAAGTCCGGACTGTGTGGTAAAGAGTTAAGGTTGTTAACTCAGGATTGTTTGATAAAGATTAAAATTATGCTAAAATTGCATCTCCTTCCTTTCCAAAGATTTATTTCCACACCAGGTTTGTAAAGATTATGAGACTCTTCCATAGTACTGTATCTCAATTTATACTTCATTTCAAAATGTACATGGATGAAATGTAACATGGTCAAAGTATGGTAATTAGCTCTCAACCAGACGGCAAAATTTAAAACTTGCTGAATTGAAAACATTTGCAGATGACAAATGTGGCTCAAAAGATGTGATATGGCTTTTCAGCATGTTCTCCTTTTCACACAATGTTTTCAAAAGCCTTCCACCTCAGGGTCATTGCAACAGTATTATTTAGTAAAGGGTTAAAGAATCTTTCTTCCTGTTTTTTTTTTTCTTCACATTATTCACTTGCACATCAAGGACTGCAGGTGTTCCACTCCAGCCACTCTATGGAAAAAGAGAATTTCAGAATAAATCTATAAAAAAAAAATCAATGACATTATTCCAGATCCCTCATCCATTACTTTATCGCCAGCACCAAAACAATAAACTCCATACATTTCACTATTTTAACTTCTTTGAGATTCTGACATACCTGTAAAAACTCCTGAAGCTAAATAACTGGTAATAAGGGCCAGTATTCAACAACCCTTCATATTGGCATTCTTGGTCTAATTCTACAGAATTTTCTGCATTTCTCTGTAACAAATTTTCCCTTTGGATTTAGTTCAGCCATTCAGAAATTTTATTACTCTCTAAATCTAGAATAAGACTAAGACTGCAATTTAGAATGGTAGGTGAATACTGGCCCTAAAGCAAACTTTTTACATGTTGCAGTAGATGACTTGCGAAAACATTTAGACAAAATGAGAAATTGTTCGTAACAAGTAGTTTCTCCTTATACCACAATGTTTTTACAAGTACTTTTGTGCACAACCTTTACGTATTTTTCTTCTTTTTCACTTTCCATATTTGACACAAATAATTTGAAGTTGTCTGCTTTTTTTTTGTCATGCTCTGTTGAAAGTGGGGGGGGGGGGTTTACATCCATCTGCAAAAAGTATCAACCCAAGTAAGCTTGTGTAGGCTGAAATAAGTCAAAACTTTTTGCTACTGGTAAATTTCCTGCATGTCCAAGGACAAGTCAACTTCATGATTTAGTTGGATTTTATGGATCCATTATATGTGATGTGCTCAGTATTATGCTTCATGAAGATGCAATAAACCCCCTTTTGCCAGAGAATGGCTCATTTTGTTTTAAGCTTTATTTGGAGAAGAAAAAGAGATTTTCCCCCTTTACTATAAGAATGATGGAGTCAATGCTTTTCAGAAGTCCAAGAAAGGTTCAATGTCAGCTTCACTTGCAGCCGGTGTTTTACGCCAGTTGTCTTCTGGATATTCATCAAAATTTTTTGTATCTCCATCGTGAGCAACTTTTGGAATAAGTGGAGGCTGAAAAATATGGAAGAAGAAAAAAGAAAATTAATACACTTGAAGCAGCATTATAAGTAAATAGGGCTGGGCAGTATTACTAAGTTGCAAATATGATGCTCACTATACTCAGTTTTGCATGTATGTTGCTATAGAAACAGAGATTTTCCATAGCATTTAATTTGCCTTTGGTAGATCTTGAAGCTGGTCTCTGTAAAATCTTATTAACCCTTTACCACACATTCCCAACATTTAACAACCCTAGGCCTAAAAAAAAATATCCGTGTTTAGGGTTTCCCTACCCTACCTAGAAAATGCTGCCGACCCTAAACTTTTTATGCTACAGTTGGAAGAGAAAATATTTGTCGGGTGTGATTTCAGTACATAGTCCATGTAAAAAGTTTCTGGAAAAACAAATAATAAATCCCTACCTACCCTACCCACAGCATCTCGGACCGAAACCCTAAACACAGATATTTTTTGCCAGGCCCTATGAAAGAAAGCTTTTGAAAACATTGTGGAAAAAGGAGAAAATGCTAGTAACCAGCATTTTCTCCTTTTCCCACAAGTTTTCTACTCCTCTCAAAATAAATTTCAATCTTTGGTTAGATTTATTTGGTTGTCAGAAAATGCATTCAGTTTGGACATGTCCAAAATTTAGTTATTTGATAAGGAGTTGAGGAAAAGTCATTGATGATTTACAACCAAGACACACAAAAGTTAGATGCTGGGAACACATGATGTGCTATCCTTGTACCAAACAAATCCATGTTTGAATGTGTCCGAGGAAGAAGGCTTAAAATTGAAACGCAATATTTTCTACCCTGTCACTCACAAATCCAATTGTTTGATTCATATTGCATTTGTAGTTCGTAAAGCTTTCAGTCTGGACATGCCTAACTTCCAGTGTATGAGCTGACTCTTTACCCAACTCTTTACCATACAACAACTTTAGACTTGCTCAATTTCATAGCATTTCCAGACAAAAAAATTGAATGTGGCTCAAAATGATAAAATTGGACTCATAACGGATAGAAAACATCGCGAGAAAAGGAGAAAATGCTTCTTTTCCTACAATGTCTTCAAAAGCCTTCCCCTTCAGCGTCATTCAAACTCAGAATTGTGTGGTGGAGGGTTCCTTAACCCTTTACCACATGGCAAAATTTAAGACCTATCCAAATTGAAAGCATTTGCAGACGACAATTTCATAGTGGCTCAAATGACGCAACTTTTCTTTGATAGGGTAGAAAACTTTGTGGGAATAGGAGAAAATGCTGATTACCAGCATTTTCTCCTTTTCCCACAATGTTTTCAAAAGGCCTCTTCTTCAGGGGCGTTAAAAGGCGTCATTGTGTGGTAAAGGGTTAAGCTATACACATTTGCTTGAACCATCCATATACATGTACATTGCTCTGAGTATTTATCAATACACTTTTAAACAGGGATTTGGCATTCTATCAATGTCATTTGTGATATGCAACATTTGTAATCATAACATATTCTACACGGATATTTTCCTTTTTCATGTCTTTACTAGGAGACACAAGATCACATGACTGAATCAACCAATAAAATTTGTTCCTGGTTTTTTCCATTTTGTCTTTCCTGTAACAAGCTATTTTCAGTCACAAGAGAAAACCTGTGCAGTCTGAAGGTATCACTTTTATCATACTAAGACGCCAGTTATGAGCAAATACCTGTAGATGATAACTCCTATTTTTTAAAACCTTTCCCGATTGATTCCAAGTTTTAACAACTCTTAGAACAAATGCTTTTGAAAAAATTGTTGGTAAAGGAGAAAATACTAAAATGGTAACCAGCATTTTTTCCTTTTCCCACAATTTTTTCTATTTTGTCAGAGAACTTCAGCTCGCTTGTACAAATTCTGAATTTGTCATCTAGAGATGTTTTGAATGTTGATGATTCTAATTCTGATCTGGGAAAAATTTAAACAAAAAACATCTCATAGTGGAAATGCTATGCTAGAGATAAAAAAAAAAAAACCCCAAAGAAAAGGCAGTTTTAGGTATCACAGAGAAACAAAATGTACCTTGAACCAACAAACTAACCCCTTCCCTCGTCTATACAAATTAAGATGCAATTTCATCAATGGAATCAAGTAACACATTGATAGAAACATTGCATATAAAATACATGTAAGTTAACTCTGTCAAAAGTTTTTCCAGTTGATTATCTAATGACGTATCTAATACCCATCCTCATGAAATCAAAATTTGGCGGAAAACAAATAATGCATACTAAGAGGTCAAAGGTTAATCATGTACATTCTAGCAAACTAAAAACAAGGTATGTGTTCTAAAATATAAAGATACATGTACTCGTACATGTGGTACAATGAATATGTAAGCATCTTCATGCATGCCTTAGTAATCATAATTGAAACAGTTAAAAGTGCCAAAATGTATGGACAACATTTAGCAATACAGTCCTATGTACAAGCCCACCTATATCCTCATATTTGAGTAAAGTTATAAATTGTTTTCCAAATACAGTAAAACCTATCTTAGTGGCCATCTCTGTTTAGCAAGCAACCAGTTATAACTCTTTACCAAACTGGTAACCTGGTTACCAGCATTTTCGCCTTTTCTCACAATGTTTTCAAAAGCCATCTTCAGGGTTGTTAAAGTTTGGGAGCGTTACACAGGGTTACATAAGCATCTTTTGAGTATGCATTGAATTTTGTTGACCGCTAAATTCAGCTTATTTCTACCCTTTTGAAGACATCCATTCATTTAAAGAATAAGATTTCATTTGTTGTCTGCAAATGCTTTTTCTTTAGGCAAATCCAAAATTTTATAGTCTGGTAGAGAGCCAATATGAATTAGACTACAGTTTCAGTAAGTTAGCCAACCAGCGCTCAGTATTTTGATTGTATATATTACATGAACAAATCTTTATCATTCAACATGGCCATAGTTGGATCGACATAGCTTGCGGAATTAGGTATGTGATGTCGACACTTGCTAAGGCTTGTGTCTGTATCACATTGACAACTCTATTCACCCTCCGCCGAGCCCTGGTTGCAGTCAGTAGCATACAGGACTAAAGAACATGGGGGCGCTGGTTCAATCCCCAGCTCAGCCAATTTCTTTCTGATGCGTGATGATAGTCATTGCGACAGGATTTATTTCTCTCTCTGCTGATCATTGTTTAGACGATGGTTACATGGAAAAGCAGCCAGTGGCTTGGAAAGAATATTGTGCAGAGTTACTGGTAATAGAAACTCCAGGAAAGCATGGATAGGTGCACTGGCTGCTGCAATATAACTGAAATAATGTTAAAAACGGTGTTAAACACTATACAATCAATCAATCAATCAATCACTCACTATCTATCCTATACATACTCCAGGGAGATATCATGGACTTGCTTTCTGTGATTTTCCAGAGAATAAGGGCTTGTAAATAGGACTGACTATGCAAAAACAAGCAGTTTAATCTTTAACTAGCGTTGACAGAACGAAAGGGTATTATTTAGTTCAGGATAACTGTGAACTCGTGGGAAAAAATGGTATCGTCAAACACAGAGGAGTCGGCATCATGTACTATATTCACCTCAGTAAAGAGTATTAGTTTACTATCTGCAGACAGCTTCTTCCATCTTGCAACAGAACAATTTTGAAAACATCATGTAAGAAAGAGAAGTTTCTCTTAGCAAGAAACTGAAATTGCTGTCTGCAAGCTATTTCTCTTTCTTCATAATGTTTTCTTTCCAAACTGAGATGTTCAAAAGGAAATTATTGGGTATCGGTATACAGGTATATCTTTTTCCTTGTGAAAAGTAGTCAGTCAATTTGCATAAAAAAATCTTTCTATAGACTTTCTGGTCTAGGTTTTCTAGATCATATGTACTTTGAGACTGCAAAAGGTGAACAATAATGACTTAACCCTTTACCACACAATCCTGACTTTTAATGACCCTGAGAAAGAAGCCTTTTGAAAAAATTGTGGGAAAAGGAGAAAATGCTTGTTACCAGCATTTTCTCCTTTTCCCTCAATGTTTTCTACCTTCCCATAACAAAGTTCAGTTTTTGAGTCACATTTATTTTGTCGTCTGCAAAATCCTTTCAATATGGACTAGTCTCAGATTTTGTGGTTTGGTAAAAAGTTAAATTTACACTGGGACTTGGAACATTAAAAGTGCACAAAACCGAATTTCATTTAGCAAGGTTTTTTTTGAAAATCTTAACAAAGACCAGAATCATAAATTGGCATGCAAAAATGGCTTTGAAATATAGACAGAAATGCATGTAAAAAATGAGATGGATAAATCAGCTTCTGACATTTTTTCCAAAAAATTTCCTATTCAGTAAGTAATGTGATAGATGTTCTAACACATTGTAAACATGGTCAATAACAGTTGCTTGGATAGCTCAGCCAGTAGAGTCCCTGATCAAGTTATGGTTTTGAAAGTTACGGTTTGAATCCCAGCTCAGTCAAATTATTTTTTCAGTATTCTTTGTTTTCCCAACAAAGAGTAAACAGTCATATCCTTATTATTTTCCCTTACAAATTGTCAACTTTCTACCATCAAAATATTATTGGATCAAAATCCAGTTTTATGCACCTTTAAACATTGATGACTTGCACTCCGACTTAAATAATCAAAGAACAATGACTTTAGTTTATCTATCACAAAAACTTACACATATAATTGGATAAAATCAAATTATAGTTTACTCAAAGCTTTTCAAGGTTACGTGTATAGCATGATCTGTAACAGATTACACCTCTAAAGTATAATACAAAACTGTATACATGTATAAATACAATAAAAACTATTCTATCACATAAGCATGATAATAAATTATGCACAATATAAATAATACATCATTTTGCATCAATGAATAATACTTATCTAAAACTGAATCGTTTGACCAAATTCTTAATATAAGATGCAAATTTTGGAACAAACGAATGTTGTTCTATGGCACATTGACAGCTAGGCCCAGTTAGTGCAGGAAAAAAGTGTGTAGTGGTAAATAAATGGTTACAATTTCAGGACTCCTATGCAAAATCACAAAGATAAATTAAAACTTTACAAGAAAAATTTAGTTTGTCTAAATTGATGCATTTGCAGATGACAAGTTAAGAATTTTTGTCACTTAAAGTGTAGAAAACATGAGAAAAGGACAAAATTCTGGTTACCAGCATTTGCACCTACTCCTACATTGTTTTCATGTTTGTTTAAACTCTGGATCATATAGTAACCGTTAAGGCAAAATATCTTAAGTATGAAGTTTGAGTATGACTGTAGATCTATGAACATTGTAGCAAATAAGGAACCTGCTCAGTGTGGGTGATTTCTTGATCTGTCACAAAGTTTTCTTGGAAAATAGCCAGTGCCAAGTACTGGTAAAAGAAACGGTATCAAGACAGTTCCCCGACAAGACAGTTCCCCGACACAACTGTTCAAGACAGTTCCCCGACAGATTTGAAGACAGTTCCCCGAAAGATTTGAAGACAGTTCCCAGACACTTTTCTTTATGTCAAATAAACTTTTTCTGACAATTATGATTGAAAATCATGAGATATTAGAAATATTTGTGGATTATTGATGTTGTAATCGGATCATTTGTACCTTGTGAAGACGAATTCTATATGCACATTGGTGGGATTTATTCTCTCATTGGTGTATACACATTGATTCACGATTGTCATGAAAATAAGAGAATTTAAAGAAGACTGTTAGCCAGCGTGAAAGTTGGTAAAAGGCCATGTATCGAGATTATTTGGAGTTAATTCTTTAAACTCCTTTTGATAATTTGTGTTTTAGTTATGTGTATTCCTTTGTTTTATAGAAATACATTAGAAGGAGCCAGAGAGAGAAGGGGGGTTACCTGAGTGAAATACCTTTTCTGTTTACCTTGTACACTCGGTCCATAATCCTAATATTTCAAATACATGTATATTGTATGAACCATTTGGGAAAATGTAGTGTATTTCGATATTGTGTGGTATTTTGCAACGAAAGGCCGTCAAACTATTACTTTAAAAAATTGCTGAATGATAGAAAATTATTGACATTTTAGGAGGCCATCATAGAAAATTACATACAATCTCACAGTGACCAAATGTACTCCGCAATCACAGATACTTAAACACTTCCATCAGTCACAAAAGATCCTTTATTCATGAAATTCCTCATCAACCATTTTATTATGATAATTGTCGTTTGACATTGAACGAAAATGTCGGGGAACTGTCTTTAAAATTGTTGGGGAACTGTCTCCAAATCTGTCTGGGAACTGTCTCGAAAACTCGTGTCGGGGAACTGTCTTGTCAGGGAACTGTCTTGTTCCCAAAGAAACTCCAGGAAAGCATGGATAGGTGCACTGGCTGTTGTAATATAACTGAAATAATGTTGAAAAGGGCTTTAAACAACATACAATCAACTGTACAATAAAGCTTCTATTATGGACAACTCTAAAATGGGTTGTCTGGTTGATATAACCATACAAGTTTGACATAACAGTTGTTATAAGACTGTGAAGATGTGGTTTTAGATAGTTCTGCATCTGGAATCAGATATATTACAAAAGGTAATAAGAAAGGTATGAAAATTGAATACATTAGTCAATTACACATGAACAGTTTCAACATGTAAAATGTTTTTTCAGAATTGAAAGTTAAAAATGAAGAGAGCAATCAAATAGACAATACATATTCTAGCACTACTGACCACTTTCTAAATTATACCTTACAGTGCCACATGGGCCCAACAAGCATTTCAGTGTAGAAATAAGGCCAAAATAAGTGTATCTTCAAGGTAGTTTTCTTGTCCAGAATGTCTTAGCAAATTTGTTTGTTTGTGTTGGACTTTAATGCTGTTTCAACAGCTTAGGTCATATCACTGTGGTCAGCACACCTATGCATGTATTTCCTGGCTTTCTCACAACAGTACTGACAAACCTTTTTTTCCAAGCCACTGACTACTTTTCTCACATGCATCAGAGGTGAGAGGTGAAAAATCACTGGAAAGCAAGATTTCCTCAACCAGGTATCAAACCCACATCCACCAGGTCATGAGTCAGATACGGAAACTACTGAGCTATCGGGCCGGGTGTCTTAGCAACACACTGTAGATCAAAGATGAGACTTGATGTTTTGTGCACTCATAGTTTCTGTCCATACTGGCCACAAAGGCTACTCAAATTAAGAAAGGCACTTAAAGAGTTCCACAATGGCAGCAAAGGCTACTCAAATTAAGAAAGGAACTTAAAGAGTTGTTATAAACTAGTTATAGACATGCATTGCCAACATATGCAAGGCAGGTCTAATTGATATATCAGAATATAAAAAGAAAGTCCTTTTCCACCTGACAGTTATTATTTTAATGTTAAAAGAAATTTAAGATATATTTCACTGTAAGTGAAAGGTTTTCAGTTGTATATGATGTTTTCTAACTAAGCAAGCAAGGAGTAATATTTAGTGTTGTTGCAGACAGGGCAGATCTATACCATGTTGAACCAAATAAACGAGCCATGCTCTGGCAAAAGAGGGTTTAATGCATCTCCATGATGCATCCGACCAAGCAAGATACTATATGATTATGGATCCATAAAATCAATCATGTCTAACAACCTAAATTGAGTCATGAGGTAGACTTTTCGTTTGACATCCAGAAAATTGACCAATAGCAAAAAGTTTCGGCCCAGGTCAGCCTGCGCGGACTGCGCAAGCTGACCTGGGTCAATGCTTTTTGCAGATGCACTAAGCCCCCTTTTCACAGAGCATGGCTCAAATGAAAGCAGGCTGAATTGGTCCCTTCTGTCCAATCCCACTTGATAGGCGAAAGATTTCGCTTTTCTGATACACTTTTTATGTCTGCTGGATTTATTGAACAGTCTGCTGTTATTTGTGTCCATATTCACCAACCATTCTTGCCTCTTGTCTAGCTTTTCTCAGACAAACCTACTGATTGGCTGAGATGTTCTGTCTCAGTCAATCAGAATAACATGTAGCTAGTCATTGACATTACAGTTTGAAATGAGCCATGCTCTGGCAAAAAGGAGTTTAACGCATCTCCATGATGCACCGTACCAAGCAACACATCACATAATTAGGAATCCATACAATCCACTTAGCTTTAAATTTGACTAGATATGGAGGTAGAAAGGTCCTTGAACAAACATAAAATTTACAAATAGCAAAAAGTTATGGACCCATGTCAGCCTGCATAGACTGCGCAGGCTGGCATGGGCCGATACTTTTTGCAGATGCATTGAGCCCCCTTTTCACAGAGCATAACCAAATTAGAATAACAATATGATTGATTCTGTAGCCACTTTCATAGCCAATCAGACGGCTAGTCAAGAGCTAATAACAAGGCTAACCTAAAACTGGAATAAAACTTTATAGGGCTGGTGAATTTGATCACAGGAAACAGAATATATATGGGAAAAAAGAAAGTACTGATAGGAAAAGAAGCTGCAAGCTTTAGCATTCAGAAATAAAAGAGAAAAGCAATCTGGATAGAGATTACATATACATTCCAAAGAAATACAAAATATTCCCAGTAAAATGCAAGGGAGGTAACTGAATAGCCATATCAAGGATTTAAGACTTATAAGAATTATTCCCCTTGAGCTACTCACAGAGCAGTGGTTATAGTTAGAGGTGTCCCCAGCATACAGCACCTCTGGGGTTATAGGGGGCTGAAAATTAAACAGTTGACAAAAGCATCAAGTAAGACATTAATGATAATTAAGTGACATTCTACAGAAATCCAAAATACATGTGGATAATTAGGGTTACAGATACAGTATTATCAGATTTAAGTTAAAAAAATATTTATCCCTGTTTCTCAAGTTCTCAATCATGAAATTAGATTTTCACTATGCTGCAGAAAAGTTATTTCATGTGTTAAATTAGAACTCAACCGAAAAGAAAGATTCCACTGGCTAAATTGAGATATCATAGACCCAAGTTGATATGATTTTAAAGGTTTTATGAGGAATCAATCCTTTAACCCTTTACCCCACAATCCCGAGTTTTAACGACCCTGAGGAAGCAGGCCTTATGAAAACATTGTGAGAAATGGAGAAAATGCTGGTAACCAGCATTTTCTCCATTTCCCACAAGGTTTTCTACCATTCCAAAATCAAATTTCAATTTTTGAGTCACACTTAATTTCTCGTCTGCAAATGCTTTCAAATTGAACAAGTGTAAAATTTTGTCATTTGGTAAAGAGTTAACTACCTTTAATTTTGTTATCATCGACTGATCTTTCAGAATTTCAAAATTTCTAATATGGTGAATGTTTAAAAATCTAAAGATACAAGTCTACTTTACTGTAAACAATGAAAAAGCTGCTGTGAATGAATAGTAAAAAGGAAGCATTTTATGTTTATCAACTTTTCATATCATTTACAGCAACATGGGAGTTTCTTTTAAGAACAGCAAATAAAAGTCCAAAGTTTTATGAGAACATAAAATGTCAATAGAAATACCCCAATTCATTCCTGTAGCCATATTAATCCGTAGAGTGCCGAATAAACCTATCAGATATTTTCACCATGGAAATACGCCCCAAATAATAGCACTTCCATGGTTACCTTTGCCTACAGTGATTCAGCAAAGCAGACAGTGTAGATCAAAGATCAGGCTGCACATTTTGTGCAGCCTGATCTTGATCTACACTGTCTGCAAAGGCAACTGTAGACATGAAAGGCGCTTTAAGGGTTAAGGTTTTATACCTTTCACAGAAATAATATTAGAATAGAATGCATAAAGAACTACACCAAAAGCATGTGGTTAAAAAAACAACAGTCATGAAAGGAGAAAAATAACATGTTGAAAAAACTTAACACATTCTTCACCAAAAAATGCAAGAAAACAAAGTCCAAATGTTAAACCCTTACCATCATGCTGTCAGCTTTTTGTGCCTCAGTCATTTGAAAACATTGTGACGAAAAGGAAAATTGTTTTAACTATTATTTCATCTATTTTCACAATGCTTTCTCGACTGACGCCACACATAAGTCTTATTTGTCCACTTTCAGGTTTTTGTTTTAACTCTTTACCACACAATCCCTGGTTTTAACGACCCTGACAGAAGGGGCCTTTTGAAAATACATGTACTGAGAAGAGGAGAAAATGCTAGTTACATGTATTTTCCTCTTCTCCCACAATGTTTTCTTGCCGTTCAATGATGACTCTCACAACTTGAGCCACATTTAATTTCTCGTCTGCAAATGCTTTGAATTTGGACAAGGCTAAATAAATATTTGTCGTGTGGTAACGGGTTGAGAAGCCTTAATGACACAAAATTAAAATTTTGTAGGTACAGGAAAGTGTAAAAATTTTGCCAGAGACCTACTCTGAGCCTTTAACTCTTTACCACACAATCCCGAGTTTTAATGACGCTGAGGAAGAAGCCTTTTGAAAACATTGTGGGAAAAGGAGAAAATGCTGGTAACCAGCATTTTCTCCTTTTCCCACAATGTTTTCTATCCTATCAAAGACAAATTTCATCATTTGAGCCATGTTTATATTGTCATCTGCAAATGCTTTCAATTTTGTTAAGTCTAAAAAATTGTTGTCTGGTAAAGAGTTCACCAAAGTCTACCAAATGATTGGTCAGTTTTCTGACACAGCTTTAGTTATCCAATCAGATGCAAGAGATGAGAAAGGTGTGAGTGAATAGTTAAACTCTTTACCAGATGACAGAATTTTATATACCCCATTGAATGCATTTGCAGAGGACAAAAGTTAATGGTACTCAAGTGATGGGGTTTGTCAGTGAAAGAGTAAATAAAACATCGTAAGAAAAGGAGAAATTGCTGGATATCAGTATTTTTTCTTTACCTACAAAGTTCCCAAAAGCCTTCTCTGCTAGGGATTGTTTGGTAAAGGTTTCAGAACCATGGATCCATGACCCGAGATGGGACTAGTCACATATCATTAAAACACAATCATGTGTACACACTGACAACTGATGAATTATTTTTTTACAGAATCGTCCCATGTTTTAATGACCTTGAAAAAAAGGAGAAAATGCTTGTAACTGAATTTCTCTTCTTCCCAAAACCTTTTCTACCCTTTCAGAAAACAAATCCAGTTCTTCAAGCCACATTTTATTTGTTGTCTGTTGTTCAGTTTGGACAAGTAAAAAACTTTGTCTACTGCAAAAGTGTTAAAACATATAGGCAAAAGCAGCTGTAATCAGAGAAATATGAAAAAATGCAGAAGAGAAATCAAAGAAGTTTAGAAAAAAAAAAAAGCACTTATTTACCAGAATAAAATTTTATTAAATAAAATTCCTGCTTTTTCAAAATGCAATAGAAATTAAACTATAGATATCTGTCACATTAAGGGGTCCTCGTAACAGAATATAAGGGAGATAAACATGAAATGTGATTATAAACAAATAAGAGTTGCTTCCCTTCCTTAAAAAAAAAAAAGTGTTCACAGTTTTCTGATACAGACCATACAGCTGTATATTTCTTAAACAGAAAGGAATAGTTTCTTGTTCATGAAATTAAGCTGTTGCTCCATTTTCCTCAATGTTTTCCTTACCTTTAAAAAAAGGTATTTTCATTTAAGCTTTCTTTCGGATATTTCTCTGTCCAAAGGAAACATACAAAAAGTGTGCTGAGGTATACGTGTAAATTGTCCCAGTTCAATAATGCCTATTTACATGTCATTTTATCTCTTTACCAGATCACAAAATTTTAGACTTGTCCAACTTGAAAGCATTTGCAGATGAAAAATTAAAAGTAACTGAAACCATGGAATTTTCTCATAAGAATGGAGAAAAACATTGTTGAAAAAGGAGAAAATGCTGGTTATTAGCATTTTCTCCTTTTCCAACAATGTTTTCAAAAGGACCTCTTTCTAAGCATTGTTAAAACTGGGGACTGTGTTCTAAAGGGTAAAACCTGTATTATAAACTACAAATAATAACATTATATACATGTAGTAAGATTTATCTTGCAAGAGCTATATCTGAGGTAATGTGTAAAACAGAGACTGATGTAGGATAATTCTTGTTTACTTTGTGCTGCAAAAAATGACATCTGCAAAATGGTTATGCATGTTGTATTAACCCTTATCTTGCTTAATAACTTAAATAAAACTTTCAAGCCAAAATTAAAATCCAAAATTTGGCTATTTCAAAGTTATTTTTTGGGGCAAAATTATCTCCTTATTGGACAGTGTAGATGCAAGATCAGACTGCATGTTCTGTGCAGTCTGATCTTCATATACATTGTCCGCAACAGGCCATCGATTTCGCGCTTAGCAGCCTAAGGGTTCAACTCTTTCTTCAACTACAAACCTTAACCCTTTACCAAACGACAAAACTTTGGCTTGAAACAAATTGAAAGCATTTTCAGACGACAAATTAAATGTTGCTAAAATGATGATTTTTGTCTTTCATAGGGTAGAAAACATTGTGGGAAAAGGAGAAAATGCTGGTTACCAGCATTTTCTCCGTTTCCCTCAATGTTTTCAAAAGCCTTCTTTTTCAGGGTCATTAAAAGTCAGGATTGTGTGGTAAAGGGTTAAGACTAGTCAATATTGAAAGCGTTAAAAATTTCACAGACGAGAAATTAAACATGGCTTTACACTTTACTATATGATAAAATTTTAGACTCATCCACATTGCAGGAATTTACAGGCAATTCAAATGATTTTCAAATTATATTACTTGTTTTTGAAAAGGTATAAAATACTGTGGGGAAAAGCAAAATTACTGGTTACTAGCATTTCCTCCTTTTCCATCAATGTTTTCCATGTGTTCTTTTTCAGGGTTGTTAAAACTTGGGACTGTGTTGTAAAGGTTGAAATGATCCCAGTTTTTTTTCACAAAAGGAGATCAAGAAAACATTGTGGTAAAAGGAGAAAATGTTGGTCACCAGCATCTTCTCCTTTTACCACAATGTTTTCAAAGGACTTCTTTTTCAGATAAGTAAAAACATGGGATTGTCTGTTAAAGAGTTCATAATAATTTACTTGAGCAACCACAACTGCTGTCCCATATTTTTTGCATGAGACAACAAGCCTTCGAAATTGTAGAAATATTACATGTAATATCTAAAAATAAAGCGTTGGTTTCTTATATTGTCACCCCTTTGGATAGGAAAAGCCAGGACTTGGCTTGTAGGTGTCTGGTAATTATAACTAAAATCAATGGCTGCACACCAACCTGCCATTATCAGGACAATCCTTTCTTTCTTTAAGATTCAAACCTCCCACTCTCTTGGCAGATGCCTTATCCATTAAACCTTTCCTAAACAACAAATTTCAGATTCTGAAAAAATGAAAGCATCTGAAGAAGACCATCTCAGAATTGGTACAGGTAGATAGGTGTTCTCTGACAGGTTGGAAAAATTGTGCCTAAAAGGAGAAAATGCTGGTTACCCGCATGCTCTCCTTTTCCAACAATGTTTTAAATAGTTAAAAAAATGTGACTGTTTGCTAAAACTCAAAGCCATGAGGATGGTTTAGTTATTACCAGTATGCATATTTATCCTTTTAGTCACAAAAGATTTTTTTTTAATGATTCAGATAAACAGATACTTCGAGTTTCTTTATGGGCTTAATCATATTAGAAGCCTGAACATTTTACTGTATACATACTATGGAGTGTATAACAATGCCTGTTTGAAGTGAAGGGTGGACCATATGTTTTGATGATTGGAACGCCTTTCATCTGGGAAAACTAATCACTACTTAAAAAAACATACCATAAACCCCCTGTGCAAAACATTCTTCGAAAGCTGATACATTTTTTTCTGGAGATTACCTGGTACATATACCTGGTACATATATATAATTGAGCCATGCTCTGGCATAAGGGGGCTTAATGCATCTCCATGATACATGATACCAGGCAAGTTATCACATAATTATGGATCCATAATAGTCACTTTTTTAAACAACTGACTGTATCATGAGGTAGATTGATCTTTTGACATACAGAAAATTGACCAATAGCGAAAAGTTTCGGCCCAAGTCAGCCTGTGCGGACTGCGCAGGCTGACCCGGATTGATACTTTTCGCAAATGCATTAAGCCCCCTTTTTTAACAGCATGGCTCAATTTATTTTTTACATTTAACTTAAATTCTATCGCATACGAAATATTCTTAGACTTTTCCAAACTGAAAGCCTACGCTGTTTTCAAAAGCCCTTCTCCCCAGGGTCGTTAAAAGAATGGATTCTTTGATACAGATTTTGTTAAGCAAGTTTTTGATAAAATCTTAACAAGAGGGCCATGATGGCCCTGAAGTTGCTCACCTGAGTCTTTTGACCAAACATGACCCATTTTCAATCTCTTTTGAGATATTATGACAAACAATCTACTAAGCTTTCATAATTATTGGACTGAAAATTTGGCCTCTAGAATGTACACAAGCTTTTTCTAGAATTTCTCTCAGTGACCTACTTTTTAGCCAACCATAGCCAATTTTCCCATTGTAGATATTATCAAAACAAAGATCCTGACCACCTTTCATACGTATTGGACAGAAAATGTGGCCTATAGAGCATACACAAGGTTTTTCTAAGATTTGACCTACTGACCTAGTTTTTGACCCAACATGACCAATTTTCGAAGTCTTCTGAGATGTCATCAAGACAAACATTCTGACCAAGTTTCGTGAGTTTTGGACTGAAAATGTGGCCTCTAGAGCATACAAAACGTTTTTCTAAGATTTGACCAAGTAACCTAGTTTTTGACCCAGCATGACCCATTTTCAAACTCTTCCGAGATATCATCAAGACAAACATTCTGACCAAGTTTCATGAGTATCTGACTGAAAATGTGGCCTCTAGAGCGTACACAAGGTAAAAGTTGACGATGGACGACGCACACCGCACGACAAACGACGGACACAGCACGATCACAAAAGGTCACCTTGAGCACTTCGTGCTCAGGTGAGCCAACAAAAAATGATAACTTTTATTTGCCTGCTAAGATGGCCATTTGGAAACAAAGATGTAAACAGAAATATATGTATAAGTCATGACATTTTTCAGTTTTTTTTTGTAAATTCTAACCCATTGGTCAACTGGTGGGGGGCAGGGGCTGGTGGTGGTGGTGGTGTGTTGTAGCTTTAACTCTTTACCAGATGGCAAAGTTTTATACTTGATCAATTTGAAAGCATTTGCAGACATCATGTAAAAAGTGGTTGAAATGATAGGATTTTGTCTTTAACAAGGTTAAAAAAACACTGTGGGAAAAGGAGAAAATGCTGGTTAGCAGCATTTTCTCCTTTTTCCACAATGTTTTCAAAAGCTTTTCCCTGAGGATTGTAAAAACACGCGATTGTTTAGAAAAGGATAAAGTTGCACTGTAAGTGTTATTGAAATTGCATACTTTTAACTTTGATATACATTCAGATCCATGATTATAAACTTGTAAATACATGTAAACTACACAATGCCAAAATGTGAAATTGTGAAGAAGAATATGAAAAGTGAAAATGTGAAGCTAATGTGAAACTAGTGTACATGTAAAAAAATTGTTAGAATGTGAAAATGTGCACTATTTTTGGCCAAGTGTGTGATGAAAGCCAAACATGGCATACAGTACTGGATGAAATGGAGAAATTACTTTAAAGGAACACTTTACCCTTTTTGTCACAATGATTTCTTTTCTTTTAAATTTGTTTTTAAGACAATTGGTTCAGCAAGACCTATAATTAGTACCCAACAATATTGAGAAATTCATGTATTTGGCACTTTTTTATGCTCTGTCTTTCCTTTTGTTATTTAGAGAAATAGATCACTTCATGAAAAACTCAAAACTAAATACAGCAACGTCCATCAAAAAAACTGTAAACAGAGAACTACAAACATCAAGTAATCCGTTAAAAAAAAAAAAAAAAAAAATGTACCATCAAAACTGTCTTAAATTAACTCAAAACATGTAAGTGAAAACAATGTTGTGTCCAATATAGAAATAGGTGTTTAATTCAATACAAGAAATAATTGTAATAAAAATAAAAATCAATTTATTTCCTTTAAAGATATTCAGTCATAACAATGTGTGGTATGGAAATCTCAGATTTCCCCTCCCCCCCTTTCTCCCTCTGAAATGAGCCAATACTTTAATTGCACTTAAAAATCCTGGACCCGTATTCACCAACCATTCTTAAGAATGTTCTCAGTCTTATTCTCTTGTTTTTTCTAAATTTGAAAGTAACACAACTTCTGATTGGCTAAACCAAATAGTTTAGCCAATCAGAAGTATTTCATTCAAATTTAGAAAATCATGGACCATAAGACTAAGAATGTTCTTAAGAATGTTTGGTGAATATGGACACTGACTGTGAGCCAGTGACTTTTGTATTTAAATGTACAAACAATATCCCTTGAAAGGGCTCCCTGAAATGCTTTTCCTGGGTGTTTTTTGCACCTGGAAAAGTGTGCTCAGTCTGGTTGGTATTACTTGGAAGGTCTACAAATACCCTTATTTTGCTAGAGACCATGGTACAAATAACCCTCATCCACTCTTGCCAATACTTTTGAACAGCTCTTAAACAAAAATACTTTTTATCA
This sequence comes from Hippopus hippopus, assembly GCA_946811185.2. Lineage (NCBI taxonomy): Eukaryota > Metazoa > Mollusca > Bivalvia > Cardiida > Cardiidae > Hippopus > Hippopus hippopus. Next base: position 17,071,064 of record OX328110.1, on the reverse strand, counting down.
CATAACCTCCCTTGTTTGCAGTGTAATATACCCATTACGAATTTTCTTATCTCATACACGTTTAATATCACTATTGTGTGATGTCATTTTTGACGTCATTTTGTACGTATTTCGTAGAGGAGAATGGGTTTCATTGATATTACTGCGTGTGCATCTATAGATGGTTTTGCATCTTCTTATCTATGATTTGTGAAATATCGTTATGTGATAAAAAGAATCTGACATTCGTTGGCATATGAGATAAAGATTTTATCAAACTCGTCAAGAAAAAATGTTATTAAGCCTGCCAAAGGCTCGTTTAATAACATTTTCCCTAGACTTGTTTAATAAAATTTTATCTCAACGCCAACTCATGTCAGATCCTATATTTACCAAAGTTTTAAAGACCCTGATGAAAAAAGGCTTTTGAAAACATTGTAGGAAAAGGGAGAAAATGCTGATCACCAGCATTTTCCTCCCATTTCAACAATTCTTTTTTACCCCTTATGAAAAACGACAATCCAGAAGTCTATATGTTTTTCCTCTGGTAAACTGTTCATTCTTTACCATGTGATCCAAAGTGTTAAAGACCCTTCTAAAATGGCTTTTGAAAACTTTGGGTGAAAAGGAGAACATTCTCGTAACCAGCATTTTCTCTTTTTTCCCACAATGAATGTTATCCTATCATAAACAAATCTTACCATATGAGCAATATTCAATTTGTTGTCTGTGAATGCTGTGAATTTGGACCAGTCTAAAGTTTTGTCGTTTGGTAAAGACTTAAAGTTGTCTGCTGCAAATTCGTTTCTGGAGGTAACCAGTCAAATGCAATTTCAAACTCAATTTCAATGTGAAGTACTAGTTCTAACTGATACATAAATTCAAGTAAATGACAGAAAGAATAAACACCACATATAGTACTATTGGACACCACATTTTTGTGAATATCAGTTAACATATAAATACATGTATTGAATTATGATTTATCACTTACATTGAGTTTTCTGGCCAAAACATCATCCCAGTCCACAGCTTTAAACCATTTATGTCTCTTGACATCTTCAGCACCATTCTGGAATTAAATTAGACTAGCAATGAATTTATACTGCAGGCATTTAGTCTGGAATCTAGGTAGTAATATAATTTTCTTATAACCCCTTCTCGCAGTTTCCTGTCAGAGCCTAAACAGACCCATGGCACAACTGTTTATCATTTCATGAATAAAGTAATGCCAGAATATAACAAAGGGAAAATGTGATCAGACTGGAATTCAGGCTAGCAGGCATTGTGAAGTACCAGGTACTGGTAGTTAGCTTATTCCATCTGAAAAACAAGACAAATTTATGATGCATAGCATCATAGAAGCCGCAATCTTTTTGGTGGACAATTTCAGAAATATTGACTCTCTTGAGAAATTGTGATTACATTTTTTGTATCTGTTTTTACCCCCACCAGTGGAAAATCATGACAAATGGTACTAAAATGCAAGGAAAAAAGAAACAGAAAATAGTATATACATGTATTCTAATTCTTAAAAGAAATTTAGAGAGGAATCTTAAATAATCTTGTTGATATATTATTATTATAAAGTGATGTTTATTTGGGGGAAAAAAAAAACAACGTAAAAGCATCGGAATTTTTAAATTTCTACTCGAAATTTGAAAATGGAGAAATTGCGCATTCAAATACAGCATTTTCCATTTATTTAATGATTTTAGAAAGGAAACTTCTATAGCGGCATTAAAGGCAATACTACAGAATTATTTAAGTTACCAATTATTAAAAGTGATAATAAGATCGTTATTCACATATGATGTTTACATGTATTTACAATTCTTATCAGTGATCTCTTCTTTGTGTTTCTTTTTTTTTTACAATAAAAAAGAAAAAAAAGAAAGAAAAAAAAAAAAGAAAATATTCAACAACTTTTTTCTAAAAGATGATCTTCTTGCTTGTCAAAATGTATCTTAGCATGCTTGTAACACAGTGAATCTTTACATTTCTACTCTAGAAACAAAAACTTTTGCATGGCATCTCCAAAATTATTCTGATCATAGCCTGCACAGTTGGCACAAACCACGTTTCTTTTATTCCTGAAATGGCAGACACACACACACACAAACATTTTTTAAGTCTTTAAAGATCTGGATCTATTCAACCACAACATAATAACTATTACTATACATATTTCGTTTAATAAACAGTAGTTTGAACCATTTTCTGCATAGGCCTTGTACAAACCTAGTGTAAAACTTCTAATGTAAATTTCAAGAGCTATTCTAAACCTTTGACCAGCAGCGACGTAAAAAGTTGTATAATTACAGTAATAGGTTCTGTAATAAATTTAACCCTTCGACTACACAACTAAATAAATACACTGAGTAAGGAAAACAAACAAGATTTTCTTTTATGTTTACGAAATATCTTATAGAATATTAAAAAAATATTACACAGGCTATGTGCTGTCTGATCTTCATCTATTTCCGTCATTTTCGAGCAGCTTCAACCCTTATCTAGAGCACCAGGCACCACCATGATAATTACTGTAGTCAATGTACATCACGATCCATACGTCATGTTTCAAACAGGCCTGGTTTCAAGGGTTCTGTAGATCAGGACCATACCGTACAGCACGTACAGTCTGATCATAACAGCTTCGACACACAATACAGTAAATGCTAAATTTTGCAGGTCTCATAAGATAGATGTTTCGTGTAACAAAAATCCATTGGGCTAATGTGTAGACGAAGGGAAGAAAAAAGGTTATCTTTTCTCAAGTATTCTATAAATAGCTGATGTAGACGCCTCTTGTGTAGGGAGGTAACCACTCTATACCTTGATCAAAGGTTAACCGCCGTTTTATCCTTTACAAATTAAGATTGGACGAAAAACTTGTACATAAAATTGCTACTGATTATCATATTCTAAGATGCTCTCTATATCATAATCATCATTATTTTGTTTTGTAAAAAAGTAGACAAATGCGAAAACCATTGAGAGGTGTGAAAGCTTGTGATAAACTGAAAGCATGACGACTTCGTTTGGGAAAATGGAAGGAATCCTATATGTTTGAAAACTTCGGGGGACTAGCCAATTAAAGGATGTTTATCTTTCTGTATTTTTTATTGTTATTTGGGAATGAACTATATATTGCAAGAAAACCAGGTTTGAATTTCATGTAGGTCTGTTGGAATACTTAAGAAAGAGTCATGTGGAGTAATTCTGTCACAACAACACAACATTATTAGAAATTTTACAAAAATTATCACCTATCGAATAATTACTGATCATCTACATGGTAAATAGTTTAGGTACATTCCTACTGGAAGCCGCTTTCGAGCGGCTTCCAATAAAGCCATGACTGTTTTGTCAATGATGCTTCAGATGCTTTACAGTGACAGTATAAAAAAGTTTCCATGTTCATTTGCTGTTCTAATTGTCAAAAATTTATCATGTATTGGTTGACAATTTAAATCTTTACCACATAATCCCCAGTTTAAAGACCTTGACATAGAAAGCTGTAGAAAACATGGTGGGAAGAGGAGAAAATGCTGAAAAAAGCTGGTAACCAGCATTTTCTCCTTTTCCCACAATGTTTTCTACCATTTCAAAGACAGAAATTATCATTTGAGCTTCATTTACTTTGTCGTCTGCAAATGCTTTGAATTTCATCTAGCCTAGAATTTTGTCGTTTGGTAGAAGTTTGTGAGACATCTGCATTATCCGCATTATCTCATAAAGACTCATTTTCTGACCTGTCTACCTTACTATAACTATTGTTACACTATTCCATCTAACCCTAGTAAAACCACATAAAACAGGTCTTCACAGGAATGGATGATGATGGCAAAGTACAATTTGACACATGTCACGAACACAACGTTATAATGCATAACAATAATAAACAAAAAATGAACTAACTTACCTTCATGTTTCCTAGTCTTTTAGTTCTATCTTGCACCAGTAGTTTCTTTATGAGATCTCTGAAATAAAATAGGTAATATGTAATAAAATTTGTAAGCATTACGTCATTACAAGGAGACAAAGTTTTAGACTTGTGTCCAAATGGTCAGAGTTTGCAGAAAACAAAGTAAATGTGACTCAAAATTTATCTTTTAACTCTTTGCCACACGACATGAAATTAAACTTGTCCAAATTGGAAGCATTTGCGGACAACAATTTACTTGTGGCTCAAATGATAGAATTTCTCGTTTTTGCGTTCAGGCAGCTATGCCCCTGTAAAAGTAAGCAAAACAGGATTTAGAAGAATTGACAGACACAATATTACTGAAGTTTAATATTAAAATACTTACACTATTTTATTTGCTTATATGAAGAATACATAAAGATGAGACAACACAGAACATGCTGTGTGATCTTGGAAAATACTATCTGATGCTTTGTGCAACATTCTGATCAACACAGCCATGCAATTGCAACTTCTGGGTTTTTGGTTACTGTCTGAAATTGTTTATTTCAAAGCCCAGCTTGGTAGCTTAGCGGTTTGCGTATCTGACTCGCAACCAGGAGGTTGCGGGTTTGATACCCAGTTGCGGCGAACTTTCTTTCCAGCGATTTTTCGCCTCTCACCTCTGATGCATGAGAGAAAAGTAGTCGGTTGCTTTGGAAAGAAAGTTGTGTCAGTACTGGTGTGAGAAAGCCAGGAAACACATGGGTGCGTCACTGACCAAAATGATATGACCTAAGCTGTTAAAATGGCGTTAAACTCCAATACAAACAAACCAGGGTCTTTTGAGGTTGCAAGATATTTTTCTGAGGAAATTTTCTGTTACAGAAAGGAAAATTACACATTGGGGCTTGCTTACTGAGGGGCCGTTGGTACCAAGGAAAGCTAGATGGAAACTTGTTCAAACTAATCACAATAAATCACCATAGTGAACATATATCATGAACTTACAGACAGTATCTAATTGACCTTTCTCACTGTTAACCCTTTACCACACAACAAAATTTTGGACTCGACCAAATTGAAAGCATTTGCAGACGACAAAATAAATGTAGCTCAAAATATGGTGATTTTTGTATTTGATAGGGTAGAAAACATTGTGGGAAAAGGAGAAAATGCTGGTAACCAGCATTTTCTCCTTTTCCCACGATGTTTTCAAAAGCTTTTTATTTCAGGGTTGTTAAAACTCGGGATCAAGTGGTAAAGAGTTAAACCCAGCTTGTAGTATTGCTAATTCAACTCTTTACCATACTTCAAAATTTTAGGCATTTCTAAATTCATAGCATTTGCAGACAACAAATAAAAGAAGGCTCAAATGATGGAACTTGCTTTTCATTGAAAAGAAATCAATGTGGGAAAAGGAGAAAATGATGGCTACCAGCGTTTTCTCCTTTTCCAAAAATGGTTTCAAAAGCTTTCTTTCCCAGTGTTGTTAGGGTTTGGTATTGTGTGGTAAAAGGTTAAATGAAATGAACATGCTCATTCAGTGCAATTTAAATTTTGTTTTTGTCAGAGTATCTCGCAAAGAAGGGAATAGTGTAGGTTGAAGATCACAATGAACGTTCTATGCAGTCTGATCTTGATCTACACTATCAATAAATGCCAGTAATTTTCATCAACATATTATATTACTTAAATTCTTTCAGCATCAATTATGTAAACTAGATACTTTTTGTTTGCTGAAATTACAAATTCGTAAAAATGCAGAAAGATTTTGATCTTTACAGGCTTGATCAAACATGCAGATGGTATAGACCCAAGATCAGATGTTCTGTCTTATCTTTGTCTATGCTGTCTACAGAAGCCTCTATTTCTCCTATGGCCCTGAAAGGCTTAACCCTTTACCAAACAATCTCAGTATTTAACAACCCTGAGAAAGAAGGCTTTTGAAAAAATTTTGGGAAAAGGACCAGCATTTTCCCCTTTTCCCACAATGTTTCTACCCAAATTAAAACAAAAAAATTCAATCAGTCTACAATTCTGTTATTCATAAAGAGTTAAACCATCTCTGTTTATTATTTTTGCATGCAACAAATATATTGCAAATTAAACCTACATGTAGTGCAAAAAACATCTGAAGGGAAGAAAATATAAAAAACATTGTGAGAAAAAGAGCAAGTACTCTTTTTGCCAACAATCTTTGCAAAGCTTTTCACTGTGGGGATGCAAAATGGTCCTATTCAGTCCGTAATAACAATCCCAAGTTCAAATGATCCTACAGAAGAGGGCTATTGAAAACATTGCGAGAATAGGAGAAAATGCAGTTAACCAGATAATTACATTTTTGAGTCACATTTGTTTTGTTGTCTGCAAATTCTTTTAATTCGGACCAGTCTAAATTTGAGTTGTCTGTTAAAGCGTTCATTTTGTACTGTAGCCAGCCTCTGAAAGGCAGGGTACGAGAGAAACTAGGTAGTAAGGTTATTACGTATGATGTAATTTTCTTTCTTTTGTTTATTTATGTGAGAATGCAATCAGGTGTTGATGGAACATTGTTCTTTATAGTCTAACCAGAAAATTGCCTCACAAGATTTTGTTTTTTTGCTGTCTACTACGAAAATTGCTTTCTACATACAAGGCGTCTCATTGTATGTGTGTTACTGTTCTATACATACAGGCTGTTTCAAAAGATGTGGTACCATTTTAAGGAATTATTTCTTAATGACAGTATTGTCATTTGAATTAATACGAAGCACTTCATATAAAATATACCTGTACCTCAAATGCTTAACCAGACTCTACTGGTGTTTCAGACTATTAAATGATGGATTTGGTGTTGTCTTACCTAATCATGAAAGATATGACCTTACAATGTCTGCTAAATCTTTAACCTTATGTGTGACCTTGAAATTATTCTAACCTGTCATTCTTACTGAATATTGCCTGATCAAGCAAAATATCAAATATTACAAGATTTTTCTTTGTTTGAAAGCTGCTTTATGTCATTTTGAATAGTACTTGTAGACTCAAAAAATCATTTTCATGTGCACTAATAACCTAGACTGTTGACAAAAGAACCACCTATTAATTAATTAACTCTTTACCAAACGACAAAATTTTGGACTCGACCAAATTGAAAGCATGTGCAGACCGCAAAATAAATTTAGTTCAAACTAGAGCTGTCACTGAATGTGACTTAATACCCCCGCCAGCGCTTTGACAGAAACAGGCAATTATTTGTACACAGACAGACACACGGACGGACACACAGATGGACAAACGGACGGACTAACGGACAGACAGGTTGATTCCAGTATACCCCCGAAAACATTCGTTTTGCGGGGGTATAATGATTATTTCTGTCCTTGATAGGGTAGAAAACAATGTGGGAAAAGGAGAAAATGCTGGTTACCAGCATTTTCTCCTTTTCCTACATTGTTTTCAAAAGCCTTCTATATAGGGGTCGTTAAAACTTGGGATTGTGTGGTGAAGGGTTAACTCAAAATCTCAATCATTTAACTTTATACCAAACCACAAAATTTTAGACTGGTCCAAGTTGAAAGCATTTGCAGATGATAAATTAAATACTTTTCAAATCGCAAGCTTTGTATATAATGCTTTAGAAAACAAGAGGGTCAAGATGGCCCTGGATCGCTCACCTGAATTTTTGAGAGGACCATAGCCATTTTTTTTTTGAGGTATTGAAACTTTGGAAACAAAATCATTATTTTGCCAAGTAATTTTGAAAAGGTCACCTGTAAAAGTCATTTCATTGTCACCACCCCTACAATCATCACCACAGCAATGATTTTGATGAATCAGAATTCTGCAAATAAATTTTTGGATAGATCACCCAAGGACAACTTCTTGAAGAAGAGCACATGCTCGATAGTGACTAAAAACATAAGTCAAACAAGAGCACCACATGCAGGTGTCAACAATTGGCTGTTGTTTTTCGACGGATAAAAATTTCCCTAACAAGTTTTGAAAAGGGTCACCCTAGGAACATTTCTGTAAAATTATTTCAAAATCTGACCAGCTGTTCCAGAGAAGAAGAATTAAGAAATTCCTCTTCATGTCCCTGTAGTGCAAATAGCCCCCACCATCAGAGCCATGTTTCTTGACAGATCACAATTTTGTGAACAATTTTTGAAAACAGTCACCCAAGGAACATTGCTGTGAAATTATTTCAAAATCTGACCAGCAGTTTCAGAGAAGAATTTTTAAGAATTTCTTCATGTCTGTATAGTGTAAATAGCCCACAGCCATCAGAGCCATGTTTCTTGATGGATCAAAATTTCTCGAACAATTTGCAAAAAGGGTCACCCAAGAAACATTTCTGTGAAATTATTTCAAAATCTGACCAGCCGTTTCAGAGAAGATGAATTTTTAAAGATTTCTTCATGTCAATATAGTGCAAGTGGGCCCCCCCCCCCCCCCCCCATCAGAGCCATGTTTCTTGACGAAACAGCATTTTGCGAACAATTTATGAAAAAGGTCACCAAAGGAACATTTCCGTGAAATTATTTCAAAATCTGACCAGCGGTTTCAGAGAAGAAGAATTTTTAAGAATTTCTTCATTTCTGTATAGTGCAAGTAGCCCCCAGTCACCAGAGCCATGTTCCTTGACGGATCAAAATTTCGCGAACAGTTTTCGAAAAGGGTCACCCAAGGAACATCTCTGTGAAATTATTTCAAAATCTGACCAGCGGTTTCAGAGAAGAAGAATTTTTAAGAATTTCTTCATTTCTGTATAGTGCAAGTAGCCCCCATTCATCAGAGCCATGTCTCTTGACGGATCAAAATTTCGCAAACAATTTTTGAAAAGGGTCACCCAAGAAACATCTCTGTGAAATTATTTTAAAATCTGACCAGCAGTTTCAGAGAAGAAGAATTTTTAAGAATTTCTTCATTTCTGCATAGTGCAAGTAGCCCCCATTCACCAGAGCCATGTTTCTTGACGGATCAAAATTTCGCGAACACTTTTTGAAAAGGGTCACCCAAGGAACATCTCTGTGAAATTATTTTAAAATCTGACCAGCGGTTTCAGAGGAGAAGATTTTTAAAGAATTTCTTAGAAAATTCCATTTGGTTGCCATGGCAACCAGAGTTTTAGATGGAATCAAATTCTGTGAACAATTTTTAAAGAGGACCTCCCAAGGAACATTCCAGCCAAGTTTGGTCTAAACTGGCCCAGCGGTTTAGGAGGAGTTGATGTTTAAAGAATTGTTGACGACGCACTGATGCACGACGGACGACGGACACCGGGTAATCCTAAAAGCTCCCCTTGAGCACGTTGTGCTCAGGTGAGCTAAAAAGTGCTAGAAATGAAAAAAAAAATGGTTACCAGCATTTTCTGAAAAATGTTTTCAAAGGGCTTCTTCCTCAGGGTCATTAAAACATGGGATTGTTTAGTAAAGGGTTAACAAAATAAACTTTGACTTGTCCATTTTGTAACCATTTGCAAACAACTAATTACTGGTAAATGAGGCTTAAATGGTGAAAAAGAGTAGAAAGCAATGTGGGAAAAAGAATCACTAAATTCCCTCCATTTTCTACAATGTTTTTTAAAGCCATTTTTCCCCCTGAGTCAAAAAACACAGAATTGTTTGGTGAAACTTACATGTACCAAAATGTAATGTAAATGAAATTAATGGGAAAGCAATTGAAGAAAACAGAATTTCAATGACAAGAACGCACAAGCCTGCAACAAGGACTGCTCCTTTTCCACTTTTACAGTAAAGTCTTCAAGGAACGTGTATATTGATACATTTCCTCCATACTGTTTAAGAAAACTCATATTATTGAGGAATTCACTCTCTATAGGGTAACAATCATAGACTTGTCCATATTCAAAGCATTTTGCAGACCACTACTGGTAATAACACTGGTTCAAATAAGGCCATTTAAATCTTTATCACATGACAAAATCATAGACTTGTCCAAATTGAAAGCAATGATGAAGTCTCTCTTTGATATGGTAGGAAACATTGTGGGAAAAGGAGAAAATGCTTGTAACCAACATTTTCTCCTTTTTCCATAATGCTTTCAAAAGTCTTCTTTCTGAGGGTTGTTAAAACTCTGGATGGTGTGGTATAGGGTTAATGGGATTTACCTTTGAAAAAGCAGCAAACATTGTGTGGAGTTAAAGAAAATATTGGTAACCAGCATTTCATGAAAACTAAAATGTCATGATCTGGTCAAGGGGTAAGGGGGTTTAAAACTTTACTATATGGCCTGCAACACACCAAAAGGGGCATTCGGACATTTGCGTAAAGTACCGTCTCAGATCAGCTTGCACAGTCCGCGCAGGCTAATCCGAAACAACAATTTCCGTTTTTATGTAATTTTCTGTTTCGTGCATGTCTACTGTAGCACAAAATCTAATGCAGTCTTAAAGTGCCATCTCGGATTAGCCTGCGCGGACTGTGCAGGCTGATCCGAGACGACACTTTACGCAAATGTCCGAATGCCCCTTTTCGCGTGTTGCATGCCATATTATAAAATTTTGGACCTTACCAATTTGAAGGCATTTGCAGAATACAAAATAAATAAAGGTGAAATGATGATATTCCTCAGATAGGGTGGAAAACTTTGGAGGAAAAGGAGAATATGCTGGTTACCAGCACTTACTCCTTTTACCACAATGTTTTCAAAAGACTTTTTCTCAGGTTCGTTAAAAGTTGGGATCATGAGGTAAAGGCTTAATCCATAGATCATTATTCCATTTTTGGCACAGATTTAGTGGATCAGGGGGTCAATCGTATTACAGATATCCATTCAGATAAAGCTTGATCTTATGGTTTGCGGAAAATACCTGTGAAAAATACCATAATATAATCTCCCCATTTTTTACCCTTTACCGCAAAATCCTGAGTTTTTAATCCTTTACCGCACAATGCCTACTTTTAACAACCCTGGGAAAGACGCCTTTTGAAAACATTGTGGGAAAAGGAGAAAATGCTGGTAACCAGCATTTTCTCCTTTTCCCACAATGTTTTCAACCCTATTAAAGAAAAATTGCACCATTTGAGCCACACTGAAACTGTCGTCTGCAATTGCTTTGAATTTGGACAAGGCTAAACTTTTGTCGTCTGATAAAGGGTTAATAGCCCTGAGGAAGAAGACTTTTTAGAACCTGCGGGAGAAGAAGAAATTGCTAGTAACTGGCATTTTCTCTCTTTTCCCACAATGTTTTCTATTGTTTCAAAAACAAATCCCGTTATTTGAGCAACATTTGATTTGTCTTTCTGCATACCCTTTCAATATGAACTTATCTAACATTTTGTGATCTGGTAAAGAATTAAACTTGACCTATTAGTAATGGCTGTAGTACTATAATATTGTTTCCTCTGTTTGCTTTTACTAATTGCTTGCAACTCTTCAGACATTTAAATTTACTGAATGTGTTTTACAACCCCTTTAACATTATTTGAGTTATATCACTGCATCGTCTCCCTTAATTCTTTACCACACAACAAAATTTAGATTTATCCAAATTGAAAGTATTATACAGATAACAAATTAAATGTGGCTCAAAAGATGTTATTTATTTCTGAAAGGTCAGAGAACATCGTGGGAAAAGGAGAAAGCACTAGTAACCAGCATTTTATCTTTTTTCCACAATGTTTTCAAAAGCCTTGAAAGCTGTCTTTCTCAGGGTCCTAGATTTCACCAGTGCAAGGCTTGGGCACTGAAGTATACCCTTTGTAAGTCTCGTTTTTTTGTGGTGTCCGTGGTTGTGAGTTAGAACATCGGCCTCGTAACCATAAGGTCCCGAATTCGATACCTGTGAGCAGGTGTTAACTTTGGAATCCTTCATTGGCCCACACATTTGGTGCGAGTACCAGTGTAGTTCCCAGTACGCAGAATCGAGAGAGATTTGTATAAGTTGTAAGAACTTGTTTCTCAATCGATGTAAAATAAATAAGTTTAACTCTTTACCACACAATCCCATGTTTTAACGACCCTGAGAAAGAAACCTTTTAAAAACATTGTGGGAAAAGAAGAAAATGCTGGTAACCAGCATTTTCTCCTTTTCCCACAATGTTTTCTATCCTATCAAGTACAAATTTCGTCATTTGGGCCACCTTTAATTTGTCGTCTGCAAATGCTTCCATTTTGGACTGGTCTACAATTTTGTCGTTTGGTAAATGGTTAACTCTTTACCAAATAACAAAATTTTAGACTAGTCCAAATAGAAAGCATTTGCAGACGACAAAAAAAAGTGACTCAAAAACTGAAAATTGTTTTGTGAAGGGTAGAAAACATTGTTGGAAAAGGAGAAAATGCTGGTTACCAGCATTTTCTCCTTTTCCAACAATGTTTTCAAAAGGTTTCTTTTTCAGGGTCGTTAAAACTCGGGGTTGTGTGGTAAATAGTTAAACTAAGTATACCCTTTCAAAGATAAATTCCATTATTTCAGCCATATCTTCAGAATCTGTCTTCTGTGCATCCTGTCAGTATGGACAAGTCGGAAATTTTGCCTTACATTTATCACACACTTATGAATTTTACAGCCCCTGAGGAAAAAGACTCTTGAAAACATTGTAGAAAAAGGAGTAAATGCTGGTAACTAGCATTTTCCCCTTTCATCACTATGTCTTCTACCCTTACATTGAAGCCAAGTCCCATCACTTGAGGAATGATGAATTTGTCATCTGCAAATGCTTTCAATATGGGCAAGTCTAAAATTTGGTCTTCTGGTACAGCATTAAGGGCTTAAATCAGTTGACCTGAACACTGATATCTGGCGCCTGGAAATGCATGATCTGCTTGATCTACTATTTTGAATGGATTTAGCCTTTGAAGACCTTTTGTATTTCTGTCTATTGGCAAGTTTAAATATGATGTAGCTTATTTTGAAATGCAAATGATTTAGCACATTAACACCTGCATGTGATTTTTTACATCAGATATAGCAGTCAACAAATAAAATTGTAGCAAAAGGAGAAAACTGTTTGCCAAGTGAAAATTCTCTTTTTGCCACAGTGTTTTCATATGTGATCATGAATTAGAACTTCATCATGTTAACTGGCCACGGTTTGCTAGATCGTTTTTGAAGTCGTCTGCAACAAATTTGTTAATGGAGGTTTCGAGTCAAAGGGTTCAACAATGGTGTACCAGAATAATAGAATATTGTTCCTGAGGTTTGACATTGTCATTGAGATCAGTTCTTTTGCAACCGAATCTCTCATTTATGTTGACATACTTTAGGCAAATCTAAAGGGGATATCTGTTGCAGGTAAAAAAAGGGTGTAAATGAGAAACCGCTCCAAATGAAGGTAAATGGGGCATTATTTCCATTTGTCATCATATTTTCTTTGGTACCTCTATATCAAAAACATATTGTCCATGTTTCCTGCACTTTAATTCTGTCATCTGGTAAAGACTTAATCAGCATTGACATAAAGTTTGTAATGAGGTCATTGGTTAACCTTTTATTACACAATCTGACTTAAAACGAACCTGAGAAAGCTTTTGAAAATATTGTGGGAAAAGGAGAAAATGCTGGTTACCAGCATTTTCTCCTTTTCCCCAATGTCTTCTACCTTTGCAAAAACCAATTTCTATTTTTGAATCACATTTATTGTCGTCTGCAAATGCTTTCACTTTGGACTAGTGTTAAAAATTTTGTCGTTTGGTACAGAGTTAAATGCCAAATCCAGATGAAAGCTGACAAATGCAGGTTTTCTACCCTTAGTCTACTAATCTTAACTTCTATACCAAACAACAAAATTTTGGACTTGAACAAACTGAAAGCATATGCAGATAACAAATGCGGCTCAAAAGATGGCCTCTGTCAATGATAGGGTAGAAAACAATGTGCAAAGAAGAGAAAATAATGGATATGAGCATTTTCTTCTTTTCTCACAATATTTCTAAAAAACCCATCTTCTAAAGGTCGTTAAAACACAGGGCTGTTTGGTAAGCAAGTTTTAGTATGTTCTCCAATTGGTGCTGTGCACTGTTTTCCAGTTTGTTACTGAAAGTGGGCATTAAAAGTAACTTGTATTGTGAAATGAGTAAGAAGTCTGATACTTTATTGGATCGGAATCAAAAGATTTTGTCACCAAAATATAAACATATCAGAAGATCAGTATAACAATTAACCCATTACTGTTTAAACAACATAAACCCTGTACCACACAATCCAAAGTTTTAATGACCCTGGTGAAGAAGCCTTTTGAAAACATTGTTGGAAAAGGAGAAAATGCTGGTAACCAGCATTTTCTCCTTTTCCCACAATGTTTTCTACCCTTCCAAAAACAAATTACAACTTTTGAGTATCATTTATTTTGTCATCTGCAAATGTTTTCAGTTTGTACAAGTCTAAAATTTTGTCGTTTGGTAAAGGGTTCAGCATATCAAGTACTAATGCAGTTGTCTATGTGGACTGCTATGGAACTCCAGTATATGTGTCTTTTAACCTGAATTAAATATTACCGGTACATATTTATTATTCATGTACTCCTAAGAAAATGCAGGTAACTGGCATCCCTTCCAACAATGTTTTCTACCCCCATGTCTAGGACAAATTCCATCATTTTAGCCACATTTACTTTTCCATTGTGCAAATGCTTTGAATATGCATGAGTCTGAAGGCTTTTCAGCTGGTAAAGACAACTCTTGATTAGATAACAAAATTTTATACTTGACCAAACTTAAAAGATAATTTGCAGATGATAAATGTGGCTAAATGATGAGATTTGTCTTCATGAGGAAAGAAAAAATTGTGTGAAAGCAGAAATGCTGGTTAGCAGCATTTTCTCCTGGGAAAGAAGCCCATTGAAAACATTGAGAGACAATGAGAAAATGCTGATAACCAGCATTTTTCTCCTCCTCCCACAATGTTTTCTCTCTTCCAAAAACAACTTTCAATTTTTCAGTCACATCTATTTTGTTGTCTGCAAATGCTTTCAACTGGGACTACTCCAATTTACTGTTGTTTGGTAAAGAGTTAATATCAAGTTATGTATTCTAATTCCAGTGGGAAAAAAACTAACATATTGCAAGTTTGTGGCTGCTTTGACCAGAAAATGTCCAAAATTATGCAGCCTACATATTAGATGAGATTGCATGTTCAGTGCAGTCTGGTTTTGATCTACAATGTTTAATGGAAAAGCTCTGAATGTTGCCCATATCAAGCTCAGAGTTAAAGAGACATGTATGCCACAGGTATATAAGAAGCTTATCTGATTTAAGCCATTATTTTGGGTTTAGTTTAGGTACGCCTTGCCTAAATTAGTTGTGAGGCAGAACTATTTTTACACCATTACCTGAAGTTTTTGTATTTACCCTTGCAGTGCAGATTAATGAAACAGACCATTTCAATGAGAAAAAGTAGTCAAATCACTGCAATTTCAACATTGTTTTCACTAAGATCTGTCACAATATGGAGGACGGAGTTCTAAGATCTTGATTGACACTGTACGCAAAAGTAATATAGCTTTGGCTTGGCACTTCAAGGGTTAATACACATGCAGTTTTCAAAAGAACTCTAGTAATATCAAAGCAGCCAGTGCACCTATCCATGCCTTCCAAGAGTTTCTGTACCAGCATTTTGCACAACATTCCTTTAACCCTTTTCCAACCAATCCTGAGTTTTAATGACCCTGCAAAATAAAACTTTTGAAAATATTGATGGTGAAGGAGAAAATGCTGGTTACCAGCATTTTCACCATTTCCCACAGTGTTTTCAAAGGCCTGTCTTCCTCACGGAACAAAGAACACAAGATTGTTTGCTTAACTTTTTACCAAACAACATAATTTTAGACTGGTCCAAATTGGAAGCATTTGCAGATGACGCAATTAATGTGACTCAAAAGTTGAAATGTGGTTTGGGAAGGATAGAAAACATTGTGGGAAAAGGAGAAAATGCTGGTTACCAGCATTTTCTCCTTTTCCCACAATGTTTTCTAAAGGCTTCTTTCTCAGGGTCGTCAAAAGTAGGGATTGTGTGGTAATGGGTTAACTCTTTACCAAACAACAAAATTTTGGACTAGTCCAAATTGAAAAGCATTTGCAAACAACAAATATGACTAAAAAATTGAACGCTTTTGGTGGAATAGTAGAAAACATTTTGGGAAAAAGAGAAAATGCTGTTTATCAGCATTTTCTCCCTTTCCCACATTGTTTTCAAAACCCATATTCCTTAGGGTCATTAGAACTTGGGGTTATGTGGTAAAGGGTTATGGGCTAAAACATTACTTACTTTGCAACTGGATCTAGATGTCTTGGCCAGTCTATCTTCCCAGCTAGGATTTTTTCATAAATACCAAATGGTTGATCATCAAAAAATGGAGGGAATCTGAAATGTCATCAATAAAATACAAATTTAGCATAAATTTTATTGAACTCTCATTTTTCCCCGCCACTTTCCTTCAAAAGAAAGAAAAGAAATCAAACATCAAGGGTTTATAATTGAAAAATATTTGAGCCATGCTCTGTGAAAAGAAACTTTTGCTTTTGGTAAATATTCTGCATGTCCAAGGACCATTCTACCTCAAGATTCAGTTGGTCGTTAGACAAATCAATTTTATGGATCTATAATTCTGTGAGGACTTCCTTGAGGCTCCTTGCTTGATATAATGCATCCAAGAGATGCATTAAACCCCATTTGCCAGGGGATGGCTTATTTATTTTGCATCAGTTGTTTAACAAATTCTACAAGTTTTAGTAATTACTCTTCTTGACAGCTTCCTAGAATAAAACCAGTACCTGCCCCGTGATCTGGAAAGTTCCAAAGGTTGACCCATCAAAGATTCAAACCAAGTACCTCTAATGTGAGGTCTCAGACATGGGTGAGAATAAATATGAAAAGAGGTCATTACTAGGAGGAAGGAAGTTAATGATGAAATTATGGTCTGATATTTTTTCCCTGTCTCAGCTGAACAACTCTTTTTTTTGGACGACAAAATTTATATACTTGAACAAATTGGAAGCATTAATTTGCAGACAACAAATATGATGTGGTTCAAATGACGAATTTGTTTTTGAAAAGGTAGAAAACAATGAAAGAAGAAAATGCTGGCAAATTCTTTCTCCTTTTTCCAAACGGTTTTCAAAAAGCTTCTTCCACAAGTCATCAAAACATAAGATTGTTTGGCAAATGGATAATTCATAAACCCATAGGCTGTGAAGCGTGGCTTGGGACGTTTTTGCAGACAAAGTAGATTAAAACTGGACTACACAAAACCTGAAGTACGATCTTTGATCCACACAGTCTGATAAGGCGTTTTCAATCCGATGAAATCAACTTTGAAATCGCAATATTTGGGTTTTTACTATTCAGTGGAAGTTTTGATTTCATTTCTTTAGCAGTTTAATGTTTAACTTCAGTAGACAACTTCTTATTTCTTGCAGCATCCCATTTTCTAAAAAGGTTTTGTGGCAAGAAGTAATTCTCTGCCTTTGCCACAATTCTTTACATAATATTAGTATGATGTTCTTGTAATATATTATCATTTATGTTGATTATTCACTATCAAAGTATGCTTTAGTTGTATGCTGCAAAATTTATAGCAAGTGGGGGGTGCATTTGGACCTTTACCAAGTGACAAAGTTGCCAACTTGGTAAATGTGACTCAAAAACTGAAATTTGCTTTTTGGTGGAAAGAAAACATTGTTGGAAAAGGGGAAAATGCTAATTACCAACATTTTCTCCATTGCTCACACTGTATTCATGAGCCTTCTAATGCAAGGTCATTAAAACTTGTGATACTGTGGAAAACGCTTAATGAGATGTAGATAAACACGAAGAAACTATTTTCTTTACAGGGTGACAAAATTTTGGACTCATCCAAATTGAAAGCAATCACAGACGGCAAGTCAAATGCTGCTCAAATACTTGAATTAAATTAGTCTTTGAAAGAGGAAGAAAACATTTTTTGGGAAAAGGAGAAAATGCTGGTTTGAAGGATTTTGTCCTTTCCCCAAAATGTTTTCAAAAGCTATCTCCCTTAGCATTCTTAAAAGGAACTGTATGATAATGGACTTTAAAGCTCATGAAGGTTGGTCTTTTTATGTAAAATAAGGAAAAAAATAAAAGAACAAAAGCTATAAAGATACAAACAACAAAGGCTGAAGAGCATCTTAACCCATTTACCACACAATCCCGAGTTATAATGACCCTCATGAAGAAGCCTTTTGAAAACATTGTGGGGAAAGGAGAAAATGCTTGAAACCAGCATTTTCTCCTTTTCCCACAATGTTTTCTACCCTATCAAAGACAGAAATCATCATTTTGGCACGTTTAATTTGTTGTGTGCAAATGCTTTGAATTTGGACTATTCTAAAATTTTGTTGTGTGGTAAAGAGTTAAACCCATATAGAGCTGAATAGACAAAGAGCATTTTCAAAATAGAATTAAAACCTAAATAAAAGCAGTTTCAAGGTTACTCTAGTCCAGAAAATCTCAGCAAAGTAGAAAGAGTAGGTCAAAAATCAGTCTGCATGTTTGTGCAGTCTGATCTTGATCTACACTGGCTTCAAAGGCAACTATGATTGTGAAAGGCGCTATAAGGGTTGAAAGACAGAAAACTAATAACAAAGAGCTAAAATGGACCAAAATGATATAATAAACATGTATGTGGAATAGACTTGCTTCTAACATTCTATTACAACCCTTTATCATGATTTACTACTGATGTTGCATGTGCATACAGCATAGATCAAGATCAGATTGCACAGAAAGTGCAGTCTGATCAATGAGCCCACACTGTCTATTTCTTATCATGTAACATATTCTGGTCTAAACAACTATGAAATAGTAAACTTGTGGCTTTTTATGGCAAATAGAAAAGGCCCACATAATTCATTGAGCTATGTACAAAATTCTAGGCATGTCCAAATTGAAATCATTTGCAGATGACAAATTGAATGTGAGCCAAAAGATGGGAATTATTTTTGAAGGGGTTCAAAACCGTGTTGAAAAAAGGAGAAAATGCTGATCAGAAGGATTTTCTCCTTTTACCCAACAATACTTGCAAAAGCTTTCACCATTTGGGTTTGTATTTACCAACCATTCTTTGCCTTTTTCTAGGTTTATAAAGTAACACAATTTCCGATTGGCTTATCCATTTGGTTAAGCCAGTCAGAAGTTGTGTTACTTTCAAATGCAGAAAATTCTCAAGAATGAGACTAAGAATGTTCTTAAGAATGGCTGATGAATATGGACCCACAGCCATTGAAACAAGAGATTGTTTGGTAAAGGCTCAACTCTTTACCACACCACAATATTTCATACATTTTAAATTTGAAAGCATTTGCAGACTTTAAATCATTAGTGTTGCTCAAATGACAGATGATAATTGGCTTTAGAGGGACAGAAAACATTGTTGAAAAAGGAGAAAATGCTGGTTACCAGCATTTTCTTCTTTTCCAACAAGATTTGACAGAAACCATTGTTGAAAAAGGAGAAAATGCTGATTACCAGCATTTTCTTCTTTTCCAACAAGGTTTTCTGCAGCCTTAAACTTCAGAGTCTTATAAATTATTAAATTATAGTATGATATACTTACCCGACTAACATTTCATAAATAAGGATGCCTAAGGACCACCAGTCTACAGCTTTACTGTGGCCCTTACTTTGTATAATCTCTGGAGCGAGGTATTCAGGTGTGCCACATAGTGTCCAGGTCCTAGGTAATACAAAATAAAAAGAAAATAAAGGAGGAATAAGTCAGTAAAAGCAGCAAGTCAGCAAAACATGTAGTCTGATCTTTGATCTTCACAGCCCACTTCTTTGCTAAATATTCTGATGACGAAAAAGAAACAAAACTTTAACCCTTTACCACACAATCCTGACTCTAAACGACCATGAGAAAGAAAGCTTTGTAAAGCATTGTGGGAAAGAGAAAATGCTGGAAACCAGCACTTTCTCCTTTACCCACAATATTTTCTACCCTTCCCAGAACAGATTTCATTTCTTGAGTCACATTTATTATGCCGTCTGCATATCATTCGAATTTGGACTAGTCTAAAATTGTATCGTTTGGTAAAGAGTTTAAGGTCTACGGCCCCTAACTCATTGGTAAACATCAACGTTTTCATAAAGACTATTTGGCCAATCTCAGCAGCTTCCGTCTTTTAATATGGAGTTAGGGGCCGTAGACTCACCGACTCATTGGTAAATATCGTGTATCATCGACGTTTTCGTAAAAGCTATTTGGCCTATCTTGGCAGCTTCTGTCTGTTAATGGGGCCGTAGATCTCAAATTAAAATACTTGCATCTCTTGTGCTGACTGAGAATATACATCTCATTTATTTTAGCACTAGGGTTAAAACTTGAATTTATTAACTTTTTACCAAAACCAAAGTTTGGACTTGACCAAATGGAGAGCATTGCAGTCGACAAAATAAGATATTGCTAAAATGATCCTTCTGTGATTCATAGGGTAGAATACATTGTAGGAAAGGGAGAAAAAAAAAAAAATGCTGGTAGCTGCTGGTAACCAGCATTTTTTCCTCTACTCACGTTTTTCTTTCTTTCTTTTTCTTTCATGGTTGTCTAACTCTTTACCAAACGACAAAATTTGAGACTGGTCCAAACTGAAAGCATTTGTAGACAACAAATTAAAGATGGTCCAAATGACGAAATTTGTCCTTGATAGGGTAGAAAACATTGTGGGAAAAGGAGAAAATGCTGGTTACCAGCATTTTCTCCTTTTCACACAATGCTTTCAAAGTCCTCATCTTCAGGGTTATTTGATGTCAGGATTATGTGGTTAAGGGTTAAATCTTTACCAAACGACAAATTTCAAGACTGGTAGAAATTGGAAGGATTTGCAGATGACAAAATAAATGTCACTGAATAATTGAAATTTGTTTTTGGAGAGGTAGAAAACATTGTGCAAAAAGGAGAAAATGCTGGTTAGCAACATTTTCTCCTTTTCCCACAATGTTTTCAAAAGGCTTCTTTGTCAAAGTCGTTAAAAGTCGGAATTGTGTGGTAAAGGGTTAAGAATAGTATTTAGACAGGATATTTAAGTAATTTCAAATTGGAGACATACTGCCTAAATCATCCAGCTATTACATTCTTTTTGAAAAAGGAAAAAGATATAAAATGAGTTTCCTTTCGATTTTACAATTACACAATTTATCATATTATTGTGGAGTAGACTGTTTGAACTTTGAAATAAGTACCGAAGTTCGTCAGTGCAGCCACAGAATTTAAATATCAAAACCATCTTACAAAAACCCGTGAATAGAGAAAAGAAAAAAATATGGATTTTTCATTAATGTCTTACAATAGGCATTTAACATATAGCGGGCCTTATAAATACATGAAAAGAATATTTCAAATCAATAGAAAAATACTAATAGTTGTAATCTTACGGCTGTTTTGGGTAAAAAAATATTCTTAAAAAATTATCGCCAGTGTTGATGCACAATCAGACTGCATATTGTGTACAGTCTGATCTTGATCTGTACAGCATGCAAAAGTACCTATACTGTGCTCAACAAGTGAAGAGTTAATTCTTTTGGACCAGAGGAGAGAATTTTACATATTTCCATCTTGAAATCTGAATATGCACAAGAAAAATTCAGTCAAGGTAAAATAATAGGATTTGTCTCTGAAAGAATAGAAAAACATTGTGGAAAAAGGAGAAAATGCTGGTCACCAGCATTTTCTCCTTTTTCCCACAATGTTTTCAAAAGCCGTCTTTCTCAGGGTCGCTACAAACATGGGATTGTCAGGTAAAGGGTAACTACGTCATAATGACATCATCAATATACTTGTTAATTATTTGCTCTTCATACAACGGAAGTTGGTCAGTGTAGTACCTTGACTTTGCCATGGAACGGTTATAGTTAAACCACTAAGGCCCTAAGCATAATAAATCCTTATCCTGCCAAATTCAAATTGTTCCTTATTGCAAAACATAGATTTCGTTGCGTTCATTTGCACTGAATAGGATCTATATAGCCGAAAATACTGAGAGAGCAGCAGAAAGTATAAAGCAAGACCAGACTGCACATATGTATCGGCTAATCTTGCATCACACCGTACACAAAATACACCTATGGTTGCAAATGGCAAGGTAAGAGTTCATCCTAACAGCACTGAATAGACTCAGCTGACATATTCAGGCCAGGAAAAAGACCCAATTAATTGCAGTTTTATATTTATACCCCCGCAAAACGAATGTTTTCGGGGGTATACTGGAATCAGCCTGTCTGTCTGTCCGTGTGTCCGTCTGTGTGACCGTCTGTGTGTCCGTCTGTGTACAAAATACTAGTAATTGCCTGTTTCTGTCAAAGCGCTGGTGGGGGTATTAAGTCACATTCTGTGACAGCTCTAGTTGCTTTTGTCTATAGTGTTTAAGCTAAGCAGACAGTGTAGATCAAAGATTAGATAGCACATTTTGTGCAGTCTGATCTTGATCTATATTTTACTCAACCACAACTATAGTTGTGAAAGGCGCTTTCAGGGTTGATATCATATTTGTGGACAATGTAGATAAGGTCATACTGCACAGAATGTAAAATCTGATCTTCTAAATATATACAATCTGCTACTCTGTAACATAGCCTGGCCAAAACAACCATCAAATACTAATATTTTTCACTGTTTATCCGTTTTATTTTTATTCTAGCTTTTCATCCTTTTCCCACAACATTTTATACCCTATATTTGTAGACAGCAATTTAAATAGGGCTCAGATGATGACATCTGTCTTTTGATAGGGTAAAAGACATTGTGAGAAAAGGAGAAAATGCTGGTTTCCATCATTTTCTTTCTTTCCTACAATGTTTTCCAAAGCTTTCTTCCTCAGGGGAATTAAAACTTGAGATTGCGTGGTAAAGGATTAAACAGTTTCTCCAAACTTATAGCTAATCAAATTATTAAAGCAACAGATTTGTAACATGGGAATCATAGTTTGATCCTCCTAGCGCAGCCCTGTTCGTTTTGGGATGTCCTTGGGCAAGGCACTGCAGATCCAAAGCCTTGTCCTAGTGAACCAAAGGGTAGACATGAATTCCAAGCATAGCTGTTATAATTTCAAGCCACATCCCAAAGAATATTAAGAACAAAAACAAGACATAAGATCAGACTATGTTTGAAAACAGTGTGATGTTAATCTACACAGTTTGCAAAATCAGCTTGTCATCTTCCTGGGCAAGTAAAGGGTTAATACAGGAATGGTTTTGTCAAACAAACTTCAATTTAAAGCCTTTTGTATGGAGTCAATTCAGAATAAATAATAAGTATTGGTATAATACAAATATATAGATAATGTACATTAATGTTCTACCAGATGACAAAATTTCCAACTTGTCTATATTGAAAGCAATTGCAAATGACAAATGCAGCTGAAATGAAGGAAAATGCTATTGAAAATAGGGAAAACATTGTGGGTAAAGGAGAAAATGCTGGTCACCAGCATTTTCTCCTTTTTCCACAATGTTTTCAAAAGGGTTATGTCTCAGGATCAATAAAACTTGGGACTGTGTGGTAAAGTGTTAATTTGCAATCACAAAAAAAGAATAATTAAACTGCTTCATAATTGTCAATACCTATTCAGATATTTCTCTGCCAACTTAATACATTTACCTGTTTTTGAGGTCTGAAAGATGTCCTACATTTCCTCCGCAATTGAAAATTGTTTTGGTCATAGTTTTGCATCTGGCAGTGGAGAGCATAGATCCAAGATCAGAATCTACTCTCTGTGCAGTCTGATCCTGGAACTACACCATCCTCAAAAGATATCAAGGCACCATTTACAATGATTGAGACAACTCTTTCCAACACCACAAAATTCTAGACACTCTTCAATATTGAAAGCACAACAACTTTTGCACAAAGCAAAAAAATTAAGATCTTAGAACTAGATCTACTAAATTTGTCTTTGAAAGGGTAGAAATTGGATGAATAAGAATGTTTTACCACCAATATTTTCTCCTTTTTTCCAGAATGTTTTCAAAGGCCTTTGTCGTCAGGGTCGTAGAAATATGTGATATTTTGGTAAAGGGTTAACCCATTTACAGACTAATTATTACCGTACATGAGCCAGAAAGAAGAAATATACGGAAGAAAGAAAAACAACCTTTAAAACTTTTTGCAACACATTCAATTGTATGGAAAAAATTAAAATGCTTTTTTGAAGACATGGTCGATCAAAATATGCCTGCACAAAAAGTACAGAAACAGTCCACAAAAAGCATTCTACATTTGCCATTACCATGTAAAGGGTTAATACTTAATTCCCATCTCTATTGTTCACCTACTGACATATTTTTTTTAGTCTCTCTTTCAGGTCTTCAAAAGGAATCTTTAAAAAAAAATCTTCTTCAAATCCTTTTCCACACTAGAAAATTTAGACTCTAATCAGCCCTTTAATTCTTAACCACATGACAAAATAATGGACTGGACCAATTTGAAAGCATTTGCTGACGACAACTTAAATATTGTTAATTTTACCATTTCTCATATTGATGGGGTAGAAAACATTGTGGGAAAAAGAGAAAATGCTGGTTACCAGCATTTTCTCCTTCTCCCACAATGTTTTCAAAAGCCTTCTCTTTCAAAACTTGGGATTATGTGGTAATGAGTTAACACACAACAAAATTTTAGACTCATCCAACTTGAAAACATTTGCAGACCACAAATTACATGTGGCTCAAATGATCGGATTTATCTTTGAAACTTGAAAAATTAGGAAAGATTGTAAAGAAAGGAGAATTGTGGACACACACACAGCCAGGTGTATAAGAAAGCGAGGAAAATTTCTCTGATAGAAAACATGGTAGGAAAGCAGACAAAGCATGTAACAAACAATGTCTGTTTTTTCCACAATGTTTTCAAGAGACTTTCTCTGAAGAAATGTAAAAACACCAGATTAATTATTAAAAAAATAATCTCTAGATTGCCAAATAAACTAAATACGTACGGAATATTATACTGTAGTGACTTTCCTGGTGCTTGTATTTGATTCGAGCAGCGTGATAAAATTTGATAATTTAAGATGTCAAAATTTTCTTTCACAGCAAGAAGCAAATATTAGCACCGGGAAAGTTACCACAGCATAATGATTATATTTTGTAATATACCTACACCTTTCAGCGACAACATACTGCAAATTACTGACATTTTATTCAAAAACAGTAAAAAAATAAAACAAATAATGATGAAGTAGCCAGTAAATTTGTTTTTATGAATCGTGGATGAATATTACAGCATAAATTTTGACCAATCAAATTGCAAATGAATACATACCTATACTGCGGGTGAGTTACATCATCATTAAGTTATCATACCATATGGAACTTTATTATATACCTGTAAGTTTTCCGGGGTTAAATACATGTGTCGCACGCGGATAAAATCACACATGACGGAAAAAAAATCCGTATCTACACTCAGTGGAATACGGTTCCAAATATGGTATGATGACGTCCTAATGACGTAACTCACAGGCAGTTTACGTATGTATTCATTTGCAAGTTCATTGGTCAAAATTTTATGCTGTAATATTTATCCACCATTCATAAAAACAAAGTTACTGGCTACTACACCATTATTTGTTTTATTTTGCTAACCGTTTTCGAATAAAATGTCAGTAATTTGCAATATTTTGTCATTGAAAAGGTGTAGGTATATAATAAAAGGAATATTATGCTGTAGTGATTTTCCTGGTGCGTGTATTTACTTCTCGATGCGTAAGAAAATTTTGGCATCTCGCTTGACCTTCGGTCTCATGCGATACCAAATTTTCTCATGCTGCTCGAAGTGGATTCAAGCACCAGGAAAATCACTACAACATAATATTCCTTATGTATTTCACAGTGTGTAGATACAGATTTTTTTTCTGTTATGTGTGATATTATATCCGCGTGCGAGGCATGTATTTGAGCCAGAATTTTTTCAGGTATATAGTAAAATTTGATATATATACTCTATCAACTTTGTTTCAGTCATTTAACAACAACAGATCACCCATTCATTTTTCTTTAGACTTTTCTTTTAACCAGGTTCCATCTTCACCAACCAAAGTATCCCAATTTCTCATTGGCTAAACCAAATGGTTTAGCCAAGCAAATTTGGTTTAGCCAATCAGAAATTGTGTTACTTTCTAAATGAATTAGACTTAGTACTCAATTTTGAACAGTTGTTGAGGGCCCAGGGTTTTACTAGTTGTTATCTTTACTCTTGCAAATAAGTCATAAAGTGAATCTTTAAATCCAGCCATATATTTAGGCATCAAATAGTGCAGCAACAGCTCCATTTGAAGATGCTAGTGCAACAAAACTGTATTTATTTCTGATGTATATAAATAGCTGACCAATCAAATGCCAAACTTGCTATCATTAGGGACAAACCTCATACAAAATTTGACTGGCCAACTCTATGGCATGGACAGAACTTTTTGCCATAGAGTCTATAAAACAATGGTGAATAGTGAATGTTGTTTTAAGCCACTCTGAATAATATATCAATTGTATTACCTAGAAAAACAGTCTTGTGTGGCTCAGTGGTGAAGGTATAGGACTCAAAACCTGGAAACGCAGATTTGATCTTCACTTATAGCTGGTTTTTTCATTGGGCCAGACACATCAGAGCCCTAGCCTTGTACTGGTGAAACCCAGGACATACATGATTATGGAGTCAAATTTCGCCGTAATACATGTATATGACTACTAAACTGATGAAAGTAGGGTAAAGCTATGTTAACTCTTAACCAAACAATCCCGGGTTTTAACGACCCTATATAAGAAGTCTTTTAAAAACATTGTGGCAAAAGGAGAAAATGCTGGTAACCAGCATTTTCTCCTTTACCCACAATGTTTAAACTACTCTGTCAAGGACAAATTCTGCCATTTGAGCCATCTTTAATTTGTCGTCTGCAAATGCTTTCAATTTGGACCAGTCTAAAATTTTGTCGTTTGGTAAAGAGTTAAAGTTTGTTGTCTGATAAATGCTTTCAAAATGGACAAATCTAATATTTTGTCATCTGCTTAGAACTAACCCTATCCACATAACAATGACCCGAAAGGTAACAGTTTCTATCCTTTCAAACCATAATTACATCTTACTGAGCCAGACTTTATTTATTGTCTGAAAATACTTTAGATTTGGACATGTCTAAAATTTTGTCCTCTAGTATGAGCAGGGCTTGTATTTACACAATATGAGTCATGCTCGGTGAAAAGGGGGTTTAATGTATCTCCATGATGTATTATACCAAGCCAGTCATCATATAATTCTGGATCCATAAAATCCATTGTATCTAACCAACTGAGTCATGAGGTACACTGGTCCTTTGACATGCATGAAATTGACCAACAGCAAAAAGTTTTGGCCAGGTCAGCCTGCGCAGACTGCCCTGGTCTGGGTGAATACTTTTTGCAGATGCATGTGGAATACATCTGAACCATGCTCTGTGAAAAGGGGGCTTAATGCATTTGCGAAAAGTATTGACCCATGTCACCCTGCGCAGTCTGTGCAGGCTGACATGAGCCGAAACTTTTCGCTATCTTTAATTTTTCAAATTACCATTCTACATCATGATACAGTCGGATGTTTGACAAAATGGATTTTATGGAATCATAATTAGGTTATGTCTTGTTTTGTCTGATGAATAACGGAGATGTATTAAGCCCCCTTTTGCCAGAGCATGGCTCATCTATACTTGTTTTCAGCCAGTTTTTAACTCTTTTCATCTCTATTTTATCAAACAATGATCATGCTTGTATCTTCATGCCAAATTTTGTCCCTGATGGTTGCAAGGTTACATAAATTTATGACCAAAAGAAAATGCATTCAATTTTCTGGAGGTTATCAAAGAAATCATGGGAGTGACATTCTCAGGTTTTCAATCGAAGATTTCCTATTACTGATATGTATTTATCCATTTCAACATATACATGTATATCGACAATATATCCGTGTTTTACAAAGCTGACTAAATTCTGAAACATTAAACAGTCTATCGAATGTTTACAGCGTTTTCTACTCTCTGGCTATAAGGAAGTATCTAAATCCGTAAAGCACTGCGACCAACTTAAGATGATTTTGCGGACAGTGTAGATCAAGACCAGAGTGCACAGAATGTGCAGTCTCATCTTGGATCCACACTGTCCACTACTTTGTTACATATTCTGACCAAAAAAGCCCAACGACAATATAGTATTTCAGATGTTTTTTTTTCTGAACTGACAAGCTCAATTTCATCAATTCAGCGCTTTAATGGTTAAAACTTCTTTTTTACAGAACATGGCTCATACTCATACGATCCTTGGGTATGGTTAAATAACCAAGCAACAGAGGACCCTGTCTACAAAACAATGAAGCTCCAACAATGTCAGTTCATGAAAAATCTTCACATAACATAAACATCACATAAAAACAAATGAAATGAATCCCTAGAAGTTGTTTTCCTCTGTGAAACTAATCAACTCTTCACACCCCTGTGTAACTTAAACCTTTACTGCAAGATCCCAACTTTAAATGACCTTGAGAAAGAAAGCTTTTGAAAGCATTGTGGGAAAAGGAGAAAATGCTTGTAACCAGCATTTTCTCCTTTTCCCACTATGTTTTCTACCCTTCCCAAAGCAAATTTAAATTTTTGGGCGACTTTTGTTTTGTCATCTGCAAATGCTTTCATTTTGGGATGGTCTAAAATTTTGCCGTTTGGTAAAGAGTTAATAAATGATCACCTCCCACAAACCAGCCATGCTTCTGTGATAAGAGTTAATAAACAATCACCTCCCACACCTCTGTGGAAAAAAATGCAGCGGACAATTTTGACAACAAAATTCATCTCTGACTATCTATACATGCCACTGTGATAAAGCTTTGTAAAAGGCATCTGACAGCGTTTTAGACAAGTTTAAATTGCGTGTAGTTCAAATGAAGGGGGTTTGTCTTTGAAAAGGTTGAAAATATTTAGGAGATAAAAGGAGGAAATGGCAGAAAGCTTTTGAATGTTCTGGGAAAAGGAGAAAATGTTGGTGCCCACAATTTCCTGGTCTCCAACAATGTATCATATCTTTAAATGATAAATCCCATCAAAAGAGATGCTTGCAGTTTGTTGCTTGCAAATCTTTTCAATTTGGACAAGTCTAAACTTTTGCCATCATGTTACCTCTTTATGCAAGAAAAAAATGTTGGAGTTTTCTAAATTGAGAACATTTGCAGATGACAAATTCAGTGTGACTCATAGATGGAATTTACCTTTGAATGGGTAGAAAATATTGTGGGAAGAAAATGAAAATGCTGTTTACCTGCATGTTCTCTTTTTCCTGCAATGTTTTCAAAAGTTTTCTCCCTTAGAGTCATTAAAACATGTGACTGTTTGGTACAGAGTTGGACAACCACCGCCCTTTGAGGTTACCATAGTTATATTTTTATCTATGCATGGGTGTTTAAAACAAGCCTGACTGTATGCAAATGTATTATTACATATAAAACTGAATTTCACATACCTGTCAAGAAGACGTTTTGCAAACCCAAAATCTGTAATTTTCAAATGACCTTCACGATCCAACAGTAAATTTTCTGGCTTCAAGTCCCTGTACACTATTGACCGTGAATGTAAGAAGTCTAATGCGGAGATAATTTCTGCCGCATAAAAGTTTGCCATTGCATTATTAAAGCGTCCGTAACTGCGCAGATATGAAAACACTTCACCTCCTGGAACATACTCCATTAACATATACAGGAACGTTTTATCATGACTTGCCCAGTGCCTGGAACAAAATGTAATAATTATATTCATGAAACATTATTAATCACTTGTCATACTGTTTTTCTTGATTGATTGATTAAATGGATTTTTACGCTGCTTTCAACATTATTTCTGTCACATCACGGCCACAGCTCACATAACCATGTATGTCCTCGGTACTAGACAAGGGCCCTGAAGTGTCTTCTTTAAGGACTTTCCCATGAAAAACCCAGTGCTTCCAGTGAGTATCAAACCCAGAACATCCAGGTTTTGAGTTAAATTTTACCACTGAGCCATGCAGGACCCAACATATGATGTTTTCAAAACTAGTCTGTAGTTTCATGACTGAAGATGTCATATGTAGGTGATAATGGCATTAGAAGTAATGTGGAGAAAGGAGGAACTGCTTTAAATGAGAAATTTTTTTTGATCCCTTAACCCATTACCAGACAATCTCGTTTTCACGACCTGAAGAATAAGCCTTTTGAAAAACATTGTGGGAAATAGAGAAAATGCCAGTAACCAGCAATTTCTCCTTTCCCTAGAATGTTTTTTCTTTATACTTCCCAAACACAAATCCCATCACTTGAGCCACATTTCATCTGTTGTCTGCCATTATGTTTTAGTCTAGAATTTTGTCATATGGTCAAGAGTTTAGCAATTTCTAACTCTGCTGCAGGTTTAGAACATAGTTCAGTTATCTTTTTAAAATAAGCAAAGAGATTACGATTTAAATCACAGAGGTCTAAATGAAGACATATACAGTTAGCAAATATAGGGAAATCTACATAGTATTCTTAATCTAATTCTAAATTCAGGAAGTAGTACAACTGTTGATTAGCTAAATCCTTTTGTTTAGAGTCAATCAGACATTGTATTCCATTGAAATTTAGCAAATTCTGGATAATTAGAATGCCATTTAGAATTGTTGGTGAATTATGTAATGTACTTTTTTAAAAAAACTACTCACATATTGACTATAAATGGATGGGATATGGTAGAGAGGATTTCCTTTTCATTTTTCACATGTTCAATCTGTTTTAATCGAATGACCTCTGTGATGGCCATGACCTTGAGCGCACAATATTCCCTCGACTCTTTATTTCGGACCAGTACCACTCGGCCAAAAGTACCCGTACCTGAAAATAGTAAAACATGATCATTTGAAAAAAGCTAAGCATTATTACAAGTCTAACATACTTTCCTTCATAGCCATATCAAAAGTATTTTACAATGAAGACATAGATCTAGCAAAAAGTGGGTTGCATACACACTGAACACTAGAATATAGCAATTCCAGTGAAAGATGGTTACTTGGAGCCATGAAATGATATCCACATATTTACATTTTCAAGAGGGATACCCCAAGTTCTCAAACTTCCTGCCCTCCCAATGGGCTGGGAAAGCAGGCAAATCCCCCTGCTAGCTTGTCTCATATATTCAGTACTAACAGTGTAGTTATTAAGATAAATAAAATGAATATTTCAGCCCTGTGCCTTTTCACCAAATGACAGAATTTTTTACTTGTCCACTCTTGATGACTGGCTCAAACCATGGGGTTCGAAACTCAAAGGGTAGAAAACATTGTGGGGAATAGGGAAAATGCTGGCTACCAGCATTTACTCCTTTCACCACAAGGTTTTCAAAAGCTATCTGCTTCAGGCTGTTAACACTAGATTGTGGGGCAAAGGCTCAGAGTTGTTCACTGCGCATTTGTTTCAGGAGGTAATGTTGTTATGTAACAGTTTAATAAATTTATAAATGAACTCTCTTAAGTACTTCTTAAGGAAGGAATTAACAGTTGAAGTGGACGGCTGGAAAAATAATTCACTTGTGATAACAAAAGACGAGGCTCAAGTTCACCATGTAAGTTTTTGACAATTTTCAAATGGATTAAAAGATTAAGCCGAAAGACCAACTTATGGATAGAGCTTACTGGATAATAATTTAACCTAAACTTTCCTTTGGTAATTTTTCTTATTCAACCTGACCTAACTTAAAGTGTGACAGGTCACAGCCGCAGCAAGGATTGCAGCGAAGACGAAGCCCATGACTAAGACCTGGGCCAAGTTCTTAAGTACTCAGTTATTTTGTTCTCTACAAGGCAGACTTGCAAAATTGATGTTGAAGCCAGGTCTTCAAGGCTTCCGCATAGCTATTAGCCTACAGTTCACAAGTCAATCAAGAAGAAACATGCAGAAAGGTGTGTTTGTACCATCACCAAACATCTATCATATAACTATTACTGGTACCCTGTATCTAAATTTAGTAACAAACACACCCAGTGTCTAATTAAAGCAGTAGCTATACTTTTAGTCCCTGGAAAATCATCCCGCTAACCCTTTACCTCATGGGAAAATTTTGGACTCATTCATATGGAAAAAATTACAAACAACAATAGAAATGCTTTTCAAATGAAAGTATTTGTCCTTGAATAGATCAGGGATCTTAATATACGATCCCTGAATAGATAGAAAACATTTGGGAAAGAAGAAAATGCTGGTTATAAGCATTTTCTCCATTTCCTTCAATGTTTTCACAGGTCTTCTTTCTCAGAATCTCTGCCTTGGTAGAAAAATTTGCAAAAAGGCTACAAAACTAGGAACTAAGATTTAAAAATCAATGTTTGTCATTGCCATAACTTTAATTCTCCTCTAATCACTGAACACTGTTTCAACGATGTTACAAGCACTCTCTCCTTTTTCCGCCCCAGATTGTTACTTTCAATGGCTTTCTTCCCCTGAGTTGTAACACATGGAATCATTTGACAAAAGGTTAATTATGTCTGTTGGCATCTCCTACCATGCTGGAAACAATAATGGAGCTATTTATACACTGGGAGTCATTGTTCACTTGGACCATTAACAACAGATTCTCATCGCTTTTTTCTATTCTATTTATAGACTGGTACAGAGCCAGGTGTGAGAGACCTTGTAGTATACATGTAGCATGGTGTAGTATGGTTTTCCTAGAAGTTCATGCACTTGGAATCAACATGTAGGTACATGTATATTGTTGAGTCATAGTTTCTGGTTCTTGCTCACCTACCACTGTACAGTTTTGCCAGAAACTTACAAGATTACACACACATTTTCAACAATTTCATGATGGTATGCAAATGAAGGGTAACAGTTGTTCCTCAAATTTTTCTGAATAATCCAAACACTTTCATTACCTGATATTCACTTCCTCATGAAACAAATTCACAGCAGATAACTAAAAGAAAGTCTTTGTAATAAGTAATTTCTCCTTTTGTCGCAATTAACGGTAAAGTCACATTAAATAATTTATCACTGTCTGCATATAGTATGCCTTAAATTCATGTTGATTATTCATATTGTAGACAGACATTTCAGAAGTCTTCTCTGGCAAAATTTTGAACTTGACCAACTTGAAAGAATTTGCTTATGATAAGTTAAATGTAGCTCAAATGGTGATTTCTGTCTTAGATGGGATAGGAAACATTGTAGGAAAAGGAGAAAATGCTGGTTACCAGCATTTTCTCCTTTTCCTTCATTGTTTTCAAAAGCTTTCTTTTTTGGGGTCGTTAAAACTTGGGATTGTGTGGTAAAGAGTTCAGGTAAAAATTGTGTGACCTGATTACTACAATGTTTATAGTTGAATGTAAGGCTGTGACTTTGCCAACCTCAAAATAAAACAGTTGTCAGTAACTGTTACATTATGGCCACTGATGTTATCGGCAGAAAAAGTAAACTTTAGACCTTTCCAAATTGAAAGAATTTGTAGACAATACAAAAAATATGTTTCAAATGAC
This sequence comes from Hippopus hippopus, assembly GCA_946811185.2. Taxonomy (NCBI): domain Eukaryota; kingdom Metazoa; phylum Mollusca; class Bivalvia; order Cardiida; family Cardiidae; genus Hippopus; species Hippopus hippopus. The sequence continues at coordinate 17,037,732 of OX328110.1, read as the reverse complement.
GAGATTTGTCTTCTTTAGGGTAGAAAATATTGTGGGAAAAGGAGAAAATGCTTAAACTATTAGCAATATTATTTTTTTATTTTCCAGAAATGTTTTTTAAAAGCCTTCTTCCTCAGGGTTGTTAGACCTCAGAATTATTTGGTAAAGGGTTAATAAAAGTTTTTTATTAAAACTCTTGGAAATTGCATCACAACAGAAACAGCTACCGAAAATGAATTCTTCTTAGCAATGAAGTAGGTGCAAGGGATTACAAATCTACAAAAAGCAGCCATGTTTCTTACACAGGAATTATTACTACAAAAAACAGTATTTCTTTCACAAAGATTGCTATTGCTCACTAAATAACTGAATTCTCATTGTCATCATAGTGTTAGGACAGGTCTATGACATACGCAAATGGATTGGTGTGTGAATAACTGTCTGCAGGTGAGAAGAAAGATGGGTAGCGATCATGTCAATGTAAGTGGGAGTGCTCTTGTTTGAGAGATATTGGTTTGCTGTAAAAACCCACAGTTTGGAAATTTATAGGAATTGTCTCAATTGGATGATCCAAACCAGTGCCCACAACATAGGTTTTCATGAGGATATGAGACTCTTCTGATGACGTAATTCCAATTTTGATTCTTTATGAAAATATGGTCAAGGTACTGTCATAACCCTGTAGTTGTATGTGATGACATTGTCATGCAAAACTGACATATTCTGGTATCTCTGTCATTACTCAAGATAATTACTTCAAACTCGGGCTAGTTCCTATAACAGAAGGAAAGGTAACCATTAAGTAGTTTTGACAAATTTATGATCCTTTTTTGACTTTGAAATTTGGTTAATGGATTCTAACAAAGGCCAAAATGCAAATCTGTTAGGTCTTTTCTATCATTCCCCTATGCAAAGCATATTTTTGGTCAGGAGGAAAGACTAAACTGTGTTTCAAAGCTTGTTTTGGCTTAAATATCATTCACCAGAATGGTGTGGATCCAAGATCAGACTGCACAGTCTGTGCAAAAGCTCTTGATGCAGATCAAGTTTGGTCAGCAACAACAAGTTATATTCCAAATCCAAGGCTATTTTGGCATAATTAGCATTCACCATAACAGACAGCATAGATCCGAGATCAGACTGCACAGTCTCTGCCATACGATCTTGGATGTGCACTATGGGCAAAAGCCCCTGATTTTGCCACAAGCAAGCAGAGCGTTATATCTTGGTACAAGTATCTCTGGGGCCAAGATTATGACTTATCAGCTGATACATCTGTTTTTTATAACCTCTGGAACATCAGTCAAGATAAGGAGTCCTGTTTACTAATAATTATGGCAAGAATATCCCAGCATCCCCTTTACCAAACAATCCAGTATTTTAACCAGCTTACAGACAAAAAGCTTTTGAAATCATTGTGAGAAAAGGAGAAAATTCTGATAACCAGCATTTTCTCCTTTTTCTGCAATGCTTTCTGCCCATTCAAAGACCAGTCTTTACATTTGAGTCACATTTCAAGCATCATCTGCATTATACTTTCAAACTGGACAAGTGTAATATTTTGTTATCTGGTAGAGAGTTAAATTCTTACAAATAATGGTAAAAACTTAGCCTTGGTCCAGGCTTTAATGATATTTAAATCACTCCTTATCACAGCCGCCTCACCCATCACGGCTTACATAGTTCTGTGGCAATAAACTGTTAATCTGTTCCATAATTATGACAGAGCTAACATTTGAATCAATATAAAAGGGAAAAAAAATAATAGACTGGAACCCAGGCTAGTACAATCTATAAACTCATGTCTATTTTCAGGGGAACCAGGTTTGGTGTTTCAGAGGGCTAAGAATAAGCCATATTGCACCATTAGTGTTTTCAGAATTTTCAATGTGTATGTGTGGGGGGGATACTTTTAACCCAAACCCCAACTCATAGCATCCCCCCATCCATATTGATACGCATGAACACAGCTAGGGCTAGCAACACCCCTGGAATATATCGTCTGTGGGGTGGAGGTGGTGACTAGGTAGGGGCTTTCAAGCATTTCCCAAATTAGTGGAATGTTTGAAAGCTTATAACTTCTAAGATCACAAACCCTTTTCCTCAAAACTTTAAAAAGGAGGAAAAAAGAAGGAATACTGGTATATAGCAAAAATCTAAACCCCGCTTAGGACTGTTCTTAGTCTTAAGTCCTCCAAAAAATATGAGGGCACAAGATTGATACTGCAGCCAAATTCTTTTTCTTAGTGCATACTCCCCATCTGAAAATGCTTCCTACCGTATTTTGCCAAAATGCTGAAGAGCTGAAAATGGACAAGCCCATCCTTATTAATGAGGACATTTGATTGCCTCCTCCTCATATATGAGGACAGGCAACCTTGGGAACTTGTGTTGTGGTAGTAGCATGATGAAGAGTTGTCATGGTGGGACTCCAAACATCTAGGTGGTCAATGACTTGAAACAAATAGGCTGTTAAATCATTAACCACTCTATGATGCTTGATGAATTGATATTATAACTGTTTGATAATTTCATGGGTTTTCAGAGAAGGGGGCTTATGCATAGAACTGAGTACCTTCAAGTTACCTGTATCTCAAGGCAGGGTCAGTATGATACATGTATAATAGTTAAATCATCCATATATTGGCTGTTTTTATCTTTGCCCATATCTTTATACCCTAGTCCAACTTCACCCTTAGGCTGCTAAGCGCTACTCACTGACCTTTTGCAGACAGTGTAGATCAAGATCAAACTGCATATAACATGCAGTCTGATCTTGGATCTACACTGTCCCATAACGAGTTATTATTCCCCAAAACATAACTTTTAAGCAGCAATATTTGGGTTTTTACTACCAAATTTAACACTTAATTTTAGTTATTCAACAGGATAAGGGTTAATCTTTAGGCTGCTGAGCTTGACTCCTTGCAGAAAGTATAGGTCAAGATCAGACTTTGGATCTATATTGCCTGTTCTGGTAAGATTTTTTCCTGCTAAAAGAACATGATGGCAAATATTTGGGTTTTCACTATTGGCTGAAAGTTGTTATTTAAACCTTTGCCACACAGTCGTGAGTTTTAACGGCTCAAACCTAGACTAAGAGAAGAAACCTTTTGAAAACATTATGGGAAAAGAAGCAAATGGCCATAACCAATTTTTTCCTTTTTCCACAATGTTTTCTACCCTCTCAGAGAAGTATCCCACAATTTGAGCCACATTTGATTTTTTGTTTGTGAATGCTTTGAAATTGGACAAGTCTAAATATTTGTTGTGTGGTGAAGGGTTATTTCCTTTGGTTGTTTAACTCTACCAAACAACAGGAGATGGCCATGACTCCCATCATACAAGTTGACGTGGCAAATAAAACTAGAGCTGTCACTGAATGTGACTTAATACCCCCGCCAGTGCTTTGACAGAAACAGGCAATTTAACAAAAAATTTTCTAAGTTCAAGGGGAGATTACCCTTGAATCATAGGGAGTAGATGATTGAAAACTGCGTCTTGCACAACTTCAGTATACGATCAATGTATCAACAAACTTTCAATACAGTAGCAGCAAAACTGTAGGAGGAGTTCGCAACACAAAATTACTAGTATTTTGTACACAGACGGACAGACAGACAGGCTGATTCCAATAAACCCCCGAAAACATTCGTTTTGCGGGGGTATAACTAAAAAAAAACCTCTACCAAAGGACAAAAATTTGGAGTCGTCTACATAGGAAACATTTGCCAACAACAACCAGTATTTTGTCCTTTTCCTACAAGTTTTCCACCAAATCAGAGAAAAATTGCAGCAATTTAACAACATTAACCCTGTCATCTGCAAACACTTTCAATTTGGACCAGTCTACAATTCTGATTGATTGATTGAATTTACATTTATTTATCCTTGCCACCAGTTGCCCATGAGTGCCCAAGACTTTATGTTTAGAACTCCTATGCTTTACCACCTGAGCTATGCTGGCTGGTCTCTGTGTATGCTGACAATTCTGTCCTTTGGTAAAGAGTTGAATGTGTAAATCCTTTATCAAACAATCCCGAGTTTTAACAACCAAAAGTAAGAGGCTTATTGAAAACTTTATGGAAAAAGGAGAAAGCGCTGGTAACCAGCATTTTTCTCCTTTACCCACAGTGCTTTCTATCCTATTAGGGAACTTAGGACTCATTCTCACAAAACATGACCATTGGGCATATAAAAATCCAGAATTTTTTATGTCGTATTTCATTACTTTGCTTCATTTTGCCAGGTAGTTCCATGTTTAAAGCTACCGAACTTTGAATTTCACCAGCCTTAAACTGATTTTTATGAATTTTCATCTATGTTTATGTATATGCATGCATTATCAACTCTGCATGATTTTAAGAACTACCGTTGTGCAGAATAGATGCTGCCATCCAAGCTTAATCAGCTTTGAACAATTTTGAATGTTTTTGTCGTAATTTTGGTAAAATTCACATCTATTGGCATATAATATGTGTATGTTACCAAGAAAAATATGCGCTTTGTTGGGCTTGAAAAATATATTTCTATGAAAATGATGCAGTATGTGCTTGAAAACCATTCTATTCTTTTTCATAAAATATGCCAAAGGTGAAAAATTTTTCAAGAATCCTATGCTTTCATACAGTAAACATGTTTACTCATTATAGCCAAAACATTTTTGTCCTCGAATGAATACTTAAAATTATATTAGAACTTTTCCCACTGTCCCGTTTATTACTAGTGATTGTCCCGTCTGTTAGAGTGTCTACAAAAATCTAAATAAATGCTAATTCAACGCAATTTACCCGAATTTATGAGGAAATCCAACAGAATTAACAACCAAAAACCATTTCGACATACAGCTATGAAGAGTGAACAAGGATCATATTTGTTGACTTTAATCCTTTGTCCCGTTTATTACACTTAGAGTGTTAACGTTATGAACACTTGTAAAAATCTTTAAATCGGTAACTTTTCAAAACATCATCTTGAACCGTGAAAATTCGATCCAGTTTCGTTGTTGGTTCAAATACGATCATCATTGGATCCAGTGACATCTTTTTTCTGCATCTCTTATCATTTCACAGCTTCACCTTTTTCCACTGCTGAAATATCATGTTTTCACCACTGTCGGACACCTTATAGTAAATCTTTGAAGTTAATCTGCGTTATCTTTGTACATTTCGATTATTATTGGCGAAGGAATATCGATCCTAGAGTATATGTATTATGTTTTTAATAAAAAAGAAATACACCACTTAAATGCACCATAGACACTCCCCCCTACCCCTGCAAACATCGACAAAGGTCTGATTTATGATCATCACTTTTAAGAACTAAAGAACAAAAATTGAATAAATACATACTTGGTATGAATTTAAATGAGCCAGGGGGTTTCATCCATCTCCGTGATGTGTTAAATCAATTAAGTCATGATATCGTAATGGATCCATAAACTCCATTTTGTCCAATCATGAGGTAGAGTTATACTTGACTCAGTAGAAAGTTTGCAAAAAGCAAATCGTTTTCACACTGTTCAGCCTGTGCTAACTGTGCAGACTGACATGGGTCAATACTTTTTGCAAATGCATCAAACCCCTTTTCACAGAGCATGGCTAAAATATAAATTACTACAGAATAATATGCAATATGCAGTCAATGAGACCCTTTTAGAAAGACATCATACCGTAATTTCTGACACATAACCTCAGAATCAGGATAATTACGTCATAACCAGACACAACATTCACTGAAATCAAAGGGATTTTAATAACTGAAATAGAACCGAAAGTAAATAATGTTGAATTACATGATTTTGCTACCATGATTTTGACATGATTGATGTCAAGGGCTCCTTGATTACGACTCGTTGATTACTGTTTACAAGTGTGAACCAGCTTTTTCGCTATATACTCCTCACAAAAAGTTAAGCAACAATGAATTACAGCTGCACCAGAATTTTATAATTACACATGTAAACAATTTCGTTGTATAAATGTAATAAGTATTGAGTTACAAACCAGTCCAAGCAATTCTGTACTTCTATCAGATAATGTTTCTGACTTACAGGCTTTTGAAGTAAAGCACTGTCAAAATCCACATGCAAAAAAGTGGTATACTACCCAGATGTTTTAAAATCTCTAAAATTCGGTCAATCTGCAACAGTCAGTAAATGGTGTGACCACCATTAGCATGAATACAAGCTTGAACTCTTCTGGGCAATTTGAGTGGCCAGCAAGATCTCCAGATCTCAATCCGATTGAGTATGCGTGGGACATTCTCGAAAGGCGTGTCAATGATGGAAATGTTAGGCCTCAAAACCTCCAACACCTTGAGCAACTTTTGAGTCAGGAATGGCAGGATATTCCACAACAACAGCTGGACGGTTTGATCTTGTCAATGCCCAGAAGAGTTCAAGCTTGTATTCGTGCTAATGGTGGCCATACTGTGTACTGACTGTGTCCCGGTTGCAGATTGACCGAATTTTAGAGATTTTAAAACATCTGGGTAGTATACCACTTTTTTGCATGTGGATTTTTGACAGTGCCTTACTTCAAAAGCCTGAAAGTGAGAAAACATTATCTGATAGAAGTACAGAATTGCTTGGACTGGTTTTTAACTCAATATTCATTACATTTATACAATGAAATTGTCTATATGTGTAAAAATAAAATTCTGGTGCAGCGGTAATTCATTGTTGCTTAACTTTTTGTGAGGAGTATATTTTGAAAAGGTCGAGTGTACTGGCCAACAGAATCACTTTGCACATATCCTGCACGTCAGTTCTGGTCTCGAATATGCATTCATTTACATATCAGAGCTAGATGCACTAATTTTAGTCTGAATCTTTTACAAGACTCGTTGATTACTACATAATTATTACGGTTCCACTTCAGTGAATTCTTCGTCTTTCTCCCATCTTATGAGGTGCAGTGTGTTTAAAAAATGGTAATGGTGTTAAATACAAGTCTTTAAGGGAGCTTTCTGTTATATCAAATGGAACAAAATTGGATTCTTCTACCGAATCTGGGGGACTTATTGAGATTGTCCCGTTGATTACAGAGAATTGGTGTCACAACTGACTCTCGTTATCATTTTAGCGTTCCTCATATTATGTTAGATTTTTTGTTAAATGTAGCAAGGTTTCCATCAAAACTTTGAGTAAAAAGGTTGTTTACCAAAAAATACTTGTTCTAAGTGGTGGCATTAGTCTACATCAATAATGATTATTTCTTGGCGACATGACGATTTCAGTGACCAAGCTACACATAATGTGCATGGGTGTTGATTTGACGGCATCAGGAAGGGCAAGATACCTCTGATTTTTTTCTTTGCATGTTATAGTTGGTAATTTCGCTTACCATAATCCCGTGGAGGTCATGAATCTTTTTTATTTTTCTTTAAAAGTATGGCGACATTGAATGGTCAAATAAATTGAGAATGAGTCTTAGGCTTATTTTTATGAATTCTAAATTTGTCCTCTGCAGATGTTTTGAATATGGGAGAGTCTAAAATTTGTCATGTGGGACAGGTTTAACCCTTTACCACACAATCCCGAGTTTTAACGATCCTGAAAAAGAATCCTTTTGAAAACATTGAGGGAAAAGGAGAAAATGCTGGTAAACAACATTTTCTCCTTTTCCCACAATATTTTCATCCCTATCAAAGACAAATTCTATCATTTGAGCCACATTCAAATTGTCGTCTGCAAGCACTTTCAATTTGGACAAGTCTACAATTTTGTCATCTGGTAAAGAGTTAAGAAGTAGAAGGATGGGATTGGATAATAGAAAGAAGACACATCATTTTGTGTATTGGTATGCAGACAGGTATCAATAAGTGTGTTTATCCCATATCTCTTGATCTTGGGAAACAAATCTGCAGCAGACAAGTTTAAACTCTTAACCAGACGACAAAGTTTCAGTCTTGTCCAAATTGAAAGCATTTGCAGACGACAAAATAAATGTGACTCAAAAATTGAAACTTGACTTTAGAAGAGTAGAAAACATTGTGGGAAAAGGAGAAAATGCTGGTTACCAACATTTTCTCCTTTTCCCACAATGTTTTCAGAAGGCTTCTTCCTCTGGGTCGTAAAAACCAGGGATTGTTTGGTAAAGGGTTAAACTCTTAACCACACAACAAAGTTTCAATTTGGCCCAAATTGAAAGTTGCTGCAGATGACAAATTAACTCTTTATCACAGACAAAAATTTAGACTTGTCCAACTTAGAAATATTTGCAGATGACAAATCTTATGTAGTTCAAATGATATTTTCTGTCTAGGAAATGATAGAAAACATTATGGGAAAAGGAGAAAATGCTGGTTACCAGCACTTTTACCTTTTACGACAATGTTTTCAAAAGGCTTCTTTCTCAAGGTCATTAAAACTCGGGATTGTCTGGTAACGGGTTAAATTTTGCTAAAATGGTAGTACATGTACATATCTTTAAAAGGGCACAAAAGATTTCAGAAAAAGGAGTCAATGCTGGTCGTCTCCTTTTCCCACAATGTTTTCAAGAGGCTTCTTTATAAGAGTAATTAGCCCTTTACCACACAATGCCGTCTTCTAACTACCCTGAAAGAGAAGACTTTGAAAACATTGTGAGAAAAGGCTGGTTACCAGCTTTTTCTCCTTTTCCCACAATGTTTTCTAACCTTTCAGAAACAAATCATTTGAGCCATACTTAATTTGTCGCCTGCAAATTCTTTGAATTTGGATCAATCTGAGATATTGTCGTGTGGTAAAGAGTTAAGACACAGGATTGTCCTACGACGTACAATAAAAAAGTTCTTGGCCCAATATACTTATATTCAATACATTGACACAAAATCCCGATCAGTCAATAATTTAATCTTATTGAAGGTTATAGGTTGAGAGAATAGGATTCAAAGGCTTTTGATTACACCAGGAAGTCACTGTAGAAAGGAGACGGGTGTGCCAAACTGACAAAAATTGACTTAAGGCGTTCAGCTCTTGTAGGACAATGCACCTGCTCACAAGTTGCAAGTTGCCATGACTGCTGCCACCAAATGCAGCTTCAGGGTCCTTCCTCATCCCGCCATATTTTTCTGATTTAGCCCCCTTCTGTATGTTCCCAAAGCTAAAAACTAACCTTTGTGGTAGACAATTTGGAGGAAATGAAGGTGTCATGTAAATGAGTACTTGGGGGCCTAGGAGAAAGATTTCTAATTTGAAGGGATAAGCAAACTAGAATAACCATGAACAAAGTGCATCAAGATGAAGGGAGATTATATTGAAAAGTAATAGCCATCATTAAAACTTTAAATTATGGGTATTCCAAAGTACAAGAGGCCGAACTAGAGGCCAAGAACTTCTTTATTGTGCCTCATTAATAGGCAAAATCAACAGGAATTAACCCTTAGTCTTAGAGCAGCAAGGTATAAAGATCAAAATAATTGCACTTTTAAGGCTACTGTCCCCCAGAATGTCCAAACAAAGCTGACCATGTAGATCAAATATGAGTGATATTTAGACAGCACCATCTGTGCAGTCTGATCTTGATCTACACTGCATGCAAAAGCCTGATGTTGCCTCTAGAAATCATAATATCTCAACAGAGCAGACAGTGTATATCAAAGATCAGATTGCACAATGTTCTGTGTTACAAGTAGAATTATAGTAACCTGCAACTGGGGACAATCTCGGTAATATTTAACCCTCAAGCTACCAATTAAAGTAAACAACAGATTTCCAGCTGATAGTGAAAACCCATAGTGTACAATTTAAGAATTTTGCTTGTCGGAGAAATCTCACGGTATCAGACAGTGTAAATCAAAGATAAGACTGTATGTTCTGATCTTGATCTACATTATCCACAAAAGCACACAAAGTCATGCTTAGCAGCCTTAGTGTTAAGCATAAGATACTGGATCAGAATGAATATCAGCTGATTGATTCTGATGAGTATCAGCAAAGTGCTCTGCCAAGGTAGAGATTCTGGGACAGTGACCTATTGAACAGAAAAATGCGGTATTGTAATGCTCACGGTGTAGAACTTGGTCCCTTTGAACATTATCTGATAGTCTTCAGTACATTTGTCTTACTAATTTTGAAAGTGTCTACTTCTTCTTCAGTTTTATGAGCCAGTTGTCCAACTCTGAATAATCATTAGTAGAACACTGCAGGTATAAATTTAGCATGATGAAGGCAACAGTACGCAGTTAATGAACTGTTTCACCTATACAGCAGATCCAAAGCCTGGTTTATCTGTAGTGAGTTGGCTTTTAACCCTACCGCTGCCAAATTTATATTGCTGAGTGTTGACTTGTGCAAAAATAAATCCCAGTAGGATTTTTTAGCATTTAATTTATGCAGAATTAGATCTATATGATTGAAACCATCAGCAGAGAAGCTGAGTGTACTCCAAGATCTAACTGCAGATGTGTTCTTGCTGATCTTGCTTCACAACCTCTGGATAAAACATCACCAGTCTCACATGATAAGGATCACATGCACCCAATTCTGTTCTATAAACAGCATAGCTACATTGCAAAATGACTAAAGCATGTCATTAAATGAAAGCATATGTGCCATTACACAATTCTGATATAGCCCAACAACCGCATTTGGCTAAAAATAGATCCAACAAGATTTGTTTTTTGGACAGAAAATACTGGTACATTGGAAAGTATTAACCCATATCAGCCTATGCAGTTCATGTAGGCTGACATGGGTTGAAACTTTTTGCTATTGGTCAATTTTCTGCACGTTCAAGTACAAGTTAACCTCATAATTCAGTCTTGTGTTTGACAAAATGGATTTTATGGATTCATTATCATATGATGACTTGTTTGGTATAATGCATTACACCCCCATTTGCTTGTAATATGTTTGTAATATGTAACACCAGGGGTCATCCAGGGGTCAACCATCAAAGCATAAAATGCTTAAATAATTGCATAACCGTTAACCAAATAATGGTGTATTTTAAAGACCCACAAAGAGAAGAGCAGACCTTGAAAATATTGTCGTAAAAAGAGAAAACGCTGGTAACAAGTATTTTCTCCTTTTTCCATCATGTTTTCTGTTTAGTAATGACACATCCCATTGTTTGAGCTATATTTAATCCTTGACTTCAATTCCCAAGTTTTAATGACCCTAAAGAAGAAGACTTTTAAGGTCTACGGCCTTTGACTCTCAAAATTAAAAGGCAGAAGCTGCCGAGATTGGCTGAATAGCCTTTACAAAAACGTTGATGTTACATGATACTTACTGATGAGTTAGTGAGTCTACGGCTCCTAACTCTCATATTAATAGATAGTAGCTGCCGAGATTGGCCTAATAGCCTTTACAAAAACGTTGATGTTTACCAATGAGTTACTGTTATGGGCCTTAGACATTATGGGAAAAAAAGAAAATGCTTGTAACCAGCGTTTTCTCCTTTTCCTACAATGTTTTATATACTTCCGAAGAGAAATTTTAGTTTTTGGGGCCGTAGACCTTCAAAGCATTGTGGGAAAAAGAGAAAATGCTTGTAACCAGCATTTTCTCCTTTTCCCTCAATGTTTTTTATACTTCCAAAGAGAAATTTTAGTTTTTGAGTCACATTTACTTTGTTGTCTGCAAATGCTTTCAATTTGGACAAGACTAAAATTTTGCTGTTTGGTAAAGGGTTTAACCCTTTCCCAAATGACAAATTTTAGATCCTTCCAAATTGAAAGCATCTGCAGATGACAAATTTGAAATCAGTACAAATGAACTTAAGTTTTTTGACAGGTTAGAAAACATTGTGGGAAAAGGAGAAAATGCTGGTTACCAGCATTTTCTCCTTTTCCCACAATTTTTTCAAATGGCTTCTCCCTCAGGGTCGTGAAAACAAGGGATTGTTTGATAAAGGGTTTAACTAGTTGTCTGCAAATGATTTCATTATGGACAAGTCTATCATTCTGTCTCCTGGTATGGACTTGTCACTCAACTTGAAACAAGTTTCCTGGAGAAGATGGTTTGTATGTTGTTGTTAACACTATTTTCAATATTATTTCAGTTATATCTTGATGGCCAGTGCATCTATCCATGCTTTCCTGGAGTTTCTTTTGTCATTATGGTACTTCACTCAAGCCACTGGCTGCTTTCTCACATATTCATAACCAAAACAATGATCAGCAGTGAGATAAGAATGAATCCTGTCACAATGATTATCACCAATCCTTGGAAAGAAATTTGCAGAGCTAGGGATCCAGACCAGAGACCCCCTTATACAAAGTCCTGTACACTACCGACTGAGCTACCTGGCTCGACTCCTAAAGAAGACTGTGTAGACATATTTCAGTGTTGTTGCTTTAGAAAAATTGTACTAAAAGTTGTACATGAAACACAATGTTTTCAGTGGCCTTCTATTTCAGGTTACAAAATAAAATAAAGTGTTACCCCAATCCCCATGAGTACCAACAACAAAGAATCTAAAGGAAGACCTTGAAAACATCTCCCCCCCCTTCCTTTTTTCCAAAATTCTTATAGATTCCCTTTTTCTGTAGCTCCAACCTAGAAAAATTACTGGTCCCCTATTGTCTGTGGAATTCAAATAATAAGGTAATATAATAGGGAATCAGTCTTTTTTTCTTTTAAACAGAGCTCAGTTCTCTTAAGAACAACCCCTTTCCTCCCTGCAGAAAAAAAAAAAAATAGTTTCTGCATGATGATAGCCTAGTAAATATCCTTTTCCAAACAATCCTAGATTTTAATGAACCCCTGGGAGAAGGCTTCTGGACATTGTGGGAAAAGGGGAATATGCTGATTACAAGCATATTCCCCCATGGTGATCAGTATATTCCCTTTTCCCCCCATGTTATCTTCTGCTTCAATGACAAATTTTATCAATTAAACCACATCTAATTTGTCATCTGCAAATGAGATCAAATTGGAATAGTCTAGAATCGTGTTGTTTGGTAAATAGCTCAGAAGCCAAATTAATTGATGATTGATTGAATGTTGTTTTGTGCCACTTTCAACATTATTTGATTGCTGGCCAGTGGTTACATGCATTTTCTCCTTTTGTTTACTATGTTCTTACATGTAGACATATATCAAATACCATTCAGGTTGATAATCCCTTGCTTTTTAAGAAAGCTTCCAAATTCATCTGCTAGAAACTTGTTTTGAACATCAAAACCCATTAGCCAATGAATCAACTGCAACAAACAATCCTGTTTTTATGACCCTGAGGCAGAAGACTTAAAAATCATTGTGGTGAAAAAGAGAAACTACTGATAGCAAGCACTTTCTCCTCTTGCCACATTTTTTCTATCCTATTCCAGACAAATCCTGGTCTTTGAGTGACATTCACTTTGTCGTCTGCAAAATGGACCAGTCTAAAACTATGCCGTTTGGTAAGATGCCGATTCTAAAGCAACTGCAATTTTTACAACTTGGATAAAATGATCACGTCTATAACCTGTTTTAATCCTTTGAACACATTTCCACAATTATTCTTGTATTAAACTTAAATTTGTGTCAATAGTCCCTATTTTCGAACAACAAGGATATATTTGCGAAATCGTCTGCTGCAAAAATATTTCAGCAGATAATTAGATAAATTTAAAGAGATTTCTGTCTTACCTATAGTTGAAAGAATTTCATAATCCTCCAATTTTTTACTGTTTTCAGCCTTTTTAGGTCCGGCTGTCGACGGAGCAGTCTGCTTTTTTGCTTTGGCAACTTTGGCTGACGCCATTCCTAAATCTAACACGGAGTACAGAATTACTTCAAAACAAATCTCTAAACAAGTAACAAGAGACTCTAACTAGTTATTGCGCACAGTGCAACTTAACTTTTGATGCCACATTTCTTTTAAACATTTGTTTTATTCCGAAATTTCATACTTGTTTTTCAGGTAAACACGAGCTACAAATTAGATATTGTCGATCTACTATGGGAAGCAATACAGCACTACGTTCGAGCTGTCTGAAGGAACTGTCAAAATTATCCCGTTAGAGTGACTGTTCTTGATCGCTTGGGAGGGTCGATCAAAAAGCTTTCGTATCCATATGAGATTAATAAATGCAGCTTCAAATAAAGTAAATCCGACTTCGTTTTGAGTTTTTATATTAGATTTCTGCTGCAAATGAGGAAGATTTCTGTTGTAGATTGGCATGCAGTAGTGCACGGTGTAGATTCAATGTCAGTGTGCAAGTTCTATGTAGACTAGTCTGATCTTGATCTTCGCCAGGGATCGTATATCGTATGATCCCCGTCTACGCCGTCCACAATTATAAACAATACAAGTGGCCACTAGCAGTAAAAGAATTATGATTTTATGATTCTGGTTATTTCGACACTCTAGTTTTAATTAATCGTGAATTTTTGGTTGTTGTTGTTTTCTTTACGATGCTTATCTATTGTGCACGTGAAAGCAGACACTTGTTTCATTAACAGAGATGATTTTTTTCGTGAGCGGAAGAACATGTTACCGATGAATTACTTGTATTGGTAGAATAGAGATGAACTTTATTAGACGCCCATCTTTTTGCTATTCATTGTTACCATGCTCTGCGAAAAGGGGGCTTAAAGCATCTGCAAAATGTATTGACCATGTCAGCCTGTGCACTCCGCACAGACTGACATGTGTTGAAACTTTTTGCTATTTGTAAATTTTCTGCATGGCAAAGGACCACTATATTTCAGGATTCAGTCTGTAATTAGACTTACGGATTTCATGGATCTGCAAATTTATGTGATGACTTGCTTGGTATATTGCATGGAGATGCATCAATCCCCCCCCCCCCGTTTTTTTTTTTGCGGAGCACGACTCATTTAGTTTTTGGGTCTATTTATTTTTCCCTTTGCATCAGTTTTCTATATCCTTTTCTATATGGCCTGCAACACGCGAAAAGGGACATTCGGACATTTGCGTAAAGTGTCGTCTCGGATTAGCTAATCCGAGACGGCACTTTACGGCTACATTAGATTTTGTCCTACAGCAGACTTGCGCAAAACAGAAAAATACATAAAAACGGAAAGTGTCGTTTCGGATCAGTCTTCGCAGACTGCGCAGGCTGATCCGAGACGACACTTTACGCAAATGTCCGAATGCCCCTTTTACGTGTTGCAGGCCATATTATAGAATATAAGAATGCAACAATCAGCTTATTCTCTCACACTCATTAACACTGGGAAAGCAGCAAGTTGCTTGGAAAGAGTATCTTACAAAGTAATGGTAATAGGAATTCCATGAACGCATGAACAGGTGGACTGTACAAACACCTGTTTTTTTAACAAAGCCTCGTCCGCTGACCATTGTTTCGACGATGGATATGTGGGAAAACAGCCAGTGGCTTGGAAAGAAAATTGTGCAGAGTACTGGTAAAAGAAACGCCAGGAAAGCATGCCGGATAGGTGCACTGGCCGTCGCGATATAAGTGAAATAATGTTGAAAACGGCGTTAAACACCATAAAATCAATCATTAAAAAAACCCTCCGCTCTTTATAACATATTAAAAAAAAAACACCACATATGGTACATGTGTATGTATAGTAAAGGGCGAAGTTTGTTGGAAAAAAAATCAAGTGCCTTTGGTGGACTTGTCGCAGTGTTATCGTTGAAATAATGTTAAGAAAGGGGCGTTTGGAACAAACAGAAGTTTTCACAGTTCATCGTTTCGCAGAAAAGATATATCATAAAGCCATAAACTCATTGAAAGTTTAGCCGAAAAAATCTTTGGATTCTCTCTTTAACCCTTAATTAAACAATCATAGTTTTAATGATCCTGAGGAAAAGGGCTTTTGAAAACAACGTTGTGGAAAAGGAGAAAATGGTGGCAACCAGCATTTGCTCCTTTTCTCACAATGTTTTCTTCTCTTTCCAATATCTAATAATATCTAATCATTAGAGCCATATTAAATTTGTTGTTGCAACTGCTTTAAATTTGAACGAGTCTAAAATTTTGCCGTATGGTAACGAGCAAAAAATCTTTCCCCTTACCTCAGCTTATAGATCATATTTGCGATTCGCTTTTCATCTTCATTTGACCATAAATGGCCACATGCATCTATAGAGGAGATCACTAGATAGTAACGCTCAGTCGGGCGAAACAACACTTATCTTTCGGATATCGCTTACTCTCTCCAGTTTCCGCCGAAATCTCCTATCTTTATCCCTTTACCAAACGACAAAAATTTTACTTGTTCAAATTCAAAGCATTTGCAGACGACATATTAAACGTGATTCATTTTTTTTTTTCAAAAACTTGTTTGTGAAAGGGTAGAAAAAAATGTGGGAAAAGGAGAAAATGCTTGTTACCAGCATTTTTTTTTTTTTTTTTCTTTCCATAATGCTTTCTACACTTTACAGAAGCAAATTTGAACGACATCTAGTGTGTTGTCTGCAAATGCTGTTGAGGATTAAGATCCCTAACTCATCGGTAAATATCTTGTAACGTAGACGTTTTCGTAATGGCTATTCGGCCAATCTCGACAGCTTCCGTCTATCAATATGAGAGTTAGGGGCCGTACACCTTAATATAAAGAAGTCTAATATTTTGTCGTTTGGTAAAGAGGATAACTCGTTACCTCTTGAAATTAAAGTGACAGCAGACGACATTGCAACACCCTCTTAATTCCAGACGGCGAAATCTTAGACTTGTCAAATTTGAAAGCATTTGCATACGACAAATTATATGTTACTCCATAGTCGAATGGGGATGATCTATGAAAGAGAAGAAAAACATTGTTGGAATAGGAGAAATTGATCGTAATGAATATTCAGTCCTTTGCCACATTTTTTGTCATATATTTATGTTTTTAGCCTGAAATAAAGCTGATTATTCATGGCTCACAAGGATATTCTCAAATTTGTGTAAAATTCTTTTCCGGGTGGCAAAGGTCAAGTAAGAACGTGCACTCTAGATAGATGAAGTGGTGTTTTATCAAGCAGTATAACTCTTTCACCACTGAAGAAATAAACTGCATTTTCTCACAGGCTACAAATAGTTTTGCTGCAAGATCAAGAGACAGTTCGGTCATGATGTAGAATAAAACAGTGGACAGAATAGGGAAAACAGCGGGAGGCCTACATATATATATTTTTGTACATAGTCTTATAAATTTCAAAATTCATTCTGAATTTTTTTATCCAGTCAATGTTTCGCAAAACATTTCATATAAACATACGATTCAAACGAAAATAGATCACAGGCTGCCAGTTTAACCACAGACTAACCTTTTGGCAGCTAAGCACGACTCAGTGCGATCTTAAAGACAATGTTGATGAAGATCAGACAGCACAGTACGTGTAATTATGTTCGGAAACGATAATGAATTCTCATAATTTTTTACTATCGGGTGAAACTTTTATTTGACTTATGAACTATTATCAGACAATCCCAGTTTTTCAGGAATCCGATGAAGGGGTATTTTGAAAAGATAAAGTGAAATGAGAAAATGTTGATTACAAGCAGTTTCTCGTTTTCCAACAATATTTTCTAACACATCAAGAGCATTAGTTTATATGTTCTAATTTCAAAGTTCTCGCCGGCAGCTGCTTTCCGTTTGGAGGAATATAAATTTTGCCTTTCGAGTTGTAACAGTTTTGTTGTAGGGCTGAAAAATGAGGATCTAGATAAATTAGTTAAGAGGTAGATCTAGAGTAATTCACGAGTAGGCCTGCCATAAAGTAGTTTCAAAGATCATCAGAAAGCTGATTTAATAGATATAAACATTGTTTTATCTTCTACAATCAACCTATGATGTCCTATTCAAGCAGAGAGATTCATTTTAATAAAAGACAAAATTTAAAGAAATTTATCTCTTCAAAATAATCCAACTAGCGTATCCAAAAAGTAACAGGGGAGTCAAGTCACGATATTAATTTAAAACTTGTAAGAGTTGCTTCCCTTAGACTAAGAAAACAGTCACGAAGCACTCGGCATTCCGACATTCCATTTGGCCGTGTCGGTATTCCTATCAGAACTTTACGACCATGATAAGAAAATGTTTTCATTGTTAGACTATGAAGGTGATAAGAAAGTGTTTTTATTTTGAGACCATGAAGACTATGTTGATCTTGAGCTTATATGAAGATCTAATTGTCTGCGAAATTTGATATGGTATAAGTATTCATCGTCAATATAGGGCAGGGTACCAGTTTGACAATAATGCAGGAAACCAGCCATTACTCTTTAACATAGAAGACAATAAAAGTATTCTGACAACCATTGTAAACTTCCGGCTGACTTTTTTTTCATAAGAATCAAGAAACCCGACATTTGACAAGAAAAAAGTATCAAGTAACGCTTTATAAGAGAAAACCCGTCGCTTTTGTTGCTACGGCACCCCAAGGAAAAGTAGCAATGGCCAACTTGTCTTAAAATTGACTCTGACTGCAAAAGTTTCAAACTTAACCGAACCTTAATTTTCATGTTTTACGAAGTTTGGAAGAAGTTGTTTTTCAGGTATAGTCATAACTTTTTTGACAGCTGAGATAAACATCTTCAGGCTATTGTTAAATTCTGATTTACAACCATACACAGCAACACACATCTAATTTGTCATTTTAATGAAGAGAAAATGTCTTTTGAAATTGGTTGTTTTTTATTTTTAGCAAGCAGTTTACTGCCGAGGCTACCCCCAGTTTCATCTGTTACTCGAGTTGTTTACGTTCCCGAATGCACACAAAAAGGCCGCCACACACAATAAATTTCGTCAGTTTTTGTTTTAGATTTACATGTTATAAAAAAACTTCTACAAGCTCTGTAGGTAATGAAAGGGTAAATAATTTGTCTTTGGTCATGTTTGATACTAAAAGATGATTGTATTTTGCTGCAATACAGATTAAATTGACGAAACAGAAAGTCAGTATAGTGCTCTATCTTCGCTACTGGAAAATTTACTATGGATTTGTGACGGTACCGTGCACAATAAATGACCAAATATGAAAAAAGAAAAAAATCACCGTAGCTTCTCATTATTGAGACTAGGAGTGTTACATAAAAGATTAATCTATACAAAAAAAAAAACAAACTGAGAAAAAAATGTAACTGTTACCTCTCGTAATACCATTTTTTTAAATGTAAAATAATATCTGTTGACCTACTTCCATGGAAATTGAAACCAGGCTTGACATTTACTGTGTATGTTCTGGAAGTCATTTCAAGTACAGTAAAGTTTTTTTTTTTCATAATCTATTGGACTTTCTGTTTTATCAGCTTGGACATGGAAATGAAATTGAAATGTACTTGGTATATTTCATTTAGGAGGAGTCATACTAAGCACTTAAATTACCCATTATATGGCACTATTTTTTAAAGTGAAATTAAATGTGCATGTGCACATAACTGATTTTATAATGAGTGTTTGTTGACAAACTAACCAGATTTTTTATGGCAAAATAAAGGTAAAATACAAAAAGATTGATGAAGACACAGAATCAAATTTGGTGTCAACATGAAGTTGAATCATTTATCTATCAATCTACATCCATTTTAATAGTTGACAAGCAGATTAAAAATACTAAAATCTGGCTGAAAGATGACTGGTAAGATTTTGAAATTTCCAGAAGCTTTAGAAAAATGGCTTACATGAAGTGGTGCGGAGAAACAATCACAAAATAACATTGCAGCAAACCTCCAGACTAACGGTACTGCTGAGGCATATGAAGCCTGTATAGTATTTGGTGAAACGTGGTTCAAATATTTAGGACTTCTTCACTTAGGAAAGTTTAAATATCAGTGAATCTTTTTTTTGCATTCGATTTTTGTTAATCTTTTTGTCATTTTGATTTGTAGATAAGGTAGTAGAAACTATTCATTGTGAAATGACTACTAAATTTTAGACGGTTTTCAGTAGTGATAACCGATAGAGTGGATATCCATTGGCTTTGGCAGCTTAGTAGTTAGAGCACTTGCCCTCTAAGGGAGGGGCCCTGGGTTTCAGTTCATTCTAGCAGCACTTTTCTCCCCCAGGGGTTTACTTCAATGATGTCAGAAAGCGTTGCAATGACCAAAGGACTGTTAAGAATCTGTGGGTAGCTCTCAAAAATCAAGAAGGAAGGAGTGTCGTGATAATCAGTATTGGCGGTGTCAAGCAGTCTATATAGCTCAGTAAAAAGCAGTTGTAAAAGCAATTGCCTTGTAAGCATGGGGTTCCTGGTGTTATACTGTTCACACTTTTTCCCTAGGATTTAACTTCATTTCAATTCAAAGTATTTGTACAGGACAATGATTTTGACTCATAGGATGGCATTTTTCCTTGTAAGGGTAGAAAGCACTGTAGAAACAGGTCAATCATTCCAGGTGTTTAAATAACATTGTTTTTATCAAAAAGTTACCCATGTATAGATGATTTTTTTCTTGTCTTGCAGTAGACTACGTTTGTGATCATTGTGACATTAGTCATGCAAAAAGCAAAGAATTTACTGATATTGATTATTTTTCATTCACATTTCACTCTGAATAAGCGTTTACATTGAAACAGAAAAATTTGACAACAGCTGACTTTTTCAGGTAATAAAGAGGCATAAAACAGACAGAAATGCCAAAGAAAGGAAAGAAAGGGGGGAAAAAAGGTAAAAAGAAAGGCAAGAAGAAGGCCAAGGGACCAGCAAATGCAGATGATATCATGAAGAGGTTGATCAAATGCTATGAGAGGAACTGTGTGGTAACAGAATCAAGAATGTGTCCAAAAATAGCTTCAGCTCTGAGGGAGTGTGCAGAGAATGGAACTGTACTGTCTCAGGTAATCTCTATAATACTGGAATCAACCTGTTCGTTTGTCTGTCTATGCATCTTTGTATTGGCATAATGTATTTTGCATTGCTAACTTTGTCTTCAGTTTGGCTGTCATTGACTATAATGTGTACAACTTTTAATCAGAAACTTTAGACATGCAACATGCAATTTTTAATTGTTGGCTCTTAAGTGTTTAAAAGTTATCTCCCCTTGAGCTTAGATATTTTGTCCATGATGCATGTCAGGGTTTACCACCTGTGTTCTCTATGAAAGCACATGGTAGCAGTATTATAAAATTATTTACCACTAGATCCAGTACATGTATTTTAATGTCCCTGGCTAAGAAGGACATTGAAGACATTTTTGAAAAGGAGAAATTACTGGTAGCCAAAATGTTTTTCCCTTTCCCACAATAAATACTATCACATCCAACAAAAATCTATCTTTTGAGCCACATTCAAGTTGTCATCTGCAAGTGCTTTCAACGTGAATGAGTTTGAATTTTGCTATCTGGTAAAGATTCAGTCAATATTAGTGATATTTCAAGTTTAGCATTTTGCAGAGGCACATATAAGTAGGGAGTATTACTGTAATTGATGTCAGATGGCATTTCCTGCTGTTTTCATCAATCCAGTACACCAGTGATACAGTAGTAACAGTTCATTTATCAATGCCTCCTTTGTTATCTGCCTGTTTGGGAATAATGCTTTGCTTATGAACATTTCTGGCATCAGCAGGAATCAAAGTGTGAGGAAATCTTAAGTCATAACTTTCTTACTATCTGAATCATGAATGAAGCATGAGTATAACATCATGTTTTATAAGGACAAGGCTTGTCTCCTGTAAAGTTCTATCTAGATACTTGCAAATCTCTGAATTTTTTTTTCTTTTCAGTTTATATTTGAGCCAGCTGAAGTGGAAAAAGAGGGAGATATTCCAGTGCTGATTGAGTCGTTTCTGGCTGCAGTGAGACAAGAACGCTATACCTTCATTAAGGATTTGTATATCTGGAAGTATCCGATGACATATGAAAATACAGCAACTCTGGTAAGATATTTATACGCACAGCAAATGTTCAGTAATGGTTATCATTCAAGCATGCAGTAATTTGAATATTGGCTAATTATTTTCCAAATAGTCCCATGTTTCAACAAACCTGAACAAGAGGGCTGTTGAAAACATCGTGGTAAAAGGAGAAAATGCTGGTAACCCGCATTTTCTTCTTTTACCAAAATGTTTTGTACCCTTTGAAAGACATATCCCATGATTTGAGCCATTTATGTTGTCTGCAATAATAGCTTTCAATAAGGACTAGTCTTAAACACTGTTGTCTGTGTTACGGGAGACCACTCCTTCATGCATGGCTACATCCTGCTTTAAATACAATACCTAACATCTGCGTTTGGGAGAATTCTCTTTGGCTCAGTGGTTATGGTGTTGGCCTTTCGTCTGGGCATTCTAGGTTCGAATCCTGCCTGGTCCCTGTATTTCTGCCATGCATTTGTTCATTTGTTTCTTTGTTACGGACTTTTTTCGTAAGATCTGGTACAGAAATAATTCCTTACCCAGGATGAGCTATTTATCAATGTATTTGCTTAAGTATCTCTATAAGCTGTATTTTATATTCTGTTACATATTTTATCATTTTGTGACAGCCATACATTTGTTTCTTTCAGGCACTACTACTGGAGAAGCCATTTTATCCGATACAAATGATAGAACTTTTGGATTGTTTAATTGATCCGTTAAGTCTACACAGACTTGCTCGCTCCTTTAAAGTTACAGAATTTCTGACAAAAATTAACCTAGACTACAATGAGTTTGGTGACGAAGGATGTAAAAACTTGTGTAAAGGGCTTGAGGGAAATCACATAATGTTGTCAATTAGTCTATGTTTCTGTGATCTTGGTGTTCCCAGTGGTTCCCTGCTTGGAAAGCTTGTTAGCACTACAGCTGTAAGGTAAGAAGATGCAGGAACTATATTCATCAATAATTTTATTGTTCTAATTTGCAATCTGGTTTTGTGGTTAAGTATACATAGAGATCACCTGCATTATGCAACCACTTGATTCAGTGCTTGTTTTTTGTTTTTAACCCAAGAGCCAACAATCTTGTGACCCTAAAAAAGAAGCCTTTTGAAAAAAATTTTTGGAAAAGGGGAAATGTTGGTAAACAGCAGTTTTTCCTTGCCAGAATGTTTTATATCCTAATAAAGACAAATTCCATCTTTTGAACCATATCAAGTTTGTAGTTTGCAAATGCTTTGATTAAAGATAAGTGTAGGACTTCATTTTCTGGTGAAAGCCAACAATCAGTCTACCATATTAATCATAATATAAATTGTCCATCTATTAAAATGAATAGATTATCATCAACCATTCAAATTTGTTTTCAATTCAAAGTTTCAGTTCTAGCCATCTGATTGGTGGAGAGATTCTCTCTCAGCCAACCAGATGGCTATTTTTCTCAACCAACCAGATGGCTATTTTTGGGATATAGAATTAAAACATCTGTGAGAATGGTTGAAGAATACAACTACATGTAGCTTGTATCACAATATCAAGGCTGTTTTTTTGATCAGGAGATCTTAGAAAAAAGCACAAAGTCATTTCCATGATATGAAAGTATATGCATGTACTGTGCTCTCATCTGAACTCTTTACCATATGTCAAAATTATAAACCTTTTGGAATTTAAAGCATTTGCAGATAACAATTTAAACACTTTTCAGTTGGTAGGATTTGTATTAAAAAGAGTAGAAAACATAGTGGAAAAAAAGAGAAAATGCTGGTAATCAGCATTTTCTCCTTTTCTGATAATGTTTTGAAAAGCCTCCTTCCTCAGTGTCGTTAAAAATCAGGATTGTGGGGTAAAGGGTTAATGTACACTGTCCACAGCAGTAACTTAATGTGCAGTAACAAGCAATTTCTTCTCTTGCCTCATTGTTTTCACATGTATCTATGTATGAAAGTTTTAGTCAAGAAGCTCCTTGACTTAACTAAGTGTTAACATGCAGATTAGGTAATTCAGGGGTCATGAGTTCGAATCTCAGCTGTCAAACACTTTCCAATGATTGATAGAAGTTATTGCGACAGACATCATTCCTCTCTCATTAGTAAACAGTGCATTGACAATATAAATGTGGAAAAGCAGCCATTGGATAAAAAAAATATTGTGCAAAGTTCTACATAAAAATAACCTCAAGGGCCAGTCTTCACCAACCATTCTTAAGTACAATCTTAGTCTAATTCTCAAGAATTTCTTAATTTGAAACAAAAGTAACTTTTGATTGGCCAAAGCAAATCTAAATCTGCATAAGACTTGGAATGTAATTCAGAATGGGTGCTGGATACTGACCTAAGAAAACATGAATAGCTGCACTGGCTGCCATGATATGACTCATGTGATGTTGAAAATATCTTTAAACATCAAATAAGCTTTATCTTTATCTTTGTTTGCACAGAGAGTTATATCTGGATGGAAACAACCTGATGTGTGAGGGAGCTTGTGAGCTTATCAAACTGTGCGTGGAACAGGCTGAACTTGAAGCTCTGATGAGAGCTGAGGAAGCCAAAAAGAAGCTTGAAGCAGAAGAGGCCATCAAAACAGCAGGTAAGCTAACAATAATGGAACTAAATATGATTTTAATAGAGCCTTACCACATAAAAAAACTTTAGACTTGTCCAAATTCAAAGCATTTGCAGATGAGATAGTAAACGTTGATGAAATGTTGGGATTGTATTTTAGAGTATGGAAAACACTGCTGGAAAAGGATAAGATGTTGTTTAACAGCATTTTCTCCTTTTCCCATTGAGTTTTCGTAAGAGCTCTTCTTCAAAGTCGTTGAAACACAGGATTGTTTTGTAAAGGGACCAAATGATCCTGGGTCTTCATAACCATGAGAAAGAAAACTTAGTAAAATATTGTTGAAAAAGGAGAAAATGCTAGTTACCAGCATTTTTCTCATTTTCCCACAATATTTTCTATCCTTTTAAAGACAAACCCAATCAGATTGAGTCACAATTGTTTGTTGTTGGCATAAGGTTCAAATAAGACTTGCATTTCTTTATCAGGGTACGAGATGGTGGCACTTCTGGTTTGCTTTGAACTATTTACTGTAAAAGTTTACTTGTTTATGTTGTTCCTGGATTTCATAGTAACTAGCCTTGGGCTCTGAAGCCTTGAGAAGGGAGACTCCCAGGTGACCAGTAATTTGAATGCTATATTTTTAAGGGCATAAATTGAGCTTGGGATCACATAATGTTCATGTTTGACATGACTGAAATTAATGGTCAGGCGAAGAAAACAAGGAATGACGAACACTGCTCACTTAAAGCACATGAAAATCAACAGGAATGCGCTCACCTTTAAATATCAAATCACTGAAAGTACTTTTTTCAAAGAGAGTTAAATACCAAATCAAAGAGCGGAAATTACTGTAAAACTGAGACTGTTACATATGCATGCTTTGTTTCTCTTGCTTTAACATGTTTTTTAGACTATAGATATATTTACATTAGTAAATACATGTAATTGTAACATTAAACTATGGGTAATTACATGCTGAATTGATTTTGCAGTAAGGCAACTGTGAAAGAATCAAGTGAAATATTGGTAATAAATATGAATAAGTTTTGGTATGTTAATAAACATGGAAAATGTGAGTGGTAAAAGGAGAAAAGCAAGGGAAAGGTTGTTCGTGGAACGTTATGTGTTAAGCCCTGAGCTCAACCTAACTTGCTTTTGTTAATGGTCTAGATCAAGATTAGGCTTCACAGAACAGCGATAACCCTAAACCAAGCAATAAAACTTCGCTTTTGTCCATATTCAAAGAACTTGCAGATGCCGAATTATATGCTGATTTAACTGTCTTTCATAGCACAGAAAACAATTTGGAAAACTCAGAAAAAAAATGCTGGTTACCAGTATTTTCTCCTTTTCCACAGTGTTTTCAAAATCCTTTTTTCTCAGGATTTTGTGGTAAAGGGTTAAAGGGGTAAATAGGGAGTTTTTGTTGTGAATCCAAATTTTGGTAACACAATGATAACTATCATTGCTACTGAATGCATTTCTCAGTGGAAGCGTTAAGAAAGTGGATGATGACATTTAGTGAAAATGTGCAGCTTTGACATTTCATTAATAGGATGGTTGTTTTGAAATCAGTTACTCCATTTTTATGAGACCAGAGATGACATCATCATACTTATTTGATCACGATTCCGCATAATTAACACATTATTGATCATGTTACATTCAGACAAGCCACAAAATAGACAAAGTTTGAGATTGCAAAACTTCGTATTTAAATATCGAAGTATCACCTTTTTATTGAATAAAACTGTCTAGTTTCTTTTTTAACTCTTTACCAAACGACAAAATTTTAGACAAGTCCAAATTGAAAGCATTTGCAGACAACAAAATAAATGTGACTCAAAATCTGAAACCTGACTTTGGAAGAGTAGAAAACAATGTGGGAAAAGGAGAAAATGTTGGTTACCAGCATTTTCTCCTTTTCCCTCAGTGCTTTCAGAAGTCTCCTTCCTCGGGGTCATTAAAACTAGGGGTTGTTTGGTAAACGGTTAAGCTTTCAAAGAAAAATATATCTATATACATGTATGATTGTTTTAGAAAGAACTTCAATTTACAGCAAACAGTCTAAACAGGCCACTTTAAAATAGCCTGTTCAGTATTAGAATAAGGGTTTGCATAAAACAAGAATGCATGCTTATATATTAACAGAATGTAGATATTATTTATTTCAGTCAATACATATCATGGTTATAATTCAGGTAGTTAGTATATATGGTTTATGAAATCTTCAGATATTGCTGGAACTGTTCGGATTTTTTTGGGTCTTTTTTTTATTTTTTTTGTTAACCCTTTTACCAAAACAATCATTTGCTTAAATTACAAGGAAGCAGGCTTTAGAAAACATAGGAAAAGGAAAAAATACTGATAGGAGGATTTTGTAATCATGTACTTTAATGGCACTTGTGTAATACTGACTTCCTAAGTACCATACTTTAACATTGGCTCAAATTCTTTATTCTAAATTTAGAAAGGTCCAAATTGAAAGCATTTACAGATGACAAAGATGGCTCAGATGATGAAATTTGTGTTTAAGAAGGTAGAAAACAGTGTGTGAAAAGGAGAAAATGCTAGTTAGCCGTATTTTATTATTTTCCCACAATGTTTTTCAAAATCTCGCTCCGGGTATGTTAAAACTTTAGGCTGTTTGGTAAAGAGTTAAAAGGTTTGCAAATGAACAAATCATAAATTAATAATACCAGCTACACTTTTGAAGATTTCATTTGATTTGGAACTGTGAAATCATGGAAATATGTATATCTTTCACAGTATATTTGTATTTTCAAAGAAATTTCATGGTTTTGCAGCAATTTATTTAGATTTCAATGGCCAAATGCACATGTATAGGGACTTATTAATCTGAAGATTTTAAGGACAATTTTGGTCACAAACTCCGCAGATAGTTTTGCAGTCAAGGTTTTAAAACTTTATGCAATGATAAATTGGATTTCTGCAAAACCTAGTTTTTGGATGTCTGGCTTTAGTTCTTCTTACAAGATGATAACATTATAATCTTTAGATATTATCAAAATGAGGCATTTGTCTTTGAAAGGGAAGATAAGATTGTGAAAGAAGGAGGAAATGCTTGTTTCCTTTTCCTACAATGTTTCAAAAACCGTGTTTTTTGGGTCTGTTAAATATGAGATTGTTTGGTAAAGGGTTCATTATTGAAGAATGATCTCCTCTTGAACTTGGAATATTTTTGCAAAATATAATATGCTAAGTTTTAACCCTTTACCAAACATTCCTAAGTTTTAAGACATTAGAGAAGAATGCTTTGGAAAACCTTGTGGGAAAAGGAAAAATGCTGATGATCAGCATTTCCTATACAATCTACCATTCCAGAGACAAATTTAAGTCATTTAAGTCACATTTAACTCTTTACTGAACAGCAAAATTTTGGACCAAATTGAAAGCATGTGAAGACGACAAAATAAATGGAGCTCAAATGATGACTTCTGTCTTTTCTTGGGTGGAAAACATTGTGGGAAAAGGAGAAAATGCTGGTAACCAGCATTTTCTCCTTTTCCCACAATGTTTTCAAAAGCCTTCTTTCTTAAGGGTTGTAAAAACTTGGGATTATGTGGTAAAGGGTTAATTTATTGTCTGCAACAAGCACTGTACAAACCAGATGAAAAATGCTGGTGACAAGCATTCTCTCCATTTCCAAAAATGATTTCTAGCCATTGAAAGACTGATTTGTCGTCTGCAAATGCTTTCATTTTGGACTTGTCTCACATTTCGTTGTTTGGTAGGGAAGCATTATCCGTCTTCCTTATCAAAGCCATTAGTCGAGTACATTCAGTCACATTTTGTGACAGACAAAGTGCATTTGAGGCCATTGTAATGATAAGCTAGCCTGGGTCCAGGTGGTAATAATCTTTTTATCACTCCTTGTTGTGATCCCCTTCCATGGTCTATACAGATCTGTGGCATTTTCGATTTGTTCCCTAATTATTGCCAATTATTAATAATATTATCTCTCTC
The DNA here is from genome assembly GCA_946811185.2 of Hippopus hippopus. Taxonomy (NCBI): domain Eukaryota; kingdom Metazoa; phylum Mollusca; class Bivalvia; order Cardiida; family Cardiidae; genus Hippopus; species Hippopus hippopus. The sequence goes on along the minus strand of OX328110.1, from coordinate 17,009,515 downwards.
TCACTGTATAGCATATTAGTTTAAATTTATGACTTGTATTCGTTTGTTTAGGCTATCAACTTGGAGAAGAACATTATAAGCATTGCTTTCGTTCTTATCCATTTTGCATAAAATTTTGAACTGTATTTGTAAATTATTTTGTACATTTTAGTTGAATTTGCAAATAAAATATGTTTAAACTAATTATTGCCATAACATCCAAATATTTACAAGAAAAAAAAAATTGCACTGGAACCCAGGCTAGTGATATGCATGTAATCAGCACCTATATTATGGTTTTCATCATTTGATCACAGACTATGAAAGAGTTTCTTTTGTTTTACAATTTGAGCCATGCTCTGGCAAAAGGGGTGTTTAATGCATCTCCATGATGCTGTATATCAAGCAAGTCATCACATAATTATGGATTCACAAAGCCTGTCTAGTCTAACAATATTAACTGGATCTGGAGCTAGAATGGTCTTTTGACATACAGAAAAGTTTTGACCCATGTCAGCAAGTGCAGACTGTGCAGGCTGACATGGGTCGTTACTTTTTGCAGAAGCATTAAACACCCTTTCTTTACTGTTTGCTGTCATAAGGAATTGTAGCTGATTAGATTCAGAAAAAAAAAAAAAAAAAAAATGTGACAGCTGAAGGAATTACACCTTTAATAAATAATATATCTTTAATATTTTCTTGAATTTGATGTGAGTAGCAAAAAGATATATTCTATAGTTACATTTCATGTCTTAGTTTGCTGCAGAGATTTTGAACATTGTAAAAAAAACCCCAAAAAATAAAATACACAGTTATGCTCCTTTTTCAGTTTTAGTACTTTACTTGTATGGTGTTTAATGTTATTGTTCAACATTATTTCAGTTATATCGTGGCCATAAATGCACCCATCCATTTCTTTTACCAGTAATATGTACAATATTCTTTCCAAGCCCACTGGCTACTTTCCTGCATAACCATTGTCAAAAAATGATCGAAGATTAGAGATGAACGAATCCTGTAACAATGACTGCCATCAATCTTCAGAGAGAAACTGGCAAAGCTAATTTGAGTAGCCTTTTTACTTAGAATCAAACATTGCCCTGTATATTTCTAAAAACAGTTTACAACAGCCTTGCATTGTCATTGGCATGCAGTGCTTTTGTATGATTTTATTTTAGTAGAAACTTGTGACTCCTACATGCAGCATAGTGGAGACATTGGTAAAATATAAAGTCTTAGTGCTAGGTTGGCTTTTTGTTAATGCTATCTTCTATGGTCAGATCAATCCCCAATCCCTGGGGAGGGGGGGGGTCCACTGGGGCTTTGTGGGTAACCTTTGATCAACTGACCCTGTGTTCAAACAGTACTGAGCAAAAGTCTTATGAAAACATTGCAGGAAAAGGAGAAAATGCTGATAACTAGCACCCAATGCTTCTTTCCTAGCAAAGACAATTCCCATCATTAGTGCCACATTGGATTTGCTGCTTGCAAGACTTTATTATAGTTACTTTCAATTCCAGCAAGTTACAAGTTTGGTCACTCGGTAAATGTTTAAGCTTTTACCAAACAATAAAATTTTGGAATTGTCTAAATTGAAAGCTGTGGCAGACGACAAATCGGATGTGGTTCAGTTAATGAAATTTGTCTTTGAAAGGATAGAAAATACAGGAAAAGGAGAAAATGCTGATACGTGTACCAGCATTTTCTCCTTTTCCCACAACATTTTGAGAACAAGAACTTGTCTGGTAAAGGGTTAAGGTCAACTTAGAGAGGCCCATGTGGGTTTGAATCCTTGGTTGGCCCCTGCAGATTGGACTAGTCACGTGAGATTACTATTCCACAAGGTTATGCTGTGCCCCAGCTTAGTGTTGGGGAAACCTCAAAAGGCAATGAGTAATTGAACAGACTGCATAACAGTTGAATGTGGTGTAAGATGAGGACGTGTGAGTAGGCTATCATCTGTATTTTTGTATTAGGCTAAAAATCTGTTTGAGGATATTTGTTAGCTCTTTAAGTGCCAGAAAGGCAAAATGCATATCTTTGATCAGAGAAAAGATAAAAAAAAAAATTGCAATATATATTGCAATTTTAAAGCTCCTTTTGGAAAGAAATTAGATATTATCTTAGTGGCCAGTGAAGATTAGATAGATCAAAGATCAGACTGCATGTTCTTTGCAGTGTCATCTTAATCTACAAAGTCTGCAAAAATGTTAAATATTCTTGCCCAACAGGAAGTTGGTAATACAGGGGAGCAGCTTGTGGGTAATTTCTGCATTGAACACTACATAGAGGATATTTGTTTTTTTCGGTGAAAGATAAAAATTTATTTCATCTCGTGAACATCATCGGTAATATTTTCACGAGTCAGCCACTTGTGAAAATATTACCGACGATGTTCACTCGATGAAATAAATTTCAATCTTTCACTGTAAAAAACAAATATTCTATTTATTTCATGCTTTTAACCCTTTCTGGGGGGGAACTGAATCAAAATCCAGTACAGTTTTTTTCGGTTATTCCCCGTGGCGTACCCCCTCCACATAGCAATGCATTACGATATTATGTCAAGCGTGAGAAATGAAAGTTAAATTATGTCATATTTCCATCTAGTTGCGAGGCTCACGCATTTTGCCTGGGTAATTAGTGTGCGGGAACAACTGTTTCCGCCTTCAATTGAAGAGTTAGAATATAAAAATCGGTATTTTCACTGGTCGTAACTATGAAATATCGAAAAATATTTCACCAATATTTCTCGATAACCTACCGGAAAGCATGAAATAAATATGAGTCTTTACCGGACAACAGCATTGTAGTATCATTTCTGTTGAAAGCATCCACAGAGGACAATTCTTATGTGGCTCATATTGTGGTACATGTACACATATTTGTCTGTGGAAATGTTAAAAACATGGAAGATAAGGGAGAATAGAATACCAGCATTTTCTCCTTTCTCAATAATGTTTTCAAAAGCCTTTCTGCAGGATAGAAGAATTGCAAGATTGTTTGGTAAGGGGTTAATTTGAATGTTATTGACTGCAGAAACTTTAACTCGTTACCGAACGAGGAAGTTTTGGACTTGTCCAAATTGAAAGTAATTGCAGAAGACAAATTAAATATTGCAAAAATGACACAATTTTTTCTTGATAGAGCAGAAAACATTGTTGGAAGAGGAGAAAATGCTGGTTACCAGCATTTTCTCCTTTACTCACAATATTTTCAAAAGGCATCTTCCTAAGGGGCGTAGAAAGTCGTGACTGTTTGGTAAAGAGTTGAAAGAGGAGTAGTCTGAAGAAAAGCATGTGTTATAGTTACGTTGTCTGCAGAAAAAACAATGCAAAATAACGCATGAAAAAATTGGGAGATTGCCAAAATGTTTTCGTAAGTCATTTGCTGTAAGAACAAAATTGTCTTCTACAGGTGGTAATGTGTACTTTTTTTACTTCACAGCAAATTTTGGACTGGTCCATAGCATAATATGCAGTTGATGAAATAAGAGTTTCTTAAATGAAAGTTTTTGTTTGTGAAAGGGTAGAAATTTTTGTTGAAAAAGGAGAAAATGCTGATTACAAACATCTTTTTTTTTAACTTTTCTCACAGTGTTTTCAAAAGCCCTTTCAATCAGGGTCATTGAAATTTTGGATGGTTTGGTAAAGACTTAAATGTTGTGATAAATGTAGAAACCATGTCGGATGGTGACTGCTTATAATTTACTGTAATGTAGATGTAACATACATTTGCTGTTTTAAATTTTTAGCGGGAGAGTACATTGACGATGAAGGTACATTTATTGCCACAGCCTCCATTTTGTTTTAAACATTGCCATTTGTGACTGATGATTTTAAAAAAAGTCTGAATTAACATCACATTTTTGTTTGTTCTGTGCCATTACATGACATTAATTCTTGTGTTTAATTTTTTAGTAGGAGAATGCAATCATCATGAGGCTGTTATCAAAGCTGCCAGCTTTTTAATATTGCTGTCATGTGACTGATTGGCTGAAAAACTGAATCATTATTACATATACTTTATTATAAACTCTTTTTCTCCTATCAGTTTCAATGAAAAGTCTCATGTCTTCACTTCTGTGTGAATGAATTAATGGCTGAAAACTTTTTTTCCTATCAACTTGAATTGTAAAAAAAAAGGGATTGATTCTCTTAGCAAGTGCTCAGCAAGGTGGTGGATGTTATAATGACTGTCAAAAGTGCCATTTTTTTTGTACTGTTAGTTTACACACATGTTAACATGGTAAGTCATGCTACTTTCAAAATTCTTCTGGCGTAAGTAGAAATGGCTCGTTACATGCAATTTCTCCTTTTGCCACAATGTTTTCACATGTATTCATGTATTAAGCATAAATTAATGTAAAGTACCAATACTTTACAAGAGCCCTATCTACTAGCAAATTCTTCTTTGACTTAATGATTTAACCTGTTGAAGCATGTTCCCTGTCTGTCAATTCATTAAAGTTTTTGAAAAAGATTTTTTTTTCAGCTGATATTCAAAAATTGAGTATAGTTTTCTCATAGGTTGAGAAACTAGCCAGCTGAAATGCTAGTTTATTACTTCCGAGCTAGAATCTATGCATTTGAATCTTTGCAATGTCAAAAATGGAGTTTTTTATTAGTTATTAGAGCCTACTGAAGATATCAATATTAACTACTAACAAACAATACAGTCAAGTCTGTATTTAGCACTAAGGGATAACAAAGCATTTGCTTAGGCAGGTGCTTGCTTCATAGAAGTAAATTACTCCCTATGTTTGACATCATGGCTTCCTAAGACAAGCTCATTGTTTAATTGAGGTGGCCACTAACACAGGTTTGACTGTATTTGTCTGGCTGCTTGATGTCCTGGGTCTGTATTCACCAACCATTCTTCATATTCTTTGTCTTATTCTTCAGGATTATCAAACTTTGAAAATAACACAACTTCTGATTGGCTAAACCATTTGGTTTAGCCAATCAGAAGTTGTGTTACTTTAAATTTACAAAATTTTGAAGAATAAAACTAGGAACGTTCTTCAGAACCATTGGTGAATATGGACCCAGCTGACTGCAGTGATAGATGTTTCTGTTTCCTGAGTGTTTCCTATAATCCCATATGTTAGTCATCACATTGTACCTGGTTTTTTGTTTCAATCACTAAATTGATTAATAGTATGAAAGCAGTTTTTCATCAACATGCCTTGTAAAAACATTAAGTAGTCTTAAATTTTTTCTGATTATTTAGTTTTATGAATGATGCTTATAATGTTGTTAAACTATTGTGGCATAAATACATGTATATGCAACTAAGAAATATTGGAGTAGAGGAGTTTAACCCTTTCCCATCTGACAAATTTCAGACTTGTCAAAACCCAAAGCATTTGAAGACAGTCAAACTTTGGTCAAATAAATTTACAGTGTTTTTGATAGGGTATGAAACATTTTTGAAACAGGAGAAAATGCTGGTTACCAGCATTTTCTTCTGTTCTCACAATGTTTTCAAAAGTCTGTCTTAAAGTCGTTAAAAGTCGGGTGGTAAAATGTATGGTAAAGAGTTAAATGAGTGAACATGTTCATGTATTAATACAAGTACTTATCTAATTCTCAGCATCTATTAATAATATATGTTCTAATATAATTTTAAGGCCCTATTTTTCTTAATGTTTAGATTGCTTCTTGCATATTGATATCTTATAATAAAAGAAAGGGCTTGGATCTTAACAGATTTTTTTATCTTTGCTTGCATTGAAAAAAAAATTAAAATTCTTGAAGCTTTTTCTTCAAAATTGATTGCTTGTTTTGGAAACAATTTTGTTTTGTCACAGATTCATATAAAACTGTTTGTAAGTATTCCTCAAGCATCTTAAAAAGGAAAATGCATATGAAAGAAAATTAATGAAATGACAAATTTATTTTGGTAACCAGTTTGTAGATAGACAGACCATTTCCAGAACTTATACAAATTACTTTTAACCCGCAGGCTGCTAAGGGTGACTCACTGACCTTTTGCGGACAGTGCAGATCAAGATCAGACTGCACAAAAAGTGCAGTCTGATCTTGAATCTACACTGTCCGATAAGGAGATATTTTTCTTCAAAGAAATAATTTTGAAATAGTATTTTTCGGGTTTTTACTATCAGCTTAAAAGTTTCATTTAACTTACTGAGCAGGATAAGAGTTAAATACCAGTCTTGTAGTCATAATTTCAATTCAACTTCATTAAAAATTTTTGACACCTGAAATTTCAAAATGAAAATCACTGCAAGGGGAACATTAGAATTTGGAGAAATATCTATGATTTAGTTAATGCACAGATAGGACATTGTTTAATTTCACTTAGAACAACAATCTGAGGTTCAGGTAAGTGATAGCCATACAAGTATTAAAACTCATTGATACTTTTTGCAGCCAAAGACAACAGATTGAGGCTTGCAGACAGCGGGACTGAACCAAGTGCCAAAGGATCAGACACAGATGTGGGAGGTGACAAGAAAAAGAAGAAGAAAGGTAAGTCTAAAACAAATAAAAGCTATTCTGTGAATCACGATATTTCTGGTTTCACAGTATCAACCCCTGCCTGAACCTTTTATGATTCCCAGCTGGGTCAAATTTTTTCCAAGGATTGATGAAAGGCATTGTGACAAGATTAATTTTTCTCTCTTTGATGAAGATTGTTTTGACAGTAGCTATGTTGGAAAAAAGTCAGTGACTTGAAAATAATGTTGTGGGAAGTACCTGTGAAAGAAACTCAAGGAAAGCATGGGTATGTGCAGTGGCTACTGCATTGTAACTGAAATAATGTTGAAAATGGTGTTAAACCTTTACCAAACAATCCCTGGTTTTTACGACCCAGAGGAAGAAGCCTTCTGAAAACATTGTGGGAAAAGGAGAAAATGCTGGTAATCAGCATTTTCTGCTTTTCCCACAACGTTTTCTACTCTTCTAAAGTCAAGTTTCAATTCTTGAGTCAAGTTTATTTTGTCGTCTGTAGATGCTTTCAATTTGGACAAGTCTAAAATTTTGTCGTTTGGTAAAGGGTTAAACACCAAGCAAACAAACAGACTTGCCTCTATAAAATTCATCATCTATCAAGATTGTGTATTTATGTAATTGTAGAAAGGACTACGATAACTATAAATCAGAGTGATCTACATGTATTATGGGGCCTTGTGAAACAGGGCATACTCTATGTCGGTGTATACATGTACTTCTTTTCCATGACTCAACCCTGTCCAAAATGACAAATTTTAAACCCTTTGAAGTTGAGAGTATCTGCACATGACAAATTTGAAAGTAGTACCAATGAACTTAAGTTCTATGACAGTGTAGAAAACATTGTGGGAAAAAGAGAAAATGCTGGATACTACAGAAAAAGTGCTATTTCAGGGTCATATTTGCAGAACGGTGTAGACCCAAGATCAGACTTCATGTTCTGTGCAGCCTGATATTGATCTACAGTTCCCTTTTAAAGTACTTAACCCACTGCTGACACTGTAGCAGTTGAAACTCCATTGTCTGACAGTATGGCTGTTACCAGTATGTGTTGTGCAAGCTTTACCAGTTTTACCCTAAAAAGACTTAGGGCTGCAGAATTTTGTCAAGGTAAGTAGTTGCACATGTACCTTTTTGAATCATTTTCTACACAGGAAAGAAAAAGAAGAAGAAAAAGGAACCACCCCCTCCTCCGAAGGTTGGCCCTTGGATTCATAAGCTTCATTTAGCTGACAACGCCATTGACAACTTGGACTTTGGAGCCAAGTTTGCACCTGTGATATGTATGAGACTTTTTAAAAAGTAAGTATGTTGCAACTCTTATTAAATTCATGCACCATTTTGTATTTTTCAGAGCTAAGTTTTTTCTTGTGATAAAGCACAAAAAATACAACAAAAAATGGACCATTTTTCATGAAAAGGGGGTTTAGTTTGTCTGCAAAAAGTATCCACTCATGCAGTCCAGGCAGGCTGAAAACCTTTTTGCTCAGGTTCATAAAAACATATGATTGTCTGGTATAAAGTTACTTGATTCTCTTTCAGATTACTGATGCACTCAGATTGTATAGAAGAACTAGATTTAGAGGACAACTGTATAGGTGACCTGGCTGGTAGGGAAATACTGGAGGCTTTAGAACATAGAAAGGAAGGTAAACCTTTTTACTTATTACTCCCTGAATCGCTTGTCTGGTATATATACATGTATTTCTACTTGTCTAAATTGTTTGTTTGGTAAAGAGTTAACCCTTTACCATACAATCATGACTTTTATTGAACTTGAGGAAAAATGAAATGCTTGTAATTTGGAAAAATTTAAGATTTTGGAAAAGACTTAAATAAGGACACCAATTAGCTACCGATAATCTGTTATATAAGCAAATGCTTTCGATTTTTGTGAGTCTAAATTTTTGTTGTCTGGAAAAGTGTCTAAGAAAGTTTTTACAATTTGAACCAAGTTTTCATTTAAAACTTGTTTTCCATTGACAGAGAAAATGGGAGGAGTGAAGATCAAAACAACACACAAACTGAGTACAGATGTATTCAACAGTATTGTCAAACTGGGGTCAGGTCTTAAAAAGAAGAAAAAGAAAGGGAAAAAGGTAAAACTCTATCTAATGGTACTGTAATAAGTAAATTCATAACTGCCTCTTTTCAACCCTGTGCCAAACAATCCTGTGGTTTGAGAACCTTGTAGATACAAGCTTTTGAAAACATTCTGGGAAAAGGATAAAAGCATTTTCTCCCTTTTCCCCACAATGTTTTCTTGTGTAAGAAATACAGTCCCTTGATTTATGCCATATTTGGTATGTCTGTCACTGCTTTAAATTTGAATCAGTCTAAATGTTTGTCATCTTGTAAAAGAAATAATTGCCAAACTTCAGAGATTGCAATACAGCAGGCGATCTTACAAATTAAACCTCAAGTTCTCCCTGGGTCGCTCGTAGTGCCACCGTATAAAGTAATTTTAGATTATACGTTCAATATCTGCTGGTTTAACTTGCTAGGTTTGTGTGTGCACAGGAAAGGTACTTCAGAGTACATGTACCAGTCTAGTCGGCTGAAACTCGGGAAATGTATATATAAGACAGTTGTTGGCATGAAAAACTGCCATATAACACACCGCTGTAACAAACAAAAGTAGTGATCAAATAAGTTTTTAACATTATTCACTTGTTATGCACTGCAGTGGACAGCTTTCAATGACATTGTGGGGAAGAAAAACCAACTATTGCTGGTTATAGCCAATTGCTGCTTTTTCCACAATGTTTTCAATGCTATTGAAAACAGTATTGTGCTTTCCCTTAAATATTTATTCTATGGTTTTTTTAATATTGTCCATAATGTACTTTAATAAGTATGTCTTGAGTATGCAGACAGTGAAAATTAAGATTAGACTGCACAGAACACGGATTCTGGTCTTTAATCTACTTGTGAGGTTTTCTTGCCAGAGTAGTCATAAGTTTGTTTCTTATTTCGGCTTAAGATCAGTTCATTTATCTATTAGTCTTTAGGTACACAAATACGTAAATTCAACCCAGGCCATTTTTTAACTGTTTTTCAGAGTTATAATTGCACTCCGTAAACACTCTCAAATAGTTTAATTGAAGTGGTGACTAAGAACATTTCATTATATTTCAGAAAAAGAAGTGATTTGAATGGAAGAATAAATCAAAAGATGAGCCCTTGCAGATTTAGAGGAGACCTATGTTGCATAAATGGATGTTAAGAGAACACATGAAAAACAATAATTTCTGTTCATAGATTTTTTTATCTTTGTTATGTGGACGTTATTCGCTTACCTTTGTTTGATTAGTTTCAAAGGGTTTGCTGCACCAGGGGCCAAACCATGTTTATAGAATCATTACACACTCCTACTATAGACTTCTATTTAATCCTTTACCAAACGAGAAAACTTTCGACTCGTCCAAATTGAAAGCATTTGCAGACGACAAATTTCAAGGTGGTAAAATCAACGTTTTTGTCTTTCATAGGGTAGAAAACATTGCGGGAAAAGGAGAAAATGCTGGTTACCAGTATTTTCTCCTTTTCCTGCAATGATTTTAAAAAGTCTTTTTCGTTAGGATTTTAACATTTGGGATTGTTTGGTAAGGGCTTAACAAAATTACAGATATGTCCATATTGAAAAACATCTTCATAGGACAAATGAAAATGTTGCACACATTATGAAATTTGGCTTTGAAAGGGTAGAAAACTTTGTTGGAAAAGGTGAAAATGCTAGTATCAACATTTTCTTCTTTTCCCACAATGTTTTCAAAGTCCTTTTCCTTGGGGTCATTAAAACTCAGTATTTTGTGGTGAAGGGTTAAGAGAAATTTTTTGTGTAGATCTTTTAATGAGATATGAAATCAAATGACATTTTCAGATCATATTTACATTCCTGAATACCATGGTCCTTCTTAATCTCAAAAGGTTCAGTAAGGTCCAGAGAAAAAGTACATTTTTCAATAAAACAACACAGTACATTGTATTAGTAGCATACTTCAAAAAAGAGATATATTGTTATCCTTTTCTTTTCTCTAAAACCAACTTTCTTCAGATCCCTTTTCTTTTGTCTTGCAGCAGGCCATGTTTGAAAGCAGTTTGGCAAAAGGAGAAATTGCTGAAAACTAGCCTTATCTCCTTTCTTACTACATTATCTACCCTTTCCCAAATAACTTTATTATTTGAGTCACGTTGTTGTCTGCCAATGTTTCAAATACAGACAAGTTTACAACTTTTATTGTCTGATGAAGGATTGATAATGATAAAAGGCAAGCACGGTTGAACACAAGAATACCAATCTTTGTGTATCTATGAAGTTTATTAGCATTAACTCATTAGCACTTGATACAGATTTTGCGGCAGAGAATTTTGAAAACATCCTTGTTAAGTGTGATAATCAACATCAATAAAAGTTTGATAATACATAAGTACATGTGAAAAGGAGAAAAGGAGAGATTAATCTATGTATGGAAATTCTCTATTTGCAGTCCTGATTTTTTTTAATGTGGTTTGCTGCAAGGTGAAAAAAGTAGGCGAGATAGATATTTTAAGATTTGAAATATTTGTGATATTTTACACTTTATTGTTATATTTGTATAGACATACATGTATTTTTGAAATTCTATCATGTACAGCATTAGATTGATGCTTGTTCATTTTTTTTAATGTACTATAAATTTTTAGTCTACAAATCGATATAATAAAATTATAAAATTCACTTGTTCTTTCATATATATTTTATGTAAATTTATCAATTAAATCATAAACACCAGTCTTGAATTCTGTTTATAGTATAACAATTTTTAATTCATCATTGAAAACTCAATAATGAACACAATCCATGATGGTGTTTACCAATAATTCCAAATGTTGGATCTGCTCCAACTTGAAATCTTTCTCCATAGCCAAGGTCACAGCAGGATTTCAGAGATCACACACACACACACACACACACACACACACATATATATATAAAACTGTGCCTACATCACATCTACTGAGCAACACCCCCCTATGCTGACTAAAAATAATTCACACACATGTCAACCTTGATGAGATGATGTGCAGAGCAGAGATTTTACTTAGAGCTCTGACAGTTTCCAAGGTCAAGGTGACAGGTGGCATTCAAAGGTCACATACACTAGCACTGAGTCAACTTCATACCTCTGGAGCCCTTTCTGATTTTGAAAATATTTCACAGAACTTTGTGACCAACTTGATGAGATGACATGCAGAGTAGATGCTTCACATACAAATTGTAAGTTAAGAGCATGGTGAGAGATTATGGGTCATATGTACTTGATCTTTTATTTTTACATTGACAGAAAAAAAATGTAAAGCTTAAAAAGGGGTGGGGGTAGATAGGCTAGTTACAACTTGAGAATTCTTTAAACTGTGACATGAAAAGACACTTGTATCCATTCTTGACAACATTGCTGCATCCTGTCCCGTTCACAGTTCACTACAACTCTGCCTTTAAGTCCGCTGATTACGTTATTGAACAAATTCTAATTTATTTCTTACTAATTAATTTTTACCCCTTCACTTCTAGGATTTTTTTCTTGTTCATTAGATCAATTTGCTTTATAAAGTTTCACTAGATTATTTCTTTGGTAAGTTTAGTGTTGCCTTATTTATTCAATTATACTTTGATGATAAATGCACTGCATGTACCATGCCTATATTTCTTTATTTCAAGATGCTACAGGGTTCATTTATAATCTGTTCATAATAGAATCTAGGTGCAGATAAATATTATTTATTGTGATTTCACAAAGGAAATTTTGTTGGATGAGGAATATCCTTCAATATTACCATTTTCTGTATGTATATTTCGAGACCGTCGGACACAGAGTTGATAAAAAATACCAGCAAAGTTTAAATTCCTGATGGATTACACGGGGGTCAGAAATCGGCCCATTTTGTTAACTCTCAACGATTAGTAGGCATACATACAAAAATGTAGTTCGCTTTATTTTCACTTATCATGTTTCAACCCGAGCTTATATAACCCAAGATGTTTGATTCTTTTTCTTCTCTAGGATGTGAAACATTCAAGAAAATAAAAAACTTAAACATAAATCAAGCTATACATATGTCGGCTGGAGCTAATGACGTCACTAAGCATATACATGTACCTTTGTAAAGTTACTCAGGTGCGTAGAATTTCAAAAAAAAAAATAGCATACATGTAATTCGTCATCGATTGATTAAATAAGTTGGGATTTCTGAATTTTTGAGATTTTTAAAGCTTGATTGTGAGAACTTAATGTGGCTATAACTGTTGAATGATTGTATCATGGGAAGTGCTCCGGGTTAGCCGAGTGGCCTGGAATGTTCGTTGGAAAAATAGCCTAGTGCTGTCAATTATTCTCAGGATTGTTTTCGTCCTCTCATTATAGATCAGTATTTTTCAGTTCAATTCTGATTTTCAAACAAATCTTTTCGACATGAAATGACAACCTGTTGATTCAAACTGGATTACGGATTTTAGGTAAGTGCATCATGATAGCGATTATAAAGTTCATAGTAGAGCTAGAATACAATGTTCAATAACCGACAACATGATGTGTTATCGCGTATGAACTATTTTCAAAGTGATTGGGCAATTTGGCAAAATTAGTAGTCGATTAAACATGCACTTGTTAATGACAAATCAAACCATTGGAAGTACAAATTGTTGATTTTGTTAATTCATGCAGCTGAAAGAGTTTTAAGATGTGAACAAGGTCATTAAAGAGTTTAAGAACCGTTGTGACAGAAGAAACAGTGCTGCAAGTCCCTGTTGACATAATAGGGTAGAACAAGAAAATAGAAGCCGTTTATCAATTCATTCACCTGTTATTAGTGCAAGATGACCTATTTAACCATTTGCTTAAGTTCAGAGTTATAGACTTGCCCCAAATTCAAAGCAATGGCAGACGACAAATTAATTGTGGCTCAAATGGTAGAATTTGTCTTTGAAAACAATATGGGCAATGGAGAAAATGCTGGTTACATGTATTTGCTCCTTTTCACACAATGTTTTCAAAAGCCTTCATTTTTGACTTGCCCAAATTGAAAGCATAGCAGACTGAAAATTTAATGTGGCTCTAATGACCGGATTTGTCTTTGAAAGGGAAGAAAACATTGTGGGAAAAGGAGAAAATGTTGGTAACCCGCATTTTCTCCTTTTTCTACAATGTTTTCAAAAAACCTCCTTCCTCAGGTAGTTAAAACCAGGGACCATGCGGTAAAGGGTTTAAGTACATCAATATCAATTTTCACTTCCTTGTTTGAGATGAACTTATTTTCTTTGTTGAACACTGTGGTTGCAGCTGACTTTATTTCACCAACTGTTCGTAATACTTGCATAGTGGACTAGTTAATACTCTATTATACATGATATAAAGTCGGTCGGAAAGTTTTTTTCTTGTAGAACGGAAGCCCAATATTTCCTTGCATATGGCCTGCAACACGCGAAAAGGGGCATTCGGACATTTGCGTAAAGTGTCGTCTCGGATCAGCCTGCGCAGTCAGCGCAGGCTAATCCGAAACGACTCTTTTCGTTTTTATGTGATTTTCTGTTTTGCGCAAGTCTACTGTAGCACAAAATCTAATGTAGTCGTAAAGTGCCGTCTCGGATTAGCCTGCGCGGACTGCGCAGACTGATCCGAGACGACAATTTACGCAAATGTCCGAATGCCCCTTTTTGCGTGTTGAACGCCATATATGAGCCGTGTTCTGGCAAAAGTGGGTTTAGTGTAGCCCCGTAATGCATTATACCAAGCAAGTCATCACGTTCTAATTCATCTATAAAATCCAATTTGTCTCACAACCGACGGAATCTTGGGGTAAAATGGTCCTTAGACATGCAGAAAATTTACTAATAGCTAAAGGTTCCGCTCCAGGTCAGTCGGTAGCTCAGTCGGTAGCGTACAGGACTTGAGAATAGGTCGAGGGTTCGATCCCAGGCTCAGCCATTTTCTTTCCGAGGATTGATGATAGTCATTGCGACAGGATTCATTCCTCTCCCACCGCTGCCATTGTTTCGACAATGGTTATGTGGGAAAGCAGCCAATGGCTTGGAAAGAATATAGTGCGGAGTACTGGTAACAGAAACTCCAGGAAAGCATAGATGGGTGCACTGGCTGTCGAGATATAATTGAAATAATGTTGAAAACGGCGTTAAACACCATACAGTCAATCATTTTAGAATATGTAATATCTAACCATCTGAAAAGCGCACACAAGTATGTCTAAGCTTTTATCACTGCGAGGAATCAGTTGATGAATATTTCTGGTAATGAGCACTGTCCGCTCTTACCAAGAAGTTTTCTTTCGTACGGAGCCTAGATTCATGCTGATTAACCCTTTACCAAACAATCACATGTTTTGACGACACTGAGGAAGAAGTCTTGAAAACTGTGGGAAGAAGGAGAAAATGGTGGTTATCAGCATTTTTCTCCTTTCCCAACAATGTTTTGTACCCTTTAAAAGACAAATCTCAAACTTTGAGTCATTTTTCATTCGTCATGTGGAATTGTATTCTGTTGGGACAAGTCTAAATTTTTGATCTTTGGTAAAGAATTCACCATAACGGTATTAGGTTGCTACAAATTTCGAATTTTGGCTGGTTGGTAAAAATTTGATCCGGGGATTTATGAAAATCACTGCGTTTTGTACATAGCCTAGACGCATTCCTCTGTCGCTGCCTTACGTCGTTTCTACCTTGATATCCAGTTTAGCTGTTTTCGAAGATAACGTCGAGGTTTTGTTATAGCCCTGTCGTCGTCTGCGTCGTCGTCGAACATTTGCGTAAAGTGTCGTCTCGGATCAGCCTGCGCAGTCCGCGCATGCTAATCCGAGACGGTACTTTACGACTCCATTAGATTTTGTCCTACAGTAGACTTGAGCAAAACAAAATAATACATAAGAACAGAAAGTGTCGTTTCGGATTAGTCTGCGCGGACTGCACAGGCTGATCCTTGGCGACACTTTACGCAAATACCCGAATGCCCCTTTTAGCGTGTTGCAGGCCATATATCTCTGCTATTACCGGAGATATTACTGAAAAAAATTCGGACAATCAAAAGGGGCACCCATACAGCAAGGACATGTGATCATCATAGTAGTTTTGACACAGTTATGCACCTTTTTGGACTTAGAATTTTCTCTGAGAACCGAACAACTGCTACCGAGCGTTGGCACCCGCATGCGATGATCTTGGTTTTTTTTATACGCCCGAAGGGTCGTATTATGTTATGGCCCCGGTCGTCCGTCCGTCCGTCTGTCTGTCTGTCCGTCCGTCTGGCCGTCCGTCCGTTAGCAATTTCTTGTGTTCGCAACTTCTCCTACAGTTTCCATTGGAATAAGTTCAAGCTTACCACAATGAATCTCTATGATGTGTAGTTGTGCACGTGACTTAAAATTTGGATCTCTGTAGGCGTTCTAAATTTTAACCCATTTTAATGACAAGCCAATTTGGGCGTATATGCGCCGCTCTGCGAAGCTATTGGGTTTTTTTTTTTTTGTGCAAGAAGGCAGTCAGGTGCTTTCGAAGAATAATATACATAGATCTAGTGATAAAGAAACTCCTGGAAAAAATAAACGATTGATAACACTGTTCTTAGTAATACGACTGAAATACAGCTGCATGACAGCAATTGCTCTTCTCTTCACAATGTTTGCGAAAGCTGTCCGCCGCAGAGGTGTACAAATAGACGGTGTTTAACAGTATTTTATTTTAAATTCGGCGACAGCTTAAACCGTTACGACTGTGTTACCCTGGTCAGTTTGTTTAACTCCTTACCACACAGATGAAAAAAATTTAGACTTATTTAAACCGTATGAAGATGACAATTAAATGTGGCGTAGATTAAAAAATGTTTATGAATGGATAGAAATAGTGTGAGAAAAGGAGAAAATAATAGTTACTGGTTCTCTCAATGTTCTCAAAAGCCCTCTCCCGCAAAGGTTGTCACATCTCGGGATCCTTTGGTATGTCCTAGTACAAAGGTTGGTAGAAATTTTGGACCAATCCCATCTGTACTTTACATGTGAAATATAATATGTTTTTAAAAACGAAAAGGTTGAGCCTTGAAACGAGGACACTGTTGTATGATAGTTGCAAATGAACTCGCATTCAAATTATACGAAGTCAAAACAAGTGAGTTATGTTCTAGCAAAAGGGGGTCTAATGTATCTGCAAAAAGTATCAACCCAGGTCAGCCTGTGCAGTCCGCACAGGCTGACCTTGGTTGAAACTTTTTGTTATCAGTATATTTTCTGCTTGTCAAAGGAAGAGTTTACCTCATGATTCAGTCGGTTGTAAGAGAAATTACATTTTTATGGATCCATGATCATGTGATGATTTGTTTGGTATCATGCATCACGGAGATGCATTACACCCTCTTTTGCCAGAGCATGGCTCAAGTATTTATGGTATTTTAAGAGAATCGAACCCAATACCGTACTTCAACCCAGGCTGCAACATTAACCTATAGGCTGCTTGGCGCGACTCCAGGGCCTTTTACAGATAGTGTAGATCAAGATCAGACTGCACAGAATGTCAGAATGTGCAGTCTGATCTTGTATCTACACTCTCCGATACGGTGAGATTTCGCCGACGAGCAAAGTTTTTAAATCGTTAACTATGGGTTTTCACTACTAGCTGGAAATCAAAATTTTATTCAGCAGCTGAAGGGTTAAGTATGTTTGCACGCCTTTTCAAGGAAAATAGGACCGAGGGCGTGGACAATGGACCCACCCCTGCGGCATGGGCTTCGTCTTTAGTACGGTCGAATCTACGCCCTTGTAAACACGTTTATCCGACATTCCCCTTCACAATTCATTCAGCTCACCCATTGGTTGATAGACCAGGAAGTATTTGGTTTATTTTATAACTTAGCTCACTTTATTGTACTGCATACTTATTTCGATTTCTCATATTACCTTACACAATACGCGACTGTTCAACACCCCCTGGCTTAGGCATTTTTCGGCGCAGCTGAATATGCTTCCTTTCGACCTAGTTTTTATACGCCCGTCGAAGACGGGACGTATTATGGGATCACTCATGGCGTGCGGGCGGGCGTCTGGGCGGGCGTCCGGGAGGGCGGCGTCCAGTTCTTTGTCCGGAGCATAACTTTGTCATCTCCAGTCTGATTGACTTGAAACTTGGCATGTGTGTTTGTTGCAATAATACGAAGTGCAGTGCGAAAGAACCATAACTCTACCTCGTGCTGTCTTTGAGTTATTTCCCTTTGATTGTCATTTTTACAGCATTTTCTGCTTGTCCGGAGCATAACTTTGTCATCTCCAGTCTGATTGACTTGAAACTTGGCATGTGTGTTTGTTGCAATAATACGGAGTATAGTGCGAAAGAACCATAACTCTATCTCGTGCTGTCTTTGAGTAATTCCACTTTGATCGTCATTTTTACAGCATTTTCTGCTTGTCCGGAGCATAACTTTGTCATCTCCAGTTCGATTGACTTGAAACTTGGCATGTGTGTTTGTTGCAATAATACGGAGTGCAGTGCGAAAGAACCATAACTGTACCTCGTGCTGTCTTTGAGTTATTTCCCTTTAATTGTCATTTTTACAGCATTTTCTGCTTGTCCGGAATATAACTTTATCATCTCTAGTCTGAACATCTTCGAATTTGGTATGCATGATTGTTGAAAATTTACGGAGTGCAGTGCACAAGAACCATAACTCTTCCTAGCATGAATTTTGAGTTATTTCCCTTTGATCGTCATTTTTACAGCATTTAGTGCTTGTCCGGAATATAACTTTGTCATCTCAAGTCAGAGTGACTTCAAACTTGGTATGCATGTTTGTTGCAATGTTACGGAGTACAGTGTGCAAGAACAATAACTTTACCTAGTGCAGGTTTTGAGTAATTCCACTTTGATCTTCATTTTTACAGTATTTCTTGCTTTTTCGGAACGGAACTTTGTCACCTCAAGTCAAATTGACTTGAGACTTGGTAAACATGTTTGTTGCATTACCTGCCCTTTACGATTATTATACCCCCTCGACAACTGGCGGTGGGACGGGCGTATCTTGCGACAATTTGCCGCTCTTGTTGGTATTGATAATAAATGAAAAATAGAAATTGGTGACTGGTAAAAAATGTAGGTGTTTTTGATAAGGGCACCCCTGCCACTTTGCTGGCAAAATTACGCCGTCTATCTTTTTTAAAGATATATCTTATTCTTAATCCTGGTGCGTTGGTGGCATCGGCTTGCTTTCTGGCAAGACAGCGCTGACCGCTACTTTGTGGCTGAGCCCCGGTAGCGCGGTCGGTAGAGTACAGGACTTGATAACAGGGTGTCGCCGGTTCGAATCTCCGGCTTGGCCAATTTGTATCCGAGGATTGATGAGCCAGGGCGGGCTGCTTAATGGTTAGCGTATCTGATTCGCTATCTGGTGGTTGTCGGTTCGATATCCGGTTGAGGCAAACCTTCTTTCCGGCGATTTTTCGCCTCTCACCCCTGATGCATGCGAGAAAAGCAGTTCATACCTTGGAAAGAAAGTTGTGTCGTAGTGGTGTAAACTGGTGTAAGAAAGCCAGGAAACACTGACCGCCGTGACGTGACCTCAGCTGTTTAAATGAGGTTAAACTTCAATACAAACTAACAAACAACTTGAGTATTGATGATAGTGATTGCGACAGGAATCATTTATCCCTCACAGATGATCACTGTTTCGACGATGGTGATGTGGAAAGCAGCCAGTGGCTTGGAAAGAATATTGTGCAAAGTACTGGTCCAAAGAAATTCAAGGAAAGCATAGATAGGTGCACTAGCCGTCGCGATATAAATGAGAAAAAAATGTGAAAAATGACGTTAAACACCATTACAATCAATCAACTTTCTTATTGCTTTGTGAAGCCTAGCAACTGAGCTGACGCCATATGACTGGTGAAAGCGGCGTAAAATGACATTTAACCATTTCAACGCCACAGGTGAAACCATAACTTTTTGTGGACGACATAGATCAAGATCAGACTGCACAGAACGTGCAGTCTAATCTTGGATCTATACCGTCCAATTGTTTAGAGAAGACTACAAGATAAATCTTTCTGAGTTTTTTGTGGATTGTAGTTTCGGACGTCTAGTTTATAACTTTGACTCTGATGTGGTTACTACGTCTCTGATCTAAATTGTATGTATTTCTTTACAAGCGCCAAAAAAAGAGTGCATACATTATAGCCTTGTTTATCCAACAAAGGGTCGGGTTAAACCTTTTTTAAAAACGAAATCTGACCGATAAAATTAAAAATAAAATAAAGTGCGATAAAGTGCCCATGAAAGCGCATCGGAAAAAAAAAAACGTTCGGTGACCTGAATTAATTATGTGCCAAACGAGGAAAACTTTAGAATCGTCCGAATTGAAAGTACACGTATTTACCGTACAGATGACAAATTAGATGAGGCTTAATAATTGGGTAATAATGGCCAACTCCGTTTTCTCCCTTGTCCTCATTTTTTTTTTTTAAAGCCGTCTTCTCCAGGTTCATTTGCCGAGCCCTGATAGCTCAGTCGGTAGCGTACAGGACTTGAGCACAGGAGGCCGAAGGTTCGATTCCCGGCTCTGCCAATTTTTTTCCAAGGATTGATAATAGTCATTGCGACAGGATTCATTCCTCTCCTACCGCTGCCACTGTTTCGACAATGGTTATGTGGGAAAGCAGCCAGTGGCTTGGAAAGAGTAATTTGCGGAGTACTCCAGGAAAGCATGGATTGGTGCGATATAACTGAAATAATGTTGAAAACGGCGTTAAACACCAAACAATCAATCAAACCCCAGGGTCATTTACAACATGGGTTCGTTCGAGGTTACTCTTTACTTCCTGAATGATAGTGGAACAGTGCCTTTGAAACCATCATTGTAAAATATGTTGCAATAATCAATATGCATGGGCCGTGCTCTGTGAAAAGGAGGTTCAATGTATCTGCAAAAAGTATCGACCAGGTCAGCCTGCGCAGTCCGCGCAGGCTGACCTGTGTCGATACTTTTTGCTATTGTCAATTTTCTGCATGATCAAGGACCAGTTTATCTCATGATTCAGTTGGTTGTTGGACTTAAATAATTTTCAGGAGTCGTACCTTTATGTGATGACTCGCTCGCAAGTACACTTGTGAAATACATATATCAATCTTTTTTTTTCCCCTTAACCTGTTAAATAAGTTAAATGAAACTTTTCAAGCCGATGGTAAAATTCCAAATATTGCTATTTGGCAAAATATTTCCTTATCGGACAGTGTAGATCTAAGATCATACTGTACGTTTTGTGCAGTGTGATCTTAATCTACGCTGTCCGCAAAAGGTATTTTGGTCGCGCTTAGCGGTCTAGGGATGAAGTTGGAGACCCGTTAAAGTCCGTTGCTATGTGTTTTTTGTAAAGATTATACCAAATTTCTCTATCACTTTGTGTCTGAACTTCTTAAAGATAAATTTTCGGGTTTGTGAGGGGTACCTACGACTTATAATGACTTAAAAAATACATTGTTGGAAATGAATAAATTGCTCGAAGCGAGCAACTTTTCCATTTCCCACAATGTTTTCTTGAATTCTTCTATATTTTAAGCTTATCCTAAACATTATCTGTATTTTTTTTCTAGTTCAGTTGTCTTTTGGGTGGAAAGCTAGGACCTGAAAGGGTTATCGTAAATAACACCGAAATATTTAATAGGCTGTAGAATAAACTGTGCGGATATTGCCTGAATACAGCACGGTACGTACCATTCTTTTTTTCTTGTTTGCTTGAATGTGTTGCTCATTGGGTAACTACTTCTTATGTCACGCTGTCTTCGTACGATTTTTTTTTTTTTGAATTGTTTTAATTCTTGATGTGTTATTTGTGTATTTAATTTATTATGATTGATTTTTTTTTATATTTCATAAGGATGCTTGAATGTTACTTTTAAAATTTGTTTTCAATAATATCAAGCCGATAACTTGTACATGTTGCTTTGTTTTCACTGGTACTAGAATAGAACTTATTTATCTTGCTTTGATTTAACAAGTATTAGGCTACAGCTTAATTAATATTTATTATATTCATATCAGTGAATTAGTAGGATTTCACAGTGAAATAACACCACTAGTGATGATAAATATGGTATCACTAGTGATGATATAATTTTAGAAAGTTTGCTGGAACTCCTTTTTTTATATCTGATATTATACCATTCTTGATAATTATTAGTATAAAAAAGTGTGAATTAGGAATTTGATAAATAGGATAATCAACCGATTGTGTTTGATATTAAAAAGCTATCACTCGTTAGGGATTTGAATCGATTAAAAAAAAAACTCGTCCTTCGGACTCGTTTTTTCCACCGCATCACACCCCATTCTATTTGTAGATTTTTGATATCACACACAACAAGTTGAATATCCTCTATATATCTTGCTTTGGTTTCATCAGTACCGGACCAGAGGTTATGTATATCTTGCTTTGCTTTCGCCTGTACTTGACCAGAGGTTAGTTTTATCTTGCTATGATTTCACCAGTACTGGGCCAGAGAATAGTTATATCTTGCTTTAGTTTCACCAGTACTGGGCCAGAGATTAGTTAGCCTATATCTTGCTTTGGTTTCATTAGTACTGGGCCAGAGATTAGGTATATCTTGCTTTGGTTTCATTAGTACTGGGCCAGAGATAAGTTATATCTTGTTTTGGTTTGACCAGGGATCGTAAATTATGATGTTATATACGATCCCTGGTTTGGCAAGTCCTAGGTCAGTTTACCTCATGATTCAATCGATGATTAGACGAAATGGATTTTGTGGATCCTTGATTAAGTAATGACTTGCCAGGTATAATGCATCAAGGAGATACATTTAGCCCTCTTTTACCATAGCACGGCTCATATTAAAAGGCCTGCAACACGCGAAAAGGGGCATTCGGACATTTGCGTAAAGTGTCGTCTCGGATCAGCCTGCGCAGTCCGCGCAGGCTAATCCGAAACGACACTTTCCGTTTTTATGCAATTTTTTGTTTTGCGCAAGTCTACTGTAGCACAAAATCTAATGTAGTCGCAAAGTGCCGTTAGAAAATAAACTGTGTACAAATTGTTTGTCAACGGAAAGGTATTTAGTAAAGTTTCGATAGAAAATTGTGACTCGTGTTTATTTCTTTAACCGGAACCATAAAATTTTAAGAGCAGTGAAAGAGTGTGTTTCCGGCGAAGAAATGTACCGTGTAGGTGCGTCCATCAAACTACTTGATACGGCCGACGAACTTGATCAACAGATCACCCGAGGTGTGCCGAATGCGACTAACCCGTTACTTTGAATGCTTTTGCATCTTTTTACTGCATATACATATAGCGGTCCAGTTTCTATATTACGTTTGCAGAGAAAGGTACATTTTTAGTATTAAACAGTGTTTTACAAAGCAATGAATAAATTTGTCACCAATAATCTAAAAAAGTCTTTTGAACTTCGATAATAAGTACACGTACGTTTTTACCAGTTGACAAAAAGACAGCTGTTAATTAGAAAAAGTGATATACCATTCGTTATAAACCCTTCCTTACAGTCTTTGTTTACAAGAAGTTATCGTGGGCAAATATTTGTATCTTACTTTTTCTGTAAACACCACTATCGGGTTTCAGCAGGTTGAACTGGATAAGGTACCTCTAAAACCTTTTCTGTCCCTTTACGAGGTACACCTTGATCCGTATTCACCAACCCTTGTTAAGAATATTCTTTGTCTAATTCATAAGATTTTTCTAGATTTGTAAGTAACATAACTTCTGATTGGCTAAACCGAATGGTTTAGCCAATCAGAAGTTGTGTTACTTTCTAAATCTAGGAAAAGACAAAGAACATTCTTGAGACTAGTTGGTGAATACAGGCCCTGGGTCCGTATTCACTAAGTATTCTTTATCATATTCTTTGTCAAATTCTTAAGAATTTTCTAGATTTGAAAGTAACATAACTTCTGATTGGCTAAACCGAATGGTTTAGCCAATCAGAAGTCGTGTTACTTTCAAATTCATAAAATTCTCAAGCATTTAGACTTAAAAAGATTCTTAAGAATATTTGGTGAATACGGACCCTGACGTTAACTAGACTTTTTGAAATTCTGTTACAATTACAGTAATTTGAGGAATTTGTTCATTTGTCACAACGTTTTATAAGGTTGAATTTGGAATTTTCTTCCCCTAGGGAACCTTCAATTGAGAAAAATCTTGAGTTTGAAAGATTTAAATCATTCTGAGGCCTAGCTGTCAACTTTAAAATCAAAAGCACGAAATTTGTGATAATAAACACGAACTCATGTATGATACAAGTTAAAAGATATAGTGGCAATATGACATATCCCTCGGAAAGAGCAATTGTACCATTTGACTCATTGTTATCAAATTTTGTCGGTTGAAAGACTCAAAAGTCGCTTGCCTGCAAAGTTGCTAATATTCCAATTGTGTTGGAAACCGTCGCGACCCGTTAGTCTAAAGAACCAAGATCCATGCTCGCCAACCATTCCATGTTGCAATCCTAGTCTTATTCTAGATTTAGAAAGTAACGCAATTTCTTATTGGCTAAATCGTTAGTTTATATATAAGGCTATAATAAAACTTACA
This sequence comes from Hippopus hippopus, assembly GCA_946811185.2. Taxonomy (NCBI): domain Eukaryota; kingdom Metazoa; phylum Mollusca; class Bivalvia; order Cardiida; family Cardiidae; genus Hippopus; species Hippopus hippopus. Next base: position 16,985,471 of record OX328110.1, on the reverse strand, counting down.
GGTCCTATATTAGGTTCTATAGGGTGAAGCATGTCGATAAATCAAGCGCCTGTGAGCTTGTCTCCAAAATCCGGGTGACAGATAAGCTCCATTATAATATGGTCTGCAACTTGCGAAAAGGGGCTTTCGGACATTTGCGTAAAGTGTCGTCTCGGATCAGCTTGCGCAGTCCGCGCAGGCTAATCCGAGACGGCACTTTAAGTCAATATTAGATTTTGTCCCACAGTAGGCTTGCGTGAAACAGAAAATCACACACGATCAGAAAGTGTCGTTTCGGATTAGCCTGTGCGGACTGCGCAGGCTGATCCGAGACGACACTTTACGCAATCGTCCGAATGCATCTTTTCGCGTGTTGCAGACCATTTATTAGCATGGCTACGATAACAATGAACCTCATAAACAAGTAAAATGAAACTTTCAAGCCAATGGTAAACAACCAAATTATTGCAAATTATTTTAAAGTTATTGTTACGGAAAAATATCTCCTAATCTGTCAGTGTTGATCAAGATCAGACTGAACGTTCTGTGCAGTCTGATCTTGATCTACAGTGGCAGCAAAAGCGCTTTCAGTCGCGTGTAACAGGCTGAAGGTTAACAAAAAAGAGCAATGAAATTTGAGAGTTATTGAGGGAAAACAACGACAGCAAGTAAAGAATAGATAAAAACAAAACCCCAAGAGCAGATAGGTGCGAAGTGTTAAAGTGGAGGATTTCAATTGGAAGACTAAAACACTGTAATGTAAAGTTAGTTTTTGCCAGAATATTTCACAAAATATGAAAGTGTAGATCAGTAGATAGTAAAATGGGCATTCTGGATTATTTTTTAAAAAAAAGCTAGAAATAAAAAAAAAAAAAGGGGGGGGGCAAAATGCTTTTAAATCTCCACAATTCTAAAATTTATAAAAAAATAATTTTGAATTTTAAAAATTTATTCTTTGGCATTCTAAGACAAAACCTCTGTTTTTTTTGACCATCAAATCCACAAAACTCAATGCTTTTAGTTTTTAAATCCTCCAATCAGCTGTATACAGACAATTCTAAAATTTAAAAACTTAATTTCAGACAAAGAAATTTCAGCAGGATTCGCTGTACTTCTAGCTAACTACACAAACAGTATTTTAGATTCTATAGATCCCACAATCAGACAACATCAAGGTAAGAAGGTTGCATTTTGGTGTCAAATTTACAAAAAGAAAAACATGTCTAAGAAAGATTTAGCACTGACATGTAATAGAACTTTGGGACTTAAATTAGATAGAAATTTAACTAGAAACCAAATGTTATACAACGTTATGATGTTTTATTTTGACATGTATGAAAATACTAACAGACTTTTACCACGTACTAAAGAAACGAAAAAGAACAAAGTAACGCTTATAGAAAATTTAGAGGGTGTAACGAACAAGGTAGTTAAAAAGGTTGGGTTTTAAAAAATATAACTTGTTTATAAATAAAGTTATATTTTATGATGCCCCCAAGCTAATGTATCAATCTTGTTTTCCAAAACAAACCTTTTATCATCACTTGATCCTAACGCTTTTTTGTTTAACTCTTCAGTATACATATTATGACCCTTACTTCTTAAAACAGTCATCTTTCTATACTGGTCCTTTTCTGTAAGCAAACACTCTTTGTAATTATTAAAGTTTATCTCTTTCTTGATAACCGCTTTTTTAACACCTTTACATCTTTTATCTTCCTCACCATCTAAAGTTTTATAAGCATACATTTTTGCTCCTAGACCAACAAACTCAGTCATAATCTTACCACCTAACTCATCTTTAAACTTTCCAACTACTCCAGCATTACAATCATTTTTTAAGAAATGATCTTTAGGATAATTGCTTGTATCAAACACATCTTTCTCCATATCCTTATACAAATTTTTAGTTTCTATTTCAAGGATAAAACTATCTGTATCAGTATAACACATTCTAACCTTTTCACCATACTTATCTTTAAGGTAGTTATAATAAGTTTTTTGCATATGCGTTTTACTAACATCTAAGATGCCTAATCCTGAGTAAATAGGTTTATTATATTTTAACTTAGTGTTTTTCATGTGTACCGCTGTTAGGTTTTCATCGAATATTGTTGTGTGGTTATAGTTTGGTTTTGCTACCAATTTCCTATAACGCTCCTTACTAGAAACCAGTTCTATCGTTACTCTATTTCTCAGGTTTTCCATAGTCTTACCAAAGACTGAATTATTCATCAACTTAAAAAAATCTTTCTCAAAATTATTTTTAGCCGCTTTTCTTAGTGTAATGTTTGTATCAATATATGATTTAAGCCATGGGCTTTCCTCAAACTTAATTCCTCGATGTATTTTAGTAATCTTTAAACCTAAATCAACGCATGTTTTTAAAGCTTCATGATGAATAATATAATTCTTTTTGTTATTTAAGTTTGGAATAAGTTTTTCTACTTTTTCTATTTTTAAACGTTCAGGCGCTAAAGGAAAGTCATTGTGCAAATCGTGTAATTCTTTAGGATATTCTAAATCTACCTCTAATATACATGGTATTTTTTGCCAAATTTCTAATTCTTTACCCGTCATCCATTTAAAACCATGAGTAGGAAGGGGATGACTCATAGCCCAAGGGTAAAGACTGTTTGCATCTATATATAATAAATATTTTGATGGCTTACTAGAATCATATAATTTACCCATATCCTCATTATTTGCTCTCGCGTATCTTTTACTACACATACTAACACCTCCTCTGATACCCTTTTCAACCATTAAAAGCATATCAGAATCAGATAAAAGCTCTAGGTTTACTCTTGTTATTTTTAATGCTGCATCCCAAGCTAAACCAGGAGCTGTATAATACCAACTAGGATCTAAATCATAGTTTTCACGACAAACATCTCTAAAGTTTTCGAAAACATCCGCTAAAAGCAATACATCTATTCTGTTGTAAAGTTCTAAGTAATCCTTCAACGTTTTCATATTAAAAGTTTTCCAAACCTTTTGCGCATGAGCATAATCTTCATCCGTAATTCCTTCTTTGTTTAAACTCGAGTAAAATGCTTCTTTGGGTGGTAATTTCTCTTCTTTAAGTTTATCGAATGAATCTAGGTATTCATAAGGAAAAACTCCTTTTCTCCTAACCAAGGGCAGCAGGTTTCTAGTAAAATATCTCGATAAAATTTTTAATTGACTTTCCTCTAAGTTACTTGAAAGCTTGTCTAAACTAGAACTCATAAACTTAAAACTATCAAGGAATCTAATTTTATGTTTTATATTTTTTCCAACCCAAATGTCTTTACTAAAACTAATATATTTCTCTTCATTGTTTGGAATACAATCAATCTTCCCTTCAGATTTGCCAAGACATTTAATAAAAAGATGAGCATCATATCCACTAAGATTATGTAGGTATACAGGTGTGAAGTTAGGATTTTTAGCTTTTAGGTTGCATTCATTGTGTGCAGCGCCTCTATATTTACCCGTAAAATGACAATGATCTCTTACTCTATAATTAAAATGATTAAATTTTCCACCACAAATCCAACAGTGTGTTTGTTGTGTATGTTTCATTTTTTCCTCTATTGTAATTTCAATAGGCTTTGGCTTTTGGTAGTATCGTTGATGAATTTCTTGTATATCATCTTTTAACTGATTTATAAAAACTTCCTCAGCATTTTCTCCAACATAACTTCTTTTTATAGGAGCACACACAGCATCGTCAAAGCATTTTATAATATAGTAAAAACTACAAGGTACATGCTTTTGACGTTGTATAGTATAACTTTTTTCTGGGTTTGGTTGGCATGTGTGTATTGGTTCCAAAACACTTTCAAAATCAGCGTATACAACAAAGGGAACCTCAAGTTTTCTAGCATGGTTTTCAAAAAATAACATGGTACCTGGTTTTGACATCTCTGAAGTAATAGGCTCGTGTTCGTTACAGTATTTTTTATGTTTTTCCAAAAGTTCTTTACTAGCAAAATGATTTAGACATCGTTTACAACATTCTATATTTCCATTATGAGTACTCGTTATTTGTTTTTTCACTAATCTATTAAAGTTTTTTATAGTGCATATTTTCTCCATCTGTAATAAAAAGAAGATCAACATGTTTACTTTTTTCACATTTTGAAAGCCTAAGAGGATAAATATATTCCTGATACCCATACACGTTTACACTAATTTCTGAATTTTGTTTTTCAAACTTACTGATATCCCTAAGCGAAACAGGATACTCTATTCCATCCATGTTTAAACTACTTTCCTTTGCTTGTAAAGCCTTGTCAACTATCTCTGCATTATGCTCTTTAGAGTTTAATGCTCTTAAAACACACCATAAAAAGCATTTAGCATCTTTATTTTTCATATTGATAACTGCTTTTTTGTTAGCAATCCACTTTTGCAAAGGTAAGTGTCCATTAGCTCTTAAAGGATCATAAGCAGCTGTATGTAGTTCTAACCGCACTATACTTCCAAAAGTCCAACCACTACCTTCTCTTTGGAAGTTAGCTAAATTTTCTCAAACTTCATCTATCATTCTATTCAACAAATCCTCTATTTCTCCCCCGTTTAAATTTAAATGATGACCACTATGGAAAGCGCGTTCAACAGGACCTTGGTCAATATCTGTTATATTCCATAATTTACACCTAAGTACAAGTTTTACCTTTGTTTGTAAATTATTTCTAAGAGTATTTATAAGAGGCATCCACGTTTCTGCGAAAAATCTTTGTGGGCTATAATTTTCTCTACCCTCTATAACATGTTGTGTAGCATACCTTCTAAATGCGGATTGAGAAGCTCTAATCTCAAACGGTTGTCTTGGAGGGTAATTTTCTCTAACATGTTCAACAATTTCATCCAAAACTTGTGGTATTTGTGCCGGTTCTACATTACCAGTTATCCAGTTACCAAAATCAGTTACTCTTCTTTGTATAGATTCCGGAACGACAGCTGAGTAAATATTAGACGCAGCTCGTCTAGCTGCACTCGTAAATCTATTTAGGAAACTCATCTTTTTTATATATATAATAAAAAACTTAAGTTAGATTTTTTTTGTTTCAAAAAAATTTTATTATTACATTGTTATAATAAAATTATAGAATGTTAATCTTATATTTATTATTCCAAATTCCTCCATTATAGTTCTTAACAATTTGTGGGCAGCGATCTATAAATTTACTCGCCTTATAAATCGATGGAAAGGTTTTTATTTCACCAGTTTCAACATCCTCTAAACTAACTTTCTTAGGATTATGCATAATAGTTTTTAATTCATCATACTTAGGGTCTTTGCTTCTTTCTTTTTTAGGTAGCTTAGACGACTCCTCTGGTAACAAACCATGTTCTTTTACCAACTCCTCCAACCGCTTTTTATTCCAATAACCGTAAAAATTTATATTATTTTGTCTAAGAATTTTTTTTAAATCTATAATCTTTATCATTTTTTATATATAGAAAATAATTACTTAACTTAATACACTACACTCATTTTATTTCCATCAGACTGGAAGTTAATTAATCTATCGCTAATAATAATGGCATATGCCTCTGTGTTTGCAGGTACATTTGCAGTAAAAAATGCTTTGATTTGAATATCGGTGACTGAGTATTTTAATCTCTCACTCTGCTTGGAAACATCAAACAAAAACAAAGGATAAAGGGTTTTATAATCTGAGGGAGTAATGTTAGGGTTTGACACCATTTCATTCATGTTATAAAACTTAGATCTAAATAGAGAAGCGTCACCATACGCTCTACTAAATTGGTTCGCAGTAAATGAAAGATTATAATCAACAGCGGGATATCTAGTAGAATTAAGCGTAACATAAATATTTTTAACGTTTTCATGATCAAATATGGCTGGATTTTGTTCTTGATTACCACTTTTACCAGTCTGAAAGCCAACAATGATAAAACGTGGCACTTCAGGTGACGATTTGACAGAAAGTCTCCAGGTAAATGATGTTGACTGAGGAACCGCGATAGAGTCGCACTGCCTCATTCTATACCCAACCGGTATTTTTTCTTTTTTCTCGATAATTTTATAAAGTTCCATCTTCTCTCCATCCGCAGGTAGCACGTGTGGCATAAACCAAGATATTCTAAGTAAATTAATTCTACCATCAGCAGGAGCAGCATTATCTCGAAAGATTGCATCATTATCATCATTTCTCGTTAATGTGAGAGTTTGCTTCATTCCATACAATATCTTATCATAATCATCACAAAAACCAAATATATGTTTTAATGGAACTCTGAAGCTAAAGGTACCTCTTGGAAGAGGATCATTAATAATATAATTTCTTCTTACAACAAAACCAGTGTTTCCACCAGCTGCTGCGGCTGCTGTATCTTTATACCAACATTGATTTAACCCTTGCGATTTAGAAAAATCATCCGGATATTTTAACAAACCAAGCATTGTAGTAGCATGGCCAGGATTCAATAGGGATTCAATCTCCATGCCTGAAAGTTGATACTTAATATTTTTAAAAAGATACATGAGACCATTGTTTGTTAAAGAAATATTAGTGTTAGCATCGTAAACTGCTCCAGTATCACTTCTTACTAATTCGCCTATAATAAGTAAATAACTTTCACTAGGATGAGTAAAAATATCTTGGGTTTCGATACTAATCCTAATATCTCCTCCTGAGTTGTTGAGGTGTGTACCAGTGATTGGTTCATACTCATGGTGTTCATACTCAGCAATACTATCATCTTTTAAAATTGGTTCGGTGATTCTTAAAATGTCCATTTTATAATAGCAATTATAATTTTAAATAAAATAAAAATTATAATTGTTCTAACCAAAGTTGGGGAAAAGACTTATTTTCATTATTAACAAACACACCTCCAAGTTTAATGCTTTTTGCAGTATCCATTTTAGTTTTAGGATAAACTCTATTACCGTATACAATCGTTATTTCAGGTATACCACACTTTCGTAAAAATTCATTCACCTTTTCCTCAATCTCTTTCATCTTGATTACTTTTTCGGGAGATAACCTCACAACAGCTTTTTTATAACCATATGGCGTTTTATTAATTTCGAGGATTTCACAATCTCTTATGTTTAAAGATGCACTTACTATAGTAATACAACTAGTATTGTATTTTTTATAATCTACACGATTAAATTTTAACATTTTTATAAGTAATATAATTACTTAACTTAATTTTATTTTATACCGTTTTAATACCCGCTCCGTTGTTTAATCTTTTAACTAAGTCTTGAATAGCAATGGCGCTCCCATCTATTAATGTACTAATGCTTTGCGTTTTAGGTGTATCATCGGGTTTTGGTGTTGCGTTATATTTTTGTAAAATTTGCTTCGATTTTGGTGTCAAAGCTTTCGTAACTAATTTTTTCCCCGCTTCTACAGCCGCGCTTTTTCCAACCTCTAAAGCTTTCTTTGCACCTTCCTTAGCTACACTCTTTCCTACATCAAGGGCAGAAGACGCAATTTGTTTAGCCGCGCTACTAGTAAAAAGCCTCGCTAAAAAGTTAGCAACGCTATCAAAGATTCCGGCACCACCGTATGAATACCTTTTTTTAAATCCGTGTTTTTTAGTAATGATCATTTTTTATAATATAGACATTAAATTTTTATAAGAGCCCGAGTTTAAAACACCCTGTCTTTTTAATTCGTCACAAATGCTCACTACCTCATTTCTTACACCTGTGTTACCTGCTTTTTTACTTGCCAATAACAGGTCTAGTCTTTCTATTAATGCGTTAGGGTCAGATGGGATAACAATACCCTCTCCTTCAAACTTTTTATACTTTTCTATACCACCGTGCCAAATAGGTCCAAGAATGTTTTTCCATTTAAAACTTTTAGAAGCTTTAGGACGTGGATTATCCGGATCGTTATTTTGATGAAGAGCGTTGGTTTTCTTCATTATATATATATATTCTCCAAGATCCTGAGGTTCATATTTTTTTGGTTCTTTAGCAATAATTAACTCCCATAAACCAGATGTTCCTATATGCTCCTCGGTACCAATAATAAAATCATCTTCATCAATTATTACCCTTTTGCTACCAATATAAAATTTACCACCTTCATCACGTAATCCATATGTTGTATCAACATCATCTTTACCAAGAAATTTTGTTAGATACTCCCTTGCACGTGGTCCAATCCAATTTACATGTTCATATATCTTCATTTTACTTTCCTCAATAGATGGTTTTTCTTCAGAGGAATAAGCTTCTATTGATGGATAAGCTGGTAGATTAATAGCTTGTGGTAACTGTTCGATAGCTTCTTTAATAGGCTTAAGTCCCTCAGTAATCTCCTTTGTTGCAGCTTTTTGCGTTTCAGTAATAGGTCTAAAAAACCTTGAAAGATCGGTTTGTAATTCTTGTTTACCCGTTCTCTCTGCTAGTAGATTATCCCGAATCTTCTTTCTCGTTTCGAGATACTCTTTTACAATTAAGTCCCTTTTTGTAGGATCAGCGATTTTTAAAAAAGACATTTTTTTTAATTACTAAAATAATTTTTTAACATAGTTTTTATCATAGTTTTTATCATAGTTTTTAATATATAAGAGCATTATATATTCTCTTATATATTACATGTCAGAGGAATTATCAATTTCACACATACACTTACACCTATACCTAATTTTAGGAAAACGTAATGATCTAATCTTTTTAATAGGGGAGGGAACCGCTATGATTCTTTTCAACGAGCTTCCGAAAGGACTCACGCGCTTCTTGCCTCCCCTTTTCGATCAAGCTTTCTTCGTTTTCTGAGGAAATCTTCTTCTTGATCTTGGTACGTATCTCTTCCTTCATGCTTTTATATTTATCTAATTCTTCCATGATTAGTTTGAATTCATCATCAGAGATATAATTGTCAGTTAAAGCTTTGGATATATGCGTTGAAACGGTATCTAACTTAGCATCAGCTAACATTCTAATCTTTTGATGCTTTTCTCCTTTGCTTCTACTATTTCTAACAACGTACTTACCTACCAATGAAAGAAGACCGGTTCCCAAAGCTGTTGCTTCTAATGCTACTACAGCTGGAATAGCTACAACGGTAGAAAGCAAACCTATACCACCAGCACCAGCAGCCATTGTTACAGTTACCAGGACGGTATCAACGTTGTCTACTATTCTAGAGGCACGAAAATACTTTTTGGCTAGAGCTTCTCTTTCTCGAATTTCATTTTCGAGAAACTTTTGTACTTCAGATATTTTTTGTAAACGGTAGGAATGACCTTCGTCATCCCCCATTGCATGCATTTCTATAGGTGGGGCGTTTGGGATACTCCGTTCTTTGGGTAACGGGGGATATATTTTATTAGGATGTTTTTGATCTGTATCTTCCATTTTATTAATATAATAATTTTTTTATACCAAATATTTTAGATAACAGAATAACTCTCCCTCAGGTATTTCGATCGGTTTTCGCGAGAAATTATAAATGTAGACTAAGATATCATCAGCCTCGTTATCAAGATGTGTCCCATTAAGAATGGTTAAACTATCTTTCCATTTATTACTAACAGATATCATTACAACTCCTCGTGTAGTTATATAACCGAGTCCTAGCGAAACTCTCATACCATCATGAGGAGGAATCTTGATAGTTACTTGCGAGTATATTTTCCATTTTAGAGGATCTTGCTTTAAGGGAGGAAATCTTACTCCTTGTAAATGAGGTTTCCAAAATATAGTTTTATGTTGAGTAGTAATATTAGGTTTTATACCAAATTTATGTATATCCATTTTTATTTGTTGTAAATAATATTTAAATATTACAATATAGCTCCTAGGATAGGGATATTAGCGAATGGACTATTAGGTCCGAGTAAAAGTCCTTTTCCATCATACATTTTTCCTCCTTGCTTTAAATACAACCCATCACCAACGGAAGCTAATCCTTTACCTTTGTATGGTTTTAAATATAATCTACATCCATCAGTTTCAACTTGACAAACACAACCTCCTTTTTTAAGATAGAGACCCGATCCCATCGCTTTTTGCACACCTGTTTGAGCTAATCCAGAAAGAGCACCAACACCTAAAGCCGGTAAAACGGTTTTTGCAAGCATCGGCAAAGCTCTAGCAGCTAACCCAGCCAACATTCCGAGAAAACCCCCCTCTATTTTCGTGTTATGTTTAAGTTGTTTTGCAGACATTCTAATTGTGATACCTCTACCCTCCTCATAGGCTTTAGCTATTTTCCTCGCTTGTGAATCGGTAATTGCTAAAACATCATTACCTTGTAAATCTTCATGACCTAAACGAATACTTACTGGACAACCAGCTTTAACAGCGTGTTGAAGCTTTTCCTTTTGTCCTTCCGATATATTTACTTTAACATTCGTGTAACTCGTCATTTTATATATAACTATTTTTTTATTTATCTCGCTTCTCTAATATGAAACCTAATCGTTAAATTTTCGCCTCTAAGATTTAGTAAATTACCATCTTGATCCGTAATATTTACCTCTAGGTTATGTATTTCATCTAACGTTATTGGCAAGTATACTAAATTAACTGGTGACTCAATTATCTTATATCCAGGTGCAACATCCGGGAAAAAAGAGTAAATAGTATTTTTTGTTGAACCATTAACGTAACTTCCCGAAATAATAACTATGTTAACGAGCAACTATTTATGCTAAGAATGTTCACTACATTCTCTGACTCATGAAATCCTTGTGTATATTTAGCTCGAGTAAATCCTAATACTTTAGCGAGGGATCCTGGTTGATTAAAATCTACTTGATAACCATCGTCTATAGTAAGAAAAGTTAATATAATACTCTTCATTAACTCTATCATAATGACCATTTTTTCTCATTTCCTGACGAATCGTATCATTAATGTCAACGAGGTCATAACTTCCTACATGTATTTTTATTTTAATCCATGAGGTACCATTGTCCGGAGAATAAACGAGTGTGTTGTTCGTTTCATCAATGTTTGGAAAAGAGTAGTAAGTTTCGAGGTTTACTAAGCTATTTCGTATACTTTGTCCTTTTCGAGCTGAATTGGAGGATTAAACCTCGTTCTAAAACGTGTTTTGTTATCGCTTACAATGATTTGAAACGATGTTTTATGTTCCGTATTTTTTACAATCTTTTCTAAAAGATCTTCCATTTTATAATATTTAAATATTTTTTATACCGACTTAGGTATGTAAAAATTGTCAAAACCGTTTCTATACTTTCCATCATGCTTTTTACTGGTTAAATCAATGATAGCAAAACCATGCGGTCTTTCCCATGCCTTTTGACAAAATTTTCTAAACTCGTCCTTGGGCATATCTTCACCTACATGATCGTTATAAATATGATTAATGTTTTTTAGGTCTTGCGGGAAAAGGCAAATAAAATTAGCATTTTCTCTAATAGTTTGTCTCGGTAGTCTAAAATAATTTTGTGAGAGGTAAAAATAATCAACATTACTATGCCTTCCTCGAATGTAGTAACACTCACACTTATTTTGCCTTTCTAAAAGTAAATCATCGAAAATTATTAAATTTTTATTTTCTGAGTTTAACTCTCTCGGATCAGGCACATCACTAGCATTTTCAAAGAAGTTGCAATTTATATCCGATTTGTTTTTAATCGTTTTAATCCATTCTTCAACTAAAGCTGTTGGTACAATGTTTAGTTCTTGTATCTCATCACGCATGTTAAACAATCTTAAGATACATTCTTTTGGTAGTTTTTCTTCAAAAGCCTTTTTTAGTATTCGGTATTCCGGTTGAAAAAGACTTTTTCCGAAAACACTCAAATCATTGTAATCAAGCCAACCTGGTCTGAGTAAAAGGTTTAACAATAAAGTAGTTTTACCACATCCTGATTTGCCTATAATTAAACCCCTAATACTTTTTGGTAAAAGGGAGTGATTAAATCTCTTTGATACTACTTCATTCCATGATAAGTTTATAATATCCATTTTATTTAAATATTTTATTTTTTATATATAAAATGTATTGCGTTAAATGTAAAAAACATACTGATACGAGTGATATAAAATATACCATTTCGAAAAATGGAAGAAATATGATGCGGGGTAAATGTGTGGTTTGTGGAATAACTAAAACACAATTTATAAAGGAAAAAAAAAAACTACTAATGGCAGTAGCATCTTAAACAAATTTATAAACATGATGCCTTTTGAAATGCATCTTCCGGGTCACAATTTTACGGGGCCAGGTACCAAGCTAGATGAGAGGTTAAATCCTGATCTAACCCCAAAGGAATGGAGTAAACCTATAAATAGAGTAGATCAAGCTGCTTATAATCATGATGTTTGCTATCTTAAGCATGATGACACAAAAACTAGGAATGAAATATGTGATAAAGATATGTTAACAGAGTTAGAAGGTATTTACAATCCTAGTATTAGAGAAAAAATGGAAAAGGGTTTGGTAAGTAAACTCATTGGAACAAAGATGAAATTTGGAATGGGAGTAAAAAAAAAAATTTCCACACGATAAAAATTTTAGCGGAAGAATTACATAAACCTGTAAAAAGAAATTTTAAGAAAAGGAGAGTTAGAGTAAACGGTATAGATAGGATATGGGCTGCAGATTTAGTAGACATGCAAGCATTTTCTAAGCTTAATCGTGACGTTAAATACCTTCTCGCTGTCATTGACATCTTTTCTAAATATGGATATCTGGTGCCATTAAAAGACAAAACAGGGAAATCTGTTGCTATAGCATTAAAAAGTATTTTTAAGGAGAGAAAACCTGAAAAAATGTGGGTGGATAAGGGTAAAGAGTTTTATAACAAAGATGTAAAAGATTTGGTTGAATTATATTCTACCGAAAATGAGGAAAAATCTAGTGTGGTTGAGAGATGGATTAGAACAATGAAAGAAAAAATGTGGAAGCATTTTTCCGCTAACTCCACAAACGTTTACATTAATGTGCTACCGGATCTCGTTAAAAAATATAATAACACGAGACATTCATCTATTAAGATGACTCCTGTAGACGCTAGTAAAAAAGAAAATGAAACCAAAGTTTGGAGAAATCTTTACCCCGATCATTTAGAAATAAAAGATATAAATCCTAAGTTTTCCGTTGGAGACGAGGTAAGGATAAGTAAAAAGAAAAAGACTTTTGAGAAAGGTTATACAACAAGATGGACTGAGGAGGTTTTTATAGTTTCTGAAGTAAAACTTACATCACCCGTAACATATGAAATTAAGGATCTTAATGGAGAAGAAATACAAGGTACCTTTTATGAGCCTGAACTGCAGAAAACCAGTCAAGAGCTGTATAGAATAGAAAAGGTTATTAAAAAAGGAAAAAAGAAATCTCTCGTAAAGTGGAAAGGTTATCCCGATGAATTTAATTCGTGGGTTGACAATAAAGACATTAGAAATATTTAACTATTAAAAAATGGAAAATATTTCGATCGAAAACGTAATTTTACCGAATAAACCGTTAAACAATTTCGAATTGGAAGATGCCGCAAAAAGATTAAAGATTCCTTATTTTAGAGGAGTTTTTTTGCTAGATACATTACCGAGAAAACCGAGTAAAAAAGAATGTGGTATAGTAAACTTTGATAAAAGTGGTGGACCTGGTACACATTGGGTTGCTTGGTATAAAAACGGTAAAACTAAAATTTATTTTGACAGTTATGGCATACAACCACCTGTTGAAATTCGAGAGTATTTAAAAAGCCCAATACACTATAATACAGATCAATTACAACAAGCTGGGCAAGTATTTTGCGGTCATTTATGTTTGTACATTCTAAAAGAGTTATCCATGGGTAATAAATTCCAAAATGTTTTAAATAAACTTTTTTAGCATTACAAAAAATGCCTGTTAACAAATTTGGAAGAATGGAAGATGCTGAAACAAGCGGTGATGGTGTGTCACTCGCTTATATAAATAATAATTTTATACGTAAGGATGGAACAACTGTTGTTACTGGTTCTATAAACATGAATGGTAATACATTAACGAGGGTTAGTAATCCAGTAAATTCTCATGATGTTGCAACTAAGGCTTATGTTGACGCCAACTCAGGGTTGTTGGATGAAAACGGTGGATTCCACGTTACTGGATATTTAAATATGGGTTTTAATCCGATAAGAAATGTTAAGGACCCAACAGAACCGGGTGAAGCTGCTACTAAAAATTATGTGGATAATGTTGATCGAGCCTTCGTTTATAAAGACGGAAGGTGGTATGAGGCAGAAGATGCAATCTCAATGGGAGGACGAGTAATTAACAATCTCGGAATCCCTACGAGACACGATCAAGCCTCTAATAGGTTTTACGTAGATACCACCATTGAGGCAGCTACTGCGGGTGAAAAAGCTTTAACCAGAAAACAAGATGGATCCTATTCAATGGATGGTGAAATAGATATGAATGATAACCCGATTACTGGTTTACCTAATCCAGTATCCCGCGATGCTGCAGTCAATAAAAATTATGTCGATAACGGTGGAGCTATTATAAAAAACCCAAATGGAAGTTTCACGGCGGTGGCTGACATAAATCTCCAAGGTTTTTCTTTTAAAAACGCTGCGGCTCCGGTAGAAGAGAGAGATTTAGCGACAAAATCCTACGTGGATAGAAAAGTATCCCTTCCTTCTCTCATAGGTCCTAAACCTATTATAACCGTGTGGGCTGAAGAAAACGGACCATTAGGATCCGGTAATTACGAGTTTTCATTCGGTAATGGTAATTCAGGTAGAAAGCATGGTTTAGGGGGTTATTGTATGAGTGCTCCGGGTAGAATCATAAGAGGAAGTTTAACGGTTGTTAAAGATAATCCTAATGCACGGGGAGAAGAGATAGATGTTGGTATAGTGATAAACGGAGCGGAGCCGCTTGATCACTCTATTATTAAAAAAAAAGCGGACGAAACTTGTAGCTGTACAGTTTTTCCTGTGGCGTTGGAGGTAAAACAATGCGACATCGTAAACTTTATCTCGAGAACAGACACTCGTAATGTAACACACGCTTACATATCTATTTTGATAGAATTAGACTTGTAAAATATAACTTTATTTATAAACAAGTTATATTTTCGGTTTTAAATAATCTTTTAGCGAAAAATTGCTAGCTTCTATCGCTTTTATATCATTCTTAACACGCTTTGCTAAATCTAGAAACCATTCTATAAGCGGAGTTTGATATTTCTCATGAACACCGGAAAACAGTACTCTTCCCGCTTGAAATATAGATATACTAATATATTTCTTTAAAGCTTCTCGAGTTTTAAACTCGCCATAAGTTATATTAGGCTCTTCTATTAATCTCTCGTCTTCTATTCTAATTTTATAAACAGGCATATCGTCTATAGAATTTATCGTCGCTAAAAAACGCATACCCACAAATCCTCCTATAACCGGAGATACGTTCGAATTTTCGATTATGTATCGGCTTAATTTTTCGGTATCGATTGGGAATCCTAAATTAAAATTAACGTTTCTCATTACTGAAACTATATGAGCTTGATTGAGCTTAGAATAAGATTTACAAAATAAAAGTAGACCCGTTTTACAATCATCGAGGTTTTTACATCCGGTCAATTGCATTACTCCGTTTCTAAAAAGCTTAAGGTTAACATTATTGGAAAAAGTAAACGATATACAGTTTAAAAGATGTTTCGTGCTTGCTTTAGTCTTTTTCCTTTTCTTAAAACCTTTTTCTCTATTTTTATATAACATGTGAACCAGAGAAGATGTTATATCAATCTCATCGAACATCGTGTGGAGATTGAGATCTTTTATGTTTGTGTATGCCATGAAAGTGTGAGTGGATATGAAAAAGTCTGACATTTTTTAATATAAGATTTATTCGTTTAGCTTGGGGGCATCATAAAATATAACTTTATTTATAAACAAGTTATATTTTTTAGAAAAATCTTTTTAGAATTGTCTGTATAGTTGTCTAATGTTCCAAATATCGATTAGGTCCTAAAATAGTTCGATTAAGTCCTAAAGAAATAGGTTGCATATCAGGTATAGATCGATTAGGTCCTAAAATAGTTCGATTAAGTCCTAAAGAAATAGGTTGCATATCAGGTATAGATCGATTAGGTTCTAAAGACATAGGTCGAGGGATTGACTCCCCATTGCTCGTCAATGGTATGGATGGTTTGTAGTTAAAAGGTTTTACGATTGCTATTGGTTTTTCTTTACAAGTTGGGGTTTGTTTATTATTGTTCATGTTGTGTATAAAGTTTTAAAAATATGAAAATGTTTTTTTTCAAAAAAATTTTTTTTTTAAAATGATATAAAAAAAATATCTGTGAATTCTGTGTATACTTCGATCGCTCTATGATAAACGTATTCTAGGTAGTTAAGGATTTTAAGGTAAGAATCAGTAGCGTCTGTAAGTTCATCTCCTAGTTCTTCTAAGGGAGCGTTAAGAAGGCAGTTATAGTTTTCCAAGTGGATGTTATAATCATTAATTGCTTTGTCTCTTAAATCTTCCAAATCCGTTACAATGTATAAGGACATGGGAATATGTGAGTAATAATCCTCATGGCCATGTTTGTAGTGGTTTATTTTGGATACTGCTGTGTTTATGAGGTCCGGGAATTCTGTTCTGTAGGTATCACATATGGTATCAACAGCATCTTCTGATAGGGTTATTAATTCTTTTACTTTTTCCATAATTATGTATACTTTTATTTTAAAGAATAAATTTTTAAAATTCAAAAGTTTTTTTTTTTTATTTTTTTTTAGAAAATTATTTTTTTAGAAAATTATTTTAGAAAATTATTTTTTATAAATTTTTGAATTGTCTGTATAGTTGTCTAATGTTCCAAATATCGATTAGGTCCTAAAATAGTTCGATTAAGTCCTAAAGAAATAGGTTGCATATCAGGTATAGATCGATTAGGTCCTAAAATAGTTCGATTAAGTCCTAAAGAAATAGGTTGCATATCAGGTATAGATCGATTAGGTTCTAAAGACATAGGTCGAGGGATTGACTCCCCATTGCTCGTCAATGGTATGGGTGGTTTGTAGTTAAAAGGTTTTACGATTGCTATTGGTTTTTCTTTACAAGTTGGGGTTTGTTTATTATTGTTCATGTTGTGTATAAAGTTTTAAAAATATGAAAATGTTTTTTTTCAAAAAAATTTTTTTTTTAAAATGATATAAAAAAAATATCTGTGAATTCTGTGTATACTTCGATCGCTCTATGATAAACGTATTCTAGGTAGTTAAGGATTTTAAGGTAAGAATCAGTAGCGTCTGTAAGTTCATCTCCTAGTTCTTCTAAGGGAGCGTTAAGAAGGCAGTTATAGTTTTCCAAGTGGATGTTATAATCATTAATTGCTTTGTCTCTTAAATCTTCCAAATCCGTTACAATGTATAAGGACATGGGAATATGTGAGTAATAATCCTCATGGCCATGTTTGTAGTGGTTTATTTTGGATACTGCTGTGTTTATGAGGTCCGGGAATTCTGTTCTGTAGGTATCACATATGGTATCAACAGCATCTTCTGATAGGGTTATTAATTCTTTTACTTTTTCCATAATTATGTATACTTTTATTTTAAAGAATAAATTTTTAAAATTCAAAAGTTTTTTTTTTTAATTTTTTTTTAGAAAATTATTTTTTTAGAAAATTATTTTAGAAAATTATTTTAGAAAATTATTTTAGAAAATTATTTTTTATAAATTTTTGAATTGTCTGTATACAGCTGATTGGAGGATTTAAAAACTAAAAGCATTGAGTTTTGTGGATTTGATGGTTAAAAAAACAGAGGTTTTGTCTTAGAATGCCAAAGAATAAATTTTTAAAATTCAAAATTATTTTTTTATAAATTTTAGAATTGTGGGGATTTAAAAGCATTTTGCCCCCCCTTTTTTTTTTATTTCTAGCTTTTTTTAAAAAAATAATCCAGAATGCCCATTTTACTATCTACTTAGATCCAAGATCAAACTGCAAGTTTCGCTCATTCTGAACTTGATCAACTCTGTCCCTTTACAGTTGGCAAGTTCCTAGCAGCCTGATCTTGGTCTACGCTGTCCCATTAATGCAGTCTTATCCTCGTCTATTTTTCTTAACCCTTCGGCTGCTAAGTTCGACTCAAACGCCTTTTGCGGACAGTGTAAATTAAGATCAGATTGCACAGAACGTGCAGTCTGATTTTGGATCTACACTGTCCGATAAGGAGATATTTTTTCTCAAACACTACCTTTGAAATAGCAACCTGTGGGTTTTAAAACCAACTTGAAAGTTTCATTTCACTTATTTTGCAGGTTAAGGGTAAATAAAAACAACTAAAGGAGTTCTTAGCACTCGACAGGTTATCGATTTACTTAAATTTATCTATTTTTCAGATCGGCTGATGTGATGGAGCCTGTGACAGACATACAGCGATGCATACAGCTCATTTGCTTAATTCTCGTAACCTGGACCAAATGTGCTGTCTCTGTCAGTGGTAAGTCATTTTTGCATCACGTTTACATCCTTGTTTACATCTTAGTTTATTTGAACCATGCTCTGGCAAAAGGGGGCTTAATGCATCTCCGTGATACTTTAAACCTAGCAAGTCATCACATAGTTATGGATCCATAATAGCCACATTTCTTAACCCTGCTAAGCGCGACTCACTGACCTTTTGCGGACAGTGTAGATCAAGATCAGCCTGCACAGAACGTGCAGTCTGATCTTGGATCTACACTGTCCGATAAGGAGATATTTTTCCTCTATGAAAATAAATCTGAAATAGCAGCATTCGGGTTTTTTACTCTCGACTTGGAAAGTTTCATTTAACATAGCAGGATAAGGGTAAACAGCCGACTTAATCATTAGGTAACCCGGTCCTTTTGACATACAGAAAATTGACCATTAGCGGAAAGTTTCGGCCCAGGTCAGCCTGCCCGGACTTCGCAGGCTGACCTGGTCGATACCTTTCGCAGATGCATTAAGCCCCCTTTTCACAGAGCACGGCTCAATTTTGTTCGTGTCTCATCCAATCAGTAGGACAGATCTTGAAACTCACAACAGAGTTGTGTTACACGTATCTTTTCATCGTACAAAAAAACTTTACACTTGTATAATGAAAGCATTTACAGACGACAAATTGAATCTTGTTCAAACTAGAGCTATCACTAAACGTGATCGGAGTATTACGCCGGACAAATTTGTGTCTACGGACAGACGGACGGACGGACGGACAGCCATGGCGATTCCAGTATACCCCTCTCCACTTCGTTGTGGGGGGTATAATAATGGAACTTGTTTTTGATAGGGTTTAGAAGACACCGTGGATAAACGAGAAAGTGCCAGTAACCAGCATTTAGCTTTTTTTCCCCCACAATGTTTTCAAAAGCGTTCTTCCTCGGGATGCTTAAAGGTCCACTAGGGACCAAAAGGAAACATTGCGGAAGTCAAAATGCATGCAGATTTCATTTATAACATTTATTTTGCTCTAGTGGCTGCAGTAAAAAAAAATGAATTCTAAAACTAGAATTTAAGTTGACAACTTTAATTCTAGTTTTGAGAATCATTTTTCTGCCATCCACTGGAACTCTGATAGACTGAACTATAACACATTGTCAGACTTATAATGATATCCATCATGCTTTTAAATGGTATGAAATTTACTTGCCTATGTTTTGACAACCAAGTCATTTACTTTTGGCCGCTAGTCGGGAAGGAGGGTAGTTACGAACAATTTTCAACAATTTTCTATTCTGCCGCAATGTTTTACTCAAGGATTTGCCTTTTCAAACGTAGTTTATGTCATTAGTTATCCATATTAAAAAAAATCAAGATTTGTCTTTAGATCAAATTTGTTTCACGAAGGGAAGTAATGAGTTTAAAAATGTAAGATTTCCTGGTCCGTAGAGATGGGGGGGGGGGGGGGGAAAGAAATAGATTGGAGCCATTCTCTGGCAAAAAGTGATATTCAAGCAAGTCGTCATATAACTATGGATTCATAGAATCCATTTTGTATAGGAACCGACTGAATCATAAGGTAGAATTGTCCTTAAACGTGCTGAAAATTGACTGATAGCAAAAGCTGTCGACCCAGGTCAGCCTGCGCGGACTATTAACCAGGGTTTTCTCATTTTTCCCACAATGTTTTCCAATGCATTTTTCCTCAGGGTCGAGAAAACACAGGATCGTTTGGTAAGCCAAAGATTTACTTTTTACTTGTATCCTTGAATGGCGACTGAAGTCTTTCAGAGCCAAGTATATACAAGTCATGCTTTGGCGAAATGGGGGGGGGGATTTGTTTAATGCACCTCCGTGATGCATGATACCAAGCAAGTCATCTAATTATCAAGGATCCGAAATCTTTTTTTCTTTTTAATCGACTGAATCTGAAGGTAAACTGGTCCTTGAACAAGTTTACCAATAGCAAAACGTTTCAACCCAGGTCAGCCTGCGTGGACTGTGCGGGCTGACCTTGGTCGAAACTTTTCGTAGATGCATCAAACCCCATTTTCACAGGGTATGCCTCATATATACTCGACCTCTTCCGACACCTTAAATACGATCAACTGCGACTCAAAAATCATTAATGAGCCATGCTCTGTGAAAAGGGGGCATAATGCATCTGCGAAAAGTATCGACCCAGGTCAGCCTTCGCAGTCCGCGCAGGCTGACCTGGGCCGAAACTTTTCGCTACTTGTCAATTTTCTGTATGTCAAAGGACCAGTCTACCTCTTGATTAAGTCGATTGTTTTAAAAAAGTGGCCATTATGGATTCATAATTATGTATTGGCTTTCCTGGCATCATGTATCACGGAGATGCATTAAGCCCCCTTTTGCCAGAGCACGGCTCATATAGACTTAACTTAACAAGCGGACTGTATAGATCCAAGATCAGACTGCACGTTCTGTGCAGTCTGATCTTGATCCATGTCGTCCGCAAAAGCCCCATATTTTTGCTTATGGCGTTGAAAGGTTTAATTAAACACAGATTTTATTGATTATAAAATTATGATCTGATAATTCACTGTTTTGTTTTGTATTCAAGCTATAACGGACAATAGCATCATTTACACGGCTAGAGAAGATGGACTCCGTTATTTCAACCAGACAGACACGACGAACTGGCTGTTTAATCAAAACCCATCCAACCTTCTATTACGCAAGGTAATTTTATTTCTGTTGATCTTCGGCCATGTTTTCTGACCGTTCAAAATTTACATTCCATCCATCCATCCATCTGACTGTCTGAATCATTGATACCCGGCATTACTCATGTAAAAGTTGTTTATTTGTTCTGTAATTGTTTTCAAACGTGACATTTGGGGCCGGGTGTTATTTTGATATTATTATTAATTTGTAAATTTGATTTGTTGCTTATACACATGTCATTATAATAAAATAATTACTCATTTCAAAACTCGCCATTTGACTGGCTGAGATAAAACCTCTTGTATTTATGTGTGTGTGTGTGGGGGGGGGGGGTTTGCGTGGGTAGGTAGGTAGGTATTGATGGATTGATCCATCCATTCATTAATCCATCTGTCCATCTATTTATTAATCCATCCATCATTTATGGCGTTATCTTGAGTATCTCAAAATTGCTCTTTTTTTTAAATTATATATATGAGCCATGCTCTGGCAAAAGGGGGCTTAATACATCCCCGTGATGCATTATACCAAGTAAGTCATCACGTTAATATGGACCCATCATATCCATTTTGTCAAGCAACCGACTGAATCATGAGGTAGAATGGTCCTTTGACATACAAAAATCTTGAAGATATCGAAAAGTTTCGGCCCATGTCAGCCTGCGCGGACTGCGCAGGCTGACATGGGTCGATACTTTTCGCAAATGCATTAAGCCCCCTTTTCACAGAGCATGGCTCATATATAATTGAGCCATGCTCTGGCAAAGGGGGGGGGGGGTCTTAACGCATCTCCGTGATACATTATACTTGGCAAGTCATTCCTTAATCATGGATCAACAAAATCTATTGGGTCTAACAACTCACCAAATCGTGGGGTAGAATGGTCCTTTGACATACAGAAAATTGACCGATAGCAAAAAGTTTCGGCTCAGGTCAGCCTGCGCGGACTGCGCAGGCTGACCTGGGTCGATACTTTTTGCAGATGCATTAAGCCCCCTTTTCACAGAACATGGCTCAATTATAATTGTTGTCAGGTATCTTTCGTCTCACTTTCGGGGCTTACACCGTAACATCTATTTTTATGACGCTATAATAAGTAGGCACATTGGTAATATTACTACCCAATGAAAAGAGAAATGGGCTTGTATACTGGATTAAGGATAGGGTACCCTAATGGGGTTCTTGTAACATCGCCTTTCATGGCCGAAAAAACGCGCGGATTCGGCTAAGACTCGGGTAATCCGTAATCGATTGGCCGATACACGCAGGTTCCCCGCATCGATTACAGATTACCCGAGCCGAATCCGTACGGTTTTGGCGATGAAAGGCGATGTTACACGAATCACATTAGGGGGTGCCCTATCCTTAAAACGAGGATATTTGTGTTTTCTACAGGTACCTATTAGATCAACAAGGTCTGTCGTGGGAATGAGTTACGACTATAGCAGCGGTCAATTGGTTGTGAGTGATAGCGGATTTAACTTTATAACGTTGATCGGTCTCAATGACGAGATCGGCACACCTTTACATATTGGTACCTCACCAGGTAGGTATGGTACTTGTGTGTGTTTTTGTATGAGTGTGTGTGGGGGGAGGGAGGGAGGGAGAGAGAGAGAGAGCGAGCGAGAGAGGTCTTACTTAATATCTGATGTGCCTAGGTAGCTCAGTGGTAAAGACTTTCTAGGAAAGAATAGCTACAGCATCGTGCCAAAAATGAGTGAACTTTTGTAATGGCGGCGAAACGGGTTTAGAATATCAGTAGAAATAAAGCGTCGCTATGCGGGTACGAATGTATTAGGGGACGCGCGCGTGCGATTAGGGGAAGGAACTCCTGTATTCTTTTTTTCGAACCGGAAATGACCTTATTTTGTCGTCTGTTTATATCGGATTGTCAGAATTCCGAAAGATAGGAAAGCACGGAAAACAACTGTCAGAGGACGAAAAAACACTCATCATATCGATGGTAGAAGAAGGTCATCGGTTGGTGGACGTCTGTAAAGTGTTGGGGAGGAGTAAATCTACCGTTTCAATGGTTTTAAAGCGATTTCGGAGCCGTGGATCGACAGAAAATATGCCTCGAAGCGGTCGGCCGAAAATCGTAGATGACCGGGGACTTAGGAAACTTTCAAGGATTGTAAAATCAGATCGACGACAACCTCTCCGGGAAATTGCGGCATCTTTCAACTTGTCAACCTTTGAAAAGTGTTCTGTTAGAACAGTACAAAGAAATTTACATTCGTTAGGTTATAAAAGACGATCTGTAAGGAAGAGAGTGAATATCACAACTGTCAACAAACGAAGGCGCGTTTTCTGGTGTAGGACCAAATTAACTTGGACTGTGGAATCAAACTGGAAAAATGTGATTTTCAGTGATGAAATGATGATAAACTTAAAGCCTGATGGTCAACTTACAGTTTGGAGAAAAGCGAGTGAAAAATGGAGACCTGAGTGTTTAGGGTATGTGGCTGCTAATGTGAAAACCAATTTAAAGGTTATGGTCTGGGGCTGTATTTGTTATTCAGGAACTGGCATGCTTGCTTTCATAGATGGAAATATGAACAGTCAAAAGTACATTCAGACCCTTGAACAGTATTTATGGCCATCTATTGCTAAACATTTTGATGACAATTCCTGGGTCTTCCAGGAGGATAATGCACCTGCTCATAAAAGCCGTGAAGCTACAGCTTGGAAAGAAAGAAACAACATCCCTGTGTTTTTCTGGCCAGCACAGTCCCCAGATCTTAGTCCGATTGAAAATATTTGGTTATTATTAAAAAACAAAATAAAATCCAAACTTTATTTGATCCATAACATAAATGACTTGAAAACCCAACTATTGACCTCCTGGAATGAAATACCTGTTACTGAAACTGAATTTAAATAGGTAAGTTTCATGTTGAAAGTTGTGTTATTTTAGTTTTGCAATATGGCGGCCATTAAAAAAGTTCACTCACTTTTGGCACGATGCTGTAGATGTATTTGGCTACAGCGATAATGTAAGTGAAATGCTGCTGTAAATGGAGTGAAATGCTGCTGTACACAATGAAGTGAAGCCTTTAAGTGCTAAATAACACCAACCATTCTTTAGAATTTTCTCAGTCTTATGCTGAAGAACTTTTTTTTAAATTTAAAAGTATCACAGCTTCTGATTGGCCAAAACATGGTTTAGCCAATCAGAAGTTGTGTTACTTTCGAATCTAGAAAAAAAATTCTTGAGAATTAGACAAAGAATACTCTTAAGAATGGTAAGTGAACACAAACCCTGGAAAACAGGTAAAAGCATTGCAATTTTTATGTGTTTTTAGTAGAATAATCCACATGGTGGCGAACAGTGTAGATGTTAGATCAGACTGCACGTTCTGCACGGTCTGATCTGGGTTGCTATTGCTTGCTAAAGACAGTGTAATCTTGATCTGCCTGCATACTGGGTCTGTAATCAAGGGTTTTTGAGATATATACTCATCCTGACCAAGTCTTTTTGTTACAAGGAAATTAAGAAAGTACTGCTTCCGTCTTTCAAAAACAACCATATTGTGCTAGGCGTTCGAAAAGTTAAGCACCAAACAATAATTAACCCTTAGGCTGCAAAGCGCGGCTCTAGGACCTTTGCGGACAGTGAAGATCAATATCAGACTGTTTAGAACGTGCAGTCTATCTTGGTTTCAACATATTCATTTTACGTCGATTGAGAAACAAGTTCTTACAACTTATACTAATCTCTCTCGATTCTGCTTCCTGGGAACTGCACCAGTACTCGCGCCGATTGTGTGGGCCAATGAACAGCCCCAAAGTTGACACCCGCTCCCGGGAATCGAAGTCAGGGTCTTATGGTTACGAGGCCTTTGTCTATCTTGGATCTACTCTGTCCGATAAGGAGATATTTATCCTCCTGAAAATACCTTTGAAAAAAAAAACACAAGTTGGGTCTTTACTATTGGTTTGAAAGTTTCATTTCACTTATTTAGCAGGTTAAGGGTTAACCCTTAAAGTGGCGGATAAACCAACTGGACATTTTAAGTCAAGGATGAGACCCAGACAGTTACAGTTTTGTTGTTGCTTTTTGTCAACAGTGTTTCAGCAAAGCAGACAGTGTAGATCAAAGATCAGACTGCACCTTTTGTGCAGTCTGATCTTGATCTTCACTGGTAGCAAAGGCATTTAAAGTAGCGAAAGGCTCTTTAAGGGTTTAAAGATGTGCCGAGGTTTGAATCAAAAACCTTTACGGATATTACGACATATAGGTACATGTATTTGGCAAAAAGGGGGCTTAATGCATCTCTGTGATTCATGATACCAAGCAAGTCATCACATAACCATGGATCCATAAAAGTTCATATTGTGTTACAACCGACTGAATCATGAGGTAAACTGGTCGATGGTCATGCAGAAAATTAACCAATAGCAAAAAGTTTCGGCCCAGGTCAGCCTGCGCGGACTGAGCAGGCTTGAATGAGTCGATACTTTTAGCAGATGCATTAAGCCCCCTTTTCAAAGAGCATGGCTCAATTATTTATCGTAAAAATGCTCGCTCGTGACAATACAGTTTCACGTTTTTCTTTTTAGGTGTTGGACAAATGACGATCGACTGGCGTGCCAGAAATGTTTATTGGACAGACTCGGGTTACGGCTGGATTGCCATGAAATCTTTCCCAGAACATATCAACACTGTGGACTCGTTTGATAGAAGCTTTCGTGTGATAGTGGACACATTTTTGGGTGTACCGACTGGAATTATCGTCAGCCCAACAAAATAGTGAGTAAATCCTTTTTAATATGTTTAAGGTAAATGAAAAGAGATTTACCATTTATCTTTAAGAAGAAATCCAATGTTTGGTGAGGTAACATTATTAATACGACGACACGCAGCAGCGAACTCACGGCCTTAAAATTTTGAGTCTCCATCGATTCGAATAATTCTCAGCCTAACGAAATACTAGTAGTGGTTAATATAGCCCCCGCCTACGAAGTAGGGGGTATATATTGGTTTCACCATATCTGTCTGTCTGTCCGTCCATCCCTCTGTAGACTTTTTCGTTTCCTTGCTCTAACTCAAAAACCATTTGACCTAGGAACCCGAAACTGTATACAAATTTTGTTCATGACTCAAGGAGGTGCCCACTTATTTTGGGCTTACACTGGTCAAAGGTCAAGGTCACAGGCGAACTTTGTTAGAAAATCGTTTCCGTGCTCCAACTTAATAGCTGTTTGATCTAAGAGCATAAAACTTTTTACAAGTGTTGCTCATGACCCAAAGAGGTGCCTCATTATTTTTTAGATAACACAGATCAAAGGTCAAGGTCACTGGTGAACTTTGTTTGTTTGATATCCTTTTCATGCTCTAAATTAGTAGCTGTATGACCTAGGACCATGAAACTTTATGCAAGTGTTGCCATTATCCGACGAGGTCCCCTATCGTTTTTGGGTCACATGAGTACAAGGTCAAGGTCGCTGAATAACTTTGTTTGAAAACCGTTTCTATGCTCTAATTCAAAAGCCGTTTGACCTAGGATCACGAAACTTCATACAAGTGTTGTCCTTGATCCAAGAAGGTGTCCTATTGTTTTTGTGTCACACGGGTCAAAGTTCAAGGTCAGAGGTGATCTTTGTTTTGTATTCACTTCCTTTTCTGATTGTGCTGCTTCGGTGACAAGGTGCAAGGGGGGTATTTGTCCGCTTGGAGTTCTAGTCATGTTTCCTTGATGTATATTTGTTTGATTTTTGTGGTATTTGTCGAAGACAATACCACTATGAGTTCAATATTGAATTTTGAAGACCATGTATCGTCAGAGCTCCAGATAAGAGGGAGTGATGGTATTGTAAATCCATTATTTCTCTTTGAAACCCTATGTTGTGGGTACTCATTAGAATTGTCTCGATGAAACAATTCTAATGAGTACCCACAACATAGGGTTTAGTGGAGAATTATTAACATTTTCAATTTTAAAATCAAAATCACTCCCTGTATCTGGAGCTCTGTATCGTATTTTGTGCAAAGCCGAAGGAAATAAACCCAATTAAATTCAATTTTTCTCAGACAAATGAGTTATTCGGTAGCACTCAGATATGTAATTGGAAATGGCATGTTAAAATACACTGGGTGAGGCCATCGATCGTGAAAATATTAATTCTTGATTGAAAATAGCTTCACTCGCCCATATCCTTCTATTGGCGCAATGAATATACAAAATTTGTCTACTGATCGCTTGGTCCTGGGCTTTTTCGTTCCAAAACCAGTTCGTCCCATGGCTTGTTCGTCCCATGATTGCGCGCTACTCCATTTGATTGGGCATGAATATTTATATATCGAAATAATTGATTTTAATGTTGGGAAATAAATGTTAACGGCCAAATATATTTCAAAATCATAGTTTTCAGTTACAAACTTAATTTTATTTGATATATTCACATGGTTTCTCTCTCTATCCATCATGCATCCTATTGTCAAGGGACGTTACTCCTGACTCCTCCTAATGATCAATGGAAGACCACCAATACACAAATAATCCTAACTTTGTCGTGAGTACTCTCCCTTTAACGAAAAAAGTATTTATTTGCTTCATAGGTTGACTTTTAAGCCAATATTGGAATAATATTTTTCCTTTTCATTCAAATTATTAATTCCACACAATGGCTTCCTTGACAAATACCACTTCAGTGTTCTCAACGCTTTGATTTTGGAATGGTGTTATGCGCTGCTTTTAACATTATTCATATCAACAACAAAATGATGAGTGAATCCTCAATGTCTGTCTGTTTCTGTGGTGTTTTACTCCGTGTCCAAATAATACAAAGACACGTATTTTTGTGCTCCTGGTTCAAAGGAAAATTGTGTATTTAGAAATTTAAAACATTTGAACAATGCTCTGTGAAAAGGGGCTTTAACGCATCTGCAAAAAATAGCGACCCAGGTCAGATTGCGCAGTCCGCGCAGGCTGACCTGCGTCGAAACTTTTTGCTCTTGGTAAATTTTCTGTATGTCCAAAGATTCAGCCGTTTGTTAGACAAAATGGGTTTTATTGATCCATAATTATGCGATGACTTGCTTTTTATTTCATGCTTTCCGGTAGGTTATCGAGAAATATCGGTGAACTATTTTTCGATATTTCATGGTTACGACCATTGAAAATACCGACTTTTATATTCTAACTCTTCAATTGAAGGCAGAAACAGTAAGAGGTCTTTGTGTTGCGCTTAACAGGCTAAGGTTAAGGCCGTACTTCGAATATTCGAATGTAATTTGAATTAATGAATATTCGTAAGATTATTTGCCCTTTTATTTTGTATAACTTTAAACTTTAAAATATGGAGAATTCGTACTGAACATGTATTTGTGTCCAGAAAGTATGTTTAGTTGGCTTGATTTTGATCCGCGTTGTAGCCGAGCATCGGACATTTTCCATCGCATTGACCGCACCCATTACTTTGATTGACAGCAGTTTACTTTTGAAAGTCTGGCAAAAGAGACGTTGCTTGTAACTCTTTACAGTGGCGAAGAAACAGATCACGTTTAAGAAGATTTTTTAGAAAATATAAAGTATGCAAAGATGGAAGTGTAAAATGAAGTATTTTGAGTATTTAAATTGGTGAACATTCGCAAAAGTCTTTGTCCGTATTTTAAATAATGTCAAGCTTTACAATACGGCGGATTCGTATGTGTCTTCAGAAAATATTTTTGGTTGGCTTGATTTTGGTCCGCGTTGTAGCCGAGGCTTGAGCATCTACCATTACATTGACTGCACCCCTTGTTTTTGATTGTGTTGTCGTTGTCGCAGGGATAGGCTCTGAAGCTACACGCCGTGTTGATGGATTCCGTGAACAACGCAGTGACACGCATATGATCACAGGCAATCCCATCTATAAAGTCTGTAAAAGAAACAAGCAAATAGAATGACCAGCCCGCATAGCTCAATTGGTAGAGCGTAGGATTCGTGAAGGTGATGTTTCGGGTCACTTGAGGTTATAGGTTCGATTCTGTGAGTTCGAAACTCTTGAAAAAGGCAATAGCCGAAATATCGAACAATAGAGTCTACATTTCGGCTATTGCTGTTTTCAAGTGTTCGAAACTCTTGAAAAAGGCAATAGCCGAAATATTGAACAATAGAGTGTTGTTTTTCATAGTGTTTCATTCATTCCCAGAGGGACTCAAAATGTCACTGTGACAAAATCTTAGTCTGGTTCAAACTGAAAACATTTGCAGACGACAAATTAAATGAGGCTGATGGGAATTGTCTCGGTAGTAAACATTGTGGAAAAAGGAGAAAATGTTGTTTACTTCGATTAAAGCGATTCCTTTGAAGGCTTCCAAAACATATTTAATTCTTTCTTTACTCGTCGTAATCTGTGCAATCTTGCAGCCGCCAGGGGCAACATTTGGCATGGAGGTACAAGAATGGTTATAGTTTTATAAAATAAAGATGAAAAGGGTTAAAGACTGGCTGAAAGCTGCCTGAAAACGAGTATAAATGTATATTTTAAAATGTTACCAGACAGATTAAAAGCTGCAGACGACTTTTTGTTCCTTGCTGGATACCATCTTTTTTCTTTGGGGGGAAAAATGTTGCGAAGGGCGTGGTAAAAAGGGTGCAGAATTTCGCCCTCTTTTCCCCAAAATGTTTGCAAAGCTTTCTTCCTCAGGTTCTTTAATTTACGAGCATGTGGTCGTTTGATGAATAGTAAAAGAAGTACTGTTAGAGTAGTAGTAGTAATAATGATAATGATGATAATAATAATAATAATAATAATAACCTTCAATGCTGGATGAAAGGGATTCGAAATGTTCTGTAAGACTTCTGCTACAGCCAGGCTGATCCTGGCCGCCATTAGGATAAAAGTCAGCATTTCCTACCGCCTCGAAAAGACCGAAACCTGAAAATTTTTCATTTAAATGAGAATTTATTAACCCTTTACCTGCTAGGTAACTTAAATGAAACTTTCAAGCCGATAGTAAAAACATATTAAATTACATTTACCAGAACGTGAGATTCTATTTATTACATAATACGAATGGCAGACAAACAAATATCCTGCATCATCACCTTTAGCCTATATACCATTCACGGGTCCCAGTTTACATATGTATTGCGGTGTACATATACAAGAAGATAGCTCTGTGACATTTACATCGAAAGTAGAAAGAAACAGTTATATCAAGAGCAATGGCTTCCACCATTCATTGATTTTGAATACATTTCTCTGCATTTTTTGTTATCATTACTTATAAAAAAAACCTTACTTTTTTATCATACCGCGAGTAAAGCGTTGTCGCATCGTAATAAAAGCGTCAAGATATTTGTCAACGATCCCGTTACGTTTCTGCTACGCTCTGTGCGCGCAGGCTACGCTCTGTACGCTCTAGCAAAGATCAAAGCGTTTCCACGACGATTCGACTATTTATAAATCACCAACCACGGCGCTCCTGGTATGATTTCATTAAGCTCTTGGCACTTTGGTTGCCTTTCCTTTGGTTTCTGCAACCCTCTTCGCGACAGAGCTATAGTCATGACGATTTACAGCATTCGCTTACCGACCAAGGTATAAGCATGCAGCAATTTCAACGGTATTATTGCACCTAAAATTATAAACATCGAAGGCTGAAAATGCCAACCCGTCACATGTGAGGTTCCTTTCCCATATAATTGAAGAAAGAAGCGTTGTCTTCCATCCTGAGTTATCTCATAAGTTGGTCATGATACCAAAGGGGAGCCTTCGCTCTGCATAAAACTATGGAAGAGCCCAGAACCTATTGGCCCTCCTCCTCCGTCAAGATTGCCTGTCAGCATCCAGCCTTATTAATCTACTGTACATAATCTCAAGCTATGGAGCAACTAGAACAGTTCGGTCCACTTTCTTCGAAGGTCGGTGGTCAACTGCTGCAAAAGCACAGAAACACAGAAACGTTCCAGAAGCGCAACAACAGCTCCTGCGCTCAGGTTGTAGCACGGTCGTAGCAACAACGTTGTAAGCGTAGAATAATCGTGGCCTGAAATCCCGTGCCGTAGTGGAAGCATACGAGAAACCTCTTGGGAAGACCTCAAGCGCTGCAGAAGCGCAACAACAGCGCGATAGGATCGTGGTCAACGCAGTGAGGTCCTTATTAAAGCATAGTATAAGCGCTCAAGTCCAAAAAGTTTGCAATGTCGGCGATTCTGCGGTGATTTGCAAATTTTTGGAGAAGCACAATGATCGCCGTGAATGCAGTGAAATCGCCGCCTAGTGGAATAGGAGTATTAGCCCTTTACAAGAAGACACGAATTTTGACTTGTCCAAATTGAAAGCACTTGCAGAAGACAAATTAAAGGTCCCCAAAACATGAAGGTTGTCCGTCAAAGGGTTGAAACTATTGTGGGAAAAAGATAAAATGTTGGTTATCGCAATGTTTTCAAAATCCTTCTTCCTCAGGGTAGTCGAAACACGGGATCGTTTGGTAAAGGGATCAAAGGAGCTTTCACGATATATTGTCTTTCTGTCTGTCTGTCCGTCCGTCTTACCCCAGTTAAGAAGATTTTCGCCGTCTGTATGGATAGCATCTATGAACGCTGCATCTCCTCGGGCCAGTCGCACAGCAGCATCTTGTCCTCCGAAGCACGGTCCGGCCGGGTCCAAGCCTACAGAGACACCACAAGCTTTAGAATCAAGAAATATCTTTAAAACAGATAGAGGGCGTGAATTTGCCAGCAAATAGGCAGGAGCCCTGAAAATAAAGATGTCTACATTTTTTTACCAATCACAAATTTATGTTTATTTATTTGTTATCAATATTTTAACGTAGATCAAAAGCCAGCACATTTAGCTACACCGACAAAATGGAATCCGAGATGAAAAGCACACATGTAGTCGGTTTCCAATTGTTGTAATTCTAATGCCGTTTGCGTGATTTAAAAACATGCCGTCTGACCTTGTATAGGATCGATACATTGTTTAGTCGGGTTTACAAGATAAAAATCTTTCTGAGTCTCAGTGTATCGTATTTTCAGCCGTCATAAGAGGTCGAAAGAACATATTTGGCGCTAAAAGATTTAAGAATTAAGGTATTAACGCCTAACGCTTCTAATGCAGCATGGAATAAAATTTTTTAGTTGATAAATAAGGATTTATAATGATATAATACTTTTGCA
Organism: Hippopus hippopus; assembly: GCA_946811185.2. NCBI lineage: Eukaryota > Metazoa > Mollusca > Bivalvia > Cardiida > Cardiidae > Hippopus > Hippopus hippopus. The sequence goes on along the minus strand of OX328110.1, from coordinate 16,953,313 downwards.
CATTTTTAACCGACCAGAAATTCCTTTGATGTCTATCTTGAAATTATTTGTTGATACTTTTGTTAGTTTCCTGAAAAGGAAGGTAATTATTATCTCCCTTTGAAATTAGAATATAGTGGTTTTAGATTTATAAATGATAATTCTAAGAAGGAAAAAAAGGAAAAAAGTGGCTGGGTTAAAGTAGTACAATGATACTCATTTTTAATCATAGCAAATTTTGTAGGATAATATTATAGTGGAAATAGCTGTTTTCCATTAGGAGGGTACTACCTTAAGAATTAAAGATTTAAATTGGCATGGTACATTGTATAAATCTTTACCAGACGACAAAACTTCGGACTTGTTCAAATTGAAAGCATTTGCAGATGGCTTTGATTTTTTCCTAAACAGAAGGTGACCCTCTTGGGCTTTCCTCAGATCCATAAAATTGGCCTGCAACACGCGAAAAGGGGCATTTGGACATTTGCGTAAAGAGTCGTCTCGGATCAGCCTGCGCAGTCCGCGCAGGCTAATCCGAAACGACTCTTTCCGTTTTTATGTAATTTTCTGTTTTGCACAAGTCTATTGTAGCACAAAATCTAATGTAGTCGTAAAGTGCCGTCTCGGATTAGCCTGCGCGGACTGCGCAGGCTGATCCGAGACGACACTTTACGTAAATGTCCGAATGCCCCTTTTCGCGTGTTACAAGCCATTAATAGAAGAGGGTAGTTTTTAAGAGATTAAGCATCATTCGCACTTCTTGATCTAATTTTAGATGTTGGACTTGGGGCACTTACCACTGATTCTTCCGAGAGTTTTCTCCCTTTTCCCAGCATATCCCGCGATGTGAGCGCCGAGACTGTGACCAATCAAATGCATGTCGCTATATTTAGCACCAGTATCCTGTTTTAGTCTGGCGATGAATTGCGCTAATAACGCTCCGACCACTCTTGTATTCGCTGCTGATCTTTTGAAATTAATGTCTCCGGCTCCTTTTTGCCAGTCTACACAGAATACGTTGAAGTCACCCTTAGAAACAGCAATACAACACAATACAATACAATTCAATACAATGCAATACAAAATCCTTTATGCACGCGGTCATATTTACGTCAAACATTGGGTCTGGTTAACACTTATCCTGTTAAATAAGTGAAATGAAACTTCTGAGCCAATAGTAAAAACCCAAATTTCGCTATTTCAAAGGTATTTTTTTTTTTTTTTGGGGGGGGGGGTCGGGGAACAATACGTCCTTATCGGACAGTGTAGATCAAAGTAGATATGTGCAGTCTGATCTTGATCTACACTGCCCGCAAAAGGTCAGTGAGTCGCGCTTAGCAGCTTAATAGGTAAAGTTTTTTAAAGAAAAATTAATGACAGAAAGGGTATATTAGACTATTTTTTCATCACGTTACCTCATAGTACGATAAAAGAATGTAAATTTTGATCTCACTACGCAGCCGATCAAAAGGTTTGTGAGAGGTTTAGAAAACGAACTTGAAATTTCAGAACTTTTGGAGAATTCATTTGAGTCGTGCTGTGTGAAAAATAGGGGTTTAATGCATCTGTAAAAAGTATCGACCCATGCTAGCCTACGGAAGCTAACCTGGGTTGTAACTTTCTGCTATCAGTCAATTTTCTGCATGTCAGAGGACCAGTCTACCTTATAATTGAGTCTGATTTTTTTTTTACTAAATGGAAATCAAGAATCTCTAATTGATGGTAGGCGCTGCTCCAGGATTCCACCCACTTTTACCGTTGTACATCATTTTGACGAATTTATGTAGGAAAGCAGCCAGTGAATAAAGTCTAGAAACGTGTCATCTTCTGAAAAGTTAATTACATTGTACGATGTTTACTTCTATTTCAACATCATTTCAGTCATATCACAGCGACAGCCAATTTACATATCTGTGTAATAATTTTTCATCTGTACTGGCCTTTAGCTTAGAGTGTCTTGTGCGAGGACAATCCCTCGAAAAAGAAAGAAAGAAGAAGAAAAAAAAAAGCTTCTAGTACAGATCGAACTCAGCACCTGTAGATTTCGAGTGCTGCATCATGCCCCACCCGTGGCAAATGCTATTTAAACTAACCAACTATGGGTTGCCTTTGTAAATAATATATCTGACCATAACTACCTACTAAGTAAAGTGCCTGTCATTTCTCTGATCAACCACGAGTTACACCCGTTATATCTCTAAACAACAATAGATTACCTCCCAAGTAAAGTGCCCGTCATATCTCTGACCAACCACGAATTACCTTGGAAAGTATAACGCTTATCGCATCTTTGAACAACCGAAAATTACCTTAGTAAGTAGAGCGCCCGTTACATCTTTGACCAACAATTAATTAGCTTAGTGACTAGGGCGTCCGTGATATCTATGGCTTACAATAAACCACCTTGCTTGAGTAAAATGCCCATCATATTTCATCTTTGACCAACAATAGATTACCTTCATAAGTAAAATTGCCCGTCATATCTCTAACCAAGCATGAATTACTTTGGTAAGTAAAACGCCCATAATATCTCTAAGCAACAACGAATTACCTTGAGCAATAAATGACATTGATTAATGAGCGCCCGTCACATCTCTAACCAACAAATGATTACCGTTGCTGATAGATTCCTTTGGCAACTTAAGCATTCGTCATGTCTCTTTCTGACAATAACCTACCTTGGTAGGTTATGTGCCCGTTTTATTTCTAGGTAACAGTTAACGATCTTGGTAAGTTGAGCGACAGTTATTTCTTTTGTTTACAGTAAAGAATCTTGGTAAGTAAAGCACCCTTCACATCTCTGACTCACAATTAATGGAAGGTAAAGTACTTATTTTTTTTTTTTTTGTCCTCCGACAAACAGTAAACAACTTGATAAGACAAGGTAAGGAGAGCTCTCGCCTTGTCGCTGACCAACAATAAGTAACGTGTCCGTCATATTTCTGACCAGAAATAAATTGACTTAGTCAATAACTCGCCCATTATATCTCTGAACAACAATAAATTAACTTGGTAAGAAGAGCGCCTTTCTGACCCGTGATAGATTACCTTCGTACGTAAAGTGCCTTTCATGTCACTGATCATCAATAAGTACCTAGGTAAGTAAAATGCTAACTATAAAATACTTGGATAAGTACAGCGCCCACCATATCTCTGACCAGCAATAAATTACCTTGGAAAGTGAAAAGCCCGTCATTTCTCAAACAAACAATAGTTTACCATGGCAACTAAAGCGTTCGACATATCTCTGATTAACAAAAACCTACCTTGCTAGATTATGTGCCCTTTATTTTTCTGGCAAACAATAAACCAACTGGTAGTAAGTAAAGCTGCAGTCATACCTCTGACTAACTATAAAATGAAAAAGGTTAGTAATACTCCATCATATCCCTGACACACAATTGATCAGCTTGGTAAGTAAAGTGCCCGAGATAACTGCATCACAGTATATAACCTTGGTAAGAAAAGCGCCCGTAATATCTCTGGCTAATAATACACTACCAAGGTAAGTAAAGCACCAGTCATATCACTGTCTAACAATAAGCTACGAAGGTCTGTTAAGCGCCCATCATATCTCTGTCAAACAGAAAACTACCTAAGTAGCAATAGCGTCCCGTCATAATTCTGACAAACAATTCATAACCTTGGTAATTAAGGCGCCTGTTATCTCTGGTCAACATTGCGCTATCTAGGTAAATGAAGCCCCAGTCAAATCTGACCAACGATAAATTACCCTGGTAAGTAAAGCGCTTGTCATATCTCTGGCCAATAGTAGACTAGCAAGCTAAGCAAAGAGCTTGTCCTCTCTAGGACCAACAACACACTACCCTGGTTGCTAAAGCGGCCATCATATCTTTGACCAACAATTATTCATTTAGGAAAGTAATGCGTCCGAAAAATCTCTGACAAACAATAAATAGCCTTGGTTAAGTTCGTCTTAAAGCGCACATTATGTCTCTGATTAGAAATAACCTACCCTGGTAAGTAAAGTGCCGATCATATCTCTGGCCAAAAATAACTACCTAGGTAAGAAGAGCGCTCATCACATCTCTGACCATGAAGAATATCATAGTAAGTATAGCGCCATCATGTGTCTGACCAACAATAAAATAACATGGTAAGTAGAGCGTCCATCATGAATCTAGCCAACAATGAATTACCTTGGTAAGATAGGCGACTTTTGTTTCTCTCACCAAGAATAACCTGTCTAGGTAAGTAAAACGTACGTCATATCTCTGACCAACTCTAAATTAAATTGGTAAGTACAGCGCATATCATAACTCTGATTAGCAATAACTTACCTTGGTAAGTAAAGCGCCCGTCATATCTCTGACCATGTCTAAATTGGTAAGTACACTGCTCATCATAACTCTGATTAGCAATAACTTACCTTGGTCAGTAGAGCGCCCGTCATATCTCTGACCAGATCTAAATTAACTTGGTAAGTACACTGCTCATCATAACTCTGATAAGCAATAAATTACCTTGGTAAGTAAAGCGCCGGTCATATCTCTGACCAGATCTAAATTAACTTGGTAAGTACACTGCTCATCATAACTCTGATAAGCAATAAATTACCTTGGTAAGTAAAGCGCCGGACATATCTCTGACCAACTCTAAATTAACTTGGTAAGTACACTGCTCATCATAACTCTGATTAGCAATAACTTACCTTGGTAAGTAAAGCGCCCGTCATATCTCTGACGAACTCTAACTTAACTTGGTAAGTACACTGCTCATCATAACTCTGATTAGCAATAAATTACCTTGGTAAATAAAGCGCCCGTCATATCTCTGACCAACTCTAAATTAACTTGGTAAGTACACTGCTCATCATAACTCTGATTAGCAATAAATTACCTTGGTAAGTAAAGCGCCGGTCATATCTCTGACCAGATCTAACTTAACTTGGTAAGTACACTGCTCATCATAACTCTGATTAGCAATAACTTACCTTGGTCAGTAGAGCGCCCGTCATATCTCTGACCAGACCTAAATTAACTTGGTAAGTACACTGCTCATCATAACTCTGATAAGCAATAACTTACCTTGGTAAGTAAAGCGCCGGTCATATCTCTGACCAGATCTAAATTAACTTGGTAAGTACACTGCTCATCATAACTCTGATAAGCAATAAATTACCTTGGTAAGTAAAGCGCCCGTCATATCTCTGACCAGATCTAAATTAACTTGGTAAGTACACTGCTCATCATAACTCTGATTAGCAATAACTTACCTTGGTAAGTAAAGCGCCCGTCATATCTCTGACGAACTCTAACTTAACTTGGTAAGTACACTGCTCATCATAACTCTGATTAGCAATAAATTACCTTGGTAAATAAAGCGCCCGTCATATCTCTGACCAACTCTAAATTAACTTGGTAAGTACACTGCTCATCATAACTCTGATTAGCAATAAATTACCTTGGTAAGTAAAGCGCCGGTCATATCTCTGACCAGATCTAACTTAACTTGGTAAGTACACTGCTCATCATAACTCTGATTAGCAATAACTTACCTTGGTCAGTAGAGCGCCCGTCATATCTCTGACCAACTCTAAATTAACTTGGTAAGTACACTGCTCATCATAACTCTGATTAGCAATAAATTACCTTGGTAAGTAGGGCGCCTGTCATATCTCTGACCCAGGCGACATCGCACTTATCCTGGTATCCATGAATAATGAATTTCGTCAATTTTCCACTGTTGTAAGCTGTATTCCCTATGTTATCTAACGTCACTAGCTCTGCCGTCGTTGGAGTGGTCCTCGTATACAGAAAAAATTTCACCTGGAAACATTAATTTATTCTTATTTTTTTCCTTCGTACAGAGCTCCAGATAAGAGGGAGTGATGGTATGCTAAATCCATTATTTCTCTTCAAAACCCCTTTGTTGTGGGTACTCGTTAGAATCGTCTCGATGAGACGATTCTAATGAATACCCATAACATAAGGTTTAGGGGAGAACAAGTAATATTTTCAGCTTTGAATTCAACATCACTCCCTCTGTCTAGAGCTCTGTACGTAAATTATGATATTCAAATGATCAAATCAAGTATTAGGATTTTTTGTTTTTTCGTACATTACATGCCCTGTCTGAAATTTTAAAGCTGCATAAATCTACATTTTGGAATTGTTTTTAGAAGAAGTTTATTTTCTTTTAAAGAAAAATCGTTACGACACGACTTACAAATGTGTATTTGTAAAGAAAAAATTAAAATAAAAAAAGTTAAGAGCCATCGCCAGAATTTGAACCTTTGATAATGAACACGAGGTCAAGCTACGTACTATAGTCACTAAGCTTTCTGCGCACCCATCCACATTGTAAGTTTGAAATAATTTAATCATTTATCGCAGTAACACTTGACAGAGGGGTGATTTTTTTTCCCGTAGAAAAATATCAAAAAAGGGACATTTCCATGTTTTGTACACGCATTTCTATATACAATTTTGTTCAAACGCTATCTTTGCATGCGAATAAGATTTCTAGCTGCAAATTTGTGCAGTTTATAGATAGCTTGTTATGTTTATGTATTTCAAATGTCAAAGAAAATATACGGCTGGTTTAAGTATAATAACGACTTTTACAGAGTATAACAACTAGCCAGATACAATAGACAGTATTTTATCAGACGCAAACTGTACATTTCTTGTTTTACATACTAATCTACTTTATGTATTTAAAACGGTGATAAACAATCAATATTCAGAAATCAAATCACACGATTCCACGGAGGACATAAGTATTTCCTTCTCTTTCCATGGATTAATAGGTTAGGTATGTACCTAACCTATTAATCCATGGAAAGAGAAGGATACCTAACCTATTAATCCACTGAAAGGGAAGGAAATAATAATGTCTTCTGTGGAATCGTGTGACCTAATTTCTGATTAAAGACACGAGACAACAGCAACCTAAGCTACGTTTTTTCTTATCCTAATCCAATTACAATAAGATTCTGTACCGACAATACTCACTTGCATACTGCTGGCAACGCACAGAGAGATTTAACTCTATATCGAACGTTAATTTTTATACCTGCACATAGTTTTTTTTAAGAACTTCTGCAGGCAACAAAGTAACCTTACCATTATGACGGAATTTGTCTCTGAAAAAACATTACAGGACAATGCAGACAAACAGAACGAGGCACTCGTAAATTTCAATACATATGTCGAGATAACCTCACCTGAGATACCTACAGAAACACCCAAACTCTTTGCCTCAAGCCTATCTTATATGCATTCTAGGGGTCCTGCGTTGCTCAGTGGTAAACTGTAGAACTAGTGACCTTGATGTCCCGGGTTCGAGTCTCATTGGATCCACTAGGTTTTTCGTGGGAGTGTCCTTGGGCGACACGAGTACTGGTGAAACCCAGGAGATACATGAATCTGTGAGCTGTAGCCGTGATAAGACTGAAAAAAAATGTTGAAAGTGGCGTAAAACACCATACAATCAACAATCAGTATGTGCATTTTTTTCTAACAAGGGAGGTAATCATACTCCCGGCAAGAACGTACCTGAATGTCCTTGGGCGATATTGGGAGATAACTGGCTGCGTTATCAAATGGTGGATTATTTTTGAAGCAGCCAATACCATATTCATTGTAACACACTTCTTTGTAAATACCGAATAGTGAAAGAAGGAAGTTGAAAAATTTCTTGGAATCTGCCATTTCTTTCTTGACTTGAAAAGTGTTCCACTGTTAAAAAAATGTGAGTCATGCTCTGACTAAAGGGGTATTAATGCATCACCGTAATGCATTATATCATACACGACATCTCATGATTGTGGATCTATAAGATCCATTTTGTCTAAAAACCCACTTAGTCATAAGGTACACTGGTCTTTTGACATGCATGACCGATAGCAAGAAGTTTCGGCCCAGGTCAGCCTGCGCAGTCCGCGCATGCTGACTTGAGTCGATACTTTTTGCAGATGCATTAAGCTCCTTTTTCACAGAGCATGGCTTTTGTGTATGGAAAAGGGAAGACATAGTACAGGTTACAATAGTTAATCCAGAAAAAAATGTCATATCATTATTATTATTATTATTATCAATAAACCCTGCGAAAATCGACGCAAAAACGCGTCTTTACTTCACAATCTCGAGTATTGACGACCGTTAAAAAAGTCTTAGGAAAATATTGTGGGAAAAGGAGAAAATGCTGGTTACCAGCATTTTCTCCTTTTCACACAATGTTTTCTAACCTTTTGGAGTCAGATCTTACTATTTGAGCCAGGTTTCAGTTGTCGTTTGCAAATGCTTTCAAGTTGGACATGTCAAACTATTCGCCGTTTAGTAAAGAATTCAGATCATGAATCTAGACTGTCCGATACTTTGAGATTTCCTGCAGTGAAAAGAACAGTGGAGTTGCAATATTTGGATTTTCATGTATTGGCTAGAAGTTTTCATTTAAAGGGGCCTTTCATTTTCTTTCTGTTAATTGAAATGAACCATGCTCCGTGAGGAGGGGGCTTTATGCATCTGCAAAAAGTATCGACCAAAGTCAGCCTACGCAGTCCGCGTAGGCCGACTTAGGCCGAAACTTTTTGCATATCCACGGGCCAGTTTACATCATGATTCTGTCGGTTGATATACAAAGTGGATTTTATGGATCCATCATTGTGTAATGACTTGCTTGGTACCGTGTATCACGGAAATGCAGTACACCTCTTTTGTCAAGGCATGGCACATTTAACACACCAGCAGCAGTATCTGTGGCAACCATAGCTATCTCAGCCGGAGTAAACCACCCTCTACTGCTCTGTGGTTTTGATAACTTTGTCATCAGGAAATCCTGGCTTAAACCCCACTGGAGGGGGCCGGTCACATGGAAATGTGCCGCCGTGCAAGACATTGCGGGACCCAAGCAGTCACTAGTTAAACCCAGGCGAAACATTGATAAATGATTTGTTTCTGTGCCGTGACTGAAATACTGTTGAAGGGGACAATTCTGAATTTTAGTAATCAAGACAAACTCAACAGAAACAACAATTATCTTTAAAAAAGATAAACGGCGTAAGAGATACTGGAATACGAATATTGAAATTCTTCTTAGACTCAATATGAAGTCAAATAATGAAAACTAACCTCACGAATAATTGCCTCTTATGCTTCCCTGCTTTTCATTTTGTTGAAAAGTAGTATTGGGTTATTGGGTAACGTTTATGAAAATATCAAATTTCCAAATAGCACAAGAAAAGAATCATTCTCTACTACATTAGTTTGCCAGGGTATGAGTCAAGACCCTGGAGTATCGATTAGCGGTAGCAACGCTTGTTAATAGTGGTTTCATAAATGTGCGAGCAAATATGCAAGCAGGATCCCGCAGAATAAACATGTCTACATTTTTAACCAATCGCAAATTGACATCTATTCATTCTTTATCAGTACCAAGAAGTAGGTCAAAAGCCAGCGCATTCAGCTACGCAAAAAAAAAAAGTTAAAATGTTCACTAATTTAACAGCTAGCAAAACATCAATTTATTAGAAAAAGAAGGGTAAAAAATGTTTTCACTGTTTTTTTTTAATTTCTAAATGGGATACGTGGTTTCTTCGTTTTTTTTTTTAAATGAGATTTCACCCAAGCGTTTCGTAATTGGTTGTGGAAATGACACATGATTAATAATACGCGTCGATTTTGTAGGATTGTATTCAAACAAGTAAGATGACATCAAATCTGCTCTTATTAGCCCTTAGAGAGCCGGAAAAAAAAACACACACACACGCACACATACAAACAGATGAGCCATGCTCCGGCAAAAGGGGCCGAAATGCATCTCCAAGATGCATCAGAGCTCCATCTAGAGGGAGTGATTTTGATTTCAAAATTGAAAATATTAGTTATTTTCAACTAAACACTATGTTCTGGGTACTCATTAGAATCGTCTCATCGAGACGATTCTAATGAGTACCCACAACACAGGGTTTTGGAGAGAAATAATGAAGTTAGTTTACCATTACTCCCCCTCATCTGGACCTCTTTGCATTATATACCATGCAAGTCATCACATAATTATGTATCCATTCTGAGGTAGAATAGTCCTTTGACATGCAGAAAATTTACCAAAGCCAAAAAGTTTCGGCCCATCTCAGCCTTTGCTGACTGTGCAGGCTGATCTGGATCGATTCTTTTCGTAGAAGCATTAACCCTTAGGCTGCTAAGTGCGACTCACTGACCTTTTGCGGACAGTGTAGATCAAGATCAGACTGCACAGAACGTGCAGTCTGATCTTGAATCTACACTGTCCGACAAGGAGATATTTTTTCACCAGAAAGTAAGTTTGAAATAATACTACTCGTGTTTTTACTATTGGATTGAAAGTTTTATTTAAGTTATTTGGCAGGATAAAGGGTAAACCCCTTGTCATAGAGCATGTCTCAATTTTCAGTCTAGAAATAAACCCCAAATAAATTGCAATATCAACATTGCTTTTGTCTATAGTGTTTCAGCTAAGCGGACAGTGTGGATCAAAGGTCGGACTGCACGTTTTGTACAGTCTGATTTTGATCTACAATGGCTGCAAAGCAACTATAATGGTGCAAGTTGCTTTAAGGGTTGAAAAAAGACGGAGTTCCTGAATGCAGACCGACCGTCACATTTAAATGTCAGAATTGCAACTTTTTACTCTTGACAGCGTAAACGCCCTGTTTTTTTTTTTGTCACTTTTACAAAGAAAACCATTATGATAATAAAAGGACCATCTCGTACATGTATTTGTCTTGTACTAAAAAAAAAGCTTAAAAAAGCCGCTTTAGAAAACAATGCATTGGAACAAAGCAAATAAACAACCGCAACGAAAAGGATGATGATAATGACGACGACGACGACAATATATTAGTAATGAAAATAATAATAATAATGATGATGATAATAGTAATAATAATAATAATAATGATGATGATGATGATGATCGTCATCGTTGTTACCACGATCACAACAACATCGTCGTCGTCGTCCTCCTCCTCCTCCTCCTCCCCATCATCATCATCATCGTGATCATGATTATCATCGTGATCATCATCATCATCATCATCATCATCATCATCATCATCGTGATCATCATTGCATCGTGAACATCGTGATCGTCGTCATCATCATCACCACCATCACCACCACCACCATCATCATCATCATCATCATCATCATCATCATCATCATCATCATCATCAGTTGTTAATATAAAAAGTGTAAAGTGAGTGGAAAAAATGAAAGCAAACATAACTCACAATTCACATCCTGCAAAATAAGACTTTTCTATATAATGACATTTGCTTTTTATATTTCAATTTTATGTGTAACTTACGATATACCTTTAACTTTTACTAGAACACAAAATTTTAGTCTTGTCCAATTCGAAAGCCTTCGCAGACGACAAATAATTTGCCTTTTAAATGAAGGGATTTGTCTTCGAAATGGTAGAAAACATTGTGGAAATAGGATAAAATGCTGGGTACCAGCATTTTATCCTTTTCCCACAATGTTTTCAAAAGCAAATTCTTCCAAAAGGTCGCAGTAACACGACCATTTGGGGAATGGGTTGAGTGAATTAACTAAACATAGATACGCATCACAAACGCACCTTTAAACCCTTCCCCCATTCTCGCCCTCATTTTGACGTAGAATAACTTTTTCGAAATCACTCCTTTTTTATTAATTGTTTTGCGCTTAAACTTTTACCTCGTGTTTTAAAGAACCTGAGGATGAAAGCTTTTGAAAACATTGTGAGACAGGGAGAAATTGCTTATAACAAACAATTTCTTCTTTTCCCATAACAATTTCTACTGTTTAAGATGAAGTTTGCGCATGTCAATAATCTTATTTTTTTTCACTGCTTTTTGTTTCGAAGAGTCCAAATTTTGCCTTTTAGTACAGAGTTAATAGTTTTCAACCGTATTTCAGTTAAATAAGTGTGGCCAGTACAGTGACCAAACGTATGTGCAACACTCGTGCAATACCACTGGCTGCTTTCCCACATAAGCACGGACTTAGCTATATTTAGCGTTTAGAGAGGAATGAATTATGTTGCAGTGGCCTTTGGAAGGAAATTCGGGTAATTTCTTACAAGTCACTGTACAGCGTGTATTTAAAGCCAGACTGCACTTTCTGTGTCGTCTGATCTTCGTCCACACCTTCCCTGTGTAGGGTTTGTCACGTGATTTTGTGTCCAATTAGGATGAACCTACTATACTGTACAAGTCCAAACAAAATAGATTGCTGTTAAGTTCCGCTCTACATCCTGACGCAACCTTAAAGATTAAATCCGGTTTCTTTTTACAACTTGATTTTTTTTCGCCTCATAACCTCCACTGAAAAACATCGCAGAAGGTGACTGAAAGATCTATAATATTCTAGGATTATGCATAATTACGGTGACCAGTTTTTAAAGAAATAAAACTTATAACGTTACATATGAAATCATAAAAAAAAAAATCTCGTTTTGAGTAAATCGATCCTTTTACTACAATGTTTTCAACAGCGGCTTGCTGCAAAAGGAGAAACACTTTCTTTAGGCGGTAATTTTGATAACGCTTAGAACATAGAACAAGCCGTTCCAGCCAAAAATTACAATCCAAATATTACACTTTTTAATGTTGTTTCTGCTTAAAAAAAAATCTCAACGTATTAATTAAACAGACAGTATAGATCTAAGATCAGACTGCACGTTCTGTGCAGTATGATATCGATCTGTGCTGTCCGCAAATGCGCATGCGCATTAAGTCGCGCTAAGCAGCCGAGGGTTAATTAAAATTCGGAAAGAGAAAAACGTCTTTTGGTGGGCATGATGTCTTTTTCTCGTTATATCTCAGGAAAGCCTTTATCACTTCAGTTGTATCTTACGGAGAGCGTGAATCAAGATAAGATTGTACAGAACGACATGCCATCTGATCTTTCATATATGGCCTGCAACACGCAAAAAGGGGCATTCGGACATTTGCTTAAAGTGTCGTCTCAGATCAGCCTGCGCAGTCTGCACAGGCTAATCCGAAACAACACTATCCTTTTTATGCAATTTTCTGTTTTGCGCAAGTCTACTGTAGATTAAAATCTAATGTAGTCGTAAAGTGCCGTCTCGGATTAGCCTGAGCGGACTGCGCAGGCTGATCCGAGACGACACTTTACGCAAATGTCCGAATGCCCCTTTTCGTGTGTTCCAAGCCATATAGCTATCGGTATTTTGTGTAATAAAATTGTTAAAACAAGAGTTGTATATGCAGGATCTTGGACTTTTTTGGGTCAAACAATCTTTATTTCATTCACATCGTACATCGTACTCTTTGGGTTTTAACTTCTTCAGCGTAAAATATACGAGCCACGCTCAGGCAAAAAGGGGCTTAATGCATCTCCGTGATGCATTATACCAAGCAAGCCATCACATAGTTACGGATCCATAATAACCATAGCCAACCGACATAGTCATAAGGTAGACTGGTCCTTGGACATACAGAAAATTGACTGATAGCAAAAAAGTTTCAGCCCAGGTCAGCCTGCGCGGACTGCTCAGGCTGACCTGGGTCGATACTTTATGCTGATGCATTAAGCCCCTATTTGACAGAGCATAGCTCATATTTTTAAACTCGACCTCTTTGGATGGCCAAAAATACAATCAACTGAAATTCAGCTGGGCTAGAAAAATGGACGGTATGGATTCAAGATCAGAACGTATAGATCCAAGATCAGGCTGCAGTTTTCTATATCTATGCCGTCCGCAAAACCCCTTATTCCATATGTAAAAGGATCATTAAAACGTTTTGGGTGAAGATGCAAAGATTAAAGTTTTCATAAAGAACATTAAATTTAATTAGCTTTTAGCTGTATATAGTATGCATTTTTTAATGTATCATCCTACGATTACTTTTGGAGATAGTGTTGCGTGTAAAGAATTTTTTTTTTTGAAATTGTTTGCCACACTGAAAGTTTTCATGACTGTTTGATCTAGATATATTGAATCATTATCAATTAATCCATATACAGTTTCTTTGATGCTTTCCTCAAATTGTAACGTCCAGTTACATTTTTAAAGACAATTTCGAAAAAAAAGTCATGTAGGGAATAAGTTACTAACATAATTGAGCCATGCTCTGTGAAAAGGGGGCTTAATGCATCTGCAAACAGTATCGATTCAGGTCAGCCTGCGCAGTCCGTGCAGGCTGACCTGGATCAACACATTTTGCTTTTTTGTAATTTTTCTGCGTGTCCAAGGACCATTCTACCACATGATTTAGTCGGTTGTCAGACATAATGGATTTTACTGGATCCATAATTATGTAATGCTTGCTTGGTATAATGCATTACGGAGATGCATCAAGCCTCCTTTTCACAGAGTATGGCTCATTTTTTCTGTCATTCTGGAAATAAAACTCTAAATGGCCTGCAACACGCGAAAAGGGGCATTCGGACAATTGCGTAAAATGTCGTCTTGGATCAGCCTGCGCACTCCGCGCAGGCTAATCCGAAACGACACTTTCCGTTTTTATGTAATTTTCAGTTTTGCGCAAGTCTACTGAAGAACAAAATCTAATGTAGACGTAAAGTGCCGTCTCGGATTAGCCTGCGCGGAGTGCGCAGGCTGATCCGAGACGACACTTTACGCAAATGTCCGAATGCCCCTTTTCGCGTGTTGCGAGCCAAATAGAGCAATGTCAAGGTAGATGTAGTTATTGCCATGAATGTCTCTGCAAAGCGGACAATGTTTAGATAGATCAACCATCAGACCATCCCCTACGTATCGTGACTTCCGATCAGATCCTTCTCCACAATGTTTTCAGCGGTTGTTTGGGGTGAATTGTATTTTTATGTGGTAAAGAATAAATATCGTAAACAACACCGACTGTGTAAGTATAATTTTTACGATTTTTACCCACATACGTAATTATTTTACGGATGTAAATTTGGTCGGTCGAAAAATATTTAATCAAAGCGCTGAAAGCACTGTTGATTTTTTTTCCCTCGTGAAGCAAAAAACAAATTTTGGGAAGAACTATGGCAGAATCAGTTACTATTTCTCTCTACTTACAGTTACAGTTGAAAATTGTTTTACCGGTGAGATACAACATCTATTTTAGAATGGTTGTGTAATTGGTTGAAACAATGAATTTACATAGAAATTGACATTATTTTCAAACAATCATTGTAGGCTAGTCATGGAATTTCTTTATGTTCTAATGTTTAAATCTTTACCAAGCGTATAAAAATTAGACCGGTAAAACTTGAAAGCATATGCAGAAGAGAAATTAGATGTGGCTAAAGGGACGAGTTTTGTCCATGAAAGAATAGAACATTGTGAAAAAAGGAGAAAATGCTGGTGTACCATCATTTTCTTCTTTTCACATAATGCTTGAATAAATCTTCAGGGTCGTTAAAACTTGAAATGATCTGGTAAAACGTTAAAGCATTTAAAAGCAGAATATTGAAAATTATATACAAAAATATCAAACATATGTTCTCATAGTTGTAAGATTTTTATGTATTTTGAAATGGATGCAATTTATTTATCTCATATCTTAGCCCATAAAGTGCCGAATAACTCAAACAGACATTTCAAGTCAAGAAATATGACACAGATGAGTGCAAATTCCAGATTATTACTGTCAAGAAGAATGTCTCAGCAAAGCGGACAGGCTAGGAAAAAATGGACTGCACGTTTTGTTCAAATTGATATTGATTCACGTTGGCTGCATTAAACAACAGAAGTTCTGAAACGCGATTTACAGATTAACACAAATCCTTGCAGACATTACTACCCGATTGTATAAACGTTGGTTAAATTTAACCACTGGGTTAAAAGTTTGGTTAGGAGAGAGTTTGGGTTAAATTATTGGTTAGCGATTGTATAAAGATCTGGTTAACTTTAACCAGAATCAAATTCCGGTTAAATTTAACCCACCTCCACTATACCGGTTAACCATTTAACCAAAAAACAACATGGCCGTCCGTGTTACACCGGTAGCTAGACAACCGAGGCAATCTCGACGATTAAATGTGCAAACTTACGAATTCGACGACAAAAAACTTCGACGACGATGTAGATCTAGGTTTGAAGCGGCAAATTTAGACAAGAGATTGTATATGTATGATTCCTGTATAGACAGACTAGAAAAACTTTTAGGGGATCGACTTCGAGACGGGACGAATCGTAACTTACATTGACATCAAGATCTAGCCTAGCTAGGCATAGTATTGTCCTAAAGCTTTTCGTGGTTGATTTTGTGGACACATTTGGGGTAGATATCCGTAATTTGCCCAGAACCATTGCAAGGGTTAGGCTCAAAAGACACTGTTTACTTTGAAAGACGTAGATCTAGGTCTACCGGTAGGCCTACATAAAATTCACGACGACCGGGGACAAACGAGGGACCACACGACATGGGTTTTATGAGATCGGCAGTTTTTTTCTGGAGTTGTGGGATGTGTTGATGGCACCCACATTGAAATTTTATGTCCGTCTGAATATGGAGCGGCCTTCATTAACAGATAAAAGTGTGCAGGAAACCTGCGATTTTGCAACTTTCCTGGGTGATAAAACAGTGTGTAGTCTCCCCTGTCGGGACTGTACCCTGAATGTTGAAAGTGACTTACAAATAAGAGCAAATAGTGAAGTCTAATTGATTTTCCCCATAATATAACATCCTGTTTTCTTTAAAAACAAAGATAATATCTAATTTATGCACCAGGGAATGCATGCTATATTTAATTATGATAATCTACGCTCATATAGGAATGTGAATTCGATGGCCTAATGGATATGGCATCTGTCTCCGGAAAAGGAGTTCGGGGTTCAAATCAGATCTGTTTTTACCTATTTTCACCAAGGGATTTTCTGTACTCTTTCCATTTTTTTTTCACATTCATGTAGTTAGAAATTTAAATTGGATCAAGAACTTTGGCTTTTGACTTCAATAAATACATAATACGCGCCTTTGACGTAAATAAATTTGTGCCAGTGACTGCAGAAAGGGGTCTTACGACAAAAAAAATGGCTTTTTCAGTTTTTCCCATAATTGGATACGACTACATGTCTAGAGCATAATCTGCCAAGCCCCGGTAGCTCAGTCGGTAGTGTACAAGACTTGAGAACAGGAAGTCACTAGTTTGATCCGCGGCTCGACCAATTTCTTTCCGAGGATTGGTGATAGTCATTGTAACAGGATTCATTCCTCTCTCACCGCTGATCATTGTTTTGATGATGGTTATTTGGGAAAGCAGCCAGTGGCTCGGAAAGAATATTGTGGTGAGTACTGGTAACAAAAATTCCAGGAAAGCATGGATAGGTGCACTGGCCGCCATGATAAAACTGAAACTTATAATAATGATAATGATGTGAAACACCATACAACCATACAAATGGAACATAATCTGTGTATTCCTTTCATAAACCTTTGTCTTTCTTCCACAAACAAATAAAACCTATACTTAACCAGCTATTTTTAGATTTTCCAAACCCCATTTCACCTTACATTTAGGATGTATACTTATAGAAGAGGATAATGTGCTTTTTCAGCAGCATCAAAAATGTAATGGGTTGATATGCAATCAACTTTTACAAGCACTTTCTCCTTTTTGAAGCTATCAGCTTCAGGGGCATAAAAAGTTGTTTTTATCTCCAGTTGGAGAGTGATGTCAATACAAGCCTGAATGTGGGACAGCAACAAAAACAGTTTTATCATTTTAAGTTATTTATTCCTGTAACATGTCATGACTAATGTTATACCCATCTAAAGTTTATATAATAAACTGATTAAATATCCAAAATTGTCAAAAAAAACATGTACTGAAATACACAAATTCGTATAATCCCTAGAATTCAATTTAACCTTCTACCACATGATTCAATGATCCCAAGAAAAAAATTGCTGAAAAATGAGAAAATGTTGGTAACCAGTTTTTTTTACTTTTTCCTAAATGTTTTCTAAAAAGAGAAAAATCATCATTTGATCAACAGTTAATTTGTTGTTTGCAAATACTTTCAATTTGCAGTCTACAATTTTGTCTTTTGGTAAAGAGTTAAATGGACTTTTTCCAGTCTGGGAAAAAAAGTGAAAATAGCAATATAATTTCACAAGTATCTACCATAATATTGTTAACACAAAAGAAAGGTATAGATCAAAGATCATACTGCACATTCTTTGCAGTCTGGTCTTGATCTAAATTGTCAGTAAAAGGTAGTCTGATAGGAAATGGTGATACATTTTTATGTGCTATTTTAAGTGGTTCAAATAGCTTTGGTTTAAAAGAAAAAGTGTGGTTGAACAAATGACATGTTAAGTATCTTTTGCACATTGTGACACACTGAGGACACTTAAATTACTCAAAAGTTTGACTGATTGAATGTATGGCTCTCCATTTGAATCTCTCATTACACTAAAACACCTGCCTGGTGTAAACTTGATACAGCATTGTCCAGGCACTATCATTCTGTACTGAATGTCTGTGTTTTTACCTATTTAAAGTAGAAATTCAATCTTTAAAGGAGTGAAATTCATTGTGTTAACCCTTTACCAAACAATTCTGTCTTAGCAACCATAGAAAAGACCTGGTAAACATTGTGAGAAAATGGAAAAATGCCAGTAATCAACATTTTTTCCATTAACCACAATGTTTTATACCTTTTCAACTATTTCATCATTTAACCACACTTTAATTTGTTGTCTGCAAATGTTTTAAATCCGGACCAGTGCTAATTTTTTTTTTATTTGGTACAGAGTTGTTATGTGATGGATGTCATCTCTAAATGACAATTGCAAAGATCTATCCAGCCCACTTTTGTAACTTTGATGCTACCTACCATGAGTAAAATTCTACCATTGCACATCAAAATCAGTCTACATGTTTATGCAGCCTTTCTACAAGCAGTCAAATTTCAGTCTAAACCTTTCACTCCTTTTATGAGAAATTTACCACAAAAAAAAAATCTACTGAAAATGACTGATTGAAAGTGATATAATAAAATGTATAGACTTGTACTGAAATTTCCTTTCAAAGTGTATTATGACTGACACAGATTTCTGTTTTTAACTTGACTGCTGGTACTTGTAATGTTTACTAAGTCTGATACCTACTGGATGAAAGCAACAATAACCCTTTTTTCTGACATTGTTCACCTTTCAATTTCTAAGAACAAAAGAAAATATCTTTGGCAAAAAAAAAATACAAAGACCTGTTAAAAGTCTCTACAATGAAGTAGATTTATGACAATATTTTTTTTTCTATTGATAGTAGATCTTTTTACCACAGTGGATCTAAAAATGATTTCACACTCTCTTTTTACAACTCACTGATGTACAACTAGTAACTGCTTCAAAGGCTATATATTTTTTGGTGCTCATGTTTGTAAATATATGTCAGTTGTATACAAGATATGAGTAAGGTAGCAGTTAATTTTAAACTGCTTGAAGTCTGTAAAACACTGGTATGTCTATCACTTCTACCATAAACTGAATTAGGTGCAAAAATATCTCTATGAAAGATAAAGCATAATCAGAGAACATAAACATGACAGAAAAAGTAATTTATGCATGTTATATGTGAGATTCACTAGTCCATAGATATGACAGATATTTTTCCAGTACCTAATTTCTCTTACCTCTTCCACTGCCAGTGGGGATTAAAATAGCTTTTGGAGAGCCGAGACTATGGATCAAGATCAGAAAGTGCAATCTGCTACCTGATGCTGTTTTTCTTTTAGCAAAACCATCTTACAGTACAAGAGTAATCTACTTTCAGGCTTTGAAATAAGCTGAATTTATTATTATTTTTCATTTTGGCGGCAAAAAAGTTACAGGTAACATTCAACCAACTAGATTGTTGAACAACACATACCTGTCATTTTCCAAGAATGCTGAACTCAAGTTCTTGAAAATCAGACATAATGCTCTACCATGCTAAATAAATTACACCATCCCTTTACCACTTTACCATCATCATTCAAATATGTGTTTATTTACCTAGGATGAGAATGACAGTAATGAAAGTTTTGTATTGATCAGAATAAAACAAAAACACATAATGAAAACAAGATGAAACCCATGTTGTGGGTGCTCAGTGGAATATACTGAAGGATATAGATCTACCATATAGGTTTTAAAAATCCAATCACCATCTGATAATCAGAAATCAACTAGTTATCTGATCGTCTGACAAATTACTTAAGAATGATTGCTACTTTCTACATGTATATAGCTATATATGTCTGTTTGCATTGAGCTCCCAGCCTCAGTTCGTTTATTATTAAATGGTACAAAAACAAGCCAAACTGAGGCAAGATTACAAATTGGCAAATAATGATAACTTTCAACATCAAGCATATTCGTCATGTTACTCTAAATCTTTCAACTTTTAGTCAAGTTAACATGAGATGCAACATGGGATTCTGGATCAAGTTTGTTTTCGAAAGTTGGGTAGTTTTTCACCCGTGACAACCGTTATGTTGTTCTCAATCACTGACCAAAAACATTGCCTTGATACACGATCATTTTATGTAGAATCGTACTCAAGGTGGGAGTGTGGGATTACGGACTTATTGACCCATTTTCTGTTCAAATATTGGCGGATAATGTACGAAAAGACAGTTGCTACAAACAAAACTTTTACTGAATAGTTACCGATGACACAACATCCGGGTCATTCAAAGTGCCGAAAGAAATATTGCGATAGAAAGTCCTATTGCATATATAAAACACACGAACCTTACCTAAGACATATTCTTGTATGTAGTCATCATATTTGTCTTTAAAACCGATGTATAGATCGTTGCATCTGAATATGAGGTCATCGCTGTTTTCAAGCAGGAAGAGATACACTTGGTACGGACAAAACCACTTCGACAGCCTTTATTTTATCGTAATACGACCGGACATCTCAGACTTTTGTCTGAATTACACGTGTAGACTTTGGAGACTATACAAAAACTAAAATATGTGTTTAAACCCAAAATAACAGCGGTATTAGTATAAAAATAAATTTTTGTAATCAATTATCAAAAGCACTCTCTTTATGTTGTATGAGCGGTAAAATGTGCGTGAGGGGATACATTTGTGACGTATCGCGCGTGAAAACTTGGAAAGAGAACTGCATGACGGGATATATTTGTTGGGTTAACTTTTGGTTAATTTAACCATTCTAGTTAAGTAACCAGTTTGGTTATCTGTTTTATACAAGTGTTTAACCAGTTTGGTTAGTTAACCAAACTGGTTAAAAGTTAACCCAAGGTTAGAGTTTAACCCTGGGTTAGTTTAACCAACGTTTATACAATCGGGTGCAGAAGTTCTGAAACGCGATTTACAGATTAACACAAATCCTTGCAGACATTACTAGCTGTGAAATCAAGGAAATGCGAAATTTCCTGATTAAAAACCACAAGATTACAACAACGCTAACAGTAGCAGCACCATAAAAAATAATACAGTGAACCTGTTACAAATTCTATAAATGGACTGCGAGTTTTAATTTCGAGCGCAATAATACAATTTATTGGCGGTAATGCGTTTTGTGTTTCCACTGTGTTGAACACCGTCATTATTCATGTTAAAAGTTAGGTAAAACAAATAACATTGGACGTTTCTCGACATGAAATGATGTTTTTCTCGTCGATTTTTTTTCTGTCTGTCTGCTTTTTATTTCGATATTTTGAACTCTCCTTTCAAGAATAATACAAAGCATTCGATTAAAGTAGTCTTTTTAGTGCTTGCATTTTTTCAAGTAGAAGAAGCACATGAAGATGAAGCAGGAGTGCGATTTGAAATTAATTTGAAGCAATGTTTTAAATTTTGAACAATCTCTTAAGGATCTGAGTTAGTAAACTTTGAAATAAAAACTCTACATAAATATGATGCAGTTCATTATCCAATTTCAGAGGGTTTAATTTCTCTAAATCCTGTCAGAAAATAAAGATAGTTGATGGATTCGAGTGCTACGCACGAATACACTTGAAAATATGATTCTTTTTTTTTTTTGGTCAATTGAAAAGATTAACCCTTCTAGCGGCATAACAGTTTTTGAAGTACATCCCTTTTTGCAAATGATGATGATGATGATGATGATGATGATATATGACTAGACTGCATAGAACTTGCAGTCTGAGCATAGATCAACATTATGCGCTACTCCATCATGCTTAACTTTTAAAAAAACAGGAGATCTCCATATTGGTATGTAACTGTAAATAAAGGCTAAATTCATTTGGCGTCCAAAGAGTTAATGCTTTATACAACAGATAGGTGAAATGGATATCTTAATAGAAAAGACTCGTATATCAGTTTTATACGGTGGCACAAAAGTGACATGGAAGATATATTTTATACTACGTGCGCACGCAGTAGCTAATACGTGCGCACGTAATAAGTAATACGTGCGCACGTATTAGCTACTGCGTGCGCACGTAGTATGAAATATATCTTCCATGTCACTTTTGTGCCACCGTAGCTTTAAGACTTTTCAGTTGAAATATCGCTTAATGTAGATTCAGGGTCAGACCGCCTATTTTGTGCAATCTGATCTTCATTATATTTTGCAATAAACACAATTTAGTTTGTCCTAATGGCTCACACTGTTAAGGACATAGATAACTTGCATACATAATGTTATGTAAATAAACAGGCTAATTAATTCGCTTCCTTAATAAGTCCATTGAATGTGTTTTTCCCACGCACTGTAGCCGGATCTGAACAGTTTTTTTCCCCCAAAGAAAATAATCTGTTTATATATCCGAGAACATTTATTCATTTACCTCAATTTAATTTGCACTGCAATGCAATTTTTACGGAGCCCCATAGGTGTTATGTGTTATCATTATTGATCATGACCAATTACTGAATCGATATATCGAAATCTTTTTCGATTAACAAAGTGACAATTCGTTATCTCGAAATACTTGTTCGATTAAACGAATGAAAAATGATTTAATGAAGTAATAATTCGTTGGTTTTATCGGACTGTTCATGGTGGTGAAAAGCCAACGAGTGTTCCAAATATACCTATTTCGTTTTCTCGAAATAGCATTTAGATAAAAGGAATCGGAATTTTTATCTGTTGAGTTAGAATTTCGTTAAAACGAATTATTAGTTCGTTTTCTTGAGATAAGATTTCGTCGTCACGAATAATTATTTCGTTTAGCCTTTTAGCACACAATCCCGAGTTTTAACGACCTTGAGAAAGATGGTTTTTGAAAACATTGTTGGAAAACGAGAAAATGCTGGTAGCATTTTCTCGTTTTCTAACAATGTTTTCTACTCTATCAAAGACAAAAATCATCATTTCAGTTACTTATTTTTGTCGTCGGCAAATGCTTTCAATTTGGTCAAGTACAAAATTTGTCATTTGGTAAAGAGTTAAATAATTAATGGCGTGCAACACGCGAAAAGGGGCATTCGGACATTTGCGTAAAATGTCATCTCGGATCAGCCTGCGCAGTCCGCGCAGGCTAATCCGAGACGACACTTTCCGTTTTTATGTAATTTTCTGTTTTGCGCATGTCTACCGAAGGACAAAATCTAATGTAGTCGTAAAGTGTCGTCTCGGATTAGCCTGCGCGGACAAAGCACCTACGGGGCTCCGTAAATTTGTCAGAGCTTCTTTTTTTCTTGTTAAGACTTTCCCAGCTGAATTTGATACAAGCAAGATCTAACAACAGATCACAGTTAAATTTATCGGTTGCTAGGCGCGTGTTTTTTTTTTTTTTAAGAGACAGTGTAGATCAAAACCAGAAACTTACAGAAAGTACAGTTTGATCTTGTATATACACTTCATGATACTGTAAGGTTTTTCCGGCAAAAAGAACTAAGAAATGGCAATTTTCTGGGTTTTACTAAAAGCTCGAACCTTTCAGATCATTCATTTAGCAATTTAAAAAATGTGTTCTATTTTGTGAAAAAGGGAAGCAGCCTAAAACCGAACGCTGTCTGCATTATTGTCTGTTTATCAACATCTTCTGAATAATTACTATTAACTTTCTCTAACAGTTTCTTGTTCTGGGCAGACGCAGGTGACGAGCCAAAGATTGAAAGGTCGAACCTTGTTGGGGACGGAAGAACAGTTCTTGTTTGGCAAGGGCTT
Source organism: Hippopus hippopus (assembly GCA_946811185.2). Classification (NCBI taxonomy): domain Eukaryota; kingdom Metazoa; phylum Mollusca; class Bivalvia; order Cardiida; family Cardiidae; genus Hippopus; species Hippopus hippopus. The sequence goes on along the minus strand of OX328110.1, from coordinate 16,929,281 downwards.
ATTTCACCCACATGTCTCACCATTGATGGACCAACAGACAGGTAATTTAACCTGGGTCCACGCGGTACCTATCTTTTAATCAGTCCATCTTGTGGTCTTCCTTCACGGTTTGTACAGATCTGTGGCAAAACTGTTTAATCGGTTCCCAGCGTCCAATATATAAAACGAAAAATGATCGGACTGGAACCCAGCATTGGTAAATTCAGTATCAAGGTTGACCCTTTTGTTTGACAAGTCACGTATTTTTTTTCACGACCGAGCAATACGGCTCTTGAAAAAATTACGGAAAAGGGGGAAAATCCTAGTAACCATCAATAACTGTATTTCCCACAATGTCATCTACCCTTTTGAATTTAAATTTCATTATTAAACCTGATTTAATTTTGCGACCGTCGGCTTTCAGTATAGAAAAGTTTAAAAGTGTGTCTTTTGCTACTGAATTATTATACACGATTAACCTTTGACACTACCAACAAAATAGATTCGATTATTTTTTTGTTGAAAAACAGATTTCGACTGCAGTTGAACGCGATTTTTGTCGGAGTTTAACAAAGGTAGCGGACGATGGAGATCCAAGATCGGACTGCACGTTCTGTGCAGTCTGATCTTCGATCTACACCGTCCGCATATGTCACTGAAATCGCCATTTGTAGTGGAAGAGTCAAATAGTGACTACCCGAATATTTTTCAGTTCTAAAAAAATTGCTGTATTAGAAGTGTCTGCTAAAATAGACTTTCCTTTCGAAAATCAAAGGACTGAAAATCCTGAAAAGCGAATTTGTGGAACAGTATTTGGTAATTATATAGAGAAGAGAAGAATAAACTCTTCATCGCATGTAAAACATGTTTACAAAATTACTAGGTGTAACGAGTAGGGGCAATGAAAGGCAGAGTTCAGCAAAGGGGGCTTACTGTGATTTTATTGCTTGTGTGTATCCCAAAGTAGAGTATGAGCACGTAATTGATCAAGTGGACTGATAAACAAGCACAGCAATCTGACGCGGTTCTTGTAGGTATTAGATTTTGAACTGTATGTATGTGGGTATATACGGTAGCCATCAAGGTGGGGTTGATGTGTACTTACTTAAACTGGAAGTAGAACAATTTGAGCGCACGCCTATATGACAGTATTTATTTTGGTTCCGGTCAGAGTAATCACAGTAAGCGGTTTTGCCATACAAATCCTTAAAAAGTACAGCAGTTTTATAATTACACGAGTACAAAATTATACTGTTATTACATTGTTACAAAATAGCCCTGCTGAGAAAGAATTTCTGATATTGACTTTAAAACTAAACAAAAACTTGTCAACATGTAAATCAATGTTTAAAGCCCATTTAAGATTTAATTAACCTATACCCGGTTTTTTGGACAGCATAGATCAAGATCAGACTGACAGTCAGATCTTGAACTGATACTTTTAAGCTTGATTAGTCAAGCCCTTTTAAAAAAAAATCTTTTCGTCTTTCATGTGGATTTTGTCTACAACCATCGGAAAAAATAAAAGTTTACATATCTGGCACTGAAAGAGCAGAGATACCGATAAAACCCAGTTAGTCTGCTATTGCTAAAAACATAAGCGTGTCTTTTACAACCAAAGTCAAGTTTACTTATTTTTCGGTTGAGGGAAAGGTCGCGTGAAACCAGCTTAATTTAGTGAAGTTCTGTAAATCATGCAGTACTAGATGTCAAAGATTTGTGTTAATGCTTTCTAAAAGTTTCGATCTGACATATAAGTTTATATTCCTAGACTGTTTTGGAGCGACCCCATCAGAAGTACGATCGAGTATATCAGCTTTGATGGTACAGGCAGGACAATCTTTGTGTCGGAAAATGGGTACGATTATTACGGAATCGCCGTGTTCCAGGTAATGGTCGTTACGCTCAACGCATATTGTACTGCTTATATCCGTGGAAAAATGTTTTAGCCATTTATAATTTACGTTACTTTTAAATTGAGACAATTATAGGGAAATGGAATGAGAGTTCAAGTTATAATAGTTGGTGTGTGCGGCCCCTGATGTTGGTCCGTCCTTGTGGATTCTTGTTCATGCTCTATGAAGTTTAGCCTATTAGTAATTGTATTACTTTAAAACGTAGAAAATTCTTGAGAATAAGAATTAGAGTTCAAGTTAGAAAGGTTCGCGAATACGGCCTCTTCTGTCGGTCTTTCGTTGTGCTGTTCTTGCTCTTTGTCTAAAGTTATTTATCATGCATCTAAGGTTTTTTGTCTCTAGTTATTTAATACGCGTGTAAGACTTTTTGTTTATAGTTACCAATTACGCACGAAAGGCTTTTTGGAAATAGTTATAAATTACGTATAAAAAGGTTTTTTGTCCATAGTTATTATTTACGCATTTAAGGCTTTTTGTGTTTAAGGTATTAATATCGCATGTAAGGCTTTTTATCCATAGTTATTATATGCGTATGTAAGACTTCTAGTCTATTGTTATCAGTTACGTATGGGGGGTCTATGTCTTTAGATATCAAATACGTATGGCGCTTTTTTGTCTATTGTTATAAATTACGTTTGTAAACCTTTCTGTCTTTTCTTATTTATAATACATGTAAGGTTTTTTGTCCATGGAATGTATTCAAGGTTCTGTGTCTATAGTTATCAATTACGTGTGTAAGATTTTTTGTCTATTACTATAAATTACATACGTAAGGCTCTTTGTCTTTTTTGTCTATTGTTTATTACTTATGTAAGGCTTTTTGTCCATAGTTATTAATTACATATGTAAGTTTTTAGTCCATAGTTAATGATTAAGCATGTAAGGTCCTTTGTTGATAGTTACTGATTACGTATGTAATTTTTTTATCTGTAGTTATTAGTAACGTATGTAAGACTTTCGTCTATAGTTATTAATTACATATGTAAGGCTCTTTTCCATAGTTATTAATAACGGATGTAAAGATTTTTACCCACAAGAAATTTATTACGTATCTAAGGCATTTTGGTTATAGTCATTTATTTCGCATGTAAGGCTTTTGACTACTGTTATTAATTACTTTTGTAAGGCTTATTGTCTATAATTACTGGAAACGTTTGTGGATCTTTTCTTTAAAATATTTGTCAATAACGTATGTAAGGCTTTGTGTTTTAGTTACTGATAACGTATGGAGGGCCTATTGTATATATATCAGAATTGTTTTGAAATAACGTTGGTGTGACGACAGACAAAAATTTCACGATGTTATGGCGCCATCTGATCAAACTTATAATGTTTATTTGTGATCAAGAAATATTTACATTTTCAAAGTGCTCCGTAACCAAGTACATACCCATTGTTTAGCGTCTTCTACAAACGAAATACCGTGTAAACTTGTTTTAACTATATGCAAATATTGAGGACGTGATGAAACTTATATGTGTAGCAAAATTTTAGCGTGATCGGCCCGCGGGACGCTAACATGCTAATAAATGGACCAGTCCGGGAACTTTCCGACTGCACCTCGTACATATAGTTACGAATTAAGTACGTATTTACATGTATTACACTTACCTTTCAGGACCGGCTGATTTACACGGCACCGGGGAGAAATATTTCGGGGGTATACTCGCTGATAAACGCTTTTTCAGGGACAAAACTTCAGTTTGGGGTACCGCTGTATTACGTAGATGTCTATGATCAGGAATCGCAGCCCCGGAGTCCTCAAGGTAGCTGTTTGTTTTGCTCGTCTGTTTGACGTTTCACGGCGTTTACAAAACGTATTTGAACCATGCTCTGACAAAAGAGGGCTTAATGCATCTCCGTTTTCCATGGAACCAAGCAAGCCATCACATACTTATGGATCCATAATATCCACTTTTTTTAACAACCAACTTTATCATGAGAGAGACTGGTCCTTGGGCCGACAGAAAATTGACAAATAGCGAAAAGTTTCGGCCCAGGTCAGCCTGCGCGGACTGCGCAGGCTGACCCGGGTCAATACTTTTCGCAGATGCATTAAGCCCCCTTTTTCACAGAGCATGACTCAATTCATTTGTATCCAGGCTTCAAACACTTTACCCCATATACTGCTAGATAAATGAAACGAAAATATCCACTCGATAGACCCAAATATTGCGCTTTTAAAGTTGATTTTACCGGAAAGAAAACACCGTATCGGATAGTGTAGATCAAAGATCAGACAGCACGTTTTGTGCAGTCTGATCTTGATTTACGCTGTCCGCAAAAGCGTCTCGAGTCACGCTTAGCTGCCTTTGGGTTAAGGTATATACTGTCCTACCGTTTTTATAACGTGAATTTACATGATTTGAATTGCAGCCTTGGTGTGCCCATGACCAGCCCGCATAGCTAAGGTGGCAGGGCATAGGACTCGTAAACTTCAAGTTTCGAGTCACTTGAGGATGTGGGTTCGATTTCCACGGCTGGCCATCTAAAATTACTAATAGTCTTTTGGATGAGACGTTAAACCGAGGTTCCGTGTGACGGTGCTATACACCGAGCACGTTAAAGAACCAGGCGTAACTTAGGATGGGTTTCGTCTTGTATCTTGCACTATCCCCCGTAACATAACTAACAGCCTTCAGGGGGCGTCGCCCATATGGGTGACCGGTGGCGGCGAAATGCCGAACATAGATGTTTTCGAAGGAAATTGGTATTCTTTGCATCTGAAAGGTTAATGTAAACAAAGCGATATTTTTGAGTGACTTGTTTTTTAAAATATCGGGTAATGACCGTCATATTTTTGCCTGCAAGCGTATTATAGTTTGTCAATTAGCTTTTTAACTCTTTACTCAACGATATAATATTAGACGTGCCCAAATGGACAGTATTTACAGATGACATATTAAAATCTAATGCAACTGAAATTTGGGTATTTGTCTGTGAAAGTATAGAAAACCTTGTAGGAAAAGGAGAAAATGCTGGTTACCAGCATTTTCTCCTTTTACCACAAGGTTTTCAAAAGGTTATTTCCTCAGGGTCATTAAAATTCGGGATTGTGTGGTAAAGAGTTAATGCAAGATAGAGATGGGGCTATTATTTCACATAGTGAAAGCTAAAATTGATATTTGAACGCTTAGAGCGCTTAGCACACCTTAGATCGTTTTGCAGGTAATTTTGCAGGTTTGGCTCAAATATAAGTATTCGTCTTCGGAAGGTTTGAAAATATCGTAGAGAAAGGAGAAACTCCTGGTAACCTACAGTTTCTCTTTTTCGCCACAATGTCTTTTTTTTAACTCTTATCCTACTAAGTAAGTTACCTTAAACTTTCAAGGCGATAATACAGACCCAAATTATGCCATTTTAAACTCACTTTTTGGGAAAAAATATCTCCCTATCGGACAGTGTAGGTCCAAGATCAGACTGCACATTCTGTGCAGTCTGATCTTGATCTACGCTGGCCGCAAAAGGTCAGTGAGTCGCGCTTAGCAGCCATTGGGTTAAAAATTGTTATTTTTTTTCTCTAGGGCCGTTAAAACTCGGGATTGTACGGTGAATGGTTAACGTAGATTTCAGAGCTCCAGATAGAGAGAGTGATTTTGATTTTAAAATTAAAAATATTCATTATTCTCCACCAAACCCTATGTTATGGGTACTCATTAGAATCGTCTGAACGAGACAATTCTAATGAGTACCAACAACATAGGGTTTGAAAGAAAAATAATGGATTTAGAATATCATCACTCCCCCTTATCTTGAGCCCTGGATTTGAACAATTACTTTTCAGAACCTTGCGATTCAGCTGATGTAGACTGTGATCAGATTTGTGTTCATGTAGACAACACTCAGAATTCTACATGTTACTGCGAGGACGGTTATAATCTGGTCGGTGAAAACCAATGCAAAGGTACACTGCGTTATTCAATAGTGTTATTCTGTTTTATTATATCAACTTTTTAACCCTTTAACAAACAATCCCGAGTTTTAACGTCCCTGAGGTGGAGTACTTATGAAAACATTGTCGGAAAAGCAGAAAATGCTAGTAACCAGCATTTTCTGCTTTTCCCACAATGTTTTCTACCCTATGAAAGACAAATTTTATGTCTTTAGTAACATTTAATTTGTCGTCTGCAAATGCTTACAATTTGGACTAGTCCAAGATTTTGTTGTTTGGTAAAGCGTTAAACCCATATCCAGACGCATTTTAATTGTCAATGATACAAATAGATTTGTAATACATTCGCTAGTGGTATCTATAGACTAAAAGCCTTAAATACGTAATATATAACTATAGACAAAAAGCCTTACACACGTAATTAATAACTACGGACAAAAGGCCTTACATGCGAAATGAATAACTATAGTAAAAACAAAAAAAAGCCTTACATGCGTAATTTATAACTAATAGACAAAAAGCCTTACACACGTAATTAATTACTACGGACAAAAGGCCTTACATGCAAAATGAATGACTCTAGTGAAAACAAAAAAGCCTTACATGCGTAATTTATAACTAATAGACAAAAAGCCTTACACATGTACAAAATGCACAGTGTAATGGCAATGAATGGGGTTGTACTAACCGAATATTGTGCCGTGATATCTTGCTGATTAGTTTCTTGTTTGTTTGTTTGTTTGTTTGTTATGATTTTTAACACAATTATCAACAGTTGTTTTAGTTATTTTGCGGCGGCAATTCCACCAAGCCATGCATTTGTGGAGTTTCTTTTACTGGCACTTTGCACAACATTCTTTTCAAACCACTGGCTGCTTTCCCATACGAGCAATTTGATCTTTGGTCTTCGCTGTCCACGTTACTGAGACATTTTGGACAAGGACAATCTTGAATTTGCAGTTATTTGGGTCCTATTTCAGCCTAAAACTGTCCGTTGGTTTTATTCGGCACAGAGTGAACATTGGGATTAAAAATGTAATAAAATGGTTGTTATGAACGTTTTTTTCATTTTATTTATTTTCATTATTATTACCATGGTTATCGATAATCTTTCAGCTAACACTACAGTCCTCGAGCGACACATCCTGTTTACGTTACAAACGAATATCTGTGCGACAAGCATAAATGTCATATACTCGCCCACAAGCGTTAAACCTAGGACTAACTGTACTGTTGTCCAGCACAGTGCCGCCATTACCAGATTTGCCATAGATATGAACAATGACTACATTTTCTTCAGCGATGGGGAACGATTGTACAAGCAACTAGCATTCAGTTCAGTGAAGACTCAACTTTATGAGTCAGACAGTGAAATAGTTGGTATGTATGTATGTATGTATGTATGTATGTATGTATGTATGGTATTCAACGCCGTTTTCAACAAAGATTCAGTTTTATCGCGGCAACGAGTGCGCCTATCCATGCTCTCTGGAGTTTCTTTTACTAGTACCTCGCACAATATTCTTCCCAAACCACTTGCTACTTTCCCACATAACCATCGTCGAAAGAAATATTTGGTAAGGTAAGTATGTCGTCTTTCATGACTGTTTGAGACAATTGTATAGATTTATCAATTATTTTACCATTCACCCTTTATCACGCAAACTAGAGTGTAACGAGCCTCACGGAGACGGTTTTTTTTTAAAGATTGTGGGAAAAGGAGACAATGCTGGTTCTTTTTCCACATTGTTGTCGATCCATTCACAGACATATACCACCCCTTAAGCTATATCTAATATGTCAGCTGCAAATGATTTCGATTTGGACGAGTCTGAAATTTTCTTGTATGGTAAGGGATAAGTTATGCAAATCACTCATGAATATTTTACAATGATAATTTTTGAAGGCTGCGGTCAGCTATATATTTGTTTAAGAAATTAAGACATCAACAAATTCTATACAGTTCAATAGATATAAAACGTGCTCTCTAAAAAGGTGGTTAAACGTAAATGCAAAAGGTATCAATCCGCGCAGGCTGACCTAGGTCGAAACTTTTTGCTATAGGTAAATTGTCTGTATATCAAAGGACCGTTTTACGTCCTGATGTAGCTAGTTTTTTGACAGTATGGATCCATATTTGAATTTGCGTTTATTTATCGTCGCCACCGGTTGCCCATATGGGCGACGCCACCTGAAGGCTGTTAGTATTGTTACGGGGGATAGTGCAGATACAGGACGAAACCCATCCTAAGTTTCGCCTGGTTCTTTAACGTGCTCGGTGTATAGCACCGTCACACGGGACCTCGGTTTAACGTCTCATCCGAAAGACTGTTAGTAAGTTTAGATGGCCAGCCGTGGGAATCGAACCCACACTCTCATGTTCACGAGTCTTACGCTCTACCAACTGAGCTATGCAGGCTGGTCGGATCCATATTATGTGACGATTTGCTTTATATAATGCATAATAGAGATACATTAACTCTTCACCAGACGACAAAATTTTAGGCTAGTCCAAATTGAATGCGTTTGCAGACGACATTTTAAAGGTGGCTCAAATAACAATTTGTTTTTGATGGGGTAGAAAACACAGCTAGTGGTTACCAGCATTTTTTCCTTTTCCCACTATGTTTTCTTAAAGCCTTCTTCGTTAGGGTGGTTAAAGACTAGGCGGAAGCTACACAGATTTTTATAATCTGGCCAAACTTAAAAAAGATAATGATTTATCGCAGAGTTAAGTAAGCCGATAGTCTTTAAAGAAAAAAAACGAGTAGAAAAAAAGAACCCTTTCTTTTCAGTGCTTTTGCCATAATGGGCTATGTAGCCTCTCAAGTTTTTTTTATTATTTCATGCCAGAATTTCGCGAAGAATTGTAGGAATAATTAATAACACGTGTCATTTACGAGGTTTCGTATTCAAATCAGTATGATGACGTCATATCTAATAAAAATGGACGGAGTTACCGATCGCAGAATGACCATCCCTTTATCTAAATGCCCAAAAATAGCAGCTTTTTACTGAATGTAACTACACAGTTTAAAAGATTTCGAAGAAAAATATATCTAGAGGTATCTATCGGCGTTTCACAGAATATTTTGATTTGCAGCACAAAAACTAAATAGGCCCCTTTAAGACTCGATATGGCCTGCAATACGCGAAAAGGGGCATTCGGACATTTGCGTAAAGTGTCGTCTCGGATCAGCCTGCGCAGTCCGCGCAGGCTAATCCGAAACGACACTTTCCGTTTTTATGTAATTTTCTGTTTTGCGCAAGTCTACTGTAGCACAAAATCTAATGTAGTCGTAAAGTGCCGTCTCGGATCATCCTGCGCGGACTGCGCGGGCTGATCCGAGACGACACTTTACGCAACCGTCCGAATGCCCCTTTTCGCGTGTTGCGAGCCATATTGTGTGGTAAATAGTTGGACTCCCTTTTCCCGAAGCGCCGCTGATATATAGATATATATGGCTTTTTCACATACACACAATACGGCTTCTGGCAGTGATGATCTGATATAAGTCAGTCATTAACACTCTCAAATATTTGATCATACTTTGATGTTTTCTGTTAACTTTTCACTTTTTACGGTTGTATGTCCTTTTTTTTTCAAACATAATACGAGAGTATTCAATAAAATATGTGAGTGTGTTTATACCTCATTTCGAAACATTGTCTTGCCATGAAAACTTCGCAAGCACCTAGCAATAGAATTAAAATCCCTGCTTGGCCAAAACTCATTAAGACAGGATTCGTTTCTCTCTCACTTCTAAATAACGTTTCGACAGTCTTTTATGTGAAGAAGCAATCAGTGGTATCGAAGAAGTTGTCTGCGTATAACTGGTAAAGAAGCTCCGGGAACACAGGTGCTCTTGCCGCCGAGATATAATTGAGATACTGTTTAAAATGGTATGAAACAGCAGGTCCGTATTCACCGACCTTAGGACATTCTGCGTCCAATTCTGTTTTAGAGAGTAACACAAATACCTTGGTCCGTATACACCGACCATTCTTAAGGTCATTCTTAGCCGAATTCTCATTTTAGAAAGTTACACAATTTCTTATTGGCTGAACAATTTGGTCTTGCCAATCAGAAGTTGTATTACTGACAAATTCAGAAAATTATAGCTTGAGAATAAGACCAAAAATGTTATTTAGAACGGTTGGTTAACACTTAATACGCTGAATTAATGATCTGGACCTTTTTAAATTGGAAAAAACAGACCGAAATAGTGTTATTTCAAGGTTGTTTCCGTTAGAATATGTAACATAGTAGCAGACAGTGTAGATCAAAGATCAGACTGCACGTTCTGTGCAGTCTGATCTTGATCTGCACTGGCTGCAAAAGCAACTAAAGTTGGTTCCAGGGCTTTAAGGGTTAATACGGACCAAGATAAAGAAACATTAATCGTACATGTAAACACCTTTTCAGATCTTGACTACGACTGGAAAACCGAAGAGTTGTTTTGGTCGGAGAGTGGTCAGGACACAGTCCTATTTAAAACTACTACAGACCCCGCTGTGCCACCCAGTCTTTCTCCTGACACTCCCGGGACAATAACATCAATAGCCGTAGACCCGCACAACAAGTAAACATTTCTCTTTCGTACCATGGCCTAAGGCGCGTTGGTATTGTATAGAGGATAATCAACTGGTATATTAAAAATCAGTCACTAGAATGGGGTGTGATGCGGTTGAAAAAATGAGTCCGAAGGACGTGTTTTTTAATCGCATCAAACCCCATTCGAGTTACAGATTTTAATATCAAACACAACCGGTTGATTATCCTATTTATTATATTCCTAAGTCACCATTTTTATCAGCAATATAGGAAAAAAAGTAGTCCCGGCGAACATTCTAAAACTATATCGTCACTAGTGATGATACCATATTTATCGTCACTTGTGGTATTATTCACTGTGAAATCCCAGTAATTCACTGATAGGAATATAATCAAAACCCATTGAATACTTTGTTTATTGAATAGGTCAATAATATGCTATTGAACAAACATGCAAATTAACCAAATCTATTCATACGCGCTGTCAATATACAAACATTCCAGAGCCTGCAAAAAAAGATACTAAAACGTAAGTCCACCTACCATTGGCCCATGATAATATCAATATTAACCAGTGCCAAGACAGGCACATTTATGTCTCAATTCCATTGCAAATGAAAATCGCCTGGAATCTGAAATAAGCACCGGGGTCGATGCGTCTTTCAAACGCAGTCGAGTACTGCGGTCTTGATTGATGATCTTACCTCCAACAAGCACACATCTGATGGATTTCCAAGCATCTTTAACGCTCCCGTTCAGGGAAGAACACTGAATGTACACTTCATCACACAACTCCTGCTATTGAAGCAGGTTCACCAGGAGAGAAACCTTGAGACCTTAACCTGCTAGATAAATTAACCCTTATCCTGCTAAATAACTAAAATCAAATTTTCAATTCAATGGTAAAAACCCAAGTTTTGCTATTTCAAAGTTATGCTTTGAGAATTAATATTTCCTTGTCGGACAATGTAGATCCAAGATAGACTACACGTTCTGTGCAGTCTGATCTTGATCTACACTGTCCGCAAAAGGTCAGTGAGTCGCGCTCAGCAGCCTAAGGGTTAACTGAAACTTTCCAGCCGATAACAATAATCCAAATGTTGCTATTTCACAGTTATTTGTCGGGGGAAAAGGTCACCTTATCGGACAGTGTAGATCCAAGATCAGACTGCACGTTCTGTGCAGTCTGATCTTGATCTACACTGTCCGCAAAAGATCATTGAGTCGCGCTTTGCAATCTAAGGGTCAAGATACATTGAAAGTGATAACGGAAAGCGACCTTTACAGTTTGAATTTCCAGGTCTAATAGGATTAACCGGTGAACTATACATGAAAAATACATAGTAACAATGAGAGTAACTATTACGTATAAACAAATAGGCCTAAGCCATGCTCTGGCAAAAAAGGGGGCTAAATGCATCTCCGTGATCCATGACACTAAGCAAGTCATTATATAATTGTGGATACATAATATCCATTTTCTCTAACAATCGACTGAATCTTGAGGTCCACTGGTCCCTTGACATACAGAAAAAAACTGACCAAAAGCGAAAAGTTTCGGCCCAGGTCAGCATGAGCGGACTGCGCAAGGTGACCTAAGTTGATACTTTTTGCAAATGCATTCAGCCCCCTTTTCATATGGCTTGGCTTAAATATGATAATTTAGCCATGCTCTGTGAAAAAGGGGTTTAATGCATAGGCCTTTCCGAAGAACACACATACTAACTTCATGTAAAGCTACATGTTTGATCTTGATTTACAGCATTCACAAAAAGTAAATTTGTTAACCACTTTAAAATTGCTTAATTATCAATTTTTTTTTTTTCAATTTTTAGTCACGTGTACTGGATAGCTCAAGAAAGTTCCTCATATAAACTGTACGTCTGGAAAAGGGGAGATAACAGCGTACGAAACATCATTACCAGTGCTCTGAGTAGCCCAACAGACATCGAGTACGACAGAAGAAACAATAGGTAAGCTATGAAAACATGTGGGACATGAAAAAAACGATAGACCAAGCAAACACTAGAAAGTCGGGCAAAAAGACGGTAACACAATATCCACTGGTCTCGCAAACACCATAGTTTATAACTGTTTGGCCAAACCTGCACTGTAGCACATCAACATCATAAATAACTGAAAAGCTGTATATGCTACATAGTTTGTGATACAAGAGCAGTTGGTCAGCATTTAAAAGGGTGTATAAAGAAAATACGTTTATTCATCAAGCTATGTATTAGTTACCCGGTATCAGTCTAGGCATGAACAACATACCAGCCTCGTGAACCAGTTAAAGCTTTGTGTCAGTTTCCAGATTAAGAAAAAAAGGACCTTACAATTGTAAAAAAGGAAAGGATCTTTGTCAACAAACCAGAACAATTAAGTCAAAACCAATCAGGCAATTAAGTTAGATCTAGCAGGTATAACGCCAGCGAGCAGACCCAGGATTCATAGTCTCTCTGTTGTAAACTTTGTTTCACTTTTTGCAACCGCGGACGTATTTTGTGGTTGTCATGCGCAGGCTATGTGTTAAAAGAGTTATTATATCATTCCCAGGTTGTTATGGAACGATGATAGATATTACGGAATAATTCGGCCGGACGGTACCGGAGTTCAGAACGTGAATACTTTCCCGGATACAGCCACTCGACATGGAATCGCAGTATATAAGGTAATTAGAGTAGTTGGTATAATCCTAACTTCTTAACAGTAGTAGTGTGTATTGGTTTACCACCTTGACCACCACTGATTGCTCTCAATGCGACCTTAACACTTAACCACACAACCAAAATGTAGATGTGCCCAAATTGAAAACATTTGCACACGACAATTTTAATCAGGCTCAAGTGATGAAATTTGTCTTTGATAGAGTAGAAAACATTGTGGGAAAAGAAGAAAATGCTGGTTACCCACAATGTTTTCAATAAAGGTTTCTTTCTTCATCAGTTTTTTAAAACTCGGGATCGTGTGGTAAAGGATTAAAAGGATGCTTGCCTTAGATTATTGCCTTAGAATCTCTTGGGATGGCAATACTGGTTGGAACAAATGAAATTGGCTTATGGACCAAGCCCATAACATAGATTACTGTTGGACTTGTGACTGTTGCATTGTATGTGACTTGGGATTCTGTACAGTGACGGTCTGTCACTTAGGTTTAAAAATTGTGTTCACACGATAAGTCAAGCAGGTTTTTTCTCATTTATTTTGATAGTTATTATAAAATATTCATATCCATTTATTTTGTTATGTATAGACCATATCAGGAACACGTATGTGCGCTGTGAACCTTTCTTATAGCAATAGGGATGCCTAGATCGGTTGATGCCTTGATTAGTTGACCTACAAATACAGATGACTTTGTGCCAAAACGATGCCGTGTTTATTTGATTACTCAACATTAAAAACCAGTTTTCTCGACGGAAAATGTACGTATAAGCAGTTTTTTTTATTCATATTTTTTTGTGAAAACATGCCAAGTTTCAATTACAAAGTCAACTTCAATCTTCGTTATCCTTCGTTTAAAATGGCACGTGGAGAAATTTTCTGTTGTACAGCCACCTGAGATCTATTAATCGCTTACAAGTGACCGTACAATTTTTTTTCTCAACATACCATCTCAAACGAAGGAAAACGGATATTGCAGTCGACTTCGTTACCAAACTTTGACATGTTTTAAAAAAAAGTATGAATAAAGAAACTGCTTATTCATTTTCCGTTAAAACGTGTTTTAACGCGGAGTAATCGGATAAAAATGGCAAATTGTTTTGGGACAAAATAATCTGTATTTTTATCACGGTCAAATGAGCATTGCTCTCACGAAGGTTCACAGCGCACGTACGCGTTCCTGATATGGTCTATACATACGACGTAACAAGTAAGTTATTGGATATGACTATTTACAATAGCTATCAAAATTGATGAAAAGGCACAAGCTTGACTTACCGTGTGAACATAATTTTTAACACCACGTGACATATCGTCACTGTACAGAATGTCAAGTTACATACAATGCATACTTCCGGTCCTACACTGTGACCCTAAACTGACCTTAGAATAGTACTTCTAACTTACTGTGAGTCGTCGTGGAATTGTCATATTGCAGATCGTATAAAGCAGCACTGGCGTGCTGCCTAATTTATGCATCCTGGATTTATCATAATAAAAGCCTTTAATTCTTTACCACACAACCAGCATTTTCTCTTTTTCCTACAATTATTTCGAAGATATCAGAGAACTTAAGCTCATTAGTATCAATTTTGAATTCGTTGTCAGCAGATATTTTTAATTTGGAAGATTCTTAAATTTATCGTTTGGAAAAGGGTTAAATGATAGTCCGAGCTTAATGTCTGAAGCACCATGAGTAGGTATATCAGAGTTAGAAACACAATAGCATCAGCATCCCGTCTGAGACCCTCAGGGGCCTCAGATTACCATGCTAAAAGCCATGCAAGCTGGACACCAGTGGCTAGAGGTGCTCTGGTGTTAGGCTGTCGTCAACTAGAGTCGGCCATTATCGACAGTATAGGTACTGTCGTCTTGACTTTCATCGGGAAATGATTTGTCTCTTGCTCAAAAAAAAAAAAAAAAGACTCAGTAGGTTGGCAGGTCGATAAGGTGGGATACAGCTTCTTTTTTAATGCTTTTAGGTAGTCTATTGAGAAATTACGGTGGAATATTGTTCGATATTTCATGGTTATGACCAGTGAAAAATACCGATTTTTTTCTAACTCTTCAACTGAAGACGGAAACAGTAGTTCCCGCGCACTAGTTGCCTAGGTAAACAGCGTGTGTCATTCAACCAGGTAAAAATATGACGTAATTTACCCTACAATTCTCGAACTTTAATTATAATGCGTTGTAATGCGTTGTTATGCGGAGAGGGTACACCACGGGGAATTACCGAAAAGAACTATACTGGGTTTTGATGTAAGTCCCCCCAAAAAGGGGTTAGAAGCATGAAATAAATAGAATATTTGTTTCTTTCTGTAAACGATCGAAATTTATTTCATCTCGTAAACATCATCGGTAATATTTTCACTTGTGGCTGAGCCACTCTTGAAACTATTACCTTTGATGTTCACTCGATGAATAAATTTTGATCCGTCACCGAAAAACAAATATCCTGTATATGTTCCTTTCTTTTGGTGCCCTCTGTTGTTTTGTAGATAAAGTATTGGATTTAAAATACAGTTATCTTTTATTCAATCACCGCTTAAGCCGTTCATGCTAGAATTATCTATGGCAATCTATTTTCCCAGACAAGCAACCTTTAACTTCATTAAAATATGAGCCACGCCCTGGCAAAAGAGGCTTAATGCATCTCCGTGATGTAGTTTAAAATATAATCATAGATAAATAAAATCCATTTCGTATAGCAAACGACTGAGTCGTAATGTACACTGGTTTTTTGACATGCAAAAAATTTACCAAGAGCAAAAAGTTTCGACCCATGTCAGCCTGCGCGGACTGCGCAGGCTGACATGGATCGATACTTTTTGCAGATGAATTAAGCCCCCTTTACACAGAGCATGGCTATATCTTTTAATCACAGAAGTTAGTGTTCTGCACCCTTGATGACGGTGTCAGCCATTTTGATGTGTATTTCAACGGAAGTACAGACGTCATTTTGGTCAATACAAACAACGTTGCCCTGAATCAGACTATTTACGATGTTCATGTGTTTGACTCCACCACACAGCAACCCGATTTAGGTATGTTGATTCCACCATACAGCAACCCGAACTAGGTATGTTGATTCCACCATACAGAAACCCGAACTAGGTATGTTGATTCCACCACACAGCAACCCGATCTAGGTATGTTGATTCCACCATACAGCAACCCGAACTAGGTATGGCACTGTATGAGCCATGCTCTGGCAAAAGGGGATTTAGTTTATCTCCGTGATGCATCTTACAAAGCCAGTTATTATGTAAGCATAGATCCATAAAATCTAATTTGTATAACAACCAACTGAATCATGAGGTAGACTGGTCCTTTGACATGTGGAAAACCGACCCATAGCGAAAAAATTCCACCCAGGTCAGCCTGCGCGAACTGCCTGGACTGACCTTGGTCGATACTTTTTGCATATGCAATAAACCACTTTTTCAGAGAGCAAGGCTGATATATTTTTCCCAATATACCGTATAAACACCGGGCTCGTGCTTATAAAACTTAAATTCAAGTTCAACTGAGTTGTGCATAATTTTCCATTCATTGTAATTTTATGCTCAACTTAGTTGAGCATGAAAAAAGGTTATAATCATTAATCCCGAACATGCAACAATTTCACGAAAGTAAGGTTGCCACTGTGGTCCTTACAGACAGCGTTTCTCTTGACGATGCTAAGACTTTTACTGTTCGACTTTTACGACACAGCAAGCCAAGTCCGCTATTTGCTTGAAAGAAGGTGTCTTTGAGGAGACATCTGTATAATTAGTTGGAATATCTCTTCCCAAGATTTTTATCCAAATGCCCGACGGGTGGAACAATATTCCCCTTCAGCTGGTTAACTCTCTACCAAACAACAAAATTCTAAGCTGGTCAAAATTGAAAGCATTTGCAGAGGACAAATAGATTGTTGGTCAAATTGTAAAAAAAAAAAGACTTTGAAAGGATTAAAAGAAATATTGTGCGAAAAAAGGGAAAATGCTGGTTACCAGCATTTTCTCCTTTTCCAAAAATGTTTTCAAAAGCTTTCTTTCTCGATGTTGTTAAAACACGGGATAGTTTGGTAAAAAGGGTTAAAACTATTTTTTTTTATGAATTTGTTTCAGATATCTGTGAGGTAGATAACAACGGGTGTGAACATTTATGTTTACCAAGCGACGTACCCCAGTGTGCTTGTTACCTTGGATACGAACTGGGTGCTGACGGGAAGTCTTGTAGTTCTAGTGAGTACCTTTTGTTTCTAAGAGCGAAGATAAAAATGAGCCATGTAAACCAAATGGTTTAGCCAATCAGATTTTATGTTACTTTCAAATTTAGAGAATTCTGGAGAATAAGCCAAAGAATGTTCTTAAGAATGGTTGATGGATACGGGTCCTGATATAGACAAACCCATTCGTTGTCTATCCTATACAACTATGTTATAACAGTTTATTTCGTGAATGCTTTTCGGTAGTTTATCGAGAAATAACGGTGGAATATTGCTTGATATTTCATGGTTACGACCAGTGAAAAATACCGATTTTGTTTTCTAGCTCTTCAGTTGAAGGCGAAAACAGTAGTTCCCTCGCACTAGTTACCTGGGTAAACAGCGTGTGTCATTCAACCGGATGGAAATATGACGTAATTTATCTTACAATCCTCGCGGTTTACGTAATATTGTAATACGTTGTTATGCGAAGGGGGTACGCCACGGGGAATCACCGAAAACACTAGGGCACTGGATTTTGACGTAAATCCCCCCCCCCCGAAAAAAAAGGGGGTTAGAAGCATGAAATAAAAAGAAAAAATTGTTTTTTTCGGTGAAAGATCTAAATTCATTTCATCTCGTGAACATAATTGGCAGGCAGCCACTCGTGAAAATATTACCGATGATGTTCACAAGGTGAAATAAATTTCTTTCACCGAAAAAGAAAACGAATATCCTCTCTTTATAATGTGAAAGACCTTGAAATAAAGATAATGCACTCTATGTAGGCTATACTTTTTAAACTTCACAGGGTGATAGGTCTTGATATTCAGGTAAGACTAATTATCGGCCTTTCAAAATTGCAGCTCTTGTTTACTCTGGTGAGCTATAATGGACCATCATGGTTCTTTTGACTCTTTTCCTACGGTCTTTTCTACCAATTCAAAACTTCCCTAAAATGAGCCACATTTAATTATTCTTTCACACCCTTTGCACTTTCATTCCTATATAAGAATGAAAAAGCTCATCATGTAGGAGGTACTTCTGTTTTCTCGCTTTCCGAAGCAGTCGAGTGTGCTTTTTTTGGCAATGCAGTAGCAGTTGCGTGACGTCCAAGATTAGTTATTCTTTTATCTCTTTTCAGACGTTCTTTCTCAAAACTTTTCCTTAGTACTTGACGGACTTTATGGGCGAGTCTTTCAGTTCCAGACAAATACTCGACAAGTTAACCTGAGAATTATAAATATCGGACAATCAAATCGTCCCGTATCCATGGCATTTGACGATTATCGGGACACTCTAACATGGGTCGACGGTCAGTCAAGATCTATCCGAAGAACTCATATCCGGAATGGAGGGGAGACAACTCTGACGGGATCAGGTACACTTAAATCGCAACATTTACTTTTTTGCTTATTTTACAAAAAAAAACGTTGTCAGCATTATCATTTGCTTACGGAACAAATGCCGTTCCGGGGGTGCTTCACTGATAAGCCAAGTACTTACATGCACCTCTTCAATTACTAGTATTTTACGAAAAATAGATCGAAACCTTTCGCTATTGGTCAGTTTTCTGTATGTCAAAATTCCAGTCTACATCCTCATTATTTAGTCGGTTCTTGAACAAAATAGATTTTATGGATTTATTATTATATGATGACTTCCTTGTTAAGTAGTATTATGGAGATGCATTAAGCCCCATTTTGCCAGAGCATGGCTCAAATGAAATTGACAGTTTCGATGACTTGGAAAAATTCCGGTACAACTCGGAATAAAGAAGTGAGCAATGCATATTCGAGATAAAATGTTCTGTGTAGTTTTGATCTTTTCCTACGCCGTCCGCAAAAGAAATAGAATTCGCCTGTGGCAGTGGAAGAGTTAACTTTCTCCAAATTGTTTTTATTGTTTTTGATACCAAGAATTTGATTCCAGATCAAGTCTAATTTAAGTCTAAAAGTAGGCTTCAAGTTTTTTTCCCTAGGAAATCTCGGTACAAGACTATGGCATCACAATCTGTATTGGTACCTCATCTTTATTGATTTCATTGAAACCTCAGTTAAGACCACTGATGTTCTAACCGGTTATTTATACCTTGAACGTGTAGATTTCCTCCAGACCTCGGTTAAAGCCATTGACGTTTTTACCGATAGTTAACACACTACCTTTGCAGATTTCCTCCAAGCCTCGGTTACAGGCAATGAGGTTCTAACCGGTTATTTATACCTTGACCTTGTAGATTTCCTCCAAACTTCGGTTAAAGCCATTTTTATATCTTGAACTTGTAGATTTCCTCTAGACCTCGGTTAAAGCCACAGGCGTTCTTACCGATAACTAACACGCTACCCTTGTAGGTTCCTCCAGACCTAGGTTACAGGCAATGAGGTTCTTACCGATAATTTATACCGTATATTTGTAGATTTCCTGGAAACCTCGGTTATAGCCACAGACGTTCTAACAGGTAATGTCTACGTCACTAAAGACAGGACTATCTACGTTATTGATACAAACGGACAGAGGAGAACGTTCCTAGCTGATAATGTGGTACAGGGTATGGTCAAAAGTGTCGCAATATCAATGACAGAACGGTAAGTGTTGTGGTCATTATTCTTTTCCTTAACTCTTTACCAAACGACAAAATGTACACTGATTTAACTTACAGCATTTGCAGACGACAAAAATAATGTGGCACAAATGATTGGGTTTTATCAGAAAGAGTAGAAAACTTGTGGGAAAAGGAGAGAATGCTGGTCACCAGTATTTTCTCCTTTTCCTACAATGTTTACAAAAGACTTATCCTTTGTGGTCGTTAAAACTCGGGATAGTTTGGTAAGAGTTGATCTCCATCCCGTTTCACAGGAAAGGTACTATAGGATTGCTCCTCGTCTGTGTCTGTTTGTCACAACACGGCTGGTTTTGAATCTAGAATATCCGATACGTTGAGATTTATAAGAGAAAGGAACTTTAAAATCGCAATATTTGGCTATTTACAATCGACTGGTAATTTTCATTTGATTTGTCTAGCGGTGTTATGGCTAAGATAATAGTAAATACATGTACATGTATCTAATTTTGCGATTTACAGCAAATAGTATATTTCAGAAGAGTTGTCTGGATTGAGGCTGGAAACGAGCCACGGATAATGCGAGCTGATCTGAACAGGTCCAGTGTACAAACCGTGGTAGCATTCGATCCTGACAGAATAGCAGCTCCCGAGGTTGTGAAGTTTGACCCCGAAGATGGTAAAAAATATATATGTTTTGAAGTTGCACCTTCTTTCATTGATAGATCTGTAAGATATTTATAAATGATCTTTCTTTTTTTAAAGTCTAAAACCAAATGTCGATAATGCGACAGGAATAATTCTTCTCCTGTCGGTATTTTTAAGACACTTTATTTAAACATGGGAAAAGTAGCTTGGGGACATGAACTAGAAACGCATAGGTAGGCGCCCTGCCGCCATGATATAAAACATATTGAAAACCGCCTTTGTTTCTAGTAAAATAAAAAAAAAAAAAGAAAACCGAAGAAAAACTTTAAATCAATCTGAATTGCTTTTGCTTTTGACAGGTCAGTTCATTTATTGGTGTGACAGTGCCAAGGACAAGATAGAGAGGGTAGACGGTAACCTGGCAACCACTGCCATTTACGAAAGACAAGAACACAACCCGGTGGCCTTAGACGTCGTTGGCAACAACTTGTACTATATACCTGAAGATAGAAGGTAGTCTGATCTTCGAATGAGAATAACGAAATATTATTTCGATTTACAAATGATTATGGACTGTAGACAGATTTTGGAAACATAGTGAGATTTTGGAAAGAGTATGAGAAAGATGACAATTTCAGTTTGTAGGAAATACACAAATATTAGACATGTTTTGGACAACAGCATCATACAAAGTAGTATAAAATTTGAGCTGCACCTTCGATGAATTCTATCACACATTTCTGCCTTAGCCCCTGTTCATTGTTTCGACTACGTTGCCTGAGAAAGCAGCCAGTGGCTTGGTTTAAACCTAGTTGCAAAGCACCGGTAAAGAAACTCAAGGAAAGCATTGATAGAAGCACAGGCCGACTCGACTTAACCGAAATACAATTGAAAACCACATCATATCTTAAACTAACAGAGAAACTCACTTTTTTCATCTATTTCCAGGAGAATATTTGTGATTGACAAGCGAACTGGACAGGAAGTGTCCACTGTACTTGAGACGCCATTACTTGGTGCTATACACAGTATATATGTATCGAGATCTATATCTATTCCGACCACAGGTATTGTTGTACTTTAATCAGCAGACACCCTTATTTGGTGTTGTCATAAGCAAATACCTTTACTTGATGCCACTCAGAGTAAACATTGATCACGAACAACATCCATTGGGTATTACATTTTTTTTGTGGATTTTTGAAAACAAACGCCTCTCCCTATCCGTTTCCCTCTCTATGTCTCTGTCTATCTCTGTCTCTCTCTCTTTCTGTCTTTCTCTCTGTCTCTCATAGATTGTGTAGCTTATCTTTCATGTTAATTCTACCTCTCTCTCTCTCTCTCTCTCTCTCTCTCATAGATTGTGTAGTTTATCTTTTTTATTGTTGTTTTTCATTTCGAAAGCAAGCCATTTCATACCAAAAGCACTTTCATCGGGTAACTTGTGGCCCAGTGGTGTAGACAGTGTTGCCTGTCACGTGGGAGTGTCCTTTCGACAAGGCACTGTAGACACACAGCCTTGTACTGATGACACCCAGGAAAGACAGGAATTTGCAGACTGTTGCTGTGATATGATGCAGCGTAAAGCATTGACGAAAACAATTTTAAGTAATTTCATTTCTGTTGCTGGATATTTCATTCAAAATCATTTCGTATTCATATTTCTGTCATTATTTTCACTGTAACAAACCTTTTCCCCCAATTTTTAGTACGTTTCAGTGACTGGCATAGAAAAAGGGGTTTCCATTGCGAATTTCTTTCGGATATCACTTTTATATTTTACTTTATACTTTTATCAATCTTAGCCATGCTCTGTAAGCTTAATGCAACCGCAATATGCAGTCCACGCAGGCTGACAAGGGCTGAAACTCTTTTCCATTGGTAAATTTTCTGCATGTCTAAGGAGCTTTCTACCGCATGATACAGTTGGTTCTTAGACAAAATGGTTATATGAAGACTTGGTTGGTATAATGAATCACGAAGATGCATTAAACCCCCTTTTGCCAGAGCATGGTTCATCTAGATATCCAAATCCCTTACCAGTTGCCACAACCCCGAGTCTATCTAGCCAATCATCTGTACCCATTGTGCCAATAGCGGCCGGGGCGGGAGGCGGTCTTCTCCTGATTCTGATTATAGTAGTGGCAGTTTATTGTGTCCGAAGGAAGAATGGCAGGTAAGTGAATATTGTTCTTTGAAAGGTACATAAAACCAGTCGTGCCATGCGCTATCCTTTAACCCTTAGGCTACTTAGCGCCACTCACTGACGTTTTGCGGACAGCGTAGATCCAAAATCAGACTGCACAAAACGTGCAGTCTGATCTTGGATCTACACTGTCCGATAAGGTGATATCTTCCTTTTAGAAGTACCATTCAATGAGGAAAATTTGGATTTTTACTATCGACATAAAAGATTCATTTCTTTTAGTTAGCTGGATGAGGGTAAAGTTCGTGCTCTTTTCATCTAAAAACATCTAGCCACGAGATGAAATGAAAATTCATCCAGTTCGCATAGCTCAGTTGGTAGAGCGTAAGACTCGTGAACATGAGAGTGTGGGTTCGATTCCCACGGCTGGCCATCTAAAATTACTAACAGTCTTTCGGATGAGACGTTAAACCGAGGTCCCGTGTGACGGTGCTATACACCGAGCACGTTAAAGAACCAGGCGAAACTTAGGATGGGTTTCGTCCTGTATCTGCACTATCCCCCGTAACAATACTAACAGCCTTCAGGGGGGCGTCGCCCATATGGGCAACCGGTGGCGACGATAAATAAACGTAAATTCAATCAATCAATGAAATGAAAAATTATGGATTTTTACAGCTGGCTTGAAAGTTTCATTTCTTTTATTTAGCTGGATGAGGGTTAAGTTTGTGCGCTTTTCATCTAAAACCAGCTAGCCACGAGATAAAATGAAAAATTATGGATTTTTACTATCGGCTTGAAAGTTTTGTTTCTTCTATTTAGCTGGATGAGGGTAAAGTTCGTGTTCTTTTCATCTTAACCTTTTACCAAACAATCCTTGGTTTTTACGGCCCTGAGATAGAAGCCTTTTGAAAACATTGTGGGAAAAGGAGAAAATGCTGGTAACCAGCATTTTCTCCCTTTCCCACAATGTTTTCTACCCTGCTGGAAACAAATTTCAATTTTTGAATTACGTTTATTTTGTCGTCTGCAATTGCTTTCAATTTGGACCAGTCTAAAATTTTGTCGTTTGGTAAAGAGTTAAACCAGCTAGTCACGAGATAAAATGAAACTTAAAACGTTGCTTCAACATGAAAACAAAATGGATTGGATTTGACGGTACCTAATAAGATTTTAAAGAGAATTTCAGTTGTATTGCGATGACAGTGAATTTGATTGTGCTCGATAGATGATGCTTAAAGGCCCAGTACCGGCCAACAGTACACAGTGGGGATGTTAAGATTCGTAAATCATAGCATTTAAAAGTGATAAAATTATTGTGAAGATGACAGTCTGTTATTGTATGGTCGGTCCAAATGTTAGTCGCTGGTAGAAAAATGAATTTTAAAACCAGGTAAAAAGTAAACCAAAGATAGAGTGATCTGGCAACTTTTTCCCAGTTTTGAAATTCATTTTTCTGGAAGTGACTTAAACTAACCAACATTTTTTTTTTCTTTTTCCACAATGTTTTCTACCCTTTCAAAGACGAATTTCATCATTTGAGTCACATCTAATTTGTCGCGTGCAAATGCTTTCAATTTTGAAAGTCTGAATTTTTTGTTGTGCGGTAAAGAGTTAATCCTTTCCTTCATGATGCTTCTCCCTTGCGACACTTGTACTTGTATAGAGTCGGTCTGAATTTACTTGCCACAATGTTACGTTAGAAATGAGACATGCTCTGGCAAAAAGGGTTCAATGCATCACAAATGCATCTTTGTGATGCATTATACCAAGCAAGTCACCACATAATCATGGATCCATAACCCAACTGAATCCACTGGTAGAATGATCCTTGGACATGCTGAAAATTTACCAAAAGCAAAATGCTTCGACCCAGGTCAGCCTGCGCGGATTGCGCAGGCTGACATGGGTCGATACGTTTTGCAGATGCATTAAGTTCCCCCTTTTCACAGAGCATGACTTGTGTGTTTCGAACATTATTTTTTTTCCAGGAAGGCTTCACGTCGTCAGTCAACGCTTCCAGCAGTCACGAGTGCGAGTATGCAGAACAGATTGCCCCGCGATTATGATTACTTTGGATCCCCTAGCCCAGACCCTCCACCTAGGTCAGTGCTTATTATCATTAAGGTCCACGGCCCCTAACTCTCATATTAAAAGACGGAAGCTGCCGAGATTGGCCGAATAGCCTTTACGGAAACGTCGATGTTACACGATATTTACTGATGAGTTAGTGAGTTTGCGGCCCCTTACTCTCATATTAAAAGACCGAAGCTGCCGAGATTGGCCGAATAGCCTTTACGAAAACGTCGATGTTTACCGATGAGTTAGGGGCCGTAGACCTTAAACCACAGGGTGAGAAAGCAATGATATCAGCGGATTGTAATTACAGCCATCAAAAGAGGTCTGGTCTATATTCACCAGCCATGCCTTGTGAAAAACGGGTTTAATGCATCTGCTTAAAAATTATCGACCCAGGTCAGCCTGCGCGAACCGCGCAGGCTGACCTGGGCCGATACTTTTTGCTATTCACCATGTTTCTTTGGTGACTTGTTTGGTCTAGGCGTCACTGAATTCCATTAAACCCCCTTTTTCAGAGCGTGGCTCATATGTATGTGGTATAAAGGAGATAAAAGCTTATGTGTTTGGTAATCGTATATAACCTTTAAAGCCGTGCCCCGGTTGCTCAGTCGGTAGCGTGCAGGACTTGAGAACAGGGGGTCGTGGGTTCGATCCCTGGCTCGGCCAGTTTCTTTCCGAGGATTGATTATGGTCATTGCGACAGGATTCATTCCTCTCCCACCGCTGACCATTGTCTCGAAGATGGTTATGTTGGAAAGCAGCCAGTGGCTTGGAAAGAAAATTGTGCGGAGTACTGGTAAAAGAGACTCCAGGAAACCATGGAGAGGTGCACTGGCCTCCGCGATATAACTGAAATAATGTTGGAAACGGAGTTAAACACCATACAACCAATCAATCAATCAATAAGCTTTAAATATTGTACTTTGTTACTTCATTTAGATGACTTTGAAAGTACCTTTTTCATAGAAACACATCAAAATAAAGGTTTGATTCATAAGTGCATATAAAAGTTTGAAGCTTTGATTTGATGGCCAGAAGAGGAGTTGATCTCTATGAGCAATTTATACCTTTGCTACAGCGTTTGTTAATAGAAGTATGCTACAAAAGATTTAAAAAAAATTGAGACCTTTTTTTTTAAAAAAAAAGTTTTATTTTCAGACCTCTCACAGACGATGAGAAAGAAGATGGGGGTATTTACCATGACTTAGACGAAACTGCCTTAGTTGTTGACCTACCCTCCAAAGATGGTACAAAACAATCAACTAAAGGACGAGAGTCCACGCGTTACAGCAAATTTCCGGGACAGGATTACATCTCCTCAGAATATATATCACCGGTATATAGAGACAATACACCGAAACCGGATTACCATGGTGACTATGATAATAATGGCGCCACCTATTTTGATCTAAATGACAGTACCCGTGAGCGACTCGGAATGAACGATAACACATATTTACGTTCGTCCGCACAGTCCGAATACAGCGACGATGGCTACCTACTCTCGTCATCGATACAAGGTTCTCGCGTAGAATACAGACGTCATCCACGGGAAGCACGTGACTTCTCGGACGGAAATACTGGATATATGTCGCACATTGGAACGCCGCATGCGCACAAGAGTGGTTGGCATGGTTCCCGATCGGGGGGTAGATACAATACTGGTTTCATTTCTTAACCATAATCAGTGCTCAAAAACTGGCTACTTTCTTTCTGATGGCAATATTTCTTGTTATTTTGTAGTTCATTCCACGTGAATATACTGTACATATTTTTCTTTGAAGCAGGCCGCATTTAAAATACCGTGACAATAAATGCGGCTACATAACAAATAGTTCTTCTCCATGACAATCTAGATCTGTCCCCGAACATTAATTTTTCCGCCACATAACTTTGTTTTTTTTTCCGTTTGGTATTTTACTTAAGAAAGTCCTTTTCTAGCTTTATTTCTTTCCGTATTGTTTATGTTTGTAAACACAGAGATTGAAAGTTGAAAAGGAGAAAGAAGAAAAGAAAAAGGTGTGGGACTTGAAAGAGTGGTAGGTCCATCCTAAGCGTCTGATATAGCTCTAACATGGTGTCATACGGCTGTGAACTGTTTTCGGGTCGCAAAAGTCAAAAGCAGTACATTTTTGACACGAAGCACTTTTGCTGCTCTATTTCATCAGAGAAAATGGAAGTACATGTCTACAATGTAATTCTGGTGTTGATTTGATAATTTCTGTGGAAACTTTGTGCAAGTTAGATATTTCTTGGGCGAACTGTTTTGTGCCAGTGACGACTTAAAGGCACACGGATTAACAAACGCAAATAGCCTTTAATTTACTGTGATTTTTCAAAGGTAGTTGTGTTTGGGGTGGAATAGCAAAAACCACCATCAATTGAAGTTTGATTTCTTTTTACTTCTTGTGTCAGCCACTTGACATATATTAGGGAGAAGTTATCATCACAGCTCCGAGTTTGCCTGTAAAAGTACAGCACAGGGTTAAAGATGGTAATTTTACTATATTTTCATTGAAGCAAAATCGCAGTGATGTGATACCATATCGATATTCTTCTAGACGCCGGATTAATATCACAATACCAGACGCTATATTAATAGATGACCGAGTCGGTAGATTGATAACGCAATATCATTGATTTTTTTTTAAGAGAAGAAATAGCTGACCAATGAGATGACAAAATAACGAAAACCGATGAAAAATCCCATACACTTTCTGATTGGTCAGCCAAGTTACAGGGTGTCTAATTATAGACATGGAAAGGGTGTGTACTATCCACTATCCAATCACAGATGATTCATACGTTGTCATCAAGTGCCCACGTTATGACAG
Organism: Hippopus hippopus; assembly: GCA_946811185.2. NCBI lineage: Eukaryota > Metazoa > Mollusca > Bivalvia > Cardiida > Cardiidae > Hippopus > Hippopus hippopus. The sequence continues at coordinate 16,901,813 of OX328110.1, read as the reverse complement.
ATAATTTGATAAACCATTTAACAAACAGCCCCGTTTTTAAATGAAACTGTGTAAAAAGCATTTAAAACATTATGGGTAAAAAGAGAAAATGCTTTCAAGTAACATTTTCTCCTTTTACGACAATGGTTCTATCATTTCGTTGAGAAACAGATTTGATAATTATGACAAGTTTTATCATATGGTCAAAGATTCATTCCTTTCTAAAATTAAAAGTTTTTTCTGAAGTTATAAACTTAATTAATTCACATCGATTGTGAAACAAGTTCTTACAACTTATATCAATCCTTTACCATACAGTGCCGACTTTCGACGACCCAGAACAAGAAAGCTTTTGAAAACATTGTGGGAAAAGGAGAAAATGTTGGTAACCAGCATTTTCTCCTTTTACCACAATGTTTTCTAGCCTTTCAAAAAACAAATTTAAACTTTCACTTTTATTTTGTCGTCTGCAAAAGCTTTCAATTTGGACAAGTCTAAAATTTTGTCACGTGGTAAACGGTTAATCACTCTGGATGATTGCCTCCTGGAAACGTTAGCCATTACTCGCGCCGTGGTGTTGCACAAGTTGATCCAGCTCATCACGGTAATTCGAACCCTGAACCTTTGGTGTGAGAGGCCAAGATAAGATGTATACACGCTCATGGTGACTTATGGAAGCGGTTCGGATGGAGTGTCACAGTATATTCACTCTTTAACAGACGACAGTTATAGACTTTTTCCAAATTGAAAGCATTTGCAGACGAGGATGACATTTGGCTGACTGATGCAACTTGGCTTTCGGAGGATAGAAGATATGTTGAAAATGAGAAAAATATGAGAAAGCGCCGTCTGCGAGAGTTTTCTCTTTTTCCCACTGTCATTTCAAAAGCCTTCTTTCTCAAGATCGTTAAAAGCCGGGACTAAAGGGTTAAGACTACATATGGCAGTATGGGAACTCCCTGCTTCCGAAAATTAAAGGTGAGATACCAGAAAGGATTTCTTTTTGGTCGTCGTATCAAAAGTAGTCCCACTTTAGACGTTTCTATCAAGTACTACTGCTACGTTGTTTAATACTAAAACTTATGATAGGGCTGGTCAAAATTGTGTTTTTGATGTTAGGGTTCTTTTATGGGAAAGGGAAAGTGCGTTGACTATATCTTGGGGAACTGGTTTGCACCTATGACTGCAGATAGCAACACAGACTATAATCAGTAAAAGCCTATTGTCACCATGTTTTTCCAATGACGCCACTTTCTCTATCTTTTTCGTTAAGGCCATTGGATATACATGTATATGCTAGTGAAATATGTACATTCTGAAACTTCCGCTTCCGCTTCTTCAGTAAAACAGTAAAAGAGGGACGTGTTCTTAGTTCAGTGTTCCAAACATGTACACGTGTGACTGCAAGAGAAAAGACAAAAAGGAAGAATGAACTGAGTCTGAAATGTGAAAAATTACATACATGTATCTATGAGCGGTGTTTTGTCAAAGGGTTTTTTTTTTATGCATCTCCGTGTGAATCATACCAAGGAAGTCATCATATAATTTGGGACCTATGACATCCATTTTGTCTCAAAATCAGGTGTATCATAAGATGGACGATTGTAAATCAATCAATTAAAGCCAAGTGTTGGCACTCGCATGCTCTTGCTTGGTTAGGTTTGTATGGTATTGAGTGCCGTTTTCATCATTGCTTTACTTAAATCGCGGCGGCCAGTGCACCTATCCATGCTTTCCCGAAGTTTCGTTCAACCAGTTTTTCGCATGATATTCTTCAATAGCCAATGGATGCTTTCTCATTTAACTATCTTCGAAACAGTGATCAGTGAGTAAACGCATGGACAGATCTACCACAGGCATTGAAGTGTGCACGTACTTTAAACAATAGATAAGTTCACAACGCAGGGGTGTGAAGCACACGATGGGTCACAGAATGCATTTTGTTTTTAATCTAATGCATATACTCATGAGCCATGCTTTGTGAAAAGGGGGCTTTGTGCATTTGCAAAAAGTATCGACCCATGTCAGCCTGCGCAGTCCGCGCAGGCTGACATGGGCCGAAACTTTTTGCTATCTTGAAATTCTCTGCATGTCAAAAGACCATTCTACCGTATGATTCTGACCCTTGCTTAACAAATTAGATTTCAGAAGGAGTCCATAATTATGTGATAAATTGCTTGGTGTAATGCATCACGGAGATGCATTATACCCCCTTTTACCAGAGCGTGGCTCATATCTTATTAAAGTCTCATACGCCCAAATCGCTTGACTGACTGGCTGAAACATTTAGATGTTTTGCTCGCAAGGCCGGGTGGCTCAGTAGTTAGCGTATCCGACTGGTGACCTGGTGCTTGTGAGTTCGATACCTGGTTGAGGCAAACTTTCTTTCCTGCGATTATTTGCCTCTTACCTCTGATACTATTAGAAAAGTAGTCAGTGACTTGGAATGAAAGCCAGGAAACATACGTAGGTGCACTGACCACCATGATCTAAGCTGTTAAAACGGCGATAAACTCCAATACAATCAATCAAACACCTTCTGCTCGATTCCTGCATGGATGATTTAACAAGTACCTATTCTACCATTTTACTTGGTCATGTATACTCAATGATTTAATTATAAATGGAAAATATCGATTTTTATTATTTATTCTCACTACTGAACTTTTTGCCAAGTGACAACTTTAAAACTCATCTATATGGCCTGCAACACGTGAAAAGGGGCATTCGGACATTTGCGTAAAGTGTCGTCTCGGATCAGCCTGCGCAGTCCGCGCAGGCTGATCCTAGACGACACTTTCCGATCGTGAGTGATTTTCTATTTCACGCAAGTCTACTGTAGGACAAAATCTAATGTTGACGTAAAGTGCCGTCTCGGATCAGCCTGCGCAGACTGCGCAGGCTGATCCGAGACGACACTTAACGCAAATGTCCGAATGCCCCTTTTCGCATGTTGCAGGCCATATTGAATGAAACAGAAGCAGCAATTTAAATTCCACGATAGTTTACTTGCTATACTTAATTATTCCTCTGAATAACAAGACTGAGAAAGCTCTCGGATGGATGGATGTATGCATGGATGGATGGATGGATGGATGGACGGATGGACGGATGGACGGATGGATGGATGGACTGACTGACGGAGGGATGGATGTATTGATGGATGGATGGAGGGGCGGATAGATGGATGAATGGATGGACAGATCGGTGTATTGAAGAATAAAGGGATATAGGGATGGGTTGAAGGATAAACAGATTCATAGATGGTTGTTTACAAGGACGGATGGAAAGATGGGTTGATTGATCGAAGGACGGATGGAAGCATTCAAGGATGGGGATCGAAAAGATGGTTCGTTGGACTGGGTGAGAGGATGGATAGAAAATTGGATGCATGAATAGAAGGATCAAGAAAACGATGGACGAAAGTAAAATAAGATGGACGAATATGCTATATCCAAGCAACGTTGGTATGTATTATCTTTTTGAATTGACCTAAATATAGTAATTTGCCCTAAAAGTAAAGATGGAAAGCAAAGTACGATTAACATGCTCGATTTACCAAGTATAACTAACTACGAAACGAAAATTGAGCCGTGCTCTCACAAAAGGGGACTTAACACATCTCCGTCATGCATTATACTGTATGCCATGCCGAACCCCGATAGCTCAGTCGGTAGCGTACAGGACATGAGAAAAGGGGGTCGCTGGTTTGATCCCCGGCTCGACCAATTTCTTTCCGTAGATTGATGAAAGTCATTGCGACACGATTCACAGGATTCATTCCTCTCCCACCGCTGACCTTTGTCTCGATGATGGTTATGTGGGAAACCAGCCAGTGGCTTGGAAAGAAAATTGTGCGGAGTATACTGGTAACAGAAACCCCAGGAAAGCATGGATAGGTGCACTGACCGCCTCGATATAACTGAAATAATGTTGAAAACGGCGTTAAACACCATATAAACAAACAAACAAAGCATTATACATGTACTAGTAACAAGCTAAAAATCACATAAGTATGGATCCATAAAATCCGTTTAGTCCGACAATTGACTGGATGAAAGGATAAAATGGTCCTTATACAAGCATAAAATTGACATGTAGCAAAAAGTTTCGATACATGTCAGCCTGCGCGGACTGCGCAGGCTGACATGGTTCGATACTCTTTGCAGATGCATTAAGCCCCCTTTTCACATAGCATGGCTCAAATGAGAGCGCTGTGTATATATATAGATAAATAAATAGTTTGCAGAAGTAATCTCCCTCCATCGTTGACAGGTTTAGAGTGGAGATGGGCTGAAACCTTGCTAGCTCTACACGTAAGTTAAATCTAATTATTCAACTTGCATTGTGTTAACCCTTGACCTTTTAAGTAAATTAGATGATACTTTCAAACCTATTGTTATAATTCAATGATTGATATTTCAAAGTTAAATCGTTGGTGGAAAAACATCACCTTATTGGACAGTGTAGATCCAAGATCAGGCTGCACGTTTTGTGCAGTCTGATCGTGATCTACACTGTCCGCAAAAGATCCTTGAGTCGCGCTTAGCAGCCTAAGGGTTAACTCTTTACCTAAAGACGAAATTTCAGACTTCTCTAATTTGAAATGATTTGCAAATGCCATATTAAAATGATGCTCAAATGATTTCAGTTATCGTTTAAACAGATAGAAAACATTGTGGGAAAAAGGAGAAAATGCTGGTTACCAGCATTTTATCCTTTTTCTCACAATGTGTTCAAAGGCCTTCTCTCTCAAAGACGTTGAGACAATTTCAATTACTATGGCGTTGGTTTGTTTTGAACTTTAGGCTGCTATTTGCGACTCAGTGTGCATCTTGCAGTCACTGTAGTTTATGATCAGACTGCGGTCTGATCTTGGATCTACATTGTTTTTTACAATGAGATTTTTTAAACAAAGAGACGTTTGAAAGTCGCATTGTTGAGTGTTCTCTCATGGCCGTCGATTTCCATTTAATTCATTTAAAGCGACTTAAAGATGGGCCATTAACTATCTGTAGACTACATGTATGTATTGCATCTTACAGCAGACTACATCTAAAAACATTATGACAAAGGAGAACTGATTGTATTGAGAAATACCACTTGAGCTATGCTCTGGCAAAAAGGGGGCTTAATGCAACTGCGAAAAGTGTCGATCGGGTCAGCCTGCGCAGTCCGCGCAGGCTGACATGAACCGAAACTTGTCGCCATTAGTCCATTTTCTGTATGTACAAGGACAAGTCTACCTTAAGATTAAGTCGGTTGTTACAGTAAATGGATTTTATGGATCCTTAATTATGTGATGACTTGCTTGGTATCATGGATCACGGAGATGCACTATGCCCCCTTTTGCCAGAGCGTGGCTCATTTATCTTAGACGATGTTAATTGTTCATATTTTACAAGGACATACGAAGTTTACATTTACAATACTGTAGGCTTATTTTTAGGAGGTTATTGCGAGATATCCTTGACAGTTTTACTTGTTAAACTCTACCATGGCTATGCATTTTCTAAACTTTTTTTTATGTTCAACGCACTCGAGCATTTAGAAATTATAAAACTGCGGTTTCAAATTTCAAATAGAGAGTACAGTTAGCTGGAAAAGCTGACTATTAAGTGGTCGGCAATGAGACTTGTAAGCGACAAATCTTTGGGATACCTTAGGTTAGTTGGTTCGAGCCCCTGAGCTAGCCATCTGAACATACTAGTATTCCTTTGTATGAACACTTTTATCCAATGTTGGTAAATTTCTACTGTGACCTTTATTTTTTTGCGTAGTTTACCTATATTTGGCCAATCACAAAATGTGTAACCATTCATTTCCTCCTAGTACTGAAAGTAGGTCAAAAGTGAGATCATACGGCTACGCCGAAAAATGGTTAGTGAATACTATATGACAGTCCTATACAGCGTGCACGTTAAAGAACACGTGTAACTTGTATTGAGTTTCGTCCTGTATCTTGCACTATCTCCCTCAACATAACTAAAAACCTCCTGAGGGTATCGCCCATGTGGTCACCCCTTGCTGACGATGAATGAATTGAGAATCAATCAAACCTAATGGAGTATAATTTCAATTTTATGGCTTTCTTTACTTTCTTTCTCCCTATTGAAAAAGCTGTTAACCCTTAGGGTGCTAAGCGCGACTCAATGATCTTTTGCGGACAGTGTAGATCAAGATCAGACTGCACAGAACGTGCAGTCTGATCTTGGATCTACACTGTCCGATAAGGAAATATCTTTCCCCAAAAAATACCTTTCAAATAGCAAAATTTTGGGTTTTTACTATCGGCTTGAAAGTTTCAGTTCACATATTTAACAGGAGAAGGGTTACTATTGAAATTTTCATCGTGTCTGAAATACGTATTACTGAAACTTAAGTCTATCAGCGCCGAATACAATTGGCTTGCAACACGAGAAAAGGGGCATTTGGACATTTGCGTAAAGTGTTGTCTCAGATCAGCCTGCGCAGTCCGCGCAGGCTAATCCGAGACAGCACTTTACGTCTACATTAGATTTTGTTCTTTAGTAGACCTGAAGAAAATTACATAAAAACGGAAAGTGTCGTTTAGGATTAGCCTGCGCGGAGTGCGCAGGCTGATCCGAGACGACACTTTACGCAAATGTCCGAATGCACCTTTTCGTGTCACACGGTTGCAAACCAGTCATAATCTCCGCATCTTTCGACGACTCAAAATATAATCCGTTGAAAGTCAGAGAGATTCCTTGCCTTACAGGCTTGAATAAAATAACTGACAGTATAGATTTCATGTCAGACTGCACGTTCTGTGTCATCCACAAAATCCTTGTTTTCGCCTTTTGCACTGAAATAGTTAAAGTAGGGCACAAGGATAGTTCAGCATAAGCTCTAGGCTCATGTCTTTTAAACTTACACTTATGCTGAACTGAGATCATACTCTAAGTTTCACCAATGCTCAAGATTGTTGGAAATTTGAAGATGAGACTGATTTAAAGATACATCCTGACAGCTAGAGAGAAAAAAAACTCTGTTAAAACTTTAATGTGTGTAGAATGTCTGAGCTGTGTAAAAACTGATAAATTACCAACATATACGGTGTAAGGGACGAAAAAAAACGCAATGGACTTGTCCTCATTTAAAACCGGAAACGCTAACAGCGGCTGCTTTAAAGACTTCTAAAACCTGAAATGCGTTTTCTATCCGTTGTAATCTGTGCAATATTGCAGCCAACTGGGCCAAAATTCGGCATGAAGATACAAGAATGATTATAGATTCATAAAATAAGGATGAAATGGGTTAGAAACTGGAAAAGAGTATATATGTATCTTTAACAAGTAGAAAGAGAGAATAGTAAATCACTAATTTATTCTGTGGGTTATTTTGCATAAAACGAATTGCTTAATTCTACCTGTCGATGCCTGAAAATAATTATGTCGTAAGAGTTGATTAGCTGAGGCATTCATATGAGCCATACTCTGGCAGGAGGTAGCTTAGTGCGTCTTAGTGACGCATGATACCAAGTAAGTCATCACATTATTATGGATCCATAAAATTCATAATGTATAACAATCGACTTAATCATGAGGTAAACTGGTCCATCGACATGCAGAAAATTGACAAACTGCGAAAAGTTTCGACCAAGGTCAAGCTCAGGCTGACCTGGATCCATACTATTTGCATATGCATTAAGTCCCCTTTCACAGAGCATGGTTCAAATCTGGAAAAAAAAAAAAAATTCAAGCTCTATCATTCTGTGGATATTTTATTTAAATCGGACCCTGCAATGTTTACCAAAGCAGATGCTGAAAAGGGTCATGAGTAAAGTATAATCAAAGTTAAAAGATTGTTTTGTTTTCCAAAGTTTTGTCATAAGAGTACTTTATCAATTGAATTTGCGTTTATTTATCATCACCACTGGTTGCCCATATGGGTGACGCCTGCTGAAGGTTTTAGTATTGCTACGGGGGATAGTACAAGATACAGCACAAAACCCATTTTAAGGTACGCCTGGTTCTTTAGTGTGCTTAGTGTAAAGCACCGTCACACGTGACCTCTGTTTGACGTCTCATCCGAAAGACAATTAGTAATTTTAGATGGCCGTGGGGCTCTAACCCACACTCTCATGTGACCCAAGACTTGATGTTTAAAAGTCCTACGCTCTACCACTTGAACTATGCGGGCTGGTTAAAAAAAGTACTTTTTCGCTTTCGACCTTTTTATTCTGCGGCGTCGATGAAGATGTAAATATTTTTAAAATTTCATGTTCAACTGAGTGTAGCGTGAAAAGAGAGTGTTATAAATACGGGTCACTGGTTATTTTCAAAAGTATACAGCTTTGTCAGCCATAGAATCCTGCTTCAGGCAGATCAGTTGAGAATCACATTAAAAATTACATTTTTTTTTTCATTGTAAGAGGCCGCCGGCCCGTAGTAATATACTCACTATATTTTTATATGATATAAAGTTCTACAGAAAGAATTCCATCCAATTGCTTATTATTCAACAGCAAGTAAATATAATTAGCTTGATTATTCAATAAATGAATAAATTATAAATGGTCTGCGATCTGTGAAAAGAGAGTTTATCGCATCTCCGTGATGCGTTATACCAAGCAAGTCATCACAATTAAGGATCCATATAATCCTTTTTGTATAACAACCGACTGAATCATGAGGTAAACTGATCCATCGACATGCAGAATATTTACTAATAGCAAGTTTCGGACTGTTGAAAGCGTCGAAAAGCATACACGAAATGTCAAAACAGTCTTAAAACAAAAAATGTTTTAAATATTTTTGTTTGTTTGTTTTGTTTTCACACACGTGGGGATAGTATTCATAACAAAACAAATATCTTACACATGTTTGAACTTTTATCCTAATGGGCAACTGCGGTGGTCTTTTACGCACACTGTGTATCATCAAGATAAGTGACCGTATTTATATACGAGTACTAATCTAAATTCCTTTCTAGTTCCCTAGTAAGAAAGTAACGGAGCTTCTGATTGGTTAGAGCCAAGTAGAAACTCTTTTAACCTTTATCCTGCTAAATAAAAGAAATAAAACACTCAAACCGATAGTAGAAACCCAAATTTTCCTATTCCCAAGGTATTTTTAGAGGAAAGATTATCTCCTCATCGGACAGTGTAGATCTAAGATCAGACTGCACCTTCTGTCCAGTCTGATCTTAATCTACGCTGTCCGCAAAAGGACAGTGAGTCGCGCTTAGCAGCCTAAGGGTTAATTCAAAATCTATAGAGTTAAGAATTATAAAAATTTAAATTAGAATTGTTGTGTTACTACAGGCCAAGATTGAATATTCTGAATCTGCTCTGTACGATAACGCAGTTGAAATGATATTTCGGACAAAACACTGCCTTAAAATTGCAAGTTATGAATCGGTCTTATTGCCTAAAAATGTCGGTTTTTTTTAATATGGCAGGCCTTTTTGTAAAGTTTTGCAGCAGATCTTTTTTTTTTTTTTGAAATCATCATGCCAAAAAGGAGAAATTGCTCCTGTAGAGCAATTTCTCCCTTTTTCAAGATGTTTCAACATGCATGTGCATTTAAAACCTTAAAAGGACCAATTTACAGTTTTTGCCGTGAGCCGAATTTCGCGTGTAACACAACTATAAAGTTTTCTTTACATTGTAAAGAAACTGAACTGTTAGATATAGTTTTTTTGGCGTTTAAAATAAAGGGATTACCGGTTTGCAATCGGTAACCATCTATCTGTTGTTATGAAACCGGATCTGACGTCATATCTGGTCTCATTAAAACAGACGGATGTTACCGATTGCTTGTGAGGATGCCACAGGATCAATTAAGGGATCATATGATCCCTTTATTGATCATGAGGCATCCCCAAGAGCTATGCAAAATTCTGGTTTGTAATCTACATAATGATATATTTTAAGAGGCTATATAGTATATACCCCATTAAGGATATACATGTTACAATTTTTTCTTTCTCTTTTCTCTCTTATTATTGATGGTACTAGGTATTCTTTACAACTTCCATAATAGAATACCTTTAAGTTTGATGTGAGTATAAAAAATCTGAGTAGCCTTCCCCGCCCCCTCAAATCCCCCTCCCCCTCCCCCTCAAAATCCCCTTCCCCCTCCCCCTCCCCCACCGTTATTTCATGAAGCTAGTCCAAATTTTACAAAGAGGCTTTGTCTGTTACGTATTCGTTTCAGGACACAATGGTTTTAACGCTTGTAAAGATATTTTCCTGCAGATCTTACTATATAAACAAATTTCCCGCACTGCGTTCACCGAATTATTGGACATCGGAATCTGTTATTTTGTTCGTCCGAAAGTATTTCGGTTATAACATGGCGCCAGTGAACCACTTCTAATTTCTTATCAAATACCTGTACTATACACAATAATCTCTCCAAGCCACGTGCTGCTTTTCACCATAAACAAAGTGGAAATGACGCTTACCGGTTAGAGAAGTATGAATCATATAACATGATGCCTAGCATTTTTTCCATCAACCAACTGGGAACATTTTGGTTGCGCAGCGATTCGAACCCACAGCCTTTGGAGTACTATACCTGAGCATGACCATTGAGACACAGTCGGTCTTTTTTTCAACTTTTTAAACCTTGTCCGATAGAAACCTAACACATACCTATTTACCTGCCGAACGCAACCACAGTCCTTTAATGGTATCTTTAACTATCTACCAAACGACAAAATTTTAGACTTTTCCAAATTGAAAGAATTTAATTTAAACTAAACTCAAAACATGAAATTTGTTTTTCACAGAGTAAAAAGCATTGTGGGAAATGGAGAAAATGCTGATTACATTCTTCCTCAGGTTCGTTAAAAGTCGGGATTTTGTGGTAATGCGTTAACATAGTTTTTCAACTGGAATTGGAAAAAAATGTTACTTTGATCGTGTTGTGTGCTAATTTATCTCTGAAATAATATATTTAGAGGAACAAATGAATAATTGTTCAGAAAGATACAAGGGTCAAAACTTTCAAAGCGGACAATTCTTTCTCCAGCCACCGTGAAATGGTGAATGTATTGAACAAATTTGATTGGTAAGTGATACTTGGCAACTGATTTTTGAAAAGTAAAACTACTTTTTGCTAAAAATAGTATCGACCAATCAGATTCGTAAAATATATTCACCTCGAAACTAAAATTCCATTTTGCGGTGGAGCTGAGGAAAAGTTGTTATCGAAGATGAATATTCGCAGAACACGGTAAATGAAACGATTTCCCTATTCCAATATATACGTAATATATACTGACGTCCATTAGAAACGCCTCATCTCCCTCTGTCGTGTCATATTTCATGAATTTAATATCGAATGCATGGTTTTGTATTTTAGAAATGGACTTTGTCAATATTTCTACACATATACATGACACAAACGTTTAGCTAAACATTACACAAATTTAACAGCCATTTCAACAAACTCACCCCCTAAAATTCACCAATACCGTGTATGGCCTCCTTGACTTGCTATCAGTGCCGGCAGTCGCCGTCCCATGGACCCACACAGATTACGCAGGAGATAGCGTGGAATGCGAGCCCATTCTTCACGAAGAGCATTTGTCAATTCTTGGACGTTTTGCGGCTGTGGGTTACGTCGACGTAAACGACGTCCGAGGATGTCCCACATGTGTTCGATCAGGTTACAATCGGGAGAGTTAGCAGGCCATGGCAGCACGGCAATATTATTGGCCATGAGAAAGTTTCTGGTAAATCTGGCCGTGTGGGGGCGCGCATTGTCATGTTGAAATGTAAGGCTACGGCGTTGCTGAAACATGGGAACGACCATAGGACGCAGAACTTGGTTTACATACCGTCTGGCATTTAAATTACCATTAATAACCGCTAGGTCAGTTCTAAATGTGTGGTTTATTGCTGCCTAAACCATTATACCACCACCACCAAAACGGTTGTGTTCCAGAACAAAACTTTGGGTGTACCGTTCACTACGTCGACGGTAAATGCGGACTCGTCCGTCGGCACAAGAGAGGTTAAAACAGGATTCGTCACTGAAGACCACATCACACCAATGTCTTCCGATGGTGTTTTGAGCCCACTGCCGACGTTCCCGACGGTTGTGGTCAGTTAGCACATCACCGCGGTACGGCCGCCTGCACAATATTCCACGCTCCCGAAGACGTCGCCTTACTGTATTCCGACTTACATGTCTTCCGCGATTCCCTATAACCATCGACGTTGTGGATTGCGCTGTGACAAAATGGTTTCGCGAGTGACGTTGACGGATGAAATTGTCTTGTCGTACAGACGTCACACGCGGAGCACCAGGTCGGGGTCTATCAGACAAGCTCTCCGTTTCGTTTACCCGTCGAACAAGACACACTATTGTTGATCTTGCAACGTTAAAGCGTCTTGCAACGTTACTTTGAGAAAGACCGCTTTCAAGCATGCCCAAAATGCGTGCTCTTTATTCATTATTTTGTCTTGACATTTTCGAAATTGATGTTTTCAAAATATTGCTTGGACTACTTAATTGTAAATCAACTACTGTTTACACATGCGTAATTTTGACCGACATAACCACGTGGGGAAAATGCATGGGGCGTAGGGCAGAACGGTGCCATGAGTCATGGTTGAAGCAAACATAATAGACTGGCACGAAATTTCATGCTTCAGTAGATTAGAGAAGTGAAAATTCTATGGTAGGCAAAACGTGACATATATATTCTAGGTATGTACAAAGCTATCGCACTTTTTCGATGAGGCGTTTTTAATGGACGTCAGTAATATGTAAAAAAAAATACAAACAAATGACTGGGTGTAGGTGTACGGCAGGTAGTATAGTTCGACACCTTGTCTCATATACTAGTATTAAGTTAGGGAGGGCGCACGTTTGTCAAAAAGTGCCCGTTGAGCATGCAGATAAAAATACCCAGCTTATTATATAAAGCAGAAGACCTTGGACACAACCATGTAAAAGTGATGAACATTGGATAAAGTTTTAAGTTTATACTCGTATACCAAAAAGAACGATTTTAGACTCAACCACATTTTAAGCATTTGTTTCGACCCGTAAATCTAAATATCTGTCCTTTTGTTCCTTTAGCAAAGAAAAAAAGATAAAAATAGCGCCTTCTTTCCATCCTAGTTTAGAAATATGTGAGAACTTCTGAAAAATGGCTAATGGTCGTGTTGGGCAGGTTAAGCAGTTGGATTCCTTGTCTTATAGATTAGATTAGAAAGGACGAAGTGTCATTAAAAAATAACCAAGTGCAAGTGTACCGAGACATTAGGATCCATATTCACCAACCATTCTTAAGAACGTTCTCAGTCTTGTTCTCCAAGATTTTCTAAATTTAAACGTACACAACTTCTGATTGGCTAAACCAAAATTAGTTTAGCCAATCAGAAATTGTGTTAGGTTCAAATTTAGAAAATTTTGGAGAATAAGAATGAAAATGTTCTTGAATATGGTTTGTGAATACGAACCCTGAGCTTGGTAGATGCTCGAAAGAATGTCTCGAAAAGACACCAACAAATGTCTTTCGTAAGTGTTCATAAGTTTTCAAAATGCTTTAACTCTATGCCAATCAATCCAATTTCAAAGAACAGAGCTTTTGACAGCATTAAGGGAAAAATATAGTAGAAAGTCAGCATGGTCTCCTGTTCCCACAATGCTACTCCCCTTTAAGAGGCAAATGTCAGTTTTGGGGTCAAATTTATTTTGTTATCTGCTAATAGTTTTATTTTGACAAGTCGAAAACTCTGTCTTGTGGTAAACAGTCCTAAAGATATATCAAAATACTTCTAGGACTGCATCGTTTACCTGTGTATGGAAATGAATTTTGACCCAGCTTGAACTGTTATCTTGCATTCTCTCGTGGTGTGCAGACTGGTTGACATACATAACCATGGACCTTTTAATTTCGACGTGTGTATAAATATATTTAAGCGTCGTAAGCTTAATGAACTTAACTCCCCCCTCCCCAATAAAGTTGTAGTAGGGTAGGCGATTTCAAAGACTATATTTACACCTTATCAAACATTACCTAGTTGATCTATGACGTCCGCAAAAGGTCTTGTTTTCGTCGATGGCGGTCAAAGGGTTAAAGAAAAAACAATTTCAATTTCTTTCATTTGAACACCCACCCCCGACTCTTAATTTAATGCAATGAAAATTTCAACCCGATTTTTCTGACACAAAATATATCAAGATTTAAAACAACAGGATATACTTTACAGTTGCAGAGGAATGTCCGGAAATGACGTCAGACATCCGGTGATACCAGATGGGGGCTGGGGATGGATTGTTGTGATCGGTGCATTTATCAATCACATGATTACGCATGGAGTGTTTTTCTCCATCGGAATTATTTTTACCTCGCTCCAAGAAGCGTTGAATGGTTCCAAGGCAGAGGTAGCGTGGATTGTGTCGATTGAGATCGGCTCTGGGTTCTTATCTGGTAAATTTGTTTGTTTTTTAATCCTCACTCTGTATAACCTCACAAATTTCTGAAGAAAGGGAACATACCAAGCCAAGCCTTTACAGATTTTGGATATTATTTAGTATATTATTTACATGTTTTGATATACCGCGAGACATGGTAACAAAAAAAAAAAGTTGCCATTTAAATATCTTGGTGTTCTAACCTTTTAGTTTCTGAACAATTCACTTTTATTTCACTTTTCTTCCAATGAATTTCAAAGAAGTTTAGTCCAACCTAACTTTTATTTTACATAAAAAATTAAAAACATCTTTAAAATTTAATGATATGCAATGAATAATTGAGATCTCGTTCCCAGACATGTCAAAAAAGGGCTCAAAGTGTGTTTTTGTGATCGTGCTATGTCCGTCGTGCGTCTTGCGTTGTCCGTCGTTCGTCGTCATGAAAATGGATCATGTGGTTCAAAAAGTATGTCACTGGGACAAACCTGAGAAAACTTGGTGTACACTCTTCAGGCCACATATTCCGTCCAATTGTCATAAGAATTGCTCAGAATGTTTATCTTGATGAAATCTTGGAAAGCTTTAAAGATGGATCACGTCAGGTCAAAAAGTAGGTTACTGGGACAAATTTCAAGAAAACTTGGTGTACACTCTTGTGGCCACATTTTCTGTCCAAATCTCATAAATGTTGGTCTGTATGTTCGTTTTAATGATATACACCCTGAGTTTGAAAACGGGTCATGTTGGTTCAAAAAAGTAAATTACTGATACATATTCTAGACAAAAAAACTTGTGTTCCCTCTAGAGTCTAACGCTCTTAAAAACTTGGTGGGAAGTTTGTTTTGATTTCGCAGGAGATATTAGAAATTGGTCATGTATGGTCAAAAGGCTCAAGTGGGGGACTGCAAGGCCATCATGGCCCTCTTGTTTACTTATGACCGCCACAGGATCTAGAAAGAGTTGTATTATCATTGTTGTGATCGAAATAAGGTATAACAATTATCAACTTTTTGTTCCAGGTCCAGTAACTGGGTTTCTAATCAGCAGATATGGTGCCCGAGTGGTATCGGTCGCAGGTTCAATACTTGCTGCTAGCGGATACATTCTGAGCGTTTTCGCCAATAACATCTTCATACTTTATGGAACGATGGGATTGATTTCTGGTATGTAGTATAAGTTAAAGAGTTCAAATTTCATTCAGAGCAGGAAAGCAACTGCAAAGCGTGTGGACCAAATTGGTTTCCGGTAAGGCATGATAAATAGTTGCTTCTGAAACCAATATGTAGCATACAACTTTAAGAACATCCTTGTTTTGTCTCCTACCGAATAAAAAAAAAAAAAAAAAGAGGGGCTAATTTGAGAAAAAGTAAGTGAAAATAATCAATCTTTTAAATCATACTGAACAGTAAATAGACGTTCATCAAAATAAAAATTGAACTATTCTTCATCTCCGTAGATACATGTACTTCACTGTTTACCACCCTACCATTTAATTGTAAAGTTACACGTACATACATGTATATGTACAATCTGAAACTAGCCTATGTTTCACCTTCATTCTGCAAACATTGGCTTATTCTTTGATCAAATCCTTCGGCTATATAGAGGATCTGACATGAGTTGGCGTTTCTGGTAAGATTTTATAAAACGAGCTAGGGAAAATGTTATTAAGCGAGCCTTTGGCGAGCTTAATAACATTTTTTTATTTGACGAGTTTAATAAAATGTTTTATCACATAACTCCCCTAGTTTTCAATGTTATACAGCCATTACGAATTTTCTTGTCTCACACACGTGTGAGATAAGAGAATAGTGCTGTATTTGGTCAACACTCTGTAATTATACCCTAAATGATTTCTAAAACATTGCTAACCTAGGTTCCTGAAGGAAATTAAAGGCCAAATTCTTAATCATGATAAAATTGTTAATTTTAATCACTTTTAGATTCAAATCAAAATCAATATATGCAAGTTTCTTCGGAACTATTTTTCGTTCGTAACGTACTTGTCAAAGAAGTGCATAGGCTTCATGTAAATTTCACTACACATTATACATATATGCCCTCTGGTTTAACACATTATGGACTATAACTCTTGTTATACAGTTATGTGATAAAAAGAATCTGACACTCGTTGGCTTTTGAGGTAAAAAATTTAATATGAATATAGGCAAAGCCTAAAGGCGAGCAGCGCTGCAAGTTTTTGCTACTTTCGAAGAAGTAAATCTTCGTATAAAATGCCTACAAATTATATAGGGGTAAATCTAGATCTATCTCAGATTTTTTATAATCTCACTAAAGTTAAAAAATAATTAATCTCATAATTAAGCAAAGCAACTGCAGGTAAACCACCAGAAAAAAAGTAAGACAAATGAATAGAATATAAGAATCCCCTCTCCCTCACCCTGCCCCCCCCCCCCGGAAAAAAAAAAAAAGTACAAGCCCTGGGGTGTTTCCTGTCTTTCTCACACCAGTACTGACACAACTTTCTTTCAAGCTATTGACTACTTTCTCAAATGCATCAGATGTGAGAGGCTAAAAATTGCTGGTAAGAAAGTTTGTCTGAACTGGGTATCGAACCCACAACCACCAGGCCATGAGTCAGGCACATGAAGAACCACCAAGCTACCTGGCCAGGCAGGTTTCATTTCATAATTAGGCAAAGGTATTAAGGAATGTGAATTGATCAATAATGTGCATCCATACATATGGGATCGTATTCAAATTAGTATGATGATGTTGTATTGGATAGCATAATAGTAAACAGAGTAACGTATTGCAAATCACATCTATTATTTGAACACAAAATTTGCACCTTTGCCTTGTATTTAACCGTATGGTGGCATATTTCTACTGCAAGATACAAGATAACTATTGCGATAGTTTGAGAGAACTACTGCGATAAAACAAACTTTCCTGGAAATATTATCTAAATAATAAAAACTCTTCTCGGTAAAAATATAATGATAATTCTCACTGTTATCACGATTTTTTTTTACATTCATGCCTACAACTGACATTCATGGTATTTATAATTAGATACGGTTTCAGAATATCTTGGTTTCCAACCGTATGAATTCTCCTTTTCCCTGAATGGTTTTAAAGTTGTTCGTAAGAGGCATTTCAAGTCGTCTTTGTGTTTAACAGACTTCAGTTCATTTCATGTGTAGTTAAAATGTAACAATTAAGCTACAATTGTAAATAATTCAAATTATAATTTACTGCCATCTTGTGAAGTCAAAAACTCCCGAGTTCATCCAGATGGTGAATTAAGTTTTTATAGATGTCAAGAAATAGGTAGAACTATCAAGATAATCTTATCTCGAATGTCACCATTTGCATGAATGAGAAATTTTGCGTTAAAATATGATCTGATCAATGTAAAATTTTCTTGATACCAAAGTTTATCATGAATTTCTTTTTCAGAAAACTTTTCACTATCTAAATAAATATTCCAGGAAATGTAGGATCAGCCTCCAAAGAGTTTTGAGTTGTCTTGGCTGGCTTAGTGCTTAAGGTGTTGAAACAGTAATCTTAAGGTCCTGGGTTTGATCCTCAGCCAAGATAATGTTTTACTTGTATGGCGGTTTCTATGGGTAAGGCAAGCCACATACCAAACATGGACTGCTTGTAAAACCAAGGAAAATACACGAAGTGAGCTGTCAGCTTGATACGACTGAAATGACTTTGAAATGGGAGTACAACAGCAATTGATCAATCCAAAAAAGTCCTAGTTTCAAAAAGGATAAGGCCAAAAGAGGCTGGTTAAATATCATGGGCCTGATCATTATCTGACACTGGCATTTAAACTGAATTCATATCCATGAAGTCATTGTTTGACAACACAGTATTTGTATTTCTCAATTAAAGTTATGAACAACAAACGGTTTACATGTATGGATAAAGGGAGATAGATCTAGGAATGATTAAAAATTTTCAGAGATTTAGGTCTGTAGATGCGAATCTTTGTAATTATTTGTTTAAATGGAGTTTTATGTTACTTTCCATTGCAATTCAGCTTACGTAATGTCATTAACATCTTTACTTAGTAATGTTTAAACCAGTGCTAGCCTGTGCCTATGGTGTGCCTTGCTCAAGGATACTCCTGCATGACTGTCAGGGCAATCAGGGTTTTAAACAGGATTTCAAGAGAACAAACCCTTTGCCTTGACCTAGGAATAAATTACAGTCACCCACAAAAACAAATCTGCATAAAAGATATTTCAGTGGCTCCCAAGTCTTTGCCTATACTTTGCCATAAATTTACGCTTAACAAGCAGGTCATCAAGCTGGTATGTTTTTTGCTGACTATGCAGCTGATGGTTTTGTCTGAATGAAATAAGCTTAAATTTGTTAAAAGCAGATTAAAACAGGGGTGAAAAAAAAAGCATAATACCAGATTTTGTTTTTGGAAGTCAAAAATAACTTTACAAAATTGATAAGCAATATCATTCTGCAAAAACAAGCCTTTAGACCAAAATATCATTTCTAGAGAAAATACATAGGGAAATATCCCCCTTTTTTTTCATTTAAATTTTTAAACTTCTGACTCCGTGTATGGTCTGTTGAAAGGACGGTTATCTTAAAGGTAAAAATCTCTTACAAATAACATCAGAGGAGTTCCGACAATGTAGACCAATTTTTAGAGAATATTATGTGTGTGGGTACAACAACAGGTTGCACAAAAAATCATATTCTATGCAAAGTGAAATCTAGATCTATACTGTCAAAAACATCAAAGTGAATGCTGACAGAGTTTGATCAGATTTAGATTTTACAACAATGATTATTATGGCATCTAGATCCGATTCAGAACAAAACAAAAAAGATCATAAAAGAAACCAAATTCCCTCTGTCAAAAGAAAATGAAGAAAAATCACTGCTGCGAGTAGACCATTTTGTTTTAAACTGAAAAAAAATATAACCTTTTTAAGCAGTTGTAATCTTGATCTCGATGAGAATAGTTTTTTGTTACATTCTGTTCAGGATGAAAGACACGCTCGTCAATCTGTTAATATCTACCGTACTTAGATTAACAAACTTTGCTCGGGCCGTGTTGACTCGGGGACGAGTTAAGTACTGGCCGAGTTGTTTCGGTTTCTTTACCGCACAAGACTTTAAAAGTTGGGGAAAACCTCCGAATTTAACCAGAACAAAGTTTTCAAATGAAAGAGCGCGAAAAAACTTGAAAGCATAGATCGATTGGCTCACCCGAAATGGCTCAGCTGCTTTATTAATTCCCGTAATGTTTATTTCTGTATTCGGAATTTTCCGTAACTCAGATAGATAACGGAAAAACCCGAGTTCCTTCGTATTTGACCAGATCTCGCGAGGGTCTCGTTTGTATACTGGAACACTGTTTCAAATCACGTGATTGTCAAGGGTGTAAGGAATTATAAGACAGAAACGCTCTTAGTGCAAGTCTTTTACGTCACTTCCGTCCGCCACATTTGAAAAATCTACTTCCGCTCCAACACTTTTACAGAGGCATAAGGTATGTACATTTTTGACACGATCTCTACCAATAAGCTCTCACTTACGCGACGCCTCTTGAGCGCTGCTCGCTATTAAACTCGTCCACAAAAAATGTTATTAATCTCGCCAAAGGCTCGCTTAATCACATTTTTTGTAGACTCGTTTAATAAAATTTTATCTCAAAAACCAACTCATGTCAGATCCTATATACCTCAAACGCCAACGAATGTCAGATTCTTTTTATCACATAACGATATTTCACAAATTGTAGATCAGAGGATGCAAAACCATCTAGGTGCACGCGCGGTAATATCCATAAAACCCACTTCTATGAAATACGTACAAAATAACGTAAAAAATGATGTCACACAATTGTGATATCAAACGTGTATAAGATAAGAAAATTCTTAATGGGTATATTACACTGAAAACAAGGGAGGTTATGTGATAAATTACTATTCTTGACATGCACCTAAACGGTACATTTCTTTGCGGGAAATGGACCGCTTTACCGTGCTTTAAATCTAAGGATTCAATGATAAAAAGTGAAAAAACGAGTGACGATTTTCCATCGAAATGATTCTGAATATATTTCCGTATACGAAAAGTTTGTAAACCCATTTGTTAACGTGGTTTATCGATACCGCTGGCAGTTTTCATCGATAGATTCATAAATGTGAATAACTTCTCTTGTTATTCTTGCTACAACTTGTTGTTGTCGTTGATGATCAATTTTCATAGGCACCGCCATGTTCAAGATCATGTGACTGAACTGTTTTTCAAAATGGAAACCTACTTGATAGGGACGAGGATAGATGTATTTACGGGATCGGCTGAATTGTAACGAGTGGTATACCCTCTGATATGGATTAATATGTACATTTTAAGACAGGCGTTTACATACTCTTTAATCCATTTATATGTGCATTTTAGATATAGGTGTTAAAGTGCATGTGTATTCTCAGATAGGTACATGTATACTTTTTGAAACAGGCCTCGGACTTGGGATGATTATCATACCGGCGATTGTGATTGTCAATGAATATTTCCATAAACATCGAGCTCTGGCTGCGGGAATCAGCATGGCCGGAACCGGATGTGGTGCATTCCTTTTTAAGTAAGCATGAGTCTGGTACGCATTACTTCTTTTTCTTTCAACACATACAGACTACTGTGCATGTCTTTCAGCAGACTAGTTTTCAAATTTTGTAGAAAAGAAAAGGTTGTTCGTAATGAGTACTTCTTTCGTTTGAAACCATATGATCACTTTTGTTTTAAATTTTAAACATACAAACATACAAAAAGTCGTTTGATGCATGAGTTTGGTGCTGAAGTTCGTTGTTCCTTTTTTTCGTTTTGACCTCATCTTTTGACCTATATAATCGGCTAATCAAATGTGTTAAACAAATGACGCAAGGAAATCATAGGTTTCTGATATTCCCATGGAAGTGATTTCATTGGTTTCTTCGCTAGCCCATGCTAATCAGCGGTACCAACTGCAAAATGCGATAGAAAATATGAAGGAAGCCACAATGTCTGTTGTCCCTTTTCACAAAAAGAATCACTTATGTTTTATTCTCATTTCCATCTCAAATATTTGATCATAGTCGTTCCCAAATCATGTCTATACGATATTTTGTGGATTACACATGTTGAAAGACTTGTTGAATGTTCTTTGAACAGAAGCTTTTTACGTCATGAAAAGCAGAACAAGACAAAAGGTCTTGTCTTTGTCCAACAAAAGGTAACCCTTGAGGTAATTCTATTTACATAGACAGCAAAAAAATTTATCAAAAACTCTGATCAATAAAGAAAGTACTTAACTCAAATCAGTATTATCATGAAGAAAAGCTGTGATATAATAAACAAAACTACACATTATATTTTGGAATAGGATTGAAAAACTGTAACCAACAGAGACAAAATAATTCAATGCTTCACATTATCTTTTATTACTGTCTTTTATATTTTAGTCCATTACTTAGCTGGTTGATGGAAAGGTACGGCTGGCGAGGCTGTATACTTGTATTATCTGCCATTGTTCTGAACAGCGCACCTGCTGGACTGCTTTATAGACCTTTAATTCACTTCATACAAACACAGTCACAGTCCACCACGAATACTCGGTCTGAGAACAAATTGACCAATGGAGACTCTCGTTTTTACACTTCAAATCACGAACTTCCAACAGAAATTATTGAAAATGGAGACACGAAACCTCAATTTAAGGCACATAATGGTATAATAGAACTGATATACGACGTTAACGAAGAAAGAGAAGACAGTATCGATCCGTTACTGAGTGAATCGAAGAGCAATGAAAAATCAGAAGTTGCGGTGACTGACTGTGATTTACAGGGACATAAACTTGAGGTCAAAACTAAACACCGCAAAACAAGACTTCTGGGCCAGTTTTCCCTGTTTAAAGACGCAGTGTTCACAATGTCCGTCCTAGCACATTTTCTTTTTATTTTTGGGTTTTATGTGCCTTTTGTGTACCTACCAGACAAATCGAAGCAAGAAGGTAGGCCATTATTATTGTTTTATTCATATTGCACCCATATCAAAACGCTTCAGAATTTCTCGATTAATTATTTAATTATGTGATTTACTGGTTGACAGTACTGTGTTTAACGCCGCTTTCAACATTGTTTCGGTTATATCCTTATTCTTTCCTGTTGCAATGACCCTTTCTGAAAGGGCCAGCCAATATCTAACTTATGTGACATTTAGGAAAAGTCTGTATGGCAGTTTACGTTCCGAGATTTCTGGGTCCTTATTTTCCTAATTTTATTCTTAGTCTAATTATAGATTTAGAAGATAACGCAACTTCTGATTGGCTTAACCATGTGGTTAAGCCGATCAGAAATTACGTTACTTTCAAATTTAGAAAATCCGTAAGAATAGCACAAAGGATGTTCATAAAAATGGTTGGTGAATTCGGTCCCTGATTTCTTTTGCCAACCAGTCAGGCAGATAGGCATACAGTAACCGTTATTCAGAAAGCTGGTACTAAATAACGAGCTTTATCATATTCCTATCACCGAATTACTGGGATTTCACAGTGAATAACGCCACTAGTGATTATAATTATGGTATCATCACTAGTGACGATATAGTTTTAGAATAATTGTTAGAACTACTTCTTTCCTATACTGCCCATATTGTACCATTCTTGATAATTATTAGAATAAAAAAGGGTGAGTTAGGAATATAATAAATGGGATAATCAACTGGTAGCGTGTGATATCAAAAATCTGTCACTCGAATGGGGTATGATGCGGTTAAAAAACGCGTCCTTTGGACTCGTTTTTTCAACCGCATCACACCCCATTCTGGTGACAGATTTTTAATATCACACACAACCAGTTGATTATCCTCTATATATCAGAACTATTCCCTCTCCAAACGGGATTCGAAGGACTGTTTGCCTCCCACCCCGTAGATGAAGATCATTTAGCTACTGGGCCACAGGGGCGGTTACGTAGTATGTTCACTGTTCAGCCGTTGCCTGTAGAAGACTGGCCAAAGTCTTTGTTAATATTCTAGGTCTTGGCGAGAGTAGCACAGTGTGGGTTCTATCTACAATGGGAATATCCAGTATATTTGGTCGGATTTTGTTTGGGTACATAGCTGACAGACCGGGGGTCAACAGGTTTGTAAAGTGTAGTGATTGTCTTTTCTGTTTTTCCTGTGCTTTGTATGACAATAAGAAAATCATTTTTTGCATGTTTTCCTCTATGCTGGTTCTTCATTCGCGGACGACGATCTAATTGTGGCTCAAGCTATAGGATATGTCTTTAAAAACTGGTGACCATTTTTTCCTTTTCCAATTTTTCGATTTTCATTAGTCATCTTGTCTCAGGGTCGTTCAAATACGGGATAAACTAGTAAAGAGTCAAACAATCGGGACAAAGGAATTGCAAACAAATATATGAGCCATGCTCTGGCAAACAAAAGGGGGCTTGATGCATCTCCGTGATACATGATACCAAGCTAGTCATCACAGTATTCTAGATCCATAAATTCCATTTTGTATAGCAACCGACTGAGTCATGAGGTACGCTTGTCTTTGGAATGCGCAGGTTGACCTGGGTCGATACTTTTCGCAAATACATTAAACCCCCTTTGCACAGAGCATAGCTCATATTTATAGATATCTAAGTGAGGAACACTGCTTTTAATTTAAACCCTCGTGTTTTAAATCCACAGTTAACAGGTTTGTAGCTTATCTTCATCACTCGTTGATATCTTAAGAATAGGGCATCCTAATGGGATTCGTGTAACATCGTCTTTCATCGCCGAAAAAACGTAGAGATTCGGCTAAGACTCGAGTAAACCGTAATTGATCGGCCGATAGACGCTGGTTCCCCGCATCGATTACGGATTACCTGAATCTTAGCCGAATCCGTACGATTTTGGCGATGAAAGGCGATGTTACATGAATCCCATTAGGGTACCCTATCCTTAATTATTACTGTAGAATCATGCTGTACACTTCCGGTTTCCTTATTTCTGGTGTTGTGACGTTATCATTCCCGGTGTACTATCAACTTTGGATGATGTTTATCTATGCGATAGTGTATGGCATTTTTACAGGTGAGAGCTTTAACCTTACAATATATTTTACCTATATTTTCGACCAATCAAAAGATTTGTATTGCCTTATGAAGTACAGTGTATAATAAAACGATTTACTGAGTAAATCGTTGTTTGGATCACGAGCTTTGGTGCACCTGAGGCAGCCATTTCTGAACTCAAAAGAAAAATTTGAGCTGCGCTTTGGCAGAAGGGGTTGAATGCATCTCAGTGATGCATTGTACCAACTTAATCGTCACATAATTATGGATCGATGAAATAAATTTATCAAATAATGACTGGATCTGGAGGTAACATGGTCCTTTGACATGCAGAAAATTTAACAATAGTAAAAAGTATCGACCAAGGTATGCCTGTGCGGACTGCACAGGCTGACCTTGGCTGATTTTTTTTTCTCTCTCTCTCTTTTATTTTCTTGCAGATACATTTAACTCCCATTTCACAGAGCATGGCTCATTTATTTGGGAGATGCAATAATGTTTTACGAGTGCAAATTTTTAATGCCCTCCCAATATCAAAATCATATTTAATTACTACAGACAATGTATCACAATCTAGAGATATATCATTGCAGGTCTATCTTATTCTAAATTATTATTTAAACTTATTTATTTCGTCGATTGTGAAGCAAGTTCTGTAACATATATCAAAGTAACAATTGATGCCAAAGTAAACAAAGCGAATGTTAAAATGCATCTAACTTTAAATCATACCATTTAAAACTATGGAGATTATTGTGGATATGACAATCTGCTGTTGTACGGTCGGTCTTAGTGTTAGTCGCTGGCAAAAAATTAATTTCTAAACTGGGTTAATACCTGCCAGGTCACTCTATCTATTATTTACTTTTTGCGTGATTTAAATTTTTTTTTTTTTTGCCAGCGACTAACACTTAGACCGACCACACAATAATAGATTGTCATTTTAGTAATATTTTACATACCTTTAAATGGTATAAATTAAATTTAAATGCATTTTAACACCTGCATTGATTTTTTGGCCGCTATTGGGCCTTGCTCGATAAAGTTATTTAGCAGGATAAAGGTTAATTTGGAGGTCGACGAACACATTTCATCTGTCGTCTACATTTTTAATATACAAGTTTAACATTTTTGTTGTCTAATACAACGTTAAACCCTTACTTTTTTTCTGTCTAGGAATGGTCCTAGGACTGTTTCCGGTTGTTCTAATAGATCTTCTGGGATTGGAAGTTTTTCCATCGACATTTGGAATATCTTGTCTATTAAGAGGCATGGCTTCGTTACTAGGTTCACCTTGCGCAGGTAAGTCAATTATTCGTTCAGTTGGAGTTTTACGTCGTTATCAAAAACACATTTTATTAATTGGTAGAATTTTTTAGGTCAACATATAAATGTCCCTCTATGTTTTCTTTTTATGTTCATGATCTGTATATAATATGATAAAAAATACAAAACAGTATTTTAAGAAGTACATGTGAAAGACATTCTTGTGTATTGATATCGCAGGAAATGGTTAAAAGGCAACAGGACACTCTCTAAGCCTTCACTTTACACTCCATATATAACTCTGAAAGCATACTATTTTCATTCTCAGAAATAAATTGCAGCTTTGGTCAGGTAGACATAATACACACATAAAAAAAGAAAACACATTTAAACATGGCAGTTCAAAATTTTGACAAGAATCTTATCAGTTCTGTTTTTTAAATCCAGTGTATTACATATATTATCAATGACGTTGGATGCTGGTTACGATGGACCCAACTTCGGTCTCTCAGTTTATACCCCATTTCTTGCCAGGGGAAACTTGAGGGTCGGAATCTAAATTTCATCAATATTTATGAACTGAAAATTGATTGCTCTAACAATGAAAGCTCTGTGTTTTAGTACTGAAAACTCTTTCAATATGGCGGCTAGATATCACGACAAAATTAGTGATTGTCTTTTTACAACATATAAATTTAGACAAGGAAAGTCCTTTCGTACAAGCAATATGTTACGTGTTGATTGATTGGTCAAAAGTTCCGCAAAATGCCATTTCGGAACCAATGATAATCATGTATACGAGATTTTGTGAGCCAAATATCCCAAAGTACCTGGCGTGCTCCATAATCAAAGTATGGTTGGTAACTCGCAATATTTAGGGATAACATTGACCTTTTAAGCACTATTAAGTAACCAGGGGCTTTTGCTACCGGTATTGATCAAGACCAGACTGCACAAAATGTGCAGTCTGATCTTGAATATATACCGTCCGCTTGTTAGTCAAGCTTTTCAGATAAAAAAAAAAGATGTGTGTGAGTTTCAGTGGCTTGTATTTCTAGCCGTAAAAAAGAGGTAGAGTTTATATCGGACATGCTTTTGCAAAAGGGGGCTTAAGACATCTACGCGATGCATGATACCTTGCAAGTTATCACAGTATTATGGATCCATAACATCCATTTAATATATAAACAGACAGAATTATAGGATACACTGGTCCTTCAAGCTGCAGAAAATTGACCGATAGCAAAAAGTGTCGACTCAGGTAAGTCTGCGCAAACTGCGCAGGCTGACCTGGGTCGGTATTTTTTGCAGATACATTAATCCCCCTTTCCACAGAGCATGTCTCATATATTTAGCGCTGAATGAGTTAAGTGGTTGTATCTGTTTTTTCAGGTTTTCTAGTCGACTTCACGGGTCGCTATACCTCAACATTCATCGTTAGTGGCCTTTGCATGGTATGTGGTGCGTTCATCATGGTGGTCACAGGTTGGATACACAGGAAATCATCTTAAGGTCTACGGCCCCTAACTCTCATATTAGAAGACGGAAGCTGCCGAGATTGGCCGAATAGCCTGTACGGAAACGTCGATGTTACACGATATTTACCGATGAGTTAGTGAGTCTACGGCCCCTAACTCTCATATTTACCGATGAGTTAGGGGTCGTAATCCTTAACTCCTTGCCCGAATATTCCGAGGTTTTAACGACCCTCAAAGAGCAGGATTTTTGAAAACATTGGGGAAAAAATGGGAAAGTGATGTTGACTAGTATTTACCTCATTTCCCCAACATTTTCTATTTAACCCTTTCATAGACAAATCCCATCATTTGGCCTACATTCGATCTGTCTTATTCTAATGCTTTGAAAATGACAAGTCTAAATGTTATTTCGTCGAGTAAAGGGTCGTGGGCCCGTGTTTACAAATCCTTCTTAACCCTTAGGTTGCTAAGTGCGACTCAATGACCTTCTGCGGACAGTATAGATCAAGATCAGACTGCACAGAACGTGCAGTCTGATCTTGGATCTATACTGTCCGATAAGGAGATATTTACCCAAAAAATAACTTTGAAATACCCAAATTCAGGATTTTACTTTCGGCTTGAAAGTTTCATTTAATTTAATGTAGCAGAAAAAGGGTTAATTTCTGTCTTATTCTTAATTCTTGATTTAGAAAGTGGTGCAACTTTGATCAGCGAAACTGTTTGGTCTAGTCAATCAGAACTCTTGTTAGTCTACTTTCAACTTTAGGAAATTCTTGAGAAAATCATTAAGAATGTGCTTAAGAATGGTTAGTAAATATGGACCCGTGCTTATGAAAGTTGAGGTCATGCTTAGAAATTTTTTTTTTTTTTAGTTTTTTGCTTGTTACGAACAACATTTTGTACTTTTGCAGATAGTGTAGACTATGATTGGGCTGTACAGGGTGTGCAGTCTGATTTTGGTCTACATTGCCCGATGGTTTTTGAGATAAATTAATAGTTTGTCATCCTTTATTTTCATTTTTGTTTTGTTAGTCAGATTTATTTAGAAAACAATATTACATTTGATTCTGTGATTTATTCACGCCAACCAATTTTGTCTATAACATAAATCAAAGAAAAAACAACAATAAATAACTGTTATATACAATTCCCCAAGCAGACACTCGGGCACTCGCAGACTAAATTTCTTCGTTTGCTCTAACTTTTTCACTGCCTTTTTCAGCGATTTTTACGGAGAGAGCAGATCAAGGCCAGACTTCACAGAACGTGAAGTCTGATCTTGGATGTACAACTGCTGCTTCTTTAGTCCAAACCATGTTCAAAAGATGTCTTCATTCGATATGAAAGTGTAGTCCATTAGTCGAAAAGGTATTATCTATTTGAGAGGAGCTTTGGCAAAAAGCGTTTTAATACATCTCCATGATGCATTATAACCAATCAAGTGGTAACATAATTGTGGATCCATAAAATCAATTTTGTCTGACTGCCGGCTGAATCCTGAGGTAGAATGGTCCATGAGCATGCAGAAAAGTAACCAAAGCAAAAAGTTTCGACCTAGGTCAGCCTGCGCGGACTGCGCAGGCTGATCCTGGTCGATGCTTTTTGCAGATACATTAAACCCCCTTTTCACAGACCATGACTCGTATTATTTGTCAACCAGAGAGTTAACTTTTTGCAAGACGACAAAATCTAAGACATCCAAATTTATTACTTAAACTTTAGGCTGCTAAGCGCGACTCACTGACCTTTTGCGGACAGCGTAGATCAAGATCAGACTGCACAGAACGTGCAGTCTGATCTTGGATCTACACTGTCCGATAAGGAGATATCTTTCCTTCAAAAATACCTTTCAAACAGCAATATTTGAGTTTTTACTATCGGCTTGAAATGTTCACTTCTATTATTTAGCAGGATAAGGTTTAGCCCTTTACTAGATGACAAAATTTTAGACCTGTCAAGATTGAAGGCATTTACATAAGGCAAACAAAATATCTCTCAAGTGATTTAATTTTTCTATGAAAGGATGAAAAATGTTGAGAAACGGAGGAAATGCTGGTTTCAAGCATTTTCTCATTTTATCCACAATGTTTTCAAACGTCTTTTTCTTTAACCTTTTAACACACAATCCCGATTTTTTACAACTCCGAGGAAGAAGGCTTTTGAAAACTTTCTGGGAAAAGGAGAAAATGCTGGTAACGAAAAAAACAAATATCCTCTATGTATTGTCCTTTGAATATTCCACCCATGTCAGCCTGCGCGGACTGCACAGGCTGACAACGGTTGATACTTTTTAAAGATGAATTAAGCCCCCTTTTTTCAAAGAGTATAGCTAATATATTTACGAAAAAAAAGTAAAAAATACAGTGTGGCCAAAGGCACTTGTAACCAGCATTTTCTCTTTTTCCCAAATTGTTTTCTTCTATGTCGAATGCAAATTCAAGAATTTGAGCCACATCTAACTCGTCATCTACAAATGCTTTCAGTTTCGACATGTCTTAAATTTTGTTATGTGGTAAAGGGTTAAGGGGCTTTAAAACTAAGAATTGCGTGATAAAGGGGTTAATACGCACTCAGAACAATTTAAATACGTAAGGTTTTAATTATAGAGTGTTGGCTTACAGACAGATCAACCGAAGGTGACCCTCCGGAAGCCGTCCTCCGGTCCATTCGTACAGTGGACCCGATTTTAAGTATGCTTTTTCTCTCGACAGGGACGTGGGCTTTTCTTTTTTTTATTTTGAGATTTCAACAATAAATTAAGTATGACAGGGCATACCAGTATCAAAAGTCTCCAAGACGCTTAAAAATGTCCCCAAGGTAACAAAGCTGTCAGTGATGTTGATTCAAATTGCCATCTCGGGACGGGTTTAATATCAGACCCACAAAACTGGATGTTACGCCATGTTTAATTTGCTGTCAATATCCAACTTAACACCGACACCTTTTCCTTTCTTAGGATGAATATGTGGCGTGTCCGACGCAAAAAGCAAAGTGACGAAGAACGTCGTGGTAAATAGTAAAAAAAAACGTTCACAATGAGTTAATTTCTCAATGTGCAGTATAATTTACAGTGTTCAATCCTTTTCCAAATGGAAAAATTTCAGACCTTTCAAAGCTGAAAAAAATTACAGACGATAATCAAATATGACTTTAACAAGGAAATTTGTCACTGAATGAAGTGTGAAATATTGTAGGAAAAGGAGAAAATGCTGGTTACCAGCATTTTCTCTTTTTCCAACAATGATTTCAAAAGTCTTTTTCATCAGGGTCGTTAAAACTTGAAATTGTGTGGTAAATATGTCATCGCATGCATACGACTTTTTCATCTTGAAAGAACTACCTTTTACTCTTAAGTTGCTAAGGGCGACTCACAGACCTTTTGCGGACAGTGTAGATCAAGATCAGACTGCACAGAACGTGCAGTCTGATCTTGGATCTACACTGTCCGAGAAGGAGACATTGTTCCCAAAAACATATTTTTGAAATAGCTATAGTAGGATTTTTACTACCGAAGTGAAAATTTCATTTTAGTTAGATAAGGTTTAAAAACATTCACAGTAACGGAGGAGGTTCGCTTGCTTTAACTCTTTACCAGACAACAAAATTTTAGACTTGTCCAAATTGAAAGTATTTGCAGACGACTAAACAATGTGGCTCAAAAAATTTAAAACTTGTTTATGGTAGAGTAGAAAACATTGTGGGAATATTCAGTCAGGACATGGCACAAATTTGAGGGCAAATGGCTGTATTACTTGCGACAAGCAGGTCTTCTTGTTCCTTTAGAGGTTTCTAAACGCTATCAGCTGCAGGGACTAATAAACGAGGCCTCTTAAGTTTGAAATGGAATTTTATTTTAGCCATTGAAAGTCGAATTTATAAAGCCATTGAAAGTCGAATTTATAAATGATCCACGCTCTGGGGAAAGGGGGTTTAATGCAACCCCATGATGTAAGTAATCACATAGTTATGGATCTATAAAATCCACTTTGTCTAACAACCGACTGAATCAGGAGGTACACTGGTCCTTTGACATGCAGAAATTGGCGAAAAGCAGACAATTTTGACCCAGTTCAGCCTCCGTAGTCTAGGCAGGCTAACCCGGGTCAAAACTTATTGCATATACATTCAACCCCCTTTTTCACAGAGCCTGGCTTAAACTGTCTAACCTATTTAAAAGTACTAGTATGCGCATCAAAGCAATTGTTCCCAATGTCGAATGAAAGTTCTAAATAAAATCTCTACATCTTATCCTGATGGGCCCCGGTAGCTAAGTCGGT
Source organism: Hippopus hippopus (assembly GCA_946811185.2). Taxonomy (NCBI): domain Eukaryota; kingdom Metazoa; phylum Mollusca; class Bivalvia; order Cardiida; family Cardiidae; genus Hippopus; species Hippopus hippopus. The sequence goes on along the minus strand of OX328110.1, from coordinate 16,870,356 downwards.
AGAGTGCAGGACTTGAAAACGAGGGGTCGTGGGCTCAATCCTCGGCTAGGACCCCCGGGTCGGAAATTTCTTTCCGAGGATTGATGATAGTCATTGCTACAGGATTTATTCCTGTCCCACCGCTGACCATTGCTTCGACGATGTTCAAGGTTGAAAGCAGCCAGTGGCGTGGAAAGAAGATTGTGCGGAGTACTGGTAAACGAGACTCCAGGAAAGCATGGATAGGTGCGTTGGCCGCCTAGATATAACTAAAATGATGTTAAAAACGGCGTTAAACACCATACAATCAATCAATCTTATCCTGTTGGCTTCTTAAAAAGGTCCCCTTTGTACATGTATGCGCAATACTTGTACGGGATTAGCTGTATCGGAGAGGTAACCAAGTAACGACAATTCTGCACTTTTTAAGATGAAAGGCACATAGAGACAGAGGGAAAACTCTACAATGCCAACATGATAACATTTGACCCTGTGAAAAGGGGGCTTAATGCATCTGCAAAAAGTATCGACCCAGGTCAGCTAGTCCGCGCAGGCTGACCTGAGCCGATACTTTTTGCTATAGCTCAATTTTCTGCATGTCAAAGGACACGCCTACCTCACGATTTAGTCGATTGTTAGATACAATGGATTTTGTGGATCCAATGACTTGCCAGGTATAATGCGTCACGGAGATGCATTAAGCTACCTTTTGCCAGGGCATGGTTCATTTGAGCCGTGCTCTGGCAAAAGGGGGCTTAATGCATCTCCGTAATCCATCATACCAAGAAAGCCATCACATACTTATGGATCCATAATAGCCACTTTTTTTAACAACCGACTCAATCATGAGGTAGACTGATCCTTTGACATGCAGAAAATCGACCAATAGCGAAAAGTTTCGGCCCAGGTCAGCCTGCGCGGACTGCGCAGGCTGACCTGGGTCGAAACTTTTCGCAGATGCATTAAGCCCCCATTTCACAGAGCGCGGCTCATTTATATGAGTCATGCTCTGGCAAAAGGGGAGTTTGATTTATCTCCGTGATTCATGATACCAAGCAAATAATCACAGTAATATGGATCCATAAAATCCATTAAGCATAACAAACGACTGAATCATGAGGTACACTGGTCCTTCGACATGCAGAAAATATACCAAAAGCAAAAAAATTCGACCAAAGTTAGCCTGCGCAGTCCAGCCTGCAAGGACTGTGCAGGCTGACCTGGTCGATACTTCCTGCAGATGTATCAAACCCTCTTTTCACAGAGCATGGCTCAAGATTTTTAATTTATTAAAGCCCTATTAGCGGTAAAAAGCAGATGTTAAAATATATTTGAATTTAAAGTATACATCATTAAAGTAAAGAAGCATGAGGGCACTGTGGCTTATAATACGGTCATATCTTATCCAATTTCTCCGGTTCTGACAATCTATTCGAAACATTATTTGGAATGCCCCTTAAAATTCTTCTAAAGGTCCCTCAATGAATAGTATTTAACCCTTTTTCCAAACAATCTTGGGTTTAATGACCCCGACGAAGAACTACATATCTTGAAAAGTTTATGTTTCAAGGAGAAAATGCTAGTATCCAGTATTTTCCTCTTTTCCTACGAAGTATTTTTTCTTTAATATTTTATGTGACAATTTACCAGTACATGAGTACTTTGTCGCCTGCAACTACCTTCAGTTTGGACACGTGTAAAATTTTGCCGTCTGATAAGGAGTCAAGGCGTTGGATTTCTAGACAGGAAAGAAGCCTTACCCCGATTCCCACCTGTGGGCCTTGCTAGTATGGCATGGCACTGTTATCCCTAGCCTTGTATTGGTGAAACACATGAAATACATAATAGGAGATGTGTCTTTGTGGTATGACAGAAGTTCTGCTAAAAGCAATGAAATTCCCAAGGTACATACAAACCAATTTCTTTCTGTATTTGGAGAAAGGTCAAGAGATAATTAAGTTGTAAGACTGTTTTGGTTTTGTCACATTTAGAGAGACCTGTACTTATAATAGGCGCTATAGCGTCGCTTAATTCGCGTTATAGTAGTGAAAATTGGTCTTAAATGAACTGTAATAGCTCTCTATTATCAGAACGAACGGCCTGATGTAGTAATGGTTTTTCTTGGGGAATTCGATTAGAACATTTGAGAAAGATCAGAGTCTATAAAGAATTTGTTCCACAGGGAATCTATTCCGCTAATCGAGTAGATCTTGAGACATTACATTAGAGACAAAATGTTCTTGTGAAGTGTATTTCGATTGTCAAAGGAGTAATTATCAGTTTTAAAACAAAATAGCAACACAAATGCCAGAAAAAGTGACTACTATTCATTTTCTTACTTCTTTATTTTATCTGTAAGAAAGGAGTTGTACAGAACAAGCCTTAAAAGATGTGAAAACATAATGGGAAAAAAAAAATCATGACATAACGCAAAGAAAGTATTTCAATATAATAAAACTTTTTATTATCTATTGAACAGGCCAAGGGAAAAAAAACATTATTTTAAGTACTATATATTCCCATTAAACTATTTCAATAAATAAAATTCTGTAAATATTTTAGGTAGACCTACAACCCAAATAAACAGAATAAAGATGTTTCGCGTGATTTTTTTTAATCAGGCTTTCAACATAAAAGCTTTACAAATAACAACAGAACTGTCACAGACAAACTGACAACTGATCCATCATACGCAATATTCCACACTCGTTTCTTGGACAATCTTTGCTTTCTACAACCTGATATGTAGAGCAAGGTGCTCAACCATATTACTTGCCGATAGTGAACCCAAGTCATTTGTCGGTACTTTTCATATATTTCTATGCTAAAAAGGTAAAAATTCGCTACTTTTATCTGTATTTCATCTGTATTTTGTCTTCGACCTGTAACATAGAACGTAACAAATGGATAAATATCAAAAGAGTTAAAAAGGTCAAAACTTTGGAGGCGTACACGTTTTTCTCACCTAGCCATAAAATGGAAATTTTAATACCGCGGTGAATGTATTGAACGAATCTGATTGGGCAATAAACCTTAACGATCGATTTTTTAATTAACTACGAACTGCTAAAATACTATCGACCAATCAGACTCGTTCACCGTGGTATTGTTACTATTCAAGGTCGGATAAGAACAATTTGTCAGCCATCACAGTTTTGACCTGTAAAATTAAATATCTGTCCTTTTGTTCCGTTACCACAGAAAACGGTAAAAGTAACGTGTTTTTTCCTCATCCTAGTTTATAAATATGTGGATAGTACTGACTAATGACTGGTGGTCGTGTTGGACAGGTTACATAGTTGGACACATTGTCTTTAATGTATCAGGCGATAAAGGGCAAAGTTTGCAAACGACAAGTGCCTTTGGCCACACTGTATTTTTTACTTTTTTTTTTTCGTAAATATATAAGCTATACTCTTTGAAAAAAGGGGGCTTAATTCATCTTTAAAAAGTATCAACCGTTGTCAGCCTGTGCAGTCCGCGCAGGCTGACATGGATGGAATATTCAAAGGACAATACATAGAGGATTTTTGTTTTTTTCGGTGAAAGATCGAAAGTTATTTCATCTCGTGAACATCATCGGTAATATTTTCACGATTGGCTGCGCCACTCGTGAAAATATTACCGATGATGTTCACGAGATGAAATAAATTTCGATCTTTCACCGAAAAAAACAAATATTCTATTTATTTCATGCTTTTAACCCTTTCTGGGAGGAACTTTATCAAAATCCAGTACAGTCTTTCCAGTTATTCCCCGTGGCGTACCTCCTCCGCATAGCAACGCATTACAATATTACGTCAACCGCGAGAAATGTAAGGTAAATGACGTCATATTTCCATCTGGTTGTGAGTCACGCGCATTTTACCTAGATAACTAGAATATAAAAATCGGTATTTTCACTGGTCGTACCCGTGGAATATCGAAAAATATTTTCACCGCTATTTCTCGATATCCTACCAGAAAGCATGAAATAATTCTTCCAGATCCAGTCGACTGTTAGACTAAATGGATTTTATGGATCCATGATTATGTGATGAGATGCTTCGTACAATGTATCGTGAATATGCATGTAGCCCCCTTTTGCCATAGCATGGCTCATATGAATACATTGGATAGAAAGTAAATGGTAAAGATTAATATCTACAAAAGAATAAAAAAAAAAAAACCGCTGGAATCCATTATAAGCCCAGAGAGGCAAGATGCTGCCTCGCTTTCAACCTTAAATCCGCTATACTCGTATTTTTGGAGCCCTTGAACCCACTGTCTGGGAGAGAGGCGAAGTTTAGAGCAGCCGCGTAATGATGGTGATAGAGTAACATTGGGTGTATAGCAGGGGCCGAGGGTAGGGGGAAATACGGGAAGAACGGTGGATAGGGTAGTCGTTCCAGGGGCTCTCTGACCGTCGGGAAACTGACAAATGGCGTCACACGGCACGCTTCTAATGGTGTCATGTTACCGGTCGACGTCAGCATTATTCCAGCTGTAAGGGAAAAAAATAAGAGGAAGTAGTCAAATGCTTTAACTCTTTACCAGACGACAAAATTTTGTGCCTGTCCAAACTGAAAGCATTTACAGACGACAAAATAAATGTGACTCAAAAATTGAATATTGTGGTTGGAATGGTAGAAAACGTTGTGGAAAAAGGAGAAAATGCTGGTTACCAGCATTTTCTTCTTTTCCTACAATGATTTCAGGTAGCATTTTTCAGGGTTGTGAAATTTCGGGAAAGTGTGGTAAAGGGTTAACTCTTCACCAGGCGACTAAAAAAATTTAAACTGGTCCAAATTAAGTGTTTGCAGACGACAAATTCATTTTGGCAAAAATGATGGCATTTGTCTCATAAAAGATGTAAAAATATTGTGGGAAAAGGGAAAAAAATGCTGGTTAGCAGCATTTTCTCCTTTCCCCTGCAATGTTTTAAGAAGCCCTCCTTGTGGGGAGGGGGGTCTTCAACACACAAGATTATATCAGATGAGGAGTTAACTGTCATATATTAAACTTGTTATCTTAATAACTCTCTACCAGACGACAAAATTTTAGACTCGTCCATATTGAAAACATTTGCAGACGACAAATAATAAACAATTCTCTGTGAAAGAGCAGAAAACATTGCTTGAACAGGAGAAAATCCTAGCTATCAAATAAATAAATCGGATATTTTCTTTCAGTGCTTCAAACCTTCAATAGACAAAATTTTCTGGGCTATTCCAAAAGAATTTGAGCGGCGTCTAGGCAAAAGAGGGTTTGATGGATCTCCATGAAGCAGTATACCAGGCAAGCCATCACATAATTATGGATCCATGTTACCCATTTTGTTTAACAACCGATTGAGTCATGAGGTAGAAAGGTCTTCGGATACGCAGAAAATCTCAGTACAGAAGGGAAAAAGATTCGGTCCATGGATGCGTGCGCGAACCGCGCGGGCTGACATGAGTCGACACTTTTTGCAGATGTATGAAATCCTCTTTCCATAGAGCATGACTCATGTGCAGACGACAAATCTTGGTCAAATGATGGGATTTGTTTTTGACAAGACTGGAAAAGAAAAAGAGAAAATGTCAGCATTTCTCCTTTTTCCCAACAATGTTATAAGAGCCCTTTTCTCGTGGTCGTGAGAAAAGGGATCGTTCGATACAAGATTGAAATGGTTTGTGTATCAGCCTGTATTGTAGCTTATCCCATAAAGTTCCAAATAAATAGGTAGAACACTTTCTGTGTAAGCATGTGGATCAAATAGTAGCGGTTTCAAGTAACTGCTTTGCTATGATATGTTGCACACGAAAAAAAAAATGGACAATGAAGATCAAGATCAGCCTGCACAGAAATGCACTATTGGTTCACTGTAGGATTGCATCTTCTGTGCGGTCTAATCTTTCTCTACACTGTACGCAATAAGCAACCAAAGCCGTCCTTGAGATTCAGTAAGTTAACTCTTTACCAGAAGACAGTTTTTTAATTCTAAATTGAAAGCATATTCAGACGACAAAGTAATCGGGGCTCAAATTGTCAGATTTGCTCTGCAAGGGGTAAAAAAACGTTGTAAGAAAAGGAGAAAATGCTAGTTACGAACATTTTCTCCTTTTCCAACAACGTTTTCAAAATCCTTCTTCCTAAGAGTCGCTTAAAACCCAGGATTGTATCGTAAAGGGTTAATAATAAATGTGAAATTTCTACAATCAAAAGATGTTCCAAATTGGTTAGAAACCTGTCTCCAAACACCAAAATATCTCATAAATATTGCGCGCCAAAGTTCTAACAACTTTCTAAAGACGTATTCAGTGTAGAGATAATATTCTTATAGAACCATAATTACAAAAAATCCTTGCCGTCCATTTTGATGCATTTGGACCCATTCTTATCTCCATCCAAGATGGCGGATCATTTCGACGCAATGACAGGGTATTATGAATGGCTTTATTTCTTCAATAGAATATCCAAGATAATGTTTTCTTACAGGTTAGAGAGCAGAAGAGAATTAATGTAACCAATTGGCGAACTTTTTCCTCAATTAATCATTTCGCTGACATTTCTATTACAAGTTATTAGATGCATAAAGATTTGTTTGTACAAATACCCAATATTCTATGGCGTAATTTTCCCCAATCTGAACCCTCGGTGATTTTTTAAAGGCGAATCAACTAAATAAAATACTTTAATCTTTCGGCCAAACAATATTTGTGTTTAGTTAATTTGGTCTCTTGGGCGAGTTATTGGAAATCGGGATACATCATCTTGAATTATTATAAAGCAAATAATACGCTAGGAGTTTGAAGGGTAGAAATTGAAAGGCGGCGATAATTTCAATTCTGACCCTAACAAGTTTTGTCAGTGCTGGCAAATATTTATTCTCGACAATTAATCACTGCTAGCTAAATGAAAATATGAAAGAATATTGGTTGATCTTGTTCTATTTCATGTTGTTTTGAGGCGTGTTTTCTTACCAAAAAAGTAGGCGATATTATGTTTAATGAATTAGATTTCTATAATGTTAACTCATAACCTCCGGAGAAAAAAAATGCAAACGACTATTTCTGTACAAAATGGAGAATGTAAAATCAACGCGAATTGGTGTTTAACGCTTTACCACTCGACAAAAATGTAGACTTGTGCAATTTCAAAGCAGTTGCAGACGACAATTTCAGTGTGACTCAAAAGATGATAGGGTAGAAAACATTGCAGTAAAAGGAGAAAATGCTGGTTACCAGTCGTTTCCCTCATTTTTTTCTCACACAACAGACTTATCTCTCTTCAATTTTAATTTTGCAACGTTTTTTTTTTTTTTAATTTCTTAATCGTGAATGAACGCAAAAAGAGTTTATTAACAATGAATAATTCAAAGCGTAAGAGATTTACTTATTATCGCGGAAATATGTTTTGCGAAGATTATACGCCCTGCACTTCCGGTTAGATATTGTAACACTACGCAGAAGGCTGAAAGCTAGTAAAATGATTTTCAGTTTGAGCCAAATATCCATTTGCATTAAGTTTAGAAAAAATAGATACATTTGTCATCTGGTAAAGAAATGGTGAGACAGTTGGAATATTGCTCCTATTTATTGTTGTCTTTTTTTCCCCCCTTTATATGTGTGGTTAATTTTAGGTTAAAGTACTGTTATAAACAGAAAATTTTGTATTTGGTATAAGTAATGGCTTGAGAATATATGATAATGTCCAAAATACAAGAATTATTGGATTGTTAGTAGAGGAAACAGTGAAGAAGAACATTCAAATGAATAGAATTGGTGAAATGTTCTTTTAACCCTTTAATGTGATAAATATCTGATGGTAGCTTCTGACGAGAAGTTTCATGGTTTTATTTGAGTGAACACTTCTATTTTAAATTTGAATGGTGTTTTAATTTCATCTCCAGTATTATTACATGACATAGTTCAAACAACAAAATTTCAGACTCATCCAATTTTTAAAAGTTGTTGCAGATGCTCAAATGATGAAAGTTGTGTGAAAGGATAGAAAACATTGTGGAAAAGGGAGAAAATGCTGGTTACTACCATTTTGGTTTTTTCACGCAATGTTTTCAAAAGCCTTCTCAGGGTTGTTTAAACTCAAGGTTGTTTGGTAACTTCCGAGAGTATTACTGTTAAGAACACCTCTTTTTTCAGGCAAAAGGAATGCTATGAAAGAATGTTTCATTTTGAAGAGTTTTTGGGGATTTTTTTAAATCTTTACCAAAGAATTCGAAGACAAATTCCCTAGAATTGTCCATCTTCGGGGTACAATAAACTCATCACTAAAATTGGGGGTCGGGTTAAACCACAATAAACATTTTAAAACCCTTTACCACACAATGACGACTTTTAACGCCCCTGAAAAAGAAGGCTTTTGAAAACATTGTGGGAAAAGGAGAAAATGGTGGTTACCAGCATTTTCTCCTTTTCCCATGATGTTTTCTACCCTATCAAAGAAAAATCATTTCATATGAGCCATGTTAAAATTGTCATTTACAAATGCTTTCAATTTAGACAGGTCTAAAATTATGTTGTGTGGTAAAGGGTTAAAGGAACATGAATGTTAATTAAATCAGCTCTTTTGGATGACAAGATCTTGACAGCTATCACGTAGCATTACGTGAACCTTTTTACTGTTAAGCATATACATTTAGAACACCATTTTCAAAAGTATTTTCAACAGAAGTCAATGGTGTACAAAAATTGACTGCTGTTTTGCCCTTGATTGAAAAGGTCAGGTTAAACGGCAGAAAATATTGAGGAGATTTATTTATTTATTTATTTATTTATTAATTTATTTATTTATTGACCGTTTTGTTCATTTAAGAAAATATTTGCAGCTTTAAATTAAAATGCTTTATCTCTACATTATTTAAATTCAACCATTTCAGATATGTTTTAATTTAACAAAAATGAACCATAACCAAATTTATTTCCAAGACTTGCCCATCTTCTGGGTATAATAAATTCATCATTTAATAGGAAGGTCAGGTTAAACCGCAATAAACAGTCTAAAAAAGCCATAAAAAGAAATATTTACCTTGGGGAAAAACCTAAGAGCACCAAATGGCTAGTCAAGAATATTGGCCAAGATATTGCGATTTTAGGACTATTTAGGTCGGCCCATTGAACATTTTGACAAAATGTCGGACAGTGTAGATCAGAGATCAGCCTGCACAGAACGTGCAGGCTGATCTTTGATCTACACTGTCCGTATAAGCAATAAATGAAATTTTTTCCCCTCGGGGGCCTTAAGAATTGACAATCAAAACGGTGTGACAGCGATCGAATTACATCGAAGATGCTGACATCTGAATGGCTGTTCAATTGACTTTTAGCACGTTTTGGTGTCGATTTGCACGCGCGAGACCTCTAGTTAACGCTTCAGCCACCAGTAGACGACTTTTGTGTCGTCTGGTCGCAGGGCACTTTCAAAAACATTTTGCGAAATGAAAAATTGCGCGTGGAGAACGTTTTCTGCCTTAGACAGATTTCTTTTTTATCAACCTTTTTCCAATTGATAAATTCAAAACTCCTCCAAAACCACAACATCTGCAGACGACTAACTTAAAATTAATACAAATGAACTGAAGTTTTCTGATAGGGTAGAAAACATGGTGGGAAAAGCATTTTCTCCTATTCCTGACATGTTTTCAAAAGCTTTCTTCTCCTATGTCGTTAAAAGTCAAGACTGTTTGGTAAAAAATGAAACCTTAATAGATCTACATGTTAAAAGTTCATATTTCAGCATGGTGTTTTTGAAGATATTTGCCACAGTTTTTCGTTTGTTGCTGTTATTAAGGAAATATTATGTGTCAAACATGTAGCTTAACATGTACTGTTCCTGATGTTATATCTTATTTCTTTTGCTATGCTTTAAAAATAAATATTAATCTTTTTCGCTGCCGAAAATATTTACTTGACCTCTTGCAGAAGTTAAAAACACAGTCCAACAAATCTCAGAACTATTTTTTTTTCTCTTATATGCTTGACTTAACAAATGGACGATATAGATTCAAGATCAGACTGCACGTTCTGTGCAGTCTAGGTTCTTATTCATCAACCATTCTTAAGAACATCCCTGGTCAAATGATAGATTTAGAAAGTAACACGACTTCTGATTTGCTTAACCATTTAGTTAAGCCAATCAGAAGTTGTGTTACTTTTAAATTAAGAAAATTCTTGAGAAGACCAAGATCTGTCTTAAGAATAGTTGGTGAATATGGACCTGTATGATCTTGATCTATGTAAGCCAGAAAACAACATATTTGCAACAACGGTCCCGAAAGGGTCAAAGGCATTTGAATAATGCCCCTTTTTTGTTTTCAATGCCGTCGATCTAAGGGTTAAAGCACGCGACTCAGCAAATAGACTTCAGTTATATGTCAAATTATATTTCCCCCATAAAGGCCAGTTATTTAATTAGTGCGCACTTCATGAAGGAAAATTAGTGATACTATTGAATCCTGTTAACGAATTACCGTCAGCAGACGACATTTTCCGTCTTGATGCAGACGACTTCTGAAAACATTGTGGCCAAAAGGAGAAATTGCTCGTAACGAGCAATTTCTCTTTTTGAAACAATGTTTTCATGTATATATATTTATCAAAAATGGATTAATGTTTTAAATTCATATACAACGACGTTTTCAAAGTCGTCTGATGCAAAATTTGCTTCAGGAAGGAAGTGAGTTAATCAAGAGAGAGCATGCGCGGCTTTTCGGAAAACACGTTGTAATAGAATTGGAAAGTAGTTCCGGCTAACTCTTTACGTCAAATAGAATTAATTTGTCGAAATTCCATCAATGCTGTATTAAATTAGCCTTCATTATCAAATTAACGGATTATTCCTTGATAAAGGGAAAGAGTGACTGTGAGAAATTGGCCAATTTTTTATTTATTTACGGCTTGTTTGGGTTTGTTATTTGCATGGAATAATTCTTAATGAAATAGTGACCGCGAGAACGCTCGAAGAAAAACGGACCGTTCAACATAATAATAATAATCATGGAAGATCTTGGGCGCGTTTCATCTACGATCGCACTCTCTCTTTTGTTTTACGAGTTTGTTTATTTTGAATTTATATATTGTTGCCACCGGTTGTCCATAAATCATAGGCGACGTCCCACCCCAAAGGCTTTAAGTCATTTTTTTTTTTGGGGGGGTGGGGAAATAGTGCAAGGTACTGGGCGAAACTCATTCTAAGATACGCCTAATTCTCTAACGTGCTCTCAAGCGTCGTCACACGGGACATCGATTAAAAGTCACATCCGAAAGACTAATGGAAACTATAGTTTGCAAGTCGTGGGAATCGAACCCACACTGTCAAGTATCCCAAGATTATAAATCTCGTGCTCTTCGACGTGAACTAATCCCAGCTGACTGTCGTACATGCGCGTGTGTCATTTGACTGCTTTTATCATAGGTACAGGGTATTTCATGATATCTGTCCTTATTCTTGGTGTTAAAAATGTTCTGTTCAGTTCAATTTAAACTGAACCGTAAGCAACCTACTTTTTGCAGACAAAATTTCATTTGATACATTGTACATAGGCATTACCTTAATGTTACTTAATGCTATTGTCATTTTTTCTGACAGATCCATTTTTCAACAGTCGCCATACATTAAGTCCACTCTGAGCAGTTATGAGATCAATGAGCAGTTATGAGATCAAGCTTATATTTAGAGATCTTCATGGCATTTCTTGGTGCCTCCCTGCTACTTACAGTAACGTCTCTCTTGATCACAGTTTTGAATTCCTGTGAAACTTCGAGTGACGTTGGACTGTACACCATCTTAAATGCACCCCACACGAAAAAGTCTTAAGGGCCAGAGTGTGGTAGCCATCCCTGATAGTCTGAATTACATGCAATTTTGCCTAATCGTGTTCTTTTTTTTTTTTAGTCATTCATTTATGCTAACGGTCATGTGTGGTTTTGATTCTTTCTGAAACCACATACTATTGCATATATTATTTTCAATGTTATTTTTACTTCTAGGTATTGAAATGAAATTATTCTTCAGAATGCTCAGATAGCCGTCCATATTCACAGAGTCGGCATTGTCTTTGTCATCTGCGAGAAACAAAGACACCACTATATACTGTCTGGAGTGAAAGCAGCCTGTGCATTTATCGTCTTAATATGTACCAGGTTTTCAATATGAAAATCCAAGTTCTCTGCTGCCCAAAACCTATTCTTGTGCTTGTAAACCTGTACGTTTCAAAGATAATCTTTTAACGACGACTGGGCGCTATTCAAAAGCCAAGAATTAATGTTATGTATAGGACACTTGTGAAATGTACTCGTACTTGTCAGAAAAAGTGTGGTATATCAACCAGTGCTATAGTAATGTGTATGCATAATGTATCAAATAATATTTTTGAAACAAGATTTTCTATGTAACAAGTGATTTCTTTGATGATGATGATGACGACGACGATGACGATGATGATGATGAGGAGGAGGAGGACGATGATGATATTACCTACCTTTTTGCATTTGACTTTCCTGTTTTCTACATTTTGCACGCCTGTTTTGAAACCATACCTGTGAAAAAGAAACAATCAACATTTAACTAACCAAGAAGATGTACAAGTGGAACAAAAAGGAAACTTAATCGTAGGAAATGTATGAAAACACAGCAGGAAAATGACCTTTTGTTTGCAAGAAAGGCAAAAATGTTCCGTGATAATTTTTGGTTTCGCTACAATACTTTCTAATGTAGCCTGCTTCATGCAATACGAAAATTGTCGTCTATGATCAGACGACAAAATTTTAGACTCATCCAAATTAAAATCATATAAGTCATGCTCTGTGAAAAGGGAGCTTAATGCATCTGCAAAAAGTGTCGACCCATGTCAGCCTGCGCAGTCCTCGTAGGCTGACATGGGTTGAAATTTGTTGTTGTTATTGGTTAATTTTCTACATGTCAAAGGACCAGTGTACCTCACAATTCAGCGGTTGTTCTACGAAATTGATTTCATGAATCCATGATTATATAATTACTTGCTTAGTATAATGTATTAACCCATTACCACACAATCCCTAGTTTTAACACCCCTGTTAGAGAAGGCTTTTGAAAACATTGTGGGAAAAGGAGTAACCAGCATTTTCTCCTTTTCCCACAATGCTTTCTACCCCATCCAAAACAAAAATCATCATTTTAGTTACATTTAATTTGTCGTCTGCAAATCCTTTCAATTTGGACCAGTCTAAATTTTTGTCGTTTGGTAAAGAGTTAAAGAGATGCATTAAGTACCTTTTGCCAGAGTATGACTCGTTTATTATGAAAGCGACAATTTAAAATGTTGCACAAACAATTCGATATATCTGTGAAACGGTAGAAAACATAGTGGGAAAAGGATAAAATGCTGGTTACCAGCATTTTCTCCTTTTCCCACAATGTTTTCAAAAGCCTTCCTACCAGGACTCGTAAAAACACGTGATTGTTTATCAAAAAGGCAAACACACGTGAAGTAAAAGGGAACTCGCGAATGTCGGTTCTCATTACAAGTTTTGGCCATCCAGACAGAAATTCTGTAAGCTAATGGATCTCATTTGTAAAAATCAAATTTTTAAAATCAAGACTGATCATTTTCTATAAAAATCATAATTCATTGATCCCTTGAGCGTTCCCTTGGTGACGCTTTTCTATAATTTGGATTAATATGATGACGTATATTAGATATCACTGACGGCGGATTTATATCACTGGGGGACGGTTCTTGAATAATTTAGGGGGCCGGTATAAAACCGAATAAAGTGTGATGGACGATGACAGAAAATAATAGGAATTAATAAAGCCTTGTCGTCTTTCGTAATTTTCCTATGACAGAAACTTTTGTTTATAATGAGAGTAGTGGAGTTTGGATATTTATTACCATGACTGTTTTTTTATTCCCTACCCTTTTTCTTTTGCAAAGTGTTTAGTAATCATAAAAGCTGTCTTTTGCGGAAAATACTTTCATGTTTTTTTTTTTTGTAAAGATGGTGTAGATATTTTTTTGTCTAGTTTTCTGTCCACTTTTTTTCCCTCACTGTCCTACCCCACCCATACCTATACACTGCAGTGTGTCTGTTTGTCGGTCGGTCGATCGGTCGGACAGTCAGTCTATTAGTTCATCAGTCTGTCCATTCGTACGTCAGTCAGTCATTTTGTCGGTAAGTTAGTAAGGTACATGTAGTAACTTGTTTGGTTGGTTGGTTAGTTAGTTAGTTAGTTAGTTAGTTAGTTAGTTAGCTAGCTAGCTAGTTAGTTACATGGGTAGTTGGTTGGTTGGTTGGCCAGTTAGTTAGTTAGTTAGTTAGTTAGGAACCGTTAGGAACTTAGTTTCCTAATTCGAGTGTATTGTAATAATTTTGTGAATGAAACTTACCCTTATTATAATCTGCAGAAGAAAGGAAATGCATGGGATGAAGATAAAAAAAATAGTGTAACTTGAAATTAGCATTAAATTGGTCGTTAGATTGATAAATAGGACTTTTCGCTATGTCAACCCTTATCAGCAGTGCTAATTAGGGCTTTGTGCTGAACTGTCCTCTATCCTGCTCCGTAAGATTTTTAGCCAACTGCACCGTTACCATGCTAAACAAGAGTTAGCGCTAAATTCATGGTCATCCTTCTGAAAGAGATTTTGCTCGAATTAAGCTGTAATATTCTGCTGAATAAGCCTTTACGCTAAGTCTACTGTTAGACTTTACACTAAATTAAACCTTTGTTTTGCTGAAATCAGGGTCCGTAATCACCAATCATTCTTAAGAACATTCTCAGTCTAATTCTATAATATTTTCTAAACTTGAAAGTAACACAGCTTCTGATTGGCTAAACCAAATGGTTTAGCCAATCAGAAGTTGTGTTACTTTTAAATTTAGAAAATTATGGAAACGGACCCAGGACTTTGTGCAGAATTAACTGATATCCTACTGAATAAGAATAGTTAACAGAATCAAACGTTATTATGGATTCTCTGTTATTGGGAATTACTGGGTTCGATCCCCATTGGCGTGACTGATAACATAAAAGTGTCCTTCTTCGAGGCATCGCGGGTCCCTCGCCTATAGTAAATGATGAAACTCATGAAACACTGGAGTCTGTATGCTGCGGCCCTCACATAACAGTGAGAGACGGGTGAAAACTACATTATGGTCGGCCCCTATAGCTAAGGTGGTAGACCATGAGGGTTGTGAAAGTCTGGCCACTCAAGGATGTGGGCTTAATCTCCACGGCTTGCCATCTAAAATTACCAAAAAGCCTTTCGATGAGACATTAAACCTAGGTCCAATGTGATGGTGCTATACACTGAGCACGTTAAAGAACCTGGCGTAACTATGGCTGCTTGGCATCGTCCAGTAGAACAGAACAGAACATTTCTTTATTTCACTCAAATGGTACGTATAGTACAACTAGAGGATTTGAAAATAGTATTTAGGATATATAATATAATAATAACTGTTCCGGTAAACGACAGTAGAATAAGAATTGAGGAAAAGGGAGGAAGGGAGACACTATTCAGAAGGGTTTACATAAGAATTTCACGTGAAATGTACGTTATATCATTAGTCCGATAAAATACCGTTAGGTGGCGTGGTCTCTGGAGAAAGTTTTAACTCATGAGAGGGACGTCCACAGTATGGAACGAATCAGTGGTAAGTGCATTTTCTAATATTACATAGCATGTCTTAATATCGATATATAAATATTTAGACAATCAAACATGATGTCCCTCTATCAAGTCCAAATACTGGGTTCTGACAGAGGAACAGCATGCATTATTATACTGCAAAAATAATTTCTCATGATCTGATTGGATAATATGCCCTAAACATATTTATCATGTACACTGGCCCCGCCCGGGTGGCTCAGTGGTGAGCGTGTCGGACTCATGACTTGGTGGTTGTGAGTTCGATACCCGGTTGAGGCGAACTTTCTTTCCGGCGTATTTTCGCCTCTCACCTCTGCTGAAGCATGTGAGAAAAGTAGTCGGTGGCTTTGGAAAGAAAGTTGTGTTAGTACTGGTGTGAGAAAGCCAGGAAACACATGTGCGTCACCGACCGCCATGATATGACCTTAGCTGTTAAAGTGGCGTTAAACCCCAATACAACCAATACAACCAACATCATGTACACTGGAAAAACCCACGTAAAAGCAGTTTCCCTTTCGGGAGCCCCTTATACATGACTACACTTTCAATACAACATCCAAAGTGGCGGCGTCGATCCGTCGATACGAGACAAACATACTGAGTAGCCTGCACCATATTATTACTAGCTTCCCTTGATTGTTGTCATTAAAATGGAAAGAATGGATTATTTTTGAAAATAAATGAATATAGAACTTTACATGTATTATCGTTTGATGTCATTCTAAAACAAATACACGGGGGGTTAAAACGACCATCTCTTCGTCAGGTAAGCAAATTGTGAAGTGTTGAAACTCATACATTGTGCATAACGGTTTTAAAAAAGGATAACCTAATGGTTGTTTCAGGCAACTACTGGTCGTTTATTTGGCCAATAAATCATTAAAATTCATAGTTACTTACCTTTTGTTTAAATGCATGTTTAAATAAAAATACGGCGAATGTCTATTGCATTGACATCATCAAGATTATGCACCAAACTGCACAAAGTTTGTGAATTGGGGCACTCAGAAGGGAAATTCTATTTCGTCAGCGTACTCAATTTTTGAGACCATAAAACGGAAATTTCGCTTAGCACACGTTAAAATGGTAACTTTGCAGTATAATAAATTCGTTGTACGGTTAGGTGGCGACATGATTCATCACAGCCATGAACAAGTTTCCAAGTCCCCTGCCACCTGACTGTACAACTAATATTGTACAGCTTTTCTTCTCTTGCCACCATGTCCACTAAAGACAGAAATGATCTTGTAAATACATGCAGTATAAGATATAAAATGCATGTATTTCATCTCATCTGTAAATGCTTTCAATTTAGACCAGTCTAATCTTTGTCCTTTGGTAAAGAAATAGATAGATTTTGTTACACTAGCAAATACAAAATGAACATACATTTGGAAATCACCTACAATGCAAGATAATCCAATTTCTGTTACAAGGATACTTTCCAGTCATAAGTATTTAGCATTCGAACCGGATCAAAAATTGATGAGTTGAAGTTTTGATCGGTATGCCGGGTAGCAGGCGGTGTAGGTACAGATCAGTCTACATGTCAATGTAGGTTAATATCTTTCTACACCGCCAAGAAAAGTGGAGAATGCTCGCGGCAGTTTGGAAGTTAATCCGGGAGCATAGGCAAACCGTGCTTAAAGACGATCGCTACAGTTTCACCATGTTTTGAAAACATTCAGAATTTCATGAAACTTTGTTTGGTGATAGTTTATTATCTGATCTACAAAAATAGGAGATAAAAAGAGGGGGTCACCAGCTTTAAGAAAATTCTATAAATATTTCTTTTAGTACATCCTGCATTGCGGCCGTTCAGGATGAAATTTCACCCATAAAAACTAAGTCTATGTATATTTTTCTAAATGACAACAATTATAAGCAAATATTATGTCATTGTATTGGTGAAACATCAAATTTAATGAAAAAAATAATTTAGAGTATACAGAGTATCAATCTTTAAAAAAAAAAAAACCTTAACTTATGGCTAAAACACCTTTATTTTGAAAAAAAAAAAAAACCAAAGAGTATCTTTTAAAGTTATTTTTTTAAATGTTCTAACATTCAGATTTTTCTTATTTTTTCTATAAATAATATTCAGGTACTAAACTAAAAGAATCAGGCTTAAAACAAATAGGTCACAAGCTTTATTATTTCAGAAAATACATTTCAAGTTTGTGGGTGGGGCACTAACTAATGAGTAAATGTAATGTTTATCAAAGACAAAGACATTATATGAAGTAAATTATCTCATTTTTTTTCAATAATACAACAACATTTATAAGAATCAAGTTTGTTTGTCATAATAAACCAATTCATAGCATATAAATGTAATACTGATGTTAGCATTTAACCCATTTCCAAACGACTAATTTTAGACTCTTCTAAATTAGACGCTTTTACAGACGCTAAACCAAAACCTGGTATTCATGTATCACAGTTTTTTTGATGGGTCAGAAATCATTGTTGGAAAAGGAGTAATCAATCATTAGGGATAATTTCTCCTTTTGACATCAATGTTTTCATCAATGTTGTCTGCTGCAGACTCATCAAGCTAAAGGATAAAGAGTTATGTACAGCCCCTCGTTTTCTGCAAGTCTTTACCAAGTGACATAATTTTGGACTAGACCAAACTGAAAGCATCTGCATCTGAAAAAAAGATGTTTTAGCTCGACGATACGTCTGCCAGTTAGAGCGCTAGTAGTAGCATCTGTGTCCATATTTCCGTTGTTAGGTGACGTAGTTAGGTAATTCACTTTGACTTTCAGTCCGATCTTTTGAAAGCGTAATTTTGGATTCTTGCCTCGCATATAATTATTTGGCTTGATTCAAATACTTTTTCCTTTCTTTTGCTAACATGAAACGACCCGTTTTAGTTTTTGATTTATCCATTCTGCAGACATTGACAGTCGTGGCAAGATCAATTGTGTTAGGTGCTCACAGTTTTTCGAGTAAAAGGTAAGCGTGATAGTTACACGAAGCGTGAAAATGGAAACTGTCGCGAACGTCGTTAATTTATTGTTTAAAAGATTCCATTATTATCGTGACAAATTGACTAAGTTTTTTTAAGTTTAGCAATGAAGTAAGGGTTCATAATTGTTTGAAAATTTCTGTTAACATTACTATTACCCAAATATAAATTTCTTTCATTTTCAAAGGAGGTGCATTCGAGAATATAGTGTTTTTCGTGCCAACTTTATCAAAATTATAATGTGTGCATTTTCTTTTATGACAAGGTGTACCGTCATATCGGCCTGTTTCGACGGGTAAAAAGTGATTTGCAGTTTTAAATTTAAGGAGGGGCGTGTAATCGTGTTTGCTTAACTTATATTTTGCCTTTACTGCTTGACCTTAATTGCTCACACAAATTTTGTTTAAATTGATCAATAAATGTTTGTTTAACCGTTTTATGAATATTTTCTTGCGTAATTTGGAATTGGTTACCCTACGTTTACACCATGTTCACGGCAGCCACGGCAGCCCCGTTTCTGACAACCGAAGACAAAACGGGATTGACGTAATACAACGCAGAGGAACGGGATAAGCAATGATCGCATCAGAACTTACCAGCACGTAACAAGCCGTAACAAGACTCAGAGACGATCCGTGTTTGGACGTGGAAGCCCTTTTTTCACCGGCATCATCAGCACCGGGACTGCCATGGCAGAATTTTTGACAGTCAAAAAATCTGGTACGGCAACCCCGGCGATCATGGTCTGACAAGTTTTCTTATCCCGTTCCTGTGCGTTGTATTACGTCAATCCCGTTTTGTCAAAATTTGTCAGAAACGTGGCTGCCGGGAACATGGTGTAAATGTAGGGTTACCTCCACGGCTTGTCACGGATTCCGTGAGGTGCCGTAAAGAGACTTAACTAAACTTAGTAAATGGAGAAAAAAAAACAAACAAAGTCTCACGGCACACCACGTTTCGGACAAACGGGGCAGCCTTGGCTGCCGGTAACATGGTGTAAACGTAGGGTTATACCACAGGTCGGGCCGGCCTACTTTATAGAGTATTTCTCGGACTTTATTCGACCATTTGAAGCTATTATCTTGGAGCTGCATCATGTATTTGTATAACTTTAAACTGAATTTTTCATTTTTACCTACTAACATGCGATTCCAAAACGAGATCATGCGACTTTGTATATTTATTGAGATAGGATGTCGGCCAAGTTCTCCGTAAAGTAATGACTTAGGTGTTGATTTTCTGGTGTTTGTAATTTTGCGTAGAAAGTTGTAATATATCAGTGTTTTCATAGCCAAAAATCTCAGATCCATAAAGTAGAATGGGGAGCACAGTATGATCGAATAATTTCAGCGATAAGTCCAGTGAAAGATTAGCATTATAAACATTGGTATATAAATATTGCATAGCTTTGTTTGCTTGTTCGGCTATATGTTTGCGAGCATTAAGGAAGGAACCGTTGTTCGTAAAAGTGAGTTTGTTGGTCACTTCAAGAGACTGTGTACCAATTTTAAATGAATAATGTTGAAGAGTTCTGGCTCCGAAAACTACAACTTTCGTTTTATTAACATTAATATCTAAATGTCAGTTTAGAGGTCTCATCCGATATGCACCTCTTTACACACGCAACGAGACATGATCCGACCACGCAGAAATGCAGACTGTTGTAATATTCCATATGTGCCTTTGTAGAGGAGTCTGTAGCATGGCTTCATTTGTTGTGGGTTATCTTTTTACCAAACGAAAATTTTTTCATTGTGTCCATGTTGCAAACATTTGCAGACGTTAACATAAATATGACTCAATAATCAAACAGGTATCCTTATAAGGTTAGAAAATATTGTGGGAAAAGGAGAAAGTGCTGGCTACCAGCATTTTCTTCTTTTCCCACAATGTTTTTAAAAGCCGTCTTCCTCGAGGTCGTTAAAAGTCGGGTTTGTGCGGTAAAAATATCATCTTGGAGAATTCTGTCTTTCGCCAGTTTGTCTTGTTTTCTCTTCATTCTTTTGAACCTATCTGTTGTTGTCGATATTCATGCAAACGTACATACAGTTTCTTCTTTCTGTGTTCGTAAAGATAAGCAAAAACTAGCGCAAATTTTAGTTACAAACAATTTTAGTAATACACACTTACATATTTCTTTTACCTACGCAAAAATTGAAGAAAAATAAGTAAAATAAACTTGTAAAACGAGCCTATATTCTTTTAAATGAAAAAACAACGCACACAACCATCTTCGATTTCTTTTCATTATTTTATGCTTATAGATGAAAAGAGCTTAAATAGAAGGGCATGATTTTAGCTTCAATTTTGTCGATGCACGGGTTTAATTGTGAAGAATGCGATGCCAATATTGCTTTTCGAGTTTGCACTTCATTGACATCAACAGCGCAAATGACAATTTCAGAAGCTTTTGCGGACTGAGAATATCAAGATCAGCCGGCACAGAGCACGCAGTCTGATCACAATTCTTCATTAGCTGATATTCGATGAGTTTTCTTGACAAAAAGAGGCTCGCACCTGAAGTAGATTGTACATATATATGACTCTATCTATGTCAAGGGTCGCATTCACCAATTATTCTTAATTGCATTCTTAGTCTCATTTTAAAAAGTAACGCTACTTCTGATTGGCTAAACCATTTGGTTTAGCCAATCAGACGTTGCGTTACTTTAAAATTTTCAAAATTTTTGAGAATTACACTGAGAATGCTTCTTAGAATGGTTCTTGTATATGGACGTAGATCTCCTCTAGTCTTCAGGCAATCAACCCTTATTCTGCCGGATTTAAATTGTTGACTATTAAAAACAGACTTTGTTAATTTAATGACACTGAATGAGGCTTAATGACCGAAACTATTGAGAGGTCAGCTGAGCAAAAAGATCAAGATTTTTTAAAATATCAAGGGAAAAGGAGAAAATGCTGGTTACCAGCATTTTCTTCTTTTTCCGCAATGTTTTCTAACCTTTCAAAGAAAATTGGAATCATTTGAACAGCATTTAAGTTTTGTCTGCAAAATCTCAATTTGGAGGAGTCTGAATTTTTTTCGTTTGGTAAAGAGTTAAATAAAATGTAGCAATTCATCAATATTTCTCTGTTGCCTTCACTCTCCGCTTAATGATGAGCAAATTAAGGGTCACTATAGCGTTTTCATTGCGATCCCACGACCTTCTATTATTGAGTGAAATTAAACCCATTTGGCCCTTTCTCTCCCCATAACAAAATAAAATCCAAATATATTTAGGCCCTATCTGGTCGAGAAACGGCCTGAATTGTGAAAGAAAATTGGGAAATTGTTGTTTAATCTCGAATTGAAAATTGATTCTTTGACAGGTTTATTGCTGGGTATTTTCTTTTCACAGTTGTCTATTTTTGTAATTGTTGCTATCATTTTACAGGAGAAACACAATAAAAGATAATGAAGTAAATGAGGACGAAAGCGATTCCAAAAATGCCATTCTACATCAAAATTAGACCTAGCCCCCCAAATGAGCGCGTGACTCGATGGAAAACGCCGTCTGCAAGGAACTGCGTTCTGCTGATGCCAATTTGTAGCATTTTGGGACCCCAAGAGATTTCGTATCGTAAACTTGCCTTTAATTGGATAATGTTTTGATAGAGATTTTGGGCTCTATATATTTAACCAACGCTTGACACTAATGTCGGAAAAGGTTTCCAGCGATGTCAGCGGATAATTGAATTAATTCCGCAAAGGAAGCGACGGTTGTGGAAAAAATCCCGACTAATTTGGAATCGCTCCGAAAAGCTATTAAGAAATCTGAGCAAAACGTCTAATACTAATTACTCCAGTGGCCTTTTGTCTTTATTAATTCGTCAACACTTTCTTTCGCACAAGTCTCTCTTTCAGCGATGTCAAGATGCTTAGGGAACGAGCGTACCCTTAACATTAAACATTTTACCAGGCGATAAAACTGCAGATTTATCCAAATTCGCTGACGACGAATAAAATTGGGCTTAAATGATAAAATGTGTCACTATGAAAGAATGGAAAACATGGTGGGAAAAGGAGAAAATGCTGGTTACCAGCATTTTCTCCTTTTCCCACCATGTTTTCAAGTCTTCTTCCTCGAAGACGCAAAAAAAAAAAAGAACCAAGAATTGTTTGTAAAGATTTTGATTGTTCAGAAGGCAAACACATTCTCAGAACAGTGTTTAACTCTTTCACTACTGAATAAATAAATTGCATTTTCTCAAAAGCTTAGAATACATTTCCTCTGCAAGATCAAAAGACAGTTCGGTTATAATCTAGAATATAGCAGTGGACAGTGTAGATTAGAGATCAGACTGCACGTTCTGTGCAGTTTGATCTTGATCTACGCTGTCAACAAATGCTTCTGGTGTCGTCTATGGTATAGAAACAGGTAAACTCTTGGAGAAAAGCGTTTTGAAACATAATACGGTATTTTCTCTCAGTAGACAAAACCTCCTTGTCGCAGTTTTCATGCTATTTTGATTAGAGTGTCTTTCAAACTATCTGATGCTGTGATCTTGCATATTTAATCTTGCCCTCTAGTGTCAAAAAAAAAAAAACCGTCAGGGGTAACATTTCACATGAAGATACAAGAAAGACTTTTGTTTGATGATATAACAATGGAATGGGTTAAAAACTGGCTGAAAACGAGTATAGGTGTATCTTTAATATACCAATACTAGTAACACATGAGTTGACAATTTGGTGCGTTAGTATTGGGGATCTAGTATTTAGATTTTCGTGTCACATTATACCCAGCAAGTAGTCGTATAACGTGGATTCATTTTGTGCAAAATCAAACTGAATCGTAAAGTAGAACGGCCCTGATACATACCCAAAAAATTTACCAAAAGCAAAATGTTTTACCCAGGTCAGCATGAGCGGACTACGCAGGCTGACATGGGTCGATACTGTTTGCAGATGCATTAAGCTCCCTAATTTCAGAGCACGACTCAAATATATAGAGAATATTTGTTTTTTACGGTGAAAGATCGAAATTTATTTCATCGAGTGAACATCATCGGTAATATCTTCACGAGTGGCACAGCCACTCAAATATATAGAGGATATTTGTTTTTTACGGTGAAAGATCGAAATTTATTTCATCGAGTGAACATCATCGGTAATATTTTCACGAGTGGCACAGCCACTCAAATATATAGAGGATATTTGTTTTTTACGGTGAAAGATCGAAATTTATTTCATCGAGTGAACATCATCTGTAATATTTTCACGAGTGGCACAACCACTCGTGAAAATATTACAGATGATGTTCACTCGATGAAATAAATTTCGATCTTTCACCGTAAAAAACAAATATTCTATTTAGTTCATGCTTTTAACCCTTCCTGGGGGGAACTTAATCAAAATCCAGTAGCCTACAGTTCTTTTCGGTTATTCCCCATGGCGTACCCCCTCCGCATAGCAACGCATTACAATATTACGTCAAACGCGAGAAATGTAAGGTAAATTACGTCATATTTCCTTCTGGTTGTGAGGCACGCGCATTTTACCTAGGTAACTAGTGCGCGAGAACAACTGTTTCCTCCTTCAATTAAAGAGTTAGAATATAAAAATCGGTATTTTCACTGGTCGTAACCATGAAACATCGAAAAATATTTCACCGATATTTCTCGATAAGCTACCGGAAAGCATGAAATAATAGAGACATATTAAGCATTTTGTTTAGTATCTTACTCTATTTTCAATAGCACTGTATTCACAAGCACGTAATGGCGGTCGCAAAACACCTGAAATTGTGCCTTACTGCATAAGATTCAGTGTATCAAGACTTAGACCTTAGATATACATTTGACTTAGACCTGAGTCAGTCTTGGTAAAGCCTAAATAAACTTAAAGGGGGAGGGGTAAATATACGTTCAGGGCACAGTTCTTTTTATTTCAAGACGTCCTTGCAGTATGCAAAATACCTCACACCAAATCACCATATTTCACGTCTTGCCTCGTAAATTATCCTAGTGATTAAAGCATCAGTGAAGTAAACAGCGTTCTGTTATATTTTCTGAAACTTTTGTCTACTTATTCAATTGAATTTCTCTGTCCCGTTTTTTTTTTTTTTGTTTCATCAAAGGAGACGTGGGGTTTCGTGGTAGGCTCGAAGCTTTTGAGCTGGATGTTAAGTTTTGACTTAAGTAGGACTTGTGGTTGGAATTAGATTAGACTGAAAGCCATTGCAAGTAAATTAATATTTAAACTTGGTATATAAGTTTAGTGAGATTTAGTAAGAAGACTTGAAAATTTGACTTGAGGGAGATTTACCAGAAGAAGGCTTCCACTTTGACTTGCGGCTGCGAAGAATCTTGTCAAACATTAATTGTAACTAGAAAAATGTAGATAAAGCCAAAATCAAAACGCGTGGAAATGTATCTATAGTTGAATCAGAAAGGGTCACTACTAAAAGCAAGTAAAGTATTCTGTTGAAAGAATTAAGATAAATTTAGTAAAAATGTATCCTGTAAGTCTGGCAATGTTTGCCAGGTACGCATATATATACGTGTCTGGGAATGGTAATTTTCAAGCCTTTATGCCATTAATCCTTTGAGTGCTTTAGGCACAAATATGCTTTTCACGGATGGCTTAGATCAAGATCAAACTACACAGAACAATCTATTCCATCCACTTTTTCTATAAGATAAAAGAAAGTTCTGTTTATCGGTGGATAGTATTTTCAACCGTGGAGATGTTGTCTGAAAAAAGGACAAATTACATGTATGACAATAAGTAACTATCATCATAAAGTTTTACTGACGTCTTTTTCCTACGTTTTATTTTACCGAAATAGGAAAATATGCGGTATATATATAGCGCACATGGAAAATGGGGATTTATGGATCTACGTGATGCATTATAACAACAAGTCGTCATGTCATTATGGATCCCTAAAAATCTATTTTGTCTTTCAGACGCCTGAATCATTAGGTAAAATGATCTTGGGATATGCAGAAAATTTACATTTAGCAAAAAGTTCCGACTCATGTCATGCCAGACTGCGCAGGCTGACATGAGTCGAAAGTTTTTGCAGATGCATTAACCCCCCATTCTTACAGGGCATAAAAAACATATTTCAAAATATTTTGTCTATCAGTCGCCTGAATTATTGGGTAGAACGATCTTGGGATATGCAGAAAATTTACATTTAGCAAAAACGTTCCGACTCGTGTCAGCCTGCGCAGACTGCGCAGGCTGACATGAGTCGAAACTTTTTGCAGATACATTTTACCCCCTTTCCACAGAGGATAAACAAAAAACATCTTTAAAAAAAAAAGAATAGACGACGTAAATTGCCACCAGATAGGCAGGGGCCCTTAGAATAAACATGTCTACATTTTTTACCACAGGGCCCTTGGTATAAATATGTCTACATTTTTTTCCACAATTACAAATTTCTATTTATTCATTCGTTATCAATACCAAAAAGTAGGTAAAAAGCCAGCTCATTCAGCAACGCCGAAAAAGACATATGTACTGAACAAACCAAAGCACAGCCATCAACGTTTAGAAGTGCGAGAAAAGAATCATATCCGGATGACATGCATGTCGAAAATTAAAGGTTCTGAATAATTGATAAGGAAATATTTTCCGCTGCAGTACAACCAGGGATCGTATATGTGTATATAAGATCCCTGGTACAACTGACAAAATTCTGGAAAACGTAAACGTTGCGAGCTAGACCTAAATACATGTATATTACATAAATTTCTCTACCATAAATTTGTTTTAAGTTTCAATTAACTGGTAATACGATGTACTGACTTGGTCTAGAATTAATTTCAATTTTCCAGTAATTGATATTAAATAGAGAAAATAGCTCGTGTGAATTCCTCTAACTCAAGTAATTCTAAATCATTAACTTATTGAGTTTCAAATAGAACTCTGTCCAAATCTAATTACAGTTTCTAGATTGGATGTCATATTCTCAAATATGTTATATTTGATATACCCTTGGGGTGTTTCCGGGAAACTTGAAAGGGAAATATAGAGGAATTTCAAATTTACATTTCAACCATAAAAATCAACTGTCACGTTTGAGCCACGCTCTGTGAAAAGGGGATTTAATGCATCGGCAAAAGGTATGGAGCATGGCTAAATTATAAATTGTTAATTCTCCTTCCTGTGTATCTATTTATACTAATCTAATATTTTCAACTCTTTACCAAACGACAGAATTCTAGACTTGACGAAATTGAAAGCATTTTCAGACGACAAAATAAACGTAACTTAAAACTCAAAATCTATTCTGAGAAGGGTAGAAAAACATTTTGGGAAAAGGAGAAAATGCTGGTTACCAGCATTTTCTCCTTTTCCTACAATGTTTTCAAAAGCTTTCTTTCTTATGGTCGTTGAAAGTCGGGATTGTGTGATTAAGTGCATAATGATAGAAGAATCATATTTTGTTGTATTTTTTTCAGGTTACAACGCACTCTTCGAAAATATTCTTTAATGCAGCTTTTTTCTATCGCCTTATAGAAGATGTAATAAATAGAGGATAATCAACTGGCTGTGTGTGATATTAAAAATCCGTCACCAGAATGGGGTGTGATGCGGTTGAAAAAACGAGATGAGTTTTTTAACCGCATCAAACCCAATTCGAGTGACAGATTTTTAATATCACACACAACCAGTTGATTATCCTAATTATTATATTCATAATTCACCCGTTTTTGCTCAAATAATTATCAAGAATGGTACAAATCGGAAAAAAGCAGTTCCGGCAAACGTTCTAAAATTATATCGTCACTAGTGATGATACCATATTTATTATAACTAGTGGTGTTTTCCACCGTGAAATCCCAGTTATTCACTGATAGGAATATAATAAAAGTAACGTAATTCATATAAAGTATCCACACTGCGACGGAATCTCTCTCAAAAAAAGTGTTAACCCTTATCGCGTTGAATAAGTCAAATGAAACTCTCAGGCTGATAGTAACAACACGAATAATGCTATTTCAAACTTAATTTTCAGAGAAAAATATCTCTTCATCGGACAGTGTAGATCCAAGATCAGACTGCACGTTCTGTGCAGTCTGATCTCGATCTACACTGTCTGCAAAAGGTCAGTGAGTCGTGCTTAGAAGCCTAAGGATTAAAGATACCTTAAATGTTCATTACTTTCAAATTTTCAGAGAGATTAACGACAATTCCATTGCGGGTCCTATTTTCCGTGAAAAAAAATATTTTCAAATTTTTATACGTCCTGGATTGGTTATTAATTCTCTAAAATGAAATTATTTGACAATTTCCAGGAGTTGCTTCTGTTAAATCTTGAAGCTTAGAGCTCTTGATTTCGTAACTTTACTTTGAGCTACGTATTGAATGAGCTCAAAACAGGCTGGTCAGAATTTTCAATGAATCAGAATAGAAAAGTGGACTTGGATTTATTTTTTGTTTTCTCTATTTCTGGTAATTTCACTTGCTGAAAATAAAAGGATAAAAATTTTCGATGCCTCCCCAAAAAAGAAAAGAAAATTAAAATTCATTTTTCATCCCCCCTTTTGTTTTAAATGAGGGGCATTCTGGCCAAATGGGGTGCGTGATGCATTATAAAAAGCAAGTCATCACATATTTATGGATCCTTAAAATCCATTTTGTCTAACAACTAAATCTGGAAGTAGAATGGTCCTTTGACATGTAGTTTGGTTTAACAATAGCAAGAAGCTTTGACCAAGGTCAACCTGCGCTGACTGCGCAGGCTGACCTTGTCAGTGCTTTTTGCTTATGCATTAAACCCCTTTTTCAGAGAGCATAGCTTTAATTATCTATGGTTGTGATACAGTGATTTATTTTTAGTAATTTATAGCAGTGATAGGTTATGTGAAATATTTATGTAAAAATGTCTATTTACAAGTTGATCTTATGTTACTGAAGAAAAATTAAAGCATTATAATAAACACACACATTTAGTTGCCGATTTGATTGCCGAAAGATGAGCAGAGCAGAAGAGTTTGGTTTTTTAAAAAAACTTCGTTTGTAGTAAGATCGAAAGATCGAAAAAAAAAAAAACTTGAGAGAGAGAGAGAGAGAGAGAGAGAGAGAGAGAGAGAGAGAGGGAGGAAGGGAGCTAACTCAGCTTGATAAAACACAAGGAGTGTAATGCATCTTCGTGATACATTATAGAAAGCAAGTCATCACACAATTATAATTCTATGTAAAGCCTTTCTGTCTAACAACCAACTGAATTATGAGGTAGAAAGGTCCTTGGGCATGCAGAAAATTTACCAAAAGCAAAAAGTTTCGACGCAGGTTAGCCCGCGCGGACTGTGCAGGATAACCCGGGTTGATACGTTTTGCAAGTACTTTAAACCGCATTTTCACAGAGCTTGACTCATTTGAGCCATGCTCTGGCAAAAGGGTGCTTAATGCATCTCCGTGATGCATTGTACCAGGCAAGCCATCACATAATCATGGATCCATAAGATTCATTTTGTCTAACATCCAATGGAATCATGAGGTAGGCTGGTCCTTTAACACACAGAAAATTGATCAATAGCGAAAAGTTTCGGCCCAGGTCAGCCTGCGCGGACTGCGCAGGCTGACCTGGGTCGATACTTTCCGTATATACATCAAGTCCCTTTTTTAAAGAGCATGACTCACTCGTTTAAACACGTTTAAACTTGTGAAAAATGAAATGGACTTGTGCCACCAACAGTTAAGTGTTACTATTTCAAACTTGTTTCACCATCTAAAAAATGACTGTGTCGGTCTGTAGAGATTTAAGATCTGACCGCACGTTTTGTTATGTCTGATCTTGACCTATTCTGTCTGCAAAACCGCATTGAGTCGCTCATTTCCACCTAATAGGTAACTGACTGATTAAATGATTTGAGATATTTCGGTACGGGCAACAGGACTGGAAGAACCTGCCGCCTCACTTTGCTCGAAATACGTTTTAAAGCAAAACAACAGCAAAAGAAACAGGCAATGCCATAACATTTGTACAAACACCATTAAACGACAAGAATTTCATATTCCATGACATTGTGATATTCATAATTGCTTATGTCACAATAAACGAATTGTTTTTACTGTAAATCAGCCATCATAACTTCAGCCTGGCGGCATGACAAACCGCCATGACAAGGTGCTAATGTTTTTCGCACCACTTCTGTCAAAACATTATGACATTTAATTGGAACGCTTTTCACTTTTTCGCCTAGACACAAGTAATATTTAATTCTGTTTTGTGACTTCACTTGTTGTGTTATCCTTACAGTGTAGCACAGCATTATATGGAAGAAAAGAGATGACAATTGTGCTGTTTTATTTGACTGGAATTTAAACATGTGATTTGACATAAAACTTTCCTGTCATTTTTACGCATTCTTAACAAGAATAGATTAAAAATGCAATGACAAAAGGTGACATGCAATGTAATATACTGAGTCACGATGCTTTGTGGCTTTATTCTTGTGCAGGTTTTTGACATGGGGCCTAAAGGATCTAGCTGTAAATGCACCATATATGTGATATCTGACAAAAGTTGGTGTTTTGATAAAATTTTATTTAACGAGTCTACAAAAATGAAAGCGAACTTTTGGCAAGTTTAACAATATTTGTTCTACAAGGGTTGCAATTTTTTCTAACCCTACGTTTACACCATATTCCCGGCAGCCACGGCAGCCCCGTTTCTGACAACCGTGGACAAAACGGGATTGACGTAATACAGCGCAGAGGAACGGAATAAGCAAACTTGATCGCATCAGAACTTACCAGCACGTAACAAGCCGTAATAAGACTCAGAGACGATCCGTGTTTGGACGTGGAAGCCCTTTTTTACCGGTATCGATCATAGGGGTCCGTAGTTTGATTCCTGGCACCCACAGACTATATATTTTTGAGCGAGTTTACAAGTTCGAGCGAATGTATCAGCCAGACTGCATTAGCCACTGACAAACAGTTGTGTTTTTCTGGTAGAAAAATGTTTTGGCTCTCAGCTGTAGAAAAAATTCGGAGAATAACTGATGGGGTAGAAAAGATACGTTGTATTTTTGTAACCGGGGGCGAGTAACGAGCTGCATACAGTTAAATCCCTTGTTTTAGTCTATGGGTGATAGGAGTCAAACTACGGACCCCTATGGTATCGATCAGGCCGTAGTAGAACGCAACGATCAACCCGTTCCGCTACGGTCCGTTAAGCTTTTAATCAGCACCGGGACTGCCGTGGAAAATTATTTGTCGGTCAAAAAATCTGGCACGGCAACCCCGGCGATCACGGTCTGACAAGTTTGCTTATCCCGTTCGTCTGCGCTGTACTACGTCAATCCTGTTTTGTCCACGGTTGTCAGAAACGTGGCTGCCGTGGCTGCCGGGAACATGGTGTAAACGTAGGGTTCCCTCCACGGCTTGTCATGGATACCGTTAGGTACCGTAAAGAAACTTAACTAAACATAGTAAATGGAGGAAAAACGAACAAAATATCACGGCACACCACGTTTCGGAAAAACGGGGCTGCCGTTGCTGCCGGGAACATGCTGTAAACGTAGGGTAATCGCATAACTCCCATTGTTTTCTTCTTTAACACACGTGTGAGATAAGAAAAAAAAGTTGGGTGTTTGGTCAACACGTCTCATTTCTAAAACATTGTCGACTAAGATTCCTGTGTGAAATTGACTGTCAAAACTGATGATCGTGACAAAATTTCAAACTTTAGTATCTTTAGATGTAAAGCAGAACCGTCATATGCAAGTTTCTATGGAAGCATTTTTTCTCTGTGATGTACACACCGTTCAAAGAAACAAACAGGCTCTATGTAAATTTCGATACACATGCAAGCACATGTAGGCCTATGTCATGGACTATAATTCTTGAGAAATAGAAATGTGATAGAAAGAATCTGACATTAATTGGCTTTTGAGGTAAAATTTTTATTAAACTCGTCCTCAAAAAAAAAAACATTGTTAAGCTCGCTGAAGGCTTGCTTAGTAACATTTTTTTGTTAGACTAGTTTAATAAAGTTTTATCTCAAGTACTAACTCGTGCCAGATCTAACGAATCTCTGACTCTTGTTATCACATGACTGTATTTATGATTGATGACTAGATTTAAACATATAGATCCTTAAATGAGACCTAGGCACTACTTTAATAGGAGTGAACGGTCGATCTGCAAGTTTAACTTTTAAAGAAACTGGCGTTATAAACAGTAAAACAAAACCACGGTATACAATGATCACCAGTTTTCGACACTATTGAATTGACCAGGATTTTGTGCCTTCAGGACTATACTTTGGAGATACCGAGCAGCAATATATGAGCCATGCTCTGGCAAAAGGGGGCTTTGTGCATCTCTGTTATCTGGTCGTCAGATAATCATGGATCCTTAAAATCCGTTTTCTCTTACTACCGACTGAATCATGAGGTATACTTGTCCTTTGACATGCAAAAATGTTAACCAAAAACCAAAAAATTTCGGTCCAGTCCGGACTGCGCAGGCTGACCTGGGTCGATCCTTCGGTAGATGCAGTAAGTTCCCTTTTCACAGAGTATGATTTAACAAATGATGCCACATAATAATCCCAAGACATCACAAAATCTTATCTCAAACGTGTAGAAAATAAGAAAAATTGTAATGTCTATAATTGGCCTGCAACACGAGACGACACTTTACGCAAATGTCCGAATGACCCTTTTCGCATGTTGCAAGCCATATGCTTTCACAATTGATGCCACATAATAGTCCCAAGACGTCACAAAACCTTATCTCAAATGTGTATAAAATAAGAAAATTTGTAATGGCTATTTTACCCTGATAACAAGCTAGGACAGTAATAGGATTTGACATGTTTGGTACCTGAAATAAAACTAGTCTAGAAAAGAGTTGTTTAGTGAAGCTCTGGCGAGCTTAGTGACATTTTTGTAGACGAGTTCAATAAAACTTTCTATTACATAACTTTCCTTGTTTTCAATGTAATACAGCCATTATGAATTTTCTTGTCTCACACACGTGTTTTTAAATCTTCAGTGTGGAGGAAATAAGGATAATAATGATAATAACACTGTAATTATACACCTAATTTCTAAAACATTGCTGACCCAGGTTCCTCGGTGATATTAACGGTCAAACTTCGTATTCATGATAACTTGTTAACAAAATCAATATATGCAAGTTTCTTTGGAACTATTTTTTCGATCGTAATGTACCTGTCAAAGAAGCGAATAGGCTTCATGTAAATTTCATTACACATTATACATGTATGCCTATGTTTTAACATATTGTGGACAATAACTGTAATACAGTTATGTGATAAAAAGAATCTGACATTCGTTGGCTTTTGAGGTAAACATTTATTAAACTCGTCCACACACACAAAAAATGTTATTAAGTTCGCCAAAGGCTCGCTTAATAACATCCTTTGTAGACTCGTTTAATAAAATTTTATCTCAAACACCAACTCATGTCAGATCCTATATTTATCACATTACCTCCCTCGTTTTCGGTGTAATATATCCACTACGAATTTTCTTATCTTATACACGTTTGATATCACAATTGTGTGTCGTCATTTTTGACGTCACTTTGTATATATTTCATAGAAGTGAATGGGTTTTATATATTATATTACGTAGGTGCATCTATAGATGGTTTTTCATCTTCTGATCTATTATTTGTTGAAATATCGTTATGTGATAAAAAGAATCTGACACTGAAGGCTCGCTTAATAATATTTTTCCTGGACTCATTTAATAAAAATTTTTATCTCAAACGCCAACTAATGTCAGATCCTATATAAAACAATTTTTGATATACCACGGATATTTATAGAACAGGAATGAATTTTCTGCGGGTAAACGTCACGTTTTATGACGTAGTCAACATCATTCGTGACGTCATCATTACAGCTTATCCATATCCATTTCATCTGCAAATATCGCAAAATTCGTGTTTTTCATTGTTAGAAATAATAAAGAGCAAAAAATCAGACGTTAAAAGATAAATAGAATACGTGCATAGTGTTATCGTATATCAAAAATATCTAACTCAATTCCCCCAACCTCGCTAGATATTTTTGATATTCGAAAACACTATGTACGTATTCTCTATCATTTCTATGAAATACGTACAAAATGACGTCAAAAATGACGTCCAACAATTGTGATATCAAATGTGTGTAAGATAAGAAAATTCGTGATGAGTATAGTACGCTGAAAACAGGTCATGTGATAAAAAGTATTTCTAATATTCAGTGGATTGTATTTTCGGTCTTCGAAAAATACCTATTTTTTGCACTAAAAAAGCCAGTTCAGAATGAATTTTAGTAATTACATGTATTACCAGACTAGAAAAAGATTTAATTTTTTTCTCTCTCTCTCTCGCTCTTTATATGATTATATTAGCCATGTTCTGCAAAAAGTATAGTTTCAGGTTCGCAGTCCGCGCAGACTGACCTGGGTCGAAATATTTTAATGTTGGTCAATTTTCTGCATGTCAAAGGACCCTTCTTGATTCAGTCGGTTGTTATCCATAATGATGTGATGACTTGCCCTGTAGACTATTACCATTACGGAGATGCATTAGACCTCTTTTGCCATAATATGGTTCATATTTATATTTACCTGTACTCTTGCCTCGGACAGTCCAAGTCTTTGGCTTAGTTCCTCCCGCATAAAAGCATCCGGATAATGGGTTTCGTCGAATAACCGTTCTAATTCGTTCAACTGTTCCAAAGTAAAATTCGTCCTACTTCGTCTTTGTTTAAGTTTCGGCTGGTCGTCATTTTCTGTATCGGAACATCGTTCTTTCTGATCGTCTGAATAGAAAAAATAGTAGTTATGATTTCAGTATTCATTTTGTAAAAAGAACTAGATCTAAATACTTTTTATCACATAATCTCCCTTGTTTTCAGTGTAATGTATCCATTACGAATTTTCTTATCTTCTCGTACACGTTTTATATCACAGTTGTGTGATATCATTTTTGACGTCATTTTTTACGTATTTCATAGAAGTGAATGGGTTTTATGCATATTACCGCGGATGCCTCTGAAGATGGTTTTGCATCTTCTGATCTATAATTTGTGAAATACATGGTTATGTGATAAAAAGAATCTGACATTTGTTGGCTCGCTTAATAACATTTTCCCTTGTCTCGTTTAATAAAATTTTACCTCAAACACCAACTCATGTCAGATCCTATATATCTAAACTTATACCGAACACTCTGAAAAACAACACTCTTTTACGTCGATATTTCGGCTAATGCCTTTTTCAAGAGTTCCAATCACTTTTTCCTCTAAAAAATGTTTTTAAAGGTGCATTAATTCAAACTATATAATTTTACAAGCAAATCTTGTAAAACAATATGGTTGAATTAATTAACTCTTTACCAAACAATCCCTGGTTTTCACGACTCTGTGAAAGAAGCCTTTTGAAAACATTGTGGGAAAAGGAGAAAATGCTGGTAACCAGCATTTTCTCCTTTTCCCAAAATGTTTTCTACCCTTCCCTAAACAAATATCAATTTTTGAGTCACTTTAAACTTGTCTACGAATGCTTTCAAATTGGAACAGTCTAAAATTTTGTCGTCTGGTAAAGAGTTAATGGATCCACATTATATGATGAGTTGTTTAGTATAAGGCATCACGGAGATCCATTGACCCCTCCCCCCCTTTTTTGCCAGAGCATGGTCCATTTAGAATAATGTTAATATTTAGAACGGTTAGTGAACTGTAGGAGCCTGACAAGGGGCGGAATCAACATCAGTGCTACCTACTGTCTCGTGGTGACATTGTAAACTCACAGCCATTGGTGCGTTTGTTTGCTTGTTTCTTTCTTTCTTTTTCTTTCTTTCTTTCTTTCTTTCTTTCCTTCCTTCCTTCCTTCTTTTGCGTTGAACACTTACTATCCCTGCAGTGAGTACACCTATCCTTGCTTTCCTGGGTTTTGATTCTTTTATCAGTGCTTCGCATAGCATTCTGTCCAACTCACTGGCTGCTACCCAATATAAAAAATCGTCGAAACAAAACGGTTCATCAGTGGAACAAGAATGACTGTTGTCGCTATGCATATCAGTCATCAATCCCTAGAGAGAATTTGTTCTAGCTGAGAATCGTACTTCCGACCCTATGTTACATGCTCTGTATGCTAAGGAATGAGCTTCTGGTCTCGGGACAATTATTGCGGAGGAAGTTCTGAAATATAGCTTTGCTTCAACCAGTGATCTAATACATAATGAGCCATGCTCTGTGAAAAGGGGACTCATTGCATTTGCGAAAAGTATCGATTCATGTCAGCCTGCGCAGTCCGTGCAGGGTGACAAGGGCCGAAGCTTTTCACCCATCTTACAATTTCTTGCATGTCTAAGGACCATTCTACATCATGTTTTATTCGTTGTTTGACAAAATGAATTTTATGGATCCGTAATTATATAATGAATTGCTAGGTATAATGCATCAAAACGATGAATTAAGCTCCCTTTTGCCAGAGCATGACTTAAATACATGTGACTGGATCTGGAGGTAGAATGGTCCTTTGCCATGCAGAAAATTTACAAATAGCAAAAAGTTTCGACCCATGTCAGACTGCGCGGACTGCGCAGGCTGACATGAGTCGATACTTTGTGCAGATGCATTAAGCTCCCTTTTCTGAGAGCATGTCTCATTTGCATATGATCCCTTGTTGAAGCAGTGTTATATGGCCTGCAACACGCGAAAAGGGGCATTCGGACTTTTGTGAAAAGTGTCGTCTCGGATTAGCCTGCGCGGTCCGCGCAGGCTAATCCGAAACGACACTTTCCGTTTTTATGTAATTTTCTGTTTTGCGCAAGTCTACTGTAGCACTAAATGTAATGTAGTCGTAAAGTGCCGTCTCCGATTAGCATGCGTGGACTGCGCAGGCTGATCCGAGGCGACACTTTACGAAAATGTCCGAATGCCCCTTTTCGCGTGTTTTAAGCCATATAAATATACGATCCCTGCATCAATGTAAAATGGTGCAAAGAAAAAAAGGAGATTCGCCTATAATATTCGTTTGATCTTTCAATTAGTAGAAATCACTTTTTGAATCATACCCAATTATTTTCTATCGTCTCCAAGACGCCATTATTTACGCTTTGCTACCCCAAATAGCTCGTTAAAAGCTTCAAATTTATTCCAAAAATGATCCGCGTACATTCAATTACGCGGTCAAAATTGAAGGCTTAGTATAAAACTTCTGTTCTAGAATGAATAGCATCGTTGTCGTCTTGTTAGTGTAATTAAATCCTTGTCTTTTTTTAAAAAAAACCTGTGGATCCGACGATTTAGAAAACTTTGTCTCGAATGAAGTAAATGGAAAAAATGACTTTTTCTGCTTGTCAAGTATAGTTATATTGAATCATTCTATATCTAAACAGAAAATCGAATATGTTTAAATGTCTTTCAATTGTTTAAAATTTGTTTTCTTTATTTTTTTAAGAAACCAAGAAATTCCATACAAAGAAGTAAGGCATTAATTGTTTTACTTCTAATTTTACACCAATTATTCCCACGAAAAACTTTTCCTGGTAAAAAAAGATGGCGGAAGCCTGTATTTTCGACAATATTTCCTGTCAAATTAAAGAGTAATGATAGTTCTTAGAAATTATTCCCTCAAATCACATAAAAAGACAGCAATGAAAATAACAGGGTCTTTTCTTACAGACTGGCCATTAGCCCATATTTTCCCCCAATCTAGGTAATGAATTGGAATAGGATTAAACGGAAG
The DNA here is from genome assembly GCA_946811185.2 of Hippopus hippopus. Lineage (NCBI taxonomy): Eukaryota > Metazoa > Mollusca > Bivalvia > Cardiida > Cardiidae > Hippopus > Hippopus hippopus. Next base: position 16,833,103 of record OX328110.1, on the reverse strand, counting down.
TGGCTCAATCGGATATGATTGGAATTATTCGCATTATCATTTTATCCAATTTCTGCTCTAATTGGAATTAAGTGAAGTTAATAGCGATCTCTAGTCATTATGTGCAATTTGACGTGAAAGCTTAGAGCGACCAATTTAAACATGTCTACAAAATGCTATGCTTAATCCTCTCGTCGTTAGAGATGAAAAAATAGGCTTTTGCGGACGGCATAGATCCAAGATCAGACTGCACAGAATATGCAGTCTGATCTTGGATCTATCCCGCCCGCTCGTTTAATCACTCCTGTCAGATTAAAAGCCTTTCTGAATTTTGATGAATGTACTTTCAACCGTCGAAATTAGTCGAGTTTATATATTTCGCGCTGAACGAAGAAGAGTTGTTTTTTTTTTCATAGGAAAAAAAAAACAGAAATAGTTAAGAGCCTCTGTTGCTTTTGTTCAATAAAATATGAGCGTATAATGTATTTCATGATAGAAAATATTGTGGTAAAAGGTGATACTGGTTTTGATGAAAAAAATTTACTTTTTGTCACACTCTTTTCAAATGCCAAACTTCTGCATTTAAAGACATTGAAACAATCCAGTTTAAAATAAATTTTTGCCACTTAAGTTTAATGTGTTAGATTTGTAATAAAAGGAATCGCAGTTCGATTGCCTTCGGGAGTACTAGTCACTTGGACCTGACCTTTGTCAAGGCATTACAGAGTCCCAGTACCAGTAAGTGAGCTGTCTGAGAGTTAATGTGATTAAAATACTGATGGAAGCGGTGTAAAACAAAATAGAGCAAACAAACAAACAAACAAACAGTTTGTATGTCATAAAACGGGCCGTTTTCGAAATTATTCCAGTTATGCCACAGCTGCCAATGTACCAAAGAATGTTTCGCACAACATTCTTTCGAACCACTGACTGTTTTCCCGCATAACCATTGTCAAAGCAATGATGAACGGTGAGAGATGAATTAATCCTGACGTCGCGTCAAAAGGTCGCGTACCCTATTAAAATTTGGTAATGTGAGCATTCATTTAGCGAACGATATAAAACACATAGTTTTGCTATGCTACTATTATATATCAAAATAAAGGTATAAGATTGCAGGTTTCAGTGGTGTTATTATTGATTGAATATATTGACTGTCTGTGTATGAATATCATAAATCCACGGAAAGAATTTGGCTGAGCTTGGAACCAGTGACCCCTGGGTTTCAAGACCAAGGGCCGTACTTACCAACCACACTTAAAAAACAGTCTTGGTCTTTACATGTGACATTTTCTAAATTTGAACGAAACACAATTTCTGATTGGCTAAACCACTTGGTTTAGCCAATCAGAAGCTGTGTTACTTTCAAATTTAGAAAATTCTGGAGAATAAGACTAAGAATATTCTTAGGAATAGTTGGTGAATATAATTAATTGATTGATTGATTGATTGACTGTATGGTGTTTAACGCCGTTTTCAACATTATTTCAGTTATATCGCGGCGGCCAATGCACCTATCCATGTTGTCTTGGACTTTCTTTTACCATTACTCCACACAATATTCTTTCCAAGCCACTGGCTGCTTTCCCACATAACCATCTTCGTAACAATAGTCAGGGGTGAGAGAAGAATGAATCCTGTCGCAATGACTATCATCAATCCTCGGAAAGAAATTGGCCGAACCGGGGATCGAACCCGCAACCCCCTGTTCTCAAGTCCTGTACGCTACCAACTGAGATACCGGGGCTCGGCTCGTGAATATGGACCCTGTACGCTACCCACAGCGCTACAGGACTCGGCACATAGACAGAAATCACTGAGTCACAGATAGCAGTTCATTCTGGGTATAAGCTGCAATTTTTCATTATGGATTTTCACAAATTGATTGTCAGATTTACGTTGTGGCAGCGGAACATTTTGTTGGCGGTAATAAGTTATTCAATTCCGGAAATATAAAATATTTAAAAGACTTAAACCTTATCCTTCTAAATAAGTGAAATGAAACTTTTAAACCGATAGTAAAAACCTAAGTTTTTTTTTTATTTCAAAGGTAATTTTTTGGGGAAATTATGTCCTTATCGGACAGTGTAGATCAAAGATCAGACTGCACGTTCTGTGCAGCCTGATCTTGATCTACAGTGTCCGCAAAAACGTCAGTGAGTTGCGCTTAGCAGCTTAGGGGTTTCGAACACGAGTAAGTTGAAGCTTATTGTATAAACGAGTCTATTGACCGTAGCGGTCGATTCGACATGAATTTTCTTGTCCGCTCCTTAATGATTAAAACAGAAAATTATTATTGTTGCTAAATGAATAAATATGAACATGTAATTGAATCTTAGGCCAAATATTTTAATGTTCATCTTTTTCTTACAATTTTGTAAATTCATTTTAAAAAACTCGAGAAACGTTAGTCAAATAACGTTATCTTAGATGTCCTCGGCGAAGCCCGCCTTTTTACTCTGAATAATCAAAGATTGGTCCGGTAGTGGCGAAAACTAACAATGCGGGTGTAAAATGCATATTAAATTTCAATCATACCATTTAAAAGTATGGAAATTATTATGAGGATGACTGTCTGTTATTGTACGGTCAGTCCAAGTGTTAGTCGCTGACAAAATAAATTCTAAAATCAGGTAAATAGTAAACAGAAGGTAGAGCGACCTGGCAATTTTTGAGCTACTTGTATTTTTTTCTCTGCCAGTAACTATCACTTTGACCGATTGTACAAGAATTGCCATCTTTACAAAATTTCCGTACTTTTACTTGAAACGATTTAATGCATTTTAACACCAGCATTGTTTAGCTTTGGTCGCTATTGGGCCTTTAAAGCTCTTTCCAGGGCTGCGTTGGCACGGGTTTTGTTTCTTCGTCAGGTGTTTAACACCGTGTGCAAGAGTTTCTCACTTATCACGGCAACTATCTATGCGTTTCTGGAGCTATAAACGAACTTGAAACGGTGGGAAAGGAATGAATCCTGTCATGGTGATTTTATAAATCATCAGAAAGAGTCTGGCCTTGTCGGAGTTTCGAAATTACAACCCCTGAATTACACTGTACATGAGCTTCAGAAATGAGCTATCAAGACTCGAGTGACGATTGATTGACTGGTTGATTGATTGATTGTATGGTGCTGAACGACATTTTCAACATTATTTTAGTTATATCGCTGCGGCCAGTGCACCTATCCATGCTGTCCTGTAGTTTCTTTAAACCAGTACTCCGCACAATATTCTCTCCAAGCCACTGGCTGCTTTCCAACATAACCATCGTCGAAGCAATAGTCAGCGGTGAGAGAAGAATTAATCCTGTCGCAATAACTATCATCAATCCTCGGAAAGAAATTGGCCGAGCGGGGGATCTAACAAGCGATCCCCTGTTCTAAGGTCCTGTACGCTACCGACTGCGTTACCGGGGCTCGTCTCGTGTGAAGACAGTAAATCGAATCCTTATTATCAGTATTTTATCTACAGAATTTTTGTTAAACCACGTAATGAAAAATTTAAACTTGTCAATATTGCAAAAGGCAGATGAGAAACAAAAGATGAAATTTGTCCATGGAAAGGTACAAAATATTGCGGGGGAAAGGGAGAATACTGGAAATCGTTATTTACTCCTTTTCCCGTAATGTTTTCAAAAACTCTCTTCCCTATTGTCTTAAAACAAGGATATTGCAATATAAAGGCATATCTCTTTTTATCTTTCACCGAATACTTTTTTTTGCGGACTGCGTCGATCAAGATCAGACTGTATATTTTAATTGATTTACGAGTCCTACGGTGCAAATCCAAGATCAAAACGGAAGTTCTGTTCCGTCTGATCTTGGACTGCATCATTGTACGCAAAATGGCCTTGATGTTCGCCTATCAGTCTCTTAGTTATTAGTACACAGTTTTTTGCACGAGCCATGCTCCATCATAAAACGGCGCTTAAAGCATCTGCAAAAAGTTTCGGCCCAGGTCAACCTGCGCGGGCTGACCTGGACCGAAAATTTTTGCTTTTGGTCAATTTTCTGCTGCACAAAAGACCAGTTTACCTCATCATTCTATTAGTAGTTAGACTAAATTGATTTTGTGGAACCACAATTATGTGGTGACTTGCTTGTTATACATTACGGAGATGTATCAAACCCCCTTTTGCCAGGGCATGATTCATATTAATCAAGCATATCTGTGGTTCGAATATCGAAGGATTCCGCTGAGTTTTGATAGAAAGAATTATGTCATTGAAAAAAAAAAGTGCAGGAACAATTTTTAATTATCCGTTATATTTTCGTAGAACAAAAATATTCATATTATTATAATACATGTACAAAGGCTATGTGCCTTGCGTATTGTAATATGACAATGATACTTCTTTTATTTGCAATAAAGGCCTCCGGTCCATTATACATAGTAAATACCGTTGGTATCCTTTACCATGTCTTTATACCATGTCAAATATATATATGAGCTATGCTCTGGCAAAAGTGGTTTAATGTATCTCTGTGATACATTATACCAAGCAAGCCATCATATAAATATGGATCCAAAAAGTTCATTTTTTTTTAAAAAACGAATGAATCTGGAGGTAGATTGCTCCTTTGATTTGCAGGAAAAAAAAAATCACAATGGCATAATGTTTCGATCTAGGTCAGTCTGAGCGCACTGTACAGGCTTGCCTGGGTCGATACTTTTTTTCCCAGATGCATTAAACACCATTTTCACCATTTTCACAGTGTTCATGTTTGTTGATACATAAATAGAGGCAATTTTCGCAGTGCGACGAGGAAAAAAAATGCGTCAGGTATTTCTTGGTAAGTGAAGTACCCGTTCTCCCTCCGTTTTCTCAGAAAAACAAGAAATATCTTTAAAAAAAAAAAGATAGACGGCGTAAGAGATACTGGAATATCAGTATTGAAACCATGTCTTTTGTGGCTCAATATGAAGTAAAATAATGTAAAGTATCCTCACGAGCGATTGCCTCGTTTTTGCTCACTGTTTTTCATTTTGTTGAAAAGTGATTGGATTATTGAGTACTGCTTATGAAATATTAAACTTCAAAACAGAACAAGAAAAGGATCATTGTCTATTACAAGAATTTGCTATGGTATGAATCAAGGCTCCGGGGCATAGATTAGCGGTAGCAATGCTTGTTAGTACATGTAGTGGGTTCATAAAAGTAAGAAATAATATGGCAGCAGGAGCCTGCCGAATAAACATGTCTACACTTTTTTACCAATCACAAATTTCTATTTATTCATTTGTTATCAATACCAAAAAATAGGTCAAAAGCCAGCACATTCAGCTACGCCGAAAAAATTCACATCATGGTAACTACGATGAAATAATAAGATTGCTTTAGTCTTCGTTCCACAACAAAGTTTCCGGTTTTTTTTTTTTGTTGTTGTTGTTTGTGGGAATGCGGGTGTGGGTGGGGTGGGGTGGCCTGACTGATTAAATTTTCTCGCAAATTATATAAACCTATAATTAATACAATATAAGAGCATTGAACTTTTATTATGACAATTATTACAATTGTTTACCACACAACAAAGTTTTATACTTGTCTATATTGAAATCATGGGCAAGCGACGTATTAAATATAATATCCTGATTCGATGGTATTTACCCATTAAAAAAGAAGAAGACATTATGAGAAAAGGAGAAAATGCTGGTTACCAGCATTTTCTCCTTTTTCCATAATGTTTTCAAAGACCTTCTTACCTAGGATGGTTAATTCTCAGGTTCGTTTGGCAAAGGGACAACTGGAAATACTCGTATAATTATTATACGTTACACGCTGTAAAAGAGAGAGAGGATTTCTACTTCAAAGACGAATGATACGGCCCAGGGTACCTTTCACAAAACTGCGTACGCACTAAATTTGCCTACCCAGATTTTGTAAGCAAGAATTTAGTCTAGAAATCAAGTTTCACTGAACTGCATAACTTTACGATTTAAGTAAACATTTGCAAAGCTTAACGCTAGTTCATATCTGTGGGTAGGGATCGTACGTGTGTATATTGATTCCAAAAAAAAAAATTGCGTAAATCTACGCAGTATAGTGAAAGGTGCCCCAGATCAGCATCAGGCGACCCGTTTTCCGACGTCTGATCCGTTACCATAGTGATTGCCTTCACCCGCTGGTTCTATAGTAAATGTAAGTTGGTGATGAATTTATTCTTTGGTCTTTCGAGGATTGAATATTGTGACTTTTTTTCATTGCAAAAAGTATAAAGTATAAAAGAGATAGATAAATAATTAAATACAAGAATAAATAAAACCCCAACAGCGCTCAAAAGTAATTAGAGCGGTTGTTAAAATGTATTTTAATATAAATCATACCATTTAAAGGTATAGAAATATTTGTGAATATGACAGTCTGTTACTGTGCTGTCGGTCCAAGTGTTAGTCGCTGCCAAAAAAATGAATTCTAAAAGTAGGTCAAAAGTTGCACGGTCACTTTTTTTCCCTTTTTTTTTTCTTTAATTTGTACCTGGTTTTAAAATTTCTTTTTCTACCAGCGACTAACGCTTGGACCGACTGCACAGTATCAGATTGTCATTTTCCCAATATTTTAACTTTCCCAACTTTTTTTTACAGGTATTTTTTACAACCAATTTTAACAACTCATTTCTTTAATTTTGGCCGCTATTAGGGTTATAAATAAATCAAATAAATAAATAAAATAAATTAAATAAATAAATAAAGGGCCGAACGAACGAATTAATGAATGAAACAAATAAAATAAAAACAAACAATAAAACAAATGAATAAATGGCGAACGGTGTTTATTGAAGATTAGAATGCAGTTCTGCGCGGTCCGATCCTTATCTCCGGCCGCCATTTTTTTTTCGGGGGGGGGGGGGGGGGGTTATAGCGCTGAATGTTTTTTCCTGGTACCAGTAAAATGGAGAAATGGAGTGATCAGTAATCGAACAGTCTTGGAATCACTAATATGTGAAGCTTTGCCATTAAATAAAAAGATAATTTTAAGATAAATTGAAACGTTCCATATTCAAATCTTAACTTGACGGCAAAAGTTTAGATTTGTCAAATTTGTAATCGACAACTTTTATGTGATTCAAATGATGGGATATGTCTTAAAAGGGTAGAAAGCGTTGGTTACCTGCATTTGCTAATTTTTCCTCAATATTTTCAAAAAAGCGTCTTTCTCAGAGTCGTTTAAAGACGCTTTGGAAAAGCGTTAAGTATTTAAACTAATACAAGTGAAATGGAAAATTTCGGTCCGTGAAATCAGATAGAGTTATTTTCTACTCAAGTACGGTTTCGACTGCTAAATGATCCCGATCAAAGATCAAACTGGAGGTATAGTACAGTTTAATCTTGATCTACACTGCCCGCAAAAGCAACTCCTGTTAGCACTCTGCATCTTTAAGGTTAAAACCCCAAACAAAGCATTCCAAATGAACCCACATACCTGTTTCATAGATCTGCCCCTCGTCACACGGAGACTCCGGTCGGCTAGAACAAACGTCTATTTTTACTACAGATAAATCTTTAGGACTCTCGGCAGACAATTCACCTTTTCGTTCACTCCTAGGTGAACTGACATCAGAGCACGGCGGTGAGTCAGTCTGTTTGAATTTCCTGTCCAAATTCTCCGGAACACTTTTGGAATTTTCGTCGAAAGATTTCGTAACAAACTCCGTTAAACCCTCCATTGTTTCCTTTTAAAGCTCCAAATTTTCAATTATTTTTATTAATGGTAATATTTTTCTCTGGTGTATCGGATACACGGGAGTTTTTTTTTTTTGCAAATGAATTTATTCAAAATTCCACATAAAATTTCAAAAACGTCGAATCATTTTTCATTTGATACATTGTAAATTTAAAAAAAAATTCATTGTTCAACAGTATTAACAAGATCTATGCACATTTACTAAGATCGTAAATATACAAAACTTAATTTCACTGCATTCACCAAAAAATCTTTGTGTTTTTTTTTAAATGAAGGCGTCCGCCTGTTTCGAAGAAAAGTCTTCCGAGTCAATTTCTAGACGTGTATCATAAAACGTACATTGTATAATAATATAGGTAATTTCACCGTACTCGAGAAAGTTCTATAACATTTTTTTAAAAGGCGTCCGTCAGTTTCGGAGAAAAAATAACGAGTCAATTCCTGGACACAATATTAAGATCAGATAACATTACATCATTTCGGAATGATCCCGCGTGGCTGACCCGCTGTTTGACAAGCGCTAAGTTGACAAATGTTAAAGCATCCTCGCATCTTTTCACCATAACTATTTGTACAAATCTGCTCGAACATCTTCCCAGAAAATCCACTCGATTCTTAATTTCGTCATTAATATTGGTCATTAATTAATTTAATAATAAGATTCATCTTCGACGTTGCTCTCGCTTGTTCAACATGTTTGATGTTCAATAATTCACAAGTTCTAAGCAAACTCAGTGACGACTGGATGATCGATTATTGGTGGGCGGGACTTTGGTAGATGCTGCTCGAGATTATCCAATCGCATGAAATGTTATGTCTGCTTCCATTTTCTGGTCGATGGCAGAAGATGCAACATGGGAATGGGGTGCGATCGTTTGCGTCTATAATTTGCAGATCAATTTGCGAGAAAATGACAAAGTGGAGGTCGAAATCTTTATCCCGAACAATGCGGGATTGTTTCTCGGCTAATCTATCCAGTCGTTGACATGCGTACAAGTAGTTATCACCACAGAAATGGCGACATATCAATTACAAATAAATCATTTTTACGAATTGTTTGTATTCGTTTTGACACTTTCACTCATTTCTTCCCGAAACAAATTGGCAGCAGAAGACTTTTGAAAACATCTTTGTAAAATAGGGATTATTGTAATGAATTAACATCTAGTACAATGATATCTGTGAAAATTGTGGCAGAATGAGAAATTGCTCGTTAATATAAATTCTTTAATACTTTACCAAACGATGGATTTATACTCATCGAAATGAGCCTTTAGGCCGCTAAACGCGACTCACTGACCATTTGCGGATAGTGTAGATCAAGATTAGACTGCACAGAACGTGCAGTCTAATCGTTGATCTACACACTCCGAAAAGGACATATTTCCCTCAACAAGTTACCTTTGAAATAACAAAAGTTGGGTTTTTAATATCGGTGTGAAATTTCCTTTTTCCTTTTTTTAGCAGGATTAAGGTTAAAGGTATCTGCTGATAAAAATTTCAAAATCGTTACAAACTAGCAACAACAACATTATGTACAACATTACCATTTATTCTCCAAGTAATATGTACATGAAACATGGGGATACGTCATAAGCACATGTTCTAGTTGAGGATCATGATTTATTCAAGTATTAAGGATAGGGCCTCTAATGAGATTCGTGAAACATCGCCTTTCATCGTACGGAATCGGCTAAGACTCGGGTAATCCGTAATCGATGCGGGGAATCAGGATCTATCGACCGATTGCCCGAGTCTTCGCCGAATTCGTACGTTTTTCGGCGATGAAAGCGATGTTACAGGAATCCGCATTAGGGTGCCCTATACTTAAGGCCAGTGGCCCATGATATAACATACAGATAGCACATAATATTATGAGAGTGACTTAACATAAATCAGAAATAAAAAAAGTACATGTAAACGATTAACGCTGTCGGATTGACCCTGTCAGCACAATCGCCTAAAACAAGGGGTTTTACACAGAATGTGCAGTCTGATGCTGCACCTATACCGTCTGTAACTCAAAAAGATAAAAAAAAATAGTATTGCGAAGATGTATTGAAACCTCTTTTCTCAGAGGGCTGTTCATATGCAAATGGGGGAGGGGGTCTATAATATTTGCTGAAATACAAATTTATATCTGAAAGTCTTGTTTTATTTTAAGAAACATGCATTTAAATTTAGGAGTTTCAGAGCTTTTTTTTTCCAGTAATAAGTTTTTTTATGCGAAGAGGGCTCTGACCTCATCGCAAATTTGGGTGCGCTCTGGCAGAAACGGTGCTTAACTCTTTAACACAATCCCAAATTTTAACGATCCTGAGAAAGAAGCCCTTTGAAAACGTTGTCGGAAAAGGAGGAAATGCTGGTAACTAGCATTTCCTCCTTTTCCTACAATGTTTTGTACCCCTTTACAGACAAAATTCATTATTTTAGCTCCATTTGATTCATTGTCTGAAAATGCTTTCAATTTGGACCTGTCTAAAATTTTGTCATTTGGTAAAGAGTTAACGAGTTGCAGTCTGATCTTGGATCTACACTGTCCGATAAGGATATGTTTCCCCCAAAATAAATTTGAAATAGCAACATTGGGATTTTAATTATCGGCTTAAATATTCACTTATTTAGCAGTTTTTTATTGTGGGGGTGTCCTTGGGCAAGACACTTCAGAACCCCAGCCAAGTACTGGTGAAACCCAGGACATACATCAAAATGTGGGCTGTCGCCTCGGTATGACTGAAATAATGTTGAAAACGGCATAAAACAGCATTTAATATATTTAGCAGTTAAGGTTTAACAGCTGTAACTAACACAATAGTGCCATCCGATTTCGATCTATCATTGTCATGCATAAACTTCTCTAAAGTCCCCTCTGCTTTCATTTTTTCCACTCGTCGCAATGCAGTTTGTAGCTCCTGGTCCGTGAACAGCGACCAGTAAGAATCAATATTTCTCCACTCTGTATTCAGCGGTCCCTCTGCCTCGTAATAATGCTTAGCCCAGTCTGAGCCATAAATTATTTGAAACTCTGGCTTCAAAAATCCATTTTCAGAGAGCAATTTACTCATACATTCACGTGACCGGAAACGACCAGCTGCTCTTGATGTCACATCCGGTGCGAGCTTCACGTACCAAACCCCATAATACTGCTCTGGAAAGCAAGTGGTGATCAGAATGATGCCGCCTGGTTTAAGAACACGACTGCTCTCACGCATAACAGAAGAAATTATGTTTGTCCTCTCGTCTTCATCTGCAGCCCTCAAATGATGCAGCACCTGTAAACATGTTGATCATGAATTAAATGGTGTATTGTGCAACTACAGGTAAACCACCCCTGCAGACAAGTTTGTTTTCGAAATGAAAACTTCTGTACTGGAAAGAAAGAATTTTTTTTCTTTGACAGTGTGACGTATTAAGGTGCTGAAAAGGAGATGCTGGCCATTTTATGTCCTATGTCAAGGGCAGACAAATGCACCCTAGGATCTACACATTTTGCTAACATAGCTAAATGACTGCTTTACACACTTCTCCATTTTCCCTGTAAGTGAAAAACATGTATCTACATGTACATTATTTTCAACGAAATGTGCATTATGGTTGAATATGGCATTAACCCTTAAGCTGCTAAGCGCGACTCACTGACCTTTTGCGGACAGTGTAGATCAAGATCAGAGTGCACGTTCCGTGCAGTTTGATCTTGGATCTACACTGCCCGATAAGGAGATATTTTCCTCCAAAAAATAAGTTTGAAATAGCATTATTCTGGATTTTTACTATCGGCTTGAAAGTTTCATTTAAGTTATTTAGGAGGATAAGGGCTAAATAAATATGTATCACTACAGATCTAGTATTTTCTTTAATCATTCGTCACTCAAAACTAATATATAAACACGGCACGCCTCGTTTTCGTCGTTTTTATTTTGACTCTTTAACCGTATACCAGACAATCACAAGTTTTAACGACCCTGGTGAGAAAGATTTTAGAAAACGCTGCGAGAAAAAAAGAAAATGCTGTTAACAAACATTTTCTCCTCTTTCTCAATGCTTTCCACACTTTCTGATACAAATCCCATCAATCTTGCCATATTTTATTTGTTATCTGCAAATGCTTTTAATTTGGACCTTTCTAGACTGTTGTCTCTGGTAAAGGATTAGATAAGGATAATGAATGACTAGTCATATGATATCATGAGGGCTATTGAAATTGAAAATATCCATTTGGCTCAGCTTCTAGTTTGTCTGTTTGCGTATTGAGGGCCATTTTCGACCTTGATAGAGCTTCAGAAAAACATTTGGACGCCTCTTTCCCCTCACGCCCGCAGAATGTACGTTTCGAAACACTGGACCCGACTTAATTCTCGCGCAAATACAAGCCGGAAAACAATGCTACTCTCTACAAAGGAGGACATCGCGAAAATCCGAAAATGAAATTTGACGTAAAAAGCGAACGATTTCTCGTCCACCTGTCCATTATTCTGACTGAATATTACAGAAATAGATGGTCATAACATTCGCCCTACTTGCAGATGAAAAGGTAGGCCTGTGATAGATATGATAAATCGTGTAAATTGGCCTAAGCTCGAAACTTTCTCTTGGTAAAAACACCAGGGCGAAAAACTGGACGAAATCGGCGACGTTCTCAAAATAATCAAAGTGCTGTAAGCACTACAACCAACTTTCACGGCCCGCGAAAACAGATATCTGCCTCATCTTTACATGTATTGTTTTATACCGAATCACGAAGAGGCCTGGAAGATAAACTAGTTTTTAATACTTTTTTAAACAGATATCTTGGTCATTTTTTTTTTCTTAATTCGGATATTTTATGTATAGTTTATTTAGAGTGAAAATACAGTCAAGCTTAGAATTTAAAAACTGAAAAAGATAAATGTTGATTTTTTTTCCTTATGTAAAACTGAAATATGAATTTTCCTCGTGATATGACCGGTAACACTAAAATACGCCACAGAAGAATTATACGCCACAGATACGCCACAGGAGAAATGTATACGCCACAGCAAATATATAGCTATCAAAGCTTGATTTTTATGTTTTATCTTGTAGATTATGTTATTATCTATCATCTGTGCAAAAGTTACTTAGAAATATTTTATATTTATGCAGTAAATCAATCTTATAAAATACGCCACAGCTTAATTATACCAGGGATCTTATATGTGTGTATATACGATCCCTGATTATACGCAACAGATACGCCACAGGACGAATCGATACGCCACAGCAAATATCTAGCTTTGAATGCGTGATTTTTATGTTTTATCTTGTAGCTTATGTTATTATCTATCATCTGTGCAAAAATTACTCAGAAATATTTTATATTTATGCAGTAAATCGATCTGATATTATTGATGGGGGAAACTGGCAGACTACAAGGGAGATAACTCTTGACTCTAAGTTACTCTAGCTGGTCGATACATTCATGGTTTTGCAAACTGCAGGTGACTAATTTAAAACAATGGAGTTGAATGGAATCAGAATGAACAAGTTGGCTTCTTTACAAAAGAAGCCAGGAGAGGTCAGCATCATTTTTCCAATAGTTTATTGGCTTTTAATTTCAATATATTTTGGTACATTTAAACAAACAAGTAAAAAAGCCGCCGCGTAGAAACCTCATATGCTTTACATGACGGTCATTTGATCTTGTTGCGTTTTCAAGTCGTATGATCTTGTCCAGCGGTCTTTTTTCTCTTTTTTAACGAAATTCTTCTTATTTTTTCTTCTGCTTAGATTTATTTGCTTAATGAAAAATTACAATTATTTGAGAGGTAATTTGCAGCCATGGCAAATTAATATAACAAATATTTTCTGAAATTCGTCACATAAAAATAAACCACGTCTATTTCCTGTTTCGGTTTTTTGATTTCGCTTTATTTACAAAACCATGACGAAACAGACTGTGTATCAGTACAATTTCGCAAGAAAAATGGATTTAGACAGCAAATTCTGTGGCAGTCTGCCTTTTAAACTCACCACTGTTGGAGAGGTCTGATGACCTCTCCAATAATACGGACATTAAATGTTCTACCGTCGATTATTGAACATTCTTTTTACAATGACAAAAAAATGTTCCAATCGCTGGAAACTTTCCTACAATGATTTTTAGCTCTACTGGCTCAAAGCCAGCAGAGCTTATGTTATGGCGTGGTTTCCGTCGTCCGTCCGTCCATCTGTCCGTCTGTCCGTCCGTCTGTCCGTCTGTTAGTCTTTTTCTTGTTTACGCAATAAAGTCTGCATTTGTTGTCAGATTTTCGTGAAACTTGCACAGTTTGTTTATCCCATCAATAGCTTCAACCCTATTGATTTTGAAAAAAATCCAACAAACATTATGGGAAAAGTAGCCATTTCAAGTTGAAAATTTCTGTTTCTTGTTTACGCAATAAAGTCTGCATTTGTGGTCAGATTTCCGTGAAACTTGCACAGTTTGTTTATCTTATCAATAGCATCAATCCTATTGATTTTGAAAAAAATCCAACAAACAGTATGGGAAAAGTAGCCATTTCAAGTTGAAAATTTAAATTTCTTGTTTACGCGATAAAGTCTGCATTTGTGGTCAGATTTCCGTGAAACTTGCACAGTTTGTTTATCTTATCAAAAGCTTCAGCCCTATTGATTTTGAAAAAAATCCAACAACCAATACAGGAAAAGTAGCCATTTCAAGTTGAAAATTTCTATTTCTTGTTTACATGATAAAGTCTGCATTTGAAGTCAGATTTCCGTGAAACTTGCACAGTTTGTTTATCTTATCAATAGCATCAACCCTATTGATTTTGAAAAAAATCTGACAAACAGTATGGGAAAAGTAGCCATTTCAAATTGAAAAGTTCCATTTCTTGTTTTTGCAATAAAATCTGCATTTGTGGTCAGATTTCCGTGAAACTTGCATAGTTTGTTTATCTTATCAATAGCTTCAACCCTGTTGATTTTAAAAATAATCCAACAAATGATATGGGAAAAGTAGCCATTTTAAGTTGAAAATTTCCATTTCTTGCTTACATGATTAAGTCTGCATTTGTAATCAGATTTTTGTGAAACTTGCACAGTTGCTTTGTATCATGAACAGCTTGAACCCTATTGATTTTGAAAAAAATCTGACAATCAGTGTGGGAAAAGTAGCCATTTAAAGTTGAAAAGTTCCATTTCTAGGCAATGAAGTCCACAGTGTTGATCCATTTTTTTTGAAAAAGATTATTTGGTTCATCAAGGGATTGAACTTTATTAAAAGTGAAGGAAATTTATTAAACTGTTCAGTAAAAGCAGCCATTTGATGACTTAGTATCATTTACTCAACAAAGTCCACATCATCAGTCACATTTCTTTGGCTGGATTCCAAATAATTATTTTTGAGAATTGCACTTCCTTTTTTTTCACTGTTAGTTCAATTCACTATGCCTACTCATGCTGTGTAAGTGGGTTTGAGCCCAGTTGCAAGAACACATTTTTGTGGGGTTTTTTGTTGTTTTTTGTTTTCTTTTTGCATCATGAATTCATAATGTATGCTAGCGAAAAAGCAAAATCACTGCCAGTAGAGCAATTTCAGGCCCTCAAGGGCCTCTAATTTTTTTAATGTGTACATGAATTGTGTAACTATATCTACTTTCACTCCTCTTTCATGTTCTAAATGGTAAATTCCTTCATTCAACTCGAATTTCTAAGTTTGCAGCTATAAAAACTGCGGCAGGGGGAGAAAAGAAAGCTTTCTCCAGCGTTGTTGAAGGATGCCTCTATTGTTACCAGCATGTTATCCATTTCCCACAATGAATTGTAACTAGGGTTTATCACCGTAAGGTCACAGAACTGTTTACCATATTGTGGTCCGAGAGAGAAAGGACTCATCATTACTGGACGACATGCACTTACTCCTTTTCCCACAATGATTTCTATTCAGTATTTCTCAATATTGTCTTAACAAGCTTATTCAATGTTTTGAATGTAAACAGTTTGCTTCTCGATGTTAGATCTAGTTTCTCCATTTGGTGTATGATATAAGATGTATTTGATGTACAAATCAAACATCAGTATAGGATAATGGTACGAGTGATGGACGGGTAAAGAAGGGAGCATCTACGGGGAAGTTTTCACTCTTAACCAAATTTTTATACAAAATTTTTGACTTTCTCAAAGCATTTGCAGACAACATTTCATCAAAACATGAAACGTGTCTTTCAAAGGGATAGAAAACGTTGGAAAAGGAGATAAGTTTGGTTGCCCGCCAATTTTTTTTTTCCTACAATGTTATCAAATGGCTTCTTCCAGAGGGTCGTTAAATCTCGGTTTTGTCTGATACAGAGTAAAAGGAGTACCTGTGAGAGTGACTTGTGACACTGGCAAACCCTTCACACATTTTGATTTGCGGCACGTGGACTGATTAAATACCCTCTCAGTTTTTTACACCTTTACATTCCAAGGGACACACATGTATCAAGTTGAGTTTAAAGCTCAACAACTGAGGACGACAATGCTGGATTCATTTAATTTGTCGTATGCAGTTGTCGTCGAGCACTCAACCTCATTATTAATGCCCTCTTACTTTATCTTTCCACAAAATGGCGAGTGTTCAAGACCTCGTGGAACTAGACCGTTGAAAACATTGTGGAAAGGAAGCAAATTCTCATTATCTCAGTTTTCCTATTCTATCACAATCAATTTTCAGCAATGTAACATCAAAATCAACTTACAACATTCAAGCCACATTTATGGCCTGGAAATGCTTTGACTTTAGTAATGTCCAAATTGTCGTTAGACAAGGAGTTTTAATTGGATAAAATGGCCAGAAGGTCAAAATCCTGCACATGTTTTCTTTTGCATTCCACTATTGATAAATAGAGAAAAAAGCTAACATGTCACAGTATGTTAGACTACCTCAGGGTCAATGGAGTTATCTCCCTTGAAGTACTGTATTTATAAATATATCCACGCATGAAATTTAATGCAACACTGGACGAGGTCGAGGAAATTTTGAGAAAATTTAACGACAAGTATCTCGTTTTTCTATGTGGCGATATGAACGCTTCACTGAAGAGAACACCCGAAAACGAACATGACAAGATTTTTAAAGACTTTGTAAAAAGGAATGACTTATATGCCACACAGGAAGGAGTACCAACTTTTACGCATCCAAACGGTGAGGACAAATATGAAATTGACTATATTCTTACAAATGACATTGGAAAGAAGACAGCCATGAAAACTGTATTGAATGTATATGATCCACTGAATACTTCAGACCATATAGCTATATCTACCAAAGTATCTATTGGATATGAAATTAAACAAAAAAAAGGATAAGGTAATCCAATCAAAACCAAAATGGGATAAGTGTGACATTCAAACTTACCAAACTATGACAAAAAACCTCATTGAAAAGACTCAAAACTATACTCAACAAACATTATTAGATAAAATAGATAACCTTTCTACCGCCCTCAAGAAAGCAGAGGAAGTTAGTATACCAACAAAATCTTGCAAATCCCAGAAGAATAAATCGTGGGTTACCAATTACAAAATAAAGGAAACTGCAAAGGAAAGTAAAGCCCTCTGGTGGAAGTGGAAAAAAGATGGGTCCAACAAAGACAGTAAAAGTAAACCATACATTGCTATGAGAACAGCTAAAAAACTGTTAAGAAGAGCTCAAAGACAAGTCATTGGCAAGTCTCATCGTGAAAAATTGACGAAAATCATGGAAAGTAAAGGTGAAGATAAAACTTTTTATAAGTTGATCCGAGAACAACGTTCGAACACAAACATTACTACTGAATTTCTAACAATTGAAGGTCAAACAGTAGACAATGAACAAGAGATACTCAATACCTGGGCAGATTACTTCGAAAAACTAGCCCAACCTCTTCAAGACAATCATTTTAACGAAAATTACAGGAAAAAAGTTGAATCAGACCTTATGCTAATAGAGGATATTTTCAAAGTCAGAAATCAATCTTCAACCCCTGTATCCATGGAAGAACTGAAAGATGCTATATCTACCTTAAACAGTAATAAAGCCCCAGATGTGTATGGCTTAACTGCAGAACACTTAAAGAAAGGGGACGAGATTATGTATACCTACCTACTTGATATCATCAATACCATACTAAAAGACAAGCAGATTCCTTCTAGTCTTAAAATAGGAATACTGACTCCTGTATTTAAAAAGGGAAAACCAGATAATCCCTCCAACTACAGAGGAATATCAATAACTCCTGTGATCCTTAAAGTTTTAGAGCAAATTTTATCTTCAAGACATGAACAAATACTCATAGAGACTCAATCCGAGCTACAGTATGGATTTACTGAAAGAAAATCTAGCCTAATGTCAGCTTTCTTGCTAACAGAATGTCAATTGGAGGCAAAATCCAATAAGGAAACCATGCTTTTGACAACACTTGACACACAGAAGGCATTTGATGTGGTTTCACATGATATTCTTCTACATAGACTGTATTATGATGGCATCCAGGATGCGGACTGGCTCATCATTAAAGATCTATACACTGACATGAGTACCAAAATTAAGTGGAATGGCGAGCTATCAAGAAAATTTCCAATATTTCAAGGCGTCAGACAAGGTGGTATTTTATCAGGGGGTCATTACAAGAGATACAACAACCCTCTTCTTTTACACCTTGAAAGTAATTTCACTGGGGTCACAATTGGAACTGAGAAAGTACAACACATCACATGTGCCGATGATCTTGCATTAGTATCAACCTCATCACAAGAAATGACCCTGATGGTAAAACAAGTAGAAGATTTCAGTAATGACAATCGGTACAGGATAAATCCCACTAAAAGTAACATCATTCAGTACAACTCAAAAAGAGAATTTGTAAAACCCATATTACAGCATCAGATTATAGATCAAACTAGTGAGATTACACGTCTAGGAGTATTTAGAAAACAGGATGGTAAACCGAATATACCAGAACACATAGCTAGAGGCAGAAGAACTGTATACTCATTGATGGGTGCGGGCTGCCATGGCAAAACTGGCATATCACAACCTGTCAAAGCCCACCTATGGTCAACATTCGTAGTGCCTAGATTTATATATGGATTGGAAACATTACCTTTGACAAAAAAAGATGAAACTACACTTGAAACTTTCCAGAATGCTATACTTAGACAGATCCAACATTTACCTGAGAGGACATCCTCAACAGCTGTTAAAGCACTATTAGGAATCCCTCCTGTCATTAGTATAATACATAAAAACCTTTTAAATCTATTTTACTCTATGATTGCCTCTCCAAATACAAAAGAATATAGAATCATAGTACGTCAACTTGCTGTAAAGCAAATAGGAGAAAAGAGTATGATATCAATATGTCGTAACCTTCTCAGTAAATACAGTCTACCAACAGCATATGAGCTGATGAAAGATACTCCTACCAAGGAAAACTGGAAAATTATGCTTAGAGAATCAGTAAACAATGTTGTTGAATCTGAATGGCAAAATGACATTCACGAAAAACCATCCCTGAAATATTTAAATCAAGACATTTTGAAAGTTGGTCATCCTCACCCAATATACAGTACAGTTAGACCAAATGTCCATATACAGAGAGCTGAGTTGAAAGCCAAAATAATAACCGGCACATACATCCTACAGGCTAACAGAGCAAAATTCAACCAATTTGAAGTCAACCCAACCTGTGGCCTTTGTCGCCAGCAACCAGAAACCAGAGAACACTTCATTACACAATGCAATTCACTCTCAAAGATCAGAAATCGTTTTATCACAAAAGCTGCAAAATTGTTACACATTAGTCCAAATGTTCTATCTTCTATGGAAGCATCCAATTTTACACAACTCTGCTTAGACTGTACCCATCCAGTGCTGTCAAACTACCTTAAGATACCTAGTGAATGTCATGACAAACTAGAATATTGCACGAGAAAATATATCTTTAACATACACTATAGTCGTTCCAAACTGTTAGAAAATAATCTCTGATTTATACACCTCAACATAACTAATAGTTTTTAAGATAAAGCAAGATAGTTGTATAAAGGGCAAAGGAAGTGTTAATTTGATACAGTGTATTCAGTGGTATTGGATATAATTTGTGTACATGTATATGATATAGATGTGTAATATTATATTAGTGTTTATTCTTTTGGTGGATACGGAGGAATACATATACTACCTGGGATCATTGACCTAGGGTGCTCCGCAACAATAATCGGAGGAATCTACAACAACAACAACAATGGCTGCCAATTTCCATCAATATTATCAGATCGATTTACTGCACAAATATAAAATATTTCTGAGTAACTTTTGCACATATGATAGATAATATCATAACATAGAAGATTAAACATAAAGATCACGCATTCAAAGCTATATATTTGCTGTGGTGTATCGTTTTGTCCTGTGGCGTATCTGTTGCGAATAATTAAGCTGTGGCGTATTTTGTAAGATCAATTTACTCCATAGATATAAAATATTTCTAAGTAATTTTTGCACAGATGATAGATAATAACATAATCTACAAGATAAAATATAAAAATCACACATTCAAAGTTCTATATTTGCTGTGGCGTATCAATTTGTCCTGTGGCGTATCTGTTGTGAATAATTAAGCTGTGGCGTATTTTGAAAGATCAATTTACTCCATAAATATAAAATGTTTTTAAGTAATTTTTGCACAGATGATAGATAATAACATAATCTACAAGATAAAACATAAAAATCATGCTTTGATAGCTATATATTTGCTGTGGCGTATACGTTTCTCCTGTGGCATATCTGTGGCGTATAATTCTGCTGTGGCGTATTTTAGTGTGACCCGATATGACTGAAATACTGTCGAAAGAGGTGTTGAACCCCACACGAACAAAC
The DNA here is from genome assembly GCA_946811185.2 of Hippopus hippopus. Lineage (NCBI taxonomy): Eukaryota > Metazoa > Mollusca > Bivalvia > Cardiida > Cardiidae > Hippopus > Hippopus hippopus. The sequence goes on along the minus strand of OX328110.1, from coordinate 16,812,588 downwards.
AAATCATATATATACATACCAAATTTATCATGACGACATCGAATAATCCATCCCCAAACGGTATCGTTGGCAAGACGCCCAGTTTAATCTCCCCGATTCTATTTGCTTGCCGAAATCTGTCAAGTTTGTCCTTGGCGACTTGTAACATACCCTCTGAAGCATCAAACAGACTCATTCTACCAATACCAGCTTCCAGAAGGGCCAGGCTGTAGTTACCTGTACCGCAACCAGCATCCAAAATGTTCAGTTCCTGAAATAACGACATCAAAGGCTCAAGGCTAATTTTCTTTTACCATATACCATACAAGTTCATGTTTAATGGCAATGAGGAATACGGCTTTTGAAAATATGGTTGGAAAAGGAGAAAATGCTGGTAACCAGCATTTTCTCCTTTTCCAACCGTGTTTTACGATGATTATTATGTACAGATCCCATATTTATAACAACATATCTATTAGGGCTTTCACGTAGGACCGTCTCACCAAACATTGTAAGTTGCATTCTTACTCTAAAGACATTCTGAATAACGCATTCCAAGTAACGGTTTAACTAAGCCAATTGTTTTGAACCGAATGGTGTAGTCAGTGAGTGTGTTATTTTCTAATTTTAGAATAATACAAAGTCTAAATGGTAATGCTCGCACTTTCTTCCTATACCATAACGTATTCTACTTTTTCAAAGGTTAATCCTATCATTTGCGTTACATCTTATTCGTCCTCTGCAAATTCTGTAAATACGTATACAGATATCTAAATTTCGACGTCTGTTCATGTTCGAGTTATCAAAACTTTAAACCAACCAACTGTAAATGATGATGATGAAAATGATGATAACGATGATCATGACCACACTTTGGTGAATTCCGGGCGATGCCATCCTAGCAGCTTAATGGTAAAGGACAGTCCTAGTAAAATTGGGGTTGGGAGTGTGATCCAGGTTCTGCTGATTTTTTCCAGCAAATTATTCGCTGTCTTTTTGATACGATCTTAAAGGGTATGTTTTGATTTATGTTGTGTGTATTACTGGTAAGAAAACTCCATTAATATTCACACCTTTACTGGTCACCGTAATATAACTAAAATCGTGTTTAACTCTATACTGAACGGCATAGTTTCAGGCCTGTAAAAATTCAGAGCATTTGCAGACCACAAATGACTTAGATTTGTCTTTGATAGAGTAGAAAACATAGTGGGGAAAGAGAGAAGCTGCTATTTATCAGCATTTTCTCCTTTTTCCACAATGTTTTCAAAAGGCTTTATTCTCAAGATAGTTAAAACACAGAATTGTTTGGTAAAGGGTTAAAATGGCGTTGTGAACATCTTCCATGAAACAGTTAAGCAAATTTACCGATTTTGGTTTGCCTGTAAGTGCATCGATTCGATCAAGAATCTGCTCCACGGCTATTGGGGACCGCAGTTTATCATAGCTCTTTGAGGCTGCGTTGTAGTCCGTGTACTCACTCATGGTGGTTGGGGAAACCCTTGACCTTTATGACCTTTATCGTGGTGAAAGTAAGATCGGTTGTGGATAAGTAATCATCACGACACAGAAACTAAACTATTATATGGCTTGCAACACGTGAAAAGGGGCATTTGGACATTTTCGTAAAGTATCATCTCAGATCAGCCTGCACAGTCTGCGCAGGCTAATCCGAGCCGGCACTTTATGACTAAATTAGATTTTGTGCTACAGTAGACTTGTGCAAAACAGAAAATTACATAAAAACGGAAAGTGTTGTTTCAGATCCGAGACGACACTTTACGCAAACATCCGAATGTCCCTTTTTGCGTGTTGCAGGCCATTTATATGCTAAAAAAATAGAACTGAGCAATGTCCTGGCAAAAAAAAAAAGGGGGGGGGGAGTTTAATGCATCTCCATGATGCAGTATACCTAGCAATTCGTCACATTAGTATGATGGACCGTTGAAATCCATTTTGTCCAACAACCCGCTGAATCCTGAGGTAGAGTGGTCCTCTTGACATGCAAAAAATTGACCAGTAGCAAACAGTATTGGCTGAGCTCAGCCCCACCGTGAAATGGGATTTTTTTTTAAGAACAGTGAATATACTGAATGCTGCTAGAAAAAGAATCGACCAATCAGCATCGTTCAGAGTATTCACCCTGGTATTAAAATTTCCATTTCAGTCTGACAAAAAATGCGTCCACCTCAAGGGTTTCGACTGGATAACTGTCTTGATAGTTATCATTTTTTTTTCCGTTCATTGTACCAGGTCGAAGAAAAGTTACTCACAACGCGATTGATATAAACGACTGAAAAATGAGTAGGGTCGTTTTCGACAGGTAACACAGTTGGACAGCTTGTCTATATACATGTACTAGGTATCAATTTCTTTCTTGGGATGGATGATATATATACATGTATAGTCACTGCGACAGGATTCATTCCTCTCGCACTGCAGATCATTGCTTCAACCATTGTTGTCAGGAAAAGCAGCCAGTGGCTTGGGAAGAATATATGCAAAGTACTGGTAAAAGAATCACCGAGAAAGCGTGGATAGGTGCACTGGCCGCCGCTATTTAACTGAAATAATGTTGAAAAAGGCGTTAAATACCAAACAATCAATCAATCAATCAGAATATATTGCCCACTTCACTTAACCTGATCCTGACCTTTATGCAGATTATATAAGTAGGCATATAAATAGAACTCCGAAAATTACTTAGGAGGCTATATATACGTGAGAAGGTACAGGTAAGCAATTTGATTCGTGCATACTTTACGAAATATTGTCATGACCACTCGGGACATGTGTAGACGGCACCCCAGTGCGAGGCGGTGGGTAAAAATAGAATTTTGATATATGTAAATAATGTTGACCTAGGTCAGGTTACATGAAGTATTACTCTCAGATGATAATCTTGGCTTTTGTTGACAAACACAATATTACAAAACAAACACATAACAGGTAAGACAGGTAAAACGCATTGCGACATTACATAAACAATATATTGGGCATTTTAGAAAACAGAATACCGGTTTCCCCTATCATTATGAAATTGGCCAACAGTAAAAAGACATGGTTTTCGTCTGAGAGTAAATACGTTATATAGGAAAAAGATAAACAAGTGCCTGTACAAGGGTTGTCCCAAAATACCGTAGAATTGTTTAGAAAGTAAGCCAAACGGAACGATACAGCCTTGAAACTCCACACACAAATAGTTGCAACTGTTGTATGTATATTTACAGACTTATATGAATGTCAGCTTTCGCTGCGTATTACAGTTGAAAAATTTGTAACCCATGGTAAGGGGAAGCGGCCCACCAGAAAAATAATAATTAATTGGATTGATATAGTTTTGTTTAATGCAAGAACTAAGATAAATATTTCGATCAAATCCAGTCGAAAATTATACAGACAAAATTGTCAGATTTCGGCGCGACTTCGTACGACGATTCATAGAAATGACGTCAAATGTGACTGTTTTATGACGTTTTATAACGAAGCTACCGCGATCAGACTTTCGAAAATGGCGACGTTCAGCGACGTTACGGCACAGCGATCTGTCATCATGTACTGTGTTGAGCACGGTATGACACCCGGGCAAACCATTGAAGAAATGAATTCAACTAAACAGTACAATGCCGTAAGTAGGAAGCTCATTTATAAATGGCACCGACGCTATTCCACGGGGGGGTAGGAGAGTGGTGTGAAAAAAGGCAGGCTGAAGGAGTTGAACAACAAGATTCTCCAAACTGTATCTGACGTAATCAGAGGCGATCGATGACTCACAGTGAGAGAAACTGCGGATATCATCGGAATAAGTAAATCGTCTGTCCAGCGCATACTTACTCTTGAACTGAAGATGTCATGGGTTTGTGCCAGGTGGGTTCCTCGGCGCCTAACAGATGACGAAATGACATGTCGTGTAACGGATTCCAGAGCATTTCTACGGAGGCATAGCTGAGACAAAAACTTTCTTAACAAAATAATAACAATGGACGAAACCTGGGTTCATTTCTACGAGCCGGAAGGGAAGCAGCAATCATCAGTGTGGAAAACAGCTCAGTTGCCACCTCCAGTTAAATACAAAACTGTAAAGTCCCTTGGCAAGGTGATGCTGATGGTATTCATGGATAATCAAGGCGTGATTCTGTCCCACTGCGTTAGGCCTGGATTGACTGCCAACGCTGAGTACTATTCTCGGGTAATTTGTTTTTATTAGTAAATCCAGTTTGAAACCCGCCATCAAAATGAGATTTAAAGATAAATAAATACCTTGCAAAAAGTAATAAAAAATAGTGTAAAGAAAAATATTTTCAGATCGCCACTTTACCAAACTAATCGATTTTCACCAAATTATCGTTACAGGTTGTGAGGCGTGACTTGATTAGAGCATTACGTAAGAAGAGACCTGCGATGATTCAGGATCTCGAAAATGTAATCTACCATCAGGACAATGCCCTGGCACACACTGCAGCTTCAACAGAGTTAGAAATTGGGCTTCTAGGGTTTCAGAGGCTTTCCTATGTTGAAAAGCAGTCTACGAGGCCGCAGATTTAATGATACTGAGGATATTATTGTGTTCTGTGAAAGCCTTTAACAGGTCTCTTAGTCGTCAGTGGTTTGAAACCGTGTTCAAGCAGTGGGTTAAGAGGCACGAAAAGTGTGTGCAACAAGCAGGGAAGTACTTTGAAAAATTGTAATTACGCGACGTCGCAAGTGAGTGATGACATTAACGTTCAGTGGGCCGCACGGCTATACCTGATGTTAGTAAATTGTAGGCAATTCGCCTATCATTTGACTAAATGTGATAAAATGTCGGTGATATGTCTGGAAATAAATTCCCTACAGGGCGCCTACAAATTAAAATGAAAGTTTGCTTTATTTCATGTGATAAAATGCGATTCTACGGCATTTTGGGACAACCCTTGTACTTTATTTATACACTTTCTTTTTTAGCGGATTTGCTATATAGCAAATCCGCTTACTATGATCGTTTTGGCCGGAACCAAATACATCATGTGTAACGATGCATGCGCGCTCACTTTCAGTTTTGCATGGCTGGCGTAGGGACGAACAACACAGATCTACAAATGATATTCAGCTCTGACTTTGAACAAATCATACAAATTATGTTCGATTTCTTTATCGAAATTTCGTCAAAACTACAAAAATTATTAGTTTGAAATACTCTAAATACTTGAACAAAGTTTGTTCTTTTTTTTTCATTCATATTGCCATATGAGTATGAACACTGTTTACACAGACTGCCCCCAGTTTCATTCAAGAAATGTTCATTCACAACTTGTGTTGTCCCCAGTCGAAATAAACAAGGAGATTAAGCAATAATTTCTTAATGAAATTACATTTTTAAACTCTGTATTATTTCAGATATCTTTAACTGTTCAGATAGCTAGCTAGAATTTGGCTGTAAATAATTTAAAACCCTTTCGATAACGAATACACAGAACCCATAAAGTCGATTCGGCACCTTGTTAGGTACCGCCCTTCGTATAGCACTATCGATGAATTTCCGAATTGTTTGAAACATTTCTGTGAAACGTTTAAAAAAAATGAGGATTGTGTAGTCTATTAAAAAATAAAAAAAAAAATATTTGATGTTTGATTTATGCAAGACTGCTTCCAAAATTTCTCTCCAGTTATCGATGGGACAAAGAAATCCGTCGTTCACAAATGGCCCCGATCAGGTACGTCCCCCTTGAGGTGAATTTATACTGAGGATTTTCAATGGGAAATCGTGTCCTCCTCAGTGAACTGGTCATCAACTAACTTAACCTAACATCTTTGACTTTAAGCCTCAGATACTCAATTATCTTTAAGGTATAAAAGTCCATTCATAGTCCTTCTAATATGCTTGAATTTTATTTTGTTACCTTTCATGCAAAAGAATTAAGAATGCAGAATTTTCAGACAGATGTTTGATAAAGGATCCACGGGAATACATCTTAGTTTAGATCTATACGTCTTACTATTTGGACATGTAGATTTGAATTCTTTGATGTATTTTTTATGCTTGGAGATTGAAGTATATGTACTTTATTTAATAAAGTACATATTTATGATGAACTGCTGCTCAACCCATACTAGAGATGGTAACTGTGCTTCATATAAACAGCTAGTAATTCAAACCTCAGAATGAAAGTATACCTATAGTTTTTAGCTCCACTGGCCGAAGGCCAGCGGGCTTATGTCATGGCCTGTTGTCCGTCGTGCGTCCGTCCGTCCGTCCGTCCGTCCGTGCGTTAACTTTTTTTTAAAACGTCTTCTTCTCTGAAACTACCCATCCAATTTTGATGAAACTTCACAGAAATGATCCTGCCATGGTCCTCTTCAGAATTTCTTGAAAGAATTCAATTCCTTCAAAAACTCTGGTTGCCATGGCAACAAAACTGAAAAATTTTGAAAATCTTTGAAAATCTTCTTGTCTGAAACCGTAAGGCCAAGGGCTACCAAATTTGGCATGTAGCTTTATCTAGTGGACCTCTACCAAGTTTCTTCAATTTATAGCCCTGGGGTCAAAATTGGCCCCGCCCCGGGGGTTACAAGTTATACATGGGCTTATTTAGGGAGAACTTTAAAATTCCTCTTCTACCTAGCCATAGGGCCTAGAGCTACCAAATTTGGCATGTAGCTTTATTTAGTGGACCTCTGCCAAGATTGTTCAAATTATAGCCTTGGGGTCAAATTAGGCCCTGCCCGGGGGTAACAAGTTTTACATGGGCTTATAAAACAAGTTTTACATGGGCTTATATAGGGAGAACTTTAAAATTCTTCTTTGACCTAGCCATGGGGCCTAGGGCGACCAAATTTGGCATGTAGCTTTATCTAGTGGACCTGTACCAAGGGTGTCCAAATTATAGCCGAGGGTCAAATTTGACTTCGCTCCGGGGGGTAACATGTTTTACATGGGCGGGCTTATATAGGAAAATCTTTCGCATCTAGCTGTAAGGGCTAGGGCTATCAAATTTTGCATTTAGCTTTATCTAGGGGGTCTCTATCAAGGGTGCCCAAATTATAGCCCAGGGGGTCAAATGTAGCCCCACCCCAGGGGGTCACAAGTTCTACATGGTCTTATATAAGGAAACTTTAATAATCTACTTGTACATAGCCATATTTAGGCCTAGGGCTACCAAATTTTGCATGTAACTTTATATAATGGGCCTCTACCAAGAGGGCCCAAATTTTAACTTTGGGGGTCAAGTTTGACTCCACACCAGGGGTCACAAGTTTTACATTGGCTTTTATAGTGAAAACTTGATAAACCTGTGTCATGGATCACATATTTTACAGGGCCTTTTATTCAGCAAACTTGTTTTACATGACTTTTTATTAGGCAAGATTAAAAAATCTTTTTGTTTATAACCACACATTCTAGTTTCATATTGTAGGTCTGGGGTCAAAATTGCCTACATTCCAGGGATCGCAAGTTTAACATGGGCTTCAAAATATTGTCACTTCAATTTAAACATTAATCAAGGGAAATAACTCTTTTTATGAAAGATAAAGTTCGTTACTATTTACCTCCCTTGATTATCAAGCTGCAGTGATACATGATTGGTGCTAGACAAGTTTTTTAGCTCCACTGGCCGAAGGCCAGCAGGCTTATGTTATGGCCCGTTGTCCGTTGTGCGTCCATCCGTATGTTAACTTTTTAGCTCACTTGAGCACAACATGCTCAAGGGGAGCTTTTAGGATCACCTGGTGTCCGTCGTGCGTCGTGTGTCGTCAACAATTCTTTAAACATCAACTCCTCCTAAACCACTGGGCGGATTTGGACCAAACTTGGCTGGAATGTTCCTTGGAAGGTCCTCTTTAAAAACTGTTCACAGAATTTGATTCCATCAGAAACTCTGGTTGCCATTGCAACCAAATGGAATTTTTTAGGGAATTCTTTAAAAATCTTATCCTCTGAAACCACGGGTCAGATTTTGAAATAATTTCACAGATATGCTCCTTGGGTGACCCTTTTTAAAAATTGTTCGTAAAATTTTGATCCGTCAAAAAATGTGGCTCTGGTGAATGGGGGCTTCTTGCACCATATAGAAATGAAGGAATTCTTCAAAATTCTTCTTCTCTGAAACCGCTGGTCAGATTTCGAAGTAATTTCACAGGATTGTTCCTTGGGTGACCCTTTTCAAAAACTGTTCGTAAAATTTTGATCCGTCAAAAAACGTGGCTCTGGTGAATGGGGGCTTCTTGCACTATACAGAAATGAAGGAATTCTTTAAAAATCTTCTCCTCTGAAACAGCAGGTCAGATTTTGAAATAATTTCACAGGATTGTTGCTTGGGTGACCTTTTTCAAAAATTGTTCGTAAAATTTTGATCCGTCAAAAAATGTGGCTCTGGTGAATGGGGGCTACTTGCACTATATGGAAATTTAGAAATTCTTAAAAATTCTTCTTCTCTGAAACGACTGGTCAGAATTTTACTTAATAGCCAGTGGAGCGATACAGGGCCATCATGGCCCTCTTGTTAAAGTTTTATAGAGGGACCAATTCCTTTAACCCAGTAGGCTGCCAAGTGCTACTAAAGGACCTTTTGCAGACAGTGTAGATCAAAATCAGTTTGCACTGAACATGCAGTCTGATCTTTGATCTATACTGCCCGGTAAGGAGGTATCTTTCCCCCAAAAATAACATTGAAGTAGAAATATTTGGATTTTTACTATCAACTTGAAAGTTTCATTTTAGTTATGTAAAGGTCAATTTTTACTTTGCATGGCAACTTGTCACACTGAGTGTGATCTTGGTCCATTCTGGCTGCTTCAGCTGTACCCAGGGCAGGGATTTGCAGATATCAAGAAGCAAATAGTGTCTGGACTATGTTCTTCCAGGTGATGAGTGATGATTTTAATTCTTTTCTTCAGACCATGAAAATGGATTCACTCAAAACTGCATTGGAAGTAATGAATAGCCGTTTTACCAGTGTTAATATTGAATTTCAAGTATCTCATCATGCTACATCGTATTTTTTCTTGCACATGTCCCTGCAGTGATTCAATTATGTAATATGACTCAAATTCACAAAGATGTGGCTCAAAACTTCAAAAAGGAAACTACATCTATAATTATGTAAATGAATAAAACTTACATAATCACTGACAAAATGTCAAAATCCATCACACTTTAACTGTAACTTTAAATATTATGTGAGACTTATGTCCACTTTTTACATTGTACTTATTCACACCTGCATTTGTTGACTGAATAGAAATGGACCCAAGAATGTGAGTTTGCATATTACATGTAGGTCTCTTATGTTTTATGTGATACTCATAAAATGAACTTAAAATTATTAAGTATTAGTTCATTTTTTATAGTTAAGTGTAACACCTGTTGGTTTTTTTTTTTGAAATTGTGAATGATAATCTAAGTTCAGACTGTGCAGAATATGAGGTTTAAGCTTGAATCTATACAGTCTATGGTTTTTTTTTTATATTTGCACCAATATAGCGGTGAAATGACATAATCCTGTTCATTTATCTAGTGAGGTTCTGTGAGACTGTGGCTAATTGGTGGTGACGGTTGAGTTATCCCAGATTTTAACCTCACCTAGTTGCCAGGATTTTTTAGGAGTGCCTATAGACAAGACACTGCGTAGAATCAGCCTAGCCCTAGTAAAACCCAAGCCGTACACAAATAAATGGGTTGTTGTCACTGAAAGACTGAAATAGTGTTGAAACTAATGTAACCACCAGAAATCAGTCAAACATCAAATTATTCTTGAAGGTAGTTACAATCAATTTCATGTTTTGTGCCAGTGCATGAGTTAACCTTATTTTTCTTTTGTGAAATCATTATTTCTTGACTTGTGTCTTTATGATGATAAAAGGTGAATTTTCATTTATGTAACAGGAGGAAGGTATATTCAATACTCATAAATTACACATGGCCTAAATCTTAGAAAACACTAAACACACCATTTGGTTTTCACCTTTCAGACTAATACATTTATAACATTATAAAACCAAGAATTTTCTTTTTAAAAGAAAGAAGAAATCATTGAATTTGAACAATCAAATTGTTGTGTCTAGTTTGATTTTGTATTTCATTTTGAAATTAATAGTTTCAAGTTGTGTAGTAATAAGGAAGAACCCTTGAAGGGATTCTTAGGTGTTAGAGTCATGGAAAGGACAATGTGCTTTCAGTAAGAAATTACATACAAAAAGCCATTGTTTCTATTTCCCTGAGAGGACTCAAGTGTTTTTTTTTTAACTCTTTACCACACAACAAAGTTTGAGACTTGTCCAAATGGAAAGCATTTGCTGATAACAGAATCAATGTGACTCAAAATATGAATTTTATTTTTGGAAGGTCTGAAGACATTGTGGGAAAAGGAAAAATGCTGGTTACCAGCATTTTCTTATATTCTCAATTTTTTTTTAAAAGCCTTCTTCCTCAGGGTCATTTAAAGTTGTTTTGTAAGTGTTTAAACTAAATCGTACTACTTTCAAAACAATACATGCCTTATTAAAACTTCTTTGTTCAAATAACAAACGTGAATTATTTAACCTTGCATTGTATGCAAAACAGGCATTTATAGAAAGAATGTATTATTTTCATTTGATCAATAACTCATAAAGTTCATTCTTAAGTACTTCTGTATATAGTGTTAAATTACAGAAATTAGTTAAGGTTTACTAAGAAAATTGTCGGTGTGCATCTTTTTTGAGGTAGATTTTTTATTTATTTGCATTATAATGTTTGTTTATGTATTATGACTATGTACATGTGTACTTGTCTGAATAAATATCTATCTATCTTATTCTTCAGAATGAGGACAGTTTGTTTCCTTTGTAGTAAGAGTAGATTTAGATCAGACCACATAGTAAAATCCCACTCCTATAGGCACACTATTTTAGATTTGAATTGTTTGCAGTCTATATGATTATACCCACTATATGAAAGTTTAGAAAGTGTTGTGTTTATAGTCTGACTAGGTTTGTAAAATGCTGTTTTGAAAATCAAGACCTTGTTATCTAAGTAAAGACGTTTCAATATTTCAGAAGAGTCTTGCATTATGATGATTAATAATGATTTTAGAAATGCTTAAAATGCTATGATAAAGGAAAATATATAGTCATCATGTTAACCCTTTACCACATAATCCGGACTTATAACGACCCTAAGAAAGAAGCCTTTTGAAAACAATGTGGGAAAAGAAGAAAATGCTGATAACCAGCATTTTCTCCTTATCCCACAGTGTTTCTACTCTTCCCACAACAAGTTTTAATTTTTCAGTCACATTTATTTTGTTGTCTGCAAATCCTTTCATTTTAGACTAGCCTAAAATTTTGTCATTTGGTAAAGAGTTAAGTGTATCTATTTGAGCTCACATGTTTATTACTCTCATTCGATAAACATTTCATTATCAGTTTATATTATTGTTTGTGTTTGGGATAACCAGCCTAAAATCATATACCATGACGAGATAATTTGAAACCACAACACAGCAATTTTATATTATCTCATCATGGCTCTTGGTTTTAAATCTGTATTCGCAAAAACAAGCAATAATATGAAGTATTAATGAAACGTTTATCGAGTGATTTATACAAGCCCTAGGGTGAGCTGTTGATATTTTCATGACTTAAAGCATAATCTCAGACAAAAACCACCATCACTAGTCCTTCTGAAAACCCTTGATTTTTAGTACAGCCAAATAAAGCTCAGCCAGTTGGATAAGTTGTTTCAAAAGTTTTTCTGAACATCCTTCAAAATGGGATAATATAGCCACACTTACCTTAGTTACAACACATTATATCCTTTATGGTGTTATGGAATGGGGAAAAAATGACTTTGGTAAGAATGAAAAAAAAATCTGTTTGTCTACCAGTGTTTTCAAAAACTTAAGAGCTACTTTTTGTGAGGCTGACAGAAATGTCAGATAAAGGTTAACCTTGCAGGAGGCCAATGTTAGGTCCACATTTGATTAATTGAATGGCGTTTAATGTCGCTTTCAACATTATTTCAGTCATATAACTGTTACAGCTAGCTTATTTATGTATGTCTGGGTTTCAGCAGTACTAGGCTAGGGCTCTAAAGTGTCTTGCCTAAGGACATTCCCACAGAAAAACATATGGCCATCAGGTAACAAGTCCTAAACTTTACTAGTAAGCCATGCACGACCCCAGATCCACATTTAGAGGGGAGTTAATTTTTGTAAGATTGTTCAGATTAGTCTATGTCCACCATCTATGCATAAATTACTTTTTGTTTTTTAATCAAAAATGGTAATTAAATGGATGCTATTTCATTATTCATTCCTTCCCCATATGACAAGATTTAGGCTCTTTAAATGTATCTGCAGACAACAATTCAGAAACTGATACAAATGAGCTGAAGTTCACTCTTATGATTGAAAACACTGTTGGAACAGGAGAAAACACCGTCTACCAGAATTTTGCCCTTCTCCCATGATGCTTTCAATTGCCTATTTCCTTCAGGGTTATTAACCCTTCTCCTGCTGAATAACCCAAATGATACCTTCAAGTCGATAGTAAAATCCCAAAGGTTGCTATTTCAAGGTAATTTTGAGGATGATAAATATCTCCTTATCGGACAGTGTAGATCAAAGATCAGACACCACGTTCTGTGCAGTCTGATCTTGATCTACACTGTCAACAAAAGTTCAGTGAGTCGCGCTTAGCAGGCAAAGGGTTAACATGAGTGTTCAGTAAAGTGTTAAAATAAACCCCAATCAAAATTTTCTCCAGATCCAGTTGTCAGATGCCAAGGAAACCTGAATGGATCCATATGTTGTATACTGGTCTATCCCACAGATTGATATAAATGTATAGTTTGTGTTTGTATTACGGTACACTTATCTGTCTTGCTATAGAGCTAGCTTTTGTAGCAATGTGGTAGAGCATATGCCTATGGAGTTTGGACCTTAAGGTTCTAGGTTCAATCCCAGCCTTTGGGGCTATTTAACAGAACTGTTACAGATACATGTAATAAGTATTCAGAATACCTTATGGTTTGTCCAAACATGGCCTATATTTGACCCTTGAATTTTATGTCATACAAAGTTAAATTGGGAGAATTTTTGAGGATTTTTCTCTTTTTTAGCCCTTTAACACACAATAAATCCTATGTTTTATGAGTCCTGTGTAATAGGGCTTATGAAAACAGTGTTGGAAAACATAACATCAGTATTTCTTTTCTTTTTTTCTTCCAGAATTTTTTCTACACTTTACGCATACAAACCACATAATCTGAGGGCTCCATATCTATTGAACTGTTTGTTTATGCTCTAGATAGCAAGCTATATAGTTTTTATGCCACAAATCAAAATATTTCATAAAAGGCCAATAATACTTCCAGATATATATTTCTTTTCATATATAGTGTACAGTTAAATTCAGTAAAATGATGCAATTTTGTGTGTTTGATAATGGAATTGTAGGCTACTTTAGCAATAGGTCACTCTGTTTATTTTTATTACACCAGATATGATGTCTTGATACTGATTTGAATATATAAATCCTTGTTGATGGTGCATGTTATTGATTAAGTACCATTCCCTCAAAGCTTTCCAAAACTGTGGCATGAAATCTAATAATACCCAAAGAGGCCGAGTAGTGCATTAAGGAAATATCAGATTTTTTTTTTCTAATTCTTATCTTTCTTCTTTACTAATGATTTTCCAACTATAATTCAGTAAGTCATTTTTTGAGTTTATTGAGGGTATGAAAATCTAAATAACGGCAGTTGGTTTTAATTTGGGGGAGTCAAAAATCTTGTCCTCTGGTAAGAAGTTCAACAAGAAGGCACAAAAATTTCATATTGCATACATGTGTAAGTAGCAATATATTGTACTCTTTGATCAAATTTGCTCATGATTGCTGAAACTGATTGACAGCTGTAGACCTTAACACTGTGTTTTTATAGAAATATCATTATATATCATCATTCTATTTTGTATAGTTTTTAAAGTCTTACTCATCAACAAATCAACAACTGAAGTGTTCTGTATATTTGTCAAATAACTTTCACTTATAAATCCATCTTGGGTTTTTTTTTTCCAGTCCTATGCGTGTTTACAGTCCTAAATATAATACTAGCAGAAAAAAATCATCAAATTGTTGGATCAAATTAATACTCTAATAAGTAGTAAAATAACAGTTGCTGCGCAGCACACTTGGTAGAACAAATTCGACTCCCATTGCCCTTGCTTACTCTACTAATTACTTACATATCATACATGTATTACATGTGATAAAAAAAAATTAATTTTCATTACATCAAATCATAGCTTAAAGGTGGGTATTTAGATTTTTCACATCTCACCAAATTAAAAAATATATATATCACTGAAATTTATATAAAAAAACAATACAAATCATCAATAATTAAGAATCTTAAAATTACAAAAAAAATATTTTTTTGATGGTGTTCCCTTAAAAGGCTACGTAGCCTCTTAAGGTATTTTTAGATTTCGCGCCAAAAATCAAAAAAGCATTGTGGGAATGTCAAGTGACTGGCACGTGACTAATGACGCTTAAATTCCATAACATAACAAAAATATAATTATTTTCCATAATGTCTTCTTCGGATGCTATGTTTGAAGCTTCGTCTGTGTATTTCTGGTATGTAAATGAGCAAGTTGCTCTTATGAAAATAGACCGTGTTTCCCATCGGTGTCGACCTGGGCCGTAGTAAATCTCTAATTTCTCTTGTTGTCGGATGGTTTTCGACTACTGGGGTTTTATGAATGAAAATTTAAAGGCTTTGGGAGTATAAGGATGATTTTTTTGTATTTTTGTAAAATTTTCGTCCCAAAATCTGAAGGGCCACCTTTAAGTTAAATCTGTTCAACAAATCCGCTTTTCAGGACTTTCAGTCCTTTGATTATGCGGATTTCACCCTTATCTTTAAACTACTGAAATATATGACACAAGGAGATACAAGATACCCATACGCACTTACTTTTCAATCCTTTACAAAAACAAACCTTGGGAAAAATGCTCTTGAAAATATTGTTGGGAAAAGGAGAAAATGCTGGTAACCAGCATTTTCTCCTTTTCCCACAATGTTTTCTGTCCTTTCCAAGACATCAACCGGAATGCTGTGTCCATGAAATGGACAATTTCGGTTTATGAATCAGGCCTGATTGTTACAACGTCAAGAATTGTTAAAATATTCGTACCATTATATCGGGCAGTGTAGGTCTAAGATAAGACTGAACACTCTGTGTAGTCTGATCCCAGTTTATACCGTTCACAGAAGCAACCACACTAACCGCAGTAGTGAAATTGGGGTTTTACACTAACTAGGTTATAATTGTTACTGTTATTCATGTTGACCATGAAAGACTATGCGAGAGAGAGGGTGGGGCAGATAGTCGGACAGAGAGAGAGTAGAGAGAGAGAGAGAGCCAGAGCCTCGGAGAGAGAAAGAAAGGAGCGGATAGACGGGCAGAGGGAGAGAAAAAGAGAGAAACAGTGAGAGAGAGAGACACACACACATACACACACACATAGTGACAGAGTGAGACAGAGAGACAGAGGGTGACAAAGACAGAGAGGGTGGGGGGCAGATGGTCGGACAGAGAGAGAGGGGGCCAAATAGCCAGGCAGAGGGTGAGAAAGGGAGAGAAACAGTGAGAGAAGGAGAGAGAATGAGAAAGAGACAGTCAGACAGACAGAGATCAGTCCCTCCAATTCCCAAAGAAACAATATTTAGCAAAACTAGAAACGAAAGTAAAGCCTACCTCAGTTATTTCTAAAAACAGACTATTTGAACAGCAACTGCATTATTATCTTTCCGTGACTTGTTCGCCTTTAACCCTTCACCATATTATCCAGAGTTTTTAGGACCCTGAGGAAAGGTCTTTTGAAAACATTGTGGGAAAAGGAGAAAATGCTGATAACCAGCATTTTCTCCTTTTCCCACAACGTTTGCTATCCTTTCAAAGACACAAATCTCACGAGAAAGTGGCATATTGAATATGTCATATGCTAATACTTTGAAGTTTAACAAGTTTTGTCGTTAAGTAAAGAGATTTACACAAACATGAACGGAAATATCTGCGAGATAGATCGTCACAACTCGGCCGATTCCGTAACTTTATTATAGACCAGTATACTACATACTCCCCCGCCATATGAAGATTCGTCCACGAATCCTTCAATTACTGTTACTGTAATTCTCAAATAAGTGGGATTTTTACGGTGGGCGCCAATGTAACAGTTCTGACACATAGTCTCCTCGGGCGGGATTTGAGCCCTGGACCTCTAGGTCCCAAGGCGAATGCTCTACCACGTCGCTACAAAAGCTAGCTCTATAGCAAGGCAGTATAAGTGTCCCCTTATACAAACACAAGCTATACATTTACATCTATGTACATGTGTACATGTTTCTACTTCGTAACTTTTCTCCTGATGTTTCTGAGGAAACATTTGTGTCAGTTGGCTTTGGTTTGTATACTGACGGACTCAGACAACCCAACAGAAAGAAATACAAAAGATTGAGATCCAGGCTGTTGGTTGGCCATGTCACATCACAGTGCTTCATCTTTCAGTATTTTCTGGAAATTACTGTATCACCGAACGTCATGAAATGCATCTAGAGCTAATACTTTATTTGATTATTACCTTTTACCTATTGTCTATACATTTTCTTTGTTATAGCAGAACGAAAAGATGTAAGAAATAGACATTAAAACTGTCAACTTTATTTTTGGACACCCTGTATTATTACCTGTGTCTTACCTTCAAATGAATAAGTTAAAACAAGAAATGTCTTTAAGAAAAGCCAGACGGCGTAAGAGGTACTTAAATCTGAATATTGAAAAATCTTGTATGGTTCAGTATGAAGAAAAATAAATCAAAAGTAACCGTGCCAGCAAGTACATGTACTTCATTTCCTCATTATATATTTTTCCAAGATCAGATATTCATCCAAATCATTGTTAGAAAAGGAGCAGTTTCTGCTAAGATTTATGTACTTAAAAAAAAAACATGTACACATACAGTAATGGCTTATGTGGTATCGATTATAAGTATTAGATTACTAGTTTGTGTAGGAAAAAGGATTATTTCCTATCCCCATACCCGGAGCATCGATTAGCAATAGCAACGCTTGTAGGTCTGTAGGGGACCGGAGCATAGACACATACATATTTTTGACCAATCGAAAAACAATGTTTATTTGAATGAATTCTATATCAATAACAAGAAGTAGGTCAAAAGCCAGCGCATTCAGCTACGCCGAAAAATATATACAGACACGTGCGTCCTCACTCGTTACAACTCGGCCGATTCCGTACCTACATCTAACCTCGTCTGTATAACGGTCGTTTCCATTTGAATTGCCAATCACGTGATCTTATACCTGTCGGCGCCACTGTAAGTCGTTTAACAACGACATAAACAACCTTGATGAAGTTATTCACATCTATCTATCTGTCGGTGAAAACTTCAATCGGAATTGATAAACCACGTTAAAAAATGAATGTACGAACCGTTTGTCAAATGAAATATAGTTGGAAAGATTTCGATAGAAAATTGAAACTCAAGTTTTCTTTTTTACGAGGAGCATCACAATTTTCAGAACGGTAAACCGGCATATTTCCGGCGATGAAATGTAGCGTGTAGGTGCATATCAAGCTACCAGATACAGCCGAGGGATTAGATGGCTCCCATCACCCGTGGTATGGCGAATGGTGCGTCATTTGACAAACCTCGGGTAATCCATTGATCAAAGCCCTCGGCTGTATTACGATAGATAACATGCACCTGCACGGTGTTTTTCTTCGCTGGAAATATGCCACTTTACCGTTCTTAAAATTGTAGGGTTCCACTTAGAAATAGGAAAGACAAGTCACAATTTTCTGTCGAATCCTTTTTAAATACACTTCCGATGATAAGCAGTTTGTACGAGGGCTGTTCGATAAAGTCGTGGAATTTTGTTGTAAAAATAAAACTAGGAGACTAATTTAGATCATATTTTACCATGGATGCTACCATGTTTAAGATCATGTGACTGACAGCACCTCAAAATCGAAACCTCCTCAAAACGGACGAGGCTAGATGTAGTTACGGAATCGACCGAATTGTGACGAGTTTAGCAGGTTAAGTTTAGTTCGTTATTCGAGACGCATTTCACTAACATTAACAGAATATAGAAACATCCTCAAATTCTGAAATAACCCAACGTTTCAGACTCAAACTCAGCAAAATAATAAACTTTAGTGTTTACCCTCATACTCTTTAGCGCGGCTCACTGACCTTTTTTAAGACAATGAAGATCAAGATCAGTCTGCACGGAATGTGTAGTTTGCTCTTGGATCTACACTGTCTGATAAAGGGTTTTTACCCCAAAATACGTTTGAAATAACATTATTCGGGTTTTTACTATCGGCTTGAAAGTTTAATTTAACTTATTTAGTAGGATAAAGGTTAGGTCCACATTTTTTCTGAGTCCGGTCTGAAATATTGTTTCAACTCAAGATTTGAGAACATTACTAGTGTCTTTTGTTTTGGACTTTAACGCCGTTTTAACAGCCTATGCCATATCACAGAGGTCAGTGCACCTACGCATGTGTTCCCTGGCTTTCTCACACTGGTACTAACACGATTTTCTTTCGAAGCCACTGACTGCTTTTCTCATATGCATCAGAGGTGAGAGGCGAAAAATCGCCGGCAAGAAACTTTGCTGCAACTGAGTATCGAACCCGCAACCACCAGGTCTCGAGTCAGAAACGCTAACCACAGAGCTACCCGGCCTGGCCACTCAATAACTATTAATGTTGGCTGAATTCTGACTGTGTAGAATTGTCTTTTAACATGCAAAAAAAACCCAAAAAACAAAACATTTAGACCTTGGTCAAACCGTTGTCTGCGCATGTCATATTCTTCGAAGATTCGACCTGTCTGCTATGACGCATCACCGATCCCATATACTAGGGAAAAGTAGGGCTTATACCGAAGCTATTATCCAAGCCCGTAGGGGCTGTTTTAATAAATGGCCGGTGCATAGGTTACATGCAAGTTGATCATAGCTGAATGAATCGCACCCGGTAGCGTTTTATTGAGTAAACGTTTATTTTATTTTGTAATTCAAAGTAACGGTTGTCGGTTTGAAAAGTAGTCCGGTTCTGTACCCAAATTGGATACATGTAGATGTGTATTTGTAGAATGCCATCTAGCGGGAGATATTGTGGTCAAACTGTTGACCTCGGACTGCTCAGGCTGATCTGAATCTATACTTTTGCAGATACATTGAGCCCCCTTTTCACAGAACATGGCTCCATTATATAAGCCACCTGAGAGAAACTGTTTATAGGTCACAAAACCGACAGCGGCATGTAATGTCACCTTGTCAGGACGAACATTATCATACCTACACCTACGAATATAGAGAGGGGTTTACTGGTTTCACAATGTCTGTCTGTTCGTCCGTCTTGTTTTCGTTTCCGTGCTCCAACTCAGAAGTCGTTTGACCTAGGACCCTGAAACTTTATACAAGTGTTGCTCATGACCCAAGGAGGTGCCCTATTGTTTTTTGGGTCACATGGGTCAAAGATCAAGGTCACTGGCGATCTTTATTTTTAAAATCTTTTCCGTTCTCTTATTGTGCTGCTTAATTGACAAGGTGGCGGGGGGAGGTATTTGTTCGCTTTTCGACATTTTTTTAGTTGCCATTGTTACTGTCACTAAAATACCTCATTTCAGATAAAACCGGTTATTAAAAAGATTGATTTTACGGATCTTGAGAACAGGGGATCGTGGGTTCGATCCCTTGCTCGGCCAATTTCTTTCCGAGGATTAATGATAGTCATTGCGACAGGGTTCATTGCTCTCCCACCGCTGGCCGTTGTCTCGGCGATGATTATATGGGAAAGCAGCCAGTGAATTGGAAAAGAAAATTGTACGGAGTAGGCCTACTGTGTTACGGGAGACCACTCCTTCATGGATGGCTTCATCCCGATTTAAATACAATACCTAACAGCTGCGTTAGGGAGAATTCTCTTTAGCTCAGTGGTTATGGTATTGGCCTTTCGTCCGGGCGTTCTAGGTTCGAATCCTGTCCGGTCCCTGTATTTCTGCCATGCATTTGTTCATTTGTTTCTTTGTTACGGACTCTGTTCGTAAGAACTGGTAAAAGAGACTCCAGGAAAGCATGGATAGGTGCATTGGCCGCCCAGATATAACTTAAATAATGTTGAAAACGGCATAAAACACCATACAATCAATCAATCATCTGTGCAATGACTTGCCCCGTATGATGCATCACGGAGATTCACTAAACCCCTTTTTGCCAGAGCTTGGTTCGTATATGGCCTGCAACACGCGAAAAGGGGCATTCGGACATTTGCGTAAAATATCGTCTCGGACCAGCCTGCGTAGTCCGCGCAGGCTAATCCGAGACGAGACTTTCCGTTTTTATGTAATTTTCTGTTTTGGGCAAGTCTAATGTAGCACTAAATCTAACGTAGTCGTAAAGTGTCGTCTCGGATTAGCCTGCGCGGACTGCGCAGGCTGATCCGAGACGACAATTTACGCAATTGTCCGAATGCCCCTTTTCGCGTGTTGCAAGCCAATTATTAGGACGTTATGTATCAGGCAGATCTGTGCCCAAGCATCTGACGACGTACAGTCAACGTTGCATTTCAAATTTGAAATGTTGTGACGACCAAAATAATTCCTTTTTAACCTTTTACAACATAATCCAACTTTTAACAACTCTGAGGAAGATGGCTTTTGAAAATATTGTGGGAAAAGAATAAACTAGTGGAAAACCAACATTTTCTCCTTTTCCCACAACGTTTTCTATCCTATCACGGACAAGTTGGTCAATTAGGACACCTTTAATCGTTTGTATGCAAATGCATTCAACTTCGATCAATCTGAAATTTTGTCAATTTTCTGAAGCTCAAAGGACCAATGTACCTGATCATTCAGTTGGCCGTTATACAAACTGGATTTCACGGATTCATAATACAGTTATGACTTGCTGGGTGTCATGCATCACGGAGATCCATTAAGTTCTCTTTTGCCAGTGCATGGCTCAATTATTTTAATACTGTGTACAAGACGGTTAGGACGAACAAGTGAGTGCGAACAAGTCCACGGACGAAATAGTCTGTTCCAAAAGCAGGTACCAGCTGAAACGGTAGCAAGGCTGGTGGAAACATTCTTAGAAGCACGTGCAGAAATCTGCCGGAAACAAAGTTTTCGTTTCTTTAGTCAAATTAATCTATACGATCAAATAAAGAGAGCTCGAAAGGTATGCAAACTGTATTGATGAATTAATAATGAATTAAGGTTGAAAAATAACAAAGGAAATTTGAAATAGTCTAGAAAGGAACAAGCGTTCATCCCGTTCACGCAAACCGAATGATCCATTATCAAATCCGTCATGCACCTACACGGTACATTTTTGTAACCTATGTAAACCGTTTGGCATAATACCGGCAAACGCCCCTCCACTATACAACCCAATGCATACAAGTGGTATTGTTTTACGAATTAAAAGATAAATAAATGAAATTCTGTGCTTTATTCCATAGACCAATATTGTATTTGATGTATACGAAATGAATCCATAAGAAATCAAAATTCTTTTGACACACGATTTCGATTTTCATGGGTTTTTGCGATATGGTGGAGGGGCGTTTTCAGGTATTATGCCAGGTGTTTTACCGCTCTTAAAATTGTATAGCTCTTTTTTTAAAAAAGGGCATAATACCGGCAACGCCCCACCACTTTATTGCGAAAACTCATGAAAATCACAATTATGCAACTAAGGAATTGCAATTTTATTTTAGATATGCATCAAGTACAATATTGGTTACTGGTACGAAGCTAAAATTCCATTTAATTCTTACCTTTTCACTCATAAAACAATGCCACGCATAAAACTGTATGCGAGGTCAGACAATTTTTTTTTTCACAGGAACTCTACATAACCATATACTTTCTGAAAGGTCTGTCATTGTATTATTGAAATATGATTGTTTTAACTCATTTGATGAAGAATCTGATTTTTGACGTTCCTTTTTTGAAGTTGCGGTAGATCAGAATTATGTCTGCCAAACTTGGCATGATTTTACAACACACAATATCTGTAATATAAATCCTTAAAACTATACAAAAAACCATTGTGTTATACATTTTATCTTCAGAAATAATGTAGTTTGAATAATATTGCATAAATAAACCCTAAAAAGTCACTTTTTCATATAAAAGAATTTTAAGATCGCCGTTCTTGCAATCCATCAGCAGACCATAGCTGTATATTGCCTGTCACCTTCGTATTTCAAAATAAACGGGGTATGATCTTTTAAGTCTAAGCATCAAAAGATAAAGGTGAATCCACTACTTAATAGATTATTTTTTGCAGTACATCGATATACCAACCTGCCAGACAAAGGACTTGCAACTGAAAGGGTTATAAAGCCTTAAAGTGAACTGGAGCACACCAAGCTTTTTTTTGATTTCATAACTTTCAAGAATCAGGTTTTTCATCAAATGAATTAAAACAATCATATTTCAGCAATGAAATGACAGTCCTTTCAGAAAATATATAGTTATACAGTGTCCCTGAAAAAAATAAATAAACAGATAAAAAGGGGGTGGGTGGGCGGGCTAATCTGGCTACTAAAGAAAAGATGATTATGTTTTATGCAAAGTGAGATATGAGTATCCTCCTTTCAAGACAAAATCATCAGCCAATCTAAAATATATCCTGATAATAGGCAAGCAACTTAGAAATAATCTAGATTTCAAATCCAAAGTCCAATTGCTGCTCAGTTACTGGTTACGGTCGAAAAGACGAACATTTATAATACGCTTTCAACAACTGATCCTGTCCTAAATAATGAAACAAACCAAAAAATCGATACACCAGTTCTTAAACTTGCTATTTCATTACCTAAATTATGCAATATTTTCAGCTGTCGATCTCAGCTTTAACTGAAAATCACAAAAGTTTGGTCCATACTGATTTTTTTCTGAAAACCGGAAGTAGATTTTCATGCGGAGTTTTCGGTCTTTATCCTAGCCAAGGGAGGTAAATCATTTGGCGCCCATTTTTTATGAGTGAATTATATTGGTGTGGGTATCTTTTTCGGAATATCGCTAAAGCACGACGGTTCTGGAGAATAATTTTCTGTGCTCAGAATAGAATAATGGCCTCTGACTTCGTTTTCATGTGAAGAGGTCTGAAGCGTCGGGTCAGTTTTTAACTATCACACTCCAAATATTTGCAAGATTATGAACAATATTTTGAACTAGTCAATGGAAAATTTCCGGATTTTTTTTACAAATATCCCTTTGAGGACCTTTGAGCCTCAATCTGGCAAAATTTCATGACGTTTGCTTGCGTTTTCATTATTTTAATTGAATTATTTTGGGGATCCCCATTGCGCGTAAGTAGCACGAGAGCGGCCATTTTCTAAATTGTAAATCGGGAAAGGTAAATTTAATGCAACTATTCCAGCATGAACGAACACTTAATATTTAAAATTTTCAGTATGAAATGAAACTTCAGTCTCTCAACTATAAACTCCTTTAGAGAAAAAGACAATGTTATTGATTATATAGTTTACACACAGCTATAAACACACCTAGGTTTAGCTGGAGGCAGATAGGAAATCAGAAGTTATAAATAGCGCTGACCTCGCTAATTATGCCAAAGAAAGAAAACATGAGTCGAAATCCTTTTGAATAGATCTACATTTCCTTTAGCAAACTATCATGAATGGTTGACTGACCAGTTTTTGAGGGACTTAATTACAATAAAATTATTTTCGTTTACACATACCTAAATAAAGTACTAGAGTAAAGGCATGCATTACCGACCCCCTTCTATTATCAACCCTTTGCTTTGGATCCGTTATTTACAATCTTATTGTTTGATAACATGAAATGACACAAAGAGAATATTATGATGTCAGTCTTTGCATCACAAGATATCTTTCTTCTGAAAAATCAACCAGTGTTTTTATTTGTCACAAAATTTTCATCAAAAATTATCGGCGCAAATAAGGAGAGTACCTGTAAAGTTTTCACTGTGGATTTGATTTCAAAAAACATTTAAGCCATTATTTATGCATAATTTTTCATTTTAAAGGACATGAGACTATTTTTATTGGCTAAAATGGGCAAATAAGTTCACAACAAAAATTTGGAGAAGGGTTCGATAAAAAGAGAAAACATTGGAGTGTTTCTATTATCAACCCCTTTTTCTGTACATTTTCTTTTTAGCTCACCTGAGTATGAAGTGCTCAGGATGAGCTATTGTGATCACTCACTGTCCGTCTGCGTCAGTCGTCCGTCCGTCCGTCCGTTCACATTTCTTTGTTTACACTCTAGCATCTACAAATATTAACCAATCAGCACCAAACTTTGTCAAAATATATATATATGACCATAAGATCTCGGATGAGTTCGATTATGGGTCTAATCGGACCATAACAACTGGAGTTATTTGCCCTTGAATTAGAAAAATTGCTATATTTGACTTTGTTTACACTCTAGCATCTACAATTATTAACCAATCAGCACCAAACTTAGTCAAAATATATATGACCATAAGATCTCGGATGAGTTCAATTATGGGTCTAATCGGAACAGAACAACTGGAGTTATTTGTCCTTGAATTAGAAAAATTGCTATGTTTGACTTTGTTTACACTCTAGCATCTGCAATTATTAACCAATCAGCACCAAACTTAGTCGAAATACTTATGACCATAAGATCTCAGATGAGTTCGATTATGGGTCTAATCAGACCAGAGCGACTGGAGTTATTTGCCCTTGAATTAGAAAGTTCTTTAGAATAGTTCTTTGTCCGGAGCTTAACTTTGTCATCTCCAGTCTGATTGACTTGAAACTTGGCTTTTGTGTTTTTTGCAATAATATGGAGTGCAGTGTGAAAGAACCATAACTCTACCTCTTACTGTCTATGAGTTATTTCCCTTCGATCGTCATTTTTACAGCATTTGCTGCTTGTCCGGAATATAACTTTGTCATCTTTAGCCTGAACATCTTCAAATTTGGTATGCATGATTGTTGAAAAATTACGGAGTGCAGTGCACAAGAACCATTACTCTTCCTAGCACGAATTTTGAGTTATTCCCCCTTTGACCTTCATTTTTATAGCATTTCTTGCTTGTCCGGAGCAAAACTTTGTCATCTTAAGTAGGAATGACTTGAAATATGGTATGCTTATTTGTTGCAATATTTGGAAGTGCAGTGCACAAGAATGGTAACTCTACCTCGTGCTGTCTTTGAGTTATTTCCCTTCGATCGTCATTTTTACAGCATTTAGTGCTTGTCCGGATTATAAGTTTGTCATCTCAAGTCAGAACGACTTCAAACTTGGTATGCACGTTTGTTGCAATATTACGGAGTACAGTGCGCAAGAACACTAACTCTACCTAGTGCGGATTTTGGGTAATTCCACTTTAATCTTCATTTTTACAGTATTTCTTGCTTGTCCGGAACGGAACTTTGAAGTCTCAAGTCAAATTGACTTGAGACTTGGTAAACATGTTTGTTGCA
Source organism: Hippopus hippopus (assembly GCA_946811185.2). NCBI lineage: Eukaryota > Metazoa > Mollusca > Bivalvia > Cardiida > Cardiidae > Hippopus > Hippopus hippopus. The sequence continues at coordinate 16,787,089 of OX328110.1, read as the reverse complement.
TCACCTGCCCTTTGCGATTATCATACCTCCATGACAACTGGCTGTGGGATGGGTATATCTTGCGACAATTTGCCACTCTTGTTTCATTATCATTTGGCCTTGAACCTTGATATTTGGTATTTATCTTCATTGTAGACCTTTACTGCTTAGTACTCAGGTGAGCGATATAGGACCATCATGGTTCTCTTGTTTTTCATAAAAGCGCTTAATATTCCAAATTTTAAATATAGAGCGTTTGTAGAGCATGACTAATATTCACAATGGACTAAAACTATATGGTATGGTTCATGTGGTAAAATCATTGTCGTCGCCATTTCTTTTTAATTATCCACAAATTACATACATGGTACATCTGAGTCTGATCATGGTGATGTACCTTAATATGAACGCAGACTCTGTCGATTTCTAAGAGGAGTCCAAGGTCTGTCGGATGTGCCTTAAATCCTCTGGGTAACAGTCCGAGTGGGTAACATGTGAGTCCTGTCATCCTTGATGGTATATAGAATGTGCAGACAGGCTCAAATTCATGTTTTGGGATGAAGAGGGTCGGAAGAATATACACAGTGTTTGTCCCGATTGCAAGTAGACTGGACATTAATGGGCAGAGCAGGTGCATGTTTTCTTATAAATAAAATATACATGTACATAAACCACGCATGCACCAACTTTTCCTGTAGAAACAACAACAACACATGTTCGATGTAATCGTTGCATATTCATTTTTCATTGTGAACTTCTGTTTTATGGGTATCGGGGAAAAAAAGGTAGCATAAGTCACATTCCAAACCCTCGGAAGTCATATTTTTGAAACAAACTACTGTTGTTTTATGTTCATTCCTGGTATTACACAAACAGAGTTAATTTCGAATAATGCAAGGCTGATTTTATTGTAAAAAAGTCCACGGGCGTCGATTATTCTGGAGTGGGTTGATAACCGAAACACTTCTTCACCTTTTTCTCGTGCCAACAATTACGTTGGTACACTGTCCTGAAACATGCTGTGTTGATATTATCATACACCAGAAAATGATTTACTGAGTGAAATAGTCATACTGTATGATGCCGGAATTAACCATCCTCCATGCACTTCTTGCCTTAAAGGGTTGATAATAGGTGCATTGCTCTAGTTACCAAAAACAGCTATAACAAAAAAAAAAAAATTTGTAACCTCTCTGTAACCATAAATTCCACTTGAATCATGCATATTCAACAGTAAAATCATATTTTAACCCTTCAGTTTTGTGCTGGAAGCTGAATTGGCCCACAGGAAATCTGGACCTTATTGTCTGTAAGTCCTCTCAATCTGGACCAGCTCAAATGTTTGGTAAAGAGTTAAAACAGTGTGGTAAAATTAAGAGCAAATGTGAGCCAATTTCTGTTCCTGAAATGTATTCAAAAGCCTTGGGAGAAAAGCATAGATTTTTGTCACATGCACTTATTGAGAATGGGAGAGACCACAATTTCCTCCAGAATGTTTTGTTAAGTTTTGCTGCCATAATAACACTCAAAAGTTGTGCCATGTGCAAATCTATGTCGATACATGAAATTATTTTGTTTTAACGCTTTAGCACACAATCCTGATTTTAAACGACCCTGAAAGAAGAGACTTTTGAAAATATTAAGTGAAAAGGAGAAAATGCTGCTTACCAGCATTTTCTCCTTTTCCTATAATCTTTTCTACCCTATCGAAGACAGAAATCATCATTTTAGCAACATGTGAATTTTTCACTGCAAATGCATTCATTTTGGTTTAGTCTAAAATTTTGTCGTTTGGTGAAGAGTTAACTTTACCACATAACAAAATTTTAGACTGGTCTAAATTCAAAGCATTTGCAGATGACAAATAAACTGGCTGGAACTGTGATATTTGACTGTGAAAGAGTAAAAAACATAGCGTTGTCTGCGCATGTCATATTCTTCGACGATTCGACCTGTCTGCTATGACGCATCACCCATCCCCATATACCTGGGAAAAGTAGGGCTTATACCGAAGCTATTAGCCTATTACCCAAGCATGTACGGGCTGTTTTAATAAATCGCTGGTGCATAGGTTACATGCTAGCCGATCATAGCTGAATGAATCGCACCAGATAGCGTTTTATTGAGGAAACGTTTATTTCATTTTGAAATCCAAAGTAACGGTTGTTGTTTTGAAAAGTAGTCCAGTTCTGTACCCAGAATGCCCAAATTAGATAGATGTGTATTTGTAGAATGCCATTTAGCGGGAGATAATGAAAAACATAGTGGAAAAAGGAGAAAATGCTGGTTACCAGCATTTTCTCCTTTACCACAATGTTTTGAAAACCATTCTTGCTCAGGGTTTGTTAAAACTTGGTGGTATTGTGTAGGGTTAAGACCCTTAGACAGTAGATGTTTAATAACATATTGTGGAAAAAGGAGGACATGATAATCATAACCAGCATTTTCTCCTTTTCCTACAATGCTTTTTACTCTCAGAAACAATCCCATATTTGAGCAGCATTTGTTCTCCACAAATTCTTTCAGTTAGAACATTTTACATGTCCACGGACAAGTAAATTAAAAAAGTCGACTTGTCCGCCAGTTTGACTTACTTGTCCAAATCAAAACAGTTTTGACTGGCATTCAACCACGGGAATCTTTCAGCCATGCCTTGTTAAAATGTTGATCTTTCATTTTGGTCTAGTCCATGGTATTCAGACATTTTCCAAAGCAAAAAAAATCAACATGCAAAAACGGCCTCGTATTACACTGACCCTGTCGTAAGCGCTGAATGCGGAGGTAAGTCAAATGTGTATTTCGGGTCTCCAGGATTCAGGGATCATCTCAAGCTGCTGTTTATCATTCAAAATGGCATTTTGTACAAATGGTGAACATTTGTATTTCACTGCGTAATGTTTACAACAGATATTTCTTTCAAAATTTCCCCTTTATTTTCTTCTTGTCCGCAGACAACTAGATTGAAAAAAGTCACTTGTCCAACACCAAATTTTTCCGAGTCAGATGTAGGATTTCCACACCAGTGTTTTGTAGCAACAATAATTGTTGTCGGGTAGAGAGTTTATTTACTTTTATTTGCCTTTTTTACTTACAGGTGACATGGTGAACATATTGCAAGATATATTATTTAGAGGTCCTGGGTTTGTTCCTCACTTGCAGTGATGGTATTCATGGGTGTATCCTGGGGAATGACACTGCAGAGCCCTAGTCAAAGCCTGATGATACCCAGAAAACAGATGAACAAGTTAGCGTTTGCCATGATGAAACTGGTATACTGCTGAAAGTGGTGTAAAACACCAGATGTAGACAAATCTGTGACTGGTTGGAGATGAAGATTCGACAGAGGTACATGTACAAACTTTTTTCTGAATAATCAATGTCCTTTTGATGCTAGGGGTTCTGCATCTCTCAGTGGTAAAGTGTTGGACTGGTGACCTGGAGGCCCTGGGTTTGAGCCTTACTGGATCCGCTGGGTTTTGCAGGGATTGTCTTTGGGTAAGACACTTCAGAGCACTAGCCTAGTGCTGGTGAAACCCAGGAAAAATTTTAATAATATTATGTGAACTATCGTCGTGATATGACTGGAATAATGTTGAAAGCAGCATAAAACACCATTCAAGTCAATCTTTTGATGCTCCTACCATTTTTAATGCAGGTGGCATATATACTGTTCACAAAACATAGGGAATATTTCATTTCAATGGAAAAAAAAAAAGAGGAGAAGATTTTTACTGTTATTTTTTTATCTTCATATAATAATTAATGCAGGCTCAACCTTTGAAAGTTAGAGAGCAGTTAGGTTTCTATGCCACAATAAAGGCCTTATAGAGGTTTCTCTGGCAAGGAACTAAGAAGGGTTATTGGGCCAAATTTGACCATTATTTTCCGTCAAACGGCATTTTTAGCGCACCTGAGCACGAAGTGCTTATGGTGAGCTATTGTGATCGTGCTGTGTCCGTTGTACATCATGCGTCGTCCGTCATCAACTTTTTTCCTTGTGTACGCTCTGGAGGCCACATTTTCAGTCCAATACTCATGAAACATGGTCAGAATGTTTGTCTTGATGATATCTCAGATGAGTTTGAAAATGGGTCATGTTGGGTCAAAAACTAGGTCACTAGGTCAAGTCTTAGAAAAATCTTGTGTACGCTCTAGAGGCCACATTTTCTGTCCAATACTCCTAAAAGTTGGTCAGAATGTTTGTCATGATGATATCTCGGACAAGTTTGAAAATGGGTCATGTCAGGTTGAAAACTAGGTCACCAGGTCAAATCTTAGAAAAACCTTGTGTACGCTCTAGAATCCACATTTTCAGTCCAATACTCTTGAAAGTTGGTCAGAATTTTTGTCTTGATGATATCTCGAACGACTTTGAAAATGGGCAATTTTGGGTCAAAAACCAGGTCACCAGGTCAAATCTGAGAAAAACCTTGTGTACGCTCTAGAAGCCACATTTTCTGTCCAAATCTTGAAAGTTGGTCAGAATTTTTGTCTTGATGATATCTGAAACGAGTTCGAAAATGGGCCATATCGGGTCAAAAACTAGGTCACTAGGTCAAATCTTAAAAAAGCCTTGTGTAAGCTCCAGAAGCCACATTTTCTGTCCAATACTTTTGGAAGTTGGTCAGAATTTTTGTCTTGATGATATCTTGGAGAAGTTCGAAAATGGGTCATGTCGGGTCAAAAACTAGATCACCAGGTCACATCTTAGAAAAACTTTTGTACGCTGTAGAGGCCACATTTTCTGTCCAGTACTCTTAAAAGTTGGTCAGAATTTTTGTCTTGATGATATCTGAAACGATTCCAAAAATTGGCCATATCGGGTCAAAAACTAGGTCACTTGGTCAAATCTTAAAAAGGGCCTTGTGTAAGCTCCAGAAGTCTCATTTTCTGTTTAATACTCTTGGAAGTTGGTCAGAATGTTTGTCTTGATAATATCTTAGATGAATTCGAAAATAGGCCATGTTGGGTCAAAAACTAGGTCACCAGGTCAAATCTTAAAAAAAAACCTTGTGTACGCTTCAGAAGCCACATTTTCTGTCCAATCCTCTCGAAAGTTGGTCAGAATGTTTGTCTTGATAATATAGCAGACGAGTTTGAAAATAGACCATGTCGGGTCAAAAACTAGGTCACTAGGTCAAATCTTAGAAAAACCTTGTGTACACTCCAGAGGCCACATTTTCAGTCCAATGCTCTTGAAAGTTGGTCAGAAATTTGTCATGATGGTAGCTTGGATGAGTTTGAAAAAGGGTCATGTCAGGTCAAAAACTAGGTCACTTGGTCAAATCTTAGAAAAACATTGTGTACGCTCTAGAGGCCACATTTTCAGTCCAATAATCTTGAAAGTTGGTCAGAATATTTGTCTTGATAATATCTTAGACTAGTATGAAAATGGGTCATGTTGGATAAAAAACTAGGTCACTAGGTCAAATCTTGAAAAAACCTTTTGTACACACTAGAGGTTACATTTTCAGTCCAATATTCTTTAAACTTTGTCAGAAAGTTTGTCTTGATGATATCTTGCATGAATTTGAAAATGGGTCACGTGGAATCAAAAACTAGGTCACCAAGTTTAATCCTTGAAAAACCTTGTGTATGCTCTAGAGACCACATTTTCAGTCCAATAATCTTGAAATTTGCTTAGAATGTTTGTCTTGATAATACATTAGTATGAATATGGGTCATGTTGGATAAAAAACTAGGTCACTAAGTCAAATCTTGGTAAAACCTTTTGTACACCCTATAGGCTGCATTTTCTCTCAAATATTCATGAAAGTTTGTCAGAATGTATGTCTGGATAATTTCTACATGTCAAGTAGGCGGCTGAGACAAATTCTAGAAAAAGCTTGTGTGCACTTTAGAGGCCATATTTGTAAGTCCAGTACTAGTGAGTGTTTGTCAGATTGTTTGTCTTAATATCTCTGAAGAGATTGGAAATGGGTCATCTTTGATCAAAAGGCTCAGGTGAGCGACTTCAGGGCCATCATGGCCCTCTTGTTCAAATACAAACCTACCTGATTTTGGCATTCTGGTTACAGAACAGGACTGCCATAACCAGTACTTTCCAAGAAGCCGCAAATTTCAAAATAAAATAATCAAAACAACACTAACTGGTGTGATTTATCCAGCCATGGTAAGCTAAAATGTAAGGTATGTACCAACTAGTGGTGGGCCGATGATCGACTATAGTCAAAAGTCAGTTGGTTTTGGCTTCCAATTTTGATAATCGATTGAGAAATTCTGTAATCAATTGTACTGGTACTCGCTCAGTCCCGAAACTTGAATACTGTTTTTTAGCGCTTGGTTTTGTGACTAATCACACTCTTGGATTCAGCATGGTGGACAACAAACACGAAACTGGGCCAGAAAAATGAGCAAGAAAATTGCCTTGACAAAACTTGAAAACTTTGAAGGGTTCTCATGTGACCAGGTTTTGAGGCTTGGAAATTTGAGATGACAGGTTTTTGATGCTCAAAAATATCTGCCCAAACATCAATCTGATGCATGAACTATCGTCTAAAGCTTTATATAAATTAGTTCGCGTGCATCTGGCAGAAATATAAGCTTTAATAAACACGATCAGTATCAAATGCAAAGGACACACGTGGCTCTGTTTATCACAGGTAATGAAGCTGGCAAGTCATATATGAAAATGTAATAAAGGTGTTAATCCTCTTATCTAGTGTAAAGTGGCAAATTTTAAAGTTATCTGCTATTCTAAATGAGAAATTCATGTCAAATCATGCGGTAATACTTCTGCAAAAATTAATTGACATGAAAAATGGATCGCCGAAAAAAACGTGAAAACCGAGTCCGGGACATTTCGGCCCATAGTAATTTCGGCCCAATCCAATGTCGGCCTATAGTCTGTACTATACCAATTTAACAACACTTGGGTGTTTCCTTTCATGTTTGTCTGTCAGCTTGCATGCTCCTACCTGCCTGGCTATCAGTCTGTGTGTAGATTGATTGCTCTTATATGACATTGTTTCAACTGCTGGTTCTACACCTTAGAAGGTTTGCCAAACAAATCAACTGCGTGGAGTATTGGGCAAAGGAGGATTAGTGTCATTGTTTAAAATAACACGGTGGCATTTTCATTCTTGTAAACTGGTCAATTGTAACTTATGTCACACACAGTTTCAGTTGAAAAACGTAATTATGTTTTCATTATGTAGGGCTTTCATTAAGGACTAATTTTGGGAATTTTGAAATTCCAAATCTCACTTTACAATACTTTTTTATGAGAAATCAGGAAATTATAGATATATCGGTAAAAGCACAAATCTAGTTTTTTTCCCAATTTTTCTTTTCTTTTTATCAGAAATCTGGAAATTATAGATATATCGGTAATAGCACAAATCTAGTTTTTTTTCCCAATTTTACCAGGGGTCAGATGAAAATGATTGTTTGGGCTTCAACATTAAAAACATTACACAATCCTTATAAAAACCCTGTGTTCTTAAGAATCATTACAGGTAGGCAGTATAGGTTTGGACGTACAATATCTGTAAGGTTAATTTAGTGCTAACCAAGCAATTAAATGCTTCTCTGATCTGGATGCTGAGTGAAATTAATTTGAAAACTGTTGCCTTACAATTTATTTAAAAAAAACAAACATGCATCCTTGGTAACTAATTCCTTGTCACAAATAATCATTGCACTAAACAAGACTTATTGTGCTAAGTATCATTGCATTTGAAAATAATTACTGAAGTTGCACTCATTAAGTTTTTCTTCTGCGTCTTTTACACAAACTTTAGAGCACTCACGCCGACAATTTACGTTGTGTTTCTTTCATAAGAAGTCATCTGACCTTTTTCGTAGTTACTGACATTCCAGCTCCCACATTATGAATTATATAGCATTTATACAAGTCAGCTATTTAAAGTTATTATCAAGGTTAAAAAAGTCAGTCTAAGGGTGTTATGGCCGAGTCCCGGTAGCTCAGTCGGTAGCGTGCAGGACTTGAGAACAGGGGGTCGTGGGTTCGATCCCCAGCTCAGCCAATTTCCTTCCAAAGATTGATGATAGTCATTGCAACAGGATTCATTCCTCTCCCACCGCTGATCATTGTTTGGACAATTGTTCATGTGGGAAAGCAGCCAGTGGCTTGGAAGGAAAAATTGTGCGAAGTACTGGTAAAAGAGACTCCAGGAAAGCATGGATAGGTGCACTGGCCGCCACGATATAACTGAAATAATGTTGAAAACGGCATTAAACACCAAACAATCAGTCAATCTAAGGGTGTTATGATCGGACGCTGTCAATTTGATACTAGATTTGTCATGGGTTTTCATGTATTATTGTCCATGCCGGGTTATGTCTTGAAAAGCATTTAGAACTGCAATGGGCAATCTCAAATACACACTTAGAAATGAAAATCAGAATTTCATTGTGATATGATAAGTATATCAAGACTCCAGGAAAAAAGCAATTTCGGTGAAGAAATTTTGTGCGAACTTTTAAAGTATACAAATCAGAAACTTGGAATATCTATTGATATCAGTTGTACTTGGTCATCACTAAAGGCAATTATGACAGTATTATTATTGAGTAAATTTCTCTATCCTTCTAATAAGCACAACATGATCATAAAATACCAGTTTCACATGTACTTTGTTGTCTTTGGAGATTAGATTTACAACACCCATAAAACGTGATGAAGCGTGTACTGAAAATCGAGGGATATTATATAGTCGATACGCACATACTGGTTGTGTGAACCCTTAACCCCAAATAAAAGATCCCCAAAAATGACTCAATGACAAAGTATGATATCAAATTCGTCTGCAAAAAAGAAGGTAAAAGATCAATAAACAATGTATTTAACCTAACCCTTTTAATGCTGACGGAGACCTTAGTATCCATTGAGGAGAGCGTAGATCAAGATGAGAGTGTACTTTTAATGTGAAATCTAATCTACCGCTACCCGATGCTAAACTTAATGTCTGCCATATGATTATATTGATTTCCTTTTGTTCATATTGTACACACTCTTTTACCGTGTGTAAACATTCTACCAAGATCTGAAATAAATAACCAAAATGTTGATTGATGCATCAAAAATGTTGATTGATGCATCAAAAACAACCAGTATTCAAAAGTGCAATTTTATGCAGCAAACAATGAGTGAAAAAATTTGTCAAATCATGCAATATTTATGATACACCAACTATGGGCCGAAATTGTTATGGGCCGAAATTATTATGCGCCAGAATGTCCCGTCACCATGAAAACCCATGACACTACAAAGGTATGTGTGGCATTGTAAGATCAGAGGCAGTTCAAACTATCTGCTCATCTTTCATAATGAATTTAAACAGTGAATTCACATAAAACTATGAATAAAACAATAAGTGGAGGCTAAAATTTCTTTTCATGAGTGAAGAAAATGGTTGTTTTATGGTATGAAAATACAGACCTACAAGGGGGGGTGGGGGAACAGGAGGTTAGGCCTTCTTGTATTACAGTGATAGCACTAGAATAAGTGTTAAAGAAGAAGATATTGGACACTAATACAAAGAAGTCAAAAATAAAAGAACCCTTCAACTGATGTGAACTTTATTTTCTCCCTTTCCCACAATGTTCCATGCTTTAAAATACAGATTCAGTCATCTGAGCCACAGTTGAATTGTTGTCTGCAAATGCTTGAAATATGAACAATTCTGAATTTTTTTTGAACTGGTTTGGAAATTAAGATTAAAGTAGAAAAATAAAGGGTATTAAATACAGCAAAGAATTTAAAGTAACAAAAAAGGCCAAATGTAAACAAAGTGGGTGTTTAAATGCACCTGAACTTATACCATTTAAAAGTATGGAAATTATTGTGAAGATGACAATCTGTCATTGTACAGTCGGTCCTAGTGTTAGTCTCTGACAGAGAAATCAATTTCAAAACTAAGTTGAAACCTGCCATGTAGCTGTGTCTTTTGTTTACTTTTTGCTTGATTTTAAAATTCTTTTTTTTCTGCCTGCGACTAACATATGGCCTGACCACACGATAAGAGACTGTTATTTCCACAATATTTTCCATACTTTTAAATGGTATAATTTAAATTTAAATGTATTTTGACACTTGCTTTGATATTTTGGTCTTTACTGGGCCTTTAATGTTAATGTACTTCCTTTCGATTTTTAAAGTACAAAACATAACCAGGGGTGTGGAAATCTTGAAATTATCTACTTGTCCATGGACAAGTTAATCTAAAAAATCTACTTGTCCATCAGAGAAGCTTACTTGTCCAAAACAAAACAATTTAATGGCACACAAAGACCTAACTGAATGTACCATAGTTTGTAGATAATGATGTTCTTTAACCATTTAAATTTGCTTTGCTTATGTTTTTAATAATAATGATGAAAATAAATCAAGCAAACCTTTACAGGGCTTTTTTTCCAAAAATTGGGAAGGGGCCTTAGCCTTTCATTTTGAGATATTCAAGCGTGATTTTGGCCAAATTGGGGAAAAGCAGACTGACTTTCAAGGTACATCAATAAAACAATGGCACTGTACATACATACAGTAGATAGAAAGGTGCAACAATTTAATAATTGAAAAAGATTCAACAGTTACACTATAACTGCTCAAACCATGGCTAAATATCTCAGTGTTTGCAATTACAGCCCTTTTGAACACTACTGTGGTACACTTATGGGTGCCAGAGTCAATACTTCAGCAGAACTGCTTACCAGCCATCATATGATACAAGGGAATCATTATCCGTGGAAGTTAAAATGCTAGGCTTGGTTATTGTGTCTGGAAATGTAGAGTTTGCATCATGTGCAGTGATAATAATTGTCTACTTCTCAGACAACGGAAGATGGGCGATGTCCGACAGACCCGGCACTTCAGATTGAGACTCAGTATGCAGAGATTTGATTACCTGCAGATCGATCTGCAAAGAATTTGAACGTTTTACGCCGAAAGTAAAAAGGCTGCGCTGGCCTTTATCGTCTACAGCCCTTTTAACAAACTTTTGTAATGTTTCCCGGTTCTTGACATGTTTTACTTGGAGACAGCGTGTTTGGTTTTCTTTCAAATACGTTTACTGCAACCGAATAAGAATGTGTTCCACATTGTTAAATTAAGACAACTTCTTTTGTCAGCTGTAAGTTTTTGCGAACTACAAAAAAGAATTTAATTTTGAATGATAGGGAAACGACAACTGCGTCAAGTCTACGTGCAGTGTTATAATGCGCAAAAATGACTCGGTTCGGTTATGGTTGCCTCCATTAAACAAACCAAATGGCCCAAAGAAACCACAACATTTCGGCCGTACTGCAGCGCAGTCAAAATCATTAAAAAGCCTGCGTAGCCCATAAAATCAGAGTCAGCCACGTTTGTCTTTGATTCCAGATATCAGGGAATAGTTTATCATAATTTAATTTAAAAATGTTGTTGTTTACGAAGTGAGACGGAGAGAACATTTCTATTTCACAAGGATAATGTTATATAATACAGATCTTTATTTTCAATTTCTTCCTCATTTTCTACTTGTCCGCGGATGAGTAGATTGCAAAAAGCCACTTGTCTGACGTCAAATTTACCCAAGTCGGACGAGTCGGACGTAGGATTTCTGCACCCCTGATAACATTTTTACAAACTTAATATCATTTAGACAAATTGTCACAGTATGCAAAAAGGCATTCTCAGTTAAATGGAGTAACTGATGTACAATTGATAGCTAGTTGGTTTAATTGCTCTTGCGATTATAAAGTGATAATTGATTCTGATTTTCAACTGATTGCCCAACACTAGTACCAACCATTTATAAAAGCAGCCCCTGTAATCCTGGGAAAAAGCCCTGGTATGAGCCAAGCATGGTAGGGACATTATTTTTGTTGTTACAATCTTCGAAAATCCTGCACAAGAGTCAGTTTTCCCCATTTCTATATTTAGAAACTGTATACAAGATTTGCATCAAAGTGGCAATAAAGCCCAAAAGTAAACAAAGTGGATGTTTAAATGCATTTGAATTTATATGATACCATTTAAAAGTATGGAATTTATTGTGAAGATGACAATCTGTCATTGTACGATCGGTCCAAGTGTTAGTTGCTGACAGAGAAATTAATTTCAAAACTAGGTTAAAACTAGGTTGAAACCTGCCAGGTAGCTGTGTCTTTTGTTTACTTTTTGCCTGATTTTAAAATTCTTTTTTCTGCCAGCGACTAACATATGGCCCGACCACACGATAACAGGCTGTCATCTCCACAATATTTTTCATACTTTTAAATGGTATGGTTTAAATTTAAATGTATTATGGCACCTGCTTTGATATTTTGGCCTTTACTGGGCCTTTAAACAATTAACTTTTTTGTGGTATTTGTCGAAGACAATACCACTATGAGTTCAATATTGAATTTTGAAGACCATGTATCGTAGTTTGTGCAAAGCCGAAGGAAATAAACCATATTAAACTCAATTTTTCTCAGACAAATGAGTTTGTCGGCAGCACTCAGATATGTAATTGGAAATGGCATGTTAAAATACACTGTGTGAGGCCATTGATCATGGAAATACTAATTCTTGATTGAAAATAGCTTCACTCGCTCATAGCCTTCTATTGGCGCAATGATATATACAAATTTTGTCTACTGATCGCTTGGTCCTGGGCTTTTTCGTTCCAAAACCAGTTTGTCCCATGGCTTGTTCGTCCCATGATTGCGTGCTACTCCATTTGATTGGGCATGAATATTTATAGATCGAAATAATTGTTTGTAATGTTGGGATTTCAATATTAATGGCCAAATATATTTCAAAATCAGAGATTTCAGTTACAAACTTAATTTTATTTGATATATTCACATGGTTTCTCTCTCTGTCCATCATGCATCATACTGTCAAAAGACGTTACTCCTGACTCCTCCTAATGATCAAAGGGAGACCACCAATACACAAATAATCCTAACTTTGTCATGAGTACTCTCCCTTCAACGAAAAAAAAGTATTTATTTGCTTAGTAGGTTGACTTTCAAGCCAATATTTGAATAATATTTCTCCTTTTCTTTCAGATTATTAATTCCACACAATGGCTTCCTTGACAAATACCACTTCAGTGTTCTCAACGCTTTGATTTGCAGTATTTTTCTGTTTTATGCCCATTATATTTTGAAGAATTTTTGGAATGAAAAACAGGCTTGATGTCTCCACAGGCGTATTATTTATAGCCATTTTCTGCTTGCTACTTTTATCGTAAAATGTATGTCAGATTTGATTTAGAGCACGGTTTTTCATGGGAGGGTCCTTGAGCAAAACACTCCAGAGCCCTAACCTAGTACTGTTGAAACCCAGGACATACTTAATTTGTTGCTGTGATATGCCTGAAATAATGATGAAAGCTGTGTAAAACTCCATTTAACATTTTACCACACAATCCCAAGTTTTAACAACCCTGACAGAGAAGGGTTTAGAAAACATTGTGGAAAAAGGAGAAAAAGCTGGTTTCCAAATTGAAAGCATTTGCAGAAGATAAATGTGACGCGACTGATGATACTTATACCCCCGCAAAATGAATGTTTTCGGGGGTATACTGGAATCAGCCTGTCTGTCCGTCTGTGTGTCCGTCTGTGTACAAAATACTAGTAATTTTGTGTCGCAAACTCCTCCTACAGTTTTCCTTCAATTGTATTGAAACTTTGCACATATATTGATCATATATTGAAGATTTGCAAGCACAATTTTCAAGTGTCAACTCCTCCTGGTTGAGGAATTATCTCTCCTTGAACTTGACACTTTTTTCTGTCAAAGCGCTGGCGGGGGTATTAAGTCACATTCAGTGACAGCTCTAGTTATCTCTGAAAGGGCAGAAAACATCATGGGAAAAGTAGAAAATGCTGGTTACCAGCATTTTCTCCTTTTCCCACAATGTTTTCAAAAGTCTTCTTCCTCAGGGTCGTTAAAACTCAGGATTTTTTGGTAAAGGGTTAAAACCTCAAAAGCAATGTGAATTTTGCTTTCTATTTTCAGGAGGACTATGTGATGTAGAGATGGGTATTAGACTCAGTCTTTCCAGCTAGGAGTATTGTACTATGGATTGAAGATTTAGCCCATTACTGCCTGAAGAAAAGGCTGTTTTGACCCATGGGGAATTTTAACAGATCAACAAGAATTGTCATAACCTTAACCTGCAAAATAAATTTAAACTTCACCATTTACTCGATTTTAGCCAAATACAGCCAATTTCTTCAGTATTTTATGAAATTATAGTCATTTTTGTGGCTTCATGTTGCGAGATTGCTTAGATTACGATGAATAGAAAATGCAATTTTAGACTTGGCAGCTATCCACTTGTTCAATCAAGGATATCGCATGATGCTTGTCATGTGACTGTGTACGACATTTGCTTTGCATATTCATGTGACTGGAAAAGAAAGTGGAGTCGAGATACACTACACAATGACAGGTAAACTGTCACAACAATCTATGTCACACTTGGAACCCAACAGCAATTTAAATATGCTAGGATGTCGGAATTTTATATTGAGAGTGCAGTGAAATGATTTCAAAGACTACAAATAAAGACCCTTGTTGAGACAACTAGTAGTCTAGCTTTCTATTTTTAGATGAGGGATATGCATATGACTTTAGTGATACACTCCCTCATTGTTTACAATTTTGACCCAGTTTTCTCCCAATCAAGATTTATTTCCAATAACAATTCTGAAACTTCATTCTTTGGGGGCCATAGATTTGCTATTTTTTTTATTTAAACATATTTCTACATTTGGCTTAAAGAAAGTAAATAGCAAACATTATATGAAACTTTGAAGCAGATAGTAAAATTTTGCTAGTTCAGAGTTATTTTTTGGGGAAAAATATCTCTGTATCAAAGAGTGGTGGATCTACACAACACACAAATGGTCCTTGAGTCATGCTTAGCAGCCTAAAGGATAAACAGTTGGGTTATACCTACAAAATTTAGTGTAAATGTAGATTCCTACAGTGGATCTTGCCCTGGATAAGTTTAGGGTTCACAATCTTTATGCGAGCTTTACTGTGAAAATTCTTAGTCTTCTTTTTTCAGACTGAAAGGCAGCGCATCTTGTAGACTTATTCTACGAAATTTCCAACTTTGTCCCATGGGGTCAAAAAATAGCCTCAGTAGCTCAGTTGGTAGCGTACAGGACTTGAGAACAGGAGATCGCCGGTTCAAACCCCGGCTCAGCCAATTTCTTTTCAAGGAAAAGAGGATAGTCATTGCAACTGGATTCATTCCTCTGTCATGGCTGACCATTTTTTCGACAATGGTTTTGTGGGAAAGCAGCCAGTGGCTTGGGAAGGATATTGTGCAGAGAACTGGTAAAAGAAACTCCAGGAAAGCATGGGTGGTTAAATTGACTTCCGTGATTAATACTGAAATAATGTTCAAAACGGCGTTAAATACAATACAATCAATCAATCAATGCTCTGTTGTCTGTTTATGAGACAACCAAATTTTGAAACTGCTGGTAACCATCATTTTAGAAAACTCCTTTTTGCCACATTTTTTTCGAGTCTTTAATAATGTGAGAATAGGAGTTCATTTGGCGCTCTAAAGTAATAAATGTTGTTATTTTTAAAGGTAGGAATTTATATCATTGTAAAATGCAGTCACATGTTGATCGTGATATTGCATTTAGAAAAGTTTTTGCTCTAGACTGTACATGTACATGCATGTTTGGTTAATTTGATGATTAAAGGGTTAGCCCTTTACCACACAGTCCTGAATATTTAAGACCCTGACAGAATATGGTTTTAAAACATTATAGGAAAAGGAGAAAATGGTAACCTGCATTTTCTCCTTTTCCCACAATGTTTCATACCCTGTCAAAGACAAAACCTGTATTTGAGCCTCATTTATCAACACTAAATGCCTTTAACTTGGATAGGTCCAAAACTTTGTCATGTGGAAAAGATTTAAGGGATCTATAGCCTTTAACTCTTTACCAAATGATAAAATTTTAGACTTGTCCAAATTGAAAGCAGAAAACAACAGATGTGACTGAAAAATTGAAATAGGTGTTGGGAAGGATAGAAAACATTGTGGGAAAAGGAGAAAATGCTGGTTACCAGCAATTTCATTTATTTTGACAATGATTTCAAAAGCTTTCTTTCTCAGAGTCGTTAAAAGTAGGTATTATGCGGTAAAGGGTTAAGTAACTCTTTACCAAACTGCAAAAATTTTAGACTCAACTAAATTGAAAGAATTTGCAGACAACAAATTAATATAGTTAAAAATTAATGATGATTTCTGTCTTTTATAGGGTAGAAAACATAGAAAAAGGGTTACCATCATTTTCTCCTTTTCCCACAATGTTTTCAGAAGGCCTCTTCCCCAAGGTCATTTAAACTCGGGATTGTGTGGCAAAGGGTTAATTGATCTATAACCATTAATGTAAATACATACTGATGTAATGCTCTTTAGCAATTTTTATTGTTGATAATGAAGATTGTAAGCTAATGGAAAACATTGAAAAACAAGGAAAATTTTTTTTGAATTTTCTGAAAAAACATTTTGATGTCTCAATTCACTTTTTACCAGACAATGAAAGTTTAGCCTTGTCCATATTAAAAGCATTTGCAGACCACTGATGTTGCTTTTATATTTACCAAGCAAAAAAATTGTAGAATAGACCAAATTAAAAGCCAATTCTGACGACAAATATAATGTGACTCAAACGGTGCAGTATTTCTTTGAAAGGGTTTAAAACAAAATTGAAAAAGGACAATGCTTTCAAAGGTAGTGTTCAAGTTGGTTTTTAAAATCACTGGATTGTGTGGTAAAAGGTTAAATGATGGAATCCTTCTTTGAAATGGTAGAAAATGTTGTCGGAAGGGGAGAAAATGCCGGTCACTAGCATTTTCTACCTTTTCCACCATGTTCTCAAATTTTTTCCTTCTCAGGGTTGTAAAAATGCAGGATTGTTTGGGAGTGGGTTAACACATTACCACCTGAATATAATTCTGCTGACTCACAGCAAACCAGTTCTTAAATCATCGTTGCAAAAGGAGAGATTGCTCAAAACAAGCAGTTTACCTTCTTACTACAGTGGGGTTTTTTTTACATGTTCAATGTTTTGAGCACTCTTAGAGCACCAAAAAAACCCAACAGACTTTTTCAGTATAGAAATAAGACCCAAATCAATGCAATTCCTTGGTTGCTTTTGTCTGTAGGGTTTCATTAAAGCAAACAGTGTAGATCACAGATTAGATTGCATGTTTTGTGCAGTGTTATCTTGATCTACACTGGATGCAAAAGGCTGCTGTGAGGTTGGGTTGTTTCTTCTAAATATGGTAGTATGTTTTACAATGGTCAGAGGGAAATAACTCATTGCAACAAGGTTAGTATTGTACACTTTTGAGTTTGGTGGGTTAAAAAATGTTCAATTATCAATGATTATGATGCTGCATGTATTTTAGATTTGACTTAAGATGTGTTAAGTATTAGGCATAGAGCATTGTTTGTATAATTCCAGTTTCTTCATGTTAATTTCCATGTTGTTTATTTCTTTATCTAATGACAAAATTATGTACGCTAACAAATTCAAAGCATTTGCAAACAAAGAATTGAATGTTGCTCAAATGATTATTGCTGTCTTGATAGGGTAGAAAACATTGTGGGAAACGGAGAAAATACTGGCTGACAACATGTTGTCCTTTGCACTCAATGTTTTCGAAAGCTTTCTGTTCCATGGTCATTAACCCTTCGATTTGTGTGGTAAAGGGTTAAATAGCCAGTGGAGCCATACAGGGCCATCATGGCCCTCTTGTTCTGAATATGGTAGTATGTTTTACAATGGTCAGAGGGAAATAACTCATTGCAACAAGGTTAGTATTGTACACTTTTGAGTTTTGTTGGTCAAAAAATGTTCAATCATCAATGATTATTTTGCTGCATGTATTTTAGATTTGACTTAAGATGTGTTAAGTATTGGGCATAGAGCATTGTTTGTATAATTCCAGGTTCTTCACGTTAATTTCCATGTTGTTTAATTCTTTAACTGATAAAAAAAAAATTGTACTCTACCAAATTCAAAGTGTTTGCAGACAAAAAATTGAATGTTGCTCAAATGATTATTGCTGTCTTGATAGGGTAGAAAACATTGTGGGAAAAGGAGAAAATACTGGCTGACAACCTGTTGTCCTTTGCGCTCAATGTTTTCGAAAGCCTTCTCTTTTAGGGTCATTAACCCTTCGATTTGTGTGGTAAAGGGTTAAAAAGCCAGTGGAGTGATACAGGGCCATCATGACCCTCTTGTTTCTGAATTTACTAGTATGATTTTACAATGGTCAGAGGGAAATAAATCATTGGAACAAGGTTAGTATTGTACACTTTTGAGTTTTGTGGGTCAAAAAATGTTCAATCATCAATGATTATTTTGCTGCATGTATTTTAGATTTGACTTAAGATGTGTTAAGTATTGGGCATAGAGCATTGTTTGTAGAATTCCAGTTTCTTCACGTTAATTTCCATGTTGTTTAATTCTTTAACTGATGAAAAAAAAATTGTACTCTACTAAATTCAAAGTATTTGCAGACAAAAAATTGAATGTTGCTCAAATGATTATTGCTGTCTTGATAGGGTAGAAAACATTGTGGGAAAAGGAGAAAATACTGGCTGACAACATGTTATACTTTGCGCTCAATATTTTCAAAAGCCTTCTCTTTCAGGGTCATTAACCCTTCAATTTGTGTGGTAAAGGGTTAAAAAGCCAGTGGAGCAATACAGGGCCATCATGGCCCTCTTGTTTCTGAATTTGCTGGTATGATTTTACAATGGTCAGAGGGAAATAAATCATTGCAATAAGGTTAGTATTGTACACTTTTGAGTTTGGTGGGTTAAAAAATGTTCAATTATCAATGATTATGATGCTGTATGTATTTTAGATTTGACTTAAGATGTATTAAGTATTGCGCATAGAGCATTGTTTGTATAATTCCAGTTTCCGCACATTAATTTCCATGTTGTTTAATTCTTTACAGAACAACAAAATTTTATACTCTACCAAATTCAAAGCATTTGCAGACAAAAAATTGAATGTTGCTCAAATGATGATTGCTGTCTTGATAGGGTATAAAACATTGTGGGGAAAAGGAGAAAATGCTGGTAACCAGCATTTTCTCCGTTTTCCCACAATGTTTCAAAAGCCTTCTTTTTCTGGATTGTTAAAACTTGGGACAGTGCGGTAAAGAGTTAAATACCTTTATTATATTCCTATCAGTGAATTACTGGGATTTCTCAGTGTATTATTTTTTTCAGTTTTTCACAGTGAATAACATCACTAGTGATGATATGGTATCATCAGTAGTGATGATATAGTTTTAGAATGTTTGCCGGGACTACTTTTTTTCTTATATTGCTCACAGTCTAATGTTTCCGTCTCTGCTTCAAACATCTTTAGTAAACAATAGCACAGCGAAAAGATTTTCGGCAGTCTTTCCAAACAGTCTTGAGTTAATGACCTTGTGGGAGAAATCTTTGGAAACATTTCCAGAAAAGAAGATAGCTTTTGTGGCTCTTGGAAAATACTGTGGAAACGAGAAAAAACTACCAACCAGCATTTTCTCCTTTTTCCATAATGTTTTCTATCCTATCAGAAAACCTAAGGTCTTTTGTACTAATTTAATATTTGTCGTCTGGAGTGTTTTTAATTTGGGATAGTCTTAAACTTGTCATGCGGGAAAGGGTTAACTGTTCTTTCTCCTAATTTCATATGGCTGGTTTTAAATTGTAAAGGTGCAAAACCATGCATGCCTACAAATGGAGAGATAGATGACGTGACTTATGCATGAACCCTCGAGCATTACGTTATCTGTTGCGGCCGCTGCTTCTGCCAAAAATGAATCATGCGTTTGTAAAGAAAAGTTCTGTGTACAGTTCTTGAAAATTATTAGCAAACAAAGGGTGAATTAGGAATATAATATATAGGATAATCAACTGGTTGTGTCAGTCAAATGGGGCTTGATGTGGTTACAAAACTCGTCCTTCAGACTTGTTTTTTTTTCAATCGCATCACACCCCATTCTAGTGACAGATTTTCAATATCACACACAACCAATTGATTATCCTCTGTTTCCTTAAATTATCTATCCTTTTTGCCTTTCATACATGTACTTGGTATGTCTTAACCTTTTACCAAAAAATCCAACTTTATCGACTTAGACAAAGAAGACTTTAGAAAACATGTTTGGAAAAGGAGAAAATAATGGTATTCAGCATTTATCTCTTATTTCCATCGTGCATTTGGACCTTTCAAACACAAATCCCGTCGTTTGAGCCACATTTACTTGTCTCAAGGGGCCCGCCCAGGTAACTCATTGGTGATATTGTGCAGTGGTGATATGTTTGTTTTGATTTTAAACCTTTATCAAACCAGCCATTGTTTCAAATTGAAATTGAAATTTCATCATTCGGTAAAGAGATTTTTAACTCTTTACCAAAAGACAACATTTTAGACTGGTTGAAATTGAAAGCATTTGCAGACAACAATTCAGATGTGGCTTAAATGATGGAATTTGTCTTTGATAGGGTAGAAAACAATGTGGGAAAAGTAGAAAATGCTGATAACCAGTTTTCCAAAGACATCTTCTTCCTCAGGGTCGTAAAAAATTGGGATCTTGTGATAAAGAGTTTTTAGCTCAACTGGCTGAAAGCCAGCAGAGCTTATGTCATGGTATGATTTCCGGCGTCCGGCCGTCTGTCCTTCTGTTTCCGTCTGTAAGTCTTTTTCTTGTTTATGCGATAAAGTCTGCATTTGTGGTCAGATTTTTGTGAAACTTGCACATTTTGTTTTTCTCATCAATAGCTTGAACCCTATTGAGTGTTAAAAAAATCGGACAATCAGTATGGGAAAAGTAGCCATTTGAACTTGAAATATTCCATTTCTTGTTTACGTGATAAAGTCTGCATTTGTGGTCGGATTTTCGTGAAACTTGCACAGTAGCTGTGTATCATCAACAGCTTGAATCCTATTGATTTTGAAAAAAAATCTGACAATCAGTATGGGAAGAGTAGCCATTTAAATTTGAAAATTTCCATTTCTTGTTTAGGCAATGAACACCACAATTTTGATCCAATTCTTTTGAAACTTGCAAAGATTATTTGGTTCAACAAGGGATTGAACTAGAAAATCTAGTAATTTGTTTAGAAAAAGCAGCCATTTGATGACAGTATTGTTTACTCAACAAAGTCAATATTATTAGTCACATTTGTTTGAAATTTGCTAGTTGTTTAATACAAGGCGTACTGAAACCGTATCAAATATGGCTGGATTCCAAACAATTGGTTTTGAGAAATTGTACTTCAATTTTTTTTTTTTTCACTATTTTGTTCAATTCACCATGCCTACTTATGCTGTCTTAGTGGGTTCAAGCCCACTATTTTTTTTGTGTGTGTGTTTTTGTCTTTTTTTCCTTTTGCATCATTAATTCATAATGTATGCTGGCAAAAAAGCAAAATTACCACCAGTAGAGCAATTTCAGGCCCTCAAGGGCCCCTAGTTTTCAAATATTCTGTACTATGATACGGTTATTGTCTTGATTTTAACCTGTTCTCAAACCAGTCATTGTTTTTCAAACAAAAAGATGTACTATATAAGGTTCTTAAAAACACTATAGAAAATGGCTAATGTGCTTGTCAGCATTTTCTCTTTTCCACAATGTTTTCTACCTTTTGAGAGACAGATTCCACTGTCATAGCTACATTCAATTTGTTGTCTTTCAGTTTGGACAAGTTAAAATTTTGTTATTTGGTGGATTGATTCAACCTTTTTAATGATTTTATTAGCTCCACTGGCCGAAGGCCAGCGGGCTTATGTCATGGCCTGCTGTCCGTCGTGCGTCCATCCGTGCGTCCGTCCGTGCGTCCGTCCGTCCGTGCGTTAACTTTTTTTTAAAACGTCTTCTTCTCTGAAACTACCCATCCAGTTTTGACGAAACTTCACAGAAATGATCCTGCCATGGTCCTCTTCAGAATTTCTTGAAAGAATTTAATTCCTTCAAAAACTCTGGTTCCCATGGCAACAAAACTGAAAAATTTTGAAAATCTTTGAAAATCTTCTTGTCTGAAACCGTAAGGCCAAGGGCTACCAAATTTGGCATGTAGCTTTATCTAGTGGACCTCTACCAAGTTTCTTGAATTTATAGCCCTGGGGTCAAAATTGGCCCCGCCCCGGGGGTTACAAGTTATACATGGGCTTATTTAGGGAGAACTTTAAAATTCCTCTTCTACCTAGCCATAGGGCCTAGAGCTACCAAATTTGGCATGTAGCTTTATCTAGTGGACCTCTGCCAAGATTGTTCAAATTATAGCCCTGGGGTCAAATTAGGCCCTGCCCGGGGGTAACAAGTTTTACATGGGTTTATATAACAAGTTATACATGGGCTTATATAGGGAGAACTTTAAAATTCTTCTTTGACCTAGCCATGGGGCCTAGGGCGACCAAATTTGGCATGTAGCTTTATCTAATGGACCTGTACCAAGGGTGTCCAAATTATAGCCGAGGGTCAAATTTGACTTCGCTCCGGGGGGTAACATGTTTTACATGGGCGGGCTTATATAGGAAAATCTTTCGCATCTAGCTATAAGGGCTAGGGCTATCAAATTTTGCATTTAGCTTTATCTAGGGGGTCTCTATCAAGGGTGCCCAAATTGAGAAAAATTTGAAAATCTTCTTGTTTATAACATTCAAGAACTGAATTATTTGGTATGGAGCTTTATATTGTGGACCTCCACCAGGATTCAAATAATTATAGCTTTGCGATCAAAATTGGCTTTGCCCATGGATCACAACTTTCTCGTAGGATTAGATAGAAAAATGTTTGCATGTCCTCGTGTTTGAAATCAATTTGCTGAATATTGTAATGTTTGGCTTGTAGTGTTTTTACTTAATAGCCAGTGGAGCGATACAGGGCCATCATGGCCCTCTTGTTTAACTCTTTACCAAACGAACAAAATTTTTGACTCATCCAAATTCGAAGCTTTTGCAGACAATGAATGAAATCTGGCCCAATTGTTGAAAATTATCTCACAAAAAAGTTGAAAACACTGTGGGAAAAGGAGAAAATGCTGGTAACCACACTCCTTTTCACACAATGTTTTCATCAGACTTTGTCCTCAGGGTCGTTTAAAGTCAGGATTGTGTGGTAAAGATTTAAGATTTTTGTATCTGTATATTGACCCTTTTTCAGATGACAGAATTTTAAATTAATCTGTATTGAAGGCATCTGCTGTCAAAAACTTATATGTGTTTCAAGTAATGGTACTTGTTTGTGAAAGGATAGAAAACATTTTCCCACAATGTTTTCTAAAGTCTTTTTAAAGGCCGTTGAATTTGAAGTTTTGTGGGAAAGGGGGAAAATGTTGGTAACCAGCATGTTCTCCTTTTCTCTCAATGTTTCTAAAGCCTTCCTTTTAATAGGCTGTTGATTTTAATCTTTTAGTACTATGTTTCTGTTGTATACATCAATATGTAATTTTGAGTAATAAAATATTTTTTTGTACTTTGGTGTTCTTCTTGCTTAAACTTGATTTCTGCATAGAAAAAATAAGTATAGAACTTGTTTTAAAAAATCGATTTAGCATTTATCGTTTATTAAACACCTTATTAAAATTGATAATTTCAAATACACAGAGTAGTAAAAGGTAATTTTCCTGGGTCCCACCATCGCCTACCCAAGTGTCTTTCTTGCCCGTTCTCTGTCCAGCTGTTTGTTTCTCTATTCAGGTGTCTTTCTGTTTTTCCCTCCTCTCTCTGCGTTTTTTTTTTTCCAGTTTGGGTGCGGTATCGATCTCGGTTCGCCGAGTTCCCAAGTCGACTTCCCTGACCATTAGGCCAATTTGGAGCCTAAAGGATGATGGTTGTAGTTTATATTTGAATACAATGTCTTGTAAAAACACTGAAAAAAAAAAAATTCTACCGGAAGTCTCGTTACAAATGCCTCGTGGTTCTTCAATCAAAACTTTCTACCATACTGGCCCGTGTTTTAACTAGCCACAGCGAGATAGTTTTTGAAAACATTGTGGAGAAAGGGAATAATGATGGTAACCAACATGTTCTCTGTTCCTACAGTGTTTTCTTCACTTTCAAAGAAAAAATTCCATTATTTGAGCGACGTGTAACCTGTCGTCTGCGCAGTCAGTCATAATGGGCGAATTCTTAACTCTTAGCCTGGTATGCGCGACTCGATGACTTTTTGTGGACTGTATAGATTAAGATCAGACAGCACAGAACGTGCAGTCTGATCTTTGATCTACACTGTCCGATAAAAAGATATTTTTCCCAGAAAAACAACTTTGCAATAGCAACTTTTTCGGTATTTAGCAGGTTAAGGGATGATTTTTGTCGTCTGGTAAAGCGTTCGCTTCAAATGAATACATAAAATTTCAGCACCTCCACAATCAAACATATATGCAGCAGATAACTTTGAAAATATCCCTGTAAAATACTGATGGTGATGATACCAAACATGAATGAACGTAAAAAACATTATGACAAAAGGAGTTGTTCAGCCTAGGTCCAGGCGTCAATAATTTTTTAACCCATATGCAGCTAAGTGCAACTCGGGGACCTTTTGTAGACAGTGTAGATCTAAGATCAGACTGCACGTTACGTGTGCGGAACATGCAGTCTGATCTTAGATCTACACTGTCCGATAAGGAGACACACACCCCCCCCCCCCGCATAAAAAAAAAAAAAAATGCCTTTGAAATAGCAAATTTTGGTGTTTTACTATTGGCTTGAAAGTTTCATTTCAGTTATTTAACATGTCAAGGGGTAAAAGCCATTTACGGTCTAAATAGATCTTCAAAAACAATCGTTTGATCTGAACAGTTTTTCCCCAGTTGTTGTTTTTAATAAAGTAAAGTCAAATAAAATGGATAAAAAATAATCAGACTGAAACCTAGGCTGTCGTTATGCAGCCATGTTTCAAAAGTACAAGCATATCACGGCGACTATTCGGTCATATATTGACATAACATTTGAGCCATGCTCTGTGAAAAGGGGGTTTAATTCATCTACAAAAAGTATCGACTCATGTCAGCCTAAGCAGTCCGCACAGGCTTCACAAGAGTCGAAACTTTTTTGCTATCTGTAAATTCTCTGCATGTCCAAAGACTACTCTTCCTCCAGATTCAGTCAATCGTTAGACTATATAGATTTCATGGATCTCTAATTATGTGATGGCCTACTTTGTACAATGCATCACGGAGATACATTAAACCCCCTTTTGCCAGAGTATATTTTTTTTTATTCAGTATAAAACAACACTTGCATGTTTATAGCTTACAATGTGAGCGACAAGTATTAGTCCAAAATAGTGGCAAACAAACACGTACTTAGATTGTCATGATCTAAGAAGTATGCAAAAATTAAACAATTTGTTTGTATTGGAGTTCAACACCACTTTTAAGCCTCATGTGAGAAAAGTAGCCAGTGGCTCGGAAAGAAAGTTGTGTCAGTACTGGTGTGAGAAAGGAAACACATACATAGGTGCACTGACCGCCGTGATATGACCTAAGCTGTTAGAACGGCGTCAAACTCCATACAAACAATCAATCACTAAAATTTTGTCGTCTGATAAAGAGTTTAAAACGATGTCTATGGTGATAAATTTATCGGCTGCTTTCCCGTGCCTAAATGTAAGTATTAGGAGAAACGATTTCTGTCACAATGGCAATTATTTCACCTTGAGGATGATTGACTGAATTATGTTTCACGCCGGTTTCAAAATTATTTCAGTCATATCACAGCAACAGCTCACATGTTCATGTATTTCCTGGGTTTCACCAGTGCTAGGCTAGGGCTCTGAAGTGTCTTGCTCAGGGACACTCCAACGTAAAAACCCAGTGCTTTCAGTGAGGCTCGAACTCAGGGTCTCCAGGCTACTAGCCTCCAGTTTCCAGGTCGGATTACTAGCTCATATTGCTTTAAACATCATTTTGGTCATATCACGACGACAGCTTATTGATTTCTGTGTTTCATGCCTTCCTTCGTCACACGATCACTAGGGCAGGGTTTTGAAGTGTTAAACCTACGGGCACTCGCGCGAGGCACCTTCCTGAAGATCGAACTCATGACGGGCGGACTATGAATCCTATACCTCAACTACTTTGCCATGCAGAAACCCTTTGGCATGAGCCAGGAATCGAACTCAAACGGTTTACGTCACGACTGAGCTACCGGGCTCGGTATCGAACCCACGACCGTAACAACCCCTAAATTTCAAACCCTGTTGTCACCGAGCTACCGGGCTCGGCCATTGAACTACTAACTCCTAAATTTTCTAGCCCCGTTCATAACCGATTGAGCCCATCACGACGACCATCATTAAATTTTAACCTCGTTGGGGATGGTGGGTTGAAAACAGGAGACGGGGACGACGACAGTGAGTATGATGATGACTACACACACAGAGAAAAAAGACGGGATAATACTGGGAAGTCCCCACTATAGATTTTGTTTGGCAATTTCTGGAAATAGTGCAAGAAAAGTACGGAATGAATGTTGAATTGGTGAATAAGTAAGTCCTGCGTATTCACCATTTCAACATTCATTCCGTACATTTATTGCGCCCCCCCCCCCCCCAAAATTGCGCAGCAAAATCCATGGTGGGAATTCCTGGGATTATGCCAGAGAGAAATTTAAAAAGGAGAAGAGGAAAACCGCTACAAGAAATTCACCCACCTTCATGTTTATTATTTTCCAGATAAAATAATCCATCAAATATAAAAATAAACAAACAAACATTGTCTCATAAACAAGCATTTTAAACAAGCGATTGTTAAAACACACTCAGCAGTGAATACCAAACATGTCCAAATGAAGCACGTGGAAAGTCTGCAAGTTTGGGGATTACGGCGATGGGGGGGGGGGGGGGAGGGGTTGTTGTCTGTCAAGGATTTGAGGCATGCTTTGTGAAAAGGGGGTTTTATGTATCTGCAAAAAGTACCGACCCATATCACAGGCTGATATTAGTCGAACCTTTTCGCAATGGATAAATTTCCTGTATGTCCAAGGACTATTCTACCTCATGATTCAGTCGGTTGTTGGACAAAATGAATCTTACGGAGCCACAACTATGTTGATTGATTGACTGTATGGTGTTTAACGCCGTTTTCAAGATTATTTCAATGATATCGCGGCGGCCAGTGCACCTATGCTTTCTTTGAGTTTCTTTTACCAGTACTCCACACATTTTTCTTTTCAAGCCACTGGCTGCTTTGCCACATTACCGTCGTCGAAGCAATGGTCAGCCTTGAGAGAGGAATGAATCCTGTCGCAATGACTATCATCAATCCTCGGAAAGAATTGGCCGAGTGGCCCGTGCCTGTTGTCGTCACCAATTGTAACTTAATCATTATCAATTCATTGTTCTCGACCAGAGGATATCCCTAACAGTAATTTATTTACAGAACACGGCTCTTTAAGCATCTATTTCAAATACGAAAAATCGAGATAATTTGTCATGCAACACGCGAAAAGGGATATTCGGATATTTGCGTAAAGTGTCGTCTCGGATTAGCCTGCGCAGTCCGCGCAGGCTAATCCGAGACGGCACTTTACGAATACATTAGATTTTGTCCTACAGTAGACTTGTGAAAAATAGCAAATTACATAAAAACGGAAAATGTCGATTCGGATTAGTCTGCGCGGACTGCGCAGACTGATCGCGCGGACTGATCCGAGACGACACTTTATCCAAATGTCCAACTGCCCCTTTTCGCGTGTTGCAGGCCATTTGGCGTATTATTATGAATATACATGTAAGTAGCTGCGGCGGGAAGATTTTGGCAAAAGGAAAAAAACGAACGCAAGTTGTATTAGTCATTGTTAGATACTTTGTGAGGTATTTTGATTGAAAAATCATACATGGCATCTATACATCGCAACAGTGATATTTATAAATACCGATGTAGTAATACCACATTTCTGCTCTAGTATTACAACAGACCAATAGAATTGGAAACGCATGGTCTTTAGTATAGACCTGCATACATTCCATTCACCCATTTGACTTTCAAAGGTTTACTACAATAACCTCCACATTATAATTGCCCGATAAAATCTACATGCATTAACCTTGAGTTGCAATTAAGTTACGAGTTTCCTAGAATAGCATAACTCACAACACTCTTACCAAGACACTGGGTCTCTTTCCACTTCAACAGAATCAAAACTCTGTCGCGTAGCTTCATTATTTTTTCCAATGGAGCCGATGATTGCCCTGTTGGAATTGAAACTCGCAGCACCTGGTTTACCAACCATTGTAACTGCATCTTTTCTGTTGCCAAAGTTTTTTTCTAAAGCTGCGAACTGGAGGTGCATACAAATTTGTACGGTTAATGGAAACTCGTATGAGTTACTTGAACAACCCTGAGGGACAATGCTTTGAAAAACATCGAGTAAAAAATGAAGAAAATGCTCGTATCCAACTCCCTTTCCCATGACCTTTTATATCTTTCCATTGACACATATAATCAGTTTATCTCCATATAGATTAAATTAAATTAATAAAATGAACCATGCTCTGACAAAAGGGGGCTTAATGCATCTCCGTGACCCATGGTACCAAGCAAGCCATCACATGTTCGTGGATCCATTATATCCACTTATTTTTAAACAACCAACTTAATCATGAGATAGACCGGTCTTTGGGCATACAGAAAATTGACCAATAGAGAAAAGTTTCGGCCCAGGTCAGCCTGAGCGGACTGCGCAGGTTGACCTGAATCGATACTTTTTGCAGATGTATTAAGCCCCCTTTTCACAGAGCATGGATCAGTTATTGTTTTCACTGCATATGCTTTCACTTAGGGTCAGTCTAAACTGTTGTTTGGTATAGAGTTAGCCCTTAACCCTTTCGGCGCCGTAGGCGAAAACAGTGCCGACTTTTGCAGAGGGCATGGATCAAGATCAGACTGCACAGAACGTGCAGTCTGATCTTTGATCTATACCGTCCGCTTGTGTGGTCAAGCCTATACAATCAAAATCTTTGAAAGTTTCAATAGATTGTATTTAGAGCCGTCGAAAGAGGTCGAGTTTATTTATTTGGCTATTAAAGAGTTAAGATTCTAAATAAAATAAACTAAAGATTTGCAGCCAATGGTGAAAACCCATAATTTACGGTTTAAAGATTTGATTTCAATCGTCGGTGAAACCTTATCGTATCGGAAGTGTAGATCCAAGATCAGACTGCACGTTCTGTGCGGTCTGATCTTGATCCACACTGTCTACAAGAGCCCACTTAGTCACGCTTAGTAGCCTAAACGTTAATATCAGTTACTGCTTTATAGCCCTGACCAACACCATGTTACCATCAGTCATTGATTCATCTATGGCTGATGACTGATTGCAATAACGAGATCAGACTGCATGTTCTAGGTAGTCTGATCTCGATCTATACTATCCGAAAAAGTCCACAAAGTCGTACATAGCAGCCTAAGTGTTAATATCATTTACTGCTTTACAGCCCTGACTAACACCATGTTACCATCAGTCATTGATTTGTCATTGTCTAACATAAACTGGCGTAGAGTTCCAGCTAACTTCATTTCTTCAACCCTCTGCAATGCAATCTTCAACTCCTCTTCCGTGAAGAGCGACCAATAAGCATCAATACTCCTCCATTCTTCTTTTAAGGGTCCCTCGGGATCGTAGTAGCTCTTAGCCCAAGCTGAACCCAAGATTTTGATAAACTCTATGTTAGAGAAGCCATTATCTGACAGTAATCTAGAAAAGCATTCACGTGACCGGAAGAAAACTGATTTCCTTGAGGCTACTTCCGGTGCAATATTTGTGTACCAATTCCCGTAGTACTGCTCAGGGAAGCATGTCATAATCAGTATGATACCATCCTGTTTCAAGACACGTTTCGACTCTTGGAATGTTATAGATATTGCTTTCGTTCTTTCGTCTTCGTCCTTGACATTCAAGTGGTGGAATACCTACAACATTATAAATCAGGTAGACTGTTGAATTAACTGCTTTGAAGAGCTCGTTCTCGATAAATCTCGCGAGAAATATTATATATTCATATCCGTATGAGTCCTGTCTGGACAAAAGGCAGTTTAATGCTTCTCTGTGGTGCATTATATCAAGCAAGTCATTACACTGCTATAGATTCGTAAAATCCATTTTTTGCTAACAACTAACTCACGCTAAAAGTTACGACAGAGGTCATCTTGCGCGGACTGCATAGGTTGACCTGAGTCGATACTTTTTGCAGATGAATTAAAACCCCTTTTCTCAGAGTTTGACCCTTATATCATGATACTGCCCTTTACCATAACTATTCTGTGTTTCAGCTATCTTCTGCATGTGTATGGACTGAAATAGGGCCTACCCAAACTTATTTTTAATACCTCTGTACAATACACAGAAAATATCGAAATGCATGCTTAATCCTTAGACTGCTAAGCGCGACTCGATGACCTTTAGCGGACAGTGTAGATCAAGATCAGACTGCACAGAACGTGCAGTCTGATCTTGGATCTACACTGTCCGATAAGGAGATAGTTTTCTCCTCAAAAAATACCCTTGAAATAGTAAAATTAGCGTTTTTTACTATCGGCTTGAAAGTTTCATTTCACTTATACAGCAGGATAGGGGTTAAAACGTCAAACATAATGGTTCAGGTATCTTCTCTAAAAGTAGTTAGAAAGTGGAAAGCAAAAAGAAGTTGAACACTCTCCACGGCATATATTCTTTCCTAGTATTGATGAAAGTCATTTCGACAGGATTCATTCCTTTGTCATCCCTTTATTTCTTTCCGGCTTTAGCCATGTTGGAAAGTAGAGAGAGAATAGCAAAGATCTTTAAGCGTGGTACTGGGGAAAAAAACTAAAGAAGGGGTCCTGCGTAGCTCACTCAGGGGTAAAGTTCATGGCTCGTAACCTGGAGGCCCCTGGTTTGATCCTCCCTTGAAGCACTGGGCTTTCCGTGGGAGTACAAGTATCTTTTGGCAAGACATTTCAGAGCCCAAGCCTACAGTTAGTGAAGCCCAGGACAATTGTGAATATGTGTATGTTACCTTGATAGACCGAAACAGTGTTAAAAGCCACGTAAATCACCATTCAATCAACCAATTAGTCAAGATACCCCAGGAAAAAAATGGGCAGGTGCACTGGTATGAGAGAGTTAACTCTTTAGCAGCTAAGTACGACTCAAACACCTTTAGCGGACATCGTAGATCAAGATTAGACTGCACAGAATGTGCATTCTGATCTTAAATATACACTGTCCTATATGGAGATATTTTTCCCAAAAAACAACTTTGAAATAGCAAATTTTGGCCTCTTGTTATCGGCCTGAAAGTTTCATTTCACTTATTTAGCAAATAGGGGTTAAAACAAATGGCGCAAAACACTACAGAAACAAAACCACAACAATGAATATTTACCATGTTTATCATGACAACATCAAAACACCCATCACCAAATGGTATCGTCGGCAAAAAACCATGTTTGATATCGCCAATTCTGTTTCCTTGACGATAGCTGTCTAGTTTGTTTCTAGCGACCTCTAACATTTTGTCCGAGGCATCAAACACGCTAATTTTACCGATTCCGGCTTCAAGTAGCTTAAAACTGTAACTGGCTGTACCGCAACCTGCGTCTAATAGATGGATTTCCTGAAAGCAACAAAGAACTTTTGATCCTTAAAGGTAAAGTGCGTCAGTTTCATCGCGGTAACCAGTAACCACCATGTTCCTCAATGGGGAAAGGAAAACAATTGAGACTTTGAATAAGAGGAGGCCGGGATTACTGCAAAAAGAATTGATCTGCAATTGTTGCTATATGGTTCATGTTGTAATTTTTTTTACCGGAATACAAAATTGTAGACAGGTTCAAATTAAGAGCAGCTGCAGACGAAAACCAAACTATAGGTGATTATGAGATAGATCTATTATGAGATGAAATTGTTAGATTTGTCTTGGTAAGGGTAAAAACAGTATGGGAAAAAGGAGAAAATGCTGGATATCAGCATTTTCTCCTTTTCCCACAATGTTTTCTAACCTATTGTAGACAAATCCAACTATTTAAGTCACGTGTGATTTGTTGTCTGCAAATGCTTTCAACTTGGACAAGTCTAAGATTTTGTCCTTTGGTAGAATTTAAATAATAGTAAGTCGCCTTTTTTATTTCTGGTTTCAGATGGTAAGTATGTAAACAGACAATTCAGCCGTATAAAAATAAGTATGCGTCAGTATTTGTTACCAAAATATGTCATGTTGAATCATTAATTAGGATGACATATGCAAAGCCACGATAAATCTTCGTAAGGTGTTAAATTTCATTTAAACCAGTTTTGATCTTGCTTTTGTAACCGGGACCGTAGCGTTGAAAATAGTATTAAAGATAAAGCCTATGCCGCTTCGTGAGCCTAGGTTCATGCCATTGGCTCGTGATATTCTTTAGCCTTTTTATCCTCTAGAAAAAGAATAGAGTTGGTGTTAAAGCCCGAGTTTTCAGGCTTCTATTGTCTGTGTATAAACGTACCTTGTAAAACCAGATGTGTTCGGCGCTTTTAACCGTAAACAAAATGTATTTCCGCTATGAAAAGTAAATCTACAACATAATTCATAAAATCGGGGATCGTATACCTATATACATGTACTCGATCCTAAAATGAAGCCCTGGGCTTTTTGTGGGAAGAGTCAGGTATGCCAAGACACTTCAGAGCCCTCGCCTAGTCTAGTTCCGGTAACACATGAATAAGTTAACTATCGCTGTGATGTGACTAATATATACATGTAGCTTTAAAATTAATTTTTTTCTAATCTTGAAATGTTTTCACTTAAGTTCTAATGAAAGAATATATTAAAGTTATACTTACAGCTTTAGGTTTTCCTGTCAAAGTCCCTAAACTTTCCAATATTTCTTCAACACCGATTTGTGATGTTAACTCATCATAGTTCTGTGCCATCCTGTCAAAATCCGTCTTTCCGTCCATTTTTAGAGATATAACCCTTTACCCCAGAATCCCGAGATTTAACGACCCTGCGTAACAGGCCTTTGGAAAACATTGTGGGAAAAGGAGAAAATGCTGGTCACCAGCATTTTCTCCTTTTTCCACAATATTTTCTACCCTTTCAAAAGGAAAAAAAATCAATCTTAGAGTCACATTTATTTTAGTTATCGGCAAATGCTGTTAATTTGGACAAGTCTAAAATATTTGCCGTGTGGCTGAGGTTTAAAACAAGTATACACTGTACTCAGCAACTTACACACCGTACCCAGCAACTTAAAAATACCTTTATTTTGAACCAGATAATATACAACGCGTAATACGAGTATTTGCCGAACTAGAGAGGGTGGATACATACTGCCAAAGTATGACTAAATTGCTATATTTAGATGTTGGGTACGCGTGTACCAATTCACATACATGTGTCAGACGCATAATCTATCCTAGTTTGGATTAGACGACTTGCCATTGTGAGTAAGTGTATTTCTAAATGCACATTAGGAATAATGATGAACTTTGCAGGGATAAATTTAGAAGTAACTGCTAATATGTACCGATTGCAATGTTGTCATGTGATTTTCTGAGTAAATTTGAATTTCTACAGCACAAACTTGCCAATCCAAGTACAAGTTGTTTGTCAGTTACCTTAAGGGAATCATAATGAATTTTGCACCGATACATGAAAAAGTAGATCTACCTGTTAAGATATATATATACGGAATCCCATATGTTAGCATCTAGAATGTAGTGTGCACAGTACAGGCCGCATTCTCAGTTCAATGGTTATGAAACGTATCAGAATATTGTCTAGATACTTCGGACAACTTTGAAAAATGATTCAGTCGGGTAAAATTTCAGATAAAATTTGTGTGTATTTTACAGGTTTTAGTCCACTATTCAAGACACTTGCTTATACAATGTTCGTATGGTTTGGGTGGTTTTGAAAACAGGTCACCTGAGGCAAAATTCAGGTCACTTTGACAAATTTTATAAACTATTTAGTGTGCACTCTATGGTCCATATTTTCAGTCTAATGATTATTAACCTTGATCACACTCGGACGAGTTTTAGACGATGATTATTTGGGGGCAGGGGGGGGGGGGTTCAAAGTGTAGGCTACTGCCTCAAATATTCGGAAAACCTGTGAGCTCTCTTGTGGCCGCAGCTTTGGCTAAGTTTGTGAAACTTGGTCAGAATGTGCGATAAGTGTCATCTCAAACACACACAAACAGATTTTGATGCAATGTACCAAGAGCCACATGTGAGCAATTCAGGGCATTCATGGCCCTCTTGGAATTTTTTCCTGATAATTCAATCAGTTACTCTTAGTACTATGAACTGCATATACTGTGTTCACAAACCAACCTGAATTCAAATTCTGTTTTAAGGTCCTAGACTAGCTAGGTTGCTCAGTCTCAGCCAATCAAATGGCAAGTCGTTGTATTTCCAAATTTGATTTTTTTTAAATTGATTGTTGGTGAATATGGCCCTTGGAATTTTTTTTTTCAGAAAAGGAGAATATAAGAAGGATGTTACAGTTGAGCAGATTGTTGCAAATTTTATTTTAGAATAAATGACATAGCTATGGTTCAAAGGTGACAAACACAGACATTTAGCATTATTACCACATACAGCCAAATTTGTCTCAAACAGAAACCCAAGGGAGGAAACAAAAATAACCTCTAAGGGCAAGTGGTTGTTTATTACAGACATTAAGTTTTTCTTATAACCAAAATTCCTGAACTTACATAACTGTTGTATATGGTGATAGAGGATGTTGCTGAACACAAGTGGCTGTCAACAAGGATTGAACATAAAGTTGTCGTAAACAGCCATATTAATCCTTTACCACA
This sequence comes from Hippopus hippopus, assembly GCA_946811185.2. Taxonomy (NCBI): domain Eukaryota; kingdom Metazoa; phylum Mollusca; class Bivalvia; order Cardiida; family Cardiidae; genus Hippopus; species Hippopus hippopus. The sequence continues at coordinate 16,752,305 of OX328110.1, read as the reverse complement.
TTGCAAAATTTTAGACTCGTCTATAGCGAAGGAAATTACATACAACAATTCAAATGTGTTAAAAATGAGAGAACTTAGCCTGGAACAGGTACAAACGAATATTGGAGAATGTAGATAAAAAACAACGGTGAAGAGTGTGTCATCTGATCAACAATATCTGCAAAGCCCTCAGAGTGCTATGCATACCATGACAAAATTATTCAGTACGTGTAGTTCACATACCACTATTCAAGGTCGTCACTAAAGTACAAACAACAGTTACTGCTTAACATAAAAAAAAATGTGCAATTCATTTGTTCCTTCATTCATTCATTCATCCATCCATCCACCCATCTATCCATCCATTCATCCATACATCAATTCATTCATTCATTCATGACAAATAATATGTGCTATGTCAGCTACTATTTTGACATCCACCTAGCTTTAATCAATCAATTAGTATGTTAAATGAAAAACTGATAATAAAATTGACTACTTGGAAAACTACTTGATCAATAGGTATAAATAGATAAATTTTATCCCCTCATTCACTGATTCATATATATCCTTCAGATGTTGAAATAGCCAAAATAAGGTTTTCTATTAATCGGTGTTGATAAAATCCATACAAGAATGACAATGAAAATTAAAACATTTCCACATGCAGTCAGTTTTTTTTTTTTGTCTTGTTAAAGATCTCTTTTCAACACACTGTGGTAACAGTAGATTTGCTTGTGACAAGCTTTTTTCACATTTTCACAAAATTTTCACCTGCAATTATGGATTAATTGAATGGCTGTTAGATATGACTTGAAAAAATAGCAATTTACATTTACACAGTGATGTCATTTGATAAGCAGCTAAAATTTTAAAGGTATACCACTAGATAACTCTTTATCAAACAACAAAATTTTAGAATTGTCCAAATCTAAAGCTTTTACAGATGACAAATTGATTTTAGTTCAGTTGATGAAATTTGCCATTGGAAGGGAAGAAAATAGGTGGGAAAGGGAGAAAATGCTGGTTGCCAGCATTTCTCCTTTTCCCACAATATTTTCAAAATCCCTCTTTCTCAGGGTTGCTAAAACATGGGATTGTTTGGGAAAAGGTTTTAGGCTTAAGCCAAGCGATAAACCATGGAATAGTTTCACATGAATGTATATCAAGGAATGAAAATGACAGGAAATAAGAAACTGTTTTTTATGACATAATAGAACAATACACAAAATCACTGTGGTAGAAATACTAAATTCACCTTTCCTCTTAGTAATTTATCGCTTTCCGAAACAGATTTGAATTATAAGAAAAAAAAAAACATGTTTGGAACGTATTAATGATCAATATGAACAAAGTTTGATACTTTACCGAAAATTCACCCAATTTCAAGAAAAATCTTAAGTCTCTTATTTTGCTCAAATCTGCTAGCCGGACTCATTTTTCCGACGTGTTTTCATTACTTGTGATATGTTTCTCTAGCATTAATGACTTTAGTAACATTCTCATATCCTGAGTTGATACAATGTTTAAAACTGAACTCAGGAAAAGAATGGACTTTAGTTTTTAAATGTTCATTACTTACGGTGCATTTCTCTTACATTAATAGAATTTAGAAATATTCTCATATCCTGAGTTGACAATGTTTCAGACTCGGTTCAGCTAAATAATGGACTTAACCCATTACCACACAATCCCTACTTTTGACGACCCTGAGAAAGAAGCCTTTAGAAAACATTGTGGGAAAAGGAGAAAATGCTGGTAACCAGCATTTTCTCCTTTTCCCACAATGTTTTCTACCCTTTACAAAACAAATTTCAAATTTTCAGTCACTTCTATTTTGTCGTCTGCAAATGCTTTCAATTTGGACAAGCCTAAAATATTGTCGTTTGGTAATGAGTTAAGTCTGTTAAATGACTTAGGTCCATTTATTTTGCTGCGTTGTCTGAAATAAAAGAGTATACCAGTAACTCTTTTCTTGGAAAATGCCTTCAATTTTCATAATCACTTTACCTCCCACAGACCTTTTTTCTGTCCTGCATCAGACCACTTTCTGAACACTTTAGCAAAAGGAGAAATTGCTTGTGACAAAATTGTTTTTCCTAATCTATGTATATATGCATCTGAACTCTTTACCAAACAATCCCAAATTTTAACAACCCTGATGGAGAAGGCTTTTGAAAACATGGTGGAGAAAAAAGGATTAAATGCTGGTAACCAGTATTTTCTCCTTTTCCCAACACATTTTCTACCCTGTCAGAGAACTTTGGTTCATAAGTATCATTTACAAATTTGTCGTCTGCAGATGCTTCCATTTTGGAAGGGTCTAGAATTTGTCGTTTGGTAAAGAGTTGAACCTTAATTCATGTTAATTAGCCTTACTATAAAAGGATGTCATCTGTAGCAAATTTGTATTAGGAAATCTTGCTTTAAAGCCTTTCCGACACAATCCCAAGTTTAAACGACCCTGAAGAAGAAGCCTTTTAAAAACATTGTGGGAAAAGGATAAAATGCTGGTAACCAGCATTTTCTCCTTTCCGCACAATGTTTTCTAACCTATCAAAGACAAATTCCATCATGTGAGCCACATTTATTTTGCCGTCTGCAAATGTTTTCAATATGGACTAGTTTACATCTTTGTCATGAGGTAAACAATTAATGCCATGAGCACTGAATTACTGAAGTGGACCATTTCAATCAGGAAAAATCTCTGAAATATTGTAATTTCAAGTTTGTTTTTAACAAAATATGTGATAAAGGAACGGCCAGTGTAGATCAAAGATCAGATTGCACATTCTGTGATGTCTGTTCTTGATCTGTACCATCCTCAAAAACAACTTAAGTTGGTTCCAGCACATAATGGGTTAAATCCTTCCCAAACAAAAAAATTTTAGAATAGTCCAAATTGAAAGCACTGGCAGCAGACATTTAAAATATAGCTTAAATGATGGGATACATACCAGAAAATGTAGAAAACATTGCAGGAAAAGTAGAAAATGCTGGTAACTAGCATTAAGTTTCGCTCTTTAATCCAGAATATTTTCAAAGGCCTTTTTCTTAAGGCTTGTTAAAACACTGCATTGTTTAGTAATTATTTGATTGTTTTTTAATTATGTGTGCGTGTGCATGTGGTAGCTTGCAATGGGCAAATGTCTTTCACAGAAAAAAAAATTATTCCAGAACATCATTTTATACACATTTATCATAAAATAAAACATCCCTAGCCTTTTGTCACTCATCTAATTCCTCCCGTTCATCGCCCCAGTTGCTTGGTGCACCTCCTCTTTTCATTAAAATCTCCCGTTTCCATAGTGGTAAGCTATCCCATTCGTCTTCCAACTTGGCCTCATCCAAACTTACACGTTTGGGTGCAGGTGGTGGTGCTTTTGACTTCCTTTCAAGGCTGCCATCTGCATTCTGTGGCTAAATGTGAGAAAACAAGATTAGATATCCTGATGTTCAACGAACTGAGCCTTGGAAGACTTTTTACTGTATAGCAAAATTTGACACTTGTCCAAATTGAAAGCAACTGCAGAAGACGTATTAAATATTACTCAAAACATGAAATTTGTCTTCATAGGTTAGAAATATTGTTGAAAAAAGTGAAAATGCTGGTTACCTGCATTTTTAGCTCCACTGGCCAAAGGCCAGCGGGCTTATGTCATGGCCTGTTGTCCGTCGTGCGTCCGTGCGTCCGTCCGTCCGTCCGTGCGTTAACTTTTTTTTAAAATGTCTTCTTCTCTGAAACTACCCATCCAATTTTGATGAAACTTCACAGAAATGATCCTGCCATGGTCCTCTTCAGAATTTCTTGAAAGAATTTAATTCCTTCAAAAACTCTGGTTGCCATAGCAACAAAACTGAAAAATTTTGAAAATCTTTGAAAATCTTCTTGTCTGAAACCGTAAGGCCAAGGGCTACCAAATTTGGCATGTAGCTTTATCTAGTGGACCTCTACCAAGTTTCTTCAATTTATAGTCCTGGGGTCAAAATTGGCCCCGCCCCGGGGGTTACAAGTTATACATGGGCTTATTTAGGGAGAACTTTAAAATTCCTCTTCTACCTAGCCATAGGGCCTAGAGCTACCAAATTTGGCATGTAGCTCTATCTAGTGGACCTCTGCCAAGATTGTTCAAATTATAGCCCTTGGGTCAAATTAGGCCCTGCCTGGGGGTAACAAGTTTTACATGGGCTTATATAACAAGTTTTACATGGGCTTATATAGGGAGAACTTTAAAATTCTTCTTTGACCTAGCCATGGGGCCTAGGGCGACCAAATTTGGCATGTAGCTTTATCTAGTGGACCTGTACCAAGGGTGTCCAAATTATAGCCGAGGGTCAAATTTGACTTCGCTCCGGGGGGTAACATGTTTTACATGGGTGGGCTTATATAGGAAAATCTTTCGCATCTAGCTATAAGGGCTAGGGCTATCAAATTTTGCATTTAGCTTTATCTAGGGGGTCTCTATCAAGGGTGCCCAAATTATAGCCCAGGGGGTCAAATGTAGCCCCACCCCAGGGGGTCACAAGTTCTACATGGTCTTATATAAGGAAACTTTAATAATCTACTTGTACATAGCCATATTTAGGCCTAGGGCTACCAAATTTTGCATGTAACTTTATATAATGGGCCTCTACCAAGAGGGCCCAAATTTTAACTTTGGGGGTCAAGTTTGACTCCACACCAGGAGTCACAAGTTTTACATTGGCTTTTATAGTGAAAACTTGATAAACCTGTGTCATGGATCACATATTTTACAGGGCCTTTTATTCAGCAAACTTGTTTTACATGACTTTTTATTGGGCAAGATTAAAAAATCTTTTTGTTTATAACCACACATTCTAGTTTCATATTGTAGGTCTGGGGTCAAAATTGCCTTCATTCCAGGGATCGCAAGTTTAACATGGGCTTCAAAATATTGTCACTTCAATTTAAACATTAATCAAGGGAAATAACTCTTTTTATGAAAGATAAAGTTCGTTACTATTTACCTCCCTTGATTATCAAGCTGCAGTGATACATGATTGGTGCTAGACAAGTTTTTTAGCTCCACTGGCCGAAGGCCAGCAGGCTTATGTTATGGCCCGTTGTCCGTTGTGCGTCCATCCGTTAACTTTTTAGCTCATTTGAGCACAACGTGCTCAAGGGGAGCTTTTAGCATTTGTTTCAACTCAATAAAAGAATTTTCAATCATACACCAAAACAAAAAATTATCCTCCACATATCTGACTGTTTACAAACTATGAAGTGTTCATATTAATACACCATGTCTACTGTTTGATGATGACTAGCTTAGAAAAAGTATTAATAAAATAAGTTTGAAAAAAAATCTTAGTGATTTATTATGACAATTGTTAGCACACATGTAACTCATTACCAAACGATAATATTTTAGGCTTGTCTAAATCGAAAGCACTTGCAGACGACAAAATAAAAGTGATTGAAAATTTGAAATTTGTTTTGTGAACAGTAGAAAACATTGTAAGAAAAGGAGAAAATGCTTTTCTGAAGCCTTCATTCTCAGGGTCATCAAAAGTAGGGATTGTCTGGTAATAGGTTAAAAAGATATATTTCAAACTGAGATTGATGTATATACTTGTTTTTTACTGGCACTGAAGGTCCGTCCGTCCATCTGTCCGTGCGTGCATTAACTTTTATTTCAAACATCTCTGAAACTACTTATCCAATTTTGATGAAACTTCAAAGAAATGATCCTGCCATGGTCTTCTTCAGAATCCCATGACAGAATTTTATTCCTTCAAAAACTCTGGTTGCCATGGCAACAAAACTGAAAAATATAGAAAATTTTCAAAAATCTTCTTCTCTGAAACTGTAAGGCCTAGGGCTACCAAATTTGGCATGTAGCTGTATCTAGTGGACCTCTACCAAGTTCCTTCAAATAATAGCCATGGGGTCTACCAAATTTTGCATGTAGCTTTATCTAGTGGGCCTGTACAAGGAGGGCCCAAATTATAGTCCTTGACCCAAGTTTGTCCCCACACCACGGAACACAAGGTCACCAGTTTTACATGGGCTTTTGTAATGAAAACTATCTTAAGTCATCATGTTACTAACCATTATAAAGACTAAGGCTATTAGATTTAGCCCTGTCTCATGGGTTTCATGTTTTACAGGGCTTTTCATTGAGAAAAATTTGAAAATCTTCTTGTTTATAACATTCAAGAACTGAATTATTTGGTATGGAGCTTTACATTGTGGACCTCCACCAGGATTCAAATAATTATAGCTTTGCGATCAAAATTGGCTTTGCCCATGGATCACAACTTTCTCGTAGGATAAGATAGAAAAATGTTTGCATGTCCTCATGTTTGAAATCAATTTGCTGAATATTGTAATGTTTGGCTTGTAGTGTTTTTACTTAATAGCCAGTGGAGCGATACAGGGCCATCATGGCCCTCTTGTTTCCTTTTCTTACAATATTTTTAAAGCTTGTCTTCTCAAGACCATTAAAACTAGGGATTGTGTGGCAAACGGTAGCCTGGGTCCAAGCGGTAATAAAGTCTTAATTACTCCGTATCAGTCTCTCTTAATCACGATCTGTTATAAATCTTTGGCAGCTATCTGTTTATCGCTTCCGGTATTATTACCATCATTTTTTACTATGTAAGGTTTGAATGATAGAAAAGGAAAAAACATGGACGGACTGGAACCCAGGCTAGGCAAATGGTAAAAGGGTTATAAACTAAATATAGGCTTTCAATTTTGAAAAAATACTGGTAATAAGCTAGGTGACAAATCTACATAGTCCATTATATTCAAAGAATTCTCGGTTTCCTTACCATGGATGACACATGAAGCTGTTGTAGACAGTGTAGATCAAGATTAGTGCACAATTTTTTCTTCTATTTCAAAGACCAATATCATCATTTCAGCTTATTCATAATGTTGTCTGCAAATGCTTTCAATTTGGAAAAGTCTAAAATTTTGTAGTCTGATAAAGAGCTTAGCTTTCTGCCAGGATAGATCAAGAGCAGACTACACAAAACCTGCAGTCTGATCTTTGATCTACACTTTCCACTTTGCTGAGACATTCTGGATAATTGCAACCCTGATACTGCACTTATTTGGGTCTTATTTCTAGACTGAAAGTCTCTGTTGGGTTTACTCAGCACTCTATTGGTTACAATATATCATGTTGCAGGGTCATTTCTTCCCCTTTAAAAGGTAAATGATGGGTTCTTATTTTTTGGAGTTCCCTAAAAGTGACAACTAAGTTTCTTCCAAATTTATCATTTAATTACATATCACATACTTCAGAGTCAGAATGGCTTCACCCAATTTGGGGAACTAGGTGAGTTCACACTCCACACTGCTGTAAGTATATAAGCTCTCTCTATCACTTTGACTGCTCGTGATCAAATTCCTTCCTTTTTCTACAATAATTTCTAATCAAGAAGACAATAATGGCTTTCAAAGTGAACAGCTGAAAGACTGAAGCAGGAATGAAAAATTCAAAATGTCATGTGATTGATTGGAGGGAAATGATCGATCAAGCAGAACACGGGTAAATGCAGACTGACCAAATAGACATGGCATGTGAAAAGTAACCCTACTACAATCACTATATTTTTCTGTCAACTTTACTGTACATTCCTTAGACACAATGCACACAGCTACTGATGGTAACTCATATGTATGAGGCACCTACTACTTACGATGAGGTAAAAATGCATGCATCATCAGAAGAATACATGAACTAGATTTAGAGTATTTTAGACAACACAACACTTGTCCAAGAATTGGGTACATCCTTAAACATAATCTGGGCCCGTTTTCACCAGCCATTCTTAAGAAAATTGTTAGTCTCATTCTAAACATTTTTTTTTTCAAATTTGAAAGTACCAAAACCAAATGGTTTAGCCAATCAGAAGTTGTTTTACTTTCTTAAATCTATAAGAAGACCCAGAATAGAATTAGGAATGGTTGGTGAATGCAGGTTCAATTGACTTCATACAATGATTCCTCCTTTACAAAGGAATTCATAAACAAATCTTTGTGAATCAAGTCCTAATAAAAAACTTTTAACTCTTTCCCAAATGACAATATTTTAGACGGGCCCAATTTGAAAGCACTTGCAGACGACAAAATTTATATGGCACAAATGATGGGATTTGTATCAGACAGTCTAGAAAACATTGTGGGAAAAGGAGAAAATGCTGGTTACCAGCATTTTCTCCTTTTCCCACAATGATTTCAAAAGGCCTACTTCTCAGGGTCATTAAAACTCAGGATTGTGTGGTTAAGGTTAAGAAGCACTCGTATGCTCACAATTAAGTAGATCTATTTCATGTTCCCCTGTTGACATTTCGAGACAACTAACATATGTACGTATGTATGTATTTAGGTATTTATGTATGTATGTATGTATGTATGTCCAAACAAAAGAATACTATCAGGTTTTCAAGAAACAGAAGAGCCTTGTCATGATGGTTATGTTTCACAGAAAGATGGGACAAGACAATGGTCTCCCGTAAATGTATGACTCTCATAAAACAGGTGAGCAATACATTCAAAATCTAGACATTCTACCCATATATAAAACTTGTTTGACAGTGGTTATATAATTTGATCAGAAAGTTCATTTTTCACTATTTATTTTTGTGAAATGAACTTCATGTAAAAAGTGACCCCGCTCCCTCAGGGTCAAAGAAACACAGTTTTGTTTGGTAAAGGATTATGTATGCTAATGAACTCAAAAAACAAATTTCTAGCAAGAAACTTTAGGTTCATTCTGGTCAGATAATAGACAATCAATATAAATTGAAGTAAACAACTGTGAAAGTTTGTGAAAACTTTACTTCAAAAACAATAAATTACTTCTAAGATCTTCCAGGAATTTCTTCTTTTGTCACCATAATTTCGTAAGCAGTCTGTTGTCATAGTGGTTATCATGTATTGAGAGATAAATTATTGAATTTCACTTTTATCAAACAAGTATGAGTTCGTGAACAAATAGGATTCTTTCTTCATTTTATGGTCTAAGGGAGAAAATTCATACAATATTAAAAGTAAAAATTATTAGGAGTGACCTCCCTTACAGTGGCGATATCTCCTTCCTCCCCATAGACGCGAATATGATAAATTCTCAACCAATTGAATCGCCTGTAGAATCAACAATAAATTCTTCTTAAAATATAAGAATTTCTGTTATCTGATATTCAAGATTCTAGAGAATTATGACAAGATAGCTTTAATTATGATGTCCACCTAAAGTTAGCTGTACATATTCGGTTAAAAATATATCTAGGCCTGCATGAAATGGATCCTTATGGCAGGCCCGATAATTTTTTTTCCTCACACCTTATTTTGGATACACACTATACATAATAACCAAGAAGGATCCTATAAGGCACAAGCTTTCAAGAAATCTATAAACCGGATTCTGTTTATTCTCGTATTCCTTCCTGCTAAAGGTAGATCTTTTGAATTCTGATTAGTTAACGGTATTTATCGATAACCTTGAATGAAGCCATGACCTAGATATACATATTTTTTCTAACTTCAAGGGATTCTTCTGGTAATCGAATTAAACTTATAGCCTAGTTGCTGATTTATTTTCAAAAGTTTTACTACTTACATTAACTGTTCTTTACTGTGTGCGGTCTTATCTCGATACACAAACTGTTATTTTCCCATTTTGAAATTTGGCGGATGTTTACAAATTGAAATGCAAGGGAGACTACCATCTGGTGATAAGATATCATTCATGTTATTCAACTACCTTTTCTAAGTCTGCTATCGCGTTTTCTTTTAGAACTGTAGACATCTACTAAACTTTCATGGGAATATATAATAAGTATACTAAATCGGCTAAAGAAATCGTTTTTATATCGATCGTCTCTAAGACGTTCATATGTATCATATTTTATTCGTCTTTGGTTTTAGGCTGTACTAACAAGAACTGCAACTCTAATATAACTTCAGACACAAGTGAATGCGAGTTTTCTCCCTTAGACCATTAATCGGTCAGTTTAGCAATTTCTCACAATTTCTTGAAATATTCAGCTTATTCATTTTCTGTCTTTTTTTAAATAAAAAGCAGTATAGAGCAGAATGAACGAAAAACAATGACCTGCACAATAGGAAAAGAGGAACAAATTAATAATGGATGGATGGAAGATTGAAGTATACATAGGTTGGTAGGTTTTTTGGGGGGTTATTTCCCAAATGCTTTAATACTACTGGTCTACTACTATAGACATTTATTGTCTTGTAAGGGAATATGCTATTTTCATTCAATGTAATGAAATTTAGATAAAAATTCAAAAGTATTCCAGTAGTATTCAAATACGATTGTAAAGTATCTGTATATCTATTCAAATACATTAAAAAAAAAAAAAAACGTTTAAAAGTGTTTTTGCATTTGTATTCTGTATTTCTAAATTGTGAAATAGTTCTCTTCCTTTTATGTTTCATTGCATGTGCTAAAATGCGATATGTCTTTGATTTCAGAACCTGGCCATATTATCCTTGTTTGCCCTTTTTTAGCACTTATGAAAACAATACATTTTTTTCCCTTTGCTTCATTAACTTGGCTGTTTTCATAGATAACATAGAAGTATTCTGATTACCCTGGCATTGTCTGCATTGTTGTCATGCAAAAATTTTGACATTTTATAATATCTCTGTCATTATTGAAGATATTTATACGCATTGTACAGTGTTTCTGCCAGCTTCAAATTTTTGAGGGTCATTTATGACCCCTATTCCTAATTTTTGCAGGTCATACAAAAAACTTGAGGGTCACTTTTTTAAATGCCATTTAAAAGCTACTTAAATTCATGTTTTTGGACCTTTCCCTGTGACTCCATTTACTCGCAACCAGAACTTTGTCTGACAAGACAAGATTTGATATTTGTTGCTTTTGTTGGTTTTTCTTGTTTCACCTTTTCGAGGTGTTTACTTGTGGAAGGGACAGCAAAACAGTCTGCGAATCCTTTCTGTTTCTTTTTTTGGTTCATCTGCTATTCTTTTTTGGAAAGCTTCTAGAATACACTCCCATACGTGTTTAAAGCCCAGCAACAAAATTGACCATCTTATAGTTATTCCGTACCTAGTTATTTATTACTAAATGGGGCTTCAAATGTGTGACTGTGTCTGACAGATGCCAGTTGGTAGCGATTCGTGTTCTTTAATCCTTTTTTGTGCAGTACAGGCAGATATTTTTTTGTAATTTATAATAAAATCAGTTTCAGACACTGGGCAAGGTATCATAAACTCTCAATATAAATAATCATGGCGTACGAAATCTTCTCTCTCTGCATATAGGAACCTTATTTTGCCCTTTAGTATTTTGCCTCCACGTCACGGTTTGCATTATAAAATTCTGTTTTGATTGAACGGATATTTTTTACTGCGTCAGAAAAGACACACATGACAAATTTCAGTGCGTCAGCAAAGAAATCATTGAGTCAAAAACGCAAGTAACACGCTCTGGGCGAAACACTGATTGTAGGAAAAGGAACCTGAATTTTTCCTACAAAGTTTCCCACTACGTATTTCAAAGACCAATACCATCATTTGAACTCATTCATATCATTGTCTCTAATGCTTGCAATTTGGACATGTCTAAAATTTTGTAGTAAAGAATTAAGCACCTTTCACAACTTAAATTGCCTCTTCTGCCAGGGTAGATCAAGATCAGACTGCACAAAACATGCAGTCTGATCTCTGATCTACACTGTCTTCTTTGCTGAGACATTTTGGACAAAGGCAACCTTGACAGTGTACTGATATTAGTCTTATTCTAGATTAAAAATGACTATGTCTGTTGAATTTGTTCAGCACTCTATATGGGTTAACCCTTTACCAAACAATCCCTGGTTTTCACAGCCCTGGGAAAGAAGGCTTTTGAAAACATTGTGGGAAAAGGAGAAAATGCTGGTAACCAGCATTTTCTCCTTTTCCCACAATGTTTTCTACCCTATTAAAGACCTAAAGCTGATTTGTACCAATTCTGAATTTGTCATCTGCAGATGCTCTCAGGTTGGATGAGTCTAAAATTTGTCATTTGGGAAAGGGTTATTTCACATCACTATATTCTTGCACCAACTTTACTGTTCATTCCCAAGAAACAAAGCACACAGCTATTGATAGCAACTTGCATGAGGCACCTACTTCTTACAGCGTAATAAAAATGTGTGCATCATCAGAACAATGCATGAACAAGATATCTATAGAGTAATTCATACAATACAACACTTGTCTAAGAATCAGTTATGTCCTAAACATTATCAGCTGGGCCTTTATTCACGAATCATTTTATGGCAATTCTTAGGCTTATTCTCAATAATTTTCCAATTGATAAAAAACACAACATCTGACCGGCTTGACTAAACAGTTAAGCTAGTCAGAAATTACTTTCTAAAATCTAAAATTAGACTTATCTATAAGAATGAGATTATGAATGATTGGTGATTAAGGCCCAGATGACTTTATAAAATGATTTCTCCCTTGCAAAGAAATAAGTTCATAGTAGACAGCACAATTTTTGACTTGCAATTATTTGAAGCATTCTTAGCCAACAAATCTGATATGGATAAAATGGGATTTGTCTTAATTAAGATTAAAAAAAAAAAACACTGCTGGAGAAGGAATAAAATGCTTTTAACCCTTTACCACATTATCCCAAGTTTTAATTGAGAAAGAAGTACATGTATTTTGAAAACATTGTGGGAAAAGGAGTAAATGCTGGTAACCAGGACTTTCTCCTTTTCCCACAAGGTTCTCTACCCTGTCAAAGACAAACTACATCATATGTGTCACATTTAAATTGTTATCTGCAAATGCTTTAAGTTTGGATAAGTCCACATTTTTGGCATGTGGTAAAGAGTTAACTAGAGCTGAATGCTGGTATACCTGTATTTGTTTGGTACAGGATTAAGTAATAAACTCGCAAAACAATTTTTTAGCAAGAAACTTTGGGTTCATTTTGGTTAGATAAAGACTAATAGATCTAAATTGAAGTAAGCAACTGGGAAAGTTTGTGGAAACTTTACTTCAAAAACAATAAATTACTTCTAAGATCTTCCAGAAATTTCTTCTCTTGCCACCATAATTTCATAATTAGTCTGTTGTCTAAGGGGTTATTATGTATTAAATGATAAATTATGCAACTTCACTTGCGCAAAAACAAGTATGATATTGAACAAATAGGATTCGTTCCTATCTTTATGGTCTAAGGGAGAAAACTCATACAATCTTAGTCAAAATTATTAGGAGTGACCTCCCTTACAGTAGCGATCTCTCCTCCCCCTGAACGCGAAAATGAAAAACGCTCAACCAAACGAATCGCCTGTAAGATTCAACAATAAATTCAAAATCTTTAAAATAAAAGAAAGTATTTCTGTTACCTGATGTTCAAGATCCTAGAGAATTATGACAAGAATTCTTACACCTAAAGTATTCAGAAACATACCTTCACGAAATGGATCCTGCTAGCAGGTCCGATAAAAGTTTTCCTCACACCTTATTTTGGATACACACTATACATAGTCACCAAGAAAGACTTGATAAAAGGCACAAGCTTGAAATCAACACACTGGATTCTGTTTATTCTCGTATTCCTTCCTGCTAAAGGTAAATCTATTGCAGTCAACAGGATTTGTCGATAATCTTGAATGAAGCTTTGAAGGAACCATGATCTAGATATGTACATAGTGATCAAATTGAACTTATAGTCCATTTGCTGATTTATTTTCAAATGTTTTATTACTTACATGAACTGTTCTTTACTGTGTGCGGTCTTATCTCCATACACAAACTGTTATTTTCCCAATTTGAAATTTGGCGGATGTTTACAAATTGAAATGCAAGGGAGACTACCGTCTGGTAATAAGATATCATTCATGTTGTTTAACTACATTTTCTTTAGTCTAGCGTGATTTCTTTGGAACTGTGGAAATCTATTAAACTTTCATGGGAATATATAATAATTGTACCAATAAATCGGCTAAAGAAATCGTTTTTGTATCGATCGTCTCTAAGACGTTCATATGTATCATATTTTATTCGTCTTTGGTTTTAGGCTGTACTAACAAGAAATGCAACTCTGATATAACTTCAGACACAAGTGAATGCGAGTTTTCTCCCTTAGACCATTAATCGGTCACAGTTTAGCCATTTCTCATCATTCCATGAAATATTCAGCTTATTCATTTTTTTTTTAAATAAAAAGCAGTATAGAGCAGATTGAAAAACAATGACCTGCACAAAAGGGAAAAAGGAACAAATTAATAATAAATGGATGGAAGATTGAGAGTATACATAGGTAGGTTGGTAGTTTTCTTTTTTTTTTGGTGGGGGGGGGTTATTGCTAAAATCCTTTTATACTACTGGCCTACTACTATAGACATTTCTTGTCTTAGAATGATACCAAGGGAATATGCTATTTTCATTCGGTGTAATGAAATTTATCTAAAAATTCAAAAGTATTTCAAAAGTATTCAAATACGATCGTAAAGTATTTGTGTTCCTGTTCAAATACATTAAAAAAAAAAAGAAGTGTTTTTGCATTTGTATTCTGTATTTCTAAATTGTGAAGTATTTCTCTTCCTTTTGTATTTCATTGCTTGTGCCAAAATGCGATATATCTTTGGGTCTTCATCACAGTTGGTTTCGTAGCCTGGCCATACTATCATTGTTTCCCCTTTTTAGCGCTTAGCTTATGAAAACAATACATTTTTTTTTTCTTTTATTCTTTCATTTCTATGCTGTATAATGCTTCATTTGCTCTGCTGTTTTCATAGATAATGTAGAAGTATTGTCATTGCCCTAGCACTGTCTGCAAAAACTTTGACATTTTATAAAATCCCTGTCATTATTGAAGATATTTCCTTTAACCCTTTACAGCACAATCCCTGCTTTTAACGACCTTGAGAAACCAGCATTTTCTCCTTTTCCCACCATGTTTTCTGCACTTCTCATAACATGTTTTAATTTTTCAGTCACATGTATTTTTGTGTCTGGAAACGCTTTCAATTTGGACAAGCCTAAAATTTTGTCGTTTGGTAAAGAGCTAAACTTGGACTAGTTGTACACCATCAAAAGGGGAACCTATACAATAGGGGCAGGTAACTATCAAAATATTTTTGACACAGTTATGCCCCTTTTTAGACTTAGAATTTTCAGTAAAAGCAACTGCAGCCAAGGGATGGCATCCACATGAGATGCTCTTGTTTTCTCCTACAATAGAGCTTGTTGCAGATTGAAGTTAAATTGCATCCTTGGAACCAGCATTTTCTCCTCTTCCCACCATGTATTCAAAAGCCTTCTACCTCAGGTTATTAAAAATTGGGATTGTGTAGTAAAGGGCTATGAGACACTATAGTCATGTATAAAGCATTCATACCAATGATGGCCAAGTTTCTGCCAACTCTAGAAAGAAAGATTGATTAATTTTCCATTTTTTCTATGGTTTTCAATGTGGATGACGCCCCCAGAAGGTTGTTGGGGCTCAAACCCAAACCCTTAAGTAGCCCTAGATTTGACATTCACAAGTCCTACACTCACCACTTGAGCTTTTGGGGCTGGCTTAAAATATCTAGAGAAAAGTGTCGCCTCAGGATCATTTTACTCTACTGATGATTGACAAGAATGTTTGCATGCACTATAATTCATTATGGAGAAAATAAATTATTGAGAAAAAAAGCCATGCCTGTATAAGCCATGTTTTTACCAGATCAAAATTTGGTCAAGAAAGCTTAGAGGGGTTCACCAGAGGGTTTTAGATATATTCAACATCACAAGGAGATCATATCTGTGGTTTTGAGGAAGCTGGTTAAATCTTTACCAAACGACAAAACTTTAGGCCTGTACAAATTGAAAGCATTTGCAGGTCTCAAAACGAATGTGACTAAAGAATGGAAATTTACTTTTGGAAGGGTAGAATACATTGTTGGAAAAAGAGAAAATGCTGGTTACCATCATTTTCTCCTTTTTTCTCACAATTTTTTCGAAATACCTCTTCCTCAAGGTTGTTAAAACTCGAGACTGTTTGGTTAACAGTTAACTCTTTACCAAACGACAAAATTTTACCTTGGTCAAAATTGAAAGCATTTGCAGATGACAATTTCAATGTTGCTCAAATGGTAAAATTTGTCTTTGATAGGGTAGGAAACATTGAGGGAAAAGGAGAAAATGCTGGTTACCAGCATTTTCTCCTTTTCCCACAATGTTTTCAAAAGGCTTTTTTCGAAGGGTCGTTAAAACCCAGGGTTGTTTGGTAAACAGTTAATAGATGTAAGTTTGTGAAGTTTTTAGTTTGAAAAAGCCTGATTCATGTTTAATTTTAGTGAACAGCATAAAAAATCTCGTCAGATCACTCACTTTCATCACTAAAGTGGCTTTTTGTACGAATGTTCTCTGTGGGTCTTGCGAATCGCCCTGTAAGTAGTCGTGAAATGGACCATATACATAAATAATACAATACAATACAAACAGTGCAATACACCACATTACACTGAAATAAAGGACAGTTGGAATGATAGCAATATCTAAAGCAGCGCAATGCAATGCAGTTTTATACGGTACTATATTTTAGAAATGAAAAAAAAATCACAGGAATTCAAGGAACCTAAAAACTTATCTTTTGCCCATATTGTTAATAACTGTGACTTACTTATACATTCTTAGCGTACAGCATGCTATATAGGTATGGTAACATTCAGCACTGTTCAGGAAGCATAAAAAAAATACAGGAATTGTGTTTAATTATCTTGTAATGTTCTGCAAACCATCTATCACTAAAATAAACTCTTTACCAAACGATAAGATTTTAGACTTGTCAAAATTGAAAGCTTTGGCAGATGACAAATTAAATATAGCTTAAATGATGGTAAATGATTCTGAAAAAAAAAAATACTGGATATCATAATTTTTATAGCTAGATCTATTTGTATGCAAGGAAAGTAAATACCAGTAGCATATAAAGCAGCTTTTCTGTACTTTTGCAACAAAAAATTAAATTCTGATGGGAAAATCTTACGAGCTAAGCTTTTAGACTACATGTATCTGCAACAGGTATTATAGGAAACGGAAGAATGAAGAAAAGTATTGCGCGCTTAATGATAAGAAAACAAGCAAGGCAACCTAAGTTTTTGTTCAAGACGCAGTGCAGAAAAACATGCAATTGTACAAGAATATATTGTATTTTGAATGCTTGAACATTATTTTGAACATTGAAGACAGAAATAATAATTGTACATCTACTTATCATGACAGTTCAAATACAATTGCTAGATCTATAACAAATACAGATAATCACAGGAATGATCTCTCTGTTTCTGAACTGCATTATGCATTCCTGCTGTTGGTGCAGTTGTCATAGAAGACTGTTGAAAATGCTGTGACAAGTGGAATTGTTAAAATAATTTCTTGAAACAAACTTGCAGCAAACAAACTTTTTTAACCCCACGAAACCACAAAATTTTGACTTGACCAAATGTAAAGCATTTGAAGACGACAAATCAAATGTAGCTCTGTCTTTGATAGGGTATACTGGTTACCAGCATTTTCTCCTTTTCCCGTAATGTTTTCAAAAACTTTTTTTCAGGGTTGTTAAAGGAAAAAATTGTTTGCCAAGGGTTTATCTCTTTACCAAATCCACGTCTTAACGACCATGAGGAAGGTTTTTCCAAAACTGCTCTCCACACTTTCAAAGACCAAATTTCAGTTCTACGGTTAAAACAGTGGAGTATTGGTAAACAGTTGAAAATTGTATCATAGAGAAAGACGCTACAATCTAGATCTAATTAATATGTAGAATATAAATACACAGAATTTGATTCCAATGCACAATAAATTTTCGCAGAGCAGGCATCGAATGATTCTGCAAACTCAGATATTTAAATAATAATACTTACAGGGCAGTTAGATTCATAACCTTGATCTTCCTCTTCCAGTTCCTGCAATGATAGATACAATATTTGTTATTTTCATTCATGGAACTCTTCAAATTAAAGACCTATTACGGAGACCACGCGTAAACAAAACTCAATGGCATCATAATGTAAAATACCATCAAATGCATCCAGTTGTACTAATGGAGGCATATTTCATTGCTATACAGTGTCTGATAAGTATATTAGACTTTCTTTTCACATTTTCTTTTCCTGTTATGGGTCAGTTAACATTTTGGCCACGTTACAGGCACCGTGTAAGTTACAGTACTATCGAGCTGTCTTGCAAGGTTTATTTATTTTCTTTATATACATACATCAGAGTACTCAAATGGGGATAGTTTTATCGGCTTGGCTATAATAAGCATTTCTTAACCCTTTATCAGATGACAAAATTTTAGCCTTTTCCGAATTGAAGGCATTTGCAGACAACAATTTCAGTGTGGCTCAAAAGGTGCAATTTTTCTTTGATAGGGTAGAGACCATTGTGGGAAAAGGAGAAAATGCTGGTTACCAGCATTTTTTTTCCCACAATGTTTTCAAAAGGCTTCTTTCCCAGGGTCGTTAAAAGCATTGTGTGGTAAAGGGCTAACACTATGTACAAGATCTACATGTATATGTATGTCCCACATATATGTAAATGTCAATGTTTTATAACTCTTTACCAAACGACAACAACTGAGAGTCATCCAGTCTGAAAGCTTTTGCAGATAACATATTACATATGATTCAAATTGAGAAAGTTGTCTCTTAAAGGGTAGAAAACATTGTGGGAAAAGGAAAAGGTGCTGGTTTCCAGCATTTACTCTCTTTCAAAAAACTTCTTTCTGAAGGTTGTTATAACTCAGAATTTTGTGGTAAAGGGTTATATTTAAGTAGGTCTGAACCTAGGTTAAATTGCTTATGTGGATAGTCTAGATCAAGATCAGACTGAACAGAATGTGCAGTCTTATCTTGGATCTATACTGTCTGCTTCTTTGCCAGTTATTCTGAGAAAATCAGCTTTGAAACTGCAGTATCTTTAGTACTGACTGAGAGTGTCTTATCTTGTATTTAGCACAAGGGTTACAAAAAATAAATGACTTACTTAATAGTTATACAATGTACTATCAGGTTCCTTCCTGTGTTTAAAATCAATTGCAGATTGGTATTTCAAACCATAGATTATCTCATTCTGGTTCATTACCAGTGATAAGTCTTTATCATAATGCTTATAAAACAGTTTCAAAAATTACAAGAGGACCATGTATTGCTCCACTGGCTAATCAGTAAAAACCATATGTACCAAACACTACAATTCTAGGCCAGATGGTTTCGAACAAGAAGATTATCAAAGTTCTCCCTATAAAAAGACTGTGTGAAAGCTGGGACCCCATGGTGAGGCCATATTTGACCACAGAACTGTGATTACTTGAATCCTGGTAAAGGTCCATCATTTGGTGCCAATATAAATTAAAGCCTCTATATGAGCTTATGTAAAAATTGTGACTTGTGGTGCAGAGCCAGTTCTGACCCAAGGGCTGTAATTAGAAGAATCGTGGTAGAGGTCCACTTGATAAATATATACATGCAAAATTTGGTAGCCCTATGCCATATGGTTAGGGTCAAGAAGATTTTTGAGGTTTTTATAATGTAAGCCCATGTAAAACTTGTGACAGCCTGAGCAGGGCCAAAATTGACCTAAGAGCTATAATTTGAACAATATTGGTAGAGGTCCATGAGATAAAGCTACATGAAAATCTGGTAGTCCTTGGCCTTCTGATAAGGAATGAGAAGATTTTTTAATTTTTCACTATATACTTATGTAAAACTTGTATATATACCCACAGGACAGGGCCAATTTTGAGCCCAGGGCTATAATTTGAAGAATCTTAGTAGAGGTTCATTAGATAAAGCTACATGCCAACTTTGCTGCCGTTATGATTAGGAACAAGAAGACTTTTAAAGTTTTCAATATATAAGCACATGTAAAACTTGTGACCCCCTCGAGCTATACTTTGAAGGAATTTGGTAAAAACCTACCTGCAAAATTTGCTAGCCTTAGGCCTTATGGTAAGGAATGAGAAGATTTTCAAAATATAAGTCCATGCAATAACTTGTGCCCCCCCCCCCTTACCTGTCAGGGCCAAGTTTGGCCCCAGGGCTATGCATTGAAAACGCTTAGTAGAGGTCCTGTAGGTGAAGCTACATGCCAAATTTGGTATCCCATGGCCATATGAATTAGAACCAGAAGATTTATTAAGTTTTCACTGTTTAGGCCTTTGTAAAACTTGAGACCCCTGAGGGTGGCAATTTTGACCCCTGGGGTATACTTCGAAGGAATTTGGAAAAGGTCTATTAGATGAATTTACATGCCATAATTGATTGCACTAGGCCTTATGGTGTTGGGCAAGAAGTTTTTCAAAGTTTTCACTATTTTTCAGTTTTGTTGCCATGGCAACCAGAGTTTTTACAGGAATCAAATTCTTTAAAAAATTCTGAAAAGGACCATGGCAGGAACAGTTTTGTGAAGTTTGGTCAAAATTGGATGGGTAGTTTCAGAGAAGATGTTTGAAATAGAAGTTATGGGACAGACAGACACATGGACACAAGATGGACACCAGGCCACGACATAAGCTCGCTGGCCTTCGACCAGTGGAGTTAAAAATCATAGACTTGTCCAAACTGAAAGTAACTGCAGACAACAAATTAAATTTGAGCCGTGCTCTGGCAAAAGGGGGCTTAATGCATCTCCGTAATCCATCATACCAAGAAAGCCATCACATACTTATGGATCCATAATAGCCACTTTTTTTAACAACCGACTCAATCATGAGGTAGACTGATCCTTTGACATGCAGAAAATCGACCAATAGCGAAAAGTTTCGGCCCAGGTCAGCCTGCGTGGACTGCGCAGGCTGACCTGGGTCGAAACTTTTCGCAGATGCATTAAGCCCCCTTTTCACAGAGCGCGGCTCATTTAAATATGGTGCAAATGATGAATTTTTTTTTCTTTGAAAGGCTAGAAACATTTCTCTTCTTCCCACAATGGTTTCAAAAGCTTTCTCTCTGAGGGTCATTAAAATCTGGGACAGTGTAGTAAAAGGTAAACTCCCTACTATCTTAAAATTCGTGGTTTCTCTCATGTTAGCCATTTTAAATAAAAGATCTGACTTTGCATTCTATTGTCTGATCTTGCTTTACAAAGCTACAATGTATCTGAGTTTGCCATTATCATTCTAAAGGAATGTTGACCTTTAACAAGACCTCTCACGCAGTAATATGCACTTATGTGGAAAAATTGCAGTAATTTTTTCTGGAAAACATTGCGACAGACTGATTTTATTACATAAATATATACATGCTCCAACTGCCTATATAATGTGTAGTTTCTAACCAGCTAATTGGATCAACTTGTTCAATGTGTTTAAATATTTGGAGCTTTGATTGAATTTCATTTAAATGTCTCATGCCTCAGTCTCTTGTCTGTTATCAGTACCCCAGTTAGGCAATATTGTCTGTATTCAGCTCTCCAGTTAGGCAATATTGTCTGCATTCTTCTCTCCAGGAAGGCAGTATCATGTGTCAGTTTTGCAATATTGTCGCCATTCAGTAGTCAAGTTAAGGCTTTGTTTATGCAGTCATTACCCAAATTGATAAATACTATCTGTGCTCAGTATTCCAGTCAGGCAAACTTGTATTCTGTACTCCTGTTTGGCAATTTTGTTTCATAAGGTGCCCTAGTTAGGAAACATTGTTACATGTAGTGCTCCAGTTAGGCAATGTTGTTGCATTCAGTATCCACTAAGACAATGTTTCTTGCATTCAGTGTTCCTGGTGAGTTAGACAATATAATAGCATTCAGTACTCCAAGTAGTCAAATTCACATGCACTCAGTGTTCCAGTCAGACAATGTTGTTGCAATCAATACTCCAGTTAGGTAATGTTGCTTGCATTCACTGATCCAGTTAGGCAATATCTTTGCTTTGAGTACTCCAGAAATGCAATGTTGCTTGCATTCAGTGCCCAATTTAGGCAATCTGGTTGCATTTTGTGCTGCGGCTTGGAAATATTGTCCTTTTAAATGTAGAAAACATTGTGGGAAGAGGAGTAAACCCTGATTACCAGCAATTTCTCCTTTTCCCATAACTTTTTAAAAAAGTCTTTCATCACAGGATCCTAAAAGCATAGGAATATTTGGTGATGCAGTAATACCGTATCACATTTGGCATTTGCTATTTAGTTCAATAGCAACATTAGTATGTTTTTCAGCAAAGCAGAAACAGATTTATTTCCCAAGCATACTTTCTTCTCTGTGTCACAAACTTCACAATTACATGCACATGCAACAAAATTAAGCATGAAGGCAAATAACGAAAAATAATAAGAGTTATATGCTGGTCACAAAGTAAACCCTCAGAGCACTCTTCATAAAACAAAATGGACGTTTTCAGTCCAAGGAAATACTGTACACAGGTCTATTCTAGTTTCATTTCTGTATCTGACCAGAATATATGAACATAGCAGGCAATGTAGATCTTAGATCTGACTGTTTTCTTTTGTGCAAAGTAACCTTTATAAACCCTCTACCAAACAAATACCCTGAGGAAAACTGCTTTTTAAAACATTGTTGGAAAAGGAGAAAAGGCTGGTTACCTGCCTTTTTTCCTTTTCCCAAAATGTTTTCTTCCTTATTAAAGTGGAATTCTCACCATCTGAATCAACTTTATTTCGTAGTATGCATAATGCTTTTGATTCTGAAAAGTCTAAAATTTGGTCGGTTGTTAAAGAGTTAACATTGTTGCGAAAAGAAACTTACACTTTGAAAGGCTCTTTCAGGGTGAACATGGTGTGAAGAAAGGTAAGGGGAAGTGAGTAAGGCATAATAACACACAAGGTTAGTTTAAAAAGTATCTGAACATTTTAATGAATAGCACATACACTTTGACAAATGAAATTAGGGAACACAATAATCAATAATTTTCAACTAAAAGTGTAGACATATTTACAAGGCATATCAGATTCTATTTTAGTATAAAATTTAAAATAGTATACACAGCCCAGTAGTCCAGTTGGCAGTGTACAGAATTTCAGAAAGGAGGGTCGCTGGTTCGAATCCCTAGCCCCGCCAATTTCTTTTCTAGGATTGATGACAGTCGTTGTGACAAGATTCATTCCTCTCTCACTGCTAATCCTTTTTTTTTCAGTAATGGTTTTATGGGAAGGCAGCCAATGGCTTGGGGATAGTATTGTGCAAAGTACTGGTCAATGAAATTCCAGGAAAGCATGGATAGTTGTACTGGCTGCAATGGTACAACTAAAACAATGTTGACCTCTGGGTTGTTAAAACACAGAATTGTTGGTAAATGGTTAAATTTTGACCAGTCGACAAAATATAACACATATCTCTATAAAAAGTGCATTCAGAAAAAAATTTAAAGTGATGCAAAAAATGAGATTTGTTGTTAAAAGGCTGAAAACTCTTGACAAGAAGAGAATATGTTGGATTAGAGTATTTTCTCTTTTTCCCAAAATGTTTTCAAAAGCCATCTTTCTTCAAGTCAAGGTATCAACCATTAAAGCATTAACTCTACCAGACGACAAAATTTTAGACGGATCCAAATTGAAAGCATTTGTAGACAACAAAATTAACGTGACTCAAAAATTGAAACTTGTTCTGGGAGGGTAGAAAACATTGTTGGAAAAAGGAGAAAATGCTGGTTACCAGTCCTTAGAGAAATTCCATTCTTTGAATCACATTACTTGTTATCTGTCTACCCTTTCTTAGACAAATTCCATTCTTTGAATCACATTATTTGTTAACTGTCTACCCTTTCTTAGACAAATTCCATTCTTTGAATCACATTATTTGTTATCTGTCCACCCTTTCTTAGGCAAATTCCATTCTTTGAATCACATTATTTGTTATCTGTCTACCCTTTCTTAGATAAATTGCATTATTTCATGCTTTCCAGTAGGTTATCGAGAAATATTGGCGATATATTTTTCGATATTTCATGGTTACGACCAGTGAAAATACCGATTTTTTTTTCTAACTCTTCAATCGAAGGCGGAAACAGTTGTTCCCACGCACTAGTTACCTAGGTAAAATGCGCGTGCCTCACAACCAGATGGAAATATGACGTAATTTACCTTACATTTCTCGCGCTTGACGTAATATTGTAATGCGTTGTTATGTGGAGGGGGTATGCCACGGGGAATAGCCGAAAAGAATGGTAATGGATTTTGATTAAGTTCCTCCCAAAAGGAGTTAAAAGCATGAAATAAATAGAATATTTGTTTTTTTTTTTTCGGTGAAAGATCGAAATTTATTTCATCTCGTGAACATCATCAGTAATATTTTCACTAGTGGCTGTGCCACTCGTGAAAATATTACCGATGATGTTCACTTGATGAAATAAATTTCGATCTTTCACCGTAAAAAACAAATATCCTCTATTTCTTTGAATCACACTATTTGTTATCTACAAAATTTTACCCTGTCAGTATTAAAAAGTCATATATTTTTGGCTTCTGGTAAAGGGTTAATGCAATAATGAATACAATTATGTTCATGTCGCAAATTCAGAAATGCAAGTCTAAAGTATCAAGTAATACATGTATAAAGGATGAGTATCATTTCCTACTTTACTGAGAAAAAACAAGAGGGCCAATGGTCCTAAATCCCTCACCTGAGAAATGTCATCTAGGATTGAAAGAGCAGACGAGATCCTGGTTGTGATGATGTAAAACATATGAGTGTTAGTGACCTAGTTTTTGACAGGTATATCATCAAGACAACCACTCTGAGCATGCTTCATTACTATCAGGCTGAAAATGAGGCCTCTGGATTACACAAAAGGTCTTTCTAAGATATGGCCCAGTAACCCACTTTTTTACCCATTGTGACCCAATTTCTAATATGTCCCAGATTCTGACCAAGTTTCAAGAGTATCAGACAGAAAATTTGGCTGCTAGAATGCACACAAGGTTTTTCTAAGATATGGCCCAGTGATCTACTATTTTATACTATGTGACCCAATTTCAAACTTGACAGAGATATTATTAAGACAAACAGTCTGACCATATTTCATGAGTATCAAACTGAAAATGTAGCCTCTAGAGTGCACACAAGGTTTTTCTACTATTTGACCAGGTGACTTGCTTTTTTGCCCAACATGACCCAATTTCAAACTTGCCCAAGATATTATAAAGACAATTATTCTGACCAATTTTCAAAGTCTTGTACTGAAAATGTGGCCTTTAGTGTGCACACAAGGTAATTGTTGATGCCTGGACAACCCACATCGTACGATGGACACAGCACTATCACAAAAGCTCACCTTATGCATTTTGTGCTCAGCTGAGCTAAAAATACTAAAAGCCAAAATTTATAAAAGAAAGATTACATGTATCTACAGTATGCAAAGCCAGTAATCATTAGAAACAAGAGCCGTCGGAGGCGGATTATGCTTCCCGAACAGGTCTCTGTCTAGGAAAGTGAAGGCTGTCGGTAAAACCGAGAAAAATACATCGGCACAATATCCTAAAGAGTTCATATATGAAGTTTCATCCAATTTGGTCCAGGGGTTGTGGAGAAATGGCTTCGGACGGATGGATGGACAGACGGACGGAAGGACGGACGGACGAAGCGGCGACTATATGCTCTGCCTTCAGAGAGCATAATAATAATAAGGTTGAAAATTGTATTTTGGGACAATAAAATTTAACACAAAATGCAAATTCTGTAACATTTACATTTACTTATACTTAACTCTAATAAAAATTTTAGACTTGTCAAAATTGAAAACATCCGCAGGCTACAAATCAAAAGTGGTTCAAATGATGAGATTTGTCTTCGAAAGGGTGGAAAACATTGCGGAAAAAGGAGAAAATCCTGGTTGCCAATATGCCTTCTTCTTCAGGGTTGTGAAAACACAGGATTATATGATAAAGGGTTAAATGTAATATGCTGATAATCATTGGTGAAAAACTTCTATACAATATCCATAGCCATTGACTAATGTAATAATAACAAAAGTCCACTGAGGACTAAACTGGTACCCATTGTATCTCCCTAACCGCCTTACAGACAACAGGCGATACCCAATTTTTCCAAGACAGCTGTTGATTATCATGTGGACCAAATCCGCCAATCAGGCAGCATGTAACAGAATAGCTTAATTTCTGTTTTGAAATAACGGAGCAATATTCTATCTTTGGCCTAAGGTTTTGTGACAAAGATTATTCTGGCAAGGATCAATAAATGAAATCGCTAAAAAATTTAATCTTTTCTTAATGAGGATCATCTTTTTTTAAACAATATCACAAATTAAATTTCCAAGTCTTGCGTTATCTCGTGAAGTCTCAAACCTGGCAAATATCTGCCATGTAGCATTGGGTGTTAGCTGTTGTTGATACAAAGATTGATAACAAGCTTCAAGTTTAACCCTTTACCAATTTTTCTTTGATAGGGTAGAAAACACCTTGGGAAAAGGAGAAAATGCTGGTCTCCAATGATTTCAAAAGGCTTCTTTTCCAGGGTCGTTAAAAGTCAGCACTGTGTGGTATTGGGTTAAATGAGGCCCTGAATTCCTCTACTGGCAGTTACTTCCAGGAAACCAATGAACCCTTCAGTGAACAAAATCAAGACAGTATTGCAAACAAAAAAATTGTAACATCATATAGCTACTTTATTGGCATTAGCTGTTAAAATTCCTTCATTTTCAGTAAGATTGAAGCTATTGATGCCATAAGCAAGTTGTGAAAGTTTCACAATAATCAGATGAAAAAATTTGATGTTATTGCATAAGCAAGAAAAAGTCTTAACCATGGATGCCAGTTACCACACCATGATATAGGCTCTAGTAGCCTTCTGCAAATAGAGGTAACCTTCTGCCAGTAGAGCTAACAAGCTTAGTTAGTTTACTTTGGTGTATCAAAATTAAGAAAAATACTGCATATTTTACTCAAAAACAAGACAAAGCTGTTGAGGATGGCGCAAATTTTCATCAAAATTGTAGTCTTTTATTAACCCTCTACCAGCAAATCCTATGTTTTAGTGACTGTGCTGAAGAAGACTTTTGAAATCATTGTGGAGAAAAAAAATGCTGGTAACCAGCTTTTTCCCCTTTTCCCACAATGTTTTCTTCCCTTTTAAAGACAAACCACATCATGTGAACCACATTTAATTAATTGACTGCAAATCTATTTGTATTTGATTTGAAGGGGTCTTAAATTTTGTCATTTGGTAAAAAACTGAACTGACAGCAGAGAAGTATGTACAACAGATGTCAAAGCATCTGGCAATAAATTTATCAAAGAGAAAGAGAGTGTGTAGGACAGTGTGTTGAGAAGAGAGAGTGGTTTTTTATTGGTGGGGGGGGTGTGAGAGTGAGAGAGAGAGAGAGAGAGAGAGAGGGGGGCAGCAGCCAGAGAAGGACAGTGAGCTTGCATTAACTCATTACTACACGAGAAAAATGTAGACTTGTCCTAATTGAAAGCATTTGTAGACATAAATATGAATGTGACTCAAATAATGGAATTTGTCTTTAACCCTTTACCAAACAATCCCTGGTTTTTACGACCCTGAGATAGAAGCCTTTTGAAAACATTGTGGGAAAAGGGGAAAATGCTGGTAACCAGCATTTTCTCCTTTTCCCACAATGTTTTCTACCCTGCTGAACAAATTTCAATTTATGAGTTACGTTTATTTTGTCGTCTGCGAGTGCTTTCAATTTGGACCAGTCTAAAATTTTGTCGTTTGGTAAAGAGTTAAAAGGGTAGAAAACACTGTGGGAAAAGGAGAAAACAGCATTTTCTCCTTTCCCACAATGTTTTCTAAAGGCTTTGTCTTCAGGGTCGTTAAAACTCGGGATTGTGTGGTAAAGGTTGAATGAGATGAGAGATGATAGTATAGAGATAGAGCTAGTATAGAGAAATGAGTCAGTTGATTCATCCATCTAAAGAGAGATAGGGAGAAAAAAGGGGGACAGAGAGCAATTCAGAGAAGAGGGAGATTCATATAAGAATTGAACAATAATTCTTTAGAAAATATGTAAAAACTCAAGATTAATTTCCTTTTTATAAAAAATATGTACATGCATTTTATCATAATACTTTACAAATTTTTTACCTATTGCACATAAAAATCAGTTAATATGAAACATGTATAATAATTTATATGAAATATGCCTATCAAAAAATCTACAGGTTTACAAGGAGTATAATAGGAACATGAAGTCAGGGCTTCACTGTATATTTCATCCAATTTATAATTACTTTGTCATAGTGTAATAATGTGAAAAAACAAACCATCAAGCAAACTATTGATTAGTTAAAAAACATTGTGACAAATGGACGAACAGCATGTCATGCAGGTGCCAATGCATGGCTGCAGTTGCTTTTTTCAGTGAAAAACTCTTTGTCAACAAAAGGGCATAACTGTGATAAAAATGTTTCAGGGTTACCTCCCTTTGTTGTATGGGTTTTCCATGTTAAAGTTATGAACCAGGACACAAGAACAGGGCTATGAAAATATACCTGGGTTTTCTTTAAAAAAGTAGCCAAGCTTAAATGCAAATACAAAGCTGGGTTTGCAATATCTGATTGCTTTATTTCACATGCGATTTTTGCAGTCTGTCAATTTTGTTTCAACTGGTGCCCTAACACTATAAACATATTTCACTTATTTACAATAAGAAATTATACCAAAGTGGAATTTCATAATAAACATATACATGTACTTTAACCCCACAGAGGCCTTTTACTATTATAATTGCTTTTTGTAACAGCATAGATCAAGATCTGACTACTCAAATATATGGCTGTCTGATCTTAGATCTAGAATTTCCACTATAATGAGGTTTTCTGGCCAAAACAGGTTTAAAAATTCAACATTTGAGTGCCTTTATCACAATGTCACTTGTGACTACTTGGTACTCTATGAGTTGACAATTCTTTACCAGATGACAAAATTTTAGACTGGTTGAAATTGAAAGCATTTGCAGATGGCGAACTTAATATTGCTTAACCCTTTACTAAACAATCCCTGGTTTTTACAACCCAGAGGAAGAAGCCTTCTTTTACCTTCTGCCAGTAATCAGCATTTTCTCCTATTCCCACAATGTTTTCTACTCTTCCAAAGTCAAGTTTCAATTTTTGAGTCACGTTTATTTTGTCGTCTGCTAATGCTTTGAATTTGGAACAGTCTAAAATTTTGTCGTTTGGTAAAGGGTTAAAAGATGCTTTTTTAGAAAGAGTAGAAAACATTGTTGGAAGAGGTGAAGATGCTAGTTACAAGCATTTTCTGTTTTCCCTTCAATGTTTTCGAAAGCCTTTTTCCTCAAGATCCCTCAACCATGGGCTTATTCAGTAAAAGCCTAAATTACCTACCAGTAAATAATTGAAAATTATATGTGTAAAATCAGACTGAAAATAAACAAAAGCCAAACTGTCTATTCCAGTATTCCTCTTGCAAAAATTGTAAATGCTAGGCACAAATACACGGAATTTAATTCCTAATGCACTGTAGAGTCCAATTTTAGCATCCATGTTTTATCTCTCATTTTGTTAGACTAATCCAATAACAGTATATTGTGTTGTTTTCAAAAGAACCACATTCTGTTTTCATGTCTATCCTAAATGCAACAATAAGCACACACAAAAATATCATCACATCACACACAGTGTCTAGGGAATAATGCTAATATCATAACAAGTGTTAACAAAGGATTGAACTTTTATTAAACAATCCATTGATTTATTGACCCTGATAAAGAGGCCTTTTGAAAACATTGTGGGAAAAAGAGAAAATGCTAATGCCAGGAAATTTTCTCCATTTTTCACAATGTGTTTCAATCCCTTTATAAAACAAAAACCATAATCTGAGCTATGCTGAATTTGTTGTCTGCAAGTGTTTTCAATGTGGACATGTCCACAAAATGTTGTCTACAATCCTCTTGTGTTGAACCCAGACTTAACCCTGTACCACATGAAGAAATTTTAAGCAAGTCCAAACCTAGAGCATATGCAAACAACAAATTAAATGTGGCTCAGAGTATGAAAGTTGTCTTTGATAGAGAAGAAAACATTGTGGGAAAAGGAGAAAATGCTGGTTACCAGCATTTTCTCCTTTTCCCACAATGTTTTCGAAAGTCATCTTCTCCCAAAATGTTTTCAAAAGTGATCTTTTTCAAGGTCATTAGTTTAAGTTTAAATTGTTTGGTAAAGGGTAAATTGCTCATGCCGACAGCATGGATCACGATCAGAATGCACAGAACATGCAATCTGATTTTGGATCTACTCTTTCCTTTTCTTTTTTTAGGTATTCTGACAAACATAGCTTTGAAATTGCAATATCTGCATACTTAGTTCTTACCAGCATGTCTTATATACATGTATTAAGCATCATAAAGATTCATGGTTGTGAGTGCATTTCTACAATAAACATAAGTTTAGTACAGGGAGGGGGCTAGATCACACAAACTGTCTAAATATAAGGATCAGAGCTCCAGAAAAAAGGGGCTGTTCATTGAATTAAAAAGCAAAATAATTATTTTTCATTTCTTATAACTCTTTACCAAACAAGACCTGGCCTTAATGACCCTGGGAAAGAAGCCTTTTGTCCTTTTCCAACAATGTTTTCTACTCTACCAAGGACAAATTCTGCCACTTGAACCACTTTTGATTTGTCGTCTGCCAATGTTTTCCATTTGGACAAGTGTAAAATTTTGTCATTTGGTAAAGGGTTAAAGAGACCTATATTGTTGGAACATGTGCTAACATTGGTTTCAATTAACTCTTTACCACACAATACCGAGTTTTAACGACCCCGTGGAAGATGCCTTTTGAAAACTTTGTGGGGAAAAAGGAGAAAGTGCTGGTAAACAGCATTTTCTCCTTTTCCCACAATGTTTTCTACCCTTTTAGAGTCAAGTTTCATAAATTAAGCCACAGTTCATTTGTCTTTGGCAACAGCTTTGAATTTGGACGTGTGCAAAAAATTGTTGTTTGGTAAAGCGTTAATGAAAGTTTCAGATTTGTCAATATGGTCCATTTTACAATGGCAATATCTCCCTCTGCGGCATATTTCCAAACTGTGCACATTTTAAGCAGATGAAAATCATTACCTCCTTTCCCAGTAACATTTTCAACTACTGCAGAGATTTGAAAAAATTGTACACTTACTGGTAAATAAGAAACATGATAGCAGAATTTAAAACATCCCCCATTTATCAGGATCTCTGTTTTAAAATGCAAACAAACAGACAGAAAACACTACTAATTCATTACCTCCTAGACCCTTCTCCACACAATCCTGAGATTTAATTACCCTGAATAAGAAGACTTTTGAAATCATTGTGGGAAAAGGAGAAAATGCTGATAGCTGGCATTTTCTCCATTTCCCTCAATGCTTTCTATGTTTTCAAAGACAGAAATCATCCTTTAGAAAGACATTTACTTCTTTATCTACAGATGCTTTCAATCAGGTAATGCCCAAATTTCTGTTGTTTGGTAGAAATTGCTACAGACGCTTTTGAAAACTTCCTTGTGAAATGTGGACAAACACATAGAATTAAGGTTTTATATAGTTAATACAAAGAAAACATTGTAGCAGAAGGTGAAATTGCTTGTTACAATCAATTTATCCTTTTGCTACAATGTTTTTAAATATAGTCTGTTGTAAGACGAAAAAAAAATGTCTACAGGAGGTAACAAGCTAAAACGAACATTTCAAAACAAACGGACACAAAAACACACACAACGGCTTGGTTGCATTCCATTCACTTCTTAACCTGTTCATTAATGTCCTCTCTCTCGTCACCCCAATTTTTAATGGCTCCGCCTCGTTTCATCATAATTTCCCGTTTCCATGCAGGAACGTTTTCAAGTTCTCTTTCCATTTCTTTCGCTCTTTCTTGTTCCTCCTTTATTCGAGCCCTCCTTTGTTCTTCTGCTTCTTTGATCTGTGCATGAAACAAATAAATTCAGTTCTATGATGTACTATAACAAAAATATGCGAAACACTGAAAATATACTGGTTTGATTATATCCCTTTTATTTCAGTAGGTTTTGAATATCCATAAAGTTTTCAAAAATCATTTATTATGAAAAGAAAAATCCAAAATGTTTATAACACTTCACTGTTTCATGTGTTTTGTAAATCAGTTTTCACCATTTTTTTCTTGATTTTTCAACAATACAGATGTGCTCTCAATTTATGGAGGATGCAATAATTTTAACATACTGCTAGATCTTGATCTATGTCATCTGCATAAGCAAGTACATACATGCATAGTTGTTAAGTTTTATGTGGCTCAGCCAATTTCAAAGTTGTTTTTATGTAACACACTTTTCATACTATCCAAAAAGTTGATTTAACTCTTTACCAAACGACAAATTTTTAGACTTTTCCAAATTGAAAGCATTTGCAGACAACAAAAAAAATGTGACTGAAAAATTGAAATTTGTTTTGGGAAAGGTAGAAAACATTGTGGGAAAGGAGAAAATGCTGGTCACCAGCATTTTCTCCTTTTCCTACAATGTTTTCAAAAGGCTTCTTTTTCAAGGTCGTTAAAAGTCGGGATTGTGTGGTAAAGAGTTAAACCACTGAGTTGGCAACCCACTTTCCTCTACTGTCAAACATCCTAACCCTTTACAACACAATCCCTAGTTTTGACAAGCCTTAGAAAAGAAGCATTCGAAAAACATTGTGGGAAAAGGAGCAAATGCTGGTAACCAGCATTTTCTCCTTTTCCCATGAGATGTTTCAACATATCTGGCAGTACAAAGCCTAGACTGCATGCTCTACCTTGATGAATCTTGAATTTATATGTACAATAAAACAATTGAGCTGCTTTCAATTGCATTATAGTAAACAAGTCATTGCAGAGTATATATCCATCCTGAAAAAAAAAACTGAACCAAGCAATAGAATAGTCCTTTGAAATGCCAAAACTTTACCTAAAGTACAAAGTTTTGATCCAGGTCTGCGTGAGCAGAATGCGCAAACTGACTTGGGTTGTTACACTTTGCAGTAGCATGAAACAACTTTTTCATAGAACATTGTCCAATTTTTCTTTTCACATTATAATAATTTTTAATTCAAAGCTATTCATTTCAAATCATGCTCATGCATAGAACAATCCAAAGGAAGAAGGCTTGATAACCCTTTACCACACAACCCCAACTTTTAACGACCCTGAGGAAGAAAACTTTGGAAAACATTATGAGAAAGGGAGAAAATGCTGGTAACCAGCATTTTCTCCTTTTCCCATAATGTTTTCAACCATTTGCATAACAAATTTAAATTTTTGGTCATATTTATTCTGTTATGTGTAAAAAGCTTTCAATTTGGATGGGTCTAAAATTTTGCCATTTGGTAAAGAGTTAAAACATGGTAGGTAAAAGAGAAAATGCTGGTAACCAGCTCTCTCTCGTTTTCCTACAATGTTTTCTATCCTTAAGAAGAAAAATTTCATATTTTGAGTTACATTTGTTTTCTGCAAATGCTTGCAATTTGAACCTGGCTACAATTTTGTCGTCTCATAAAGAGTGAATGCTTGATACATGAATAAAAGTAAAATCACTGTAGTACATCAAGAATTCACAAAATAAGTTTTTCTCTCTGCTACAGTGTTTTCAAAACCAATCTATAAAATAATGTCTCATTTTTGCAAAACAATGTTTCCAAGACCGGTCAGTATAGCATGACAAAACAAGAGCTCTGCATTCAGATGCCAATGCTTGGCTACAGTTGCTTGATTTTCAGTAAAAAATTCTGCGTCAAAAAAGGGCATAACTGTGTCAAAAATACATTGGTGCTTACCTGCCCTTATTGCATGGGTTCCCGTTTTGATAGTTCACAACTAGTCTAAGTTTGAAGTAAATATCTTCAGTAATCACAAAGATATTATAAAATGTTGAAGTTTTAGTCCTATGATGATGATGATGCAGACAACAACATAGATGACAACAGGGCTATGACAATACCTTGACGTTTTCTTCGAAAACAACCGAGATAAAACTTTAGAGGTAATGCAGTAATTTTACTATTGAGAAATGTAACCAAAGAAAAACTTAAACTTTTTGTGGAAATAAAATATTTTACCATTCTTTTTCTATTGGCTTCCTCCTCTGCAGCCTAGCAAAATACAAAACCAATCATGTTAGTATAACCAAAACACATGCTATCATTTCATTCCAAAACCATTACCATTACCTTCAGCATAGAAAAAATGTTGTGGAAAAAGAAGTCATTTACTGTCACAGAGTAGAAATTCTTCTTCCACCTCATATTTATCAAACAAAAATTTATATAAGCACACTATATGACATCTCACCTCCTGAAGATCAATTTTTATGCATTGCAACAGACCTCTTTTGAAAACATTAACCCCTTACCAAACAATCCTGACTTTTAACTCTTTACCAAACAACAAAAGTTCAGACTGGTCCAAATTGAAAGGACTTGCAGACGACCAATTAAATGTAACTGAAATGATGATTTTTGTTTTGTATGCAGAAGAAAACATTGTGGGAAAAGGAGAAAATGCTGGTTACCAGCATTTTCTCCTTTTCCCACAATGTTTTCAAAAGCCTTCTCCTACTGGGTCGTTAAAACTCGGGATTGTGTGGTAATGGGTTAGTGGCCCTGATGAAGGAGGCATTTGAAAATATTGTGGGAAAAGGAGAAAATGCTGGTAACCAGCATTTTCTCCTTTTCCCGCAATGTTTTCTACCCTATCAAATACAGACATCATCATTTGCACTACACTCAATTTGTCGTCTGTAAATACTTGCAATTTGTTAGAGTATTAAGTTTTGTCTGGTAAAAAGCAAAAGCAGAACGTGCACAAAGTGAGCAATGTTTTCTTTTTGTCATAATATTTTCACACATATTAAACTTAGTTAAACACTTTTCAGGAGGTGATGAGTTAGAAGGAAATGGCAGAGTACATAAACTACTGTGTCCATTTGTTCTTCATCACAAGATTAGTAAAGTTATATGTCAAACCCACACAAAATGCATTCCATATCTTTTAACATTTTTTTCCCCCAACATATTTATGTTTAGACCTTTGCGATTACAAGGCACTCTGAAGCAAAGACAACAAGTATATGGCACGTAACAGATGATGCAGTAATAAAGAATAGCACTGTGCCGAGGAAAAAATGTTTATTGATGAACAATTTCTGCATTTGTAACAATATTTCTAAAGGTCGTCTTTGATGGATGTGTCTAAATCGGAATACAGTTTGAAATTAGTCTGGGCTACATGCAGTTTGAAGATTGTAAACCTTAGGAAAAAGGATCAAATCAGCCAAAGTACATGTATTGCATTTTTTCTAAAAATCTACCATCCTTATCACTAATGGACAGATTGGATGAAAGTTCATACTACTGTTGTGTAGTCTGATCTTAATTCACACTATTCAAAATGCTCAACATGCTTTCAGTTAATAAATATTTTCTAAAACACAAAGGGAGGTAATCAAATGATAATATACTGCACCTCCCTCCTGTAAGACATTAAGTAGTCTCCCTTTTGACCAGATGCCTATGGAATATGAAGATGGCACTTGTAAAATGTATAATTTATTCCTTTACCAAATAATCCCATATTTTTACAACCATGAAGATAGGAACTTTTGAAAACATTGTGGTAAACAGAGGCAATACTGGTCACCAGCATTTTCCTATTTTCCCATTATGTTCTCTTTCATTTCCTAAAAAAAAAAAAACTTGTCAAATGTGCTACAAGTAATGATTTACCGGTAGTATTCTGTCTGCCAATACTTTCAAAATGAACTAGCCAAAAGCTTTGCTGTCTGGTAAAGAGTTTGAGTACACATAAACATGACAAATCTTTTTCCCCTATAAATACAGAGTACAGGGTTTCTTTATCTTTTTCTTGTCACAATACACATACACAAACACATTAATTTTTGCAGCAGATGACTTTGATATCATGTTTGTAAAACAAAAATCAAGATTTGATACATGAATGCATATGAAAATATTGAAATAAAATAAAAAATATACTGTGCTGCTGCAAGAAACAGACATGTCTGTCACAGATGATGTGTATCACCCTTTACCACACAATCCTGGTATTAATCAAAAGAAAAAGGCTTTAGAAAATATTGTAGGAAAATGAGAATATGCTGGTAACTGGCATTTTCTCATTTTCTGCACAAAGTTTTTTACCCCATTGAGGATAATTCCATCATTTTAGCCCCAATTAATTTGTAGTTAGCGATGGCTTTGAATTTGGAAGAGCCTACATTTTTTGTTTGGTAATGTGCTTAACAACAATGGGTAACTATGTGTAAGGCATTCATAAACTTTTCAGCTCTACTATAGTTATGAACTGAACTAATACAAGAGCATTTACAAGAAACTTGAACTGTTCTAAATCAAGCGACAGTACAACAACAAGGTAAAGGTAAAGTTAGTACAAGAATGAACTGACAGAGATTCAATCTGAAAGATTTCAGTCTTAACCCTTTACCACACAATCCTGAATTTTAATGACAACAGCCTTTTGAAAACATTGTGGGAAAAGGAGAAAATGCTGGTAACCAGCATTTTCTCCTTTTCCTACAATGTTTTCTACCTTTTCAAGAACAAATAGTGTCATTTAAAAAATATTTGAAAGGTCATAGATCTACAAATGCTTTTAAAGCCCGCCCGGGTGGCTCAGTGGTGAGCATGTCGGACTCATGACCTGGTGGTTGTGAGTTTGATACCCGGTTGAGGTGAACTTTCTTTCCAGCGTATTTTCGCCTCTCACCTCTGCTGAAGCATGTGAGAAAAGCAGTCAGTGGCTTTGGAAAGAAAGTTGTGTTAGTACTGGTGTGAGAAAGCCAGGAAACACATGTGCGTCACCGACCGCCATGATATGACCTTAGCTGTTAAAGTGGCGTTAAACCCCAATACAACCAACCAACAAATGCTTTTAATATGGATGAGTCTAAATTATTGCCATGTGGTAAAGGGTTAAAAGATAAGAAATTTTAATCCCTTGCAAACACATCTTTTTAAAACAGTGTTCAAAAAAGAGCAATTTCTTTCTGATAATTATTTCTTTATTGCTTAAACTTAATGCTTTCCTATGCCTCTGATATTTCTTTTTCACTTATACCAGTTCAGGGTTTGCCACAATGAAATATGCCATACAAATACAAAACCAGTTGTGCTAGAAAATTTCATCATTGTTTTGCACCAAGATCTTTTAATAGATTTCATTAGTTTACAAAAGATAACAGCCAAATTCACTTTTAAGTTCATTTTGACATAAACAATACCACAGAGTTGCCCTATTTGATTTGGATCTTGAAATGGTTACTTTGAACCAATTTTCCTATACATTTTCCACCTTGCAGGTGCCTTCTGACATATATGAAGTGTTCTTCATTCTTTTAGTGCTCTCAAAAAGGGTATTTCATGAGTAGAAGGCTGAGCTGTTAACCTTTTACCACACAATCCCCAGTTTTAACGACCCTGAAGAAGGCTTTTGAAAAAATTGTGGGAAAAGGAGAAAATGCTGGTAACCAGCATTTTTTCCTTTTCTCACTGTTTTCTACTCTATCAAAGTCAGAAATCATCATTTGAACTACATTTATTCTGTTGTCTGCAAATGCTTTCAATTTGGTTGAGTGCAAAATTTTGTCGTTTGGTAAAGAGTTAAGACAAGTGAAACTTGGATGCAGAGACACTAATAAATTTTCACCAATGGAAAACTTCTGTATCTTTTTTTAAAAAATGCTGCCAGTTGTCAACAGTATTTTCAAAACTGATCTACTGCATCGCTATCAAAATGCACTTGCATAGGACAGGAAGACTGATGAAATCATTTAATGACCAAATATTTTATTACAGAAAAAATACTGTCTTATGTTGAAACAAAGAAAGTTCATCTGATGGACAGATAAACTTCAAACTGTATGGGCTAAATCTAGACTTTCAAAGAAACATTGTAAGGAAAACTGATTGCTTTTCCAATTTTGCACTGATACAAGAGGGCCATGATGGCCCTGAAGTCGCTCACCTGAGCCTTTTGATCAAACATGACCCATTTCCAATCTCTTCAGAGATAATAAGACAAACACTCATTAGTATTGGGCTTGCAAATATGGCCTCTACAGTGCACACAAGCTTTTTCTAGAATTTGTCTCAGCGGCCTACTTGACATATAGAAATTATCAAGACATACATTCCGACAACCTTTCATGAGTATTTCAGAGAAAATGTGGCCTGTAGGGTGTATTAAAGGTTTTTCCGAGATTTGACCTAGTGACCTAGTTCTTTATCCAACATGACCCATATTCATACTAGTCTAAGATTTTATCAAGACAAACATTCAAAGCAAATTTCAAGATTATTGGGCTGAAAATGTGGCCTCTAGAGCGTACACACAGTTTTTCAAGGATGAAACTTGGTGACCTAGTTTTTATTCCACGTGACCCATTTTCAAACTCATGCAAGATATCATCAAGACAAACATTCTAACAAAAGTTTAAAGAATATTGGACTGTAATTATAGTACAAAAGGTTTTTCCGAGATTTGACCTTGAGACCTAGTTTTTTATCCAACATGACCCATTTTCATACTAGTCTAAGAAATTATCAAGACAAATATTCTGACCGAATTTCAAGATTATTGGACTGAAAATGTGGCCTCTAGAGCTTACATATGGTTTTTCTAAGATCTGACCTGGTGACCTAGTTTTTGACCTGACATGACCCATTTTCAAACTCATCCAAGCTAATATCATGACAAACATTCTGACCAACGTTACAGAACATTAGACTGAAAATGTGGCTTCTGGACCTTGCACAAGGTTTTTCAAAGATTTGACCTAGTGACCTAGTTTTTAACCCCACATGGCCCACTTCCGAACTCATCTGTGATATTATCAAGACAAACATTCCGACAAATTTCAAGAGTATTGGACAGAAAATGTGGCTTCTGGAGCATACACAAGGTTTTTCAAAGATTGACCTAGTGACCTAGTTTTTGACTCAACATGGCCCGTTTTCAAATTTGTCAGAGATATCATTAAGACAAACATTCTGACCAACTTTCAAGAGTTTTGGATTGGAAAAGTGGTCTCTAGAGCGTACACAAGGTTTTTCTAAGATTTGACCTGGTGACCTAGTTTTTGACCCAACATGGTCCATTTTCGAACTCCTCCAAGATATCATCAAGGCAAACATTCTGACCAACTTTCAATAGTATTGGACGGAAAATGGGGCCTCTAGAGCGTACACAAGGTTTTTCTAAGATTTGGCCTGATGACCTAGTTTTTGACCCGACATGGCCCATTTTTAAACTCGTTCGAGATATTATCAAGGCAAACATTCTGACCAATTTTCAAGAGTAATGGACTGAAAATGTGGCTTCTAGAGCATACACAAGGTTTTTCCAAGGTTTGATATGGTGACCTAGTTTTTGACCCAACATGACCCATTTTCAAACTCGTCCAAGATATCATCAGGACAAACATTCTGACCAACTTTCAGGAGTAATGGACTGAAAATGTGGCCTCTAGAGCGTACACAAGGTTTTTCTAAGATTTGACCTAGTGACCTAATTTTTGACCCGACATGACCCATTTTCAAACTCGTCCGAGATATCATCAAGGCAAAGATTCTGACCAAGTTTCGTGAGTATCGGACTGAAAATATGGCCTCTACAGCGTACACAAGGTTTTTCTAAGATCTGACCTAGTGACCTAGTTTTTGACCCGACATAACCCATTTTCGAACTCGTCCGACATATCATCAAGACAAACATTCTGACAAAGTTTCACAAGAATCGGACTGAAAATGTGGCCTCTAGAGTGTACACAAGGTAAAAGTTGACGACGCACGATGGACGCCGGACACAGCACGATCACAATAGCTCACCATGAGCACTTCGTGCTCAGGTGAGCTAAAAAAACACTGGGAGAAAAATTATTACTTTTTATGTTCTGTGCTGTCTGATCTTGACTTACAGAGTCTGAATGGGGACCTGAACTTGCCATAGGCATACTGAGAATTAGCTCTTAACCAGACAACAGAGTTTTAGACTTGTTCAAATTGAAAGCATTTGCAGACGACAAATTGTACGTGATTCAAATAGTGGAAATTGTTTCTGATAAAGTAGAAAATATTGTGGGCGTACGAGAAAATGCTGGTCACCAGCATTTTCTCCTTTTCCCACAATGTTTTCAAATGATCTCTTTCTCAGGGTTGTTAAAAGTCAAGATCATGTGGTAAAGGGTTAATTTCACAGGGCTCAGTAGAATTAGAAACCATGTTTCATGATAAGATCCAGATCCAGATATGATAAGACAATGATTGCCAAAGTCTTTGCCTGCCCCAGTTAAACAGAATATTATGTAACTTGTATGGCCTATTTTCTCCCTGTATTAGCCCCCCCCCCCCATGATGTTTTCTCTGATAGTTATCTCAGTTTGAAATAATAATCTCATTGGTTACCTGCTAAAAAGTGTCTCATTGGGATAATGATTTCAACAGTTGAGACAGTCAGTGCTGATTGGAATCAAAATCCTACTTCTGGAACAAATTGCATCATCCTATCTCTTAACTCTTTACCACACGACAAGATCTTAGACTTGACCAAATTTTAAAAGCATATTTTAATGACAATTTAAATGTGGCTGCCATTAGTAGATTTGGCTGTGAAAGAGTAGAAAACATTGTGGAAAAGGGAGAAAATACTGGGTACCAGCATTTTCCCTGTTTCCCACAATGTTTTCAAAAGACTTCTTCCTCAGGGTTGTTAAAACCCAGGATTGTGTGGTATAGGGCTAACCCTTTATCAGGCAAAAAATTTTAGACTAGTTCAAATTAAAAGTAGCTGTAGACGATAAATCATATCTTCCTCAGATTTGAAATTTGTCTTTAAAATTGTAGAAAACATTGTAGGAAAAGAAGAAAATGCTGGTTACCAGCACTTTCTCCTTTACAAACAATGTTTTCCTGCTCAGAGTCATTAATACTGTATACCTGGATATATACGCATGCCGAAAAAATAGGAATTACCCAATAAGGCCATTTTGCGAACAGAAGTGTTTGCAATTTCAAGTCACTTGTTATTTGTTGGTATAATTGTGGTAGAATATGCGAACAGGAAGGTTTGCGAATTTTTCAAATTTGCAAAATTGCAAAAAATTTCCACGTCGCAAAAAATTCCACTGATACAGTACATGGGATTGTGTGGTAAAGAGTTAACTCTTTACCACACAGTCCCGACTATTAACGACCCTGAGGAAGAAGCCTTTTGAAAACATGGTGAGAAAGAAGAAAATGCTGGTAACCAGCATTTTCTCCTTTTCCCACAATGTTTTCTGCTCTATCAAGGAAAAATGGTGTCATTTTTGCTACCTTTAATTTGTCGCCTGCAATTGCTTTCAATTTGGGCAAGTCCAAAATTTTGTCGTTTGGTAAAGAGTTAAATGATGAAGGCTCCATCAGTAGCCCCTGCTGAAGGTCAGCATATTGTCGTACTATTTTTTGTGCCTTTACTATGGGATAAGAATATCTTTTGATTTTAAAGAAGATCACCAGTGGACTAGAAAATCTCAACATAAATATTCTTCACTAAAGTTTTAGGGTTGGCATACCTTTTGCATTTCTTCTATGGATTTACTTTCTTTTTCCCTTTCCTTCTCTTTTAATAACTTTCTCTTCCATTCTGGAACATTTTTCCATTTTTCTGCTTCTTCTCTTTCTCTTTGTTTCATGGCCTGAAATAAAAAACCAGCAAAACTCTTAACCTAAAATACCTTTTTCCTTGCTGCTGACGACAACTAATCAAAATTTGAATACATTTCTGCTCAAATGTAATTCTGTCAAAAACTTTTTTCTAAATTACTGCTCCCTCCATGGCAGTTTCTTGTCTCTTTTAAACACGACATAATTGTAGACTCAAGCAAACTGAAAGCATTAGCAGACGACACCTAAAATGTTACAGCTTAAAAGATGATTTTGTCTCTGATAGGGTAGAAAACATTGTTGGAAAAGGAGAAAATGCTGATTACCAGCTTTTTCTCCTCTTCCCACATTAATTTTAAGAGTGCCTTTTCTTGGGTTATTAGAACATGGGATTGGCTCTTTGTGTGTGAAAGCGACCAGCATTTTCCCCTTTTCTAAGGGTACTTTCTACCCTTAAGTAGACAAGTCCCATCATTTTAGCTATACATTGTATATGAATTGTCATCTGTACAAGCTTTCAATTTGGATAAGTATAAAATCTTGTTGTTAGGTAAAATGATACAAGAGGGCCACGATAGCCCTGTATAGCTCCACTGGCTTTTTAACCCTTTTACCACACAAATCAAAGTGTTAATGACTTTTAAAGAGAAGGCTTTTGAAAACATTATGGAAAAAGGACAACATGTTGTCAGCCAGTATTTTCTACTTTTTCGATTAATGTTTCCTACCCTATCAAAGACAGAAATAATCATTTAAGCTACATTCAATTTGTCTTTTGCAATGGCTTTTAACTTGGTCCAGTCAAAAAATTTGTCCTTTCTTAAACAGTAAAATTAACGTATCATGCATTTAATTTGCATTGACAGAGACATTCAGCATAAAAAGTCTGTATGGTAATTTACTTACTTGGAAAACATAACCTCCCCCCTAACCAAACAAAAAAAAAAGTCATATCTTTTTAAGTGCAAAAATTATGTCAGTGAATACAAGCAGGTTTATTCATTGGCATGAACGGTAAAGACTAAAGTTCTGGAAAGAAAACTGAATGACAGAAACCTTACTTTAACTTAAATATTCCACTCATGTGAGGATAACTACTAGCATCAATATAAATCACTATCCCTGAAAACAGAACATGACCTTTCCAAAAAACTTGAATATCAACATCAATCATGTATTATTGCAGTTTGATAATCAAGGTAGGTAAATAGTAACAAACTTTATCTCTCATAACAGGAGTTATTTCCCTTGATTACTATTAAACTCTAGTCACTACATAAGCCCATGCTAAGCTTGTGATCCCTGGCACAGGGCTAATTTTAACCCCAGGGCTATAATATTAAGAAACTTCTTAGAGGTCCATTAGATAAAGCTACATGCCAAATTTTAGTAGCCCTGGGCCTTATGGTTTCAGACAAGAAGATTTTCAAACATTTTCAATATTTTTCGCTTTTGTTGCCATGGCAACCAGAGTTTTGAAAGAAATCAAATTCTTTCAAGAAATTCTGAAGAGGACCATGGCAG
This sequence comes from Hippopus hippopus, assembly GCA_946811185.2. Classification (NCBI taxonomy): domain Eukaryota; kingdom Metazoa; phylum Mollusca; class Bivalvia; order Cardiida; family Cardiidae; genus Hippopus; species Hippopus hippopus. Next base: position 16,709,176 of record OX328110.1, on the reverse strand, counting down.
GATCATTTCTGTGAAGTTTCATCAAATTTGGATGGTTAGTTTCAGAGAAGAAGTTGTTTGAAATAAAAGGTAAAGCACGGATGCACAACGGACACCGGGCCATGATATAAGCCCACTGGCCTCAAGCCAGTGGAGCTAAAAACAGCATAAATATCATCACAACATTTATCATGATCCCACCAAGAAGGATAGCCAAATTTTATACTCATCCTCCATATTGAAAGTGTTTACGGCCAAATGTTGCTCAAAATGACAAGATCTGTCTTTGACTGGGTAGAAAATATTGTAGAAACTAGTGGCTACCAGCACTGTTTTCAAAAGCTGTCTATCTCAGGATCTTAATCCTTTTCCAAACAACAAATTTTAGATCTTTCCAAATGGAAAGCATCTACACACAACAATTTCGAAAGTGGTACAAATGACCTTGAAGTTTTTGACTGAGTAGAAAACAAAGTGGAAAAAGGAGAAAATGCCAGCATTTTCTCCTTTTCCAACAATGTTTTCAAAAGGCCTTATCCTCGGGGTGGTGAAAATGCACGATTGTTTTGTAAAGGGCTTAAACGCTGGATCGTTAGATACAAGGTTAATTTAGAACATCAGTACTCACAATATATTCTTCTATTTTCTCTTGGTTCTTCTTCTCTATCATGTCCCTTTTCCAGATGGGTGTAGACTTTGTGACTGGAGTGTACCCTGGTACATCATTGAGATCTGAAACAGATTGCAATCTATTAACTCTTAACTCGTAATCAAACAACAAAATTTAGACTAGTCGAGTTTGAAAGCATTTGTCCTCAAAAGCCTTTTTTATCTGGGGTCATTAAAACTGGGGATTGTGATTTAAACGGTTAAGTCTTGAATTTCTGAAGAAAACTCTTTCTTACTGTGGCATAGAGAAATTTGCTCCAAAAATAGACTGCTTGTTGGTGCTTGTAAATAGTGTAGATGAAGATCAGACTGGTTACCAGCATCTTTTTCTTTTCCCGGAAAAAATGTTTTTGAATGCCATCTCTAGACTTGTAAAAACACAGGGTTGTGTGGTACTGGGTTAATATACAGCAGTCAATGATGAGTTTGGCCATGAAAAACAAGAAGTTCTTTGGCAGCACTGATTATTTTCAGATACTTTTCCACCAAGTAACCATGTCTGGTAATCCAAACCATTTAACAGCTGCCTTGTGATACAGCCCAGGTTAAATTTAGAAACTGAAGTGTTTCACTTTTTGACTCCTCCCTTCATTTAGACACATTAGAAATTTCCAGTACATGTATTCTAAACTGTGAGTTAAACTCTTTACCAAAACAAAAAAAAATAGATTTCTCCAAACTGAAAGCATTGGCAGAAGACAAATTCAATGAGGCTCAATTGATATGATTTCCTTGTGAAGAGCAGAATTTGATAGGGGAAAAGGAGAAAAGTTTTGTTACTACCATTTTCTTCTTTCCCCATCATATTTTCCAATGTGTTTTTCTTTGGGTCTTCTTAAATAATGAGATTATCTGGCAAAAGGTTAAAAGTTAGCTGCAATAAATTTTTCTATTTCTTGTGAACATCATCTAACCTGTGGGTTTTTGGTAATCAAAAGTCAAAATTTTATACTTTTTGGCTCATTTAATCATAAACCATGACATCTTTTAATAAATTCTACTCAGTATTTGGTAGTATCATTGAGATACAAGATAGCAAAATGAAGAAAATTTTTGATGTGCCACCATAGTTATATTTACTGAAACCTTTTGTGACTACATTATCTTTACTGCTGCATTTCCCATGTTTTCCTGTATCATGAAGCAAGATTTCTAATGTCTGCAAACCACTGTAGGAAAACATGATTAACACTGATCAAGGAAATAAATTGTCAGTAACAGTTGCTCGAAACTAATTAATATCAATGTTTCCAGTTCTAGTCAGGCAACTTTTGGCTCCTTCCATTCAATTAAAAGTTGTGCTAGGATCAAAGTAAATGAACATTTGGATCCATGAAAGTCAAATCAAAGCACTGACAGGATCTTCATGTAAATCAAATCAAAGCACTGACAAGACTGGAGTACAATTGGTTCCTCAACAATTAAATCAGTATGTCCCATTAGCTAAGTAAGTAATATAGAGGACTAGTAATCTAGAGGCTGTAAGTTATAATTATAACTCTGCACAAACTCTTCTCAAGGACTGCTGAACATAATACTAAGAGGAGTCATTTTCTCTCACCTATTAAAATACTTTTGACTTTGTGCGTGAAAGCAACCAGTGGCTGGGAGAGACCTTTGTGCACAGCGCTAGTAAAGATACTGCAGGGTTGCATTGGTAGGTGCACTGGCCAATGTAATAACCTAATAGGCTGTAAGAAGTCAGAAACTGCCTACAATAAATACATGCTTTTACACAAAGCAATTATTATAATCTTTAAAGTTACTTACCAATATCATCAATGGTAATATCCATTTTGGAATTGTTTGAAGTATCGTCTGAAAAGAGAGAGAAAAAACTTTAAGGTTTTGTAAAAGAATTCTAGTAAATAGAGAAAACTGCTTGTAAGAGCATTTTTTTCTCTAGGCTACAAAATTTCCAAAAGTCCTCTTCTAAAGGGTTAACAATGGACATTGTTTGGTATAGGAATTTTAGTAACACATAAGAAGAAGATTTAAAGACAATGAAAGATATTTGGAGCCAAATATGTATGCTTCCTGCAGTGAGTATCATTTAAGAACACTGACAAAATGAAACAACCTGTTCTTTTCCCACAATGTTTTGCACAAGTCAAAAATGACTTTTTCCTTTTCTCCAAAAATTTCTCCTTTGTGTCAATTGTACTTAACCCTTTACGACACAATCACAAGTTTTAAGAGAAAGAGGCCTTTTGAAAGCATTGTGGGAAAAGGAGAAAATGCTGCTAACCAGCATTTTCTCCTTTCCCCACAATGTTTTCTATCCTATCAAAAAATTTAAACTTGTACTAATTTCGTAATTGTTTTCAGCAGGTGTTTTGAATTGGGAAGAGTAAAAAATTTGTCATTTGGGAAGGGGTTAATTAGAAGTACATACATGTCTAAAACCAGCCTTATTAGTAAATGGGTAAAGTGATGGTCTAATACATAATTCATAACATATCAGTTCACTCCAGACACCCTAAGGATCAATTATCACTCAGTCATTTGCTTATAAGCCATGTATATTATCTTCAGCCACACAAATTTACATTTAGCTCTGATTATCTAATTACCTGTATTAGAAGATGAGCCATTTTTCCTGCGTGCTCCTCTCAAAATTATTAAAATTTCTTGGCAATACCAAGAATTTTACCTGACCCTTTATCCCAAGTTTTTAACAACCCTGAAGAAAGAAGGTTTTTGAAACATTGTAAGAAAAACAGAAAATGCTGATGAACAGCATTTTCTCCTTTTCCCTAATTGTTTTCTATCCTATCTATGACAGAAATCATGATTTAAGCAACATTTATTTTGTCTTCTGCACATGCTTTAATGTTGCTGATTCCAAAATTTTGTCGTTTGATAAAGTCTCAACTCTCTACCAAATAACAAAACATAATGACTTATCATAATAGAAAGCATTTGTTCACAGAAATTAAGTATGGCTCAACTAATGGAATTGGTTTGTATGAGATAGAAAACATGACAAAAAAGCGAGTATTTTGGTTACCAGCATTTTCTCATTTTAACACAGTGTTTTCTAAAAGCTTTCTTCCCTGGGTCATTCAGACAAGGAATTGTTGAGTATAGGAATACCTCATAAACTGAATTCTGTAACAAATCTCTGCATGGAACTTTGAAAATATCCTTGTAAAGTATGGATCATCAATATTAATGAAGGTTAAACCCTAAACCACACAATCCCGAGTTTAAGAAGAAGAAAGCTTTTGAAAACATTGTTGGAGAAAGAGAAAATGCTGGTAACTTGCAATTTCTCCTTTTCCAAGAACGTTTTCTAAACTTTTATAGATAATTCCTTCTACATGTACTTGAGTCACATTTAATTTCATGTCTGCAAATGTTTGTCAGGTAAATAGGTGACCAGACAGCAAGATTTTAGACAAGATTTTGAAATAGGCATGAATGTCTCCTGTAATGTTAAGGACACATGTTGTAGTTATGCAGCCATATAGCGGCGTTAAGTTCCATTCCGGACAAGCAAGAAATACTGTAAAAAAATAAAGATCTAAGTGGAATTACTCAAAATCCGCACTAAGTAAAGTTATTGTTCTTGCGCACTGTACTCTGTAATATTGCAACAAACATTTATACCAAGTTTGAAGTCATTCTGAGTTGAGATGACAAAGTTATATTCCGGACAAGCACTAAATGCTGTAAAAATTACGATCAAAGGGAAATAACTCAAAGACAGCAAGAGGTAGAATTACAGTTCTTGCACACTGCACTTCCAAATATTGCAAAAAATAAGCATACCATATTTCAAGTCATTCCTACTTAAAATGACAAAGTTATGCTCCGGACAAGCAAGAAATGCTACAAAAGATGAAGATTAAAGGGGGAATAACTCAAATTTGTGCTAGACAGAGTTATGGTTCTTGTGCACTCCGTAATTTTTCAACAATCATGCATATTTGAAGATGTTCAGACTAGAGATGACAAAGTTATATGCCGGACAAGCAGAAAATGCTGTAAAAATGACGATCGAAGGGAAATAATTTAAAGACAGCACGAGGCAGAGTTATGGTTCTTTCGCACTGCACTCCGTATTATTGCAACAAACACAAATGCCACGTTTCAAGTCAATGGGACTGGAGATGACAAAGTTATGCTCCGGACAAAGAACTGGGCGCCGCCCGCACACCATGGGTGATCCCATAAAACATCCCGTCTTCGACGGGCGTAAAAAATGAAAATCGCCCACACTAATAGAATTTCTTGCTATCTGTCATATCTACATCTATTCACAGTGCCACTTAGGCTTAATAATTTGAAAGCCTATAGACTCCTAGGATTGCCAGCCCTATTTTTTTTTTCTCCCATTGAGTCAAAACTTTAAGAAGCAAAACAAATAAACACTAAAAACCTAAATTTTCTAAGCATTGTTCTTAGTCTGTCTCAAGCCCTAGTTAAGAGTGAGGAGTTTTAAACAAGAGGGCCATGATGGTCCTGAAGTCGCTCACCTGAGCCTTTTGATCAAACATGACCCATTTCCAATCTCTTCAGAGATATTAAGTCAAACATTCTGACAAAAACTCATTAGTATTGGACTTACAAATATGGCCTCTAGAGTGTACACAAGCTTTTTCTAGAATTTGTCTCAGCGGCCTACTTGACATGTAGAAATTATCCAGACATACATTCTGACAAACTTTCATGAGTGTTTGAGAGAAAATGTGGCCTTTAGGGTGTACAAAAGGTTTTTCCCAGATATGACCTAGTGACCTAGTTTTTCATCCAACATGACCCATATTCATACTAGTCTAAGATATCATCAAGACAAACATTCTAAGCAAATTTCCAAGATTATTTGACTGAAAATATGGCCTCTAGAGCGTACACAAGGTTTTTCCAGGATTAAACTTGGTGACCTAGTTTTAAATTCCATGTGACCCATTTTCAAACTCATGCAAGATATCATCAAGACAAACATTCTGACCAAGTTTAAAGAATATTGGACTGAAAATGTAACCTCTAGTGTGTACAAAAGGTTTTTCCGAGATTTGACCTAGTGACCTAGTTTTTTATCCAACATGACCCATTTTCATAATAGTCTAAGATATTATCAAGACAAACATTCTGACCAAATTTCAAAATTATTGGACTGAAAATGTGGCTTCTAGAGCGTACACAAGGTTTTTCCAAGATTTCATCCAGTGACCTAGTTTTTGACCTGACATGACCCATTTTCAAACTCATCCAAGGTATTGTCATGACAAATATTCTGACCAACTCTGAAGAGCATTGGACTGAAAATGTGGCCTCTGGAGTGTATACAAGGTTTTTCTAAGATTTGACCTAGTGACCTAGTTTTTGACCTGACATGGCCCATTTTCAGTCTCGCCTGCAATATTATCAAGACAAACATTCTGACCAACTTTCAAGAGTATTGGACAGAAAATGTGGCTTCTGAAGCGTACAAAATGTTTTTTTTAAGATTTGACCTAGTGACCTGGTTTTTGATCCGACATGGCCCATTTTCAAACTTGTTTCAGATATCATCAAGACAAACATTCTGACCAATTTTCAAGAGTATTGGACAGAAAATGTGGCCTCTAGAGCATACACAAGGTTTTTCTAAGATTTGAACTGGTGACCTAGTTTTTAATCCAACATGGCCCATTTTTGAACTCTTCTGAGATATCATCAAGACATGGCCCATTTTCAAACTTGTTTCAGATATCATCAAGACAAACATTCTGACCAACTTTCAACAGTATTGGACTGAAAATGTGGCCTCTAGAGCGTACACAAGGTTTTTCTAAGATTTGACCTGGTGACCTAGTTTTTGACCCAACATGGCCAGTTTTCGAAATCGTCCGAGATAACATCAAGACAAACATTCTGACCAACTTTCAAGAGTACTGGACAGAAAATGTAGCCTCTAGAGCGTACACAAGGTTTTTCTAAGATATGACCTGGTGACCTAGTTTTTGACCTGACATGACCCATTTTCGAACTCGTCTGAGATATCATCAAAGCAAACGTTCTGACCAAGTTTCATGAGTATCGGACTGAAAATGTGGCCTCTAGAGCTACACAAGGTAAAAAGTTGACGACAGACGCCGCACAACGCACGCCTGACACAGCACGATCACAATAGCTCATCATGAGCACTTCGTGCTCAGGTGAGCCAACAAAATAAAGGAGATTGATTAGCAGCCACATATTTTTCTCCCCCTACCCCCTCCCCCCTTTATCTGAAAATGATTCCTATGGGCTTGATTCATATAATTATATAAACAATACAGATGTTCCAAGTATATAAATATCTACCAGATGTGGCAGGTACTCCAGACCAACTTATCAGACAGTTAGAATTGTAGACATTGTAAACAAATTGCCAAAATAATTCCACAACTGGATGAAGAGAATTAAACTTTTACCTATTTTCCACAACCTTCTTCTACCCATAATTCCACTCAATAGCAGAGCATTAAACTTTAGCCAATTTAACTCTGACAGTTTTTACCCATACTTCCATACAATAACAGAGCATTAACCCTTTACCACACAATCCCAACTTTTAATGACCCAGAGAAAGACAGCTTTTGAAAATGTTGAGAGAAAAGGAGAAAATGCTGGTAACCAGCATTTTCTCCTTTTCCCACAATGTTTTCTACCCTTCCCAAAACAAATGTCATTGTCTGAGTCACATTTAATTTGTCGTCTGCAAATGCTTTGAATTTGGACGAATCTTAACTTTTGCCGTGTAGTAAAGTCAGTTAACCTATAACAAAATGATCTCCAGTTTAATGATCCTGTGGAAGAGGAATTTTGGAAGTTAATTATGGGAAAAGGAGAAAATGCTGGAAACTGGCATTTTGTCCATTTCTAAGTAGTATCTTTAATAAAGAAAGAGATATCAGATCCAAGCACTGGTAGTGCTGCAAGGATTTTTTCATTTTAAAGGCTTCTTTTCCATCAGTATTTCATTTTAATCATAGGCTCAATAGTTTCTGTCCAAATTAAGCAAAATCTATGTGGATACAGCGAACCGATTTTTTTTCTAAAATCAAACAAGCTGATAACCCCTATTAGAGCTTATAATTTATGTAATTTATGTAGATTCCTTGAAAGAAGGACCATTAGGCAAATTCACTTTTTTTAGAATTAAGGCCTTGGGTGTTATAACATTGATGTTAACTATGGATAGTGTTGCAAGCAACATAGTCCAAAAATAGTAAGTTCTGCATCACCACAATGCAGAAGATGACAAAGCTGTACATGGTGCGAAATTTTACAGTCTTTCATAATATGACCAGCCTATCAGCAGAAGTATGAATCGTTCTTCAATTTTCACTGAAAAAAACTTCAAGAAAGATAAATATCTTTCATGACCCAATTTTACGTAAGAAAGTTGGCAAAAATTCTACAAAATTAAACAGCAGTATGGCGTATTTTCTCAACAATTTGGATATACTTGTTGGCCTTCTTTTATCACCCAAATGATTATATTACTGATAAGTATCTTCGATCTTCTTTTATCTGTGAAATATGACAGTTCCAGTTCTTACATTTTGGTGTATTAATTATATCTTTTATCACCCAAATGATTATATTACTGATAAGTATCTTCGATCTTCTTTTATCTGTGAAATATGACAGTTCCAGTTCTTACATTTTGGTGTATTAATTATATCTTTTATCACCCAAATGATTATATTACTGATAAGTATCTTCGATTTTCTTTTATCTGTGAAATATGACAGTTCCAGTTCTTACATTTTGGTGTATTAATTATTTCTTTTATCACCCAAATGATTATATTACTGATAAGTATCTTCGATTTTCTTTTATCTGTGAAATATGACAGTTCCAGTTCTTACATTTTGGTGTATTAATTATTTCTTTTATCACCCAAATGATTATATTACTGATAAGTATCTTCGATTTTCTTTTATCTGTGAAATATGACAGTTCCAGTTCTTACATTTTGGTGTATTAATTATATCTTTTATCACCCAAATGATTATATTACTGATAAGTATCTTCGATCTTCTTTTATCTGTGAAATATGACAGTTCCAGTTCTTACATTTTGGTGTATTAATTATATCTTTTATCACCCAAATGATTATATTACTGATAAGTATCTTCGATCTTCTTTTATCTGTGAAATATGACAGTTCCAGTTCTTACATTTTGGTGTATTAATTATTTCTTTTATCACCCAAATGATTATATTACTGATAAGTATCTTCGATTTTCTTTTATCTGTGAAATATGACAGTTCCAGTTTTTACATTTTGGTGTATTAATTATATCTTTTATCACCCAAATGATTATATTACTGATAAGTATCTTCGATCTTCTTTTATCTGTGAAATATGACAGTTCCAGTTTTTACATTTTGGTGTATTAATTATTTTAACATTTTAACATTTATTTTACCCATAATGAAACTGATACAAATTTTTATGTCCATGTAATTGATGGCTTTTAATCAAAAATCATGGGAAAAGAAGCAATTTCATGTTAAAAGAAGTTACATGCCATTACTCCTTTTTATCCAACATGCTTCCAATTTTGTGGAATAAAACACTGTTTCCTTCATTTCAAATGTTTCTCTTTTAATCCCTTATAAAACAATCCAGAGTTGTAAGGATCCTGTTGAAAATAGCTTTTGAAAACATTGAGGAAAATGGAGAAAATGCTGCTAACCAGCATTTTCTTCTTTTCCCACACTGTTTTCTACCCTTTCAAAGACAAGATTCATGATTTTAGCCACATTAATTTTGTCGTGTGCAATTGCTTTCGATTTAGACAAATTTTGTCATCTGGTAAAGGGTTAAACTTAAAACTGCTCAGTAAATGTTTATTTGTTGTTTCTATGGTGTTCAACTCTATTTTCAAGATCATTTCAGTTATACTGCGGCAGCCGTGCACCCATCCATAATTTTCTGGAGTTTCTTTTACCAGTAATTCTTCCCAAGCCACTGGCTACTTTCATGCAGCCATCATCAAAACAATGCTCATCAGTGAGAGTGGAATGAATCCTGTCACAATGACCACCATCACTTCTCGAAAAGAAATTAGCTGAGCTTAGGATTCAAGCCATCGACTCCCTAGCCTTGAGCTCTGTACACTGGCAGGGACATAACATTATTTCTTTATATACTTGCCCGCAGGGCGAGTAGTTGTTAAGGGTTACTTGCCCTGCAGAGTTTTTCACTCGCCCTTTTTTTCGTGAAATATTCCTCTAATAGAATTGAAAGTCATGTGATTAATTATCATAAACTTACACGTAGTTTTGATATAAAATAATTGTCAAGAAATGTTATCATGTCTCTTTTTTAGCTTTTATTCATTTTTATGCCTGTTCATCAACTTCATGCAAAGAGAGGCATTCATTTTTTTCAAAGGTAAATGTAAACAAACAGATGGTGTACCCTACACCACTACTAAAAATAGGTTATCTACACCTTCAAATTTTCGATCAAATGACGTACCGTTCGAGTGCAAAATCAACTTAGTTTGTTTAGGTAATTATCATCTTACATAACCTTCTTTGTAATGCATCTGTAGTGATTCAATCAATTTATTGAAAAATAGGTCATGCCACTTCTTCAGAATATTTTTAGAAAACCACTTAACCAGTTTGGAATTCTCGTACTAAAAGAAATAAATACTAAAGCACAGAGAGCCGGATTTACTCGGATTCATCCTGAGGTCATTGCTAAATACCCAGTATATAATGCAGAATCAAAGCGTGGCTTTTAGAAATTATGGGTGGCGACTAAACTTCATACGTGACACCTGATTGGTTTGCTGTAGAGATTTGATGCAAATTGGGCGTGGCGAAATCAACATTGTATTGTGTATGCATGTAATGGTTTGTAACTAGACAAAACCTCAAATAACTGATATAAACTTCCGTTTGACTAGCAATTCTCCAACTGAAATTTTGCTGAATTATACAGACTTTAAGTGCATGTAATATGATGAAATTTTATACTGGTTCAATTTGCCGAATTATACAGACTTTAAGTGCATGTCATATGATGAAATTTTAGACTGGTTCAATTTCAAAGCATTTGCAGACGACAAAATTAATGTGACTCAAAATTTGAAGTTTGTTCTGGGAAGGGTGGAAAACTTTGTGGGGAAAGGAGAAAATGCTGGTTACCAGCATTTTCTCCTTTTCCAACAAGGTTTTCAAAAGGCATCTTTCTTACAGTTGTGAAAACCCTGGATTGTTTGGTAAAGAGTTAAATGAGGCAATTTTATCCAAAATTGAACTCAATCATTCTTTATAATCATATATCTGTGTATGAAATATGAATCAAATACAAAAATATTATCACACAATAAGAAACAGTAACCAGTTGTTTGCAAACAAGAACCTGAAAAAAGACCATAACTCCCATAACAGTTGCTGGATTTTATCCACATTATATACCCACATTTACAATGTGAATCCAATATGATTTAGAGATTTTAAGATATTGCACAGAAACCATTTTTCTCATGTACAGCACAAGCTTCAAGTAGCACAAGTTTCAAGTTATAATTCCATAAATCTGATAAGTGGGATGTACCTACAGACAGACAATAGTGATACTCCTCAACTGAAATGGGGGGGGGGGGGGGGTTGTCATAGAATTTACATGTATTTCTGTGGTGATGGGTTTACTTTGTGAACTGTTATGAGTGTTTTCCACATGAAAGCAAATGTGGGTGCATCACTAAGTTGAGTGTTGTTATTTTTCAAGTATCAAGTCTGGAATGTTAATCACCCTTCCTGCTTCTCCCCTAAAAATATGTGTTGCTAAAAATATCTGAACCCTTAGAGTGCCTGTAAAAATGTTGTTGCTCTCTTGGATAATGTGAACCAGTATCAGATTGCACTGATCTTTGATCTGTACCGTATCTTTTTGCATAACAGCCAGTGCACCTATCTGTACTTTCCTTGAGTTTCTTTTATGAGTACTTTGCACAATATTCTTCCCAAAGCACTTGCTGCCTTCCAAAGTAATCATCATGGAAACAATGACCAGGAGTGAGAGAAAAATTGAGTCCTGTCCCATCAAATACATGATCATAAATGTATCATAAATGATCAGTAAGAAATTGGCTGAGCTGGGGATTTGCCCTATATACTGCTAAAAGGAGCTACCTGAGCTGGGCCTTTGTATTTTCTAAACAACTGATAATCAACATACATTTGGGGATAACCCTTTACCAAACAATCCCGATTTCTAATGACCCTGAGATAGAAGCCTTTTGAAAACATTGCGGGAACAGGAGAAAATGATGGTAACCAGCATTTTTTCCTTTTCCCACAATGTTTTCTACCCTTCCCAAAACAAATTTCAATTTTTGAGTCACATTTATTTTGTTGTCTGCAAATGCTTTCAATTTAGAAAAGTCTAAAATTTTGTCTTTTGGTAAATAGTTTACTCTTTACAGAACAATCTCCCCCCCCTCTAAAAAACTCCTTGGAAGATGACTATTGAAAACATTGTGCAAAAAGAAGAAAATGCTGTTAACCAACATTTTCCCCTTTTCTCCCAATGTTTTCTTGTCTTCCAAAGACAAATACATTCATTTGGTACGTTTATTTGTCATCTGTAAATCCCTTAATTTCTGACAATTAAAACATTTCGTTGTTTGGTGAAGAGTTAACACATGAATTTGTGCACATGCAAAAAAAATTGTGGCAAGAGAAGAAACAGCTCATATGCCAAACTCTTCCTTCCACTGATCACAAAACATTTCTTCTACAAGACAAAAAGCCTTTCAGTCTGTAGGTGCTTAACCCATTACCACACAATCCCTACTTTTGACGACCCTGAGAAAGAAGCCTTTGGAAAACATTGTGGGAAAAGGAGAAAATGCTGGTAACCAGCATTTTCTCCTTTTCCCACAGTGTTTTCTACTCTTCCCAAACCAAATTTTAATTTTTCAGTCACCTTTATTTTGTCGTCTGCAAATGCTTTCAATTTGGACCAGTCTAAAATTTTTCTCGTGTGGTAAAGAGTTAACCTTTATCCTGCTAAATAACTTAAATGAAACTTTCAGGCCAGTAGTCAAAACCCAAATAATGCTACTTCAAACTTATTTTTTGGAGAAAAATTATCTCTTTATCGGACAGAGTAGATCAAAGATCAGACTGCACATTCTGTGCAGTCTGATCTTGATCTACACTGTCCGCATAAGGTCAGTGAGTCAAGCTTACAAGCCCAAGGGCTAAGAGTTAATGCTATAATCAGATAAATTCATCCTAGCAGAGTCAGGCAGCAACCTCTCTTTGGTGCTATCGACCTCTTACAGATATTATCGAGCAATAAATCAGAAAAAAAGATACAAAATGTTTTAGCTGTTACTTAACACACTGCCGCCATAAAAAAAACTTATTTTCATTGAGTAGTAGACAACTTTTGAATACATTGTGGCAAAAGGATGAATTTCTCTTTATATTTTTTTTCTTTTGCCAGAAGTTTTCACATTGTTCTTGAATGTATCAAAGCTCATTCCAATTGTTGCTAATCTGTGGTTAACCATTTTCTTTTCACAGTTTTCTTTTTCAGATTTGTTTGACTCTTTGGCATGAAGAAGGCTTTTAAAAACTCTGAGGGGAAATCAAATAGCTGGTTACAGTTTTAACCCTTTGAGAGCTGAAGTCATGAAATGGACCTTTTTTCATATCAGGAAAAATGTTGAAATGCTGTAGTTTAAAGATTGTTTCACCAATATTATTATGTTACAAGGTTGCGGTCAGTGTATATCTGAGATCACAATGCACTTTCTGTACAGTCTGATCTTAATCTTCACTGTCTGCAAAAGCAACAAAATTGTGATTAGTGTTCTACCGGTTAACCCTTTCACCTTTTTACCACACAATCACGAGTTTTTACGACTCTGAAGAAGAAGGCTATTGAAAACATTGTGGGAAAAGAAGAAAATGCTGGTAACCAGCATTTTCTCCTTTTCCCACAATGTTTTCTCTCCTATCAGAGATACAAAGTATGATTTTAATTTGTCATCTGCAAATGCTTTCAATTTGGTCTAGTCAAAAATTTTGTTGTTCAAAAGCATTCTTGCCATAGCTATTAGATAAGGAATTCTTTGGTAAAGGGTCAACTTATCTAAATGAAATAATAAAATATGCCTTCAAGAATCTTACCTCCCTTCCTATAAACCACAAAAGCCTGCAGGTATTGAACAGATTCAGGTCTTATAAAACTTCATTTCAGTGTCATCACAGCTTTTGTAACACTATAATCTAGAGTTTCTAAAATATCAGTCTGGTTGCCACGGTAATTTCACATGTATAACAAGAGACTCCAGCATAATTATACAAAATTTCAACCCTTACAATCAAGTACAAAACTTAATGAATGCCTATACATTGCAATTTTGAGACTATTTTGACATAAATGACCGACAAAATAGAAGACACTGTAGGTCCAAGATCAGTTTGCATATAAAGCACAGGTTGATGTTAATTTTGTCTGCTTTAAAAGAGTACCCGCAGCTGTTCTAAATAGCAGAAGTGAGGAGTGCACAGTGATTTTACCATCAAATATTGAATTGAAAAGTCTAATACTTCTTCTACAAAAAAGGTGTTCAGAAATATTCGTAAAGTTACGATGCACAGGCAATCTATGAAAATCACAATATGATCCAATTGCGCCAAAGTGGGGCTTCAACTACAATTATGATCTGTAGAGTTCTATCTGGATCTAGAACGGACCTTTACGATTGAAGAAAATCCAGCTTCCTCCGGATAGCCACCTGACAGTCAAATAGTCACCTGACTTCTAAGTTTTGGTTTAATAAAAGAAGCCAGTGTGACATTAAATCAATTCAATCAATTAATACAACAGTTGACAGCAGTAGCTGCTAGTCCAACATCAACCACGGAGATGCTGTTATACTGCAGGTTCTTTTCAATGTCATTAACTAACTATCACAGAGAGCAGCTCAGAGCACCACCTAGTGGAATGGGAGAGCCAGAATGCCAAATCTTTTCAGTCGGTAAAATGGACAAGAATGTTGAAGTTACCATGCTTTTTCAGGCAGAAAATTAAAAGGAAAATGTTGGACACAGTTCAATCATATTCCTCAGCAGTTTTTCATAGAAAGACAGGAGCCACACTGGATGGAGCCATTGTTTAGCTTTCAGCTTAATCTTGACTACAGGCTATACCCCTACAATACATGTGAAGCCCCAGTAGCTCAGTGGGTAGCGTGCAGGACTTGAAAACAGGGGATTGTGGGTTCGATCCCTGGCTCGGCCAATTTCTTTCCGAGGATTGATGATAGTCATTTCAACAGGATTTCTTCCTCTCCCACTGCAGACCATTGTCTCGATGATGGTTATGTGAGAAAGCTGCCAGTGGCTTGGAAATAAAACTGTGCGGAGAACTGGTAAATGAGACTCCAGGAAAGCATAGATGGGTGCACTGGCCACAGCTATATAACTGAAATAATGTTGAAAATGGCGTTAAACACCAATCAATCATAAATCAATCAATCAATCAATCCTTACAATACATACATTGGAGGTAAGTATGCATTCTACAACATGTTATCCTTTTCCACAATGAAATCAAACATTGAGCTATTGTCTGGCATTTGGAAACCTTTTGACATAAACTCTTGAATTTGGTACATCTGCCAACAAACCTGCATCCTTAGCGTTCCATAATGACATTAACAACCGGTTAACCAATGGTATCAACAACTAAATAGCTCAAGAAACCACAAGAAAGCACAATCAGTCATATATAAATGCTATTTTATGTTGCATAAACAGCAAAGGTCATTCAGCACAAATGACATATATTAACTGATAAGACTGCAGGGGTATATTTAATGATGATTAAGGTCTACTGCCCCTAACTCTCATATTAAAAGACGGAAGCTGCCGAGATTGGCCGAATAGCCATTACGAAAATGTAAATGTTACACGATATTTACCGATGAGATAGTGAGTCTACAGCCCTTAACTCTCATATTAAAAGACGGGAGCTGCTGAGATTGGGCGAACAGCCTTTACGAAACAACTGATGTTACACGATATTTACGGATGAGTTATGGGTCTTAATCCTAAGGTACAAAAAGATGCTGCAAGGGTTTAACTCTTTACCAAATGACAAAATTTTAAACTTGTCAAAATTGAAGGCATTTAGTCATTTACAGACAACATTATTGAATTTGGCTGAATGACGGTAATTGCCTGTGAAAGTAAAGAAAACCTTGTGGGAAAAGGAGAAAATGCTGATTACTAGCATTTTCTCCTTTTTCCAAAAGATTTTCAAAAGGCTATTTCCTCATGATTGTTAAAAGTCGTCATTATGTAGTAAAGGGTTTTAAAACTGAATGACTGGTTGACAACATAGTTTCAAAATTTAATATAATTAATGACAAGGTTTAAATGATTGTATAATAATATGTGAATTTGATAATGTTACATCTTTGCATGAATATTACTCAAATATTCTTTTGTAGATACTGTGAATTTTCCAAGTGTCTACAATTATTTGCATTATGGTGCACTTTTAATCAGATCTAGAACTTGCCATATGAAAATAATGTTCTCTGTCAACAGTGAGAGATATACAGTCATGTACTATAAACGCAAAATCAGATAGTTCTCACCATATTAACTGCAACTTTACTACAAAAAAAAACCGCCGCACACAATTCCTGTGGCAAAAGATGGCATATCAAACCACAATGAGTGTACTTGTTTATCCAAAAATTCCAGATTGAAGCAGGAAAGTAATTTGATAATTTTGTGCCTGCATTTGTAGATAATTTTTCATCCCGACAGTTAGGAAGCAAAAATCAAGCTTGTAAATCTATAATGTTTTGACTTTAACAAAAACAGGAAACTGAGAAAGTACAAAAACAATGTTTAAGTTACATCATACATGACGATAGCGCATGTACAGGTATCATAACTGACTTAATTTTATTATTCAAGCTTTAATTAACAACATCAAAAGTCTTATAACACATGGATTGAATTTTCCTGCAAAATTCAACGTTGAACAGCCTTTGTTTCCAACAGCTTTCCCCCTTAGCAGGCCGCTCAGGACCTGACTTGGTGCGCTTTTGCAGACAGAGTCTATTGAGATCAGAACGGACAATGCGAGTCTGATCATTTGATCTTTACAGTGCAAGACAGAAATACTGTTAAAGTGGCAGTTTCACATCAACCAACTAAACAAAAATCAATGCATTCTGCAAATGCATGTCAGAGTAACTGAACTTTAGACAGTAAACATGTTTTGCAGGAGCAAATTATCTTTTGTTTATAGACATTATAAACAGAACACTTAGTGAAAGTAAATACAAGACTGCTGTTGATAATTTTTACGGCCCACTCTGAAAAAGTTCAGGTACAAATATTTGATGGATATTGTGCTAATTAATTATCTATGATCTTACCTATGGTAACCCTTTACAGACACATACAAGCAATGTTTTGTGAAAATGGGACTTACGGTCTACGACCCCTAACTCATCAGTTAATATCGTGCAACATTGACATTTTTGTAAAGGCTATTCGGCCAATCTCAGCAGCCTCCGTCTTTTGATATGAGAGTTTGGGGCTGTAGACTCACTAACTCATCGGTAAATATCGTGTTACATCGACGTTTCTGTAAAGGCTATTCGGCAACTCTCGCCAGCTACCGTCTTTAAATATGAGAGTTAGGGGCCGTAGACCTTAATGCTTCTGCAAAAGGTATCAACACAGGTTAGCCTGTGCTGTCCGCACAGGCTAACCTGGGTCGAAACTTTTTGCTACTGGTATTTTTTCTGCATTGAAAAGGATCAGCATACCTCATGACTCAATCAGTTGTTAAACAAAATGGATTTTATGGATCCATAATTATGTGATTACTTGCTTTGCATACTGCACCAGAGCATGGCTTATATATTTTAGCAATACAGTACCATGATATTTAAAGCAGTATTCATTTTACCTTTTGTTCAAGGGAGGCCTTTGACACATCAAAAACCTAATTCTCCAGTCATATTGGCATAGAGGAAGGTCAAGGGGGACTGTCCCTAGAACACTATGAACCAAGAAAACTACCAAGTAACATTCAAAGCACCATGTATAAATGAAATTCCCAAGATCATGTTGAAATTAATGGCTCAAATCATGGAAGAAGCACAATTATGTGATACTTTTCTAAATACTAGGCACTGTTACATATTAGGAAAAACACTACATCAGAAGCTTATTATGTACCTTCTTCATCAAACCTTCTTTGACCTTCATAGCTTGAATGGCCAACAAATAAGTTGTCTTTTCTGGCCCGGATCAACATTTAGAAACTCTCTCTGGGGACATTTTTAACAATTTGCAGTATTATCTCAACAAGTAAGAAAGCATTTCAAGTCAACCATTTATATTAATTTCAAAACCATTGTTTTGTTTTTATCGATACAGATTATAAACAAAAATTTATAAAACAGTGCTATTTAGGTTTGGCCAACAGAAAACACTTCAACTCTTTATCAAACAATAAAATTTTACACTGGTCCAAATCAAAAGCATTTACAGACAAAATATTAAGTACGACTCAAAAACTGAAATTTGACTTTGGAAGAGCAGAAAACATTGTGGGAAAAGGAGAAAATGCTGGTTACGAGCATTTTCTCCTTTTCCCACAAGGTTTTCAAAGGTCTTTTTCCTCAAAGTCCTGGATACTCTGTATCGTGTGGTAAAGAATTAAACAGAATATTCTGACAACACAAAGCAAGGGAAATTCATAAGTGCATTATTAGTATTTTGTATAGGTAACATGGTACACCTTACACATCATAGTTTCTAGAACAGTCTATGGCATAAAGTTACATTCCAGAGAGAAAAAGATTCACTGACAAAAACTATTCATTCCACATCATTATGTTTCTGGCAACAACAACATAGAAATAGGTCACATGGTACGTTATGCATCACTGTTCAAGGACAGTTCATGGGTCCTTATTCATATTTTCAGTGTGAATATGGATTCAGTGACAGATAAAAAAGGAGACATATTCCTGTAATTGATCATTATTAACACTGTACCACATGGCAAATTTTTCGGCTTGTCAAACTCGAAAACAATAGCAGACACAAACATAATAAATGCTAATAAAATGTTTGAATTTGCCTCTAAAAACAGAGAAAACATTACCAGCATTTTCTCCTTTATCCACACTGTTTTCGAAATGCTTCTTACTCAGGGGTAGCAAAACTCACGATTGTGCGGTAAAGGGTTGACATTATAAACAACAACTCTAGGATAGTTCATAAATTAATGTCTTTTATTTCATGCTTTTCTATAATTTATCGGGAAATAATGGTGGATAATTGGATTTGATAATTCATGTTTACAAGTGAAATTATCCAATTTCATAGCAACCAGTACATCACTACAGTAAAAAACTTTCTTTAGTAAAACGGTCCCCTGGGGTATCATTTTACTAACATTTCCTTAGTTTTTGGGTAAGAATTTTCATAATAATTTGTAAATCTGTCTTACTAAATTTTCGTAACTTAGTGAATTTTCACAAGTAAATATTTCCGTAACTCTTAAATTGAAGGCAGAAACAGTAGCTTAGTTTAGTGCCCATTACTTAACTAGGTAGACAGTGCTTGCCATTCAACCAGAGGAAATATGACATAATTTACAGGCATTTACCCTACATTTCTCACACTTTACATAATATTGTAATGCATTCTCATGTGGAGGGGTCAGTGCGCCACGGGGAACTATTGCCTACTTCATTTAACCTGATCCTGATCTATGCTGAATATATAAGTAGGTATATAAACCAAATATTCTATTTGTTTCATGCCCCTTTTTTGTAGGGACTTTCATTAAATCAAGTACGTTAATTTGTTTGTGGTATTACTTACTTCATTTAACCTGACCCAGGTCAACATTATTTACATAAATTAAAATTCTATTTTTAACCTCGGCATTACATGGGGCTGCCTCGGTTTTGTCCCCACACAATCCCGACTTTTAACGACCCTAAGAAAGAAGCCTTGTGAAAACACTGTAGGAAAAGGAGAAAATGCTGGTAACCAGCATTTTCTCCTTTTCCCACAATGTTTTCTACCCTTTCCAAAACAAATTTCAGTTTTTGAGTCTTATTTATTTTGTTGTCTGCAAGCGCTTTCAATTTGGACAGGTCTAAAATTTTGTCATTTTGTAAAGAGTTAAAGAATGAGTAAAGATTCAGTGATGAGGGTGCATTCCACATCGTAATTATTCTGACATCAAAAATGAAAACAACAACAATGCAAAAATAATTTATCCTTTTTTTGCCTCTTTTGACAATTTTTTTCTTCTCTGAAAAACAACAACAAAAATAATGATGCAGAGATAGTTCACCTGATTATTGTCTAGGTCGTTTCAGTTCCAAATGCATACAAGATTTCATTCATAGAATTATGACTTTGTAGGATTAAGGTCCCTCCGTGCTTTAAGCATTATATATGGTATGGACCATTAGAGAGAAAGAATCGGATACAAGAAGATCCTAGCTCTTCTTCGAATAGACCTCCTTGGTTCTTTAACGTGCCCGGTGTAAAGCTACCTCTGGGTTTCAAACCAGTTCACCTCTAGTTGGATAGGAAACACGAAGTGTCTCAGAAAGGTCCTGGTCAGGCCGGGTATCAAACCTCAGACCTCAGGTTCGATAGTCCAGCATTTTACCGCTGCATCACCCTTCACCAACATTTTTCATAGAATAGCCTGTGTCTTGTCAATAAATACTGTGAATTTAATGATGTTGTCATATGACCTCACAGTGACCTTGATCTTTGACCTACTTACTTCAGTAAAGTACATTTTATAGTGAATATCAGTACCAACCACCAAGTTGGATTGATTGACTGATTGATTGTATGGTGTTTAATGCCGTTTTCAACATTATTTCAGTTATATCGCGGCGGCCAGTGCACCTATCCATGCTTTCCTGGATCTTTTACCAGTACTCCGCACAATCTTCTTTCCAAGCCACTGGCTGCTTTCCCACATAATCATCGTCGAAACAATGGTCAGCGGTGGGAAAGGAATGAATCCTGTCGTAGTGACTATCATCAATCCTCGGAAAGAAATTGGCCGAGCCAGGGGTCGTAGCCAGGGATCGAACCCTGGACCCCGTGTTCTCAAGTCCTGCACACTACAGACTGAGCTACCGGGGCTCGGCACCAAGTTGGAAGAACAGACAAAACCAGGGTCTCCTATGGTAAGTGACCCCAACATGCTTTGGTAAATCCATACTGACCACTGAAGTGACTAATATGAGTAAATTAAAGCTTAAAGCACCTTTGACGACTATAAGTTTCCTTTGTAGCCAGTGTAGATCAAGATCAGACTGCACAAAAGATGCAGTCTGATCTTTGATCTACTCTGTCTGCTTTGCTGAGAAATCCTAAACAAATTCAACCTTGATATTCCATATCTTCGGGTCTTATTTTTGGATTTAACACATCTGACTGGTTTATTCTGGGCTCTTAGGGTCAAAATAATCCCAGCTTCTTTGAAGTCAGGCATAACAATGCACATTATTTAGTCCATTTTAACACTTTTCCAAACAATCCCAAATCATAACAACACTGAAGAATAAGGCATGTGAAAAAATTTTGGAAAAAGTAAAAAAATGCTGGTATCCAGTACTTCTAATTTTTTTGCCAAATTTGTTTTGCAACCCTTTCTATGACAAATCATATCATTTGGGCCATGGTTAAACCCTTTACCAAACAATCCCAATTTTTAACAACCCTGAGGAGTAGACCTTTTAAAAACATTGTGGGGGACAGGAGAAAATGGTTGGTACCAGCATTTTCTCCTTTTCCCTTAAAATGATTTCTGCTCTATCAAGGAGAAATTTTGCCATTTGGGTCACCTTTGTTGTCTGCAAAATTAATGCTTTCAATTTGGACCAGTCTAAGATTTTGTCGTTTGGTAAAAAGTTCAACTTTGTCCTCAGCTAATGTTTTCAACTTGGATGAGCCTGAAATTTTGCCGTCAGAGAGAGATAAACACCAAACCAGCAGCAAACTCAGTAATTCTGTAATACTTTCTCATTCATTACACAGGTGTGGTGACGTAGTGAAGTAACTCTCCTGTATGCATTCCAGATGCATGTTTCATATCTACACCATACTTTCAGCATATAAACTTGTACATTGTTTCTTTATAGTCAAGTGATGATGCAGGACTCCCAGACAATACTGAGGTGGTTTAGGTGACAGTGGAGATCAAGATCTGTCTGCACAGATATTGTCTGATCTTGCATTTAACCTATTGGGTATTTTTGTGACTGATTAAAATAGCAGTTAAATTGAAACAATTGATGAATTCGATTTTTTTGAATTTATCCTTTACCAAACAATGTCGACTTTTAACCATGCTGAGGAAGAAAGCTTTTGAAAACATCATGGGAAAAAGAGAAAATGCAGCCAGCATTTTCACCATTTCCCACAATGTTTTCTACCTTATCAGAGAACTTAAGTTCATTTATATCAATTTCAAAATTGTCATCTGCAATTGCTTAAGAGGAGCCTGATATTTGTTATTTGCCCATTTTCAGCCCATTATAAAAACTACTGTGAAATTATAAAGGCGTAGCGTCCGTAATGCACAATAATAAAGTGTAATGTAGAAAAAATGCGAACAGTCCAAACATTCTTTATTACTTTCGAGAATAACTTCATCCTCATAACTAATCTTACCAAAGGTAAAAAGCCAAATATTGCAATTTCATCCAAACTCTTTTCGATGTAAAATCTCACTGTATGGGGCATTGTAGAATAAGATCAGACAGTATGTTCTGTGCTGCAGTCTGATCTTAATTTACACTGACCACATAAGAGCACTGCGTCATGCTGAGCAGCCAAAGGGTAAAACAGCACTCTTGATTTGGAGTGCATAATGATTCTGAACCTTGGTTACGCCCCTAAACTATAGTGTTTTCCTACAGGACAAGTTTAGTTACCTTTGAGGTGACTGCAAGGTATTGTGCAGTCTGATCTTGATCTGTTTGCAAAAGTATAATGAGCCGAACTCGGTAGCTTCACCCTTTACCAAACAATACAGTGTTTTACTGGCTCTGCAATTTTGACAATTTTGAAAACATTGTGTGAAAAGGAGAAAATGCTGGTAACCAGCATTTTCTCCTTTTCCCACAACGTTTTCTACCCTATCAAAGACAGAAATCATCATTAATCTTGTGCTACCTGTAATTTGTCTTATGCAAATGCTTTCTATTGGGTTGATTACAAACTATTTGGTAATGTCAGTTATTGGACATTCAGCCATCATAATGTGGTATCAATGGCACCAGGCAGCATTATAGATTCACGATCAGACTGCATTACCTGTACATGTGTATGTCCAGTCTGGTCTTAATCCTTCAAGGGCCTTTTACAACTAAAGTTTCCTTTGCAGCCATTGTACATCAAGATCAGACTGCACAAAATGTGCAATCTGATCTTCGATCTACACTGTCAGTTTATCTGAGACATAACGAAAAAGAAAAGCACCCTTGAAATAGCATGTTTTTTGGTCTATGTCTGAACTGAAAGTGTCTGATGAGTTTATTTGGCGCTCTACTGGTTAATATAAACTTTCAGCAAAATCTTGGAAGATTATGTTCTCAACATTTTATGAGTTATAGAAACCATTATTTCATTTCATGGCACAGGATCATGACAGAATGTTCATGAGTGGAATACGGTCACCTGGAATCTTGGGATACCAATTCAAAACAGATGTTTGTTTCTGACAAGAATGGTTCATTTACATAATGATAAGGCTTATCCTGACAGCAGCTGACATACCATGCATACATGAAAATTTTCTCAGTGTTCTTTTTTGAAAAAAGTCATTCAAAGACTTTGTATATCAGGATTTAGTCATATATTTTCAAATTTGTAAACAAATGGCCAAAATTAATATCAGCAGCCAGTTGCTTTGAAAAGAATGCTGGTTATAGTTTTTGAGAAATAGGTTTACATGTATGATTTTGTTTGCTCTTGGCTGAAATACTGGTAATGTCAATGAAAGTGCTTAATCCATAATCAAACATGTTCTTAATTAATATATACTCAAGGGATAAAGAATAGCAGGATAAACTTTGAGGATGATACTAGGTAAGACGTCGGGTATAACTGGTGTCGTCAAACCTGTCTATCCAGCTGGTCTCACAAGTACTCAATAGGGGATAGGTCGGGGGTGTATGGCAGCCAATCCAGTGGGTGGATATTGTTGTTAGTAAGAAAGTCGCGACAGAACCTCGCTGCATGGGGCTGAGCATTATCCTACAGGAAAAGGGACAACACGGGGTCAGAGGATCTCATCTCTATATCTAGCGGCAGTTAAATTACCCGCTACCACAACCAGTGGTGATTTAAGTCCATGTGAGATTCCTCCCCACACCATCCACCGATCCACCCCCAAACCTATCCTTCTCTACTACACAGCAGTCTGCAAAACTTTCTCCACTATTTCCGTATACACGACGTCGACCATCTGCTCGAAACAGGGTGAACCGGGACTCATCAGTAAACAAGACCCGCCTCCACTGCCTCAATGGGAATATTCTGGAGGCATGTGCCGCAACCCAAGCCATACAACGCTGGCGATGTTGGTAACCAGCATTTTCTCCTTTTACCACAATGTTTTCCACCCTTCCCAAACCAAGTTTCAATTTTTCAGTCACGTTTATTTTGTCGTCTGCAAATGCTTTCAATTTGGACCAGTCTAAAATTTTGTCGTTTGGTAAATAGTTAAAGCCCTGGAACCGACTTAAGTTGTTTTTGCAGACAGTGCAGATCAAGATCAGACTGCACAGAACATGCAGTCTGATCTTTGCTCTGCACTGTCTGCTACTATGGTACATACTCCAACAGAAACAACCTTGAAGTAGCAATATTTCGGGGTGTTTTTCCCCTTTTAAAAACGTCAAATCATTAATTCAGCGCATTGTTAATAACTTACCATGAGACTTTCAATCCAATAGAAATTTTGCTATTCCAAAGGTACTTTCTGGATGAAAGATATCTCCTCATCAGACAGTGTAGATCCAAGAACAGACTGCACGTTCTGTCCAGTCTGATCCTGATCTACACTGTCCGCAAAATGTCAATGAGCCACGCTTAGCAGCCTAAGGGTTAATACATGCAAGTTATTCCTGTGTGTGTGAGAAAAGAAAAAACAAAAATGGAACATCTAACCTTTCAATCACAGTCTTCTTCACACAGCATAGAAGAAATCACAGTCTTCAGGTGTTCCAAAGCACTAAACTTCTATTAAGTATCTACCAATTTATTGAATACTAATAACTTTTAAACTTCCTCAATGAGATATGCACATTTTTCCCATATCCTAATTGATTAACAAGAAATCCTCAACATTCCTCTATCAGAATAGATCTATATACAAAATTATTTACACCATAAAAAAGAAAAAAAAATCTTGAACAATTTTCACTTTGCAAAAATACCCTATCAAACACTCTATATACTGTTCTTTTTTTTTTAATCAAATTCAGAAAAAAAAAATCTTCAGAAACAGTTAATTCCTAAAAAATTCTTTTAACTTCCAGTAAAAACTCTTTGTTGGAAATGCAACTATTCCTATCCAGAACTCACTGTATAATACCCTGTGCACTAAACTTTCCTCTACATAACAGCGCTGTGAATATTACCTTTACTCTTAGACCTAAGCTAGGTTAATGAAACAAATATTTTACATCGGGAAACGAAACATGCATGTGGCATTTTTCAGGGCCCCACTTGACCAGAAACATTTCTTTCAAATATCAGACAGTGTAGATCAATAATCAACCAGCAGTTTCTATGATGTCTGATCTTGATCTGCATCATCTGCAAACAGACCTAACATTACCAAAGCATGATAAGTGTTAACCTTTTCAGTACTATAGGTAAGAACAGGGGCTTTAGCAGACAACACAGATTAAGCTCAGACTGCACATAACACGTGGTCTGATCTTGGATCTGTATTGTTCACTTTTTGAGTCAAGTCTATTGAGATGAGATTTTTTCCTAGGTTTCAGTGGACTGTATAGTCTCAAACAGATGGGGTAAATATATTGGAAACTGAGAGAGATTATCACAAAGAAGCTAAGTATGTTTCCCAAGTGTATACATGTAGACACTCACACCTGGCAGTAATGCAGGGAAGGATGCTTGGATTCATCTTCTCTCAGCATGTTATGCTACCTGAAGAGTGCTTTCATAGGCTTGGTAAGTGAATCAGTTTATAAGACTGATCCCTTTCTAGAAAATTTTGCAGTTTTTAGACACTGCAAAAGATATTTTTAAAACATTTTGGGAAAATTAGAAAATGCTCATGTAACCAGTCAAGGTACACTAATTTACTATATGCACACTTCTCTGATACAGAATATTTTGCTGTTCTAAATTTTGACAGAACCACAGCATCAACCCATTCTTGGAAATTAGTCTATTATCTAGTGTTGACCTTGGCCTAAATATCAAAATTTAAAAAAATAAAGGAATAAAAAAAACTATGACAGAGTTTAAGAAAACTGTGGCCTCTATGATCTACAGACTGTTCTATACATAGATTGAGTTTTAAATATACCGGTACATAAAACTTCACCCCATTCTCCTACCAGGCCTAGATCTCAAGGGTCTAAAGACTCTACCAAAATGGCATGACGACTGGATTAAAAGTGTGGCCCAAATGCAACTTTGAATTTTTCTTAAATTTGAGCGAGAGTAACATGTTATGTTTCCTATGGTATAAAGATAAAGATCCTAACAAATGTAAGTTCCAAGGGAATATGATGACTTGAAATCCAACTGTTAAAAAAATATTATGGATTATGAATTGGCAATCACTAACGCCTGAATTTAGCAATTTCTGCTCAGGCCTGCAATAACTCTGTGTAACCACACAACAAAAATGTTAACTTGTCAAAATTGAAAGCATCTGCAGACAACAATTGAAATATGGCTGAAATGATGGAACATGTCCTTGATAGGAGGGAAACATTGTGGCAATAGGAGAAAATGCTGGTTACCAGCATTTTCTCCTTTTCCCACAATGTTTTTAAAAGGCCTTTTCCTCATGGTTTTAAACTCAGATTATGCGTAAAGGGTTATGCTAAAAACGCAAATGGTATAAAGGATAACATCAAGATCACAGACTTCTTTGTAGTTCTATAAATACCAAGGAATTCCCATATCTACTGCCAAAAATCCAGAACATACAAGAATTCCAGAAGGCTGCAGTGAGACTAAATAATCTTGACAGATTCCAAAGTTGCCTTTGCAAAAACCTGAACGATTGACATATCAGCTTTTCAAGTTCCAAAACAAAATGAGAATATACCTAGGATTTTCATGGACTGTCAAAAACTGTCACTACCTCTCATCCTGCCTGTCATGACCATGAGTGTATATTGTGGAGACTGAACAGTAAGATCAGCCTACAAATACATGCAGTCTTATCTTGCTCTAAAGTCTCAGCTTTTTAATCAGTATTTTGGTCATGTGAACCCAATCCAATGCCAGTTAATGAAACACTACTACATAACTGTTTTTGTAATAATCACCGATTTAAATTCGTCAAGATCAGGGTTAAATATCTTGCTGTCAGGAACATCATGATAAATATCATATGATGAAGATCCAAGATCAGACTACATTTTTCTGCAGTCCTATCTTTAAGTTTACACAGTGTACGTTTTACTTGTGGTTGTCAGTTAGCATGCTTTATGGTTACCATTGCTGAGTGATACTTTAGTTGCTTAAGCAGACGGTGTAAATTAAGATCAGACTGCAGAGAACAGTGCAAGCTGATGTTGTGTCTATATAGTCTGCAATCCTGATATGCAACCTTAAGGTGGCTATTTTACAGTCCAACCATTGGTGTGACTTAGCAAGGAATCAAACCAACATCCTCTGACTTAACTTTGGAGGCATAGGCTCCTAAACTACCCGTATACAAGAAAGGCCCCAAATATATCTCAGAGCAGAGTCTATCTATCCATCTAAAATATATCTCAGAACGGAATCAAACCTACAACCTCTAAGGCATTATGCTCTAACCACCTCACTACTTCAAAGGGCCCAAATCTATTATATAAGCTAGAATAATTATCACACATTGTAGAAGAGTTTCACCAATGCCTGGCAGCTATTAACCTCAATCTGGATCATTTCAACTGTTAAAAGTTAAACTGTTTCCCTTTTAAAATCTTTAACCCTTTACAAATCAATCCAGAACTTTAACCCCTGAAGAATAAGGCCTTTTCTTAAAATTATTGTGGGTAAAGAAGCAAATGATTGTAACAAGCATTTTCTCCTTTTCCCATCATGTTTTCTTCCTTTAACAAAGAGAAATTTAGCCATTTAAACCACATGGAATACGTAAGTTGTCTGCAAATGCTTGCAATATGGACAAATTTTTCATCTGGTTGCCAGTTACATCTGTAGAAGAGAAATCCCAGGTATAGTATATAAGCCATAAAAATTATCATACTTTTGACTGACTTTCGAATAGGAGAATACTATTCAAGAAGGAAAGGAAACTGAATGCTATATGGAAAACATACACTGCAAAATCTGATCATTTTCCTGCAACGAGTAATAATGATTGCTTCTTTTTCCACAATACTTTCCAAGCATATTTATTGACGGTAAAAACAAAATTTGTTGGTTATGAACGGGGGGGAGATGGTTTGACTATTTACCAGACAACAAATTTACGTGCACTTGCAGACACATCAGTTTAAAAGTGGCTCAGTCTGGCATTTGGATTTACCATACATTTACCACACAATCCCATTTTTTAATGGTCCTAAGAAAGAAAGCTTTTGAAAACCTTTGGGGAAAAGGAGAAAATACCGGTAACCTGCATTTTCTCCTTTTCCTACAATGTTTTCTACCCTTCACATATCAAAACTCACTTTTTGAGTCAAATACTTTCGAACTGAAATAGTCTACAATTTTGTCCTTTGGTAAAGAGTTAAAAAAGGAAAGGAAACCATGATGGGAAAGGAGAATCATTTTCTCCATTTTATACAAAAATAAATTATGTTGGACTGAATGTACTTTGCAGTAGGCTGTAAAGCGCTCACCTCAGTAAAGTCATCTAGGGTTTATAAAGCTGAAGAGATCCTGATTTTGATGATGTAAAACACATGAGTAAATGACCTACTTTTTCACCCAACATGACCTAATTCCAAATTTGTCCAAGATATCAACAAGACAAACATTTTGACCAAATTTCAAGAGTATCAGGTTGAAAATGTGGCCTCTAGACTGCACACAAGGTTTTTTAAAGATTTAGCCCAGTGACCTACTTTTCGATCTGACATGATGGAATTTCAATCATATCCGAGATATCATCAAGGCAACTACTCTGACTTAGTCTCATGAGTTTCTGGCTGAAAATATGGCCTCTAGAGTACACACAAGATTTTCAAATGATTTGGCCCAGTGACATACTTTTTGACATCACATGACCCAATTTCAAGCACATCTGAGGTATCAACAAGACGAATATTTTGACCAAATTTCAAGAGCGTCTTGCTGAAAATGTGGCCTCTAGACTGCACATAAGGTTTTTCTAAGATTTGGCCAAGTGACCTAAGTTTTTCCCTAACATGACCCAATTTCATACTTGTCTGAGATATCATCATGACAAACACTCTGACCTAGTTTCATGAGTATCAGGCAGAAAATGTGGCCTCTAGATTGCACATAAGCTTTTTCTAAGATTTGGCCCAGTGACTTACTTTTTGACCCCACATGACCCAATTTTGAATGTTTCCGAGACTTTATGACGACAAGCATTCTGACCAAGTTTCATGAGTATTTGAATGAAAATATGGCCTCTAGAATGCACACAAGGTAAATATCGATGATGGCATGACACACGCCGGACACAGCACTTCACTTTGAGCACTTTGTGCTCGGGTGAGCTAAAAAGATAAGATTTATACTTGTATATTTTGAAAGCATTTATACTTGATAAATATGGCTCCAACAAAAGCCTGTATCTTTAAAAGGATAGAAAACATTGTTGGACAAGGAGGAAATGTTGGTTACCAGCATTTTCTACTTTTCCAAAGTTTTCAAAAGCCATCTTTTTCAGGGATATGAAAGACTTCGAAGCCTTCAGTAAAAGGTTAAGGATCTAATATTTTGAGATACTTACCATTACTTTTGATTTTACTCTGTATTATTTCTAGCCTCTTTTCAAACATGTCCTCAGATGGGGACAGAGACTTTGCTGGTTCTTTTGGGATCTCTGGTGAAGGGGTCTCTAATGGGGCAGGAGGTGGAGGGCTAACCTCTTTGGTCTGTTCTGTGGTACCTTCTAGTTCTGAAAAAGCATGCGATGAATTTAACTCTTTACCACACAATCCTGTGCTTTAAAGACCATAAAGTAAAAGGTTTTTGAAAACATTGTGAAAAAAGAGAAAATGTTTGTAATCAGCATTTACTCACTATGTTTTCCACCCTTTCACAGACATTTCCACCGTTACAGCCACACTTAACCCTTTACCACACAATGACGACTTTTAACAACCCTGAGAGAGAAGCCTTTTGAAAACATTGTTTGCATCATTTGAGCCACCATGTAATTGTTGTCTGCAAATGCTTTCAATTTGGATAGGTCTAAAATTTTGCCATGTGGTAAAGGGTTAATTGTCCTCTGCTAATACATTCAATTTTGAAAAGAGTTAAAGAAATATTGTAATTAATGTACATTGAAAACTCACTGTTTGAAAAATTTGTAATTCCTCCTAGACTAATATGGTAAAATAACCAGTTGGTAGGGGTTTTTTTTTGGATCAGGCTAATTATATTTAAGGTTAAAGACTTGCCATTTTCATTTTCTTCAAATTGATCAGAAAAATTAGTGTTGCCCTGTAAAAAACAGTATCCTTTGAGTTTGCTTGGTAAAAACAGCTATTTTCAGGGCTTTCCTACAGTGAAAAAAAAATATAAAATTTCTAATCTCTTCCTTGTAAAATATAAATATCTAAAATCTTAAATAATTGGCACATAAAATCAGAATGTGAACATATATATAAAGAGAAAATGGCTATAATAAGTAATTTGTACATTAGTCATATTGAAAAATTCATAATTATACAGATCAAAAAACCCTGTAGCTCTTGACCAGATGACAAAATATTGAACTCATCCAAATCCTAAGCATTTGCAGACAAAAAATAAAATATAGCTCATTATAATGGAAGGGTAGAAAATTTTGTAGGAAAAGGAGAAAATGTGGTTAACCAGCACTATCTTCTTTTCCTACAATTTTCAAAAACCTTTTTTCTCAAAGCTTGTTAAAACTTGGGATTGTGCGGTACAGTGTAAAACAGAGCACCTATCACATATCTAGTTGCCTTTTGTGGACAGTTTAGATCAAGCTGAGACTGCATGGAATATCGGTCTTATATTTAAGTAATGTGTTATATGTTTTACTATGGTAAGTTAACCCTTTAGCAAATAATCCTGTGTTTTTACCAAGCAATCAATTTTATTTGCCCCAACTTCAACAGTGTACAGCCAAGCCCCAGTAGCTCAGTCTGTAGTGTGCAGGACTTGAAAACAGGGGGGTCGTGGGTTTGATCCCTGGCTCGGCCAATTTCTTTCTGAGGATTGATGATAGTCATTGCGACAGGATTCATTCTTCTCCCACTGCTGACCATTGTCTCCACGATGGTTATGTGGGAAAGCAGCAAGTGGCCTGGAAAGAAACTTGTGCGGAGTACTGGTAAAAGAGACTCCAGAAAAGCATGGATAGGTACACTGGCCGCCGTGATATAACTAATGAATAACTAATAGAAATAATGTTGAAAACGGCCTGAAACACCATACAATCAATCAATCGACAGCGTACATTTAGGACCCTGTGCAAGAAGGCTTTTGAAAACAGTGTATTTGCTGGTTACCAGCATTTTCTGTTTCCCACATTCTTATCTACCTCATCATTTAACCACATTTATCTGCAGCAAATATGGAAGAGTCTAAAATTTTGTTGTTTGGTAAAGGGCAATAGATAAATGGAATTACAATAATTTCCTCTGTAAGTTTTGCATTATATTAGCAGACATTAGCTTACCATTTGCTCCTCAGAATAAAAAGAAACTTAACGACATTTGTGGACTGTAGAGATTAAGATCAGCCAGCCCAGAGTTTGTATGTCTGATCTTGGATCTAAGCTGTGCACTATTTTGTTAGAGATACTAACAAAAACAGCAATGGTGTTGCTGTGTTTGGGTCTTATATATTATTTCATTTAAGCCATGCTATGGCAAAATGGGGCTTAATGCATCTCCATTATGCATTATACCACGTTAGTCATCACATAATTCTGGATCCATCAAATCTAATTTTCATAACAACCAACAGAACCAAGAGGTAGATTAGTCTTTGATATGCAGAAAATTTACAAATGGCACAAAGTTTTGACCTATGTCAGCCTGCTTGGACTGCACAGACTGACATTGGTAGCTACTTTTTGCAGATGCATTCATTAGGGTCAATTTTTACAGAGCACGGGCTCGTTAATTTAGTGCACAAAGGTTTACCAAAAACACCCTTTACCACACTGTCCCAAGTTTTAACCCTTTACCTGATATGCCAATTTTAGACTCTTCCAGTTCAACAGCAAATAAAGATATGATGTCAAAAATGTGGACAAATGGAGATACAGATATCTGATAGAGTAGAAAACATTGTGGGAAAAGGAGAAACTGCTCGTTACAAGCAGTTTCTCCTTTTCCCACAATGCTTTCAAAAGCTGTCTGTTCTTGATGCGTCAAAATGAGTATCTGTGGAGTAAAGGGTTAACAACCCTGGGGAAGGTTTTTGAAAACATAGTGGGAATATGAAAAATTGCTTGTACCAAAGTAATTTCTCCTTTCCAAATGTTTTCTGTCCATTCTACAAACTTCCTTCAATTTGTACCAATGTCAAATTTGTAATCTGCTGATGCTCCCAATTTGAAGGAGTCCAAAGTTTTGTCGTTTGAGAAAGGGTTAATCCTTTATTTTAGCAACCCTACAGAATATTTCTTTTGAAAATACCGCTGGAAAAGAAGAAAATGTTGGTTACCAGAATTTCTTTCCTTTTCCCAAAATGTTTCCCATCATTTCAAAGACAAATCCCGTTATTTCTAAGCCCTTTTTTTTTATCAACTAAGGTCATTGAAAGTAGGGACTGTTTCATAAAGGGTTAACAAACTGCAGAGATTATGAGTCATTCACATAATTCCTA
This sequence comes from Hippopus hippopus, assembly GCA_946811185.2. Lineage (NCBI taxonomy): Eukaryota > Metazoa > Mollusca > Bivalvia > Cardiida > Cardiidae > Hippopus > Hippopus hippopus. The sequence goes on along the minus strand of OX328110.1, from coordinate 16,676,248 downwards.
TGGTTTCAAAAATACAGGCATCACTCTTACCTCTTATCATATCATAGGCACTATATAGTGCTTAATGATAATGCAGATCACGACCAGACAGCACCAAAATTGCAGTCTGGTCATTGACCTGCACTAGCTGATGTTCTCATAAGCCTTCTTTCTTGGGGTTATTAACCCTTTACCACAAAATCCTGACTTTTAACGACCATAAGGAAGAAGTCTTTTGAAAACATTGAGAAAAAGGAGAAAATGCTGGTAACCAGCATTTTCTCATTTTCCCATAATGTTTTCTACCCTATCCAAGACAAATTCCACTATTTGAGCCACTTAAAATTGTCGTCTGCAAATGCTTTCAATTTGGACAAGTCTAAAATTTTCTTGTTTGGTAAAGAGTTAAAACATGGAATTGCTTTGTAAAGGGTGAACTCCTCTAAATTCTGATTTTAAATATGAAACTTTGTTCATTTTCTGTTTAGTGCTATTTTTAACAGTTTTCAGTTAAAACAGCCATCAGATTTGCATTTCTAGCAATCCTTTATCAGTCTTGTGCTCAATTTTACTTCCATGCCTCTGGTTGCTTGCTCTGACATAAAAAATGTAAAAACACTATACAAAGAGAAATGAATCCTATTGCGATACAGTTCTCAAATCTGTGGACAAAAGTTTGGTCATGGTTTTGTTGATTTAACCCCGACTAAACAATCCAGTATTTTCAAAACCCTCGGGAAGAAAGATTTTGCAAACATTTTTGAAATGGACAAAATACTGGTAACCAGCATTTAATCCTTTGCCGAATATTTTCTATCAAACAAAAAAATATCAAATGATTCAAACTACAATTAATCAGTCATCTGGAAACATAGAAGTCTAAAATTTTGCAGCCTGTTAAATTCTTGTTCTCTAATTCTGAGCAGTCTGGGCTTACAAAAACTGCTGCACATTATCATTCTAGTTTTTTTTTTATGGAAACTACACATGGCCAGATGACAAAAATTTACTTTTTGTGTCATGTAACGAGATGTTCTTATGGATTAACTGTACATTTAAAAAAAAAAACAGCAAAGGGAAACAACTCCATCACATTAGTGTATCATTCATGTGCTTATCTCCCTTGAAAAGAAAAAGAAAAACTTCTTGGCATTAGTAAAAATCATTTTGTGTACCTATTGATTCAAACAAAAACAGACCATATTTATAATTACTTTAAACCCTTTACCAAAAAATCCAAACAATCTTGAGTTTCAATGACCATCAGGGAAAATGCTTTTGAAAACAATGTGAAAAAGAAGAAAATATTGGTAAACAGCATTTTGTTCTTTTCCCACCTGATTTCTGCTCTTTCCAAGTAAAACTTCATCATACTTGTCTGCAAATGCTTTCAATTTGGACAGGTCAAATATTTTGATGTCTGGCAAAGAGTTAACCCTTTACCACACTATCCAAAGTTGTAACAACCCTGAAAGAGAAGGCTTTTGAAAACATTGTGGGAAAAGGAGAAAATGCTGGTAACCAGCATTTTCTCCTTTTCCAACAATGTTTTCTACCCTTTCAAAGAAGAATCTAACCATTCAAGCAATATTTAATTTGTAGTCTGCAAATGTTTTCAATTTGGACCAGTCTAAAATTTGGTTGTGTGGTAAAGAGTTAAAACACAACACAATAGCCTTCCTGGAAATAGAAGCACAGCATAAAGTGTACAGACTTTCACCTGTCTTAATATGAAAACAAAATATCAATCACAAAATAACATATAATTTCTGTTACAGCAAAAGGAATTTGGAGTTCCTTTTAAAGACATAAAGAAAGCACCAAAAGTACAGAAACAAGGGGCACCAGTATGTGATGATTAATTGAATGATTGATCAATTCTATGGTGTTTAATGCCGTTTTTAACATTATTTCATTTATATCGTGCCCTCCAGAGCACCTATCCATGCTTTCCTGGAGTCTCTTTTACCAGTACTCTGCACAATTTTCTTTCCAAGCCACTGGCTACTTTCCCACATAACCATCGTCGAAACAATGGTCAGCGGTGAGAGAGGAATGAATCCTGTCGCAATGACTATCATCAACCCTTGGAAAGAAATTGGCCGAGCCAGGGATCTGTGTGGTAAAGAGTTAAAACACAACACAATAGCCTTCCTGGAAATAGAAGCACAGCATAAAGTGTACAGACTTTCACCTGTCTTAATATGAAAACAAAATATCAATCACAAAATAACATATAATTTCTGTTATAGCAAAAGGAATTTGGAGTTCCTTTTAAAGACATAAAGAGAGCACCAAAAGTACAGAAACAAGGGGCACCAGTATGTGATGATTAATTGATTGATTGATTAATTCTATGGTGTTTAACGCCGTTTTTAACATTATTTCATTTATATTGCAGCAGCCAGTGGACCTATCCATACTTTCCTGGAGTCTCTTTTACCAATACTCTGCACAATTTTCCTTCCATGCCACTGGCTGCTTTCCCACATAACCATCGTCGAAACGATGTTCAGCAGTGAGAGGAATGAATCCTGTCGCAATGACTATAATCAATCCTTGGAAAGAAATTGGCCGAGCCAGGGATCAAACCCACAACCCCCTGTTCTCAAGTCCTGCATGCTACCAACAGAGCTACCAGGGCTCGGCAGTATGTCATGAAAATTACTCCTTCACCAAACAATCTTGTGAATACATGACCCACTGGGAGGATATTTTTCAAACATTGTGGGAAAAATGAAACAATGCTTGTTAATAAGTATAACAAAGTGATAAGGAATTTTGTTCAATCACTATCACAAGGGAGAAACCAAATTTCAAAAGAAAGGGCGAGGAAAGTATAAACTGATTTTTTTTTTAGCTTTTTTTTTTTTACACCATTAACAGCAGCTGCCCTCTGAGATGTTAAAATTGAAGCCCAAATGCTGAGTCATCCAGGAACATAAATAAATCAAGAAGATCAAGAAAGATTTGCTAGCTGGCTGACATTGAAACAACTAAGAACAAAAGGTAGGCACAACACCAATATCCACCGTGACAGTCCTGGCAAAAGAGAATAAATCAAGTAGGGAGGTCCTGTTTTCTGCCACTTTTTATCCATTAACTCAACCAAATGATTTACAGGTTTACGAAGAGAAGGGCATCAAAACTGTACTAACTAGAACTGTCACAGCGTGACAATTATACCCCCTAAGATATGGACAGACAGAAAGATGGGAGGCCCGATCCCAGTGTATCCACCTGTTCATTGTTGGAGATATAGTAAAACTTGGATAAAGACATTATCCAAGAAACATTTTGTCAAAAATTATCTATAATGGCCAAAAAAAACTTGATTTTAAATATCTGTTTTGGTCTTCCTACACTAAAAGCTAAAGGAAAAGCAGTTTGTCCTTTTGACACCATGTTTTCATATACATTCCTGCATTTAATACAAATTCATGTTGATTCTAAAGTATATCTTTAAGAGACTGCTGTAAATTTTTTGCATCATCTACAGCAGTGATTCCACTGCAATAAGCCAAAGAGTAACTGTTATAGTATTATAATAGATAGGAATAGAAGAAGTTTTAAAAGAAGCAAAGGTCAGGAAAAGCCACTTGACACTGACCCAAAGGGAGACACAGATCTGAGGAAAGAAAAAAAATCACCACTAGCATTCCAAACAGAAAACCCTTTGAGAACATATCTAACTGGTATTTTTGTACCCTGGTTTCCCAAAAGCTTCAAACGTGCACCAGTTGGTCGTAGTTTGACCCCTGTAAAAGGGGTAGGACATGGCTCTACTCTATTTCCTTTGTTGGGTATCTCGATCAATTCATCTGCATCAATGCAATTAACCAAATATGTAAATCATAAGTAATGTATTTGAGGCACTATTTTCCAAACAATCTCATTTCAACCCTTAGAGCACCAAAGAAACTATATTGACATTTTCAGTCCTGCAGTAAGAGCCAAGTAGGTCAAACGAAATGGGCAATGTAGGTCACAGATCAGACTGCATGTTTTCTGCAGTCTGATTTCAATCTACACTGGCCACAAAACTAATTATAGCTGTGAAAGGCATTTTAAGGTTTAAGTATCCTGTGGAGGAGGACTTTTGCAAACATTATGGGAAGAAGAGAAAATGGTTAACCCTTTACCAAACAATCCCTGGTTTTCACAACTCTGGGAAGGAAGGCTTTTGAAAACATTGTGAGAAAAGGAGAAAATGCTGGTGACCAGCATTTTCTCCTTTTCCCACAATGTTTTCTACCCTCCCAGGACAAATTTCAATTTTTGAGTTACGTTAATTTTGTCATCTGCAAATGCTTTCAATTTGGACCAGTCTGAAATTTTGTCGTTTGGTAAAGAGTTAAGCAGCATTTTCTCCTTTTCCAACAATGTTTTCTTTCTTATCAGGGAATATTACCATTTGGAATTTGCAGCCTTAAGGCTGAACCTTAATGTATTCTGATTTTTCATATTCTATGAGAATGATGAAAGCTGTCTATTTCAAAATTATTCCAGGACTTTTTGCTGATGATTCAAACAGCAAATTGGTTGGAATAGCTATCATACGATGTTGAGGTGTAGATCCAAGATCCTGTGCAGTCTTATCTTGATCTACACAGTCAAGGAAAACAAGAAAACTGCATGTGGGTGCCAACACTTGGCTGTAGTTGCTTGATTTTCAGTTAAAATTCTAAGCTGAAAAAGGGGCATAACTGTGTCAAAATTACTTTGATGGTCATGTGCCCTTGTTGTATGGGCTCCCCTTTTGACAGTGAACAACTTCTTCGAATTTGAAGCAAATATCTTCGTACCAGAGATATTACAAAATGTCGAAGTTTTTGCAAAGACAACGCCAGGGCTACCTCCGTAACTCGATGTTTTCTTCGAAAAACAGCCAAGCTAAAATGACTTCAGTTATTCTCAGCAGTGTAAGGGTAAAACAATGAAGTCTTGTTCCAATGATATGACAATATCTCCCCTTGTGTGGAGTGTAATTATTTTCATTCTGCTAGAATGATTATTATGTAAACAAAAAATCCTTATCTCCACAGGGACAGAAGCTGCCAGACCTCTGGTATTCTCTATGATAACTGTTACCGATTATGTTTCTGGGGGAAAAAAAAACATGCTGCAAAATATGAGCCATGCTCTGACAAAAGATGGCTTAATGCATCTGCATGATGTACTATACCAGGCAAGTCATCATATAATTACGGATCCATAAAATCCCTTGTGTATAACAACTTACTGAATCTAGCAGTACTCTAGTCCTTTGACATACAGAAAAATTACAAACGGCAAAAAGTTTTCACCAGGTCTTCCTGCGCGGACTGCGCAGGGTGCCCCGAGTTGATACTTTTTGCAGATGCTCTAAGCTCCCTTTTCACAGAGCATGGCTCATATAATACTGCACATGATGAATTGTTGTGTTAGTTAAAATTTGTTTGCTGTTTAAATGGAGCAATTCAGATTCTTATAATCTAACCAAACTTCAAATATGATCAATCAACAAATTTAGTCAGGCATTAGCTTACAAATAATCAGTACAAAAAGAAAAACAATAGTAACAAAAAAGTATTTTTAAGATCGTATTTCCTACGTAGCCTCATAAAGGTTTGTTATAGAATTCAAGAAGATAATGCTTGTACCAGCATTATCTACAACCAAAGCGACATACTTTTGTGCAAGAAATAAATCAGACAGACTGGATGGATTGACAGACAGACAACAACATTACTAGATGTTTTCCCTTCTTCAGCAAGGAATACACATTCATTTCATCACCCAAGGGTAATTAGGGATCTTAAGTAGTGCATGCCCCATGGGTAGCAGAGATGTGCAAGGTAAATCCTATGCCACATAATCTTTATAACTGGCTTTCACAAAAACTTGTATAATTTACCTGCATTTCTGAGTTGTATTCGATTGAGCTTCTGCTGTAGTTCATCTAAAGCCGGGGAACTCTCTCTTGAAGTTCCTTGATTACTAGAGTGACCTCCCTTGATTGCTCCCATTTTACCATTGGATGGTATTGCACTTTTTTCCTTTTGAATGTTAATATTTCTGTCAGGTGACACCTTCTGCTTTGTTGGAATATTTGATAATGGTGGTGGAGGGGGAGGAGCATGTCCTTCTGACCTCTGTGGAGATTGTTGATACGACCTTGAACTCTGTGGTGGGGCAACATTCTGGGCTGGAAGACGCTGATTGTATTGCATATGATGAGGCACATTTGACATATTGGTGGTGAGAGGGGGAGGTGGGGAAGGGCTATGTTCTGTGTATGACTCTAACATCTCTGGCGGTGGTGGAGGTAAGGGAGGGGATGGTTCCCGATCTCCTTGGTAACAAGTAAGGTAGTCCCCACCCAGAGACACAGGGACTGTGGACTCAGGCTGGTATCCATGTTCAAATATTGCATTACTACTTGGCACTGAATGGCTTCTCTGTGACAACTTCGGGATCATCTTTGGTGAGCCCGGGCTTCTCATGGGCTGTCTCTGATGATTTCCATCCAGTGGTGTAATAGAATGTCTCTGTAACCTGGGGCTCTGTGGGTGAGGGGAAGGTGATCCCCTGTGGCCCTGACCTGCTGAAGGGGGTGGGGGTGGAGGCCCATGAGGTGGGGGTCTGTGAGGCTGGGGATGAAATGCAGATTCATGTTTCCCATAGGAAGTGGCTGGGCTTGCTGTATGCATTTCTGTATACTGATAGTTTGGTAAAACTTGTGGGTAGGAGTGGCCATTATGATGCTGTTGTTGTCCAGTAGAGGGTGCTACTTTGTGTTTTGGTGAGTGCAATACGGGAGCTCCATAGGAAAAGGGCCTATGTCCTGTATGACCAGGACTATGTGGCTCATGGCTGAACTTGGAAGCCATTGTTGGGGAACCATGCACTGTGTGTCTTGGTGACATATTTTCATGTGCTTGGTGGTATGGATATCCTTGCTGGTGATGCTGATGATAGTGAACAGATTCCTCAACATGAACTTCTTCATAATTACCAATGGATGAGTTTGACTGAAAAAAAAATACAAATAAAAATTTTGGCAATTGGTATCATTAGTTCTAACTAAAACAATGGGAAAGACAGTATGAAGGCCACAAGGGCAAAGCATGTTTTTTGTGAATGACTTTCTGATTACCACCTACAGTTTTATTTTAACCTTTTACTGCACAATGCCAACTTCTGACGACCCTGGAAAAGAAGCCTTTCGAAAACATTGTTGGAAAATGAGAAAATGCTTGTAACCACAATGTTTTCTACCCCATCAAAGAAAAATTGCACCAGTTGAGCCATGATGAAATTGTCATCTGCAAATCCTTTCAATTTGGACAAGGCTAAAATTTTGTCGTCTGGTAAAGAGTTAATGTCTTGCAGAAGACAAATTTTATAAACAATATAGCAGATGGAAAAATGGCTCAAGTAATCTGCTGCAAATTTGTTTCAGGATTTACTGGGAGGAAAAAGTCTTTATTGATCACAAAGCTACAAAGACTGAAAAATACATGTATTTTGAAATTTAACTCGTCACCAAACAGCAAAATTTTAGATTTTTCCAAACTGAAAGCTTTGCAGATGTCAACGTAAATGTGACTTGAAAATTGAAATTTGTATTGGGAAGGGTAATAAACATTGTGAGAAAAGGAGAAAATGCTGGTTACCAGCATTTTCTCCTTTTCCAACATTGTTTTCGAAAGGCCTCTTTCTCAGGCTCGTTAAAAGTCGGGATTGTGTGGTAAAGAGTTAAGGAAAACATTCATTAAGCGCTTTACTAAAACTTTTGTTGCAGGTATGCATCAAAACTGTGTCTAATAGAAATTTCTCTATTTGGCAAAATATTTTCTATCTTAAATTCAAAATCATGTATTTTTAAATAAAGTTAAAGATTTAATACAGTGTCATTACACATGTTCATGTTTTCCACATGTTTAATGATATTCCACTTTTAAATCTTATTGATCATCAATTAAGGTCTTGAAAACCGATAATGACCTCTTTTCTTAAAAAATCAATTTTCCTTTTTTCCTTGTTACAGAGAAGCAGTGGCATGATTCCAAAGTCCAGACAGTATTCTTATACTTAACTCCTTACCACTTGAAAATTTTTTAGACTTATTCAATTTGAAAGCACTGGCAGGTGATAAATCAAATGTGAATCAAAAATTGAAATTTGTTTTGGGAAGGGTAGAAAACATTGTGAGAAAAGGAGAAAATGCTGGTTACCAACTCTTTACAAGAAAACCGAATTCTATACTTGTCTTAACTCTTTACCAAATGTCATAGTTTTTTTCAATGTCATTCATAATACATGTGCATCATTTTCCAGTCTTTCAATATTTTTGTTTCTCCATTTTGACACTTTTTCCAGGTTTTGGTGGGTTTAATTGGTTTAGCCAATGTGCCCTAACTCTTTACCACATAACAAGAATTTAGACATTAAAAATGAAAATATTTGCAGACAACAATTCAAACTAAGCTCTCATAAAGGAATCTGTCTTTGATAGGGAAGGAAACATTGTGGGAAAAGGAGAAAATGCTGATAGCCAGCATTTTCTCCTTTTACCACAATTTTCTCAAAAAGTTTCTTCCTCAGGGTCGTCATTAGTCGAGAATGCGTGATAAATGGTTAATAGGCACTGCATCAATGTGGCAACAGGAATTATCCACAGTGAAGACTGGGACCTCATATCTACATAGCAGTTATAGCTAAAGTCAGTACACCCTCTGATCAGAGAGTCATGTGACTCTGATGACCAATGAAATTTTTTATCAGATTTTTTAGATATTATGGAGGTTTTCCTTTTTTTCATTAGTCAAATATCCAACTTAAAGAACTTTCACTTTTGCAATATATGTATTCAAGTACCATGTATCAGCGTAAGGTATCATCACCATCATCAGGATTATCATACCATTTATACAAGAGGGCCATGATGGCCCTGTATCGCTCCACTGGCTAATACGTAAAATCCCTACATGCCAAACATTACAATACTTGGCCAATTGGTTTTGAACATAAGACCCCTGAGACAGGACTAAAATTGGTAGCCCTAGTTCATATGGTTAGTAACAAGAAGATTTCTAAAGATTTCACTATATAAGCCCATGTAAAACTTCTGAACCCCTCGGATGAATCAAATTCCACCCTAGGGCTTAATTTACGCACTCTTGGTGAAGGCCCTCTAGATATAGCTACATGAGAAATTTGGTAGCCCTTCGCTTTATGAATAAGTACAGGGAGATTTTTTAAGTTTTCTCTATATAAGCCCATGTAAAACTTGTGACCCCTGGGGCAGGGCCAATTTTGACCCCAGGGCTATAATTTGGGCACTCTTGGTAGAGGCCCACTAGATAAAGCCACATGCAAAATTTGGTAGCCCTAGGTCTTATGGTCAGTAACAAGAAGATTTCTAAAGTTTTCCCTAAATAAGCCCATGTAAAACTTGTGACCCCGGGGTGGGGTCAAATTTGACCCAAGGGCTATAATTTGGGCACTCTTGGTAGAGGCCCACTAGATAAAGCCACATGCAAAATTTGGTAGCCCTAGGCCTTATGGCTAGGTACAGGGAGATTTCTAAAGTTTTTCCTATATAAGTCCATGTAAAACTTGTGACCCCCGGGGCGGGGTCAAATTTGACCCCAGGGCTATAATTTGAAGAGACTTGATAGAGGCCCACTAGACAAAGCTGCATGTCAAATTTGGTAGCCCTAGGCCTTATGGTTTCAGACAAGAAGATTTTCAAAGATTTCCAATATTTTTAAGTTTCGTTGCCATGGCAACCAGAGTTTTTGAAGGAATCAAATTCTTTCAAGAAATTCTAAAGAGGAACATGGCAGGATCATTTCTGTGAAGTTTCATCAAAATTGGACAGGTAGTTTCAGAGAAGAAGATGTTTAAAATAAAAGTTAACACACGGACGCACGGACGCACAACAGACAACGGGCCATGACATAAGCCTGCTGGCCTTTGGCCAGTGGAGCTAAAAATGAGATAAGATAAACTTACAGATACCGATGTTGTGCTAAGGCGTGTTTCCGGATTTCGTCTGGGTGGGGGTGGTGCTACTTTTCTGTGTTCGACCTGTCAAACATAATAATATGCCACTGTTGGTGTGTATGGTATGTAACAACTATGATTAGACCATGCTTCCGATAAATTAGCCAATTAGCATTAAGTATTAAATTTTGGTCTGTATATATCACATATACAATGCACTGTCAATCCACATGGTCTAAGTTGGATAGACAAAGGCTCATGGTGCTGATTATCTAATGTAGACACGAGCATTAGGGAGTGTTAATATCAGACAGACAACCCTATCCTACACAAATATCATATACAAATCATTCAACTCTCCAAGCTGACATTTGCTAGATCTATGGCTAAATATTGACCTATTGTCAAAAACACACATGTAGGCCACTAACTACCAGTACATCATGTTTATTCATGGACTACAGCACTGAGTCAAACCGATTTGTCATTATATAAGCAAGAAATTTAAGAATCTTTAATGATGTAAAAGTCTATCTTTAAATCTTGAATAATATAATCTTTTTTAAAGGTCTATTTTTAAATCTTGAATGATACAACCTTTTTTAAGGTCTATCTGTTATGATTATGGTATGATTCACTCTTTTTCAAGGTTTAAATATAGACAAGTTCCATTATTTGATTGGCTAAACAATTTTTGTGTTGTGATTTCTCAGTTTCACAAGCAAATCACATTTAGATCTATATGATAGCAATTGTATTGTGTTATTAACCCTTTACCACATAATCCCGACTTTTAACGACCCTGAGGGGGGGGAGCCTTTTGAAAACATTGTGGGAAAAGGAGAAAATGCTGGTAACCAGCATTTTCTCCTTTTCCCACAATGTTTTCTACCGTATTTAAGACTAGTGTTAACATTTGAGTCACTCTGAATTCGTCGTCTGCAAATGCTTTCAATTTGGACAAGTCAACAAATTTGTCGTCTGGTAAAGGGTTAATCCAGCATCCAGAGGTTGTGCTATTACTTTTTGCAGACCCTCAGTACAAAGTTAATCTATCATGTGATATACTTGAGGGGGTCATGCAGAAATGAGACATCTCCTTTCACAAATCATCTAATCCTTGTCTACTTTCTATTTTAACTAATCCAGTAGTGTCAAATCAGGCTTAGCTAAAACAGCTTTCATAGATGACAAGACATTTTAACTCTTTACCAAACAATAAAATTCTGGACTAGACCAAATTCAAAGCATTAGCAGACAACATATTCAATGTAGCTAAAATGATTTCTGTCTATGATAGAGTAGAAAACATTGTGGGGAAAAAAGAGATAATGCTGGTTACCAGCGTTTTCTCCTTTTCCCACAATGTTTTTAATAGGCCTCTTCCTCAGGGTCGTTAAAACTCTGGATTATGTGGTAAAGACTTAACCCAATACAAAACCATCCTGAAGAGAACGGCTTTTGAAAACACTATGGTCAAAAGGAAACAAGAGGGCCATTGACCTTTAAGCGCTTAGCTGAGTAAAGTCATCTATGGTTGATAAAGTTGAAGAGATCCTAGTTTTAATGATGTAAAACACATGCATCTAAGTGACCTACGTTTTTACCAACTTGACCTACTTTTGAACTTGTCAGAAGATATCATCCAGACAAACATTCTGATAATGTTGTGTGAGTATCAGACTGAAAACGAGACCTGTTATGACCCAATTTCAAACTTTTCTGAGATTACCTTTCTGACCTAGTTTTATGCATATCAGTCTGAAAAAAAGGCATCTAGAGTGCACACAAGGTTTTTCTATGATTTGGCCAAGTGACCTACTTTTTGACCCAATGTGACCCAATTTCAAACATGTTCAAGATATCATCAAAACAAATGTTCTGCAAGTTTCTTCAGTATCAGACTTAAAATGTGGCCTCTAAAGAACAAACAAGGTTTTTCTCAGATTTGGCCAAGTGACCTACTTTTTGACAGGACATGACCAAATTTCAAAACTGTCCAAGACATCATCAAGACAAATATTCTGACTAAGTTTCATGAGTATCAGGCTGAAAATGTGGCCTCTAGACTGCACACACGTTTTTTCTAAGATATAGCCCAGTGACCTACTTTTTGACCCAACATGACCCGTTTTTAAACTTGTCTTAGATAACATCAAGACAAAGATTCTGACCAAGTTGAATAAATATCAGACGGAAAATGTGGCCTACAGAGTGCACACAAGGTTTTTCTAAGATTTGACCCTGTGACCTACTTTTCAACCCAACTTAACCCAATTTCACACTTGTCTGAGATATCATCAAGTCAAATATTCTGACCAAGTTTCAAGAGTATCCAGTTGAAAATGTGGCCTTTTTTTCCAAGATTTAGCCCTGTGACCTACTCTCTAATCCAATGTGACCTAGTTTCTACTTTGTCCGAGATACCATCAAGACAAATATTCTGCCCAATTTTAAAGAGCATCAGGCTGAAAATGTGGCGTCAAGAGTACATACAAGGTTTTTCTAAGATTTAGCCTCGTGACCTACTTTTTGACCCGATATAATCCAATTTCAATCTTATCAGAGATATCATCGAGACAAACATTCTGACAAAGTTTCATAAGTTTCTCCTTTTCCCACAATCTTTTCAAAAGCCATCATTAAAAGTCAGGATTGTATGGTATAGGATAACCTACTTGATCGTCTATACTGGCATACATCCCCTGCGAGTACATTTCTCTCGGACATGGTGGTGGTCTAGACGTGTCCATGTGAACTGAGTGAGTGGGGGTAGGGGGCAAACCCCGATGTATGTGGCCGTTCATTTCTTCTTCTGTAGGCTCAAATACTGCATCAGTATCTGTGAAAAATAATGTAATTTTTTGTTGGCCCTTTCCAAAACAATCCTGTGTTTTACCAACCCAAAAAGAAGAAGGCTTATGAAAACATGGGAAAAGGAGAAAATTCTGGTCACTTGCATTTTCTCCTTTTTCAGCAATATTTTCAAAAGCCTTCCTCCTAAAAGTTGACAAGGCAAGGATTTGTTTGGTAGCAAGTCTTTGCTTTCACACATGGAGAGTATACAATACATGTACTTTTTTTAATCCAATTTTTTAATCTAAATCCAAATTTTTCGAATTTTCAGCCCCTATTCTCCCTCAGCCTTTTCAAAAGCAATCAACAGTAAGTATGTAAACAGATGTACCTCTATTGCAATGGATAAATACTACCAAGGCCATACATAATAAAACAGGAAAAACTCACTTATAACAGTTGTATATGCATAGATCTCTTCCATCTTTACTAAATACTCCTAGGACACTTTTCCTGAAACTGAATCTTTCCAAATATTTTGCACACTTCTTTATTAAACTATAACTTCCTGAAATAATTTAGCAGCAAACACTTCGAAAACATTCTTGTAGAATATGTTTAACCCTTCTACCACACAATCCCAAGTTTGAACTACCCTGACAGAGAAACCTTTGGAAAGCATTGTGTGAAAAGAAGAAAATGCTGATTACCAGCATTTTCTCCTTTTCCCAAAATCTTTTCTACCCTTTTAACAATAAATTCCAACGTTTAAGCCGCATTTAAGTTGTCGTGTGCGAATGCTTTGAATTTGGAAAAGTCTAAAATGCTGTCATTTGGTAAAGAGTTAATAGTTTATAATAATTATGTGAAAACATGTGTTTATTTTTTCCTCAAAAGAAAAAAAGAAATTTCATTATGAGCTGTTATTCTCCATCAGTCACAACGTTTTAACTCATTACCAAACGACAAAATTTTTGGCTTGTCCAAATCGAAAGCAGTTGCAGACGACAAAATAAAAGTGACTGAAAATTTGAAAACTGTTTTGTGAAGGGTAGAAAACATTGTGTGAAAAGGAGAAAATGCTGGTTACCAGCATTTTCTCCTTTTCCCACAATGTTTTCTAAAGGCTTCTTTCTCAAGGTCGTCAAAAGTAGGGATTGTGTGGTAATGGGTTAAAAAGCGATTTGCTGCAAGATAAAAAAAAATTGTCTGTAGGTGGCAACATGTTCCCATGATAAGGAAATCAAAAACCCAATTTTTTTTTTCACAATATGCAAAATAAACAAGTTTGATAGTTCTGATCCTGTAAAAAGTATCAAAATAGTGCAATTTCAGGGCTGTTTTTTCCAGCTGAAATGTCCCTAAACCCATTACCATACAATCCCTAATTTTAACGACCCTGTTGGGAAAGACTTTTGAAAACAGTATGGGATAAGGAGAAAATGCTGGTAACCAATATTTTCTCCTTTACCAACAATGTTTTTTACCCTTCCCAGAATGAATTTCAATTTTTGAGTCATGTTTAGTTTGCCTTCTGTAAATGCTTTGAATTTGGACTAGCCTGAAATTTTGTCGTTTGGTAAAAAGTTAAGGCCTTTATTCTGACCAACATGTAATTCAATTCAAACAAATAATCATAATTTTTCATGATGTAAAGTTAACTCTTTACAAAATGACAAAATCTTAGACTGGTCCAAATTCAAAGCATTTGCAGACGACAAATTAAAGATGGCTTAAATGCTGGAATTTGTCCTTCATAGAGTAGAAAACGTTGTGGGAAAAGGAGAAAATGCTGGTTACCAGCATTTTCTCTTTTTCCCACAATGTTTTCAAAAGGCTTCTTTCACAAGGTCGTTAAAAGTCAGGATTGTGTGGTAAAGGATTAAAGCCTTTTTGGACAACATGTATTTCAATACAAACAAATAATAGTAATTTTTCATAATGTAAAAAGTAGACACTATAACAAAAGGATAAACTGATCCAGTCAGCTTTTTATCCATTTGTCTCAATGTTTTGCCTTGTACTGTAGAAGCATTAGAGTGTGCCTACTATTAGGTAACAAGCTGATCTAGAATTCAACTGATAAAAGGAAATTATCCAATTTTCAAAGGATTCATTTTTTCCAAATATTTCTTTATAAATTGACCATGATTATTTTATCAAAACTTAATGGTTAAAAAAAACCCCACCCTTTCACTTTCATTATGAATCATTTTCAGTTGTCAGTTTGTAAAATCTCCCAAAATATGGCACATTCATCTCAAATGCTTGGGTTGCTTTTGCTGCCAATGTAGATCAAGATCAGACTGCAAAACATGTGCAGCCTGATTGTTGATCTGCACTGTCTGCTTTGCAGAAACGCTAGACACAAAAGCAACCTTGAAATCAGAGCTCCAGACAAAGGGAGTGATTTTGATTTCAAAATTGAAAATATTAATTATTCTTCACTAAACCCTATGTTGTGGGTACTCATTAGAATTGTCTCATAGAGATGATTCTAATGAGTACCCACAACACATGGTTTTGAAAAAAAATAATGGATTTAGAATTCCATCGCTCCCTCTAATCTGGGGCTCTGTTGAAATGCACTTTCTGGGGTTTTATACCTAGACTGAATAATACTCTTTGATTTTTTCTGCGCTGTAAGAATTAAAACTGTTTTGGTCAAACATGTAGCACAAAATTATCTGATATGTATTATGATAATTTCTCACTTTTAACCCAGTTCATTTCAAACTGGTCATTCTGAACCTACAATTTACACCATGTAATAATAACAACAATGTTGTACCAAAGTCATTCAAATAAAATGTGGCCCAAAGTATGGAATTAGTTCTGGAAAGGGTAGAAAACATTGTGGGTAAAGGAGAAAATGCTGTTTAGCAGCATTTTCTCCTTTTCCCAAAATGTTTTCTAAAGTCCCTTAATACAAGGTTGTTAAAACACAGGATCATGAG
Organism: Hippopus hippopus; assembly: GCA_946811185.2. Taxonomy (NCBI): domain Eukaryota; kingdom Metazoa; phylum Mollusca; class Bivalvia; order Cardiida; family Cardiidae; genus Hippopus; species Hippopus hippopus. The sequence goes on along the minus strand of OX328110.1, from coordinate 16,660,523 downwards.
GGAAAGGGTTACACTATTTGCAAAGTGGGAACATAAGGAAACAAGTTTTAATTTAAAAGTTGAACAATTTGTTTTTTGGTGTATTTGTTGTATTAAGTGAATACTAACCAAAAACTGACAATTTTTTGAGAAAATCTTTTACATGCATGTACTGGAAAGACATTTTTTTTTTAAAAATCCCCCAATCCCAAAAGCAACTGGCAGAAGATCCCTTGAAACCTTTGAACACAACTTTTGTCAGGGAAGGTTTAACCATTTACCAAGCAATCCCAAGTTTAACGACCCTGAGAAATAAAGCTTTTAAAAACATTGTGGGGAAAAGGAGAAAATGCTGGTAACCAGCATTTTCTCCTTTCCCCACAATGTTTTCTACCCTCTTTTGGTGATTTTTTTTCTGTAAAAGTTACTTTATCATCTGCAAAAGCTTTCAATTTTGGCCAGTCTAAAGTTTTGTCATTTGGTAAGGATTAACCCTTAACCTGCTGAATCTAAATTGTTGATGATAACAAAATAAAATCTTTCAAATCTTTTGACATTGAATGGGGCTTATTTGATCAAGACCACTGATAGAGCACCGAAGAGTGTAGTGCAAGATCACACCGCATGTATGTGCACACTGATCACCATTTGAAATATCAGCAAACTACAATTATATGGTTGCAAATGGGAGAATAAGAGTTAACCCTTTACCACACAATCCCGAGTTTTAACGACCCTGAGAAGAAGGCCTTTTCGAAACATTGTGGGAAAAGGTTGGTTGGTTGGTTGTATTGGGGTTTAATGCCACTTTAACAGCTAAGGTCATATCATGGCGGTCGGTGACGCACATGTGTTTCTTGGCTTTCTCACACCAGTACCAACACAACTTTCTTTGAAAAGCCACCGACTACTTTTCTCACAAGCTTCAGCAGAGGTGAGAGGCGAAAATATGCCGGAAAGAAAGTTCGCCTCAACTGGGTATCGAACTCACAACCACCAGGTCATGAGTCCGACACGCTCACCACTGAGCCACCCGGGCGGGCTGTGGGAAAAGGAGAAAATGCTGGTTACCAGCATTTTCTCCTTTTCCCACTATGTTTTCTAGACAATCTGATACAAATCCCATCATTTGTGTCATATGTATTTTGTCGTCTGCAAGTGCTTTCGAATTCGACCTATCTTAAATATTGTCGTTTGGGAAAGAGTTAATACATGATTATAAGGGAAAACACAGAGGCAAAAGGAAAAATCACCTTGCACTGGCTATTTCTTATTTTGCAACTACATTTTTTTCTTAGTGGTCCGCCGTAAAACGCAAAAAAAGTCTGCCAATTGTGACGTCTTAGCCCATTATTTTCCAAGACATTCTACCGAAAAAAATGCAACTCATTAATGGAAGATCTTGGATTTCAGATTAAGGAAGTTACAGTCCCTACAGTCATTTAGGGACTTTCACAAGGAAATTTTAACCCTACACAAAACACACATTTCCAGTATGAAAATTGATGATAACTTAACTCTTTTCCAAATGACAAATATTTTGAGTCACTCAAATCTAAAGTATTTGCAGACAACAATTTAAATGTGGCTGGAATTATGACATTTTGCTGTGAAAGTGTAGAAAACATTGTGGGGAAAAGAGAGAAAATGCTGGTTACCAGCATTTTCTCCTTTTTCCACAAAGGCTTCAAAAGCCTTCTTGTTTTAGAGTCATTAAAACATGTGATAGTTTGGTAAAGGGTTAAATGATTGCAACTTCATGGTTGCATTTGAGATAGTGTTTCAGCAAACAATGTAGATCAAAGATCAGACTTAATGTTTTTCTGCAGTCTGGTTTCTACACTGACCATACTCGCAACCCTAGCTGAGAAGGCACTTTAAATCTTTACCAGACGACAAAATTCTAGACTTGTCCAAACTGAAATCATCTGCAGATGAGAAATTAGATGTGGTTCGAATGACAAGATTTGTCTCTAAAAGTGTAGAAAATATTGTAGGAAAAGTGAAGGATAATATTGTAGGAAAAGGAGAAAATGCTGGTGACCAGTGTAGGAAAATATTGTAGGAAAAGGAGAAAATGCTGGTGACCAGCATTTTCTCCTTTCCTACAATATTTTCAAAAGCTTTTCTTTGTCAAGGTCGTTAAAACTCGAGACTGTTCAGTAAACCCTTTACCACACAAGTAAATCATAGACCTGTTCAAACTGAAGGCATTTGCAGATGACAACTCTAATGTAGCTTTAAATGATAGAACTTGTCCTTTATGGGGAAGAAAACTTTGTGAGAAAAGGAGAAAATGCTGATTAGATCTACCACCATTTTTTTCCTTTTCCCACAATGACTTCAAAGGGCTTATTCTTTAGAGTCGTTAAAACTCGGGATTGTGTGGTAAAGGGTTAACAATGGAAAACAAAACCTGCTTTGTCTACATTTTTCTATGAACTGATACTACAAATAATGCAATGAATCACTATTGATACTGGTCATTGTTCACCCATCCTCTTTACTGACAAAGCTCTTTACCACACAAAAAAAATATAGATTTCTCCGAATTCAAAGCATTTGCAGACAGTAATTCAAATGTGCCTAAAATGCTGGAACATGTTTTTGATATGGTAGTAAACATTGTAGGAAAAAGAGAAGATGCTAATAATCTACATTTCTCTTTTGGCCACAATGCCAGTTACCTCCCAGTTGTTATAAGTCAGGACTGCATGGCATAGGCTTTCAGTGCCAAAAAACCCAGAAGCCCATTCCACCTAGAATTAAAACATTATTTCAGTCATACCACAGGAACAGCTCACATATTTAAGTATTTCTTGGGTTTCACTTAAGTACTAGGCTACGGCTCTGAGGTGTTTTGCCTAAGGACACTCCCACAAAAGACCCAGTGTATCTAGTGAGGTTCAAACCTGGCACCTCCGGGTTACCAGTCCTACACTTTACCACTGAGCCACGCAAGACCCCTCTCAGTTGACTGAACAGCGTAAATCAAAGATCAGACTGCATGTTTTGTACAGTGTATTTGATACAATGGTAACAAAAGTAGTAAAAGGGGCTGAAAGGGTTAGCTTCAATTGGCATAATTTTCATATAACAGCCACTGATTGGTTTAAAAAAAAACAAGCAATTTTGTTGAAATGATATCCCCCGCCAAAAAATTTACATGACCACGTAACTTAAACTCGCTCCCAGTCGGCCATTTTTTTATCGAATCAAAAAAAAAAGTGTATCAGCCGTATGGGTTATTGTACACATGCATAAAATTTCACAAAATTCCGTCCAATGGTATTGGAGATATTCTCCCGGACGGACACACACACACACACACGGACGGACAGATGGATGGACGGACGGATGGAAGGACGGACGGACGGACAACACTAAAACTATATCCCTCCACCTTTGGCGGTGGATAAAAATGCAGTAAATGGATAGAATTGCTCAGTTTTCTCAGTAATAGTAATTCATCACAATGGTTTCTGGAGTCTCTCTAGCCATGTCATAGTTCAAAACTTATTGAAACATTGCGGGAAGAGGAATTTCTTATCTGAGCTTAGTTTGTAATATTTTGCTTTTCCTTATTGGTAGTGTATTGACATTAACTGCATGCAATTACTATGAACTATTGACCACCTCCCTATAAAGGTTCCCACCATGACATTAATAGCTCATTACAATCATTAATCATGCTTTCCATAAAAGTTTTCCTGATATACCAAAATTGTCCTCAAATATATTGACAACAACTTGCACATAGGATTTTTTTGTCCAAAACAGTTTTAAAGGGAAATATGATGAATTCATATTTATTACATAACCTCCCTTGTTTTCAGCCTTTTCTTAAAAATGTTTGAGATAAGCTTTGTCATGACCTAATATGTGACACCATTTTATCTCTTTCCCAAACAACAAATTCTAGACTCTTCAAAATGGAGAGAATGTGTAGGCAACAAGTGTGAAAGTATTACAAATGAACTGAGGTTCTCTGGCAGGGTGGAAACATTGTGGGAAAAGGAGAAAATGCTGGTTTTCCAATGCTGGTTTTCTGACCTAAAATTTGAGAAATATTGTTACAGGATAAAAAGAATCTGACATTCTGTGGCTTTTGAGATCAATTTTTAATAAACTTGTCTACAAAAACATTATAAAGCTTGGAAAAGGCTTGCTTAACCCTTTAGATAGGCTGCTAAGCGCAACTCGGGGTGCTGTTGCCAACAGTGTAGATCAAGATCAGACAGCAAAAAACAGTATTGTCTGTCCGATGAAATCGACTTGGAAAACCCAATATTTGGATTTTTACTATTCAATGGAAATTTTAGTTTCATTTTTTTAGCAGTTTAAGGGTTGATAGCATCTATCACACTTGTTTGATAAAATTTTATCTCAAATACCAACTTATGTCAAATCCTACGCATCTGTAACTGAATTTTTCTTATTTTTCCATGTACGCTCGAGAATATCCCTTTTTAGTATGGAACCTGAGAGTTCTGACTTAAACAATTCATGCATGACATAAAAAAAAGGAAGATTTGAGATTGAGGATGAATGCCATTATCTTGATAAGCTGTTGCCTGTTGAACATCTGTTACCCAAGGGCTGCTGAATCCATCTGTCATGCATAACCTACCATGCAATATTTAACCCTTTACCACATAAACCCAAGTTTAAACAATCCCAACAAAATAGGACATTTGAAAACATTGTGGAAAAAGGAGAAAATGCTGGTACCCAGCATTTTCTCCTTTTCCCACAATGTTTCCTGCATTTCTCACAGTAAACTCCAATTTTTGCGTTATCGAGTTGGACCCTTTCTTCCCTGATGCATTATGTCCCTTAACAATGTTCTGGATAACTGATAACTAAGAATTTGGAATCTGATTTTGAAGACTCTTGCCAAACCTAGCCAAGCATTTCTTTGGTAAAGTTTAACTCTTTACCACATGGCAGTATTTCAGACTCTTCTAAATTGAAAGCGTTTTCAGGTGAGATCTTCTCAGTGGATCTAAGTGAGCTGAGTTTCTCTGATCCGGCAGAAAACAATGTGGGAAAAGGAGAAAATCTGGTTACCAGCATTTTCTCCTTTTCCCACAATGTTTTCAAAAGCTTTCTTTCTCAGGGTGGTTAGAACTCCAGATTGAGGGGTTAAAGTTTAAACTATTGTCTGCAAACACTTTTGATAAATTTTGTCATCTGGTACAGACTTCAGCAACTTAACTCATTAGTGTACCAAAAAAATGTTGCAAGTTAATCAACATGCAAACCTTAAAAACAAACAAACAAACAAACAGCAGATGCCTATTGTAGAAATTTGTTTCAATAATCTTTTAACACATCAGCCACGTTTGAAATTGGAGTTTGTTACCAGTACTTTTGCACAATATTCTTCCCATGCCTATAATGGCTGCTTTCTCACAAAACACTGATCAGTATTAGTGGGGGAATGAATCCTGTAGCAACGATTATAACTCATTTTTGGAAAGAAATTAGATGAGCTAGGGACTCAAACCAACAACCCCTATCAGGTTTCATGCCTTGTTATTTTCGAATGAGCTCGGTACAAAGCATCAGCATAAGTGAAAGGGAGACTACAAATGTTTAAATTCATGTCAGTTTATGAAAGGATGCAATCTCTGTTCATCAAGATAAGTTCTAAGTTTCAAGTGCTCTATAGCAATACAAAACACAAAGGTTACGATAAACTTCGCTTTCAAGTTACAAGATTTAGTTCAACCCATCACTGTGGAGGTCATCTTTTCATTCAGCAAAGTCTAAAAAGCTCCCAACAATATTTCAGTCATATCTAGGTGACAGCTTGCTAATTTATGACTTTCCTAGCTGTCACCGATACTAGGCCAGGGCTCTGCAGGACTTTGTCCAAGGATACACATGACCAGTGTCTCTGGCAGGAATTCATCTCAGGATTTCCTGATAACGTAATAACCACTAATTTCAAGTGCTAAAATTAAAGTCTTTACAAGTTTGTTTTCGTCAAGAGACTGCTACATATTACATTTCATTTCTTTTTACAATTTTTGAAAAAAGGCATCAAACGGCTTTAACTCTCTAACAACAATTTAAATGTGGTGCAAATGCTCCCATTTGTCTTCTTAAAAAATTTTAAACATTATAGTAAAAGGAAAATGCTGTTTTCTAACATTTTTGCTTCTTGTCAACATGTTTTCAAAATCTTCCTCCTATAAAAAGTCATCAAAAATTGGGTTGTTATGAGAATGGCTAAATGAAAGAGAGAATTAAAGTGGGGGCAAAAGTATTTCCTCATCAACTTCTTTTAATCCTGAGTGCAAAGTATGTGATACAGTAGGTTCCCACCCACCGTCTATATATGGCAACATAATCATATGCTTCTAGCCACCGAGTTTTAATGACCCTAAGGAAAAAGGCCTTTTGAAAACATTGTAGAAAAAGGAGAAAATGCTGGTAATCAGCATTTTCTCCTTTTCCCACAATGTTTTCTACCCCTCAAAAGGTGAAGTTCTATTTTTCAGTCACAATCATTTTGTAATCTGCAAAAACTTTCATTTTGGGCAAGTCTAAAGTTTGGTCATATGGCAAAGGGTTAGGAGAGTTATGAAGGTCATCAAATTGAAATTTTAATACCACACTGAACATACTGAGCAAACCTGATTGGTCAAAACCGTTTTTAGCAGCTAACGGTTTTCTTTAAAGCCTACTGCTAGCTTAATTTAACTACTACCAATCAGACAAATGGATTCATATTACAGAATGCTGCTGTTTGCTTGGTATTTAACTCTTTACCAAACGACAAAATTTTAGACTCGACCAAACTGAAAGCATTTGCAGACGACAAATCAAATGTTGCCCTAATGATACTTTCTGTCTTTGATAGGGTAAAAAAATCATTGTGGAAAAAGGAGAAAATGCTGGTTACCAGCAGTTTCTCCTTTTCTCACAATGTTTTCAACAGCCATCTTCAGGGTCGTTAAAACTCGGAATTGTGTGGTAAAGGATTAAAGCATTACCAAGATGCAATAAACCCACCTTTCCCAAAGAACTGTTCATACATAAGCCATTCTAAGTACCGATGGTGGGTTGTCTGGAAAGGGATTGTTATTTAGCACCTGGCAGTGCAGCGACTCTCACTCAGCACAAAATAAAATTAATGTTACCAATCTGAAAAAAACACCCTGCAGATATTTCTATTTCAAGGCATTTTTTGAGATAATATTACACAAAATATGCACTGCCAAACTGCAAGTTTTGTGTAGCTGATCTTGACCTGCACTGTTTACAACAGCAAATAATTGCTGATCTTGACCTGCACTGTTTGCAAAAGCAAACAATTGCTGATTTTCACCTGTACTGTTGAAAAAGCAACTGAAAATTTTTGTAGCAGTATAAAGTTTAACACAAGTATACCTCCTTGATTTATCTTCTAGTAGGTCATAGGGTAAAGTGATAGTGAGTCGGACACCCTCACACTATTTTTAGTGATTCTGTCTATATTTGGAGCTTGGTTTTCACTGGTACCCAGCTTGACATTCCTAAAAGCATATGGAAGCTTTGATAGGTGTAAATAAGCGTATTTATAGGAGATAAACGTGTTTAAAAGAGGCTACCCCGTAACGATAATGACTCAGACGAAATTGTTAATGAGTCGGACATGCGTGATTTTGAGTCGGACAGTAGGTATTAGTACTTGACCATACCTATGAAGTGGTTAACCCTTAATAAAACAACCCCAATTTTTCAACCCTTTCAAAGACAAACTTAATCATTTTCAGCATAGTTATGTTGTCGTCTGCACACACTTTCAATTAGGTCAAGTCCTGAATTTTGTTGTCTATTAAAGAGTTAAAACGAAGACAATGACTTATTTAAAACTGGACAGGCGGAAGAGCGAAGGTGAAACTGTCGTTAGATTAAACGTTTGTATTGTATTGCCATCTTACTGCAATTTTTAGATTGATCATATCAGTCTACTTTTTGCTGCCAAAATAGTAGGTCATCAGTCAGAAGCTACAAGTTTACTCTAATTAGGGCTGTGTATGGAGATTCTTTTCTGTAATTGATCTACAGTTTAGCATTTTGTATCTCCACTCCTCTAAGTTGGTGTATTGGAAACGAGATTCGATAATAGGCCTAATAGATCGATGTTAACGTATCTTATATTTATTCTTTTACAATTAACTATAAGATGTGTTAACGTTGATCTATTTTTTCCGAGATTGATTGATTGATTGAATGTTTTTCAAGCTGCTTTCAACATTATTTCAGTCATATCATGTCGACAGCTCGCATATTCATGTATTTCTTTGGTTTCACAAGTACTAGGCTAAGGCTCTAAATTGTCTTCCCCAAGGACACTCCCACGAAAAACCCAGTGGCTGGAGAGGGGCTCCAACCTGGGGCTTCCAAGTCACGATTGCTACACTTTTCAACTAAGCCATGCAGGACTCCAGCATTATTTTCGAGACTGCAACACTCTTTAGAAAATATGTCACTTAAATACGGACATTGTAAAAAAATATGAGACTGCATATAAATGTCATCTGCTCTTTATGTGCTCTATAGCTAATTTCATGAGAAAATTTTGACTTCCGTATACATCCACACTGGGTTTTCACAAACCATTCTTAAGGATATTCTTAGTCTTATTCTCAAGATTTTTTTACATTTGAAGGTAAACTATCTTCTGATTGGCTGAGCTAGCTGGTTTAGCCAATCAGAAATTGTGTTACTTTCTAAATCTAGAAAAAGACAAAGAATATTATTGAAAATGGTTGGTGAATACAGGCCCAGATGCCATGCCAGATACCATAAAAGTCAAATATTATTTCTGCTTGGCACTGCTGTTTTTATGTTTCATTTGCTTTTTTCTCTCCCTTTCGTGTTTACGAATTTCTTTCATTAGGGTTTTTTGTTTCTTTTCCTCTTCCTTTGATATCTTCTCTTCACATACTTCATCAGCACTTATTACAAAGTATTTGCTTTTCACATTTTTCTCTTCTGTTTTGGTTACAGTTTTAGTGGGCATGGGAAAATGTTTATCTAACACATCTTTTGGTGAAACAGGGGTGTTTATACACTGAGTTTTGTACATGACCCAAGTGTTGTATACGCCATCATTCACGGTCATTCCACTTATGTAACCTGCACAATATCTTGCCAGCCTTTCAGGGGTAAGGCTTGACTCTATGACCTCTAGAGCTTTTGCATCAGTTATCTCCTCCATTTCAGAACTGGCAACTTCTGTCATACAGTCAGTCTGTAGCGGAACAGGTATGTCAACATTTTCTGTGGAAGGCACCAGTAGATTAAGGAAGGGAAGATCAGCGGTCTCATCGGTTAAGATATCAACAGGTGTAGCTATAAAGTCTGTGTCTAGTGCGGCAGATACGGAAGATGGCAAAGACAATTCAGTTATATTTTCTGCGCCCATTTCAACTGCAGATTCTGCTTCACCTCCTGGACAACTTGTTTCAGCAAAATTTACAGAGGAAACTTGATCTACCAAGTCTGCTTGAGTACCTTGAATTTCGCCGTCCCTTTCATTGGGGGCGTAGGCTACATCAGGGATAACTGTACGATTAAATGGATGAATTCCAGTTGCCCTGAATCTGCTGGTATTGTTATATCGGGTTACCGATTCCTCCCATGCCTTCTCAAAAACTCTCAGAGAACTTGAGTGCCCAAGTGAAATACCATTACTTTTTACAAAATTATCAACATGATTATTCCAGCTATTTTTTAGTGACTTGAACACAGCTCTATTGAACCGTTGGGTCCAGTCACTGGTACGGCTCGGCAGTTCCCCAAGAATGATATTTTCTTCTCTTGCGATTTTAATAAATTCAGTGTTATTGTGCGACCCACGACCGTCAAATATTAGAATTTGAGGACGTGCACGACCGGTATTTGGCAAGAAATGCTCTTTAAACCACAGCCTCCCGATGCCTTCTTTTGTCCAGCCAGACTCACTTACGCTGAACTTAGCACCATGTAGAGGAGATGTAGGACCTGTGCATGACTCTATGTCAAAACCACGAAGTTTCTTTGATGTTTTACCCAGTACATTGAAGTATGGAGGAATTGAAAGACCAGCAGCATTTCCACAAGCAATCACAGTGATTGTCTCCCGTTAAATACTAGCTCGTCCATGGACAGTTTTGGCGCCTTTAGCGGTTATGATTTTTGGGGGTTTATGGGCTGTCTGAATACCGGTTTCATCCATGTTCCAAATTTTTTCAGGATGCTCATGAAAGTTATTCACATCCATTACTTCTTTCAGTGAGCCAAAATATTCCTGAATTCTCTCTCGGGTCATTGCAGAATGGCAGTTTGCAGCTGTGGGTTCAGGACTTCTAAGTGAAAAGTTAGGATGCCTTGCTTTTAGACTGCGCCACCACATATCTGAGGGCTTGTTGCGCTTAAAATTTAATCCCCTTTCTTCTGCAAAAATGCCGACATCTAAGAAATGTCCCCTTACTAAATCCAACACCTTTCTGGGCACAAGTTGTTGCTGCCTTCAGGAGAGCAATCTCATCAGCGGTAGACAGTTTGGTCTTTTTACCCCAGACACTACCAGGCTTAACACGACCTGTCACTCGATCGGACAAAGTCGACTTTGGGCCTCCAAACTCAGCAGCAGCCTTATGCAGGGACTTTCCACCATTGACAGCCGTGACTGCGTCAGCCATATCTTTGTCCGTCCATTTAAGCTTTGACACTGTAAAACACTGAAGTGAAAAGTGGTAAGAAACAAAGGAGTGACAACAGATGGCTATACTGTTTGTTATTATTTGTAGTAGAGCTTTTTCAACTCAATTATAACAGCATAACAGGTCTGAACTTCAAAAACAACTAGCTCTGTTCAGCTCAGATTTCTGCCACACTTAACTTATAATCTGTGGAAATTTAAGTACTGCTTCTTTAGGTCCCAGGATCTCTTTTGTCACAAAAACTACAATTTCAACTTATACCATTTGTGACCGTCACGCTAAAAGGTACCATTTGGGATCTCCGTACGTTATGTGAATGTGAAAATCGCCAAAGCCAGTACAAACCGATGTCTGTCGATGATTTTAAATGACTGTTCAGATGCAGTAAGCCCCCTTTTCAAAGAACATGGTTCATGTGTGTGATCAGATTCATATTTCTTGCGCCTACACTCTATTTTGCTCAAGCTGTTACTTTCGAAATGTCGGTAAATAGTGTAACAAAAAGGAAATATAACAAGAGGGCCATGATGGCCCTGAAATCGCTCACCTGAGTCATTTGACCAAACATGACCCATTTTCAATCTCTTTTGAGATATTATGACAAACATTCTACCAAGATTTTCATGAGTTATTGACCCGAAATGACCCACTTGCAAACTGGTGCAAGACCAACATTCTGACCAAGTTTCATGAGTATTGCATTAAAAAATGAGGCCTCTAGAACGTAAACAAGCCTTTCGAAGATTTGACCTAGTGACCTAGTTTTTGATGCAACATTACCCATTTTTGAACTCTTTCAAGATATTATCAAGACAAATATTCTGACCAACTTTTAAGAGTTTTGGACCAAAAATGTGGCCTCTACAGCATACACAAGGTTTTTCTAAGATGTGGCCTAGTGACCTAGTTTTTGATCAGACATTACCCATTATCATACACTTCTGAGATATCACTAAGACAAACATTCTGACCAAGTTTCATGAGTATTGGACTGAAAATGTGGCCTCTAGAACCTACAAAAGGTTTTTCTAAGATTTGACCAAGTGACCTAGTTTTTGACATGACATTACCCATTATCAAACTCTTTTGAGATATCACAAACATTCTGACCAAGTTTAAAGAGTATCAGACTGAAAATGTGGCCTCTAGAGCATACACAAGGTTTTTCCAATTTCTGACCCAGTGACCTAGTTTTTGAACCCACATGACCCAAATTTAAACTCATTCAAGGTCTCATCAAGACAAATATTCTGACCAAGTTTCAGGTGTATCAGACTGAAAATGTGTCCTCTAGAGCGTACACAAGGTTTTTCTAAGATTTGACGTAGTGACCTAGTTTTTGACCCCACATGACCCATTATCAAACTCGCCATAGCTATTATCAAGACAAACATTCTGACCAAGTTTCAAGAGTTTTGACAGAAAATGTGGTTTCTAAAGTGTACACAAGGTTTTTCTAAGATTTGACCTATTGACCTAGTTTTTGACCCGACATGACCCATTTTCAAACTTGTCTGAGATATCATCAAGACAAATATTCTGACCAACTTTCAGGAGTTTTGGATTGTAAATGTGGCCTCTAGAGCGTACACAAAGTTTTTCTAAGATTTGACCTGGTGACCTAGTTTTTGACCCGACATGACCCATTTTCAAACTCGTCAGAGATTTTATTGAGACAAACATTCTGACCAACTTTCAGGAGTATCAGACTGAAAATGTGGCCTCTAGAGCGTACACAAGGTTTTTCTAAGATTTGACCTAGTGACCTAGTTTTCGACCCGACATGACCCATTTTCGAAATCGTCTGAGATATCATCAAGACAAACATTCTGACCAACTTTCAGGAGTGTTGGACAGAAAATGTAGCCTCTAGAGCGTACACAAGATTTTTCTAAGATTTGACCTGGTGACCTAGTTTTTAACCTGACATGACCCATTTCCGAACTTCTCCGAGATATCATCAAGACAAACATTCTGACCAACTTTCAGGAGTATTGGACAGAAAATGTGGCCTCTAGAGCATACACAAGATTTTTCTAAGATTTGACCTAGTGACCTAGTTTTTGATCCAACATGACCCATTTTCGAACTCATTCGAGATTTTATTTAGACAAACATTCTGACCAAGTTTCATGAGTATCGGTCTGAAAATGTGGCCTCTAGAGCGTACACAAGGTGAAAAGTTGACGAAGGACGACGGACGACGCACGCCGCACGACGGACACAGCACGATCACAATAGCTCCCCATGAGCACTTCATGCTAAGGTGAGCTAACAAAAAAGAAATGGTACTTTGAACAGTTAAAACAAGAGTACTGTCATCTTGATACATAAAGATATTGCAAAAGTTAAAATATTCTATGGATAAATACACCATTCAGCAATGGCTGTAGTTTGACACAGTCATCTTCACTGCATTTGAGCCCAATGCTACAATTTTGCATGGGTCCCTTAAATCTTGAAAACTTTTCTGCACCAAATCTAGCCCTGAGATAGATAGGACCTTTGGCAAAAACAATTAAATCTTTCAATTTCCTGGAATCTTCCCGACGTAAGTAGCATACGCAGTGTTTTAAAGCCTCATCAGAATATACAGCAACGGCATTACTGTCCCTTGGAGAAGTAAACAGGACCCACTTCAAGCTTCTTGATGCCCGAATGGTGCATACCGACGGCGAAAACTTGACGAATAATAACGTTCTTCATCCTACTTCGAAAAATAAAATGTAGAAAGATGACAGCAGTAGAACGAAATAATAATACCAAGTGAACAACTCAACTTTAATAAAACCGCTCTTCTACAGTCCTGAAACTTAAGCAACCAAGCTCGATTTAAACAACGTAAAGGTGCCATTAGAAATATTGGGCCTCACTTTGTGAACAGGGGTTTATTGCATCTACAAAAAGAGAGATTTTCCATACCTTTGTGTCAATTTTGGCTGGTAATTTCAATAAAAAATTAAGATGGAATTTCTATGAAAATAGTCTTCGAAAAATGTATAGATCTGAATAAAAAAATAAAAAAATCTAGATCTAGAACTTTTTTTCTACCGTAAGCCTGAGCAGACCACAGTCTTATAACATTATTATCATTGTAACCTGGAAAAAAAATGTTTAGAGATGATCTAAAGTCAGACTGTCTGGTTCAATATCGAATTAGTACTTTTCCATGTCCGACTCAATATCAAATGCATGAGTAAAGTAAAATGGAAATTTTGGATTTTTCACTGTGAAAAACCTTTCTCAAATAATACTAAATGTCTAGTAAACTGAAAAATCCCTTGTAGTAATACTATAAGAATGTGGTCTGGGAAGATAATCAATATAAAAATCCAAAAACAAAATGACCAATCTTACTTTTTTGGCTGATTGAAACTTTCGAAATTGCCCGCCACTAGTGTTTGTAAAATTGTGTCTCACAAAGAACGGATATACGTCACAAACCTAAGAACGACTACTTCGCAGAGTCTAAATACAGATGTATATGACAGAGTAGCCAATCTTAAGTATCGCGGCCGGTAACAGGTGCGAATTTACATTAAAAAATGTCTGACTTTAGATCGTGTCCGACTCCCTATCACTTTACCCTATTTGTTTTTCTTCAGGTTGTTTTTTTGTTACATTTGTAAAGGGTCTTCATCTGAGTTAAACCAATCCTTTTGAAGGAAAAGTGTTAATTGTAACATGTCATGACATTCTTCAATAGAAATGTGTCCAAGACTGAATCAATACCAAGCAAATTGGAATGATGTCCACAGTCCTCTAACAAAACAAAGGACCACAGAATACTGTTCTGCCAAGAAACTGAACCCTTCACCAAATGTTATCAAGTTTCTAAGATCCTGAAGAAAAGAGCTTTTGGAAACATTGCGGGAAAGAAGAAATTGCTAGTAAAATGCCTTTTTCCACAATGCCTTCAATCCTTTTTTAGGCAAGCTGTTTAATTTGAGACACATTTGTCATCTGAAAGTGCTTTCAATTCAGACAAGTCTTAGTTTTTGTTTCATACAGAGCTTAACTCTTTACCAAACAACAAAATTTTAGACTAATCAAAATTGAAAGAATTTGCAGACGACAATATAAACATGGCTCAAATGATGAAATTTGTCTTTGATAGCATAGAAAACATTGTAAGAAAAGGTGAAAATGCTGTTCAACAGCACTTTCTCCTTTTCCCACAATGTTTTCAAAAGGCGTCTTTCTCAGGCTTGTGTGGTAAAGGGTTAAACAAAGTATCCCCAAACTTAATCCTTGTCATCTTAAAACTTTTTATCTTTAGTGCATCCAGTCATTTGAATGAATTAATTTAAACATAAATGTAGAAAATGCAAAAACTGAGACATTTCTCAGCCATATAGCAGTTATCCAGAATGCTTTTGGGAACTAATGGCTACAGTTGTACCAAAACAATTCTATGCAAGGAAAAGTGTTTATTCATGACATTCTACAATAACAAGCATCCAAGACAGAATCAATAAACAAGTAATATCTGATGATCCTATAAAAACTGGAATGCAGTGTCCACTGTCCCCTAACAAAAAAAGACAATAAATGCCAAGTTTACATTTGACCTGCCAGTGCTGGTAAGATGCCTGTATCATGCCAGTATCCACCTTTCCATGTGGCCTTTGTACAGAGGCAGCTGGCAGCCATACATTTACAGATTCACTTGCGCTGTAGCCTCTTTGACTTAAAACTGTTTAACTCCACACGTTGACAGTACAGAGGCAACTGGTGGTCATACATTTATCAAACAGATTTACTTGTGCTGTAACCTCTTTGATTTTGTTTTACTCCACACTCTGGTAATTTCAAGGGTGCTGCAAGGTGCCTGTGCATTGCCAGTGCAACAACAGAGATATTCAGCAGTCATCCTGCTGCAATTCCATGGTGAGCAAACCATGACTGTGCAGCAGCCATGTGATGGGTCAACAATTTCCAGATGGATGTGTATTAGTCATCTCAAGCTGTTCTTCTTATTTCAATAACTGTCTTCACACATGTAAAAACAAAGACGGCAATGATAGCATCACTCAGGCTCAGAGTGGGGTACTTGCAATCACAAATAAGGCAGCACAGAAAGGAACATGCAGATAATGTAATGTAGTGCACTTTTGTCAATTTACAAACGCCAAAAACTGTCCAAAAGCAGACACATAACATCTCTGCACAGCACCAATTCCAAAATGTAATTACATTGTACATTAAAGTCAGCAAACTTTGTTCTATCTTTCTGACATGCAATAATGACTGCTAAAGCTAAGCCATCTTTCATGAACTCCATTATTTTGTTAGCCACAAGCATAGCAGAGACACAGCCACTACAGCTTAGGCTTGGCTTTCATGTATTTGACTTATGACTAAAGCCTAGTCTAAACTTCCATGTATTTGACTGACCACTAAGGTCTAGCCTTAGCTTCCCTGTATTTGACTGATGACTAAAGCCTGGACTAAGCTTCCATGTATTTGACTGATGACTAAGGCCTAGGCTTAGCTTCTATGTATATGTCTCATGACCAAGGTTAGGCTTATCTTCCACATATTTGACTCACGACTAAGGCCTAAGCTTAGCCTCCATATATTTGACTGATGACTAAGGCCTGGGCTAAGCTTTCATGTATTTGATTGACAACTAAGGCCTGGGCTGAGCTTCCATGTATTCAATTGACAACTAAGGCCTAGGCCGAGCTTCCAAGTTTGACTGACAACTAAGGCCTAGGCCGAGCTTCCAAGTATTTGACTGACAACTAAGGCCTAGGCTTAGCTTCCAAGTATTTGACTGACAACTAAGGCCTTGGCTTAGCTTCCATATATTTGACTGACAACTAAGGCCTAGGCTTAGCTTCCATATATTTGACTGACAACTAAGGCCTAGGATTAGCTTTCATATATTTGACTGACGACTAAATGCAATATTGCTCTATGTCACTCTCAACTAGAACTGTCTAAAAGAGGACAAATACCGCCCACCGGCACCTTGGCACTGAAGCAGCACACAGAATGGAACGATTTTCAAAACAAAGATCACCAGTGACCTTGACCTTAGACCCCTGTGGCTGAAAAACAACTGGGCACCTCCTTGGTCATGAGCAACACTTTTATAAAGTTTCAGGGTCCTGGGTCAAACAGCCACTGATTTACAGAATGGTAACGATTTTCAAAAAAAGTTCACCTGTGACCTTGACCTTTGACCCATGTGACCAAAAAACAATAGGGCACTTTCTTGGGTAATCAGCAACACCTGAATAAAGTTTCAGGGTCCTAGGTCAAACGGCTTTTGAGTTAGAGCATGGAAATAAAGTTCATGTGACCCTGACATATGACCCATGTGGCCCAAAAATAATATGGCACTGCCTTGGGTCAAAAGCAACACTTCTAAAAAGTTTCCTAGGTAACACAGCTTTTAAGTTAGAAAACGGAAACAAAAACAAGACAGACAAATTGACAGACGAAAGAGTGGAGGGACAGACGGACCGAGGGACAAACAGATGGACAGACTTTGTGAAACCAGCATATCCCCCTCAACTTTGTAAGTGGGGGTATCATTAATCCTTCACCAAACAATCCGGAAATTTAACGAGTCTAAGAAAGAAGCCTTTTGAAAACATTGTAGGAAAAGGAGAAAATGCTGGTAACCAGCATTTTCTCCTTTTCCCACAATGTTTTCTAGAATTCCTCCTCCCCCCAAAAAAAAATTCAGTTCTTCAGTCATTTAATTTTTTGCCTTCACATGGTTTAAAATTGGACAAGTCTAAACTTTTATCGTTTTGTAAAGAGTTGAACAGAAAGCGTCCAAAAAACTAACATCCTCCACTTCATACACAATGTAACTTTGCGCTCTAACAGTAGCTCTAGATACTCTTGATAAAATATATGGGTTCCTCCAAGTGTTAACCCATCACCACAAAATTCCAAATTTAGATGGCCCCAAGAAAGCAGCCTTTAAAAATATTGTTGGAAAAGGAAAAATTGCTGGTAGCCAGTATTTTCTCTTTTTCCCACAATGTCTTCTATCCTATCAGAAATGAATTCCATCAGTCGAGCCACATTTTAGTAATTGCCTGCAAATGCTGTCAATTTGAACAAGTCTACATTTTTCTCACTTGGTAAAGACTTAAGTTACTTTTTTTACAAAAAAATTCACCAGATCCTCTATGGCCAAGCAGTTAAAAAACTGAATTTGAATTCAGGAAGTCCTGATTTGACCCCTGCATGCAATTTTAGGCAATTTCAGTCATATGGGACATATTCTCACGCAAGGCAATGAAGATTCCCAGCCTCATGCTCTCAACTATGATATGCAGGAAAGATACTAATGTTTGAGCTGTCATTGTGCTATGGCTGTGTCATATGACTGAAGTCAGTGTTCCCACTCGCGCAAATTCATGCGGAAATCATGTTTAATGAAAGTAAAATTCACATAACAAATATCTGTTACACACGAGACTTCAAGTAAGAAAATTCATGGAGGAAAAAGACTATTTTGGGATTTTCCTCATTGAATGTCCGACTTTCCTAATTCTGAATTCCGTTTTAAACTACACAGGCCTTATACTACCACTAAATCGTCAAATGCACACACAGTGTTGCCATAATTATAAACATTTGCAACGCACACTGTGACGTTTACGAGTACATTGATGAGAAAAAAAACTTGAACCATTCTATTCTAGATCCTGGCATCCGTCAACGCATGTTTTTGTCTGTCTGGAGAGCAACCAACATTTTGCAACCTACGCTTACCTAGTGTAAAATGACAGGTCCTGGCATTACTTGTTACTCTTATTGACAAATTTATGTCTAATCATTCAGAAAAACCTATCCAAAAATTAATTGACATGAAAAATAGACTGCTGCACAAAAACGCAGAAACCCATGACACAACGAAACGTCCCTTAGACACTGTCCAATCAGAGTTACTTCTGACTGCTTTCTCAGCTTTTGTAATTACTTTAGGCAGTAAGTTTACATGAATATCTGTGTAAAACATTGTCATACCCTTTAATATGAAATCTTACCCCTAGATTTTCAGCCCAGGGGGAAAATGTACCCTTAAAATAAAAAGCTACAGGGAACACTGTGAAGTACTGTTGAATGCCTTAATAACCCCATTTGTACATATTCAAATGAGCTGAGCCCTGGTAGCTCAGTCGGTAGCATACAGGACTTCAGAATAGCTGATTCGATCCCCAGCTAGCCAATTTCTTTCCAAGGATTGATGATTGTCATTGCGACAGGATTCATTCCTCTCTCACTGCTGATCATTGTTTTGACAATGGTTATGTGGAAAAGCAACCAGTGGCTTGGAAAGAATATTGTGCGGAGTACTGGTAACAGAAACTCCAGGAAAGCGTGGATAGGTGCACTGGCCACCGAAATATAACTGAAATAATGTTGAAAACAGCGTGAAACACCATGCAATCAATCAATCAACATATTCAAATGAAAAAATTGATAGATGTAAATCAAGTAAAGGGTTACCAACTTCTATAAAAAAAGGTGTCTGCATATCTAAACAAAGACTTAAGTAATAACTACATGTCAGGAAGTCAACTCTCAACTCTTCACAATATTTTTGACTTGTCCAATCCAAAAGTATTTGCAGAGAACAAAATAAATTTAGCCCAAATGATGAGAATTTTTCCACAAATTTTTTTTTGACTTTTTACAGACAATTCCATCATTTAAGCTACATTTGTTGTCTGCAAATGCTTACAAAATGGACAAGTCTAAAATTCTGACATCAGGAACAGATCTGGGATAGACATTAATGGATTATCAGTGTCTGTACGTTTTAGGGGTTCTGTGTATTTTCGATTTACAATATTGAACATCTTGTTTTAAGTCATTACTTCCTGAAACAAGTCTTAAGCAAACAAATGAACTTTTTACCAATTGACAAAACTTAAAAAAAAATAGACCTTAACCACACCTTTTCCTACAGTGTTTTTAAAATGCTTCTTCCTCTGGGTCCTTAACCACCCTGTCCCACCTAGCCAAAAATTAAAAAATGTGTACCTAATCATAATGGGCGTAATTGTTAAATGTTTCTCCTGCCAGCAGTTTGTATTTCCTGCTTTTCATTCAGCACTCGTTGATGTTCGCTGTCCACCAAAATTTTTTTGTGCATGCACAAAAATTTACGAAAAATGCAACAATCATAATTTTTGGAATGCATTCGGTCATGGTCCCGCAGAGGGATATGTAGGCGTGCGCTTGACCCTTGGGCCTTTCGTTCTGCTGTCATAAATAAATCACTGCAAATCCTTGTCTGGAATATTCGTCATGTTCGCACTGAATTGCTGCCACTTTCATTTTGATTTGGGTGCATTAACATACCAATCTGACCGAAAAGGCCCACAAATTCCAAACAATTCGTGCCACTTGGGTACAATCGTCAGGCGTTAATATTGATTCCGAAATGTGTTTTCCACGACTGCTGTTCGAATTGTCGTTTCAATGACATACCAACAGGGTTTCCTTTTAATGAATCCTGTATTTTGGGTGACAGCTTCATAATCCTTGCAGATGCTGGACTCTACACAATATCTACAATTTTTTTGAAATTAAAAGTAGTCAATGGATTTGTCACAACTCTCCAATGAACAGATGCAGCAGCTGGTAGCAGCCAAAAACTCCAAACTTAAGTGTTTGTAAAGGTAGTAGCTACTGATGGCTACTGAACCAATGAAGACCATCAGCAAAAAAAATATTTATCACATAATTCCAGAGCAAAAACATAATGAAATCTGATTCCCAAAGAGTTCTCGGGAATATTTGGTATAGTCAGTTGAATGTCTCACATGATTCTTTATGGGTTCGTTAAGTATGCGGTTTAAGCGGTTGGTGAACGTTCAACATTCGTTTTAGTCGTTACTCAAATGGCAGGAACTCGTCAAGGTTTCAGAATGAAATAATGCATAATTTGGAGAGTGACGTTGGGTATTCCAGGTATTCCCTACAAGTTTGTTATTTCTTCTGTAAATTGTCAGTGCAAAATTGTTCAAACAAGAGTTTGCCGAATAAAAATGCTATGAATGTTGCAAATCACTTTCTGAATTTTTAGTATTATTTTGCTGCAAATTTCGGTTAGATGGGACAGGGTGGTAAAACTCAGGACTGAGTATAGAGAGTTACAGTGGTAACTCATGGTTGTGAGAGCATCGGCCCTGTAAAAATAAGGTCCTGGGTTCGATACCCTGGAGTGGATGTCAACTTTGGGACTGATTATTGGCCCACACATTCAGGGCACGTACTGGTGTAGTTTCCAGAAAGAAGATTCATGACAGATTACTAAAAGTTGCAAGAACTTGTTTCTCAATCAATGTAAAATATTTTCAAAATAAACTTTTAAAGACAAAATTTTAGACTTGTCCACACTGAAAATATTTGCAAACAAAAAAATACTTTTCAAGTGTGAATCATATATGGAAATTTGATTGTGGAAGGGTAGAAAACATTTCGGGAAAAGGTGAAAATGCTGGTTACCAGCATTTTCTCCTTTTCCCATTATGTTTTAAAAAGCTCTCTTTCTCAGGGTTGTTGAAAGTCTGAATTACGTGGGTAAGGGTTAAGGGTATGTAACAGGTCTAAGAGGTACTTTCAATCCGGTGTTTTGCCCAGAGCGTGTTACTTGCATTTTTGACTCAATGATTTCTTTGCTGACGCACTAAAATTCGTCATGTGCATCTTTTCTGACGCAATCAAAAATATCAGTTCAATCAAAACAACATTTTATAATGCACACCATGACATCAAGCCGAAATACTAAGGGGCAAAATAAGGTTCGTAGGTGCAAAGAGAGATTTCGTACACCATAATTATTTATAGTGAGAGTTTATGATATGGTGCACAGTGTCTAAAACCGATTAAATATCTGCCTGTGCTGCACAAAAAAGGATTAAAGAACATGAACTGCTACCAACTGGCTTCTGTCTGACACAGTCACACATTTGAAGCCCTGTTTAGTAATAAATAACTAGGTACGGAATAACTATACGAAGGTCAATTTGTTGCCGGGCTTTAAACGTGTACAGTCTGTGTATTCTAGATGCTTTCTGAAAAAGAATAGCAGATGCACCAAAAAATAAAAACAGAAAGGACTTGCAGACTGTTTTGCTGTCCCTTCCACAAGTAAATACCTCGAAAACGTGAAAAAAAAAAAATCAACAAATGCAACAAATATCCAGGTCTTGTCAAAGATCCGGTCCCGGTTCTAGTTTTTGTATGACCCCCAAAAATTAGGAATATAGTTCACAAAATTTAATAACCTTCAAAAATTTGAAGCTGGCAGAAACACTGTCAATCTGGAGGTCATGGTTTGATCCCTGCTGGTACCACTGGTAAACAAACAAACAGGGAAGCATCAAACAAGTAACACAAACCTCTGCCTGTTATGACAACAACAAAGGACATATTGATTTCTGAAAACAATTTGGGTATTCTAAATTAGGGATTCCCACATAATTAGGGCATTCTTTGAGGGCTAAAAAAATCAATATCTAACGGTATTCATCTGTCATTCTCAGGACCCAGGGGCTGAAGGGGTTAAGAAAATTAACAAATTCCTGAATCCTTTCCCTTATATGCAGATGGCTGAGGACTTCATGTACATTGAGAAGTCCTAACTCCTTATTATATTACAAAATTTTAGACTTGTCCAAATTCAAAGCATTAAAATTTTGCAAACTACAACTTAAATGTGACTCAAACGGTGAAATTTGCCTTATGAAAGGTAGAAAACATTTTCTCCTTTTTCCACAATGTTTTCAAAGGCCTTTTTCCTCAATTTCATGAAAACTCTTGACTGTGTTGTAAAGGGTTAAGATGTTTATGAATAATTCTGCAATTTTCAAAGAGGATTTTTGTCTTTTCATCCAAGTTTTATCAACACTAAATTCATTTTCTTTTCAATGGGCAGGAAACTCACAAATGACAAACTTAGTGATCCACTTCTTGTTTTTGCCTCACCCATTACCAAACACTTACATGTTTTCTCAACCCTGAGAAAGAAGGCTTTTGAAACCTTTAATACAATTTTTGGACAGAAGAAATCAGACTTTCTCTTTTCCCACATTATGCTTCCTACCATTTCATGGACAACTCTCATTATTTTAGCTATATCTACTATGTCTTCCGCAAAATTAAATGCTTTTACTTTAGACATGTTTAAAATTTTGTTATCAATTTGGTAAAGAGTTCAGTTTTAGACAGATGAAAGGTAAAAATAATAATTGAACGTAAATATTCTCCTTTCCATCCGTGGAAAACATTGTGGTAAGAAAAGCAATTGCTTGTTTCAAACTAATGCTTCTTTCCCAACATTGTTTTCAAAACCTGTATGGGCATACGAGGAAATATTATTGCAGTAATCATGTTAACCCTTTACCACACAGTCCCGACTTTTGACAATCCTGAGAAAGAATGCATTTGAAAACATTGTGGGAAAAGGAGAAAATGCTGGTAACCAGCATTTTTTCCTTTTTCCACATTGTTTTCTACCCTTCCAAAAACAAAATTTCCATTCTTGAGTTACATTTATTTTGTCGTCTACAAATGCTTTCCATTTGGACAAGTCTAAGATTTTCTCATTTGGAAAAGAGTTAACTCTTTACCAAACGACAAAATTGTAGACTTGTCCAAAATGAAAGCATTTGCAGACGACAAAATAAAAGTGACTGAAAATTTGAAATTTGTTTTGGGAAGGGTAGAAAACATTGTGGGAAAAGGAGAAAATGCTGGTTACCAGCATTTTCTCCTTTTCCTACAATGTTTTCAAAAGGCTTCTTTCTCAGGGTCGTTAAAAGTCGGGATTGTGTGGTAAAGAGTTAAGGGCAGGATCTCTAACTAACATCTGGTGAATGTGAGATCATTTTGTTGAATCCTTTTGTTATTAATCATGCTGAACCCTTTACCAAACAAGCCCATGTTTTCATGATCCTATAGAATGGGACTTCTGAAAACACCATGAAAAATATATAAATTGCTTGTAACAAGTAATTTTTTGCCTAATTACCCATAATGTTTTTGTGCCATCACAGATCATGAGCCACACTTAAAAGTTAACAGTGAACTTTGTGGTAATACAACATCTAATGCCCCCTGAAGCTGACAGCACCAATACTGGAAAAAGAGCAACTAGCTGTAGTAGCAATTACTCTTTTCCTCAAATTTTTTCATTCAACTAAATAAACTACCTCTTTTTGAGTTGTGTCCCCTTTGCATTAGTACAGATAACTGTCCCCAAAGGCAATGTTACTTTTTGACTGGTTGCCTCTGGGTAGAGACCATCAAGACAAAATCAGTTAAAAGCTCCGCACAGATTATGTGCGCAAGTTTGAACTCTCATAATTTCGCAAATGGAGCACAAAACTAGGACTTAAACATACCTGTTGCTTGCGTATTTAATAATCCTTCGTTCAGAATACAAATATTTTCAATTTAAACGCTGAACATAAGAGAAAATTCGTGCATTTCATCTGTTATTCGAGTTGTTTACGTTCCCGAAAACACACAAAATGGCTGCCACGCACAATAAATTTTGTCAGTGTTTTTTTCCCAAGATTTACATGTTATAAACAACTTCTACAAGCTCTTTAGGCAATGAAAGGTTTAATAATTTGTCTTTGGTCATGTTAGTTACTTAAATTTGATTGCATTTCGCTGCAATAAAGATTAACCGACGAAACAGAGAGACAGTATAGCACACTATCTTTGCTACCAGAAAATTTATGATGGACTTGAGACGGTATGGTGCACAATAAATGTCCAAATATGTAAAAAAAATCATGGTAGTGCCTCATTATTGAGACTACCCTTTGCATCATTTGAGATACTATTTGCATGGTTTAGAACTAGGATATACAGTGACAGGACAGGTAAACATGCTTTGGCCATTGAACTTTCTGTGGACAGCGTAGATTAAGATTAGGTAGCAAAGAATATTTGCAACTCAGAAATTAGCTACTGATAAGCATTTTCTCCTTTTGATGGTATGTTTTGACTAAAATTATGTATTACAGCTTAATTTATGCATGTACTGTAGTTTTGTTTTTGGATGTAATGACATAATAGATGCATTTCCACGATATCGTATTTCTAAAATCATGACTTCATAATCTTGTCTATATCTCTGCTGAAATTACAATCATGAAGGAAAAGATTCAGGCGTGAATCAGAAGATTGTCTGTTTCTTCACCTTCTCAAATTATCTGGGGAAAAACCTGTGTTTTCCTAAAAACATGAGGGTGTAATGAACTTGCATTTTGTTGTACATGTGGCATCAATTAGTTCACTCTATAGCAGACAGACAGGCAAAAAGTTTAGACTCCTACATTTTGAAAACCTGCAGGAGACGATAAAGTAACAGTAGCTAAAATGATGCTATTTGTTTGGGAAAGGTAGAAAGCATTGCGGGAAAGAAGAAAATGCTGAGTACCAGCATTTTCTCCTTTTCCCATGATATTTTCCAAAGCCTTCTTCTCCTAGGGTTGTTAAGACTCGAAATTGTATGTAAAGGGTCAGCCAAATGACCTAAACTATATTTCCTGAAGCCCAATAAATGTCAACTGTCTGGATCCGATTGTGAGAATACCCATGAATGTTTGAGCTAAAGGGGAGATAATTCTTAAATATATAAAAGCAGACATTTAAAAAAAATTGTGCCTCACACTTTTACGATTGTTAGTTAACCCTTATCCTGCTATATACCTAAAATGAAAAATTCAAGCCAACAGTAAAAAACCCAAATTTTGCTCTTTCAAAGGTATTTTTGGAGGAAAGATATCTCCTTATCGGACACTGTAGATCCAAGGTCAGACTGCACATTCTGTGCAGTCTGATCTTGATCTACACTGTCCGCAAAAGGTCAGTGAGTCCGGCGTAGTAGCCTAAGAGTTAATAATTGTACAAAGTTTCAAAACAATGACAGATTAATTATGTGTTACGGGAGACCACTCCTTCATGCATGGCTTCATCCCGATTTAAATACAATGCCTAACAACTACGTTAGGGAGATACCTCTTTAGCTCAGTGGTTATGGTATTGGTCTTTTAAACCTTGAAAAACGAGGATCTTGTCCGCCGTGGGTTCGAATCCTGCCAGATGCGGTTTGTATTTCAGCTATGCATTTGTTCATTTGTTTCTTTGTTACGGACTTTGTTCGTAAGATGGGGGCTTGTCTGGGATTGGCCATTGAGCCATTAATCCCATTTGTTGTCCAAAAACGGACATTTGTTATCTAAATAATAGACTTACTGCCTAATAAGGCTTTGAGTCATCAATAAATGATGACTTTAAGAGGGGGTGTGTTACGGGAGACCACTCCTTCATGCATGGCTTCATCCCGATTTAAATACAATACCTAACAACTGTGTTAGGGAGATACCTCTTTAGCTCAGTGGTTATGGTATTGGTCTTTTAAACCTCAAAAAACGAGGATCTTGTCCGCCGTGGGTTCGAATCCCACCAAATGCGGTTTGTATTTCAGCTATGCATTTGTTCATTTGTTTCTTTGTTACAGACTTCGTTCGTAAGATAAGGTTGAGGTTTCCAAGACAAATTAAGCCTGGCAGATGCCCACAGACAGACAGATGGACAGACAAATGAACAGGTTGAAATACAAGTATATTACCCCACCCAACAAACCCAATACTCAAAACATTTGAGCCATGCTCTGACAAAAGGGGGCTTAGTGCATCTCTGTAATGAATAATACCAAGCAAGACATCACACAAGTATGGATCGGTAAAACCAATTCAGTCTGACAACTGACTGGATTCTAGAACGGTCCTTGGCCATGCAGAAAATTGACCAGTAGTAAAACGTTTCGACCCATGTCAGCCTGCGTGGATTTCATAGGCTGACATGGGTCGATACTTTTAGTAGATGCATTAAGCTCCCTTTTTCAAAGAGCATGGCTTATTTGTTTTGCTGAGATAAAGGCTTTACTATACAAAAGAGTTCAGGCTGCATTTATGTTGGGTAAATCTCCAACCATACCTTACAACAAAAGCCTGTATGCTGCACACATAAGGTCTGTTGCCTAACCCATTACAACACAACAGAATTTTAGACTCATCCAAGTTCAAAGCATTTGCAGATAACAAATCAAAGGTAGCTCAAATGATGGAGCTTGCCTGTAATAGAGCAGAAAACACTGTAGGAGAAGGCGCAAATGCTAGATACCAGTATTTTCTCCTTTTCCCACAATGTCTTTAAAATCTTTTTCACACAGGATTGTGTGGTGAAGAGTTAACTCTGTACCAGACATCAAAATGTTGGACTAGACCATGTTGATTGCATTTCCAGACGACAAATTATATATGGCTCAAACAATGAGATTTGTCTTTGAAAACAGAAAAAGAAACATTGTGGGAAAAGGAAAAATTACTGGTTACCAGCATTTTCTGCTTTTTCCAGTGTTTTCAATTACCTTCTTCCTTAGTGTTGTTAAAACACACAATAATTAACCCTTTACGAAATGACCAAATTTTCGACTTGTCCAAATTGAAAGCATTTGCAGGCAACAAACTGAATATAACTCAAAAGAGAAAAGTTGTCTGAGAAAGGGTAGAAAACATTGTTGGAAATGGAGAAAATGCTGGTTACCAGCATTTTCTCCTTTTCCAAAAATGTTTTCAAAAGCTTTCTTCCTCAGGGTTATTAAAACTCTGGATTGTGCGGCAAAGGGTTAAGTAAAGGGTAATTCATTACAAGAGACTTAAGCTTTACATTATAATCCAATGGGTAATTAATTGGGAGACAATTTCGGGCTGCAAATTGTTTGTTTTGATTTCAGACGCAGAATGCAGCAGATTTATACAATATTTTCCCACCTCTTTAAATATAAAAATCAATAGGGATACAAGCATTTATAATGACAGCAAAAATCAATATGCAACCAAACAGACTATGCTAGCAGTCTTTTGTTGATTTGTTTTCCTATATTAATAGCCTAAGCATCTGCTAAATCAGTCGAAAATAAACAAACAAAACTTACAATTTAATAGTAAAATAATCCGCAATAAACAAAGTCCTTGGCTGAACTGTAAACACACTCTTGAGAACGCAGTGACATGTGATATTTTGTACCACACTTGGACTAATCCACAAATATCGTCTGCACTCAGACTCCGGATCCTGCTGAATGAGTCATTCATGAATAAAGGGAGGGCAGCATGTTTCATCCCTTACCACACAATCCTGAGTTTTGTACATCCCATAGGTAGAAGGCTTTGTTCAAACATTGTGGAAAAAGAAGAAATTGCTGGAAACCAGCATTTTCTTCTTTTGTAAACAATGTTTCCTACCATTTCAAAGAGAACTTCTTTTATTTGAGCTATTTTTAATGTGCATGGCCTCTAAAATTTTGTTATCTGGTAAAATGAAACTACTTTTTGAGTACAAAACCAATGACCCAGAATATGCTGATATTGCTTCTTTGTGACTATTTTGTTCAGATATCTAACAAGATGTCCAGCAATGCACATTTATGTTGAAGATCAGACTGCATGTTCTGTGCAGTTTGATCTTGACCCACAACAATTATTGAAACAACTAATGGTAAAAGAGTTCTTGATACTTGAAGGATCACACAGAAAAAACCATGCAATTGTATTTCTGAGCAGAGAAAAACAGGGGCCAAGAAAAAAAACCCATGTTGAAGTCATTCAGACAGACTTTCTGAAGTGGATATGAAGATTTTTTTTGTCTGTTTCCACTTAGATTTTTATATTCTGTTTAACCCCTTTCCACAGAAATATAGCGTTGTGTATCCCTACTTAATGTTTTGCTCAAGGTTGTAGGTTAATGAAAAAAAAAAACAGGAAAAGCAACATAATTTATGCTTGTAAAAAACAATTGCTCCTCTTCAGATATTTATTTCCAGATCTTTTTTAAAAAAAATCATTTTTCTTCCTTTCAAATACTCCTCCTTTTTGGTTTTTTCTGTACTACTTGGTTGTGCGTCTAAAATTAGACTGCAATGTGTGACAAAAATTAAAGACACATATTCAATCAGGAAAAAGAGACCTTAAAGTTGAAATTTATGGTAACATATTTCTGCCATGAGATACGAGATAGCTATCATGATAATTTTAGAAAACTATTGCAATCACTTAAAGTTTCTGGGAAATTCTATCGAGGTAGTGAAAAGTTTCCTGAAAAATATATCATGATAAACTTAATATTTTAACGCAAAATTTCTCAATCACGATAGTTCTATTCGTTTCTCCATATCTATAAATAGAAAATTCATCATTTGAATGAACTCAGTAGTTTTTGACATCACAAGACTGCAGTAAATAAAATTTCGAATCATTAGCAATTGTAGCTTAATTGGTAAATTTTGACAAGACTTAAAATAAACAGAAGTCTGTAAGACTTGTAAAGACAACTAGAAATGCCTCCTACTCCAACTTCAAAACCATTCAGGGAAAAGGAGAATTCATAAGGTTGTAGAGGAAGATGTTCCGAAACCGTATCTAATTACAGATTCTGTGAATGTCAATTATGGGCAGGAAAGCAAAAAAAATCATGATAATAGTTAGAATTATCACGATATTTTTATCGTGAAAATTTTTATGATCTAGATAATATTTCCAGGAAACTTTGTTTTATCATGATTGTTCTCTTAAATTATCGCAATAGCTATCACGTATCTCGTGGCAGAAATATGCCACCAAAGAAATTCAAACTCGTTACTAGACAAAAAGTTTCAGCCTTGGCCAAATTGAAAGCGTTTGCAGGCAACAAATTAAATATTACTAAAAACATGAAATTTGTCCTTCAGCGGGAAGAAAGCAGGGTCTGAAAAAGGGGAAAATACTGGTTACCAGCATTTTCTCCTTTTCCAAAAATAGTTTCCATAAGCCTTCTTTTTTAGGGTCGTTAAAAGTCAGCACTGCGAGATAAATGGTTTAAAAGCAGTTTTTGTAAGAATATTTTATAAATTAGCAGACAGTAGAGATCAAAGATGAGCCTGAATATTCTATATTTTAGTCAGTACCTAATCTTACAAAATCTGCACAACAAACTAAAGTTGACTGGATATTGCACTAGCTAAGTATATGAACAACTTTTGACAATGAATTGTGTTAACAATGAATCATGCCCTGCAAAAGTAACAAGCTAGAGCTAGGCTAAAACTTTCAGTTACATATTCCAGTATCCAGTTACTATGAATAATTGATAATTTTCCTAAATTGTATTAATTATTGTATTATTCTGACTCAAAAACAATTTAGGTGACACTGTAACAGTGTTTGTACTATTTTTGTAGATTTACTATTTCATGGTGAAATTGTTCTCTCTCTCCCTCCTCCCCCCCCCCCCCCAAAAAAAAAAAAACCACAAATCAAAAAAAAAAAAGCAAATGTCATGCTATAAAATGTCAATGCTTATTTCATTCTGCTGTTTTATCTTGTAAACTACTAACTGCTCATCCTGTCTTTTGGAAGAAAACATTCAAAACATTGAAAGAAAAGGGAAAAGAAGAACCAGTATTTTCTCCTTTTCCTACACTTTCTGCTCAAATTGCAAGCCCTTCAACTTTGAATAGCTACCAAGGCGGTGTACAATTTCTTTTTAAAAAAGTTATGACAGAAGACTGCAGCCGTCATGGTCAACATTTTGTCCATTTGTGACAATTTTTTCTTCTCTTCTTCTCTGGTTCCCTTCCGCGCTAAGCTCCTACTAGACAACGAAACTTTAGACTGGTCAAAATTGGATGCATTTGCAGACAAACAAATCAAATACACATATATTACTCAAAGGACAAATTCCAGGAAACGGAGAATGTGCTGTTACCACTTTGTATTCAAAAACCTTTAGCTCAGGGTTATCAAGACAAGGGAATTAATTGGTACAGGGTGAAGGTGTGATTATTAATATTCTAATGAAAATAACACAAGATCTGCAATTTAACCTTCAGAAATAGAAGCTAGCTTAAACCAAAAACTTTTAAAACTCACACAAAGGAAAAAATAATAAAAGAAAGGAAAACATCACTTTTTTACAGGTAAGGAAAATATAGTTATGACAGGAGCTATAAATGTTACTTTTTACAATTTTTTCACAATGTTTTCAAAGGCTGTCAGTCTTCAGGAGCATAAAAAGTCATATTTCTCCTAAGTACAGAAATGTACAAAAATAGCTATCACCAGGAAAAAGACCTCTGTTACATGAACATCTATTATAAGGAACTACATAAAACATGCCTTTAACCCTTTACCAAACAATCCTGGCTTTTTACAACCCTGAGAAAGAAAGTTTTTGAAAACTTGTGGGAAAAGGAGAAAATGCTGGTAACCAGCATTTTCTCCTTTTCCCACAATGTTTTCTACTATATCTGAGAGCTTAAGCTCATTTGTACCATTTTTTAATTGGTTATCCGCAGATATTTTGAATTTGAAAGAGCTTAAAATTTTTTGTTTGGCAATGGGTTTATGGCTTCTCCAAAATTGACCTTAATGCCTTGTGTCTATGGACGGGCAGATGGTAGACAGATAGACACACTAACAGCCAGATTGCAAAACTCCCCCACCTTGAACTTTGAGGTGGCATAACCATCATGTATCACAACATGTCAAGAGTAGGTACAGGGTTGGACTGCAATATATTTAAGCAATCTGCTCTTGAACTGCATTTTATAAGGATGCAGTGCAATTTGTGCAGTTCCTCATACAGAAACTTTCCTGCAGTTTAAAAGTGCTTTGTCACTTTCCTGGTTAACCACTGACCAAACAATATCCTGACTGAAAAACTCTGAGGAAGAAGGCTTTTGAAAACATAGAGGGTACTGGAAAAGATCCAACATTTTCTCCTGTTCCCTTAATGTTTTCTCCCTCTCACAGACATTACAGTATCTCAAAATTTGAACCACATTTGTCATCTACATGTGAAAGGAGTAGCAATTTGATCCATCTATCTGTCGCAGTTTTCTGCTGAGATAAGAAATAGGACTGTTTGTACATGTGTAGGACTGTACGACAGTGATAAAATTGAGGTCTGGGTTTACTAGCCAGAACTGAAAGAAGAATGAGTAGAGTGCAAGCGTGTATGACAGTAGGCCTATTTGGTTCAGGTCAAAACGTTAACAGACCATCTATTCAAAACTGAAATTGAGCGCGCATGCACTCCAATGCATGATGTATTTGATTCCGGCCAGTTCGATCACAGTAAGCAGATTTTCTATACAAATCTGCTAACTAGAGGCGCTTGAGTGCCTGTATCGCTCCACAGGCCTGATATTTCTATAATGGCGAAAGGAAGTTTTTAACAATTATCAATCAATCCTGCATTTTAGCTCACTGAAGAAACAATTTGGTAGACAACCACCATAGGAACTTACCTGCAAAACAACAATGAAATCCAATGAATAGTTTTAGAGAAGAAATTTTTCAAAGATTTTACTTTATACCATAAACGGAAAATGAGTCTCCCATAAAAGCCATGTTTTTTGACAGATCTTTTTTTTTTTAAGGAATTCTGTAAACCTGTATCTAAGGAACATTCCTGCAAAATAATAATGCTATCCAAATAGCGGTTTGGGAGGAGAAGATTTTTAAAGGTTTTTTACTTTGGTTGCCATGGCAACCAGAATTCTTCATGGAACACAATTATTTGAAGGAATTTGAAAGAGGACCACCAAAGGAACATTCCTGTGAAATTTGGTAAAAATCCAGTCAATAGTTTCTGAGGAGAAGTTTTTTAAAGAAAAAGTTTACGGACGCACGCACGGACGAACGGACGAACGAACGGACGGACGGACGCACGACGGACACAACGCCATGACAATAGCTCGCTGGCCTTCGGCCAGTGGAGCTAAAAATGAAATTCAAACCCTGTTCTGGAAAAGGGTTAACCTTAACAGTGCTGTTGATTTTATGGACAAGATAGATAAAGATCAGGCTTCACAACTATGTCATCTGATTTTTGTGAGACTTATTCTTGCAGTAATAACTTTGAAACTGCAACAATTATGAATCTCTAATACATGGTAATATCTATATTTTCATCATTGTAAGGCCCCACCCAGGTATGATCATAGTTGAAAACATAGTTGAAAACAGCATAACACAAAACACACAAAAAATACATTTTGTGTCTGTAAATCTTGTAATACTCCACAAAATAGAAAGGTAACCAGAAAAAGGTGGAGACATTAGATAGACGGCAAAAGTTATTACATCTACATAAAACATGATGCATTAAGCTTTCTCTGTGTTTGACCCTCTCCTGCAGAATGCTAACTCTAGATTCTAGGCTCACCAAAATCAACAATGTATAATTCATTCTTTACCAAACAAGAAAATCTTTGACTTGTTTAAGTTGAAAGCATTTGCAGACGACAAATTAAACATAGCTCAACTAATAAACCTTGGCCATGAAAGGGTTGAAAATATTGTGGGAAATGGAAGAAAATGTTGATTTCCAGCATTTTCTCCTTTTCCCACAATGTTTTCAAAAGCTTGCTTTCTTAGTGTTGTTACAACCCGGAATCGTGTGGTAAAGGGTTAATTCTGTCATGAACAACAAAATTTTTGACTTGTCCAAGTTGAAGGCATTTACAGATGACAAATGTTGCTAAAATGATGGGATTTATCTGTGAAAGGGTAGAAAACTTTGTGAGAAAAGGGAAAGTGCTGGTTATCAGCATTTTCTCCTTCACCCACAATATTTTCAAAAGGCTTTTTCCTCATGGTTGTTAAAACACACAGATGTGTGGAAGAGGGTCAGACAAATAAATCAATATCTTGATGCTTTGACCATTTCAAAAACAACAAATTTTAGACTCTTCTAGGATTAAGTATCTGAAGACAACATTTTCATAATTGATACAAATGAGCTGAGGTTTTCACATACGGTAAAAACATTAGGGGAAAAGGAGAAATTCATTGTTCCTAGAAGTTTTCAAAAGACTTTCCCTGAAGATATTTTCAAATACAGTCATGAGTAATATGGTAAAATTTTGGATTTTTTTCTTGTTTTTGATTTGTCTAAAATTAGCTGATTCTGTAAAAATCAAATCTAAATATGATGAAAAAGGTTATGCTCTTTAAATAGAAATCTGTGAACTGAAAAATTTATATATGAGCCATGCTCTGGCAAAAGGGGGGCTTAATGCATCTCTGTGATACTTGATACCAGGCATGTCATCACATAATTATGAATCCGTAATAGCCACTTTTTTAAGCAACCAACTATATCATCTTCTGACCTACCGAAAATTGACCAATAGCAAAATGTTTCGGCCCAGGTCAGCCTGTGCGGACTGCGCAGGCTAACCTGGGTCGATACTTTTCGCAGATGCATTAAGCCCCCTTTTCACAGAGCATGGCTCATATGTCAATTTTCAGATACAATGTAATTATCTAACAGACTTGTCAGTATAATATCTATTTCAAGCTTATCAAGATTCCGAGATCATAGGTGGTGAAATTGTAAGATTTCCAACATGAAGGCATATGGTTCTCCGTCACAGTGTTTTTTTTTTTTTGAAAAAGTGTCCTTGAGCAAGGTACCTCAGAGCCCTCATCTAGTCCTGGTGAAACCAAGGGTATGCATGTATAAGTGAGCTATTGCTGTAATACGACTGAATTACTTTTGAAGCACAAGACATGTATCTGAAACCCAATTAATTCAATGAGTCAATTATCATGCAGTCAATTTCTGCATGTTGCAACTGACAGAATGAAAAGATTAACGCTTTACCAGATAGTCCCAACTTTTAACAATCCGAGGAAAACAGGCTCTGGAAAACATTGTGGGAAAAGCAGAAAATGCTGGTAACCAGCATTTTCTCCTTTTTCCGAAAATGTTTTCCAGCCTATCACAGTCAGATATCACTATATGAGCCATTATAATTTGTTGCCTGCATATGCTTTCAATTCGGACCAGAATGAAATTTTGATGTCTGGTAAACAGTTAATTAAGTTACATAGAGATCTATCTACAGACAAATTTACATAACCAAGTTGTCTGATGCAGCATAAGTATCTGTTAGACCTGTCAATATAATTATATCTTCTTCTTCTCAGATAAAATCAATCCTTTTAGCTCTTTATTCTTATACATTACACTCTATACATGTACATGTATCTAACCTTTTACCAAAAAATCCTGGATTTTAACTCTTTACCACACAATCCAAAGTTTTAAGTTTTAAGGACCCTGAAGAAGAAGGCTTTTGAAAACATTGTGGGAAAAGAAGAAAATGCTGGTAACCAGCATTTTCTCCTTTTCCCACAATATTTTCTTCCCTATCAAAAACTTTCCCATTGTTTGACCCACAACTAATTGTCGGCTGCAATCCTTTCATTTTGGACAGGTCTAAAATATTGTATATTATTATAGTAGTAAAGAGTTTACAAACCTGAGGAGGAAAGCTTTGAAAACATTGTGGGAAAAGGAGAAAATGCTGGTAACCAGCATTTTCTCCTTTTCCCACAATATTTTCTACCCTTTCAAAGACAAATCCCATCATTTTAGCCATGGTTTATTTGTTTTCTGCACATGTGTTAAAATTCTACATGTCTAAATTTTGTTGTTTGGTAAAGAGGTAACCCTTTACCAAACAGACAATGGGTAGAAAACATGGTAACAAATGAAAAAAAACAACTGCTGGTTACTGGTTACTTTTTCCTTTTTCGACAATGTTTTCAAAAGCAATCTTCCTAAAAGTTTATACAGATACTTTGAAAAACATGGTAACAAAAGAAACTTTTCATGCAATCTGTTCATTTGCCAAAATGTTTTCAAAAGTGGTTCCATACAGGACATAAAAAAATTGTTGCAGATCTCGTAATGTGTTACCTCTGAATGCTATCAAAAATGTCTGAGCAATGCTCTGAGAAAAGGTTGTTTAATGCATCTGCAAACAGTTTTTACCCAGGTCAGCCTGCGCAGTCATAGCAGGCCGACCCCTGTCAAAACTTTTTGCTATTAGTAAATTTTCTGCATGTTGAAGGACCCTTCTACCTCATGATTCAGCCAGTCATTTGACAAAATGGATGCATATTATGCAACAACTAGCATGAAATAGTGGTACAATGCCTTAGAAAGATGCATTAAACCCCCTTTTCCATGAGCCTTGCTCATTTATGTGCAGGTAGTACCTTGTAAGCAAGCCCTCTACATCTATGTAATTTTCATTTATATATGCATCATAAATATGTTATTCCCCTTTGAAATTTGAGAATGATGAAAGCAGTGTAAACACCAGGTATATTATCTACTCACCTAATTGTGCTTTCCATCCAAAATTTGTGATAGAGCACTTCTATTGAAGTCTTTATTTCAACATGGGAGATAACCATGTAGAGAAAAAATACAAGTCCATTACAGTTACCTCCCTTAACTTGCTCTCTACAGAATAATTTATCGTAATTCTTTACCAAACACGGAAATTTTAGAGTTGTCAAAATGAAAAAAAAATCGCAGACAAGATAAATAATGCTAATTATGGTGGAATTCATCTTTGATGGCACAGAAAACATTGTGGGAAAAGGAGAAAATGTTTGATTTTCAAGCATTTTCTCCATTCCCCTAAAGGTTTTAAAAAAAACTTCATTTTCAGGGGCCCTAAAACTCAGGGTTGTCAGTTAAAGGTTTTAGAGTAAAGAGTAAAGGTTTGGACTATGACCCTGAGAAAAAATAGTTGTTATATTCCAGGAAAAGGATAATGACATATTTTGGGGTTTCTGATGGTCACAGATTTTCAAAAATCCCATGTAATGGCTACTAATTGGAAATGTTCCATTGAATACCTGTAACACATATTTAACTTTTTTCCACACAAAAAATTTTTAGACTTGTCCAGATTGAGAGCTGATGCAGATAACAAATGAAATATGGCCAGAACAATGGAACTTTTCTCAGAAATGGTTGAAAACAATGTGGGAAAAGGAGAAAATGCATTTTCTCCTCTTCCAATAATATTTTCTAAAACTTATTTCTGCAAGGTCGTTAATACACAGGATTGTATAGTAATCAACAGAAAAAAAACTAGAGCTGTCAAAGGCTGACTAACATCTCCACCCACCAGTTCTCTTGTTACTTGGTTAGCCAGAAAAGAAAATCAAAGGGCCATTAGTCCTGTAATAGTCAACTTCTCATAAAGAAAATTGCAGGTGCACAAGTTCCCATGGTAGGAATATCAGCTAAATTGGTTGAAAACTGTAGAAAATTGTGCCTACAGACATGAAACAGACAAGAGACAGATGCACAACCTGGGTCCATATTCACCGACCATTCTTAAGAACATTCTTAATCTTATTCTCAAGAATTTTCTAAATTTGAAAGTGACACAAGTTCTGGTTGGCCTAACCATATGGTTTAGCCAATCAGAAGTTGTATTACTTTCTAAATCTAGAATAAGACAAAGATTATTCTTCAGAATGGTTGGTAAATACAGGCTCTGATGACAGTATACCCCTTTCCCCTAATTTTGTTGTGGGAGGTAAAATAATAATTATATATGAAAGTGATTTTCCCCATTTATCTTTTGTTTGTTTATATGGCATTTAACAGCGTTCTTACTTCAGTGATATTTTGGTGGCCAGTGCACCTACCTATGCTTTCCTGGAATTTCTTTTACCAGTACTATGCATAACATTCTTCGCAAGCCACTGCCTACTTTTCCACATGACCATTGTCTAAACAATGATCAGCAGTGACAGAAGAATGAATGCTGTTGTACTGCTACCATCAATCCTTGGAAAGTAATTGGCCAAGCTGGGGATTCCAACCAGAGACCTCTTGGTCTTGAGTACTATACACTATCAATTGCACAACTGGGCTTAGCCCCCATTTATTTGGAACTCTGGGTGAGGTTTCACGAAAAAACATGTCTCTTATTTTGCTCAAATTGGCTACCAGACTCATTTTCTGATTTAAGCTGAGTTTACTTAGAAGCATTTTACTTACATTAACAGACTTAAGTAACATTCTCAAATCCTAAGTTGACACAAAGTTTCATACTCTGCTCAGCAAAATAATGGAATAGAGTCTGTTAAATGACCCAAGTCTGTTTATTTTGCTGAGTTGAAACTGAAATATTGAGTCAGCTCAGGATTTGAGAACCTAACGTCAATGCTAGTGATATGCATTTCAACGAACTCAACACAAGTCAAAAACTGAGTTCATTAGAGAATATGAGCAAAAGAAAAGACTAATTTTTTTTTAATGAAACCGGGCCCTGTTACCTATAGTAATCCAAAAGATTGTCAACATACCCACACTCTTTCTCTGTACACTGATAGCATCATCATAATCATTGTCAGCATCAGCAGTAACAGGCTTCTCTCGACTTGTATTAAATACAGTTTCATACTCATTGATAATGTCATCTAGAGTTCCCAGTGAATTAGTAATTTCTGTCAACCTGCATAGAGAAAGAAGGTTACTTAATCTTGATGTATGTTTGATATTGGATCTAACTGTTCACAGAATTGTACAAAGAAGTGACTCTTTACTTCTCAACAAAGTTTTAGTATTGTCAAAATCAAAAAATTTTGACGAGATAAATTAAATGACAAAAAGATTAGACTGCATCTTTTGTGAAGTCTGATCTTGATAGAATTAAACATGCCATACAATCTATAGTAAGTATTTTTTTATACTCACTCGGCTTTCTTTAGCTGCAGCTGCAAATCCTCTGATGTAGTATTTGAACATTTCCGTAGGCTCTCCCTTAAGCTCGTAGATTTATCCTGTATATCCGACCCAAACGCTGCCATAGTTCTTAGCTGTTCTTCCCTTGCTGACTTCAGGTACTTTGATCTTTGACGACCAAGAAAACCTCGGACAACTGTTTATAAAACAAATTTCCTCCTGCTTACGAAATTTTTTTATTGCAGTAGACTACTTTTGAAAACATTGTTGGCAAAGGAGAAATTGCTAGCAACAATACACTTATCCTTCAACCACAATATTTTCACATATTTTACTGCATCAGAAGCTTAATTCATGATCTTTACTGATCTTATTCATCCAAGAAAGCTAAGAATAACTGTTTACATAACACACTTCCTGCTCCTGAAGACTTTTGTCTCGCTGCAGTAGACCACTTTAAAAAACATTGTGGCAAAAGCGGAAAGTGCTCACAATGACCATTTTCTCCTTTGGCCACAGTGTTTTTAAATGCTCTCCTGCATCAAAACCTTACTTGATGTTGACTGTCTATATTTTACAAGAATGATTTTTAAAGTAGTCTACTGCAATTCTGCCTCAAGAGGTTATAAGTTAACCATTAAAGCACCATTCGGAAAACTATAGTTGCTTCTGCAGCCAGTGTAGATCAAGATCAGACTGCACAACACGTGCAGTCTGATCTTTGATCTACACTGTCTGCTTTGTTGAGACATTCTAGACAAAATCTACCTGCATATTGCCTTTATAATGGTCTTATTTCTAGATGTATGATGTCTGTTTGGTTTATTCAGTGCTCTAAGGATTAACATAATACATGAGAGATGGTGATTATTCCTATGTACCATGTTTAAATGTCACAGTCAGTTTTTTTCCATGCAAATTAGCTGCTTAGTGCTAATTAACTCTTTACCAAACGACAAAATCTTAGACTGCTCCAAATTAAAAGCATTTACAGATGACAAAATAGATGTGACTAAAAGATTAATTTTTTTTTTTTTTTTTTGGGGGGGAGGGGGGGTAGAAAACATTGTGGGAAAAGGAGAAAATACTGGTTACCAGCATTTTCTCCTTTTCCCACATTGTTTTCGAAAGCTTTTTTTCTCAGGGTCATTAAAAGTCAGGATTGTATGGTAAAGGGTTAACCAATGCACTCCAAATGTGTCTTTTATGTCCCCAAAAGCATACTGCGTTTCAACTCTTTACCTAAGAGACAAGCATTTTGAACACTTTGTGAGAAAAGGAGAAATGCTGGTTACCAAGCATATTCTCCTTTTCTCACAATGTTTTCTATTCTTTAAAGCATATTTTCCTTTTCTCACAATGTTTTTAATCCTTTAACCCTATTCCACACAATCCCGAC
This sequence comes from Hippopus hippopus, assembly GCA_946811185.2. Taxonomy (NCBI): domain Eukaryota; kingdom Metazoa; phylum Mollusca; class Bivalvia; order Cardiida; family Cardiidae; genus Hippopus; species Hippopus hippopus. Next base: position 16,620,830 of record OX328110.1, on the reverse strand, counting down.
TTTTAATGACGCTGAGAGAGAAGCCTTCTGAAAACATTGTGGGAAAAGGAGAAAATGCTGGTAACCAGCATTTTCTCCTTTTCCCACAATGTTTTCTACCCTTCCCAAAACAAATTTCCATTTTTCAGTCACATTTATTTTGTCGTCTGCAAATGCTTTCAAATTGGTCCATTCCAAAATTTTGTCGTTTGGTAAAGAGTTAATACCTATATATATTCCATCATTTGAACCATGTTTAATTTTTGTTCTGCAAATGGTTTCAATTTGGAAGAATCTACAATGTTGCTGTTTTGAAATGCACTGAGCTAACTCTTTACTAAATGACAAAAATTTGGAACATCCAAATAAAGAGCATTTACAGACGACAAATCAAAAGTAGCTATAATGATGATAGGATAGAAAACATTGTGGGAAAAGGAGAAAATGCTGGTTACCAGCATTTTCTCCTTTTTCCACAATGTTTTCAAAAGCTTTCTTCTCCAGGGTGGTTAAAACTCTGTATTGTGTGGTAAAATGTTAACCAATAAATGCACAAACATATCTTTTGATGTCCCTGTTGCAGACTGGTCTTTGAAATATTTGTTATTAGTGGAAAAAAAGGCAAACTTCGTGTTATAGTTAAGTGTTGGACTTGACTATTTGAAAGCATTTAAAACACACTCTGTGAAAAGAGGGTTTAATGCGTCTGCAAAAAGCACTGAACCATGTGAGCCTGTGAAGTCCATGCAGGCTGACCTGGGTCAAAACTTTGTGCTATTTGTTAACTTTCTACATGTCCAAGGATCATTCTACATCATGATTCAGTCTGTTGTTTGTCAAAATGGATTCTATGGATGACCTGCTAGGTATAATGCATCACAGAGATACATTAAACCCTTTTAGGCAGAGTGCCACTCATCTGTAGATCTGACAAATTGCATGTGGCTGAAATATTGGAATAACTATGTCTTTCAAACATTGTCAGAAAAGGAGAAAAAGCTTGTAACCTCTTTTATTTCAAAATCCTCATTCTTCAAAAACACTCTATTGTTCTATTAGAAACATAGAGTGTTGTTTTTCATAGTGTTTCATTCATTCCCAGAGGAATTCATAGAGTTACCCTCTCATTCTTCAAGATTTTTAAAAACGTGGGATTGTGCAGTAAATAATTTACCTTTACAACACAATCCGGAGTCTTTACAGTCCTAGGGTCCATTTCAACAAACTGCGTAGATTTATGCCAATTTTTTAGGGATTGAATAAACATGCGTAGGATCTCTACTTTACCCAAACATATGAAGTGGCGTAATGTTATCCAAATTTTTAATCAAATCGTAAAGTTATGTACATCAGTGAAACTTGTTTTCAGACTTAATGCTTGCTTACAAAAACTGCGTACGCAAATTTCGTGCGTACGCAGTTTAGTGAAATGTGCCCCTGGGCAGAAAGGCTTTTGAAAACATTGTTGGATCATTCCTCATACACTTCAGCTAGACTTACTTCCCTTGACATTTGTCCCATAGCCTCTTACCTCTTTACCACACAATCCCGAGTTTTAAAAACTCTAGAGAAGAAGGCCTTTGAAAACATTGTGGGAAAAGGAGAAAATGCTGGTAACCTTTTCCCACAATGTTTTCTACCCTATAATAAAACTTCAGCACATTCGTATCAATTTTAAATGTGTTGGCTGCAGAGTATTAGAGTTTGGAAGAGTCTAAAGTTTGTCATTTGAGTAAGGATAAATAACCAGAACAATTTACACAGATACCACTTGTTGACACAGTTTATATTCTTTCCTTTTTCCTCAACTCTTTGATGGCTGAGTCATGATGTTGACATTTTTTATTCAGTAAAAGTAGGTCAAAATTTTAGTTACTTCCTTTATCTAAAAAAAAAATTGATTTCAGACTCACCGAAATTAATAATAAGTACCTAAAACAATATGTTTTCAAAGCTTATCCCTTAACCACAAAATTCCAAGTTTTAATGACCTTGAGGAAGAAGGTTTTTGAAAACATTGGAATTTGTGTCTGAAAGGGTAGAAAACATTGTGGGAAAATGAGAAAATGCTGATAACCAGCATTTTCTCCTTTTCCCACAATGTTTCCTACCCGTTCAATAAAAAAAATCCAACCATTAGATCCACATTCAATTTGTTGTCTACAAATGCTTTCAATTTGGACCAGCCTAACATTTTGTCATGTAGTAAAGCACTAATGGATGTATTTGGTTATAAATGGTAGTACTGGGTGAGGCTATATGGCCTACAACATGCGAAAAGGGGCATTCGGACATTTGCGTAAAGTGTCGTCTCAGATCAGCCTGCACTGTTTTGCGTAAGTCGACTGTAGCAAAAAATCTGATGTAGTCATAAAGTGCCGTCTTGGATTAGCCTGCGCGGACTGTGCAGGCTGATCCAAGATGACACTTTACGTAAATGTCCAAATGCCTCTTTTTGGGTGTTGCAAGCCATACTGTATCTATAAGGTTCTTTTGTATCTAATAAGTATGACATTTTCTATACCTGACTGAGCCCTGGTAACTTTCTGCACAGTTTCAATGGTTAAATGTTCGAGTCTCTGGACTTCATCTTGTTTAATGAACAGCTTTTTCTTCCCAAACTAAAAGAAAGAAAATAAATTCAGTAACACTTCAATAATCTAAATGTAGAGAGACCAAAATAATGTATAAGTCAAAATTAGTACATGAAACCTGCTAAAAACTAAATATAGACCAAAAAACTACTTAGTATTTGAAAAAAGTTGAGTTTTGTTAGGATGAAAACATTAACTCTTTACCAAATGACTAAATTTTAGACCAGTCCAAACTGAAAGCATTTAAAGACAACACATAAAACCGTCCCTTGAATGATGAGATTTTTCTGTGAAAGGGTAGAATACATTGTGGAAAAAGGAGAAAATGCTGGTTACCAGCATTTTCTCCTTTTCCCCACAAGGTTTTCAAATGCTATTTTCCACCCGGGTTGTTAAAACATTGGGTTGTGTGATAAAAAGTTTAGATGTGACTGTCTACTCTTTATCAGTAAAACACCCAAAAGTGAGAAGAAAAATATTTTAGCGTGACTGAAACTCATACTCAAGACTTTAAACCCTTAGGCTGCTAAGCTCAACTCAAGGTCCTTTTGTGGACAGCTCCAAATTGAAAGAATTTGCAGACAAGAAAGTAAATGTGTCCCTCATGGTTTTTATCTTTACAGGAGTAGAAAACATTGTAGGAGAAGGACAAATACTGGTTACCAGCATTCTAAGCTTTTTCCTCAGGGTCATCTAACCCTTTACCACACAATGCCGAGTTTTAACGACCTTGAGGGAAAAAAATTTGAAAACTTTGTTGGATAGGAGAAAGTGCTGGTAACCATCATTTTCTCCTTTTCCCACAATGTTTTCTACCTAATTGAGAACAAGTTCAACAATTTTGGCAACATCTAATTTGGCATCTGCATATGCTTTGAGTTTGGGCAGGTCTAAAATCTTACCGTATAACGGGTTTTTTTTACTGCTGTAAAAGTTTACAGATTTGAGCTAAAAACATGTGATTTAAATTTTTACCATTTTATTTTTTACTAATTCTAAACATGCGTAAAAAATTACAGCATTAAAAATATCAGCGCACAAACAAAAATCTATTATACTGTTATAAAAACCTGACTAAATTCAAATGGACAGTCCATTGATTAAAAGTCTATTCCAGCCTCCTTAAAGCCATTTCTTACAAGGTCCTTATTTCTTTGAAAGTGTTCATAGCACTGCACTAGCCACTTAAGGTGTAACGGTTTAATGACCGATAGATGGAGGGGTACTGGTTGAATACCGGTATCACCATCATGCTTTTGTGACAAAATCTGGTCTGTGAACCACTTTTGAAAGCACCCTTTTATGAAATACTTCATGGGTTTTTGGACAGATAAATCCATGGGCTGGAGCCGATCCGTGCAATTTGATGGAACCAGGACTGGAAGTAGGGCCTTTGATTTTGTATAGTTCATGAAATCATCTGATAACTGAGCCCTGAACATGTCAAATATGATCACAGCTTTCTGTTTAAGAGGCAAGTCCAGGTCGTCTCGAACCATTTCTACGCACGGAATAATTATTCTGTCCATGTATCTGAAAATACAGAAGCACCGGGTAAATGCTAAGTGGTCTTGATCAACATTGATAGAAGAGAACAGAAGAGAACAGAAGTACGAAAGTTGTGAATATTTTTATTAACTCCTCAAGCTAATCCTAGACTACACTTTACGCTGTACTTTTCTTTGTGGAAAAATGAGAAAATGCCGGTTACCAACATTTTCTCATTTTTCCACAATGTTTTCAAAAACCTCTTTTACCAGGGCCGTAAAAACCAGTAATTGTTTGGGAAAGGGTTAAAATTCTGAATTCAAAGGGTTAATGCTGTTCATACCGATAACAGGTTTCAGCATTGGCCCAATGGTTGGGTGAATGTGTAATGTCCCAGCCTTCTATGAGGTCGTCGTTAATAGACGGGTGGCACTTTTCTGTAGATCCCTGGTAGATCACCTGGGGTGGGAGAAAATGTCCACTTAGAGTGCCGGCAAAGACTGCAGTTATCTGACGTTTGTCGCCAAGTCCTGTTATTTCTACTTTCTTGGCACCCTCTTTCTCCATTATCCAGTTTGATACGGGTATGATTGGTAGGCCTGAATAAAAGATAATTTGAAATTAACCCTTTATTGTTGACGATACTACGAGTTTATGTGGACATTGTAAATCAAGATCAGACAGCACAGTCTGTGCCGTCTGATCTTTGATCTGCATTGTCCACTCTTTCATTTAAGATTATAAGTGTATTGTTTGTTTTAAATACAGGTTGAAAGAAAAGTGTCACTCTTTGTTTGGCGTGCGAATAGCGTTAATTGTTTTGATGTGCGAATAACTGTTTTAACACATACCTGTATGGTCATAGTTGATAACCAACTGTGAAGGCACATTGTGATCTGTCATTGCTTTTTTCCACTCTGTTTAGAAAGCCCTCCTTTAGCTCATCGAGATTTTTAACCTCGGGTTTTGCAGTTGTACAGCCACGCCTTTTCACAAGTCCCATTCGTGACATTATTGAAGCGGCCCAATGCCAAGTCAAATTCACATCACTGCCATAATCAACGTGTCGAGTTTTGTCATGTGCTAACAAAGTGCCATTTCCAACAACTAACACAACTGTTGAATTAATAATCCCACCATTGTTCCGTAATTCACGTAAATAAGCCTGTACATCAGAGTCCAATTTCTCCTCCAACACTAGTTTTCGGCCCCGTTTACAACTACAAATTTCGTTTAATTCATCAAGCAAGTCTAATTTCCTCTTTCTAGATTCAAATTTCTTTTTAAAGTTACGCACTGTCGGTTCGCTTAGCCCTGGAAATTGGTCCTTAAATTTTTTTAGAGCCTTTGGTGTCCCGTGCAAACAAGCAAATTTCGCAATTTCGGCACGATCCGTTTCGCTGTATTTCATGTAGGTGCCTCGTTTACGTGGTGCTGAAGCATTTTTAACCTGAATATTCAATTCACGTATGGGTCGGAATTCTCTCAGTTAGTTTTATTTAAATTCTCACTAAATACAAAATGACTTGTTGGTAATCACCAATGCATGTATTTAGTGCACAGATATTACATACTGATAACCCTTTATATCATATCGATACAATACTACGGTTTTACGCTGTAATTATTTACGCGTCGAATTTTTACGAATCTCTTTGATGCGTAAAAATTAGTAAAAATTGGCAGCACATAAAAAAAAACCCGTTATACGGTATCTTGTGGTAAAGGGTTTAACTTGGGATTGCTTGGTGTAGGGTTAAAGTGCTTAACATATATACTGTTCTGACTGATCATAGAAAGCAACTAAAATCTTTCAACTACTGCAGTGTACAAAGTCATACCTGTAAGGCAAGGTGCTATTGAAGTCAACCACTTACCTGAACATTCTGCAACTTGTAATACTGAACTATCTGTCGGCATTTATCATGTTCTGCCATTGGACAAAACTTTGGTAAACAACATTGTACCAACCCATCATACCTACAACATTAACACGAAATTGTTAACCCCTAACCCTTTTCAAGACAAATTTTGGACTAGTAAAAATCAAAAACATCTCCAGACGACAAACAAAATGTAAGTAGAATAACAGAATTTGTCCTGGAAAATGTAGAAAACATTGTGGAAAAATGAGAAAATGCTGGTTACCAGCATTTATTTATTTTCCTACATTGTTTTCTAAAGACTTTTTCCTCAAGGTCGTTAAAAAACGGAATTGTTTGGTAAAGGGTTTACTATTTCCATCATACAAATGCCTTTTGCTAAACGAATACATCTGTCTAACTCAGAACAAAATGGTACCGAAGACCAGTTCAACCTTTGGAACTATCAACATAACCATACAAATATTGATTTACACTTTACCACACAATCCAGAGATTTAACGCCCCTGGGAAAGAAAGCTTTTGAAAACATTGTGGCAATTCCAGCTAGTAAACATTCAAATTGTCATCTGCAAATATTCTCAATTTGGACAACTCTCATATTTGTAGTTTTGTAAAGATTTAAGGTTTCCATGAAGTAAACATCCAGAGTAAAGTAAACAGGTATGAATGAAAATATAAATTTGTATTTTTAGCAACCCTGAGAAAGAAAGCTTTTGAAAACATTGTGGGAAAAGGAGAAAATGCTGGTAACCAGCATTTTCTCCTTTTCCTACAAGGTTTTAAACCCTATCAAACACAGAAATCACCTTTTTAGCAATATTCGTCATCTGCAAATGCTTTCAAATTGGTTGAGTCCAAAATTTTTATCATTTGGTAAAAAATTAACAATTGACCTATGGAGGTTCCCTGCCCTTTAGGATGATGATTAAGTGACAAACCTGTTCAAAAAGTCATGGAATGATATTATCAAGGCATAGCCGTGCTTCCTGATTTTCACGATTTCTGACATCCCTGTGTATCGTAACTGTGCAATAACATACTCAGGTACAAATTCCAGCGCTGTTTTAGTTGTGTTGGGTTTTATACAGCGTACAAAATGTGGACTGGCAGACTGGAGTTTGGATAATAGCTCTAGGAGAGAATTCTGTGAAATAAATAAGGTAAGATATGCTATGTAAAACTCTTTACCAAACCAAAAAATGCAAGCCTTCTCCAAATTGAAAGTATTTGCATATGACAAACAAATTGTGACTCAAAAAATTGAAATTTGCTTTAGCAAGGGTACAAAACATTGCAGATTACCAGCATTTTCTCCTTTTCCCATAATGTTTTCAAAAGCCTTCCTCCTCAGGCCTGTTAAAACTTTTGACTTTTCTGTAAAAGATTAGACTGATGACAATTAACCCTTTACAACACAGTCCCAAGTTTTAATGACTGGGAAAGAAGTCTTATCAAAACATTGTTAACCCTTTACAACACAGTCCCAAGTTTTAATGACTGGGAAAGAAGTCTTATCAAAACACTGTGGGAAAAGGAGAAAATCATTGTAACCAGCATTTTCTCCTTTTCCCACAATGTTTTTTACCAAATCAAAGACAAACCTCATCATTTGAGCTTCATTTGTTGTCTGCAATGCTTTCAATTCAGTCTAGTCCAAAATTTCGTTGTTTGGTAAAGAGTTAAGACTTTACCAGATGACAGAATTTTAGATTCATCCATATTGATAGCATTTGTAGACAACTACTTATGGCTCAAATTATTATCTGTCTTTCAAACGAACAGAAAACATTGTGGGGGAAAAGGAGAAAATGCTCATCTATTTTCCCAAGAATGTTTTCAAAAGGCTCCCCCCATGGCTATTTAACCCTTATCCTGCTAAATAACTAAAACGAAATTTTCAATTCGACAGTGAAAAACAAAATATCACTATTTCAAAGTTATGTTTTGGGGAATAATATCTCCCAAGCAGACAGTGTAGATCCAAGATCAGACTGCACGTTCTGTGCAGTCTGATCTTGATCTACGCTGTCCGCAAAAGGTCAGTGAGTCGTGCTTAGCAGCTTAAGAGTTTAGCAATGGGACTAACCTTGTACCAGGTAATAAAATTTAGACATTTCATACGGCACTTTTGCAGATAAAAAACTTATTGTGGTCAAAATGATGGAAATAGTCTTTAAAAAGGCAGAAAATGTTGTTTGAAAGGAGGAAATGCTGGTTAACAGCATTTTCTCCTTTTCCTACAGTATTTTCAGAGGGCCTTCTCTTCAGTCATTAAAACTGAGGAATGTGTGTGGTAAAGGGATGAGTCCTTGTACTTGTGTGGTATTGTGTTCTACAAAATGACTTGGGGGGTATATTGACTTAGTAAGAAAAGTTTACCCTGAAATGGAAAGCGACAGTGGATGGTCCTTTCTTTTCAGCAGTGGTAACTCTTGCAGGTTTCTTTGGCTCTTTATTACCTCCCCTTAATTTTTTGAAGAACTCAAATGGGGAGGAGGATTTTTTCATGGTGGTTCTACGAGACCGCTTTTGTCTTGCACTGGGGGCCAGTGAACCAGTCCGTGTGATCCTAGACTGGAACAGTTCTTTAATCAACAACCTGTTACTTGCTGAAATGAAATTAATTATACCATATTGTCTCTTGTTATAACTCCCCCTGTACTCGGTCACCCAGTTTTCTTCTAACCAAAATTGGGCTTAAAAGACATCCAATCAATTGATAAAGTTTAAATAAATTAGATGGAATAAACTTACAGCATGTACATAAAGTACCAAAGACCAATGTCCCATATTAATTGTGAATGCTATTTAATGTCCAAATATATCATGATCGGCGGTAAAATACATTCTGCATTAATACAGTGGGTTTCTCAAATGGCCATTGCTTTGCAGTTGGTACTTGACCAACAATAAGAGCAGAAACTAGAGCTGTCACTGAATGTGACTTAATACCCCCACCAGCACTTTGACAGAAACAGGCAATTACTAGTATTTTCAGACGGACACAAGGACACACAGACGGACACACAGACAGACAGGCTGACTCCAGTATACCCACGAAAACATTCATTTTGCGGGGGTATAAAGATAACAAGTAAACTATGAGTTTCTGGTGAAAGGCATCATTTGCTTTCTTTTCTATAAATTTTAGATGACACCTTTTACATGTTACCACTGATATTATACTGTTCAATATTATTTTCTTTATAGAAGCTGATAGAAGTTCGTATCATAGTCAATGACTTTTCCTATCTTTAATGATTGAACCAGTTAAAAAGCAAATTTGATAAAGATTACAACTCCTATTAACCCTTTAACACACAATCCCAACTTTTAACGACACCCAAGAAGAAGCCTTTATAAAACATTGTGGGAAAGGGAGAAAATGCTGGTAATCAGCATTTTCTCCTTTTCACACAATGTTTTCTATCCTTCCCAAAACAAATTTCAAATTTTAAGCCACATCTAATTTGTCATCTGCTTGTGCTTTCCATTTGGACATGTCTAAAATCTTGTCTTTTGGTAAACAGTTAACTCATACCTTCTTCCCTCCTTGTGAATATTTTTGCCATACTCCCACATATGGCTTGACTTTTGACCACCATGATCCAATTTTATAGGCCTCAGCCTTCACCTTTACCAACTGACAAAATTTTAGTCCAAATTGAAAGCATTTGCAGATGACAAAAGAAAAGTGGCATAAGTGATGGAGCTTGCTTTTAATGGTGTAGAAAACCTTGTGAAAAAGGAGGAAATGCTTGATAAGTGACATAGGTGGACACTTTTTGCTATTTAGAGATTTTACTGCATGTAAAAGAATCATACCTCATGATTCAACAGGTTTTAGACAAAATAGATCTTTATTATGCAATAACTTGCTTGGAACAATGCATCACGAAGATCCATTACCCCCTTACCCCTTACAGCAGCAATTTAATGAAATAGGTAATCTAGGAAAACATACAAAATATTTCTATTCCAAGTTTTTTTTTGGCCAGAATATGTAATGAAACAGCGGACAGTGTAGATCCAATATCAGACTGCATATTCTGTGCAGTCTGATCTTGATCTGCACCCTCCGCAAAAACAGCTTAAGTTGGTTCAAGCACTTTATGGGTTAAACCTCCATTACCTAGAGCACCATCCACATCTATCTGACTTACTTTTCATTGTGTAGACAATACTATTTGGTAGCGTATCTCTGTTTTTCTCTAACATTCCCACAACATCATATTTCACACTTCCAGCATAATGTATCACAGTAAAACTCTGACCTCTGTCACGTGGGGTCTTATAATACTGGCCATGTTTTTCACCTGCAAGAAAAGTATAGTAGGTTTGCATTAGTTTAAAAAACATTTCATTGCAATATAACTTTACATGTTACCTGAATCAATCTGAAGAACATGTAAAATTTATGTTTTTTTCATGAATAAATCAATGTTTGTGTGCCTTTACAGTTGTATGGATAACACTGCAGTTTGATCACACAGGTTGGAATGCAAAGGACTTCTTTAAACAGTTTTGTCCTATTACAATACAGCAAAGCCTCACTTATTAACATGGTTTCAATTTTCATCCACACCTCAGCAGGAGACATGCAGGGCATTACTATACACCATGTCAACACAACTGGCATTGCCATTAATAAGGGATCAAGTCAAACCCTCTCAATTATTAAGGCAATGCCTACACTAGAACTGTAACAAGTTGACAAATACCCAAATCCTCTTCCATCGATGGATCAGTAAAAAATCAAAGGGCCGCTACTCCTGTGATAGTGCACAAGTTCCTATGTTAGAAAGGATTTCCTAAAAATTTTGGCCAAATTAGTGTACAAGTGAAGATGGAGACAAGAACACAGAATTGCATCGATGGACGAACCTATGGGTAGAAAACCCGATTCCAGGATACCCCCCTAACTTTGTTGTAGGGGCTATAAATACTGCTGAAATCTAACCAAAAGAGAAATCAAGTAAATCCCTAATTTATACTGAAAAGCCCAATATGGCATATAACCAACCTGTATTTTGGTGCAACTTTGTTGCCAAGGATCTGTCTGTAGCTTTAGGGAAGGTACTCTCCTCATCCAGGATGGCAAATACCCCAGTATGTTTCTAATGCAAAAATGATGTGTAAAATCTTTAACCCTTTACCACACAACCTCTAGTCTTAACAGCCCTGAGGAAGAAGCCTTTTGAAAACATCGCGGAAAAAGGAGAAAATGCCGGTAACCAGCATTTTTTCCTTTTTCCACAATGTTGTTGTCTGCAAATGCTTTTAACTTGTACGAGTCTACATTTTTGTTGTGTGGTAAAGAATGTTAATGTATGGAAAATGCTATATTTGTGTAGACTGAAACCAATGAAAGATGACAAAATAAATCTTGCTTCAATGACAGAATTCTCCTTGGAAAGCTGGAAAAATTCTGGAAAAAAAAAGAGAAAAACCTACGTATTTTTCTTCCTCTGCTAGCTTGTTCATTTTTAATAATAATTTTCACCAGTTTTTCAGCAGCCTATGTACAACTCACACCTCCATGGAGTTCTTTAACAAGTGCTATTCACAACACTCTTTCAAAGCCAATGGCTGCTTTCCCACATTGACAACATCAAATAATGTTCAGTAATGCAAGAGGGATTACTACAGCCACAATAATCTGCACAATAATCAATCATGCAAAAGAGAGTTAGCAAAGCAGGGACTTAAACCTTAACCTCATCATTCCAAATTTCAACAATTCTAAGCAAGAAGACTTTTGAAAACGTTGTTGGAAAAGGAGAAAATGCTGGTAACCAGCATTTTCTCCTTTTCCTGCAATGTTTTTTACCCTATCAATGACAGACATCATCTTTTGAGCTACACTTAATTCGGCACCTGCAACAGCTTTCAATTTGGTTGAGTCAACAATTTTGTCATGAGGTAAACAGCAAAATCATAAAACCTTAGTATCCTTATCTAAGTATTGGCTTTGTATTTCAAATTGTCCCAAGAGCACAATTAATTAAAATTTTCAAAGGAGGCACGGATTATGGGAAATATTTCTGAGCTCAAAAAATAAAACTGCTCTACTTTTTCAATACACCTATAATTGTTGATATTCATTAGAATTGCCTCATTGAGACAACTTTACTGAGTACCCATAACATAGGTTTCAGTGAAGAAATGATGAATGTTTTTTTGAACATGAACCCTAACCTCTTCTGGACCAGTGATTTTCAATCTTTTTACATATTCAAACAATTCAAGTTTTAAGTTGCTTTAGTCTGAATGTCTCTAAAACATTAGCCAGTGAAAAATGAGATCGGATGGCAAATTCTGTACTGGTTGATCTTGACCTATGTAAATCTCTTCAACATCACCTATGCTCTTGCTCAGTTTTCTGATGTTTTTAGATGTTCACAGCTTTTAACAGCCTTAAATTTGATCACAATATCACTAAACCTACCTAGCTATACCTTCCCAAAACAAGTTTGCAGCAAGTGGCTTTCGAACATTTGAGTTAAAGTTTGATAGATAAATATATGAGAAAAAATTGTGGCAAAGAGAATTTGCTTGAAACCAACAATTTCTCCATTGAGCATATTGAAAAAAGTATTGCAATTTTTTTCAGGTGCCAGTTACCAATGCAAAAGCTAATACAAGTGTAACACAACATACCTCTAAAAATAAATCCAATATTGGTTGATTTGATGCAAAGTTTAATTCAACCAATGGAACACCTTCTAACAAACAGTCCTGCTGTTCTTTGTAAAAGATGTGTTCATTGGTGTACATCTGAAACTGTTCATTGGCTACATTAATGCACAGCTGAAAAGAGAAGAAAACTGTACTGAATTCTGATTTTTTCCAAAATGGAAATAATTGAGTATTTAACAACATTTGCGACAGTTTCCATTTTCACGCTTCTTGTAACTATCACGCTCACCTTTTACTCGAAAAACGGTGAGCGCCTAACACAATTGATCTTGCCACACCTGTCAATGTCTATAGAATGGATAAACCAAGAACTAAAACCGGTCGTTTCATGTTAGCAAAATGAAGTAAAAAGTATTTGAATCAAGCAAAATAATTAAATGCGAGGCAAGAATCCAAAATTACGCTTTCAAAAGATCAGACTGAAAGTCAAAACGAATCACCTTACTACGTCAACTAACAACAGAAATATGGACACAGATGCTACTACTAGCGCTCTATCTGGCAGACGTATCATCGAGCTAAAACATATTTTCAGATGCAGATGCTTTCAGTTTGGTCTAGTCCAAAATTATGTCACTTGGTAAAGACTTGCAGAAAACGAGGGACTGTACGTAACTCTTTATCCCTTAGTTTGATGAGTCTGCAGCAGACAACATTGATGAAAAACATTGATGTCAAAAGGAGAAATTACCCCTAATGATTGATTTCTCCTTTTCCCACAATGATTTCTGACCCATCAAAGAACTGTGATACATGAATACCAGGTTTTGGTTTAGCATCTGCAAACGCGTCAAATTTTAGAAGGTTTAGCGTCTGCAAATGCGTAAAATTTAGAAGAGTCTAAAATTAGTCGTTTGGAAATGTGTTAAATGCTAACATCAGTATTACATTTATATGCTATGAATTGGTTTATTATGACCAACAAACTCGATTCTTATAAATATTGTTGTATTATTGAAAAAATTGAGATAATTTACTTCATATAATGTCTTTGTCTGTGACAAACATTACATTTAATTAGTGCCCCACCCACCAACTCAAAATGTATTTTCTGAAAAAATAAAGCTGGTGACCTATTTGTTTTAAGCCTGATTCTTTTAGTTTAGTACCTGAATATTATTTATAGAAAAAATAAGAAAAATCTGAATGTTAGAACATTTTAAAAAATAACTTTAATTATACTCTTTGGATTTTTCGGTTTTTTTTCCAAAATAAAGGTGATTTAGCTATAAGTTAAGGGTTTTTTTTTTTTAAAAATTGATACCCAGTATACTCTAAATCATTTCTTTCATTAAATTTGATGTTTCATCAATACAGTGACATAAAATTTGCTTAACCCTTTACCAAACAATCCCTGGTTTTTACGACCCTAAGATAGAAGCCTTTTGAAAACATTGTGGGAAAAGGAGAAAATGCTGATAACCAACATTTTTTTCCTACAATGTTTTCTACCCTGCAGGAAACAAATTTCAATTTTTGAGTTACGTTTATTTTGTCGTCTGCAAGTGCTTTCAGTTTGGACCAGTCTAAAATTTTGCCATGTGGTAAAGGGTTAAAATTATTGTCATTTAAAAAAATATACATAGATTTAGTTTTCATTGGTGAAATTTCATCCTGAACTGCCGCAGTATAGGGTGTACTAAAAGAAATATTCATAGAATTTTCCCAAAGCTGGTGACCCCCTCTCCTATTTTTGTAGATCAGATAATAAACTATCACCAAACAAAGTTTCATGAAATTCTGAATGTTTTCAAAAAATGGTGAAACTATAGCAATTGTCTTTAATCTCTTCTCAAACAATCCAAAGTTTTAAGGACCCTAAAAGAAAAATGCTTATGAAAACATTGTGATAAAAGGAAAAAAGGCTGGTAACCAGCACTTTATCCTTTTACTGTTATGTTTTCAATCCTTTCAGACAATAAAATCTATCAGCTGAGCCTCAGTTAATTTGACTTTTTTTGACTGGTAAAAATTCATTCAAAATGATTGCTGGAAAGAAAAGGTTTCTATGATATGGTATAGCTACATTTTCTGATTGTTCATTAGATCAACCGAAACTACTGCTACAAAATCTTGACTCTTTGCCAAAAACAAAATTTCAGACAGGTCCAAATTGAAAGCATTTGAAGATGACAAATTTAAAATTGCTCAAATTAAGAAAATTGTCCTTGATTTCTTTGTATTAGTGTTTAACCCTTTACCACACAATGACGCCTTTTAACGCCCCTGAAGAAGAGGCCTTTTGAAAACATTGTGGGAAAAGAAGAAAATGCTGGTAACCAGCATTTTCTCCTTTTCCCACAAAGTTTTCTACCCCATCAAAGAAAAGTTGCGTCATTTGAGCCACTATGAAATTGTTGTCTGCAAATGCTTTCAATTTGGATAGGTCTTAAGTTTTGCCGTGTGGTAAAGGGTTAAAGCCCTTTTAACAGCTTAGGTCCTTGACAGGGTAGAACACATCACACAAAAGGAGAAAATGCTTGTTACAGGCATTTTTTTCCTTTTCAAACAATTTTTCCAAAGTCTCTATCCTTAGGGTCTTTGAAACTCAAGATTGGGTGGTAAAAGGTTAAAGGGATGACATTTAATCTTTCAATGCACTGAAGTTTCAAGTGATTTTCCCACAATCAGAACACACGCAGATTTAGAAACTTGTTGCTTGCTCACTGGATAGGCTAATTCTACAGTTATGAAAGAAAAACAAGAAAAACTAGAGCTGTCACTGAATGTGACTTAGTACCCCCGCCAGCACTTTGACAGAAAAAAGTGTGAAGTTCAAGGGAAGATAATTCCTCAACCAGGAGGAGTTGACACTTGAAAATTGTGTCTTGCAAACCTTCAATATAGATCAATGTATGTGCAAAGTTTCAATACAATTGAAGGAAAACAGTAGGAGGAGTTCGAGACACAAAATTACTAGTATTTTGTACACAGACGGACACACTGATGGACGGACAGACGCACGGACGGACGGACAGGCTGATTCCAGTATACCCCCGAAAACGTTTGTTTTGCGGGGGTAAAAAGAAAAAAACGAAAAGAAGAAACACTTGGAGAGAGGTGAAATTTCCTGAACTGTATGGAAAAGATTGAGATAAAAGGAACAAATGCTGATTATAAGTAATGCTGTCCTTCCCGCCCTGTTTAAAAAGCTGCCTTCACTATAGAAATAAAAGGCCATTTCTTTATCCTCATTGGTTTTACTTACTTGTTCAAAACTATTCCTTGGAAAATTTTCAAATCCAAAAATATCCAAAATACCAATATGAAGCTCCATCCTGGAAAATATTAAAAGAAAAAGAATCTTATGTTTGTTTGTTTGGTATTAAACAGCATTTTCAGGCGTTTTTCAGATTATGTCAAAGTGGATAGTGCAGCTATTACATGTAGATTGCAGTGTTCAAGACTAATTGCAATACTCATTGCAAGCTTCTAGCTCTTTTCAAAATTGCTTACAAATCTATGTTAGCCATCAAATGCGACTTGTGTTGAGCAACTATTATTTTAAGTCCAAATCTTAAAAGCCATGACAGCTTATTGCATTTAATATCTGAGAATTTTCTCCTTGTCTCACTGTATTTGCAAGGTCCTTCTTATACATGGTTTCAAAATCTTTCTTACTCAGGTTTGTAATTAAACTGAATGGTCTGGTAACCCTTAAGTTGCTAAATAAATGAAAAAAATATTCCTGGTTTTAGTATATGTAAAATGCATGTGTGTAAGTGACTTATTTTTTGACTAACTTGACTTATTTTTGGACTTGTCAGAGATATCATCCAGACAAACATTCTGATAATGATTCATGAGTATCAAACTGAAAAAGTGTCCTCTGTACTACATGCAATTTTTTCTAAGATTTGGCCAAGTGAGCTAGATTTTGATCTATTGTGACCCAATTCCAAACTTGTCTGAGATTCATTAAGAAAACCTTTCTGACTTAGTTTCATGAGTATCAGACTGAAAATGTGGCCTCTAGACTGCACACAAGGTTTTTCTAAGATTTGGCCCAATGACCTACTTTTTAAACCCAATGTGCCCTAATTTCAGACTTGTTCAAAATATTATCACGAAAAATAGTCTGACCGGAATAAATGAATATCAGGCTGAAAATGTGGCCTCTATAGTGCAAACAAGGTTTTTCTCAGATTCGGCCAAGTGACCTACTTCTTGACCCAATGTGACCCCCTTTTAAAGTGTCCAAGACATCATCCAGAAAAACATTCTGACCAAGTTTCATGAGTATCAGGCTGAAAATAAGGCCTCTACAGTGCACACAAGTTTTTTCTAAGATTTGGCCCAGTGACCTACTTTTTGACCCAACATAACAAAATTTCAAAGTTGTCCAAGATATCATCAAGACAAACATTCTGACCAAGTTTCATGCGTATTAGGCTGAAAATGTAGCCTCTAGAGCGCACACAAGGTTTTCTAAGATTCAGTCCAGTGACCCACTTTTCGACTCCATATGACTTAAATTCAACCTTGTCTGAGATATTACCAAGACAAACATTCTGACCAAGTTTTATGAGTAAGAAACTGTAAATGTGGCCTCTAGAGTGCACACAAGGTAAATGTTGATGCCTAGAAGAGGGACAACAGACGAAAGACACAGAACAGTCACAAAAGCTCAATATGAGCACTTTGTGCACAGGTGAGCTAAAAAGCTGGGGGAGCATTAATTAGAGGGGGAGTGATAATACAAGACAATATGGTAACCTTGTTTATCAGATTTACAATCTAACTTAATGGCAGTTATTGCATAACCAATTAGAAATGGTGCTACAATGTTTTCTAAATCCATGTCTGACTCAAGCTAAATTTTACAAACATTTAACGTTCCAATTATCTAAGATTTCACTGTATCTATGAGTTAAAGGACTGTCAAGTAGAATCTGATATTAGGATTTCTTTTCCTTTTAGACATTATTTTCCATACATACATGCACACATTTAACTCTTTATCACACCAAACAAATTTAGACTTATAAAAATTAATAAGCATTTGTAGACAATTTAAATGTGGCTCAAATGATGGAATATGTCTTTAATAGAGCAGAAAGCATTGCGGGAAAAGAAGAAAATGCTGGTTACCAGCATTTTCTTCTTTTCCCACAATGTTTTCAAAAGGCTTCTTCCTCAGGGTCGTTAAAACTCGGGATTGTATGCTAAAGAGTTCAAATTGTGAAAAGACAGTGTAAGGTTGAAACTCTATGATATATTAAAGCAAATGTTGAGTCTACCTTTCCTCTTCTGGGGGCTGTATAAGCTGGTTTATTCCATTTACAATCCAACTAAATAACCTCCCATATAGGGTCTTGGATAATGCATCTCTACAGGCTTCTGCTTGTTGAACAGTCCGCTCCTTCTTGATCTGTTCACCTGTTATAACAAAGAGCCAAGGTCTTAGGCACCAACCAATCTACATTGAATTCTTATTCTCAGTTTCAAAGCCTAGCCATCTAGGCATCCCAGCCAATCCAGTGGCTACTCTTATAATTTAAAATCAAAACTTTTTTAGTTGGGTTGGTGACTGCTTCACTTTAATCTACTGTCCATGATTTATTGTCAAAAATGGTATAAACACCAAAACATAACAAAGACTGTATGTACATATACTAATTATTCTTACTTTTAATCTAATTCAAATTCAAAGAGTAGCCACTTAATTGGCTGAGACAGTTCTTCTCAGTCAATCAAAAGGCTAGTCTTAAAATTTGGAATTCGCAATTTATGTTAGATTGGTTGTTGACAATCTTTTTTGATTCCTTAACTCTCTACAAAAAATTTTAGACTTGTCTAAAATCGAAAGCATCTGCTGACAACAAATTAAATTTGTGACTAAACGATGTAACTTCTCTCTGAAAAAAAAAAACAAAACTTCTCTCTGATGGGTAGAAAACATTGTTGGAAAAGGAGGAAATGCTGGTTACCTGCATTTCCTCCTTTTCCCAGGATATTTTAAAAAAACTTTTTTCCTGAGGGTCATTTAAAGTCGGAATTATTTGGCAAGGGGTTAAAGAATATTGCAGGACTGCCATACCTCTGGTCATGGTGTAATCTGCCACTAAAGCAGATCCAAGTTCATCCATTGATACTTCCAATAAGTCAGACACTGAAAATATAAAGGCACTTGGCTTTATAAAGGCACAATACAGTATATTATCTCTCTAAACTAGATTTCTCAAAAACAGTAATAACAAAATGAAATAGAATTGTGGCAAAACTTAACCCTTATCCTGCTGTGCGACTCAATGGCCTTTTGTGGAAAGTTCAAATCAAGATCAGACTGCACAGAACGTGCAGTCTGATCTTTGATTTACATTGTCCGATAGGGACATATTGTCCCCACAAAAAATATCTTCAAAATAGCAAAATTTAGGTTTTTACATGTACCATTGGCTCACAAATTTCATTTCACTTATTTAGCAGGATAAGAGCTAACAATCAGCATGTATATATGATACAACCATTAACAACAATGTCTCAAGGTAGTGTTTTGTAGCAACATAATATTGCAGTCGGAAAAGTTAAAATCAAAACTTTCTGTCCTCCATGCTTTACAGTCTGTTACTCCAAATAAGTCATACCATGTAGGAAAAAATCTCTTAGATAAACAATGAAGTTCAACGAGTTGTAATGCCAAATTCAGTAATCCATGGTGATAAGTTTGAATCCCAGCTCAGATAAAAATCTTTAACAGATCTTTGACAAGATCTTCTGGACATACTTCTGACCCTGATTCAGTGGGTAAGCAGCCATTGGCTTCGAAAAAATTGTTGTGTACAACACTTACCAAAAAAATGCCATGTGTGAATAGGTGCTGTGGCTTGGATATAGTGCTGTGCATTATACAGGTTAAAAGGAACTTTAAGAATTAATAGGTAGGTTTGGTGCCATTAAAAAAAACAGTACAAAAATGGCTTTTAAAAGCATATAAACACACAAGTCAGGGCTATCAGCAAATACCTACAAAAAATTCAATGTTACAATATCTCACCCTTGGACAACTCCTCTGTGTTTTTTATTTGAGCAGCCTCATTGTTGCCCACACCATAAAACTCTAGCTCACCCAGGTGTAGAACTGTTGACAGGGTCAATAATACGTTCTGTATGTCCTGTAATAACAAGAGCACAAAAATAGAATACAGTCCAACATTTGCTAATATTACTTTTGTTTTGTGACCACTTGTACTGTAATATGCATTCACCCTCATCTGAACTTTTTTTCACCTACAGGCTAAGTAAATTTTACTTTAGGCCTAGAAGCAGAATTCATTTCAACAGGAGTTGATTTTGGTTAAAGTTTAGCAATTAGAAGCCAACAGTAAGATCCAAGATCATACTGTACCTTTCGTGAAGTTTTATCTTGATGTCCACTGTCCATAAAAGCTAAGTGCATCTGCATATACTTGTTTACTCTTTACCAGGTGACAAAATTTAAGACATGTTCAAATTAAACTACAAATTACATGTGATAAACAATACAATTTGTCTCTAAAACATTGTTTGAAAAGTAGAGAATGCCCGTGAGTTGTTTCAAAGCCTTCTTCATCAGGATCGTGAAAACATTGTTTTATCTATATAGCATTAACTTACAGTTGATGAAAACCCAATGTATTTCAGACAGTCTTTCACTTCCCAGAATTTTTCCTTGTTTTCCGACAAACTTTCACGCACAGAATCTTGTTCTGAAGGTATCAAATACCTGTAAAAATGAAACACTTTCATAATAATTGTACAATAACTTTTGACAAGGAAATAAAAACCTTTTAGACTTTCCTAATTAAAAGTTCTGCTGAAGACAAAATAAATATGGCTAAAATATTACGATCTGTCTTTGAAAGAAAAGAAAACATGTGAAAAAGAGAAAATGCTAATTGCAAGATTTTTTCTCTTATTCACAATGTTTTCAGAAAATTTTTTCTCATTTTTTCAGTTTGTAAAAACAAAGGTTGTTTTATGAAAAAAGAAAGCAAAACCCTTGTTTTTAACCCTTTACTCCACAGATACTCATATTGAGGCATCAAGAACAGACAGCTTTTGAAAACATTGTGGGAAAAGGAGAAACTGCTCGTAACGAGCAGTTTCTCCTTTTCCCACAATGTTTTCTACTCTATCAGATATCTGTATCTCCATTTGTCCACATTTTTGACATCATATCTTTATTTGCTGTTGAACTGGAAGAGTCTAAAATTGGCATATCAGGTGAAGGGTTAAACATACAAGAATTTGAGTAAGTCAATTTGTTAAAGAAGATTTGTTGGGAAAGATTGCCCTAGTATAGAAATTCAAACTGCTGCTACACCTTTCAGAAAAATCAAATTTTCACATTTCTAAGACGACATGTATTTATTACTATTCATGTGCATGTATCCATTGATGCATACTGGTGGTTCAAGAAGGTTCTGGATAATCTGTATACAAATGAATTGAACTATCCTCTAGAACCAACCTCTATACTCAAATTTCAAGATTTAACTCTTTACCAGACACAAACGTTGAGCATCTAGCAATCAGATCTTGGTCTACAATGTGGGCTGAAACAGGTAAAAATGTGCCTGCAATATGTTATATGATATCAATCAATCCACCAACCTCATTTTTTTCATGTTTTCCAGTTTATAGACAAGTGTTTCTTCTGGAGAAAGTCCAGCCATCATCCAGTAAAAAATGTGAAAATTGAATTCACCACGGCCTTGGTGCACAACCCGTGATTTTTCTAATAGATACTCTGAGATCATAGCTGAAATTAAGTAGTAATAGTTGTGTAAACTTAATCTTATTTACATGTACAAAGTATTCATACACATGGAAAAAGACCTTTTTAGGACAAGAAGAAATCAATGGGTGAAAATTAGTAAGTCCAACCAAAAACCCTCGCAAAAGCAATATGGCTCTTCATCGCGTAAATATAAAAGGTAACTCAAGGTACACTACATGTAAGTATGTAAATCAAGAAAGGACTATTGTGAACTGTATGGTCTGATCATAAATCTTTGATTAATTACACATTCTATTCATATGATTTATTACATTTTAAATTGATTGCGAAACACATTCTAAAAATGTTATCAATATTTAATATATACTGTCACACATAAAGTATGAGACAAGAAGTTTTACCTCCCGTTACTTTCCCATCAGGTGTAAAGCCCAGCTGAACATGTTTACCAAACCTACTTGAGTTATTGTTCATCACTGTCACAGCATTACCAAAGGCTTCTAGCAATGGATTCACCTTAAGTTATACGATGGAAATATCAGAACAAGTAACTTAAATTATATGAGACAATGCACAACCATAATTTTACACTACTATGTAGGTAAAGGTCAGACTGCACAAGATGTATAGTCTTGGCTTTGATCAGCACTGTCTGCTTTGCCAAGATATTCTTGTTAAACTAGCTTGAAATTTAAGTATTTCAATCCCTTTTTCTTTTTGCAAACATAGACAGCCTAGGAAACCAAGGAGACAGATAAAGCAAATTAGTCATTTTAAGCAATCCCTCCATTTGCTTTCAGTTACCAAGTACCTTCAAATGGCTGGGACATAAAAAAAAATCAAAGTGCTGTCAGCACTGTAATCGGTCGACACTGAATAACTACAGTGGTTTGAAATCACAAATCAAATGGCAGTTGTTTGAACTATGTATGGGATAGACATTTTATAACTGAGTCACGTAGAAACTCTCCGTCCCTTACAAATTAGTACATGTAGTTTAACGGAATGCTAAAGATGTATGTCTGCCAATCAACTGCAATAAAACGTAGAATGTAAGTGACTATTCTGACCAGAAATACCGATTTTCAAGCTTTAGATATCACTCATCATGATTAACAGTACCTACCAACCTTTTAAAAAAGATTAAGAAAATATAAATACATGTATTATTTTCTGTAACTTTTGCAACTTTTGAAACTATACTGTAACATAATGTCAGATATTATCAATAATATCCATATTGAATGATGGACATGATGAATATGTCGTATAGAATGTGCCTGTATTATGGCTATCAAAGTGATTACTTTTGGCTGCTCCCGTTTATCTTGACAAATTGTCCTACCATACGTTTTTCTGCTGGCTAAATTGTCCTTGGCAAGATTGTTCTGTTCAAAACATCGGCTGGCCAATTTCTCCCACATTACTTTCAAAGCATGTAGTATCTACCAAACCCTCAACCCTTTACCAAATGATGTAATTTTAGACGTGTCCAAAACGAAAGCATTTGCACATGACAAATGAAATGTAGACCAAATTAACGATGATTTGAATCTTTGAAATGGTAAAAAAAACATTGTGAGAAAAGGAGAAAACAACGGTTATTTGCATTTCGGGGTCATCAGAAACGGGAAAGTTTGGTTAAAACACTCAGTTTTGGCCTTTTATAGTCAGAAAAACAATATCCAAACATTACAATTTCAGTGTCGAGTTTTTTATTCATATGAATTATTCATAAACAGACAATTAAGATATTCAATATGTATGTCTGTGATACTGATCTGCATTGCATTCAAAGGACAGTCTGATCTTGATCTTTTATTGTCTTCAAAAGCGACTATATATATGTCACTGGAGAACATGGGCCATTGTATTGAATCATTGTAATGAGCAAGAGCATCACTACAGTAAACCTTGTGCTTTTAATCTGGAATATGGAGAGGATGAGAGTCAACCAGAATGCTGATGAGACAAACATGTTACTGAGAGTTTTACACTAAAGCACTCAATTAATGAAATAGATCTGATAAGCGTGGAAAAGCAACCTAATTATTGCAGGGTCATTGCTGTCTTGACTATGATATCTCAAGTAATAGGAATAGCAGATCCAAAATTTGAGTGACTGCATGTTCTGTGCAGTCTGGTCTGAATCTGGTCTGAATCTGTGCTCTCCGAAGAGGCTTTTCCCTCGTCAGTTGATTCAGACATGACTTTAAGTGAGTTTTTTGTACTGCAGTTTCAGGGTTTTTTCCATGTAAGAAAATTATCTGTTTAACTCTACCAAATGACAAAATATTGAAAATCTTTCAAATGATGAAAAAACGCTGTGAGGAAAAAGAGAACATGCTTAATACATGTATGCTGTTTTTCCCACTACATTTTTAAAGCCCGACAAGATTGTGTGGCCAACGGTTAATGGACTGATTCCAGTCTTAAGAATGTCATCAAAAAGAAACATGTTGGTGAGCATGTAAAATGGTAGAGCTGTGGTTGGAAGGAGAGGAATGGACAGTCTGGTTTCTAAGATTGAAAGCGTGGGATAACCATTCTGAAAATGTTTATGTAATGGCTTCTCCAATTGGGTAATAACTCTTAAACAACTCTACATCCTTTGTCCCACACTGCTTCACACGCTTCACCTTGCTTACATTAAACTACCAACGGCAGATTACTTTTTTAAACAGCTTTCACCACCAGCATGTACATCAGTTTGCTCCAAGGCAAAACAATCTAAATTTTCAAATTCTTTTAAAGGAATGTTTCCTTACAAATTCTGTTTCACTGCAAGTTTATCCTTGCTCCAGGCCAAATGACCTATCATCTTTTCAACACAAGGTGTGCTCATAACATAATCCAGATACTCCTGGATTCGCTCTTGTTTCTTTCATAAGTTGTTGCTTTGTCACTGACAGCATTCCTTATGGCTTATTAGGGTTAAAAGTTCAACGTAATAAGGTCACAACAGCTAGTATTAGTGTTACTAGACTGTAGGAAAAAGCTGTCACGAGTTGCAGTTAGATCAATTTGCCCTCAGCAGACGGATTTCTGAAAGTTGTGGTCTCTCTAATCGTCCGGCTCACGCCGACCGATTAAAAATGGAAATGAGGTAGATCAAATTACAGCTAAATTACAACTCACAAAAAAACCCAACATATTTACCTGGTTTATTTTGGAATTCAGATTTGCCTCCTCACTACCTGCTACCCGTAACAAATGTTGTATGATGTATTTACAGGTTTCAGTTTTGCCTGATCCACTTTCTCCTGAGATCACATGACACTGTGAGACTTTGTCTCGTAGTAAATTTAAATATGAGTTTTCAGCAACTCTGTAGACATGAGGAGGTAGGTTCAATCCATTGCCTGTGTGGTAGCGTGTTGAAATCTAAAATATAATGATACAGTTGTTGAAACATCTTCATTAACCCTTTAAAAAACAAATACATTTTGTTAACAAAACTCCATGGGAAGGCTTTAGAAAGCATTGTGGGGATCGGAGGAAATGCTCATATCAGCATTTGCTCCTTTTCCAAAAGTGTTTTTTATGCTTTCTGAAACAAATCCCATCATTTGAGGCAGATGTAATTTTTCGTCTGCAGACACTTTAAATTTGGACAAGTCTACAATTCTGTCTTTTGGTAAAGAGTTAAATGGTGCATTACCCTACTTCCAACAGTAGGTCAGTTTTATAATTTATTCATGTCTTTCCTAGGTTTTCATTCACACAAGGGTTATGCAGTGCCTTGCCCAAAGACACTCCCTCAGGTACAGCACCTCAAGAAAAAATCAAACCCAGAAACTCTGAATAATGAATCAAAAGCTGTAACAATTTATCCATGTTTTAGCAAACTTTAGGAAAAAGGCTTTTGAAAACATTGTAGACAAAAGAGAAAACACTAGTAACCAGCTATGTTTTCAAAGCCTTTACCAACACATCTTCCCACATCTAATTCAATATCTACAAATGCTTTCAAGTTGGACAAGTCTGAGATTTTGTTGTCTGGTAAAAAGTTAACCAATGAATCATGGAGGGCCAATCTGAAATACCATGAGCTCAATACTTTGCTTGCAAATACTGTAGATCTCTGTGTGCCCAAAAAAGCTTGAAAGTCATTTTTTTTCCTTTCAACACTGTGTTTTCAGATTAATCATTCATAAAAATTATTTGGAGTTTTTTATACATATTGTAAAACTATGTTTTCTAAATCATTTTAACCCTTAGATTGCCAAATAAACCAATGGACATTTTCAGTCTAGATGACACTCAAATAATTGTAATTTTGTGGTAGCTTCTTGTCTGTAGTGATTCAGCAAAGCAGACAGAGTAGATCAAAGCTCAGGCTACATGATTTGTGCAGTTTGATCTTGATCTAAACTTGCCGCAAAGGCAACCATAGTTGTGAAAGGTGCTTTAAGTGTTAATAACATAAAAATTTGTTTCAGGAGGCAATAAGTAAGAAATAGACTATGATGTAACAAACAGAAGCGCCATTGAGAGCTTACATCTTTTGAGTAGTAAGGTAAAGGCCTAAATGGGTTGACAGCTACCATAACATCTCCAATATTTGTCTGAAATTGAAAGCAAAAAGAACTAGAACTGTGGCAAGCTGACAAATAGCATGGTGGTTGGCTTATCATTTGATCAGAAAAAAAATGACATGAGGACTATGATGGTCCTATTTCGCTCACCTGAGTACTAAGCAGTAAAGGTCTACAATGAAGATAAATACCAAATATTGAGGTTCAATGCAAAATGATAATGAAACAAGAGCGGCAAATTGTCGCAAGATATACCCGTCCCACCGCCAGTTGTCAAGGAGGTATAATAATCACAAAGGGCAGGTAATGCAACAAACAAGTCTCAAGTCAATTTGACTTGAGACTTCAAAGTTCCGTTCCGGACAAGCAAGAAATACTGTAAAAAAATGAAGATCAAAGTGGAATTACTCAAAATCAGCGCTAGGTAGAGTTATTGTTCTTGCGCAGTGTACTCGGTAACATTGCAACAAACATGCATACCAAGTTTGAAGTCATTCTGACTTGAGATGACAAAGTTATATTCCAGACAAGCACTAAATGCTGTAAAAATGATGATCAATGGGAAATAACTCAAAGACAGCAAAAGGTAGAGTTACAATTCTTGTGCACTGCACTTCCAAGTATTTCAACAAATAAGCATACCATATTTCAAGTCATTCCTACTTAAGATGACAAAGTTTTGCTCCGGACAAGCAAGAAATGCTATAAAAATGAAGGTCAAAGGGGGAATAACTCAAAATTCGTGCTAGGAAGAGTTATGGTTCTTGTGCACTGCACTCCGTAATTTTTCAACAATCATGCATAACAAATTTGAAGATGTTCAGGCTAGAGATGACAAAGTTATATTCCTGACAAGCAGAAAATGCTGTAAAAATGACAATCAAAGGGAAATAACTCATAGACAGTACAAGGTAGAGTTATGGTTCTTTCACATTGCACTCCGTATTATTGCAACAAACACAAATGCCAAGCTTCAAGTCAATCGGACTGGAGATGACAAAGTTATGCTCCGGACAAAGAAATATTCTAAACGAACTTTCTAATTCAAGGGCAAATAAGTCCAGTTGTTCTGGTCCGATTAGACCCATAATCAAACTCATATGAGATCTTACGATCATATATATTTCGACCAAGTTTGGTGCTGACTGATTGATATTTGTAGATGCTAGAGTGTAAACAAAGTCAAATATAGCAATTTTTCTAATTCAAGGGCAAATAACTCCAGTTGTTCTGGTCCGATTAGACCCATAATCAAACTCATCCAAGATCTTATGGTCATATATATTTTGACCAAGTTTGGTATTGAGTGGTTGATATTTGTAGATCCTAGAGTGTAAACAAAGAAATGTGAACAGACGTACGGACGGACGACGACAGACAATGAGTGATCACAATAGCTCATCCTGAGCACTTCGTGCTCAGGTGAACTAAAATTTCCTTCGTTATCTCTATGTAAAATCTGGGAACCCACAACATAGGGCTTATTATGACACTATGGTTATAATTTGAAGTCTTATAGAAGGGGTCCACCAGACAATGCTACATGCCATATATGAGAGCTCTAGCCCTTAAGGTTAGGGACAAGAAGATTTTTAAAGATTTCCTTCTTTATCTCTATGTAAAATCTGTGACCTCACAACAAAGGGCCAATTTCCACACAAGGGCCATCATTTGAAGCATTTCGGTAGAGGTCCACTAGATGATGCTACATGCCAAATATGAAAGCTGTAGCCCTTAGGATTTAGGACAAGAAGATTTTTAAAGATTTCCTTCTTAATCTCTATGTGAAATCAGAGACCCCACAACATAGGGCCAATTTCCACACCATGGCCATAATTTAAAGTGTTTTGGTAGAGGGTCACTAGATGATGCTACATGCCATATATGAAAGCTCTAGCCCTTACGGTTTGGGACAAGAAGATTTTTAAAGTTTTTTCTTTCGTTTGCCAAGGCAACCAGAGTTCTTCATGGAATTCAAATCTTTGAAAGTGCATTACCTAAGGATCATTTCTGTAAAGTTTCATTGAAATCAGTTCGCCGGTTTCAGAGGAGAAGATTAAAGACAGTATGAACTATTTGGGCAGCGCTCTGACAAATGGGGTTTAATACAATCCATGACCCATTATACCAACGAAGTCCTCACACAATTATGGATTTATAAAATCAATATTGTCTTATAACCAACTCAATCAAATGGTACTTTTACATGCAGGAAATTGACTATTACCAAAAAGTTTTGACCCAGGTCAGAGTATGGCTCACTTGTATTTGTGCAGAAAAGACTAATAAATCCAAAATACTTCTATCCCAGCATTTCCTTTTGACCTAGGATCTGACTTTCAGCATACATGTATTACTCTAACACACACACACACACACACACACACACACACACACACACACACACACACACACACACCCTCTTGAACAAAAAGATGTGAAAAATTAAACAAGACACTGCTCAAAGTCCAAATAAACAGGAAAGGTAAAACTCACATAAATCTGTTTTACAGCAAATCTTTTCTGAATTTCCATCAAAAGGTTCTCTTCCCTCACAACCGCCATAGATATCAAATTGTCATTCTCCATGCACTCTGCAAGTTTTCCCTGTAACATGTAAACAAAATCAAAGTACATGTATTATACAGATCAATTTGATAAAATGGACCATATTCATTCTCTTTCCTCTAGTCTCTTTTAACTCTCTACAAAATAAATAATTTTCAGATTTTTCCAAATTGAAAGCATGCGCAGATGATAAATGAAATGTGTCAAAAAAAATAGAAGTTGTCTTTAACTCTTTCCCAAACGACAATATTTTGGACGGGTTCAATTTGAAAGCAGTTGCAGACGATAAAATTTATATGGCACAAATTATGGGATTTGTATCAGATAGTCTAGAAAACATTGTGGGAAAAGGAGAAAATGCTGGTTACCAGCATTTTCTCCTTTTCCCACAATGTTTTCAAAAGACCTACTTCTTGGGGTCGTTAAAACTCGGGATTGTGTGGTAAAGGGTTAAATGGATAGAAAACATTGTGGTAAAAGGAAAAAATGCTAGTCACAGCATTTTCTTCTATTCATGTTGATTAACCCTTTACCACACAATCCTGACTTTCAACAATGCTATAAAAGAAGCCTTTCGAAAATATTGTGGGAAAAGGAGAAAATGCTGGTAACTAGCATTTTCTCCTTTTCAAATAATGTTTTCTACCCTTCCCAAAACAGATTTCAGTTTTTCAGGCACGTTAAGTTTGTCATCTGTAAATGCTTCCACTTTGGTCTAGTCATTTGGTAAATGGTTAATAATGTTTTACATGGAAGTTCTCAAGTTCATCAAGTGAACATATCTTCCAGAAGGCAAGGAGATAAATGTTATGATTTTAACCCATAGAGCCACAGGCATTTGTTTTTCATCAAAAAACAAACGCCATTGCATAGAGCTCTATATAAGTGCAATGCTAAAGTTGTTGTTGTCCAGAATGTAGCAGGGGTCCTGTGTGGCTCAGTGTAGGACTCCTGCCCTGCGAGCCCCGTGTTCGAGCTTTACTGGATCCACTGGGTTTTTTGTGGGAGTGTCCATGGGCAAGACACTTCAGAGCCCTTACCTAGAACTAGTGGAACCCATGAAATACATAAATATGTCAGCTGTTGCCGTGATATGACTGAAATAATGTGGTGTAAAACACTATCAAATCAATCAACCAAAATGTCTCAGCAAAGTGGCCAGTGTAGATCAAAGATCAGACTGCACGTTTTGTGCAGTCTGATCTTGATCTACACTGGCCACAAAGATAATTATAGTTGTGAAGAGAGCTTTAAGGATTAACATTACCTCTTTCTGACTGCCAGATTTCCAGATAGCGTAAGACACATAGTCACCATCATCTT
Source organism: Hippopus hippopus (assembly GCA_946811185.2). Taxonomy (NCBI): domain Eukaryota; kingdom Metazoa; phylum Mollusca; class Bivalvia; order Cardiida; family Cardiidae; genus Hippopus; species Hippopus hippopus. Next base: position 16,591,033 of record OX328110.1, on the reverse strand, counting down.
CTACATGTTCATCTTTCTTGGGATCCTCAGGGTCTTCTAAGGGCTCCAACAAGGATGGGGGAGGGGGAGGTAAATCTGTAATAGATCCGATATTTAGTTTGTTTATATTGTGTTAAAAGCTGTTTTCAACATTGTGTGAGGTATACGGTGGAGGTCACTGCACCTATCCATGCAGTGACCTCCACTGCACCTATCCATGCTTTCCTGGAGTATTCTTTTACCAGTGCTTCTCACAATATTCTTCCTAAACCACTGGCTGCTTTCCCACATAGCCATTGTCAAGACAATGGTTAGTGGTGAGAGAGGAATGAATCTTCTGGTAATGACTATCATCCATCCTTGGAAAGATACCGGGCAAGCTTGTGATTCGAACAAGCGACCCCCTGTTCTGAATTTCCACTGACTGCTTCATGGGGCTCAGGATCTGATATTTAAAATAAGTGGCAATACAAGTTTAACAAAATTTAACCTCAAAAGCCAATAACAATTTAATTCTTTTATCACATTATATTATCTCAAGAATTATGGGTTTGATTATGCCAATGCAAACATTGACATATTCATGTAGATTTTCATGAATGAAACTAAATCTACTTCACTTACAGTAGCATGAAATGATGTCACATGCTGAAAAATTATACATCAAACATCTGTAAGATAACATTTCTAATGGCAATATCACACTGACTGACCGACCAGACCCGACCCTACCTGGACTGACTGACCTGACTGACTGACTGACTGACTAATAATACTGTGAAATATTGCAGCAAAACCTAACAAAGCAGAATCCTGTTAGAATGATTATAATTATGAAATAAACTATGAACAGGCCAAAAGGCCCTAAAACATGAATACCTTTCAAACATGAAAACCTCTAATGGAGTTATAATCCTCCCATTAAAGAGGCAAAACAATGTATGTTAAGTGTGTTGTTGAAAGGTGAAAAGTAAAGAAACCTAAAATTGAAAACAAGGGTAGCTGCATAGTCAAGAAAAAATCTTGTAATTTCAGTGATGAAGGTTTTGGATCTAATTCTTCATAAAAAAAAAAAATACCTTCAATGTTCAGAAGGGCTTCGTATCTTGTCTTTGCTTCGAGCAATTCATCCTCTTTGGAAATGGATCCATGTTTGGCCCGACTAGAAAAAGAGGAATACAAAATAGTTCATCCTTTACAAAACAATTCTATGTTTCAACAACCATGAAGATGAAAACTTTTGAAAACATACAGATGAAAAGAGGTGTTGGAAAAAAGTGTTGGTAATTAGCATTTTCTCCTTTTCTACAGATAAAAATCAATAATTTGAGGTAATGTATGACTGAAACTTATTTCCATGGCTCTCTTCAAATTTCCAGAAGAACATAATCAGAAAAGTACAGATACATACCTGAAACCAGTGTCTTGGCCATTTTTTTTGCAAACTTAAGTAACAGTGATTGTTCATATTCCACCTCTAGTGACCCTCAGCAATAAATATTTCATTCTCTTGGCGTTCTCCATACTGACTGTAATAGCCATCTTTAGCCCAAACCACAGCATTAAAACAACCTAACCAGCCCTACCAAAAATCCCATGTATCAACAACCTTGAGGAAAAACATATTTGTGGGAAAAATGCAGGTAATCAATTGTTTTATTTTCCTGAACTGTCTTTAATCCTTTCAAAGACAAATCAAATCATTTGTGAGACTTCTAATTTGTCAGCTGCAAATGCTTTCAAATCAGACCAGTCCAAAATTTTGTCATTTGGTAAGGGGCTTTATACTTACACAGTTTTACTGTTTATCCTCAACATTCCAACTGGCTCCCCTCCTGGAGTGTCATTATTAGCCTCTTCAACAAGGTCACCTATTTCATTGTAAACATTCTCTTCTGTTTCCACTCCATCAGGCTGTAACTCAAGATAATGTGGAATTTCTGGTTCAACTATCTCCTTGTTTCTGTCATCTTTGTCAGGGACTTTCTTCTCATTCTGAGACAGGGTTGGGATCAGTCAGTTTTTTATCAATACACAATAACCTATTGCTATCTTACATTTATCAAGAATTGTTACAAATCACATTAAAGAAAAATTTTTGGAGGTAAGTAACACATACATGTAACTTTGAACAAAACTGAAAACCATGTTTTAAAAGGAGAAATTGCCTATTACTAGTACCTGCTACTTTTCCCTAAACATTTTCAAAGCTTTACACTACAGAGAAATAACCTATCACATTTGTACAGCAAAGGCTTAACCTGCAGATTTCTTTGGACTTTTTGCAAACAATGTAGGTGTCTTTCAGACTGCAAGATTGTAAAGAATATACATAAAACAAAGAGCCAAGTGCACCAAACAGTGACTTTCAGACAAGAAATAGCCATGCTGTTTCATGTCTTCCATTAACCTAACTGTCACTGGACTACAAAACTCACAAGTGCAGTATCACAAAATTGTTTATACTAAAAAGCATTTCTCAGAAAAATTTTATCGCCAGTGTTTCAATCCCTCTCCAAATCTACCTAACAACTTTTTAAGAAAAAAATTGTTTCAAGATCAGATGACATAAAATATACTGCAACATTTTGTATCTGCATTGTTCAATCTATTATGAATTATGAAAAAAAAAATGTGGTAAAACTCTATAATGTTAAACAGCAAGTTTCAGTGTGAAATCAGAAAAGAAAAACAGATTAATTCTAAAGCCCCTGATCTTTATTGACAAGCATGACCTCTACAGAGTCATCTTCCATGTCTCAACAACAGCAATGATGTTTTAACAGTGGTGTTTCATGGTTCTCTTTTTGTGAACTCAATAGTATTTAGGCATTGTATCTCTGGGCATTAAATCTCTGATCTTAATTAACTCTTTACCAAACGACATAATTTTAGATTGGTCCAAATTGAAAGCATTTGCAGTCAAAAAATTAAAGATGGCCAAAATGACAAGATTTTCTACTGATAGGTTAGAAAACATTGTGGGAAAAGGAGAAAATGCTGGTTACCAGCATTTTCTCCTTTTCCCACAATGTTTTTAAATTCCTTCTTCCTCAGGGTCATTACAAGTCAGGATTGTGTGGTAAAGGCTTAACGACCTTGACCCTTGAGAAAAGAAGACCAGAACAAAAGTCATCTTTCATCACAAGTAAAAAAAAAGTAGAAGTCATATTTTATGTTTTACACACTGTGTGTTTGACTCATCTTATAAGAAATTGAAGGTAATCTTACTTTGACTAATGGCCTTGACCTTTGAAAAAAGAATACGAAAGCAAAATACCTGTCGCCTTTCATGTCTCATAAGCAGACCTCTAATCTCATCGGAGCTTGTCAGAGCTGATGGCTTATTTCCCAGTGAATCTTCTAAGTTAGCATTGGCCTTCTTCTTCAGCAGCAGTTCTATTGATTTCAGCTGGTTAAATCTTGCAGCTACGTGTAGGGGACTCCAACCATTGCTGTCCAACTTGTCAACATCTGGGTCATACTTAAACAAGGCTTTCATACAGCTTTTGTAGCCATTGGCAGCAGCAATATGCAACTAACAAAAGAACATAAAGAATTCTTGATGACTAAAACTTACAATAACTTGATTATCCAAATTATGCTTAAGTACCAAACAATTCTGTGTTTTAAAGATCCCCATGAAACTAGACTTTGTTTTGATCGTTTTTTTTTTTTTTTTGTATTGCATTTAACACTCTTTTCAACATCACATAATTATGTTACAACATGATGTTCAGTGCACCTATCCATGCTTTTGGTAAGTCTCTTTTACTGGTACTTTACACAATATGTTTCCAAAGCCACTGGCTGCTTTCCCACGTAACAATTGTTAAAATAGTGAACAGGTGTAAGAGAGGAAAAGAGTTGCAATGACAATCATCAATTCTTGGAAATAAATGGGAAAAACTAAATGGAAAAGAAAAATGCAACATGTACCAAAATGGGTTATTTAGTAACCCTCAACCTGCTAAATAAGTGAAATGAAACTTTCATGCCGATAGTATATTTCAAAGGCATTTTGGGGGAAAGGTATCTCCCCATCGGACAGTGCAGTCTTATCATGATCTACACTGTCCGCGAAAAGGTCAGTGAGTTGCGCTTAACAACCTAAGGGTTAAAGCACTAGAAACATAACATACTTCTTTATTTAAACTATGAGACAGAGCACCAACCAGTATGTGGAAAAAGCTGACTGACCAGAAAGGTTGGATTTAGCACCTTTTACCAAATACCTCTCTGTGACCAGAGAAGTGTTTTTGCTGTACAAGTATTTGTGAAATTACGAGGGCTGTTCGATATGTAATGTGTATTGTACCACAGCGCAATAACGCTTTCAACGATTTTGTGGATGATGATACGCTTGAATAGCTCTATTCAATACCTTTCCAATGGTATAAACACGAGCCTTCAGCTCCACATAGTTTTAAATGTATAGTCATTTCATTAGAGCTAGTTGTTGACCACTGTTGTAAAAATGGTTGGGAAACAGATTAAGAATATTGAAGAAATTAGAGCTTATATAAAAGTTTGCACAAAACTCGGTCATTCTGTAATGCAGATTTTTACTGAATTGGGGGAAGTTTATGGGTCTGATAAGGTATCTTATGAGACAGTTCGTAGGTGGAGAAAGAAATTTCTGACTGGCACAGAGTCCGTCAAAGATGCAGCAAAATCTGGCCGACCTGTGACTGTAACAGGCAAGGCAAATGTCTCAAAAGTCAGGGAAATAATTGAAAGTGATGGCAGATACACGATTCGTGATATTGCCAATGCTGTTGGCATATCGCTATCGCGGGTGCATTTCATTTTGAAGCGTATTTTGAAAGTACGAAAGATTTCTGCCAGATGGATACCGCATATATTGACAGATGACCAAAAACGGGTACGAGTACAAACCGCTAAGCAATTGCTCAAAATGTTTCCCAAATTCAATCAAAGACAATTTCCAAACATTGTTACTGGTGACGAAACATGGGTTCACTATTTCGAACCAGTAAGAAAAATTGCAAACAAAATATGGTAGAAGGCCTGTATTTGCCAAAAGAAGCATAAGCACAAAGAAGGTTCTTTATTGCATATTCTTCTCATGTGATGGTATAGCCGTACAAATTCCGGTGCCGAAGGGCAAAATTGTTACAGGTCGGTATTACCGAGATGTTATACTAAAAAAGCTCAAGAAATATTATCTTAAACGACGCCCTGTGTCAGGATTTAGGCATGTTCGTCTACTTTGTGATAATGCTCCATCACATACATCTGAGCTTGTGAAGCAATTTTTGAAGTCAGAGAAGGTTACTGTCTTGCCACACCCACCATACTCTCCAGATCTAGCCCCATGCAACTTTTTCCTTTTTCCAAAACTTAGAAAGTTCTTATCTGGTCGTCGTTACAAGTCCCGACAAGCCCTTGGCTCAGCCATCAGCCATCAGTCAGTGCCTCAGAGGTCTACCTAAATCAGCGTACCGTGCCGCATTTCAGAAATGGTTTCAGAGATTGAAATTATGTATTTCAAACCGCAGAGAATATTTTGAAGTAATGTAATGTTCATTTCACAATTTGAGTCGAATGCTTTTGAGATATCGTACAATACACATTACATATCGAACGACCCTCGTATATGTTTTCAATGATAGTTGAATTTCTAAAAACCCAATAAGTGTTATGTAAAAAATCACAATGTGTGTTTACCAGCGTAGATCCATTTGATAACCTTTGGTTGACATCTGTGGCCAATGGAAGACTTTTGACATGACTTAAAAACTCCTGAGCTTTTCTCTGCCTGGCTGCATGCAAAACCTCTGGTGTTAAACCTGTCATATATATAAATAACATGAGCATAATCAGCTGTGTAAGTCAGTACACATCTTTGATAGGTATATTTCTTGCCAACAGAAAACTTTTAACATGATCAAAGAACTGGTACATAAAGTGATAAACATCAGAAATGCATGGAAAGCTGTATGCCCAGACATACTAGGGCTAGACTAGTTATATCATTATAGACTAGTTATATTATTAATCTGTAAACTGACATGAATAACTGATATTTTGCTCACTATTATATCATAAAAAGACTACCCAGAAAAACAAATAGCAACAAAACTAAAACTATAGCAGGCTGGTTGACTTTTTACTTGATCAGCAAAAACTATTTAAAGGGCAATGACTCCTGTAATAGTTCACAAGTAACTATGAACACTCCAGGTGCACAAGTTCCTATCATAGAAAGGCTTCAATTAAGCCTTTACCACACAATTCCACAATGTTTTCTACCCTTTAAAAACAAATTTAAATGTTTGAGTCTTATTCATTTTGTCATCTGCAGATGCACTCAATTTGGACGAGTCCAAACTTTTGTCATTTGGTGAAGAGTTAAAACTTTAAGGCAAATTGATTGAAAACTGTAGAAGTAGAGGACACAAAATTTTTTTCTACAGACAGAGGGACAGACAGACTAGTGGACAAATTGGTTCCTTAGTTGTAGGGTGTTCAATAACTAACATTTCTTATATACAACACAAATGTTAACCCAAGAAAAATAAACAAAATGGTTTAATTTTAATGTATTTCTGACTTACCAGTATTGTCTAAATGTCTTGTCATAATCATTTTAGCCTCTGACCCGTCTGCAGCATGATCCACTGGAAAATATCCATCCACGTCTATAACAGATGGGTCCCCACCATTCTGTCAATGTATAAACTTGTGAACTGGAATAACTCTTTACCACACAATTACTTGTATAGTGGTCCTGAGAAAGGAGACTTCTGAAACATTATGGGAAAAGGAGAAAATGCTGGAAAAACCAGCATTATCTCCTTTTCTTATAATGTTTTCTAACCTTTCAAAGACAAGACCCATCGTTTTAGCTACATTCAATTTGTTGTCTGCAAATACTTCTAAAGTGGAAAAAATGAAATTTTGGAAGTCCAAGGACATTAGCATCCTCAAAATATACTCTCAAAACAAGAAAATCAAAGGCTTTTGTAAAATTCCTATATTATAAACTCTACATTGTACTGGTTGCTAGTTTGCTTATGGTTTTACACTACTTTCAGCAGTGTTTCTGCTCTTAGAGTTACAGCTTTTTTTATTCATATCTTTCAAGTTCTGGAACTGAACCAGCCTGATAGAATTGTGTTTTAAGCCGCTTTCAACGTTATTTCAGTCATATCACAGCAACAGTTCACTTATTTTGTGTGTCTTAGTTTTGGCAAGCACTATGGCAAGAGCTTTACAAGATACACTTCTATGAAAAGTCCATCCCCTTTAGGAAAAGCTCGCTTATTGTTATGAGTCCGGGGTTTCACCAGTTGTAAGCTGCTAGTGCTCTGAATTGTCTTGCCCAAGCACACTTCTGCAAAAATCCAACCAAATCAAGTGAGGATAGAAACTCTGTTCATTTGATTGCAAATCCAATACCTTCACAACTACACTAGCAGGACTACAATGTAGATCGAGATCACACTGCACAAAGCATACATTTAGTAATGACTTAAAACCAGGTATTTTATTATTGTAGCGCTATTAAGACTGAAAACTAAACTTCAATATAGAAGAATATAAGAATCTTACATTCAGCAGAAGTTGTAAGACCTCTGGGCTGTCACAGTTACAAGCTGTGTGTAATGGCGTCCACCAATCATCATCCAGAATATTCACATTTGCTTTGTGAGCCAATAGTAATTCTGCACCTGTCACATTGTCCTCTGCTGCACACTGAAAGTCCATAAAGGCTTATCAGTCACAGACCATTATTCATTCCTTGGTGTTTACACTCTTCTTTGCTAATTACCCCTGCAGACAATTTTCTCTTCTTGCAGCAGACCACTTTTTATAACATTGTGGTTAAAGGAGAAATTGCTTATGAGCAATTTCACTTTTAACCATAATGTTTTCACATGTATGCATGGAGTTGAAATAAATGCTACTACGTATTCCCTTTTTAAGATTCCATATTCTATATTGAGAATACCTACATAGTGTTGTCATATATTGAAATATCTAAAGAGGTTGGGGGAAATGATAATTGTCAAGCCTTGGCAATACAATTATCAATTCTCACAACTGAGTTGGATATTTTTTTAAATACGATAACCGAATATGCATGCAATAATGCCTATGTGATATTTACTTTTGATATACTATGGATATTTATTGAACATGACTGAATTTTCTCTGGGTAAAGGTCAAATCTTAAGAAAGTCAACATCATTCATGAAGTTATTATTACAGCTCATCCATATCTGACTAAACTGAATAGACCTAATTTACTTAACACACACATTTGTCACATCTTTTCAACAATGATGAATAAAATTCAGACCTCAAAAGATAAATAGAGTACATACGTAGTGTTGTTGCATTAAAAAATATCTAATTTAGTTGTAATAATTAATTGATAATTGTCTCGCCAAGGCTCGAAAATTATCAATTCCTCCAACCTTGTTAGTTATTTTGGATATACGACAACACTTTGTAGGTAATCTCTTGATGTATTCACAAATTCTCAAGTCTGATTAAGTAACTTACCCTGTGTAATAAAGATGTCCCATTTCCGGTCTTAAAATTTGGATCTCCACCATTCTTTAAATATCCGGACACTGTAAAACAGGGTAATGTTAGGATTCATAATGAAAGACAACAATGAAAGATGCATCTTCACATACTAAACCTACGGAGTGTAAATGACCAAGGGGAGAAATGAAACCACCTGTCTTGGGCTGTATGGCCAAGCAATTTCACTTTTTATCACATAACCTCCCTTGTTTTCAGTGTAATATACCCATTTTGAATTTTCTTATCTTACACACATTTGATATCAGAATTAAGTGTGACGTCACGTCATTTTGTACATATTACATAGAAGTGAATGGATTTTATGGAAATTATCGTGGGTTAATCTATATATGGTTTTGCATCTTCTTAGCTATAATTTGTGAAATATCATTATGCAATATAAAGAATTTGACATTTGTTAGCATTTGAGGTAAAATTTTATTGAACTTCTCTAAATAAAATGTATTAAGCTCGCCACTGGCCCATTTTCATAGACTCGTTTAATAAGATTTTATCTCAAACACCAACTCATGTCAGATCCTATATATCTGCAATGTTTTCAAAAGCATGTCTGTTTTTTTTTTTATTTAGCATGTCAAAGGTTTCCCTATGAAAAATGCTGAAATAAAATTTGTTCAATGTTTACTAGTACAATTCAACTGCAATAAATCCGCACTGGTAATCATTTAGAGTTACTCCGCAACAGCTGTAGATAATAGCTAAGACTCAGTGTAGTCTGATCTTAATCTATACCACTGCAATAGCTTCTTAACTCTTACCAAAACGCAAAATTTTAGACATGTCAAACTTTAAAGTATTTGCAGATGACAAATTTTAGCCTTGTCCAAATCGAAAGTATGTAATCAATGTGGCTCAAATGGTGTAATTGTTCTTCGATAGGGCAGAAAACATTGTGGGAAAAGTAGAAAATGCTGGTTTACCAGTATTTTTTCCTTTTCCCACTATGTTTTCAAAAGGCTTCTTTCCCAGAGTCATTAAAAGTCGACATTGTATGGAAAAGGGTTAATGTTACAAATGACAAATTTAACAATACTCAAACAATGGTGTTTGTCTTTGAAAGTTTAGAAAGCATTATAGGAAAAGGAGGAAATGCTGGATACAGGCATCTTCTCCTTTTCTAACAATGTTTTCAAAAGTCCACTTCCTGAGAACTGTTGAAACTCAGGGTTTTTTTGGTAAAGGATTCAAGCATCATTGCCAATGACAGAGTTATCTCTTTTCCCCACGACATATTTCTAGACTTGTCCTAATTGAAAAAACTTGCAGTGGACAAAATAAATACAGACAAAAGGATAGAATTTGTTTCTGAAAATAGAGGAAAAAATGTAGGAAAAGGAGAAAATGCTGGTTACCAGCACTTTCTCCTATTCCCACAATTTTTTCAAAAGCCTTCTTTCTCAGGGTCGTTAAAATTTGGGACTGTGTGGCAAAGGATTGAAAGTCATGTACAGTTCCTACATGGGCAAAGGGTGTTGAACTATAAACTGATACCCTTATGTCACACTCTATAACAGGTTACTCGAAAAAGAGTGTTGAAGATGATACCCTAATTTGTCAAAAAAAAAAAGAATCAAGTTCAACCACTATGTGTAAATTTCAGCTAGATGTAGATTGAGGACTTTTGACCACTTGATTTATCTTGCCCTAGATATTCCACTTTAACTGTTACAGCCATGAAGACAAATCTACTGAGTACCCACAACAGAGGTTGAGGACTTTTGTCCACTTGGTCTATCTTACTCTAGACATTCCATTTTAACTGTTACAGCCTTGAAGACAAGTCTAATGAGTACCCACAACAGAGGTTTTGGTTACCTTTCAACCCATCCACACTCTATCAAACATGACCCTTGGACAGAAGATTTTATCAACATTTTCTCCTTTTCCAACATTTTCTACTGTTTCAAAGACAGTCCCACTTTTTTAGACTATAGATTATTGATGTCTTTTAAAAATACATCTATACTGGTTTTCACCCAGTTTTCAGCTGGTTTGTAACCCATTTCATCCTTATTTTATGACACTACAATCATTCTTGTGTCTTCATGCCAATTGTTGCTTCTGATGGCTGCAAGGTTGTACAGATTATGATGGATAGAAAATGCATTTCATGCTTTGGAAGCCTTCCAAGCTATAGCTGTTGTCATTTCCAGTTTTAAAGGAGGACAAATCCCTTGAGCTTCTTTATAACATACACCATATTTATCAATTATTTATCTATGTTTACACAGCTGATCAGTATCTAAAGCATTATAAACACTATAAACTTTTAACTGAGTTTTTTCTCTCTGGTAGTAGGGATGTATCTTTAATGCTTTCAATATGGACATTGCATGTCTAAAATATATTGATTGGTAAAGAGTGAACGTACTTGCCTTTAACCCTTTACAATGCAATCCTTAGTTTTAACAATCCTGAGAAAGAAGGCTATTTAATTTAACCCTTTACCGCACAATGACGACTTTTAACACCCCTGATAGAAAAGGCTTTTGAAAACATTGTGGGAAAAAGAGAAAATGCTGGTTACCAGCATTTTCTCCTTTTCTCACAATGTTTTCTACCCTATCAAAGAACAAGAGGGCCATGATGGCCCTGTATCGCTCCACTGGCTATTAAGTAAAATTCTGACCAGTCGTTTCAGAGAAGAAGAATTTTTAAGAATTTCTAAATTTCCATATAGTGCAAGTAGCCCCCATTCACCAGAGCCACATTTTTTGACGGATCAAAATTTTACGAACAAATTTTGAAAAAGGTCACCCAAGCAACAATCCTGTGAAATTATTTCAAAATCTGACCTGCTGTTTCAGAGGAGAAGATTTTTAAAGAATTCCTTCATTTCTGTATAGTGCAAGAAGCCCCCATTCACCAGAGCCATGTTTTTTGACGGATCAAAATTTTACGTACAGTTTTTGAAAAGGGTCACCCAAGGAACAATCCTGTGAAATTATTTCGAAATCTGACCAGCGGTTTCAGAGAAGAAGAATTTTGAATAATTCCTTCATTTCTATATGGTGCAAGAAGCCCCCATTCACCAGAGCCACATTTTTTGACGGATCAAAATTTTACAAACAATTTTTAAAAAGGGTCACCCAAGGAGCATATCTGTGAAATTATTTCAAAATCTGACCCGTGGTTTCAGAGGAGAAGATTTTTAAAGAATTCCCTAAAAAATTCCATTTGGTTGCAATGGCAACCAGAGTTTTTGATGGAATCAAATTCTGTGAACAGTTTTTAAAGAGGACCTTCCAAGGAACATTCCAGCCAAGTTTGGTCCAAATCCGCACAGTGGTTTAGGAGGAGTTGATGTTTAAAGAATTGTTGACGACACACGACGCACGACGGACACCAGGTGATCCTAAAAGCTCCCCTTGAGCACGTTGTGCTCAAGTGAGCTAAAAAGTTAACATACGGATGGACGCACAACGGGCCATAACATAAGCCTGCTGGCCTTCGGCCAGTGGAGCTAAAAAACTTGCCTAGCACCAATCATCTATCACTGCAGCTTGATAATCAAGGGAGGTAAATAGTAACGAACTTTATCTTTCATAAAAAGAGTTATTTCCCTTGATTAATGTTTAAATTGAAGTGACAATATTTTGAAGCCCATGTTAAACTTGCGATCCCTGGAATGAAGGCAATTTTGACCCCAGACCTACAATATGAAACTAGAATGTGTGGTTATAAACAAAAAGATTTTTTAATCTTGCCCAATAAAAAGTCATGTAAAACAAGTTTGCTGAATAAAAGGCCCTGTAAAATATGTGATCCATGACACAGGTTTATCAAGTTTTCACTTTAAAAGCCAATGTAAAACTTGTGACCCCTGGTGTGGAGTCAAACTTGACCCCAAAAGTTAAAATTTGGGCCCTCTTGGTAGAGGCCCATTATATAAAGTTACATGCAAAATTTGGTAGCCCTAGGCCTAGATATGGCTATGTACAAGTAGATTATTAAAGTTTCCTTATATAAGACCATGTAGAACTTGTGACCCCCTGGGGTGGGGCTACATTTGACCCCCTGGGCTATAATTTGGGCACCCTTGATAGAGACCCCCTAGATAAAGCTAAATGCAAAATTTGATAGCCCTAGCCCTTATAGCTAGATGCGAAAGATTTTCCTATATAAGCCCGCCCATGTAAAACATGTTACCCCCCGGAGCGAAGTCAAATTTGACCCTCGGCTATAATTTGGACACCCTTGGTACAGGTCCATTAGATAAAGCTACATGCCAAATTTGGTCGCCCTAGGCCCCATGGCTAGGTCAAAGAAGAATTTTAAAGTTCTCCCTATATAAGCCCATGTAAAACTTGTTATATAAGCCCATGTAAAACTTGTTACCCCCGGGCAGGGCCTAATTTGACCCCAGGGCTATAATTTGAACAATCTTGGCAGAGGTCCACTAGATAAAGCTACATGCCAAATTTGGTAGCTCTAGGCCCTATGGCTAGGTAGAAGAGGAATTTTAAAGTTCTCCCTAAATAAGCCCATGTATAACTTGTAACCCCCGGGGCGGGGCCAATTTTGACCCCAGGGCTATAAATTGAAGAAACTTGGTAGAGGTCCACTAGATAAAGCTACATGCCAAATTTGGTAGCCCTTGGCCTTACGGTTTCAGACAAGAAGATTTTCAAAGATTTTCAAAATTTTTCAGTTTTGTTGCCATGGCAACCAGAGTTTTTGAAGGAATTAAATTCTTTCAAGAAATTCTGAAGAGGACCATGGCAGGATCATTTCTGTGAAGTTTCATCAAAATTGGATGGGTAGTTTCAGAGAAGAAGACGTTTTAAAAAAAAGTTAACGCACGGACGGACGCACGGACGCACGGACGCACGACGGACAACAGGCCATGACATAAGCCCACTGGCCTTCAGCCAGTGGAGCTAAAAATCATTTCATATGATCCACATTGAAACTGTCATCTGCAAATGCTTTCAATTCGGACCGGTCTAAAATTTGTCGTGTGGTAAAGGGTTAAAACATTGTGGGAAAAGGAGAAAATGCTGGTAACCAGCATTTGGAGAAAATGTTGGTCACCAGCATTTTTTCCTTTTCCCACAATGTTTTAGGCACACTGGCGCTAGATCTTAATTTAAAATCGTTGCATGTATGTCACCTAACAAATAACGTTAGGTTCCATCCATGCAACATTTTAAGTATAAGATTGGGCACCAGTGTTTCAGCATCATATTATGTGAAGACAGGGTTTTTCAGGACAACATAGGCCAAGATCTAACTGCTTATAAAACCGTACGATTGTAAGCTTTTTTTCTTTAGTTTTGGTTATGGAAAAATAGGGTAACATAAAAGACACAAAGGGTTGAAAAATATAATGTGAGTGTTTTCCTGTAAACTGCGTTTTGTAAGCCTAAGAAGGTCTGCGGATAGTAGTCTTCTTGTTACTTACCAAGATAAGACTGCATAAAAAGGTGCAGTCTGATCTTTGATCTACACCGTCAGCATTTTCTGAGCCATTTGTGTCTTATTTTCAGACTGACAATGTCTGTAAGGTTAATTTGGCACTCTAAGTGTTGAAATGTATTCAAAATTGCAAAATACATAATACACCCACTGTAATTGGATACTATGATACTATGAAACATTATAGCATGCCTTTATTGCATAGACTTCCTCGTACAATCTAACCTTTAGGGAAATTTGAGTGTCTGCGTCTTCTGTACATTAAGGTCTGTATTCACCAACCATTCTTAACTCTATCAAACGACAAAATTTTGGACTTGACCAAATTGAAAGCATTTGCAGACAACAAAATAAATGTAACTCAACTGATGATTTTTATCTTTGATAGGGTAGAAAACTGTGTGGGAAAATGCTTGTATTTCAAGGTCGTTTAAACTCAGGATAGTTTGGTAAAGGGTTAAGAACATTCTTAGTCCTATTCTAAAAGATTTTTTCTAAATTTGAAAGTAATACAACTTATGATTGGCTAAACCAAAATTAATGGTATAGCCAATCAGAAGTTCTGTTCTTTTCAAATTTAGAAAATTCTGGAGACTTAAGAATGATTAGTGTTGTGTTTGTGTTTGAGTCTTGTAATGTATCTGCAAAGGTTCTCTATTGAGAATAACTGAAATAACACAAGCGTGCTTACTACAGAAACTTTAATACAAGAACTAAAGAAAGTTGTCCAGCAGACGAACGCTACATACATAATGCGCATGCTCAAGATATACTATAGTCTTTATCAAACAATCGTAGATGTAGTTATTAAACATATATAGAACATTTCCCTTCTTTTTTTTAAAAAAAATAAAGGTAAGACTAGGGTTAAAAAATCTTTCTCAATGGAAATAAGAAAAATCGTCTGCTGGGAATATCATAAAGCATCTCGGATTACATAGCGGTATGTGTCTTTCATTCATACAAGTAATTAACACTATCTATATCAAGTCGTCCACTCCTCGCCAGTATAACGCCTGTTTTCCTTTACAACCCTGCCAGATCGTGTTACATATGACTTATCCTGATAACTGGATGGGCTTGTTTCATGCTGTACGGAGGTGCTTGGGGAACTTTCATTTTGCAAAATGTTCAAATCAAATGGGCAAATATCTGATACATCTTCATTTGTTTGGTTTAAATGAAGACGATTTCTCCTGTAAGTACTACCATCCCTCGTTTGTACAAGATATGATCTTTCACCTAACTTTTTCAGGACTTTTGCTGGTTTCCAAATTTTTCCAAGTTGAATGCGCACTGCGTCATTTATGCGTAAGGGTTTTAATACCTTCGAGGATTTGTCATAATCTTGTTTTTGTTTACCTTTTGACCTATTTACCGAAAGGCGGACTTTTTTAGGGTCAACTTGGTCTGGTTGCAGCGTTTTACACGTAATTGGAACAAACGATTTTGTTCTACGACCAAGCAATAATTGTGCAGGGGAATATCCACAATCTAGTGGCATGTTTCTGTACTCCAGAAAAAGCACATAGGGACTTTCTTTATCGTCCTTTGCCTTTTTCATAAGCTTTTTAGCTATCCCTACACCCTTTTCCGCCAAACCGTTTCCTCTTGGATAACGCGGTGACGAAGTTTGGTGTTCAAATAGCCAAGTTTTCGAGAAATCGCGAAATTCGGTACTTACAAATTGCGGTCCGTTGTCTGTGATAAGAATATCGCAGATACCATTTCGCGACATATGAACCATGAGTTTTCGAATGACAGTCGAAGATTTCATGTCTGGTAGTAAGTCTACTTCAAAAAACCTGCTGTAATAATCTATCGTCAATAGGTAGTTTTGTCCATCAAAATGAAATATGTCTGCACCTAGCTTTTGATATGGTCTGTCTGGAAATTCTGACGGAATCATAGGTTCTTTTGCATTTGAATTTCTATGTGTAAGACATACTGGACAGTTCAAAACGTAATCGGTGACTTGTTTGACCATGCCTGGCCAAAATAAACTGTCTTTAGCACGTTCAACAGATTTGGTAACGCCCATATGACCTTTATGGATTTGTGAAAGGGTCTCATTTCGCAAAGAGGCGGGAACAATTATTCTCTGACCTCGGAAAATTAGGCCGTCCTCAACTGATAACTCGTCCCGATGATTAAAGTAATCCAGGACTTTCGGATCACAATTAGAACGCATTTCAGGCCAGCCTTCAATTATAGTCCGTTTCAATGCTCGCATTTGCATGTCACTTTCAATGCCTGACTTTATTTTGTCTAGTCGTTTGTCTGTAACGAACAATTGCTTTCGTATCACGTGAACGTGTAAATCAAGACCTTCGATCATCTTCTGATCTGTTTCATTGCGTGATTGACGAGAAAGGTAGTCACTGACTGGAATGTCTTTTCCACTCACATGACATACCAAAATGTTGTACTTCTGTAACTGAAGCAACATTCTTTGAAGGCGCGGAGGGGCTGCAGCAAGTGGTTTTTTTAAATTGATTCAATTGGCTTATGGTCACAATGAACTATGATATCTCTACCATACGTAAACTGGTGGAACCTTTTGCAGCCATATAAAATAGCAAGTAATTCCTTCTCTATCTGTGCGTACATGCATTCGCTCTTGGTCAGACTCTTTGAAGCGTAGGCGATTGGTCGGCCATCTTGAAAGATGCAGCACCCTAACCCAGATTTAGACGCATCAGTTTCAAGAACTAGTTCTTTATTAGGGTCATAATATCCTAAAACAGGTACATCAGTGATTAACTGTTTGACCTTGTTGAATGCCCTAGTTTGAGTCTCGTCCCAAATGAAATCTGATTCTTTTTTCAACAATACCCTAAGAGGATTTGTCACCTCAGCAAGATTTGGGGCAAATTTTGCAAGATAGTTAACCATCCCTAGGAATGTTTGAAGTTTCTCGCGGCTGTCTGGGACTGGTAATTGCAAAATAGCCTCGATTTTGCTCGGATCAGGTTTCAACCCTGTACTACTAATGATATGTCCAAAGAAAGGAACTTCGGTTACGCCGATTGTACATTTGTCGGGATTGAAGCAAATACCTTTTTCGCGGGCTCTGTTCAACGCATTTCTTAGATTTTGGTCATGTTCAGTTCTTGTCTGTCCGTACACCAGAGTATCATCTACAATGGCCTGAATACCTGGCAAGCTCTCGAAAATTTCGCAAACTTTTTGCTGAAAAATGTCTCCTGAAGAGCTTATCCCAAATGGAAGTCTTAAGTAACAATATCTTCCAAAAGGTGTATTAAATGTAGTCAGCAGAGACGATTGCTCGTCTAACTGAACATTCCAATATGCGTGTGTTATGTCCAAAATACTGAAATATTTTGCACCGGCAAGTTTAGATGTAATGTCATCTAGCGTCGGCATCTGAAAATGTGGCCTGCGAATTGCTTCGTTTAAAGCTTTTGGATCAAGGCAAATTCTCAGTTTGCCAGTTTTTGGCTTTTCCACTACGACTATGGAATTTACCCAGTCCGTTGGTTCTGTAACACGTCGAATAATTTTGTCTTTGACCATTTGATCAAGCTCAGTCTTGAGTCTATTTTTCAAGGCTTCTGGTATTCTGCGTGGAGGATTGACAGTCGGTATCACATTGTCCTTCAGGTGTAAATGACATTTACCTGGAATTGTCCCTATACCTTTGAAAAGGTCACTGTACTCTCGTAAAACGGAGTCTTTTGTCAAGTGTTCATTTGCGTCATTATCTACAGAGTATGTCAGTTTAATTAGTCCCAGGTCAATTGATGTTTTTGTACCTATCAATGGCGGAGACTTAGTGTGTACAATGTAGAAGCGTGCAGATAATTGCGAATCGCGATATCGACAATTCAAATTGATCATACCTTTCGCATTAAGCATTTCTCCAGAATACGAAATTAATTTGCAATCTGGAGGTTTTAGGGAACCTTTAATACCTAACAGGTGAAATTGTGTGAATGGAATGATATTTGCACTACTGCCCGTATCAATTTTGAACATCACTTTAGACATTTTCGGACCAATTTGTAGGTTTACAAGCATCTGATCATCACTGGCAGAGTGTGTAAAAAGAGAAGAGGCGCTTACCATGTCTACGGAATATCCTCTGCATTCATCATCACTTTCATTCACAAAATCAACAGATTTAGTTTTGCAAACTTTAGCGAAATGGTTCAGTTTGTTGCATTTATTGCATTTTTCACCCTTTGCTGGACACACAGCTTTTGAATCGTGGTTATAACCACAACGACCACAAGTCCATTGTGTACGTTTCTTCTGGTCTGATCGTTGTCTCTGTGCCTTTTTGGTGCATTTCGTAGACTTCTTGACCGCGTCAACATTGTTTCCTGCTTGAGAGGTTGCCATCGAGTGTAATTGTTGTTGACAGTATTCAAAGTTTTGAACGATTTGAATAGCCTTGTCCATCGTGAGCTTATCACCTTCATTTATCAATTTTTCACGAACCTTGGGATCTGAACATCCGAACACAATTCTATCGCGGATCATGTCTTCAGTTATGTCCGTGTTCTCGTTCATTCGAAAATTACAATCCCGGGCTCGAATACGTAACCTTGTCACATAGGCATCAATATTGTCCGATCCTTGAACTTCGTTGTTGAAACGAAATCGGGCAAAAATGGGATTTAGTTTTGGTTGGACATGTCTTTTAAAACGGTCGTAGTACGTTTTCAGTTTTTTGGAATCTTCCTCCGAAATCCCAGTCCATGTTTTATAGATCTGGCGTCCTTGCTCTCCAACCCAGAGTAGCAAGTATGATACTTTCTCCTGCTCTGACTTTTCTTTCAAAGGTCCAGAAAATATCAGTTCCACATGAGTTTGGAATTTTTCCCATTCATCAGGTATATTCGTAGAGTCCCAACTGATTTTCGGGTGTGGAATTCCACTTAAATCCATTTTTACGACCAGGTATTCTCACTTTATTATTTTACTTTGTGTTTTTTGTTTTTACTTCTGACACCATGTTGTGTTTGTGTTTGAGTCTTGTAATGTATCTGCAAAGGTTCTCTATTGAGAATAACTGAAATAACACAAGCGTGCTTACTACAGAAACTTTAATACAAGAACTAAAGAAAGTTGTCCAGCAGACGAACGCTACATACATAATGCGCATGCTCAAGATATACTATAGTCTTTATCAAACAATCGTAGATGTAGTTATTAAACATATATAGAACAATTAGTGAATACTGGCCCAAGGATCATACAGCATAACACGCAGTCTAATCGTGGGTTGACACTGTCTTCAGTTTTATAATAATTTTTAACCCTTTATCAAACAATTCTGAGTTTTCTATAACATCTCAGGAGAAGAAAGCCTTTGACAATGTTGTGGGTAAAGGAGACAATGCTCGTAAACAGTATTTTCTCCTTTTCCCACAATGTTTTCTACTCTTTCAGAGCCAAATTCAATCATTTTAGCCACATTAAATCTGTTGCCTACAAATGCTTTCCATTTGCACCAATCTAAAATTTTGTTCTTTTGTAAAGAGTTAAGCGAAACAGCCTTAAAATTTTAAAATACATGACTGTGATTTCGATACAATGAAAATTTCAATCTTATTCATGATTTTCATGGAGCACAATACCGGTTATGGGATGGTAGGGGTTTAGGTCAACTATTTGGAAATATCTGATGTCTGTTTACTCAGAGTTGTTATAAACTACATTTCTACTGTATAACACCCACATAAGTATAGTTACAGGGAATAGGTTTGGGTTGCATTACACAGATCACCTGATTTTTACTAAAAAACCATATAGTAGGTACTACTATAAATACTTGTGACAATGTTTATCAAACATTACATAAGTTTTTCTGCTCACTCCCTTGATTTAATATCCATGCTCAGTAAATAATGCAACGGGACAAGTTCAAGTCCGAGCTGCAGCAAAATTTGCATAAACTCTTTACTCTGCAAAAAAATTTGCACTAGTCCAAAGTCAAACTATTTACAGATATTGTGGGATAAAGGACAAAATGCTGGTAATCAGCATTTTCTCCTTTTCCCACAATATTTTTAAGGCGTTATTCCCCCAGATCATAAGAACACAAGGTTATTTGGTAAAGGTTTATCTCATTACCATACATGCTATATTGACTTAAAAAACTCTAATACAGGAGCAAATGACTGAGAAGTATTTAAAGAACAGGAACTTTCTTGTTTAAAATCAACAGAAACCATTGTGGAAAAAGAAGCAGTTCCTTACACAGAGGTATAACAATTGAGCAATGCTCTGGTAAAAGGGGGCTTACTGCATCTCTGTGATACATTATACCAAGCCAGTCATCACATGATTTGGGATCCATGAAATCCGTTTTGTCTAGAAACAGACTGAATCCCAAGGTAGAATGGTCCTTGGACATGAAGAAAATTGACCAATAGCAAAAGGTTTTGACCTATGTCAGCCTGTGCAGACTACGTAGGCTGATATGGGTCGATGCTTTTAACAGATGCATTAAGCTCCCTTTTCACAGAGCATTATGACTTTTCCAACAATGTTTTCAAAGGCTGTCTACTGCACAGTAATTCATCTTTCCTATAACAACAAATTTCGTTCCAATCAAGCCTTAAGGTATTCTGCAGATGACCATTTAGATATAATTAAGTTCTGATTCTCTGACAGAATAGAAACCATTATGGGAAAAGGAGAAAATGCTGTTACAAGCATTTTCTCTATTGCCCAAAATGTTTTCAATAGCATCTTTTTTTCAGATTTGTAAAGCTACTAGGCTAGAGTTTTAACAGGTTAAATCCCATTTTTGTGCAGACATGGGTAAAATCTAATTTATTCATCAGCATGATCATGCGATCTTGAAAGGAAATTGCTATGTAAATTTACATTGTCAACCTCATAATACAAAATAGAAAAGAAGACATATTCTATAGCCTGTCAGGTAATGTCATCAGTTTGGTAATCTGTAAATACCCTTTCAGTACAAAAATGACACTTTATTAAAAGCACTGCGGAAAAAGAGGAAAATGCTTGTTGCAAGCATTATTGTTTGCCTCTTTTTCTCACAATGTTTTGCATACCCTTCAATGTGGTAATTTTCCTTTCTTTCTCATAACTTGTACAACAGCCTAGGTTAACACTTCACCAATTATTCCCATGTTTCACAACCCTGGGGAAAAAGGTTTTGAAATCACTTTGGGAAAGAGGAGAAAAACTGGCTAACAGCATTTTTTTTCTTTTCCAACCTAGTTTTTAACCCTTTCAAATACATGGCCATTCACAAGAGCTATGATGAATTTAGCATCTAAACAAAAGCTTTCAATTTGGAGAAACTATCTTTCACCACAGAAAACTCTGGAAAACTCTGAGAAATGAAGGCTGTCCTCTGGATGTCGAAAGTAAAGAACATTTTCAAGACTCACTTCTACAACATTCGCAACAGATGTCCATGGAAATATCCTCAGAAAATAGGGACATTCAATGTTGCTTAGTAGAAGCAATTTCTCCTTCTGTCATAAAGTTTTCAAAGGTAGTCTGCTGCAAGACAGAAGAATGTCATCTGAAGCTGGTAATACTTAGTCTAGTATGATAACTCTTTAACCCTTTACCACACAATCCAAAATTTTAACAGCCCTGAGGAAGAAGCCTTTTGGAAACATAGTGGGAAAATGCTGGTAACAAGCATATTCTCCTTTTCCCACCATCTTTTCTACCCATTCCTAGACAAATTCCATCATTTGAGCTACATTTAAATTGTCGTCTATAAATGCTTTCAATTTGGACGAGTTGGAAGATTTTATTGTCTGGTAAAGAGTAACCAATAAGATTTAGGATTTGCCCAAATTGAAAGCATTTGCAGTCAACAAAATAAATGTAGCTCAAATGCTGATTTCTGTCTTCGATAGAGCAGAAAACATTGTGGGAAAAGAAGAAAATGCTGGTAACCAGCATTTTCTTCTTTTCCAACAATGTTTTCCACCCTATCAAAGACACATTCCATTGTTTAAGCCACATTTAAATTGTCATCTGCAAATGCTTTTAATTTGGGATAGTCTAAAATTTTGTTGTTTGGTAAAGAGTTAAGACATTGTTGTTGCAATTGCCATTATGATCGCCTATATCCAGTGAACCAAAAACAGGGAAGTTATTACTGCAATTGATGTCAATTAAGTTCAGTGATATTACTTATGACACACAACTTCCCCATTCACAAGGAGCGTACTGCTGTTAGAAAATTTGATTTTGTACTCAGGAAATTCTTGTTTGATCCCCACTGGTAGTGCAAAGCCTGCAATCACCAACAATTTGAACTATGTTTCTAGTTCTCAATTCCAAGACTTGCTATATATGATTGGCTAAGGTAGAATTTCTTAACTCTTTACCAAACAACAAAATTTAAGACTAGTCCAAATTCAAAGCATTTGCAGACGACAAAATAAAAGTGGTTCAAAAAATGAAATTTGTTTTAGGAAGGGTAGAAAACATTGCGGGAAAAGGAGAAAATGCTGGTAACCAGCATTTTCTCCTTTTCCCACAATGTTTTCAAAAGGCTCTTTCTTCAAGGTCATTAAAACTCGGGATTGTGTGGTAAAGAGTTAACCAATAAGGTGTTTGATCTTGAAATTAAGGCTTAGAATTGAATTAAAAACAATGAATTGGGCACCTGGGCATTTCCACTAGGTAAGGCAATGCATAGCCATGGTTTAATACTGATAAAATCCAAGACAGAAAATAATGCGAGCCATACTCTGGCAAAAGGAGGTTTAATGCAACTCAGTGATGCATTATAACAAGCAAGTCATCACATAATTATGAATCCATAAAATCCATTTTTCTAACAACCAACTGACTGATGAGATATATAGGATCTGACATGAGTTGGCGTTGAGATAAGATTTTATTAAATGAGTCTCGGGAAAATGTTATTAAGCGAGCCTTTGGCGAGCTTAATAACATTTTTTCTTGACGAGTTTAATAAAAATCTTATCTCATAGGCCAACGAATGTCAGATTCTTTTTATCACATAACAATATTTTACAAATCATAGATAAGAAGATGCAAAACCATCTATAGATGCACACGCGGTAATATCCATAAACCCATTCACTTCTATGAAATACGTACAAAATGACGTCAAAAATGACGTCACACAATAATGATATTAAACATGTATGAGATAAGAAAATTCATAATGGGTATATTACACTGAAAACAATGGAGGTTATGTGATAAAACTTTGTCCTTTGAGCTGTGGAAAATTGACCAATAGCAAAGAGTTTTGACCCAGGTAAGCTTGCACTGACTGCACAAGCTGACCTGGGTGGATACTTTTTGCAGATGCATTAAACCCCCTTTTCACAGAGTCTGGCCCATGTATGTTTTTATGGTTAAATAGTAAAACCTATCAGTTGATCCCTTTGAGAGAAGCCTTCTAACCTTGTGATGTTAGAACAAGCGTTGACGGATGAAGAAAACGATTCAGATTCTTGGTTAACCCAACACCACACAATCCCAAATTCTTAAGACCTAAATGGAGATGTCTTTTGAAAACACTGTAGGAAAAAGAGAAAATGCTGGTTACAAGCACCATCTCCTTTTCCCTCAATGTTTTCCATCCTTTTAGAGAAAAATCTCATCATAACAATCACATCTAATTTGCATCTAACCCTTTCCCACACAATCCGTAACTTCAACGATCCTGAGAAAGAAAGCTTTGAAAACATTGTAGGAAAAGGAGAAAATGCTGGCAACCAGGTTCTTGCCCGTGGTCATTAAAACTCTAGATTGCATGGTAAACAGTTAGTAAATTAAATAAAAGCTGGTAACCAGCACTTTCTCCTCTTCCCATAAGGTTTTCTTCCCTTTCAAAGTCAAATAGCATGATTCCAGCTACATTTGTCTTCTGCAAATGCTTTCAAGTTGGATAACCCTAATTTTTTTCTTTGTTTGGTAACTCTTCACCAAACAGCAAAATTTTAGACTTGTCAAAATTTAAAGCACTTGCAGACGACAAAATAAATGTGACTCAAAAGTTGAAAACTG
Source organism: Hippopus hippopus (assembly GCA_946811185.2). NCBI lineage: Eukaryota > Metazoa > Mollusca > Bivalvia > Cardiida > Cardiidae > Hippopus > Hippopus hippopus. The sequence continues at coordinate 16,567,036 of OX328110.1, read as the reverse complement.
CTTTGGGAAGGGTAGAAAACATTGTGGGAAAAGGAGAAAATGCTGGTTACCAGCATTTTCTCCTTTTCCCACAATGTTTTCAAAAGGCTTCTTCCCCATGGTCATTAAAACTCGGGATTGTGCGGTAAACAGTTAATAAGTTAAATAGAAGTTTCGGGCCAACAGTTAAAAAAAAACAAGTATTGTAATTTCAAAGTTATTGGGGGTGAGGAATATCTTCTTATCGGACAGTGTAGATCCAAGAACAAACTGCACATTTTTCATCTACACTGTCGGCAAAAGGTCCTTGAGTCTTGCTTGCTCAGCAGCTTAAGAGAAAATAAAAGGGTTATTCTTCATGGTGTTTTACCTAGATGGTGAGAAAATTCAAATAAGATTACTTCCTCATTGTGACTTTCAATGATACATCAAAAATTTCACATGAAATAAAATTTATTTATGGGTTATCATAATACTTTTAAAAAAATCCCTGCACCTCAGGCTGAAGTTGTACTGAATTGTAACAAATTTACTGCCTAATTTTTTTTTTCCTTTTCTGGTACTTAACCTGTAACCTGCTAAATAATTTAAATGAAACTTTCCAGCCAATAGTAAAAATCCAAATGTTGCTATTTCAAAGTTCATTCCATTCCATTTTGGGGGAAAAATATCTCCTTAGGTCTAACAAAAAAATTACCTGTGTTTAGGATTTTGGTCCCAGATGCTGTGGATAGGGTAGGTAGGGATTTTTTTTCCAGAAATTTTTTACTTGGACCATGTACCGAAATCACACCCAACAGATTTTTTTTTCAAAAAAAGTTTCAGGTTGGCAGCATTTTAGAGTAGATATTTTTTTTGATAGGCCTTATTGGACAGAGTAGATTAAAGATCAGACGGCACATTCTGTGCAGTCTGATCTTGATCTATACTGCCTGCAAAAGGTCCTTGAGTCACACTTAGCAGTCTAAGGGTTAACTCTTTACCACATAACAAAATTTTACTTTCACCTAACTTGAAAGCATTTGCAGATGAAACATTTAATGTGGCGCAGTAGAGACTTGTCTATAAAAGGGCTGAAAAATTGTGGGAAGAGGAGAAAATGCTGATTACCACATTTTTCCCTTTTCCAACACTGTTTTCAAAAGCTTTCTTCTTCAGGGTGGTTAAGACATGGTATTGGTTGGTAAAGAGTTAAGTCTTTAGTGACTTTACCAAACAACAAAATTTTAAGACTACAATATTTCAATTTGAAAGCATTTGCAGAATGACAACCAAAATGTCTCTTAACTGATGTTATCTTTCTTTGAAAGGGAAGAAAACATTACTTGTGACTAATATTTTCTCCTTTTCAAACAAAGCTTTTAAAAACTTCTTCCTCACTGTAGTTTTGTTAAAATTTACCAGCTAATAAATCCTACCTTCCTTGTCGTCAAATGTATCCACAGCAATCTGTAGTAACACATTGTTTGGAAAATGGACGACAGTCTTCTTTTTGTTTTCACCTCGATTAGCTCTGACCTCTTTTCCTTTATCAGACCTCTCAAACTTCAAGTAATTCTCAATCTAGAAATACAGCAAAAAGTCTGTCAACCATGGGTGGACCACTTTTTTGGCCAAATATTGAAAAAAAAGGTAATAAAGTACAACAGAATCAGCTCTTGAAAAGTCTTAAATTCAAAAATTTTCCCAACAGAGGTCCCCTGAACTCCCCTCAACCTGTTAAAAACAATCCCGACTTTCAATGAAGAAAGCTTTTGAAAACGCAGGGAAAGAAGAAAACCCTAGTAAACAGCATTTTCTCCTTTTCCCCCACACTGCTTTCTACCCTTTCAAAGACAAATCCATAATTGAGCCATACTTCAATTTTTGTCTGCAAATGTTTTCAATTTGGAGTTATCAAAATTTTGTCGTTTGTTAAAGGGTTAACGACACACAGACATCCCTCTTGTCCTGCCACCCCACCCAGCCCCCACTAGTGCCTTCAATAGGGAATTCCCCTGAACTTCCCTCAACCTGTTAAAAACAATCCCGACTTTCAATGAAGAAAGCTTTTGAAAACACAGGGAAAGAAAAAAACCCTAGGAAACGGCATTTTCTCCTTTTCCCCCACACTGCTTTCTACCCTTTCAAAGACAAATCCATAATTGAGCCATACTTCAATTTTTGTCTGCAAATGTTTTCAATTTGGACTTATCAAAATTTTGTCGTTTGTTAAAGGGTTAAAGACAGACAGACATTCCTCTTGTCCTGCCACCCCACCCAGCCCCCACTAGTGCCTTCAATAGGGAACTGTTCCATGACTCTATCACTTTTCAAAAGCTGATGACAGCCCCGTGTAATTATTTGATAACTAAATTTATCAATTTTCCTGTAAAACATCTAGTGCTTTTCATAACTATGGATGCTAAAGATCAGACAGTACAGACTGTGCAGTCTGATCTTGGATACACATGTACATGTATAATGTCTGCTACTTTGACTCTTCCTGGCAAAAACTAGATATAAGATGTGGTTATGACATGGATAATAATTTAGTAGAAATGAGTGAACATTTACAACATTTAAATCTTTACCAAATGAAAATACAATTTACGGTAATTCTCTAATTAAAAGCAATTTCATAATTCATACAACAAAATTTTAACATTACTCACAATGTCATAATGAGATTTGTCTTTGAAAATATTGTTGGAAAAGGAAAAAGTGCTGAGTACCAGCACTTTCTCCTTTTCCAACCATGTTTTCAAAAGCCTTCTTTTTCTGGTTTGTTTAAAATTAAAACACATTGTTTAAAACACATGTTAATTTGGTAGTAGGTTATGACTATTATTGAGGCTGATCAAAAAAATATCTGTGTTTAGGGTTTCCTGATCCTACCTAGAAGATTCTGCCAACCCTAAACTTTTTACGCTACGATTGAAAAAAAAAAAATCTGTCAGGTGTGATTTCAGTACATGGTCCATGTAAAAAGTTTCTGAGGGAAAAAAAAACCCTCCCTACCTACAGCATCTTGGACCGAAACCATAAACACAGCTATTTTTTTGTCTGATCAGAAATTGTCAAAAGTTTGCTAGAACACAGTTTTATTGCAGGAAGGGAATCAGAGCATGAAAAATAACATGCTGAAAGATGAAATATATAACTTGATGTTGTTACATCATAGACACTAAAAGTTTGTTTGCCAGGTGTTTCATGTATATTACAGCAGCCACTGCACCTAACCATTATTTCCTCAAGTTTCTGTACAAGTACTTTGCACATCACTCTATCCAAGCCACTGGCTGCTTTCTCACATAAACATGGTTAAAGAAATGTTCAGCAGTGAACGAGGAACAAGTGCTGTCGCAATGATTGTTTTTGTTTTACCTCAGCTGGGAATTAATTCTTTACCAGTCAACAAAATTCTAGACTTTTCCAAACTCAAAGCACATGCAGACGACAAATTTAAAGTTGCTCACATAATTCGATTTGTCTTTCAAAGGTGAGAAAATGGTAGTTACCCACATTTTTCTCCTTTTCCCACAATGTTTTCAAAAGATTCCTTTCTTAGGGTTGATAAAACTCGAGATTGTGTGGTAAAAGGTTTAACTCTCCAGTTTGACAATGTCAGGTACACAAATCTAGCACTTTGTTTCATCTCTTTGTCAAAAATTTAATGAGACAGATTTTGTTCGCTGGAAGAATAGTTTTGGGGCTATGATTGTAAAACTCTTGAGCTTGCTGATTAGAAAACAATCATCAAGACAGAACCTCAGGCTTCTGATAGGTCACTTTTGAATATTTAACCCTTTACTACACAATCCCAAGTTTTAACATCCTTTTCCCACAATGTTTTCTACCCTTCCTAAAACAGGTTTCAATTTTTTAGTCACATTTAATTTGTCTGCAAGAGCTTTCAATTTGGAACAATCTAAAATTTTGTCGTTTGGAAAAGAGTTAAGGTGTGGTTGTGTACAGGGTAAGATGGCGTAAAGGGTAAAATAGATACAAACAATCTGATCCTTACCTGTCTTTGTCTGATCTGTCTACAAATCTTCTGTCTTTGCTGTAAAGGCAGTTCTGACAAGAAGCTGTGATCTAAATCCATTTCTCAAAATCTGATTTTGTCTGTAATATTAACACTGAAATGAAAAAAAACATAAATAGATATATGGCTTGCAACACACGAAAAAGGGCATTCAGACAATTGCATAAAGTGTTATCTCGGATCAGCCTGCGCAGTCCGCAGTCCACTTTACAACTACATTAGATTTTGTGCTATAGTAGACTTGCGCAAAACAGAAAATCACATAAAAATGGAAAGTGTCGTTTCGGATTAGCCTGCGCGGACTGCGCAGGCTGATCTGAGATGTCACTTTACGCAAATGTCCAAATGTCCCTTTTCGCGTGTTGCAGGCCATATAAGATTAAGTGTAAATATTAACCCTAATCCCTTTACTGCACAATGTCCACTTTTAATGATCCTGGGAAAGAAGCCTTTTGAAAAAATTGTGGGAAAAGGAGAAAATACTGGTAATCAGCGTTTTCTCCTTTACAAACAACGTTTTTCACCCTATCAGAGAAAAATTACACTATTTGAGCCACATTGAAATTGTCCTGTGCAAATGCTTTCAATTTGGACAAGGCTAAAATTTTGTCGTCTGTTAACTCTTTACCACACAGTCCCGACTTCTGACGACCCTGAGAAAAAAGGCTTTGGAAAACATTGTGGGAAAAGGAGAAAATGCTGGTAACCAGCATTTTCCCCTTATCCCACAATGTTTTCTACCCTATCAAAACCAAATTTTGTCATTAGTGTGACCTTTAATTTGTCGTCTGCAAATGCTTTCAATTTGGAAAAGTCTAAAATTTTGTCGTTTGGTAAACAGTTAAAGGGTTATCCTACTAAAGATGTGAAATGAAACTTTCAAGCCAGTAGTAAAAACCCAAAGGTTGCTTTTTCAAAGGTGTTTTGACTGCAAAGTATCTCATCTGACAGTGTAAATCCAAGATCATACTGCACTTTCTGTGCAGTCTGATTTTGATCTATACTGTCTGCAAAAGCATCCCAAGTCACACTTAGCAGCCTATGGTTTAACTTCTTACCAACAGAAAAAATTCCAGATGGAAACAAAAAAGTTTATGAAATGAGAGGATCTGTTTTTAACCCTTTCACAGCCAAAGGAGAAAAAAGGGATTTTTTGTAGATAGCATAGAAAACTTGCAGTCTGATCCTGGATCTATACCATTCGCCTATTTGGTCAAGTCTGTAAGATAAAAATCTGTCTGAGGTTCAGTGGACTGTACTGTCAGTAGACAGACGAAGTCTGGTTTACTTACTTAACACTGAAAGATTTAAAAGGGAAGAAAGCATTGTTGGGAAAGGAAAAATTGGTGGTTTCCAGCAAAGTAGACAGATGTATACTAAAGATCAGTCTGCAGGCTTTGAGCAATCAGATCTTAATCTACACTGTCTGCAGAGGCAACCAAAGTTATGAAATGCACTTATAAGACTTAAATTTAACCCTTAGGGTGCTAAGCGCAACTCATGGACCTTTTGCGGACAATGTAGATCAAGATCACGCTGCACAGAACGTGCAGTCTGATCTTGGATCTACACTGTCCGACATGGAGATATCTTTCCCCAAAAATACTTTTTGAAATAGCAAAATTTTGGTTTTTACTATAAGCTTTAAGGTTTTGTTTCACTTATTTAGCAGGATAAGGGATAAGTCAAAATCCACCAACTCTTCACTAAACAACTACAAAGTTTAACTTCTCCAAGAAAGAAGACTTTAGATCTATATGGCTTGCAACACGTGAAAAGGGGCATTCGGACATTTGCGTAGTATCATCTCAGATCAGCCTGCGCAGTCCGCACAGGCTAATCCAAGACAGCACTTTACGACTACACTAGATTTTGTGCTACAGTAGACTTTCCCAAAACAGAAAATTACATAAAAACGGAAAGTGTCATTTCGGATTTGCCTGCGCAGACTGCACAGGCTCAGAGTTGAATCTAGGTTTGCATATGTATGGGCCAACTCCCCCATCATATTTCAAATTGTGGGTCACCATTTTTCAGAGTTTGGCCACCAGTGACCATGAACTCTTTACCACACGGTCTCGAGGTTTAATTACCCGACAGGAAAAAACAGTTGAAAACATTGTGGAAAAAGAAAAAGTAGTGGTGACTGCGAGCAGCATTTTTTCATTTTCCACAATGTCTTCTTTTCTTCTACTTAAGTAACACATTTACATTCTTTAGTCATTTTTGTTGTCTGCAAATGCTTTCAATTTGGTAAAGTCCAACATTGTGTCATCTGGTACACAGTTAATGATCATTAGATTAACTTTGTTATTTTTTTTCCTTCCGATGTCGCCATTTTGGTTGTTGTAGTTAGCGTGTCGTTATAGTCACTATAAGTCTGAAATTTACACAATTCAAACTTGGACGTTTTCAAAGCTGAAATCCTTCAAAAATAATGAAAATTTGTGTTCTCCGTTTAAATTGATATTAAATCTATTAGTTTTAAAAATGGCTTACGTGACTTGTATTTTGTCTAAGAGCTGCTTCTTTCATTGCCTCACAATGATCCTGAGATGAAACATGTCTGCTTAGCAAATTCCTTCTATAACTGTCACACCATCCAGTTGTGAAAGCATTACTGTTTTTGTGGTATTTGTCGAAGACAATACCACTATGAGTTCAATATTGAATTTTGAAGACCATGTATCGTATTTTGTGCAAAGCCGAAGGAAGTAAACCCAATTAAACTCAATTTTTCTCAGACAAATGAGTTTTTCGGTAGCACACAGATATGTAATTGGAAATGGCATGTTAAAATACACTGGGTGAGGCCATCGATCGTGGAAATACTAATTTTTGATTGAAAATAGCTTCACTCGCTCATAGCCTTCTATTGGCGCAATGATATATACAAAATTTGTCTACTGATCGTTTGGTCCTGAGCTTTTTCGTTCCAAAACCAGTTCGTCCCATGGCTTGTTCGTCCCATGATTGCGCGCTACTCCATTTGATTGGGCATGAATATTTATAGATCGAAATAATTGATTGTAATGTTGGGAATTAAATGTTAACGGGCAAAGATATTTCAAAATCATAGTTTTCAGGTACAAACTTAATTATATTCGATATATTCACATGGTTTCTCTCTCTATCCATCATGCATCCTACTGTCAAGTGACGTTACTCCTGATTCCTCCTAATTATCAAAGGGAGATCACCAATACACAACTAATCCTAACTTTGTCATGTGTACTCTCCCTTCAACCAAAAAGGTATTCATTTGCTTAGTAGGTTGACTTTCAAACCAATATTTGAATACTATTTCTCTTTTTCTTTCAAATTATTAGTTCCACACAATGGCTTCCTTGACAAATACCACTTCAGCATTCTCAACGCTTTGATTTCTTATTTTGATCACTACTGAGTACATAGCAGATGCTATAAATAGAACACTACAACTGTAGTATCGATTTCTATGACGGGTAGATAAATATGTTGTACTGTTAGGTATATTACAAGGGTTTTGACAGCCACATCTAACAAATTTACGTACGCACTATTGACTCAATTATGCGCCAATCTGTCTGAATTAGCATGACCTGTGCCGCAGTGACACTTGCCTTTTGCGCCAAGCAATAAGTATGTGCGGGAATCCCGCAATCATGCAGCCTAAATTCAACTCTGAGGCTGATCCGAGACGACGCCTTACGCAAATGTCCAAATGCCCCTTTTCCTGTGTTACAGGCCATATAAGATTGTGGAATAGAAAGATAGATCTAATCCTAACAAATCTAATCAGCATTTTTTCTTGTTTACCCAATATTTTCTAGTAATTCAAAGACAGCCATTCCATAGATATGAATGAAATAAAGTTGAAAGAAGCAAGAAATAATATTCAATTCAACTGTTACCCAGTGACCTACATTCCGATCAGACAGTGATCAGACTTTGTTCGGTTAGATCTAGATCCACTTCAAAAAGACTGATAATCATCGTCTCATCTATAATGGATCTAGGTCTAGATGGATAGTTTTTTTTTTTCTTTTTGAACTGTCTAATGCCTCCAGTCTCATAAATATACATTTGTCCTATATATGGTCTTGGTTTTCGTAAGTAAGAGGCAACACAAGATTGGATGGATAGACTTGTACTGAAATATCGCACGTGAGACAACGGGAACGCGAGCTATTTCCCAAACTTCGGAGAGTCATTTCTTAATTTTGTAAAAAAAAGACAAGATAATACAAAACAGAAATACAGTTCAAGATAAAACATAGTATAAATAAGTATGTCTTACCTCTGTTTTATGTCCCTAAATACTTATTGAATTTCAGGTGAAACTTGTCGTCTGCATCGAATCTATTACGCATGTGCCAAAAAATCACCATGCTGGAATAGTCTTGTACAAAAACAAAATGAGTTCAAAATGTAAATTATTTAAAATTCGGCTAAATTTTCTAGGTTTTTTTTCTGGGTTTCATAATGCATTGTTGCCTATAAAAAAAAGACAGGATAGATTCTGTAATTGGTGAGAATTTGTTTCTAAAGTTGGAGATCCGCCACGATATAAACGTCAGGTCTTGCGGTACCATGACAGTGTTGTTGACATTTGTGGGCATTAGACCGTGCCAGGGTAGTAGGTAATAATCCGGTAGTACTTCTGTTCGGGTACACTCCACCCCCTTCTTCAAGTATGTTTTGTATTTCGATACGATACGCAAATGTAAACATATTTTCTGCTAGAGGGAATTTAAATTTCATTTCATTTTAACATAGTAGATCTATATGTGGTTTTGAAGACATTTTTAGCTTTAAAGCCCATAAATAATGACTGGCTCTGATCTAAGTTGACAAAATTTTTCATATGTAGTAAAGGGGAATAAAAAGGATAACCCTTTGTCAGATAATCACGAGTTTTAATGGCTCTGATAAAAAAGCCCTTTGAAAACATTATGTTTCTACCCTTTCAAAGACAAATCTCATCATTTGAGCCACGCCGAATTTGTCGTCTGCAAATGCTTTCAATATTTGAACAAGTCTTTCACGTTGTTGTTTGGTAAAAGAATTAACCGTTTTTGCCCGATGTCGACCTGTTGTGCTATTTTTGCTTAACCAAGCTAGAATCATACCACTAATTATCGACAAGATACAGCAGAGAAATAAGGATGGATCCAAAAACCCGTTAGTCAAAATGGGCCTTGTATCAAGAGATAAGACGTAACGTTATATCCTGTTTTCTGAGAGTATTCATCCATGCCCGTTAAAAGGGCGTTTGGATAAGGATAGGGGTACTTCTTCACACCCTTCCGTCACGATTTTCTGGGTCATTTAATACACCGGAATTTTAACGCTTAGTCATGATTCTTTAAATAGATCTCTGTAGGCTATCCTATTTTGGTTGTCGAAATCGAACCATTGACGACTTGCGAAATATACCGCCAGTCCTTCTCGAACTCAACTGAATTTCTCATTTTGCCACAATTTTTTTCAAAGTTATGAATTCATGTACATTTTCACCATAAATTAATCATGTTGATTATACAATTATACATGTTTTTCAGAGTCTTTCACTAAGTTTTGTTTTAGGGGGTAATGATCGAGGTAAAGAAAGGCGATTCCACTCCGAATAGATCAAAATCACTCTCATCATAACATCCGATCTACAATATTTTGTCCTACTCCTGGCCGGATATTCAACCCGAAAAAGCTTGAAAACTCGCCTGAACCGAGTCTTTCTGAATGAGAAATTAACGACCATTGAGTATCAAGAATATTATACTCTAGTTAACCAAGCTCTTTTCAAATACTGGTCACATAGTCATCGTAACAGGACAAATCCTTCATTCCTTGCTAAACATTATTTCGACCATCTCTATGTGAAAAAGCAGTCAGAGGAAAGTGTTGTGTGAAGTACTAGTCAAAGAAGCTCCCGGAACGTATGGTATTTCAGTAACTCGGAAGACAAAATCTTTGACTGGTCCAGATTGAAAGCAGTTCCAGACGACAATTTAAATGTTGCACAAGTTGCGCTCTCTCTCTCTCTCTCTCTCTCAAAGTTAAGAAAAAAATGTGGGAAAAGGAGGAAATGCTGTATAGCAGTATTTTTTCCTTTTACTACAATGTTTTCATAAGCCTTTTTTTTCAGGGTCCTTAAAACTCGGGATTTTGTGGTACAGAGATAAGGTGCACTAGGCGCCATGACATAGCATAAATAATCAGTGGAAACGGTCGTATATTCCATGCAACCCCGCCCCCTCCCTCAACCCCAGACACACACAGACACACACATGCCCTGAGGGAAATGATTCGTCCCTTTATATGGTAAGGTTTTCCCGTATAAAAAGCCGAGCTCATTGGGTAAGTCAAAATTAGCCTGTTTGATAATGGGTTATATAATGCAATCTGCAGACGACGTTTTTCATCTTCTGTCAAGAAACAGAGGGTAGCTTTTCTTCTCTCACGACGTTTTTCACTTTTGTTTCGGGTCACACTGTTGGCCCCTACATGGCATCGTGTTTTTCAAATAAGGCCGAGCCCCGGTAGCTCAGTCCGTAGAGTACAGGACTTGAGAAAAGGAGGTCGCTGGTTCGATCCCCGGCCTGGCCAATCTCATTCCGAAGTTTGATAATAGTCATTGGGACAGGATTCATTCCTTTCTCACCGCTGACGGCATTTTTTCGACGATGATTATAAGGGAAAGCAGCCAGTGGCTTAGAAAGAATATTGTGCGGACTCGTTTTTTCAACCGCATCACACCCCATTCTAGTGACAGCTTTTTAATATCACACACAACCAGTAGATTATCCTCTATTTTTACAATTTCTACTACCACTTCTCACTCTCGATGATCGCTTCTTGCAAACATTAATCGGTACTCTAGCCGTAATTAGGGAAGTTCTAAAGATTGACCCCGCTCATCACTCAAAGGCTTCGGCGTGAGAGGCAGATGCTCTTCTCTTATACTACATCTCTGCCAATTTGAACTCTCGAGCACTTCAGCTTTTTGTCTGTGCATTCATTGCCGGTGTAACACCGGGTTTTGTCTAGTTATACACCATACATGCATACACACGATACAACGCTAATCAACCGAACTTTCGATTTCGCCACGCCCCATCTGCATCCAACGGTGTGCACACAGAATTCTCACAACTTGTCTTGGGCAGAATGTTCACACAGTATCTTCTGCGAACCAATCAGGAATCACATACGAGATTTAGTAGCCGCCCATAATTTCTAACGCAACGCATGATGATTCTGCATTGATTCTGCGTTATACGGTGTGCATCCTGTCACAAATCTATAAGAAGCATTATATGCTGTGTATAAAGCGACGACCTGTAACATCATTGCTTTTTTTTCGGCGTAGCTCAATGTGCTAGCTTTTGACCTACACTTTGGTACTTATATCAAATGAATAAATAGAAACTTGTGATTGGTAAAAAATGTAGGCATGTTTATTCTGAGGGCCCCTATGGTTAAAAAAAATTGATGTAGACATGTTTATTCCAAGGGTCCTTGCCTAGTTGCTGGCATATTTACGCCGTCTATCTTTTTAAAGGGTATTTCTTGTTAGATCAGATTCATCCATATAGTGCAAACTTGTTATATGAGGCAATGACTAAAAGATTGTACATATCGCTTGCAACAAGTGAAAAGGGGCATTCGGACATTTGCGTAAAGTGACGTCTCGAATCAGCCTGCGCAGTCCGCGCAGGCTAATCCGAGACGGCACTTTACGACTACATTAGATTTTGTGCTACAGTAGACTTGTGCAAAACAGAAAAATTACATAACAACGGAAAGTGTCGTTTCGGATTAGCCTGCGCAGACTGCGCAGTCTGATCCGAGACGACACTTTACCCAAATGTCCGAATGCCCATTTTTGCGCGTTGCAGGCCATACAATTTACAAGGACGTTTTCAAACAAATTTATCTTAAATTTGTCTTGTGCGGAAATTCATTACAGGATAAAACATACAGCTAACTAACTGTTGATTTTTTGCCACAAGGAACACGGTTAGATCATTTTCCAACAAGAAATGGCAGAATGAGAGCGTTTACGTTCAAGGAAAATAACTGATATATTCTTCAAATCCTTTAGAAATCAACAAAACAACAAACAAATAGTATGTTTTCTATCTCTAGTTTCCAAACAGGTTGACAAAATAATAGAACAAACAAAAATCAATATGAAGTTTGATATAAAAGGATTTTTTTCCAAGACTACCTTTTATTCGTGAGCAAGTTTCAGTGTTGCTGCTCTGTCACGACGACCATCGTGCACAGTGATCATTGTGTTTCAGTGTACAACTGACACTCCTATGCATGTTATTTTTACAAGTCACTTGGCTACTTTTTAGCATCAAAGCAGGCAAAAAATGTTCTGAAACTGATAAAAAAAAACACCACAACATCAGGAATCATGATGGCCTAGCCTACTTCTTGTACCCCCGATTTACGTTTCTTTTGCTTAGAAACGAATCAGCTACTGGAGCTTATTTCATATTTCCAGTTTCTCTTCTCTGAATGCCACAGTCTCCACAATTATGTCTTTTTTGAGTTCGGAAGGCGACATAACGGAATAAAAGCAACAAGTGCACTTCCTGAGATCATAACGAGGCCGGCGGTAAGGAAAGAGGCGTTGTAGGTACCAGTAACGTCACACAGCCATCCTGAAATAGACGTAATGTTGATGCTTTACTTGAAAAATTTTCAACAAATGTTAAAAAACTTCGACAGATCAACGTAAAGTATGACATGTACGACAGGCAAATCCGTGTGCGATACTACATTGCGATTCGGCCTCTTTGAGAGATTGGTGCGCGTAGTTCTGGTAAAGGAAACACCAGGATCGCATGAATAGACGCACTAATCTCCGTGAAATAATAGCATACTGCTGTAAACGACGTCAATCAGCAAATATACAAAACAATGGTAATAACTGAGTTATACTCCCCTTTTGTACAGACCTATAATCGGAGCTCCCAACAGAGAAGCCAAACCACAAAAAAAGTTAGATGACCCGTAAGCTTCCGCCATTCTGTCTCTGCCCACAATATCTGTCAGTAACACTGGGTTCAAGGTCATCACAGTACCTGAGAAGAAAACAGAGCACATCTTTACAAATCAGTCGATTATGATAAGGTTATTACGAACAAGCAAAGTTATCTTGATGGTTTCGTGTATTTCTTAACATTAACGAATATCGGTTACACATGTCAGCTGTAAATATACGACTTTCTAACTCATCCCTTCTGATAACAGCTTTGGAAAACATTGGGTGGAGGGTTGAAAAAGAGACAGAATCAACTGTAAACAGCCAAACTGCTTATGTCTTAACGGTTCAAAAAACAAAGACTGATACACTACAGTTATGGGAGAAAGAAAGAAAGAAATGATGGAAAAGAGATAATAGAGATAAGAGAGACAGACAGACAGACAGACAGACAGAGACAGAAGGAGAGACAGAGACAGAAAGAGACAGACAGACAGACAGAGAGACGGAGAGAAAGACAGAGAGAGACAAAGAGAGAGACAGACAGACAGACAGACAGAGACAGGCAGACAGACAGAGATCTTTGAACCAGACATCACTTACCTGAACAAAGGCCAAATATAACCGCGCACGGAAAAAGTGCTATGATAGACTGCCAGGCTGTCATTAGGCAAGTCACAAATCCACAGACAGACAGGGCAGCAATGAACACATACAACCTATTGACACCTTTAATATCTGATACCAGACCAGCCAATATACGACCAAACGTGTTCGAAAATCCGATGGATGAAATAAGCCAGGCCGACGTGGAGCCGTCAACACCTAAAATAGTAGTGGTGGTGGTTGAAATAGTAGTAGTACTTGTTGTTGTTGATGCCTGCTCGGGTAGCTCAGTGGTTAGCGTATCGAACTCGTGACCTGGTGGTTGTGAATTCGATACCCGGTCGAGGCAAACGACGATCTTTCGCCTCCCACTTCTAATGCATGTGAGAAAGTAGTCAGTGACTTGGAAAGAAAGTTGTGTGAGCACTTGGCGTGAGAAAGCCAGGAAATACATCCGTAGGTGCACTGACCGCCGTGATATGACCTAAGCTGTTAAAACGGAGTTAAACTCCAATTCAATCAATTCAGTCAAATGTTGTTGATGTTTTTGTAGTTGTTGTTGTTGTTGTTGTCGTTGTGGTGATGATTGTAGTGATGGTAGAAGTAGTAACAGTTGTTGTCGTAGTAGTAGAACATGATGATATATTTGTTTGGTGGTTACAAAGCATCCAAACTCTGGGAGAGTGTTAAAGAACATCGTAGACCACCTCAAACATGTTTGTGAGGAGCGCAGGCTGATGTCGTGATACATTGGTTTCTTTTACCAGTACTTCGCACTATTTTCTTCCAAAAGCTACTGGGTGCTTTCCAATATAATCATCGTCAAGACAACGATCAGCGATGAGAGAGAAATGGATCCTGTCGCAATGACTATCTTCTATCATCGGAGAGAAACTTGTCGAGTTAGGGATTCGAACCAGCGAGCCAATGGTCTCAAGTTATGTATGCTACTAACTGTACTATTGCTGTCGGCCCTATTCCTGGTGGGGTCTAGTAATAATGAACTGGTTAGGCAATGAAGATACAAAACCTAGTGCTTGTCGCCTTGACATGATTGAAATGGCGTTGAAAGCGGCGTTAAACAACTTTCATCCATCTCCACACACTCCCTTGTTTTCACGACTGTAAGTAAAAGCGCCTTTGAGAACATTATTGGAGAAAAAAGCAAATGCTGGTAACCAGCATTTTCTTTTTTTCCCACAGTGTTTTCTACCCTGTAAAGGACAAGCTTCATCATTTGAGCCTCATTTGATTTGCCATCTGCAGACATTATCAGTTTGGACAAGTTTGAAATATTGATGCTTGGTGATGAGTTAAAATTTACAAACGAAAAATAAGAAATTGGGATACCTACCAATCTGCCGTGCTTTGTCCGGCAGGAACACATATGGAGTCAAATATGTGAAGGTGTACAAAGCTGTCGCGAACATTTGTAAAAGGAAAGGGACGCTTCTGAAGATGCTGATATCAAAGTTTTTCCTGAGGACACGAACTATAGGATTGGTAATATGTTGGCTAGCAACACGCCATCCATGAATACGTGGATCTGTGCTTTGGTCGCTGTTATCACGGCGTTCTGGATTGGCATCATGACAGTTTTCTTTTACGGTATACGCGTGTACTTTTTCGGCTTCCATCCTTTCTGTATGAGCTTCAAAACCCACATCTCTTTGTGTGCCCAATTCGTGTCTTTTGTCTATGTCTTTATTAAGCAAACCTGAGGAACTTCTGTTGGAGGATGCAGAAACATGTGCCGAATTGAGTTTCTTGTTATTTGACCTGGATATTTTTCCGTTTTGATCTGGACATTTTGTTGCATCTACTTTGCATTCCATTTGAATATCATAATTTTCAACATTCTGCCTGTTGATGTCTCGGGAACCAATTTCACGCTCATCGGGTACATGATCAGTCTTTTCGTTGACCTTTGTTGGCACATACAGCATTTCAATATCTTTAACTCGCTGATTCGTGGGTTCATCCGTTTCAGTTTCATTTTCATCAAGTTCAACATCTCCACGTTCTCTGATATCTTTTGAAACATAAGTTGATTCAAAGTTTCTGACTTTATCATTTCCATCGTTATCATATTCATGTATCGGTTTAACTGAAAGATCGTCAGAGTTCTGTTTGATTTTTATTGGACGATATACGAGACCGCACAACACCCCGTGTAACAATAGACCACCCTGTACTAGTATAGCCCCTCTCCACGTGTACAGATCTATAAGAAGTCTTGTGATTGGACCAAATATCACTACCCCAATTCCACTACCGCACACACCCAAACCCGTTGCTAGGGCTCTCCTCTTCTTAAAATAGTAGTTCACACAAATGACTGAGGGAAGGTATACACACCCATAACCAAAACCTGTGAAGATAGGTAGCTTAACTTATTAACCTTTATCTCGCTAAATAAAAAGAAATGAAATTTTCGAACCGAAAGTAAAAATCTAAATATTGCTTTTTGAAAGGATTTTTTGGAGGGAAGATATATCTTTATCGGACAATGTAGATCCAAGATCAGACTGCACGTTCTCTGCAGTCTGATCTTGATCTACGCTGTCCGCAAAAGGTTAGTGAGTCGCGCTTAGCAGCCTATGGGTTAACTTTGAACGAAATGTCCAAAGGCAATAGATAGTAAATGTCGTGGATGGAGAGGCATCAGGCAAGGTTCCGGAATTTATCGGGTGGGCTGAAATTTTGGGCCAAGCTTGGTAAACTATCACTATCCAGGACATAGACTAACAAAACTCTGTTAGTAACGGTAAAATTGTTGATCAGCATCAGTTTGAAGTCGAAAGAGACAATCACTCTGTACCGTGACGCAAATAGTATTGAAGCAGTCGGAAAACTCCATTATACCACTTCCAAAACCTTTAATCGTCGCCTCAGGCAGCATTGGCTTGTTTAAAATTTAACAAAATAAAACTGTTAAAATTTTGATAATGATGATGTTCATTTTTTTGCCAAGAAAAAAGTGAAAGAAGCAAAAGTAGCACAGATAACAGGTTTACATTTGAAAAACCACGTGATCGACTGATGTATATGCGGCACTTTGTAAACGACCGAACTTTATGATAATCCATGACTTGCTATTAAGGGTTGTCTGAGAGAAAGCAAACTAAAATGGTGACATTTATATATTGGAAAATATAAAGTAAAGAAAACATTGAAACACACAAATAAAGTGACAACCGTTGTCATTCAAAGATGGCTATAGATAGCTGACAGTTTGACATAATTTCGAAAGAAAGGTTACAAAGCAAATTCAGGTTTGGAAATAAGATACTTTAACATTACATGGATTACAAGACTCAAAAAGTTTCGTAAGTAGCAACTACATGTAGATATTTAATGGGAAGAGGGATTCTGTATGGACCATGTAGACAAGACACCGCGAAGCCCAAGCTTTGCACGGGTGAGACACAAATAAGACATAAATAAGTGAGCTATCTCTGTTATACGACTTACTACTGAATGTGACATAAAACACAATTCAATATATTCTTATCAGTGAAATACTGGGATTTTAACGTGAATTACACCACTACTGATGATAAATATGGTGTCACCACTAGTGATGATATATTTTCAGAATATTTGCTGGAACTACTTTTTTCCCATATTGCTCATATTGTACAATTCTTGATAATTATCAGAATAAAAAAGGGTGAATTAGTACTATAATAAATAGGATAATCAACAGGTTGTATGTGATATTAAAAATCTGTCACTCAAATGGGGTTAGATGCGGTTAAAAAACTCGTCATTCAGACTCGTTTTTTCAACCGCATCACACCCATTCTGGTGACAGATTTTTAATATCCTTCGGACGAATTTTTTAACCGCATCATACCCCATTCTAGTGACAGATTTTTAATATCACACACAACCAGTTCATTATCCTCTATTTAAACAACAATCTAGTTGAATTATGAACAATCATGATAACCGTCAGAAAAAAATAAATACCCGCCATGACGCCGAAGGTGAGGTAGAGAACGTATATACTTTGTGCTAAGATACTAAGACAGTAGGACGCAGAACACAACAGGGAGCCTATAATGACGATTGCACGACATCCAAAACGGTTGCAGAGAAACGCATAAACTGGTCCTGAAATATAGGAGTCATGCATTGTGAAAAGGTGCTGAAATACAACTGCAAAAAGTATCGATTCATGCCAGCCTGCGCAATCCGCGCAGGCTGACCTGAATCGATACTTTTTGCTATTCGAACATTTTCTGCATGTCAAAGGATAATTCGGTCGCTTTTTAGACGAAAATGGATCCATAGCTTGCAACAATTCACTTGGTATAAAGAATTACGAAGGTGGATCAGACCCACTTTTCCCGAAGCGTCGCTTATGGATGTAACGTGTATTTCTATCCCATAGTCGGTGATTATGAAACTGTTTTTGTGCTGACCACAGCTGAGCATGAAATTTTGAAGTTTTTCGGCGTAGCCGAATGTGCTGGCTTTTGACCTACTTTTTGGTATTGATAACAAATGAATAAATAGAAAATTGTGATTGGTTAAAAATGTAGACATGTTTATTGGAAGGGCCCTTGCCTATTTGCTGGCAAATTTACGCCAAGTATCTGTTTTAAAGATATTTCTTGTTTAATGTGATTATATACACCTTACAGAGTAACTATGAACGTATTTAAGATTTTCTGACTTGGGTCCGTATTCACCTACCATTCTTAAGAACGTTCTTTGTATTATTCTCCAAGATTTTCCAAACTTGAAAGTAACACAACTTCTGATTGGCTAAACCAAATGGTTTAGCCAATCAGATGGTGTGTTACTTTCGATTTAGGAAAAATCTTGAGAATAAGACTGAGAATGTTCTTAAGAATGGTTTGTGAATAACGACACTGATTTCTTCTTATGGTATTAAAGTTTTAACTTCAAAAGCTAATGCTATCAGAAGCATTAAAGTCTACTGCCTTTTTCAGTCAAATCAATGATAAGAAAAGTAAACTTATACAGAAGTAAATCATACTTTCAAATAAGTAACCATGTTGTTATTTTCAATTAAAAAGATAATAAGGGAAAACTTTTCTAATACATATTTCTAGATAAAGTCAGTTAAAATCTTCATAAAGCATGAGGTATTTTGCATACGAGCATGCGTACACGCACATTCGGTTCGTATGCATTTCGTCTTATCCTACAATGTTTTCAATTTTTACATTTTCAAAGACTCATTCCATCGTTAGACAAACAGTTGATCAGTGCTCTGGCAAAAGAGGGCTTAATGCATCTGCGAAAATTATCGACAAAGGTCAGCCTGTGCAGTATTCGCCCGCTGACTGACCTGGGCGAAAACGATTTGCTATTGATCAATTTTCTGCTTGTCAATGGACCATTTTACCTCATGATTCAGTTGGTTTTTAGACAAAATGGATTTTATGGATCCATAATTATGTGATGGCTTTCTTTGTATAATGCATCGTAGAGATGCATTAAGCCCTCTTTTGGTGAGCATGGCTCACCGAAGTTTTCGGCTGCAAATGCTTTGAATTAGGACATGTTTAAACTTTTTTCCGCCTTGAAAAGCGTTTAACACGTACCTGACAGAAATGCCACTCCAAAACACAGGGACACCACCACAGCCGTGTCTCTCTTACTTCTGTCGAAATGTTCCAAAAGTTCCACAAACACAATCCCAACAGACAGGTATATACCGTCAAAGACCACGTGGGCGATGAAACACGCGAAACAAACCACCCAGCTCCATCGACTGTCTTGCTTGTCTAGCACTGACAGTTTATTGGTATTTTCGTCTGTTTTATTATGTTCTTTGGCATCATTGTCTAATAAATATTCCGTTACTAAAACAGCTTCTTCTTTCTCTTTAAATGTATTCGCCATCTTGTTGATTTAACGCTTTCGCTGCAAAATAAAATCGACTTTATCATGTCTTAAGTAAAATGCGACGGCATGTTCAATGATTGGAATAAAGCGGCATGGTAGTTCAAAGATAAGACTGTACGTTTAGTGCCGCCTGATCTTATTCTACGTTGGTTAGTAGCATATTCTCTTTTTCCAACACAGTTTTCCGAAGACTTCTTTACAAAGGTGGTCAATATTTGGTAAAGGGTTGGTAGATCAAAACAGACAGACATAATTAGTCAATGGAAAAAGACAATTATACAAAAAGCGGTTTCAGCTGGAGGAAGCACATTTATCGAACAACACAGCATCAATATTATTACATTTGCATTCCATTCTTCTTATCATAAGGCTAAGCTGCATTGTTCAGGATGAAGATGAATGATTCGAAACCTTGAGGCCCTTGGTTCGACTCTCATTCGAAGTGTTTCGCTTGGAGTGTCCTTTGGGAAGACACCTTTAGGCCCAAGCCTAATTATGGTGAAGCCCAAGGCATTACACGAATAAGTGATGTGCCGCCGTGGTATGTCTGAAATAATGTCGAAAGTGGTGTAAAAACGCTTTTCGCTATTTTCTAATGAGTACATTAAGCAACCTAGTGGTGCCGCAACGGGCTTCTAACTCAGAGGTTGAGAGTTTGAATACCACCTCGACCAAAACTCTTTTCGAAAATTGATGACAGTCATTCATCCCTCTCCCACCGCCAAGCTGGTCACCGTTGTACAAATACATAACACTTAAACAGTATCAGGGTAAGTAACCATCTATCTTTACCACCGCCACTCGTCAAATTTCGGCCTATTCCGTAATATCCTTAACCATATCAAGGAGGTTTCCATTATGGAATATTTTCTGTCACATGGCCTTAAACATGGCGGCGCATGTGAAACCATTGATTCCTGACAACAACAACTGCATTAAAATTATTCAGTGGAGTCCTACTATTTCACGAGTAGTAAAACGGTCTGTATCCAGTGAAGAATTGCAAGGTGTATGTGAATATCGCTCATCGTAATAAAATCTAAGGATTTGATCAACGGATCGCTCGGAGCTGCCGAAGGTCCCACAGGCTGACTTCCAGACTTCATTTCGACCGGGAAAGAAGCCGTTGGCTTGGATAAAGTGTTGTGCAAAGTACTGGTTGAAGAACCTTCAAGAGCGCATCGCAAAGCAGACTGGCCTCCGCAAAACACCTGAAATTTCCGCTGCGAACTTATCTAAAAACCGCCAAACCAAATGTATGAATCGATACCGACCATGCACTTGTACAACATCCGATGAAGTAAAGTGAACATCTTATAATTTCTTTTTTCGATAGCTAGTTTGTTACACTTCACCAAAATGACAAAATTTCAGAATTTTTCAATTAAAATCATTTTCAGATGACACAACTTTGAAATGGTGCTTGCCTTTGAGAGAGTAGAAAACAGAAAACATTGAGGGAAAAGGAGAAAATGCTGGGGACCAGCATTTTCTCCTTTGCCCACAATATTTTCAGATGCCTTCCTTATCGGATCGTAAAACACAAGATCTTTTTTGTGAAGGATTACAACTAAAGGATACAATACCTCCTACACTGCTATCAAAGTTACGTTTCAACGCACAAAAAAGAAATACGCAGTGTACGAGCGTGTAACATCGCACATTATTATTCCTCATTAGGTCAAACTTAAGATATCACACGCAAAAAAAAACCCAATCAACTCCTGACCTTTAATCCTTAACCCCCTAAAACGATGTTGCACAACAAGAATTTCAAAACAACAATTTTACACACAAAAAAATGAGTAACTGACATGAAAAAAAAAAAAGGATTAACACATGAATACAATTGAAAACATCATGATAAAATGAAAAATTACCCATCACGTACAATTTCTACTTTCGAGACAAAAAATTCACGATACGAATAAAAAAGACGCAACCTGCGCGGAGTAATACAATAAGTTGATGTGAATTGAGACCTTGTTAGCATTTAAACTGTGTCACTTGTATGTGGGTTAACTGTGTACCATACAATAAGATTTTGGACTGGTCTAAATTCAGAGCATTTGCGGACGAGGAAATAAATCTTGGTAAACTATTGTGATCTATCTTTAAAAGGCTAGTAAATATTGTGGGAAAAGGAGAAAATGCTGCTTGCAAGCATTTTCTCCTTTTCCAACAATGTTTTAAAAAGCCATCTCCTTCAGGGTCGATAAAAAAAAACGAGATTAGAGAAGGGGTTGAACTTATTTAACCTTTTAGCATGTAAATTGGCCCTAGATGGCATAGAAACTGTGTCACGTGAAAGCGGGTCAACTCTGTACCAGTCGATAAGATTTTGGACTAGTCCAAATTCAAAGCGTTTGCAAACGTGAAAATAAATCTGAATCAATTGATAATAAATTTACTAGTCTATAAAAGGCTTTTTGAATATATTGTGGAAAAAGGAGAAAATGGCAAAGACCTTGTCTTGCTTGATTTTTCCAAAGCATTTGACAAGGTCAATCATCAAAAACTTCTCCTAAAATTACACCGCTATGGAATTAGAGGCCCCAACTTACAATGGATAAAATCATTCCTCTCTGGTCGCACTCAAACAGTAGTTCTCGAAAATGAAAAGTGAGATACAGTACCCATAACATCTGGGGTCCCCAAGGTTCAGTATTAGGCCCGATATTATTCTTAATATATATAAATGACATCCTAGACACGACCAGATCAAAAGTAAGGTTGTTTGCTGATGACACGGCTATCTACTTGGCAGTTTCGAGCCTTCAAGACGCCAAAATATTGCAGCATGATCTTGACAGACTTCATGAGTGGGAGCTACAGTGGGACATGGAGTTCAACCCAAGCAAGTGCGTTGTTATACATGTTACGCGAGCTAGAACTCTAGTCCCTAGTGAGTACCTACAGCATGGACAGACACTTGAATCGGTTCGGGGCTCTAAGTACTTGGGCGTGGAGATCAGCAGCAACCTATTCTTTAACAATCATATCCAGAGGATATACACGTCAGCAAGCCGAACCCTTGGGTTCATCAAGCGCAATATTAGGACAAAATCCCCAGCTATACGCGAGATGACTTACAAGACACTGGTGCGCCCTTTGGTAGAATATTCGTCTTCTGTTTGGAGTCCCTACACTCAGGATAATATCAATAAAATAGAAATGATTCAACACAGGGCAGCTAGGTGGACACTTGACAGCTACTGCAGACAGGCAAGTGTTACTGAAATGAGAAACCACCTTGGCTGGCGTTCTCTGGAACAGAGGAGAAACGAATCTCGGCTTTGCCTATTGTGTAAAATCATACATGGATTAGTTGCCATAGAACTGCCATCGTATGTTGAGCACCCAACCCGGATTTCCAGAAACTCACATTCAATGGTTCTCAGACAGATACATACAAGAGCTGATTATTATAAATACTCATTCTTCCCCCAAGCAATAGTGCAATGGAATCGGCTGCCATCTGAAATAGCATTACTGCCCACCTTTGAGCCATTTAAAAGGGCAGTGTGCACGATCAGCCAGCCAGTGCCATAAATGCCAGTGTGCTGTTTTTATCTTTTAACTTTCACTGTCAGTCTGTTTTCTGACTCTTAACATTTTAACCCTATCATCTTTAATTCACTCTCACTAACAGTTCTTACGGAAACTGTTTATTTCTTATAACCCTTCCACTAACACCGCACTGACGCGCACCTGCACATAATCCTCGCGAGGGGGTGATGCAGTACCTATAGACAGACAAATGCTGGTAAGCAGCATTGTCTACTTTTCCCACGTTGTTTTCAAAAGCCATCTCGATGAAACACGTGATTGTTCGGTAAAGGAGTATGTAATACTAAGTTAGCCTCTTAAGGTCTACGGCCCCTAACTCTCATATTAAAAGACGGAAGCTGCCGAGATAAACCAAATAGCCTTTACGAAAACGTCGATGTTACGCGAAGCTGTGTAAGCCCTTGCCATCTTTTTTTTTTTTTAAAGAGCTTCTGTTGTAAGTTTTTATATTTTTTACCGAATATTTTTGCGAAAAAAATATTATACACTGTACAAAAAAATCTACCTCTTAAACACAGGGACTCGATCCAGTAATTTTTTTGGTATCTTGTAAGTAAATAAAGACAAGGGGTCGAACTTGACCGAAGGGCAGATATTACCAGGTTCGAATTTAGGCCCAATTACAAAGTCAATTTTGATTCAATTTTGTCATGAAATGTACCAAATCACAGCTAAATGAATACGTTCTTCGATGATGCTACAGATTATAACCATTATCAATCCGTTTACCGAACACAGATAGAGATATCGAGCAAATTAGGGTCAATTTCGCAGGTCGGACACGACCATCCAACTGGGACACCACTCTACTTTCAGGGCTAAATGCCACATCTCAGGCATTGACAGTCAGTCTTTCTACCACACATCGATTAAAAACATGTTAATAAGTAACTTACAGACGACTATTTCTTTCCACATTGATCAACCAGGGAACAAAACCAATTATTCATTACCTTATCGCAACGAATTTCCAATTAACGCCAT
Source organism: Hippopus hippopus (assembly GCA_946811185.2). Classification (NCBI taxonomy): domain Eukaryota; kingdom Metazoa; phylum Mollusca; class Bivalvia; order Cardiida; family Cardiidae; genus Hippopus; species Hippopus hippopus. Next base: position 16,543,004 of record OX328110.1, on the reverse strand, counting down.
ACTAGACCGAAACGACGCTTTTGTAAAACGAAATTTGATTGTTTGATACTGGACCCGGCTCAGTCTTACTACAGCTACGAAGCGGGGTACATGTTATGATGTCATTTACCGCGAGTTTTGACTTTTAATCGTAGAAATCCGGAATGCTTGTTAACTGGCTCTTTAGATAATTTTCTTCACTTAACTGAAACTTTTATTCGAAATCTACCCTCAGTAAAGCAAAAGAAACCCAATTCCTACAGATAAATCTACTTTCAGTTTCACTTTCGACCAGTTGCTCTACTGTAAGAGTACCGGCTTTGTAACTGATAATTAGTGGAGAGAACCAGCAACGCTGACCAATGAAATCATCCCAAGCATACAGATGAAAGCTTGTCAAAATGGCATCGGTTTCGATTTGAAAGATTATAAACCTGAAAACGCTGTTGACTTCGGAGAAAACAGAAATTTATTGCCTGTGAGTTATTCATTAACATGTTTTTAATCGATGCCTGGTAGGAAAACCGGCTGTCAATGGACGAGATGTGGCATTTAACCCTGAAAGTAGAGTGGTGTCCCAGTTGCACGGTCGTGTCCGACCTGCGAAATTGACCCTAATTTGCTCGATATCTCGATCTGTGTTCGGTAAACGGATTTATTATGGTTTTAATCTGTAGCATCATCGAAGAACGTATTCATTTAGCTGTGATTTGGTAAACTTCATGACAAAATTGAATCAAAATTGACTTTGTAATTGGACCTTAATTCGAACCTGGTAATATCTGCCCTTCGGTCAAGTTCGACCCCTTGTCTTTATTTACTTCAAGATACCAAAAAAATTACTGGATCGAGTCCCTGTGCTCTTAAATAGGGCCTACATAGGAGCCAAATCTGGACTGTATGGCGGATGATCCAATACTTCAAAACCAAGTAAACTAATCTCAAGCTGTGTAGATTCTGCTCTGTGCCCCGGGGCATTATCCTGATGTAGAATTATTCTGTCCAGAGACATCTGTGGGCGCTTCTTTCGAACAGATTCGTAGCGGTGAAGAAACTTCTGTGAACAGTGTACGCGGCGCTCCTTTTCATTTTCCTTGAGTAATCGTGGTACCCACCGAGCACTCACTTTCGACATGCCAAGTTCCTCAGTTCCTCAGTTAGTATACCATGTACTGTTGAGCACGAAACACCCAGTTCATTAGCAATAGTTCTGACGGTGGTTCTTCTGTTGGTCTGAACCATATCCTTTAACGACTTCTTAATCGAACAAGTTACGACTGCCGGTCGACCGCTCCAGGAATCGTCATTAATAGATTCTCTTCCACTCCTAAAACGCGAATGCCATTTGTAGACAAAAGCTGGACTGCATTTATCATATGCTCCTGTTGATTTTATCATTCGCACTGTTTCTGTTGGCGATTTATTAAGTGCAACACAGAATTTCACCACACTCCGCAACTCAACGCCACAGTTCGACGTCATGATTTTTCCGTAACAACTTCCGCAGATAGATTACGAAAACACTATAATTTTGTTTCGGAACAACGAATTGTTTTGAAATTTTCAGGAAATGACGTAATGTTGTCATGACGTTGAGCAAACATACGGAAATTAAGCTTATTTCTTTAACGACATAATCCAAAAATAGGTATTTTACGGACTGCTCCGGGTACCCATGATGACGTTGCTACGACAACCCATATATCTGGTTTCTGTATTCGATTTTCTATTATTTTTTTTAAAAAATGCTTAAGGATAAGTCAAGGTTCATGCATATCAAATTTCATGTATATTTGATGAACAATTCTAGAGATATAACAAAATTCTACGAATTTTCCAAACAACCCTCGTATAACTGTATTTTCCATATCACGTATTGATTAATCACTTAGCTTTTAAAGTAGGTCTATTGATTCTCGCTGTTGATAAATGCACTATGATGCATATGCCATATCTAATAACTATAACTAATGTGGCGTAAATTTCTTCCGACTAGGTTTCATCTCTTTACCATACAAACTCGAAAATTGTTTTCTATGATTCAAAAGACACGAGTTCTTGCGTGGCTCACTGGTAAAGCGCAAGAGTCGTAACCTAGAGGCCGCGGGTTCGATCCTTACTCGAGGCACTGGCTTGTTCTTTGGGGGTGTCCTCTGCAAAAACACTTCAGAGCCCTAGCCTGTACTGGTGAACCCAGGACACACATAAATATGCGAGCTTACCTTATGACTGAAAAAAAGAAAACAACTGAAAGCGGTGTAAAACACCATTCAATTGATGATTAAAAGACAAATACCATCTTTTCAGCGGTGTCTTTTTTTGTCGTCTGCAAATGCTTTCGATTTGGACGAGCCTAAGATTTTGTCGTCTGGTAAGGCGATAAACCTTGAGCGCAATCAGTGAAATAGATGTACACCTATACAGTCAGCAAATAGGGTATTTTTCCATGTGTTTTTGTCACACTTTCCCGCAAAAATGCTGGACCGTGTAGATCCAAGATCAAACTACATGTTCTGTACTGTCCGATCTTGAACTATGCGACTCAGATGCATATTTTTTTAGACGCCGTCGTTTCCGGAAGTTTTGTAAAGGATGTTTATCCACAAATAGAAATGAGCTATGCTCTGTGAAAAAAGAGGTTTAAGGATTACGACCACTAAGCCATCGGTAAATATCGTGTAACATCGACGTTTTCGTAAAGGCTATTCGGCCAATCTCGGCAGCTTCCGTCTTTTAATATGAGAGTTAGTGGCCGTAGACCTTAATGCATCTCCTTGATGCATGATACCAAGCAAGTCATCACATTATTATAGATCCATAAAATCTATTTTAGTCTGACAACCGACTGAATCATAAGGTAATTGGTCCTTTGACATGCATAAAATTGACCAATAGCAAAAAGTTTCGATCTAGGTCAGCCTGCGCGGACTGCGCAGGCTGACATGAGTCGATACATTTTGCAAATGCATCAAGCCCCCTTTTCCACAGAGCATGGATCAATTGTAAAGCTATTTTGATGACACGATTATACAATATTGTGTTACGCATCATGTATTGGTATTACGATATGGCCTGCAACACGCGAAAAGGGGCATTCTGATATTTACGTAAAGTGTCGTCTCGGATCAGCCTGCGCATTCCGCGCAGGCTAATCCGAGACGACACCTTACGACTACATTAGATTTTGTCTTACAGTAGACTTGCGCGAAACAGAAAATTACATAAGAAACGAAAGTGTCGTTTCGGATTAGTCTGCGCGGACTGCGCAGGCTGATCGAGGACGACACTTTTACGCAATTGTCCGAATGCCATATTTCGCGTGTTGCAGGCCAGCTATAAACCCGTAGAGCAATACACACAACTTGCGTTACTTTTTATTAACAGTATACATCAAGATCAGCCTGCATAGAACCGTTGTAGTCTGATCTCGAATCTACATTGTCCGCTTTTTATGTAACGTGTTCTGGCCCAAACAACCGTGAAATTACAATTTTCTTGCTTTTTTTCCTGTATCAACATCAAAACCTGCAACAGCAACAACAACAACAGGAACAACACAAAACCTCCAACAGGAACAACAACACAACAACAGGAACAGCAACAACAACATGAACAGCAAACAACAAAAGGAACAACAACAAAACCTGCAACGTCAACAACAACAAGAACAGAAACAACACCAAAACCTGCAGCAGCAGCAACAACAACAACAACAGGGACAGCAACAACAACAGAAACAGCAACAACAGAAACAGCTACAACAACAGGAACAATACTAAACCTGCAACAGGAACAACAACAACAGGAACTGCAACAACAACAGTAACAACACCAAAAACTGCAACAGGAACAACAACAACAACAAGAGGAACAACAACAACAACAGGAATTACAACAACAACAACAACAGGAACAGCAGCAACAACAGGAACAGCAACAACAACAGGACCAGCAACAACAACAGGAACAACAACAACAGGAGCAACAACAACTGGAACCGCAAAAAAACCTGCAACAGGAACAGCAACAACAACAGGAAACAATCACAGCAGGAACAACAACAACAACAGGAACAACACCAAAACCTGCAACAGGAACAGCAATAACAACAGGAACAGCAACAACAACAGAAACAACAACAACAACAGGTACAGCAACAACAACAGAAACAGCAACAACAGAAACAGCTACAACAACAGGAACAATACCAAAACCTGCAACAGGAACAACAACAACAGGAACTGCAACAACAACAGGAACAACACCAAAACCTGCAACAGGAACAACAATAACAAGAGGAACAACAACAACAGGAATAATAACAACAACAACAGGAACAGCAACAACAACAGGAAAAACAACAACAGGAGCAACAACAACTGGAACAGCAACAAAACCTGCAACAGGAACAACAACAACAGGGAACAATCACAGCAGGAACAACAACAACAGGAACAACAACAAAACCTGCAACAGGAACAGCAACAACAACAGGAACAACAACAACATCAACAAAAACAGCAACAATAACAGAAACAACAACAACAACAGGAACAGCAATTACAACAGGAACAGCAATAACAACAGGAACAACAACAAAGCCTGCAACAGGAACAACAACAGTCACAGGAACAATATTAACAGGAACAACAACATCAGGAACAGCAACAACAACAGGAACAACAACAAAACCTGCTACAGCAACAACAACAACATTTATTTTTCAACAAGAGCACCGCATGCTGGTGCCAACATTCGGCTGCGGTTGCTTGACTTTTAGTGAAAATACTAAGTCGGAAAAGGAGCATAACCGTGTCATATAAATACTTTGATGGTGTCCTACCCGTGTTGTATGGATTCCCTTTTTGATAGTGAACAACTTGTCAAAGTTTGCAGTATACTAGTATATCTTCAGTAATGAAAGAGATATAAAATGCCAAAGGTTTTGAAATTGTAATAGATTTTGCAAGACGACGCAGACGACGACAGGGCTACGACAATACCTCGACGTTTTCTTCGAAAACGGCCGAGCTAAAAAATGCTTTTGCTGGCATAGTCTAGGAAAACCAAAGTATTGCTCTTAGCATGTCAGACATTGAGTCGGCCTATTTTACATCAAACAATTCCATGCTCTATAACCGAGAGGAAAGCTTTTGAAATACATGTACATTTATGTAACATATTACTTTGATAACCTTCTTGTAAAATATTGATTACGTCATGACAAAAATTGTTTTCTTGTCTCAAACGCGAAAAATCGTCCGTAAAAATGTATGTATCATATCTTCAGCTGTCGGTGAAAATATTTAACGTAAAGATTATCAAAGGGCTGAAAGTTCTGAAGTTGTGATTTCGACATTTGGTAAAATACAGAAATAGCTATGAGATATTAAAGCATTTTGGGATTGCAAAATGACCTTTGTTGCAATGTAGCTACAAAAATGTTTCTGCATAATCTCATAACATAATTTTAAAAAAAGTTTTAAGACTACCAGCAATAATTATCAAAAGTTTGTTTGATTTAAACAGATGGTTTTACGCGGCTCTCAACACTATATCAGTCGTATCATGTCGACGGTCCCTTTTATTTCAATATTTTTTCCATGTTTTAGTGCTAGGCCGGGGTTCTGTAGTGCTCTATCTAAAGGCCAGCGTGGCAAGGGGAATAGAACCAGGGTTTCCAACTCCTTCACCATTTAGCATTTTCTATGCCAGAGGTCACTGCAGTAACAGAGTATTTTGCTTCCTGGTTTCTTACCGGTACTAGACTGCAGCGTCCACAACAAAACTTTTCCGAGGGTTGCCAGAATAAGAGCCATTCTGTTAAATAGTTGAATTTAAGAAAAGAGTAAATTAAGTTTGCAAAAAGTCTCAGTAAATCGATAGTTGAAAATACATCTAGTTTGTACAAATCAATACACGAATATTTACCAGAATATATGGTTTAAGTTTTCACCGTCTTTATTTGTTGCATCTTGATAACCTTTGACACTATCTGGTATCGTTTTTCATACCATTTATTGATGTATTGTGTTTATATTCTTAATACTCCACTGAATTTGAGCTCAAAGCTGGACAACCTGAATCCAGAAAGTAGACCTCCGTTTAGCTAATATATTTTGTATAAGCCACTCGTATGGTTTTCTTATAGTTTGTCACCTAAACTAGACTTTGAGCTAGATTATGAGAGTTTTGCTCATGCGATGTTTCATATGAAAAAAGGGGAAACAAAAAACATGACATCGTTCAGATGTTATTGTTAATATGTTTTATTTGTTTCTTTTATGTATTCACATATCATAATTTTTTTCTACAACATTTCCGTACTACATAAAATATTGATTTCATTATGGGTACTGCATAATATTATCAAAGTTGGATTCATTATACTTCTGTAAACAACGTGGAATATAATATCGACATTTTCCCAACGAAGGTCTCTATGAAGAATGGAAACTTTAACCGAAGAAAAAGAAGGAATTGGTAGATTTAAGCGACATCGCATCGTACATTCCTGCCTAGACTACGATAAAATAAATATCAAGATTTAAAAATTATTTTCACATATAATGAAAAAAAAAAAACATAACAATTATTTCTTACCATGTATTTCCACGTCTTACCTCCAACTGATAAGAAGTACATCATAAATTATCTAATACCTACATAAATGAAATAAATGTGGTTTTTCCAAAGACAAAAATAACTAAACATTAAAGTCACAGTAAAGTCCAAATGTAAAAAGGCCTGTTCATAAAACAAAAGTAAATTTCATTTTTACCATGTAAAAATATGGCGATTATTATGACTTTAACGATATGTAACTTAGTGCAGTTCGTAAAAGTTTCAGTCAATGGCAGAAAAAAGAATTTTGAAACTAGAACAGATCCTACCATGTCGCAATATCTGTTTGTTTACATCGATGAACGCCGACGATTAGCCGACTTTTCGTCGTAAATCTACGCAGTGACGTAATAGTGACGTAAACACCACGTGATAATTCAATGCGTCGAAACAAAACTTTCATTCACTTGATCGTTTAGTCCCCATTCTAGGCTTGAAAAACTAAGTTTATCGACATTGTAAACAGAAACGAAGACACAGGCTGATCGTCGCTTATTCGTTTATCATCAATACAGGAAGAGTTTACTACATCAAAATAAGAAAACAGGTTCAGAATGAGCAATCTTACTCTCCGATGACATAATATTGGAAGTGTAAACAATAGTCCTGTGTACTACGTCATAGCATTAATGAGATCGTTGTCTGCGCATGTCATATTCTTCGAGATTCGACCTGTCTGCTATGACGCATCACCCATCCCCCGAATATTCGGGAAAAGTAGGGCTTACAGCGAAGCTATTAGCCTATTACCCAAGCATGTAGGGGCTGTTTTAATAAATGGCCGATGCATAGGTTACATGCTAGCCGATCACAGCTGAATGAATCGCACCAGGTAGCGTTTTATTGAGTAAACCTTTATTTCATTTTGAAATTCAAAGTAACGGTTGTTGTTTTGAAAAGTAGTCCGGTTCTGTAGGCCTACCCATAATGCCCATATTAGATAGATGTGTATTTGTAGAATGCCATCTAGGGGGAGATAATGCTAATGAGATGCAATGTTATCAGGTGACTTTCTCGAAGACCTAGTTCGAATATACACGAACGATAACGAAGGTTGTCTCGATCAATGGCGTCCCTGAAATCGACGGGCTTCTCCATGCATTTTCGCACACGTAGGTATATATCATGGCAACCAATGCAGTAACTGACACGTTCGGGTTTTCTCCGATCTTATGTGTGTTGTGATGGGTTATCCGTTATATTTTCGAGTTATAAACGGTGAAAATTACCTATTTTTTGGACTTTACTGGAGCTTTAAGCCAGCTGTTAATACCTTAGGAGGAAAAAAACGTATGCAGAAGAGGTAATTTAGCTGATGAAAAAAAAGCTGAAAGATGCTTAAACAATCATCTAACCGGTTTACATACTAAATAATGAATTTGTTTAGGTTTCATTTCAAGAATTTCGTAATGAAAAAAAAATGCAACCGACGTCTTTTACGGCTATCTTGTAAATCATGGGTAAACAATTTGGCTTTTGAAAGGTCAGTTACACCAATATATGAGCCATGTTCTGGTGAAAGGGGACTTAATGCATCTCCGTGATACATTATAACCTGGCAAGTCATTACATAATCATGGATCCATAAAATCTATTGTGTCTAACAACCAACCGACTCGTGGGGTAGAAGGGTCCTTTCACGAGCAGAAAATCGTCCAATCGTCCAAATGTTTCGGCCCACGTCAGCCTGTGCGGACTGCGCAGGCTGACCTGGGTCGATACTTTTCGCAGATGCATTAAGCACCCTTTTCACAAAGCATGGCTCGGATTGCGATACCTTTCGCAGATGTATTAGGCGCCCTTTTTACAAAGAATGGCTCAAATCTAAAGCAAATGCGGCAAAAGAGCAAATGCTCACTAAAGACAATTTCTTCTTTGACCACAATCTTTATCAAAAGTGGTATGTTTCAATACAAGTTGAATTCGTTTGCAGGTACAGCGCGCTAACAAATTTTATTCAGCATATACTAATATAAGACAATGAGTACAACTACTAAAACTAATTATCATACGTATTTGACATTTGAAACTGCACATTAACATAAAGTTGGCGCAAAGTAAATGCATCCTCTGAAAAGGCTAGATGACTATCAAAGAATGGGTTTAGGCGTCCAATATATATATAACTCCAGTATGTACGAGTACGTATATAAGTGCGGAGTTAATACCATTTAAAGGATTACTGTAATGTCGTAGTCCAGAGCATGACTGAAATGTATCTTGCCAACATGACAAAAGTGGGAAAATAAGAGAATTATTGCTGAAATTTCAAAGAACACAAACTTGTAAATTATGTAGAAAGAATATCGTGGAAGACACTGAAGGAATGGTTTATGTGATTTAACCAAGAAGTGTGTTTTATGGTGGTATATTTCTGCCACGAGATAGGAGATAACTATCATGTTATCGCAATAAATCAAAGTTTCCTGGAAATTTTATCTAGAAAGTGTGACGTTTTCTGAAAAAAAAATATCACGATAATATTTGTTATATAGAAAATTTTATATTGATCAGTAATTATTATAAAGCAAAATTTCTCATTCGTGCCCAAAGCTGATATTTGAGATAAGATTATCGTGATAGTTCCATCCGGTTCTCGATATCTATTAATAGAAAATTCACGTTTGGATGAACTCGTTAGTTTTTGACTTTACAAGATGGCAGTAAGTTAAAAGTCGAATTATTTACAATTGTAGCTTAATTGGTAAATTTTGACTACACATAAAATGAACTGAAGTCTGTTAAACACAAAGACGACTCAAAATACAAACTACTCAGGGAAAATGAGAATTTATAAGGTTGTAGACAAAGATGTTCCGAAACCGTATCTAATTATAGATACCGTGAATGTCAGTTGTGTGCACGAACCCGAAAATATCGTGATAACAGTGAGAATTATCGCAGAGTTTTTATCTTGAATTTTTTTTATTATCAAGATAATATTTCCAGGACAGTTTGTTGTATCGCGATAAGTCTCTTAAATTATCGTAATAGTTACATGTATCTCGTATCTCGTGGCAGAAATATGCCACCATTGTCTTTTATCTTGACTCTGACAGGCTGCTTGGGTGTTGTTTGGTGAAATTACGCTCGTAGACTGCAGATAAACAGGACGACAAAAAATTCCGTTTAAATTTCGAACTATTGCAAATACCCGGAAAACATCTTTCAACCCTTAGGCTGCTAAGCGCGACTCACTGACCTTTTGCGGACAGTGTACATCAAGATCAGACTACACAGAACGTGCAGTCTGATCTTGGATCTACACTGTCCGTTAAGGTGATAATTGTCCTCTTAAAAATTAACTTTGAAATACAATATATGGGTTCGAAAGTTTGATTTGACTTACTTAGCAGGTTAAGGGTAAAAACATATCATTAACGATATAAATACAAAAATGATATACAGAGTAAGCATAAGTATCAATAACTGGCATAAAATTAAAACATTTTCCATCAAATGAACTGTACAAAAAAAAAAAAAAAAGGATAGGGCACCCTAAGGGGATTCGTGTAACATCGCCTTCATCGCCCAAAAAACGTATGGATTCGGCTAAGACTCGGGTAATCCGTAATCGATCGGCCGATAGACGCTGGTTCCCCGCATCGATTACGGATTACCCGAGTCTTAGCCGATTCCGCACGATTTTGGCGATAAAAGGCGATGTTACACGAATCCCATTAGAGGTGCCCTACCCTTAAGCTATTTTCGTAAGCTAAACATCACGATGGATTACAATATTAAATACTTGTATATAGCATTGTTTCTAACAAGTTAATGCCTGTAGACGACTTCTCCGGTTTGCAGCAGACACTTTTGAAAACGTTATGACAGAAAGAGAAATTGCTCGAGATGATCAATTCCTCCTTTCGCCACAATGTTTTCACACCTAGTGTACGTAACAAACCTCAAACTATGAAAGCATTTCTTTTTAACAGCAATGTATCAAAGTCTTCGGCAGCAAATGACTTTAAGAGGAATGAGTAAAACCATAAAAAAAATACTACAATTAAAAGCATATGAGCCATGCTTTGGCAAAAGGGGGTTTAATGCATTTCCGTGGTGCATTGTTCCAAGCAGATTATCACATCATTATAGATCCATAAAATCCATGTAGTCTAACAAGCGACAACATCATGCGGTAAAATGATCCTTGGACATGCAGAAAATTGACCAGTGCCAAAAAGTATCGACCCATGTCAGCCTGCGCGGACTGCGCAGGCTGACATGGGTCGAAACTTTTTGCAAATGCACAAACTCCCTTTTCACATAGCATAACTCATATATATAGCATTATTAGCAATCTCTTTTAAACTTTACTTCTCATTTAAAATAAAGTTAAAAATACAGTTAAAGCCTTAAAAAATCCGTTCCAGTGAGGACCAGGAAGATAGTTTGAATGTTGGACGTTTATCGAAAAATGTTCCTCGATATATAATTACGTAGGTCAGATTTAGGCGTGTGTCTTTTCAGGACATTTGACCTTCATACAATTGAAAATTATAATTTTCCTGTTCTTTTTTTAACAGCAATACACCCTCACCAAGTGCTTTGATATTTAGGGAAAACATGTTCAAACTATGTTGCATTGCCCACCAAAAAATATGTACGTTCAAGAGGATATAGTTCCAAACGCTTTAGGACAGATATTATGTAAATCTACTATAAGTGGTTAATAATTTTAAATAAATTAAAGCAAACTTCTCCAAGGAGTTCGCAACAGAAAAATATCTTTGTAAGTGCACAAAAACAGACAAACAGATGAAACGGCGGCCAGGTTAATTCTAGAATACCCCTTAACACATTCGTTTAATGTGAGTATGAAAACATGGTTCAACAAGCTCTGATTCTCAGAACGCGAAAAATTTTGTCAAAACTTGCGATTTTGACTACTGCATTTTGGATCATCCTGATACAAATATACATAATAATTATTTAAGTGGGCCACGTTCTTTGAAAAGGGGGCTAAGTGCATCTGCAAAAAGTATCGATCTATGTCAGCCTGCGCAGTCCGCGCAGGCTGACATGAGTCGAAACTTTTTGTTATTGGTCAATTTTCTACATGAAAAAGGACGTTCTACTTCCAGATCCAGTCCATGGTTAGGAAAAATGGATTTTATGGATCCAGTATTATATGATGACATGCTTGGTACAATGAATCACAGAGATGCACTAGGTCTCCTTTCGCCAGAGCATAGCTAAAGTACATGTATGCGTTTTGGATGACATCAATGGGTTGGGCTGAAATAAAAGCTAAAGCCCATGCCAAGTTTCTCCATTTCCTTCAATGATTTCAAACGTCTTTTGCACCTTCACTGTCGATATGCGGAAAATGATAAATGACGACAAATGTAGGCCTATTTATGGAAAAATTATGAAACCTCAACAATCTCTGAAAAAAAAAATGAATAAAAATGTAAAGTTTAGAAATAAACATGCAACAAAATATGAACTTTCTCATTAAAAACATAGCACATCTCTTTACATCAAAAAGGAAATGCTAAATTTCATATCTGGTCCCATAGTTAACAAGAGAGGTCATGACGGCCCTGAATCGCTAGTGTGAAATTTAAGCATCACGGCTACCTTTCGCTAAACTGCGTTGATTTACGCATTATTTTTTTGGCATTGAATATACACACCTAAGATCCTAGCCTGGGTCCAGGCAGTAATAATTTATTGATAACTTCGTATCACACTGTCCTAATCTCGGTCTGCTGTCGATCTTTGGCAGCTATCCGTTATTATTACCGCCTGGGGACATTCGAGGGTCTTCCCATGATTATGAATTGTGCCAATAATCTAATTATAGATTTGTTTATCACGTGACGTCACAATGCTGATAACGATGAATTGGCGCAATATTCGACTAATTCAGGTACAATGGGGACGAGTGATTTTCCCGAACCTGTTGTTTTATCAAAAAGTCTTCGCGACCTGCAACAAAACTAGTAAAAACATCCTTTTGAAAAGTTTCTAGAGTCAAACGGACGAAACGGTAATAAAGTCATTGTGAATACTCGTTTGAAATTTTGTTTTCAATATTTTTAAAGACGTCCACAAACAGGAAGTGACCAAATCGAGGCTATTGGAATTTCTGTATCTATTTTTTGGTCATTTACATTCGAAAACGATTGCAGCAACATTTACTTTACCCCACTGTGAGATGGGGTAAACTAGATGTCGCTGCGATCGGTTTTCGAGTGTCCCCAGGCCGTTATTTTTGACAAAGTAACGTCCGAATGATAGAAAAGGAAAAAAATGAACGGACTGGAACCCAGGCTACTACGATCCTTGCTTTACCAACAGATGTGAAGTGGCGTAAAGTAATGCAAATATTTTCTCAAATCGTAAAGTTATACAGTTCAGTGAAACTTGTTTTCAGACTTGATGCTTGTTCACATAAACTGCATACGCGAATTTCTGGGGTACGTAGTTTAGTGAAAGGTACCCCAGGGGCTGCATCTAATATTAAAAAAAAAAAATGTTATACTATATATGTTATACTATATTTCAATACGAGCCATCTGATTCGGTGAGTCTGAACGTCTCGACCAATCAAATGATAAGTCTTTGAATTAAGAGTTTAAAGAAAGTTATGAATACTTGGTGAATACAGTCCCCAACAATGAACACCTGTAGCTGAGCCATACTCTGTGAAAAGGGGGCTTAATGCATCTAAAAAAAGTATCGACCAAGGTCAGCCTGCGCAGTGCGCGCAGGCTGACCTGGGACAATACTTTTTGCTATTGGTCAATTCTCTGCATGTCAAAGGGCCAGTGTTCCTCATGATTCAGCCGGTTGTTATACAAAATGGACTTTATAGATCCATGATTATGTGATGACTTGCTTGGTATTATACATAATAGACATGCATAAAACGCCCTTTTGCCAGAGCATGGCTTAATTTCTATAAAAAAAATCGAGGATCCGACGAGAACCTATGTATTGAACCCAAAGCTATGATTTGAAGAAACCTAATACAGCTCCATTAAGGAAAGGGCACCCTAATCGGATTCTTGTAACATCGCCTTTCATCGCCGGAAAAAGACGTGCGGATTCGCGTAAGACTAGGGTAATCCGCAGTCGATCGGCCAATACACGCTGGTTCCCTGCATCGATTACGGATTACCCGAGTCTTAACCGAATCCCTACGATTTTGGCGATGAAAGACGATGTTACACGAATCCCACTAGGGTGTCCTATCCATAAAAGATGCTACATTACAAATATCAAAGCTCTATGTCATACAGTTTTGAACAAGGTCTGATAGGTTTGCCTCTATTACCGTCTGTTATATATACTACTCAGTTTGATGGGGATCATTTAGATAAGCGGTAAAAGTTACGAAAATACAGTTTTGCTTGAAAAATATTCATTTTCTCAAATAGTTTATTTCGTCAGAGATAGTTTATTTCGTCAGTGTGGCAATGTTCCACATTCAAAAACCATACTTGATGTATGCCATACAGAGATATGGGCTGAATCTAAGTTAGTGATACCTAGCAAATTTTGAGCAGTATATATGTATAAAATAAGACCCGTAGGGTTTTTTGGTCATCTTTTGGCCAAAAGATGACCCATAACCCTACCAGTCATATTTCGGACCAAGAGCTTAAATTTGCACTTTTTTTTTAATTCAGCGAGTTTTTATTTCCCTTTTTTTTTTTCTTAAAGAAAAGGGGGTTGTTTTGTTCTTTCTCCATTTCCTTTAATGTAAAGCTTTACTTTTCCACGATAAAGTGACTTTCTTACATGCATATGGCTTGTCATTTCCTTTCTTCCTTAAGCGTTATTTTTGCTTCACTGTCATTAAGGATAGGGTACCCTAACGGGAGACATGTAACATCGCCTTTCATTGCCGAAAAAACGTACGGGTTCGGCGATCCATAATCGATCGGCCGATAGACGCTGGTTCCCCGTCTCGAGTACGGATTACCCGAGTCTTAGCGGAATCCTTACGACTTTGGCGATGAAAGGCGATGTTACACGAATCACATTAGGGTGCTCTATCCTTAACAGGAGTCGATAAAATTAGAAACAATTTTAGAAAGATCATTAGTACTTAGTATACTAAAATGTACATTAATATTACTGTTCATGATTTAGAAGAATTGATTAAAATAGATATAAACAACAAATAACCTTAAGTTTTACCAAAACAAATATCATCAAAGACTAATACATATTTTCGTAAAGGATCCGACTTGATTCTCCCTTCTAACTTGACTAATTACCTTAAAAAACAAAATTGCAGCAAATTTAGTAGTATACTAAAATGTTATATTACTGTTCATTATTTCAAAGAAGAGATTAAAAATGATATAAACAACAAAAACAGTACGTTTTACCAAAACAAATATCATCAAAGACCAATGCACATTTTCGAGAACGAACTGACTTAATGCTCCCCTTCTGACTTAACTCATTACCTTCTAAAGTCCCTAGGCTGCTAAGCGCGACTGAAGGCGCTTTTGCGGCCGGTGTAGATCAAGATCAGACTGCACAGAACGTGCAGTCTGATCTTGGATCTACACTGTCCGATAAGGAGGTATTTTCACTAATTAATAACTCTGAAATTCCAACATTTAGGTTTTTTACTATTGAGTGGAAATTTTCATTTCATTTATTTCGCAGTTTAAGGGCACTTTACCAAATAACAACATTTTGGACAGCTCCAAATTGAAAGCATTTGCAGACGACAAATTAAATGAGTCTAAAATGATGAATTTTTTCTTTGATAAGGAAGAAAACATTGTGGGATAAGGAGAAAATGCTTGTTAACAGCATTTTCTAATTTTCCCACAATGTCTTCAAAAATTCTTTTTTCTCGGGGTCGTTAAAACTTGGGATTGTGTGGTAAAGGGTTAAACGAAACTGCAGAAGATGCCCCTGAAAAATTCCTTGTAAAATAGGGATACACAATGAGTCATGACAAGTAGTTTGACGTACCTAGCAATATCTCCTGTTGCCAAAAGTTTCAATGGAGAAACAAAAGGCATTTACAAATATAAGGTAATGATTTAACCTTTAACCACACAATCCCAAGTTATAACGACCCTGGGGAAAAAGCCTTTAGAAAACATTGTGGGAAAAGGAGAAAGTGCTGGTAACCAGCATTTTCTCCTTTTCCCACAATGTTTCTTACCGTTTCATAAACAACTTACACCATTTTAGCCACACTTAATTTGTCGTCTGCAAATGCTTTGAATTAAGAACGGTCCGAGATTTTGTCGTTTAGTGAAGAGTTAAGGCAGTTTGCGAGGGGATATCTTCAGCAGTCAGTTTTAATTTTTCATGGCTTAAGCAACGACGCCATTTTCTTCCGGTGGTGGAGACTCCGGCTTTTTCGGCTCTTCAATATGAAGGCACTTTCGAACTAATGGAATGAAGTACAATATAAATCCACTTATGGCCAACACAACTCCGGCAACAATGAAAGAAACGTCGTAGCTTCCGGTTCCGTCATACAGCCAACCTGCAAATAGAATATACTTGAAGTCACTCCTTTTGATACTGATTTATAGCAAACAAAATGATTCTAATAAAACAGAAGACGTATAAAGATAAAAGCAACTAAAGTACGAAAAATAAATAGAGAATATTTGTTTTTCTTTTTCAGTGAAAGATGGAAATTTATTTCATCGAGTGAACATCATCAGTAATATTTTGACGAGTGCGACAACATATTGTATCTATTTCATGCTTCTGACCCAATATTTGTTGGGACTTTCGTCAAAATCCAGTACAGTTGTTTTCGGGACTTCCCTTCACATAAGAACGCATTAAAACATTACGAAAAGCGCGAGAAATGTAGGGTAAATGCGCACGCTTTAATTAAGTTACATTACCCTATGGTTGAATGGCACGTGCTGTTTACCTAGGTAACTAGTGCGCAGGAACTACTGTTTCCGCCTTCAATTGAAGAGCTAGAAAATATAAAATCGGTATTTTTCACTGGTCGTAACCATGAAATATCAAACCATGATCCACCATTATTTCTCGATTAACTTATCGAAAAGCATGAAATAAAAGTTTTTTTTTTCAACCTATCACCTGCTGCAAAAAATTTGCGGTGTGCTTGGACAAGCAGTGGACTTCTTTATTTAAAAGATAATTCACTTATTCAGTTTTCAGGTTGTTAACACATTATCTTCTGACACATATTTTAAACCTCAAAGCACAAACTGCAAATAAAAAAAAGATAGACGGCGTAAATTTGCCAGCAAATAGGCAGGGGCCCTTACAATAAACATGTCTACATTTCTTACCAATCACAAATTTCTGTTTATTCATTTGTTATCAGTACCAAACAGTAGGTAAAAACCAGCACATTCAGCTATGCCGAAAAACAGACCTTTCCAAACACACATATTCAGTCTAGAATAAAAGCCCTGTCTTGAATGTCACAGTAAATCAGACCACAGGCCTTTGAAGCTCCATTGGTCTATGACGGAACACTAAAATTTTCCTTGGTCGATCATCGAACACTTACAGTACATTGGTGCATCGCCTGTATATCACGGAATGTACTCAAATTTTCATTAACACCGTTACTATAAATAGCCCATTGGTGACTCCCTCTATACTGTATATAATAAGACGATATATACGATATAGAGGGTGTCGCCAATGTGCTATTTATAGTAACGGTGTCCGATAATGAAAATTTCTTTATCCCTTGATAGACCAATAGAGTTTCAGAGGCCTATGATCAGACAGAGTAATTCAAAGATCAGACTGCACGTTTTTATTCAGTCTGATCATAGATTTATGCCTTCCGTAAAACCCCATTTCCGTCTCAACACAGAAATAATATGTATTCGAGCCATATTCAGTGAAAAGGAAGTACACTGAATCTGCAAAGAGTATCACTCAGGTCAGCTTGCGCAGGCTGACCTGGGTTGATAAATTTTCCTGTAGATGATTTTCTGCGAGTCACAGGAACAGTCTACTCATGATTCAGTTGGTTATTACACAATATGGATTTTATGGATCTATAATAATATGATGACTTGGTTTGTATAAAGCATCACAGAGATGCATAAAACACCCATATGTCGGAGCATGTCTCATATGAATTATGCTCTGTGAAAAAGGAGCTTAATGCATTTGCGAAAAGTATCGACCCAGTCCGCGCAGGCTGACCTGGGCCGAAACTTTTCGCTATTGGTCAATTTTCTGTATGTCAAAGGACCAGTCAGCCTAAGGTTTTAGTCGGTTGTTGAAAAAAGTGGCTATTATGAATCCAAAATTATGTGATGTCTTTATTGGCATCATGCATCACGAAGATGCATTAAGCCCCTATTTGTCAGAGCATGGCTTCAATATTTCTTACCTGCGATTGGTGGACCTATCAAAGTAGCAATGCCTTGGAACATCAGCAAAAGGCCAAAGGAATTAGTCAACATTTCTAGACCTAGTAGATCTACCAATACTACTGACGTCAAGGATACGTATACCCCTGTAAACAGACACGATTCATTGATTGATTGTATGCTGTTTAACCCTTTTCCGCACAATTCCGACTTTAAAGGACCCTGGGAAAGGAGCCTTTTGAAAATATTGTGGAAAAAGGAGAAAATGCTGGTAACAAGCATTTTCTCCTTTTCCACGATGTTTTCATAAGGCGTCACATTTTGGGTCGTTAAAACACGGAATTTTTTGGTAAAAAAAAAACCCTAAATTGGTTTCAACTGAAAATATTTTCAAACTTTCAATTGAATTGGACTCCTATGATAGGGTTTTTCTTTGACAGAATGTAGACATTGTGGAAAACGATAAAAAACGAATTAAGGGCATTTTCTCCTTTTAAAACAATGTTTACAGTCTCCTACTGTCATTTCACAGCTGGGAAAAGTTTTTTAAAACCTTACCAAAACATTTCAAAGAAAACGAAAAGAACAAACGCATATGAGCCACGCTCTGTGAAAAGGGGACTTAATGCATCTGCCAAAAGTATCGACCCAGGTCAGCCTATGCAGTCATCGAGGACTGACCTGGGCCGAAACATTTCGCTACTGGTCAATTTTGTGTATGCCCAAGGACTAATCTACCCCATGATAAAGTCGGTTGTTAAAAAAGTGGATAAAATGGATCCATAAGTTTGTGATAGCTTGCTTGGTACCATGGATCACGGAGATGCATTAAGCCTCCTTTTGCCAGAGCATGACTCATATAAAAAATCCAACTTACCTATGAAAAGTCCAAACACGCATGCGTAGACAAATAATAATGGATAGTTGTAACAAAGAGGACATAAGGCCGTGGCAATCCCACAAATTAGCAAGGCAGTATTGTACAACATCAGTCTGTTCACCCCTTTTCTATCAGCTAAAAATCCAAAGAGCACTCTCCCTGCAGTGTTTGATATACCGATAGCGGAAACGAGCCATTTGGCGCTCTCCTCGTCAATACCTTCATCAACGGCGCGGTCTGTGAGGAATATAAACGGCATGTTAAATCCGATACTAGTGAAGAAATTAGAAATCACAAACATTAGAAAGACGACATCTTTCAACAAAGAAAGATCACACATCTGTTTCAGTGAGTAATACAGATCAGGTGATACGTCACAGCAACATAATCTCTTTTTGGAGTCCGGCATGAAATCCTGAAGTGACGACATACTCGTGATGTAAAGCGCCGGATGTGATCGACCAAGGTGAAGGTTGAGGAGACTTCCGGTTTGATAAATGCCACCTAAAAATAGATCAGAAAAAAAAAGTTATTTTATTTCTGTGTTGAGGACATTTTTTGTTGATAAATTGCTGACAGTGTACATCAGGATTAGAATAAGCATCGAATTTACCGTCTGATATCTTGTCTACCCCGGTACAATAAGAAACTTACCTCGTAATCGAAATCTTACTAAAGCAGGATTAACTTAAAACTTCTTTTTTTTTTGTTCTGTTTTAATCTAATGTTTTTATTTTAATCAATTGGTTCTCCTAGAGTTAACATGTACCTGTAAAACAGGTACAATAATTCTTAGAGGTATGAAGTTTAACGTTTGTTCAAATTTTATTGTATCTGTGTATATTTTTGTCAAAGACAGGCGCTCTCACGTGTTGAATTCGGTCTCTTTGGGCCCAGTAGGTCTGTAGTAGCAGGTAGAGCTGAAAATCAGCTCGGGCTTGGCCAAAACTTTTTCCAAAGATTCAAGAAGCTTAAACCTGTAAGGCCTGTAGTAGGATTTGACTCTCTCTCTCTCCCTCTCTGAACATTCGCTAAACTTATGTAAAAAAGCATCAGTGGATTTGAAATACTGTTGTGCATGATAATGATAAAGAACGCATCGATACCGTTAGCGGTTAAGCCGAGTCCTGTAGCTTAGTCGGTAACGTTCTGACTCGAAACCAACGAGTGGCTTGTTCGATCCCCAGCTCGGCCAAATTCTTTCAAAGAATAAAGGATAGTCATTGCGACAGGATTTATTTCTCTCTCATTACTGAACGTTGTTTTCACGATGTTTATATGGGAAAGCAGCCGACTGCTTGACCAGAATGATGTGCTAAGTACTAGTAAAAGGAACTCCAAAAAACATGGATAAGTGAATGCACTGGCCGCTGCGATATAACTAAAATAATGTTACAAACAGCATCAAACAAATAATGCCGTTGCAGTTGTTTGGTGTGGTATTTTACGCACCAACATAAGTGGTGACAACTTGAAACATACTGTTTTTTCTATTCTCTATACTAAATTGAACCAGTGCTTTACTAACAAGTTTCTCTGGTGTATTTTTTATTCATTTTACTCTAAATATTAAAAGAATTGTCAGTTCAGAAATACAGTATCTTGTGTTTATTTGTATTTACTACAAACAAAAAGCATGACAAATTAAACAAAGTAGCACTATAATTGGCCTGCAACACGCGAAAAGGGGCATTCGGACATTTGCATAAAGTGTCGTCTTGGATCAGCCTGCGCAGTCCGCGCAGGCTTATCCAAGACGGTACTTTACGACTACATTAGATTTTTTCCTACAGTAGGCTTGCTCAAAACAGAAAATTTACATAAGAACGGGAAGTGTCATTTCGGCCATGATTAGTCTCCAGGCTGATCCGGGACGACACTTTACGCAAGTGTCTGAATGCCCCATTTCGCATGTTGCAGGCCAATTATATGTACAGATGTTTCTTAGAGTTGAAAGGTGTGTTTAATGTCATTGGTATTATGGCTCGGAGGCCTTTAAACTTTGAATTATATACATGTATTGTCACTGTCAAATCAGGAAACTCCAGGAGCGCAGAAATAGTTGCACAAGCCGCTATGAAAAACAATGTTCTGTTTAAAACAGCGTCATTAAACTACAAACAAATTACATAAGTATCTTTATCTAAAATAACCATCTAACAAAGATAAACCAACCTGGAGTAAGATGATGACGACCATGATGTCTTGAGTGGTGGGCGGCGTCTTCAGAAAGGAGGCGTTGCAAATGTGGAGGGCGGGGAGGGGCATCTAATGCCAAAGGTGAAACGGGCAGTGGTTTACGATTTGTCAAATGCAAAGCACCGTCACTCTTGTGCAGAAAAGGCGCAGATTCGGCATCCTGCGCCGTCAGTCGATTACTAAAGAACTGAGAGGATTCATGCGTAGGCGATGATGGTTGTGAGACAATAATAGTAGGTGAACCGGTCGCCGGCTTGCTTCCAATCACCTTAAGCTCCATTTCTATAGCGTCTCTGATCAGATGGGATTTGTTGGAATTTTTCTCCGTTTTAGATGACGATTTCTTTGGCCCCTCCAGTGGCCTAAATAAGGCACCACAAAGAACACAATTCAAAATAATGCCAGCTTCAATAAGTATTGCTCCGCGCCAGCCGTACTCATCAATAAGATATTTTGAAAACGGGTTGAAAATAAAGGCACCGAGCCCGGAACCGCAGACTGCCAGACCGGTTGCAAAGGCTCGCTTCTTCTCAAAGTAATATCCAACGCTAACAATGGCCGGCAGATAGATCAAACCGAACCCAAGACCTGAAATTAGAAGCGCATTGCTGATTAAAACGACTGTTGGGAGTGAAAGGTTTCTAACGGAGTTTAAGACAAGGCTTTCTCCCAAAACTATTTGAACCATGCTCTGGCAACAGGAGGTTAAATGCATCTCCATGATCCATTATACCCAGCAAGTAATCACATAGTTATGGATCCATAAAATCCACCGACTAAATCATGAGGAAGACTGGTATATAGACACACAGCAAAAGGTTTCGATCGATGTCAGCCTGCGGGAATGCGCAGGCTGGCATTGGTCGATACATTTTGCAGATGCATTAAACCCCCTTATCACAGGGCATAATTCATTTGATATCGCTGATCAAGGATCAGGCTTTATGATCTATGAAGTTCGATCTTGGTCTATATAGCCCCAAAACTTGACACACACAAAAAAGACTACCTAGCTCTTCTAATGGCCCGACAATTCAAGAAAGATAATTGTGATGCTTTTTTTTCCCCACATAGTTTCGTCCCCTTCTACTTTTGCCCTATAGCACAAGCCGCCTCTTAAAAATCTTCACAACGCAATCCCGAGTTTTAGCGACCCTGAAGAGGAAGGCTTTTGAAAACATTCTGGGAAAAGGAGGAAATGCTGGTAACCAGCATTTTCTCCTTTTCCCACAATGTTTTGTACCCTATCAAAGACATAAAACATCATTTGAGCTACAATTATTTTGTCGTCTGCAAATGCCTTCAATTTAGTCTCGTCCACAATTTTTGTCGTTTGGTATACAGAGTTAAACTAATTCTAAATGCTAGTGGTAACTTTGATTAATACCTGATATGATTCCAAAGAACTGAAAGTATTCATTGAGGGTGATGCTGAAGTGAAAAGTACTAAAAGAAAGTGATGATAGAAATTTGCCAGCAAATATGGTAAAATTAGCGGTGCAACATCTCATTCAAAATTCATTAACCCGTAGGCAGCAAAGCGCGACTCACCGACTTTTTGCAGATAATGTAGATCAAGATCAGATTGCACAGAACGTGCAGTCTGATCTTTGATCTACACTGTCCGATGAAAAAAATTTCGGTTTTAACTATCGGCTCAAAATTTTCCTTTCACTTATTCAGCAGGAAAAGAGTTAATATGTCGGTTGACAATATTGTTTTCTAAGTTTGGTGGTATTATTTCATGAAAGTGTTTTTGGGTTGCTTCTCTTACTTATTCATCCGCAATGTAGACTTTATGAACTAGGCCATTCCGACGCTGCCATACGAGGCCAATTTCAAATCCAGAGCTCATTCCAAGACATTTAACTCTGAAGTTCATTGTTTGTGTAATTGGCTTGCACAATTTTTTCAGTCCGCATGTTATTTTCACATATCAAGTGGCACAGACACGTCTGTTTAGTGATCTAGGGGGACAATTTTTTTTTTTGTCCAAAGACGAGTGATTCGTCGTCATAGAATTTCAGTTTGACGGTTGACATAAGAAGGTGAGATCTGCAAGGTCACCACCTTCTAAAAAAGAACAAGTTAGGAAAGCAGGAGGGCCATTGGCCCTAAAGCGCTCACCTGAGTAAAGTCATCTTTGGTTGATAAAGATGAAGAGATAGTGGTTTTAATGATGTAAAACGCATGCGTGTAAGTGATATACATTTTTACAAACTTGACCTACTTTTGAACTTGTTGGAGATATCTTCAAGTCAAACATTCTGATAATAGTTTATAAGTATCAGGCTGAAATTGGGACCTCTAGACTACACACTAGGTTTTTCTCAGATTTGACCCAGTGACCTACTTTTTGACCACAAATGTCCCAATTTCAAATCAGTCCAAGGCATTATCAAGTCAAACATTCTGGCCAATCAAGCTGAAAATGAGGCCTCTACCTTGCGCACAAAGTTTTTCTAAGATTTGATCCAGTGATCTACTTTTTGATCCTACATGACCCAGTTAGGAACTTTGGCTAATATAACATCAAGACAAACATTATGACCATGTTTCAAGAGTATCAGGCTGAAAATGTGGCCTCTACTGTGCACATAAGGTTTTTCTCAGATTTGACCCGTGATCTACATTTTGACCCCGAGATATCATAAAGAAAAACATTCTGACCAAGTTTCATGAGTATCAGGCTGAAAATGGCCTCTAGAGTGCATACATGTTTTTTTTTTTTTTTTTTTTATTTTTCTAAGATTTAGTCTAGTGAACTACTTTTTGAGGCTACATGACCCAATTAGGAACTAGGCCAATATATTATCAAGACAAACATTCTGACCATATTTCAAGAGTATCAGGCTGATAATGTGAACTAGAAGGCACATAAGGTTTTTCTCAGATTTGACTCTGTGACCTACTTTTTGACCCACTTTTTGACCAAACATAACTCAATTTCGAATTTGTCCGAGATATTATTTAGAGAATAATTCTGACCAAGTTTCGTGAGTTTCAGGCTGAAAATGTCGCTTCTACAGTGCACACAAGGTTTTACTTAGATGTAGCCCAGTGACCAACAGTTTGATCCAACGTGAGCCAATTTTGAACTAGTCCGAGATATCATCCATACAAACATTCTGACTAAGTTTCATGTATAACTGACTGAAAAATGTGGCCTCTAGAGTGCACACAAGGTAAATGTTGACGTCTGAACGACGGACGATGGACACAGCACGATCATAAAAACTCACCTTGAGTACTTCGTGTTCAGGTGAGCTTAAACAAGAGGGCCATGATGGCCCTGTATCGCTCCACTGGCTATTAAGTAAAAACACTACAAGCCAAACATTACAATATTCAGCAAATTGATTTCAAACACGAGGACATGCAAACATTTTTCTATCTAATCCTACGAGAAAGTTGTGATCCATGGGCAAAGCCAATTTTGATCGCAAAGCTATAATTATTTGAATCCTGGTGGAGGTCCACAATATAAAGCTCCATACCAAATAATTCAGTTCTTGAATGTTATAAACAAGAAGATTTTCAAATTTTTCTCAATGAAAAGCCCTGTAAAACATGAAACCCATGAGACAGGGCTAAATCTAATAGCCTTAGTCTTTATAATGGTTAGTAACATGATGACTTAAGATAGTTTTCATTACAAAAGCCCATGTAAAACTGGTGACCTTGTGTTCCGTGGTGTGGGGACAAACTTGGGTCAAGGACTATAATTTGGGCCCTCCTTGTAGAGGCCCACTAGATAAAGCTACATGCAAAATTTGGTAGACCCTATGGCTATTATTTGAAGGAACTTGGTAGAGGCCCACTAGATACAGCTACATGCCAAATTTGGTAGCCCTAGGCCTTACAGTTTCAGAGAAGAAGATTTTTGAAAATTTTCTATATTTTTCAGTTTTGTTGCCATGGCAACCAGAGTTTTTGAAGGAATAAAATTCTGTCATGGGATTCTGAAGAAGACCATGGCAGGATCATTTCTTTGAAGTTTCATCAAAATTGGATAAGTAGTTTCAGAGATGTTTGAAATAAAAGTTAATGCACGCACGGACAGATGGACGGACGGACCTTCAGTGCCAGTAAAAAACAAGTATATACATCAATCTCAGTTTGAAATATATCTTTTTAACCTATTACCAGACAATCCCTACTTTTGATGACCCTGAGAAAGAAGACTTTAGAAAAGCATTTTCTCCTTTTCTTACAATGTTTTCTACTGTTCACAAAACAAATTTCAAATTTTCAATCACTTTTATTTTGTCGTCTGCAAGTGCTTTCGATTTAGACAAGCCTAAAATATTATCGTTTGGTAATGAGTTACATGTGTGCTAACAATTGTCATAATAAATCACTAAGATTTTTTTTCAAACTTATTTTATTAATACTTTTTCTAAGCTAGTCATCATCAAACAGTAGACATGGTGTATTAATATGAACACTTCATAGTTTGTAAACACAGTCAGATATGTGGAGGATAATTTTTTGTTTTGGTGTATGATTGAAAATTCTTTTATTGAGTTGAAACAAATGCTAAAAGCTCCCCTTGAGCACGTTGTGCTCAAATGAGCTAAAAAGTTAACATACGGATGGACGCACAACGGACAACGGGCCATAACATAAGCCTGCTGGCCTTCGGCCAGTGGAGCTAAAAAACTTGTCTAGCACCAATCATGTATCACTGCAGCTTGATAATCAAGGGAGGTAAATAGTAACGAACTTTATCTTTCATAAAAAGAGTTATTTCCCTTGATTAGTGTTTAAATTGAAGTGACAATATTTTGAAGCCCATGTTAAACTTGCGATCCCTGGAATGAAGGCAATTTTGACCCCAGACCTACAATATGAAACTAGAATGTGTGGTTATAAACAAAAAGATTTTTTAATCTTGCCCAATAAAAAGTCATGTAAAACAAGTTTGCTGAATAAAAGGCCCTGTAAAATATGTGATCCATGACACAGGTTTATCAAGTTTTCACTATAAAAGCCAATGTAAAACTTGTGACCCCTGGTGTGAAGTCAAACTTGACCCCCAAAGTTAAAATTTGGGCCCTCTTGGTAGAGGCCCATTATATAAAGTTACATGCAAAATTTGGTAGCCCTAGGCCTAAATATGGCTATGTACAAGTAGATTATTAAAGTTTCCTTATATAAGACCATGTAGAACTTGTGACCCCCTGGGGTGGGGCTACATTTGACCCCCTGGGCTATAATTTGGGCACCCTTGATAGAGACCCCCTAGATAAAGCTAAATGCAAAATTTGATAGCCCTAGCCCTTATAGCTAGATGCGAAAGATTTTCCTATATAAGCCCGCCCATGTAAAACATGTTACCCCCCGGAGCGAAGTCAAATTTGACCCTCGGCTATAATTTGGACACCCTTGGTACAGGTCCACTAGATAAAGCTACATGCCAAATTTGGTCGCCCTAGGCCCCATGGCTAAGTCAAAGAAGAATTTTAAAGTTCTCCCTATATAAGCCCATGTAAAACTTGTTACATAAGCCCATGTAAAACTTGTTACCCCCGGGCAGGGCCTAATTTGACCCCAGGGCTATAATTTGAACAATCTTGGCAGAGGTCCACTAGATAAAGCTACATGCCAAATTTGGTAGCTCTAGGCCCTATGGCTAGGTAGAAGAGGAATTTTAAAGTTCTCCCTAAATAAGCCCATGTATAACTTGTAACCCCCGGGGCGGGGCCAATTTTGACCCCAGGGCTATAAATTGAAGAAACTTGGTAGAGGTCCACTAGATAAAGCTACACGCCAAATTTGGTAGCCCTTGGCCTTACGGTTTCAGACAAGAAGATTTTCAAAGATTTTCAAAATTTTTCAGTTTTGTTGCCATGGCAACCAGAGTTTTTGAAGGAATTAAATTCTTTCAAGAAATTCTGAAGAGGACCATGGCAGGATCATTTCTGTGAAGTTTCATCAAAATTGGATGGGTAGTTTCAGAGAAGAAGACGTTTTAAAAAAAAGTTAACGCACGGACGGACGGACGGACGGACGGACTGACGGACGGACGGACGGACGGACGCACGACGGACAACAGGCCATGACATAAGCCCGCTGGCCTTCGGCCAGTGGAGCTAAAAACCGAGAAAACGGCTATCACAGCCCCGGTTACTGTGGTCATCCTTCCGTCCATCCATCTACCCACTCATCCATCCATCCATCCGGAATGATTCCAGCTAAAATTACCTGACATGATTCCAAAGCTGAAGTACAAAAAGTACAAGTTTGGCGAGAAAAGGCTGAGTATAAACCCCAGAGAGGCGATCACAGCCCCGGCTATCGTGGTCACTCTACAGCCATACTTGTTGGTCAGTATACTGGCCACAGGACCTGTAATTGATAAACAAAAAATAGGATTAAGAAATTAAAATACATATAGAAAATTTTTAACGAACATAACAGTAAATAGAGAGATACAGGTACATACAACCATGTAAATGGAAATCGAAACAATACAACCATTTACGAGCTACTTTTGCAAACTGAGTTATACTTAAATTTAATTTGCGGACAGCCTAGATCAAGATCAGACTGCACACAACGTGCAGTCTGATCTTGATCTACGCTCTCCGCTTTGCTGAGACATTCCGGATGACAGCAGCCTTGAAATTGCCATTCTTTTTGGAGTTGTTTCTTGACTAATAATTTCCGTTTGGTTTATTCAGCGCTATAAGACAACCTTGCAAAAGTTTTGTCTGTTTTGGGCAAGCTTATTGGCCTAAAGACAATACAAACTGCGGGAATATGTTCTTATAGATATTAGTGGCGCTCTGACAAAAGGTGGATTAATACATCTCCGTGATGCATTATACCAACAAAGTCATCACATAATTATGAATCCACAAAAAAATCTATTTTGTCTAACAACTGAATGAATCCTGAAGTAGAATGATCCTAAGGCACAAAGAAAATATTCTGAACGCAAAGCGTTTCGACTCAGGTAATCCTACACGAACTGAGCAGGTTGGCATGAGTCGATACTTTTTGCAGACGGATTCGACCCCTTTTCACAGAGAATGGCTCAATTAACTGTTGAATTCATGGCATTTCCGAACCCGCTCTTAAGACGAACTTTATCATTTTGACGCAGAACATTTCTGGAACTATTTTTGCAAAAGGAAAAAAATACTCGTAACGAAAAAATTGTGCTTTTACAACAATGTTTAGATTGATTGATTTTGCAATTATTTATCGCCGCCACCGTTTGTCCATATGGGTACACCCCCCCCCCCCCCCCCCCCCCCCCCAGTTGGAGGGGTGCTAGTTATATTACGGTTGTTAGCGCAAGATCCAGGACGAAACCCATCCTAAGTTACGCCTGGCTCTTTAACATGCTCGGTGTATAGCATCGTCACACTGGACCTCGGTTTAACGTCTCATCCGAAAGAGTTTTAGTAATTTTAGGTGGCCAGCCTTGACGTTCAAACCCGAATCCTCATGTAGCCCGAGACTTGACGTTAACGAGTCCTACGCTCTTCCACACCACGGGCTATTCAGTCTGGTCTCAAACATACTTTCAGATGATACTGCGTATTGAAACCATAATTCATGCCTACAACATTGTTTCCAAAGCCGTCTACAATGCGTAAATTATTCCACAAGAACATTATGAAGGAACGTGATATCCTCATCGGATTTGTTATTCGATCGCCAGAAATGAAACACGTGCTTTCAGTCAGAAGATAAAAAAAAAAACCCTCTTAACTCTTTACCAAACGACAAAATTTAGGTATGTCGAAAATGAAAGGATTTACAGATAACAAAATGTGGCTCAGTTGATGATATTTTTCTTTGATTGAGTAGGAAACATTGTGGGAAATGGAGAAAATGCTGGTTACCAGCATTTTCTCCTTTTCCCAAAACTGTTTTTAAAGTGCCTTCTTCCTCGGGGGTCGTTAAAATCCAGGTTAAACGTTGTGTAGTGAGGGGTTAAAGCAAACTGATAGGCTGTTTTGACGAGAATAGCTTTAAAAATATTGGAAAGCGTAATTCAGTTTTGCAAGAGCCCGTTTTGTTCAGTCTGATATTCATCTACACTATATGCAAAAGCACCTCATACTCCTTTCAATATACGAAGAATTTGTATCAAATCGATTTTATCGGTATGGAGTGATCAATAGTAATTCAAAATAGTCACGCAATGGGGTATAATAAACTCAGCAAGAACCTGAACACTGTTACATGTACTTCAATATAAATGAAATATACGTATTTCCTGACTAAGTGATGAAAAAATCATAATTTGAAATTTGCAGACCCTTTTTGGCTATAGACCCTTCATATATCGTACAGTGTAGACCAAAAATCAGACAGCACATTTTGTGTTTTCGAATCTTGATCTACACCGTCCGAAAACCCTCATCCATGTTCACCGATGGCGACCTAAGGGAACCGGACATCAAACATTTAGCATGCTCTGTTTGTTTATTGATTATTAAGCAGTTTTTTGTTCGATTTGTAATCAATACGAAAGCGAACAAAAATAGTCGATAGAAACTCATGTAGTACCCTTATCACTAGGTAGAATACAATGGTCTCATCATTTGGTAGAATTCAATGGCGTGTGCGGTTTTTTTTTTCGTTCAAATTAATTTTTTTAAGTAATAGATAATAGATCAAAAGAACTTGGCACTTTTCTGTACGGAGAATATGTATAAATCAGACATCACAAAACGTGAGATCAGATTTGAGATCTAAATCTCTCAAATGAATTGAGAGCATTCTGATTCAAGAAAGAATTCGAATTGCCTTTATGTCGAGTTCTTCACGTGGACAATAGGTCGTTTGCTATCATCTATCATTCGTAATTAGGTTTAAAAAGAATCTGTACCATAGGACAAAAAAAAAGAAGATTCGACCAGACGACAAACTCAGTGTAGCTCAAAAGATGATTTGGCGTGCAACACACGAAAAAGGGCATTCGGACATTTGCGTAAAGTGTCGTTTCGGATCAGCCTGTGCTCTCCGCGCAGACTAATCCGAAACGACACTTTCCGTTTTTATGCAATTTTCTGTTTTGCGCAAGTCTACTGTGGGACAAAATCTAACGCAGTCGTAAAGTGCCGTCTCGGATTAGCCTGCGCGGACTGCGCAGGCTGATCCGAGGCGACACTTTACGCAAATATCCGAATGCAACTTTTCGCGTGTTGCAGGCCATTTCTGTCTTTGAAAAGGTGGAAGACATTATGGGGAAAAGCTGAGGAAATGCTGTTACCAGCTTTTTTCCTTTTTCTATATTGTTTTCAACGGCCTTCTTCGCCGGGGTTGTACAAACACTTGAAAATTTAGCACAGGATTTATACAATAACACGGCTCTCATTTCCTAAAATTTTTTTCAATTTAGTATCGATTACGAGTCGAAGACTAAATTGGGTCAACCCCTAAAATATATGAACCATTCTCTAGCAAAAGCGGGTTTACTGCATCTCCGTGATGCAGTGTACAAAGCAAGTTATCACATAATTATGTACCAAGCAAGTCATCACATAATTATAGATCCATAAAATCCATTTAGTTTAACAATCGACTGAATCTGGTGGTAAAATGGTTCTTTGCCATGCAGAAAATTTACAAATAGCAAAAACGTTTCGACCCATGTCAGCCTGCGCGAATCGATACTCTTTGCAGATGCATTAGAGCCCCCTTTTCACGGAGCACGTATCACATATAAGGCGTCCTAAGTAGCTTAGCGATGGAAGCGTAAGATTTGTAATGCTGTATACCAGCATTTTCTCATTTTTCCAAAATATTTTTTCAAAAGCCTTCCACCTCAGGTTTTTGAAAACACAGGGTTTGTTTGTAACCTGGCATTCAGGCCCTGCATTTGAGTCGTTCTAGTGAACAAGGTACACAACTAAAGTAAACCCACAGAAATATGTGTTGTTATTTGCCGTTTATCTGAAATGTACGTTAAATTTGACATTCAGAACATTGTATTAGTGTATTTGTTTTGCAGGGTTTTTTTGGATGATTTTTATGTTTTTGTGAAATTGCTCTATTTAACGGACTGATACCAGTCTAGGTTTGTTTGGTAGTGGGATAAACTTGAACATGGTACTAATCTTGCAGGTAAGTCGAAAATTGATGACAAACGACATTTTGGGCTGAAAACCCGACCCTCTGTCGACAGAGGGAAAGGTCCCGACCCTCTGTCGACAGAGGGAAAGGTCTACAGGGAGAGATATAAAACGATGCTTAACGGCAGAAAGAAAATAACTTCATACAAGAGAAAACTGTAGAAATCTCCTTTTTGCATCATCCGCTCGTATAACAGATACACGTTGATAAAACGAGATAGGAACGGAGATGTTACTGGTTACGAGGTTAGATAATGTTTGGCATGTTTAACCCCCATGTCTTCTCCATGTCAAGTATTTGTTTGTTTGTTTGTTTGTTTGTTTGCTTGCTTGCTTGTTTATATGCTTGTTAACGTGTTTGTTTGGTTTACAAAGCTCTTTCCAGCAGTATATTTCAGTCCCGTTAATGTGACCAGCTGAATATACCGAGCCCGGTAGCTCAGTTGCGAATGTATAGGGCTTGAAACTTTTGGGTCGCTGGTTCGAATCCTCAGCTCGGTCATTTTTTTCCCGAGTACTGATGATGGTCATTGCGACAGAATTAATTCCTCTTGTACCAGTGATCATTTTGACGATGTTTTTGTGAGAAAGCAGCCAGTAGCTTGGGGAAGAATATTCATAAATACTGGCCGCTGCGATAGAACTGGATAACGTTGAACATGGCATTAAACACTAAACAAGCGAACCGGCACATTTTTGGGACGTTGGGGCTATACACAAACCGGTCTAAATATTGTTCTAAAATCCCCGAATACAAACTATGAAACTGATTGGCCGAGACGGCCTGTCAGAGCCAATCAGTTGGCCAGCAGAGAGTTTCAGAATAGGAATAGTGATTTTACATAGATGTAGCTACGAAGTATTGTTCTACATGTAATTCCAAATCCATGACCAGCCAGACACTAGTTATCGGACTGGTTAAGGCATTCTTTCATGTTGATAAATAAAGATGGACATATCGATGTGACTCGTAATGAGGTCAGATAACGTTTTGGCATGTTAACCCTACTTGTCTGTTCCATGTCAAGTTTTGTTTTTTTGGTGTGTTGGGGAGGAGGGGGAGGAGAAGGAAAAGAGAGAGAGAGAGAGATGCCTCACAAAAAAGGAAAGAGAGAGAGAGAGACAGAAATACTAATACGTTGTAACAAACGACAAAAATCTTTACCAAACAACAAAATTTTAGACTTGTTGAAAGCTTTGCAGACGACATAGCAAATCAGACTGAAAAATTGAAATTGTTTTGGGAAGGGCAGAAAATATTGTGGGAAAAGGAGAAAATGCTATTCACCAGGATTTTCTCCTTTTCCAAGAACGATTTCAAAAGTCCTTTCTCTCGTCAAAAGTCGGGATTGTATGATGAAGGGTGAAGTAAAAGGTTATTTATGTCAACAGACAGACGGATAATTATGCAAATAGAGAAGGCTCGTAACAGACACAAGATAATTTGGGTTTTTGTTCTTAAAAAAATCTAATTTAACCCTTTATCAATCAAACCCATGTTTAAACGACCTTCAGGGAGAATGCTTTAAAAAAACACAGAGGGAAAAGGAGTAAATGTTGGTAGCTAGCAATTTCTCCTTTTCCCACTACATGTATGTTTTCTACCCCATTCACAGACAAATCCATTCCATTCAGCCACACTCAATATTTCGTTTGTAAATACTCTTAATTTCGACAAATCTCAAATTTTGTCGTTTGGTTAACTGTTTATTTGAAGTCAGTAAACTTAAGGACGCCGACGACAATTTGCAGTGTCTCTTATTCAAGACAGTGTACATTTAAGACCACAATGTACCGAACTGGCCCATGTTTTTGCTGTATTTCGAACAGTATTTCATGGTCGCTTGACGCCAGCAGATTTTCAGTCAATTTACTGCGAAAGCTCACACGTCTTTCATGGGTTTCACAACTTCTAAACTGATGTTTCAGTAGGGAAGCAGCTAGTGCAATGGACAAAATGCTTTGCAAAGTAACGGTAAAAGCAGCACGAGGAAGAAATGGATAAGCGCACTATCCGCCATGATGTAACTGAAAAGGCGCATAGCACAACCTCAACCCCCCCCCCCCGAAATCTTTACTGAGGCCCCCGCAGTGCCATGCCTACAGGACCCCAAATCATGAAAAAGTCGAAAAATGGGATCAATTAAGGAATTTCTTATTCGAAATTCAACGTCTGAACCACTGTGCCTTGGAGGGCCCCTGACCCTTCTTTTGTAAGAAATACAGGTCCAATCTTCCGTGTAGTAACAATAATTATCATTATCTCCCGCAAGATGGCATTCTACAAATACACAGTCGAATCTTCGAAGAATATGACATGCGCAGACAACGTGATAATTATTGTTTGGTGTTTTTTTTTTACTGATCTTTTTTATTTTGTTGGTTAAGACACGAACCATCGCCGGCCGAAAACATGTCGGTATTTTCGTTTATACATATCTTTCCAACCCCTAAGAGATTTTAGCGCCAATATCCCGTTTTCATCAATACTCATGAGCTACAACAGTAACTATTCAAAGGATCAAAACTCGTGTTTTAATTGAAAATTCTACAAGATGGAGACGGAGTCTATCTCTGCTGATAAATTTAGGACTTTGTTTCTAAATTTGAAGATTTTGATAACAGATTTAGGACGGGAATATCCTTCCGTATTGATGACTTGTAACGCGTCTATTTATTGGTCCAAAGTTCCACAAAATGACATAAAGGAACCAATGAAATATTCTGATTAATATATCCGACGGTACATAGTTGAAGCGTAACGTAATCAAAGTATCGTGAGTAATCGACAATGACAAAGACAGACTTATTAGCTTGTCTCAAGGTTCAAGTATATCGCCCATAAGTTCATTCGCCCATAAGTTCATTCTTTTCTCTTCAACACTGCAGACGACTTGTCGTCGTCTTGCAGCAGACTACTCTTACGGACATTCAAGAAAAAAAAAGGTAGAAATTGCTCGAAAAGAGCATTTTCCTATCCATTTTTTCTCAATATGTACAAAATATATTCAGTTTTATCTATGTTGAGTGGCCGTCTTTTACAGGGATGTGTTTGTACCAAAACGACAAAATTTTAGACTGGTCCAAACTCAAACGTTGCAGACGACAAGATAAACACTGTTCACCGGGTGAGATTTGTCTTTGATAGGATAGAAAATATTGTGGGAAAAGGAGAAAATGCTGGTTACCAGCATTTTCTCCATTTCCCACAATGTTTTCTAAGGCATTTTTTGCAGGATCGTTACAAGTCAGGAATGTTAGGTAAAGGGTTAAAGAAGTTTCCTTAAACTTTCTTTCGAGAGGTAAGTCTAATTAGTCAAAAAACAAAGTCGAAAGAGTAAACTCAATTTACAAAGTGTTGTCTTGATGAAGGTATATCTTTTTGAGAAAACAAAACACGAAGGAGGGCAAATAACAGTGTGTCTGGCCCCTTGGCTTTATCGCAATTCATTCTTTAAGAGTAATAAAATTTGCTTTAACATTTTCTGACAAACTTAACCTTTGGCAATCAGCTTGATTTTGCAGTTTTTATCATGGCGACGTGAAATGTCTGAAATGTTGGGAGTTAATAACGTTACGTAATCAAATAAACAATCTTTAGCAACAAATACATGTATGTTTAAAAACAAAAAAGATTTTTTTTTTCGGTGGAAAGTCGAAATTTATTTCATCGAGTGAACATCATCGGTAATATTTTCACTCGTGGCTGCACCACTTGTGAAAATATTACTGATGATGTTAACTGCATGAAATAAATTTCGATCTTTTACCAAAAAAAAACCCCAAATATCCTCTATGTAAACCAAATAGATAGCAACCGTGGAATGCGAATGCTCACGACCAGACTGAACAAAAATGCCTTCCGATATTTGGTCAACTCTGTCGGACACTTTTTCTAAAATCCTAGCCAAAACAGCTTTAAAATGTCACATTTTGTGTCTTTTTAATTCTTAGCCTGCTAAAATCGACTCAGTGTCCTTTGCGGAGGGTGTAGATCAAAATCAGACTGCACAGAACGTGCAGGCTGATCTTTGATCTACACTGTCCGATAAGATGATATTTTCCCCAAAAAATAACTTTGAAATAACAATATTTGGGTTTTTCCATAGACTTAGAAGTTTCACTTTAGTTATGTAACAGGTTAAGGGATGACATTGTACGTTACAGACAGCAGATGAAATTTAAATTCACCAGACGACAATACTTTAAATTGTCCATATTTTAGTTATCTGCAGACGACATATTAAGGATTACGACCCCTTACTCATCGGTAAATATATACAGCGACGTTTTCGTAAAGGCTATTCGGCCAATCTCGGAAGCTTCCGTCTATTAATATGAGAGTTAGGGACCGTAGACTCACTAACTCATCGGTAAATATCGTGTAAAATCGACGTTTTCGTAAATGCTATTCGGCCAATCTCGACAGCTTCCGTCTTTTAATATGAGAGTTAGGGGCCTTAGACCTTAAATGTAGCTCAAACGATGAGATCCATATTTGAAAGGGCAGAAATCGCTCTGGGCGAAAAGGCGAAAATGCTGAGATCAAGCAGTTTCTTCCCCAGTTTTCAACTGATGATACGAAATTCCTTCTCCCTCGGAGTCGTAAAAAACACACAATCATTCGGTAAAGAGTTAATGCAAAAATTGAAAGATATGCCGTGACTTTTGTCTTAAGTGTGTTAATTAAACATTGTGGGAAAAAGAGAAATCGGTCTGAACAATTCGTATAGTCATTTTACCGACAAGCCATTAACGAAAGATACGTAGAACGTTTCACATTAAATTGAGATTTTGCTGACTTCTAGTTTTGTAAAGATGGCTTGATTTCGACTAGGCCTACTAGTATCTATCAAGAATGCAGATGACCTAAACATACTTGATTTGTTTAACTATTTACCTCGCAATCTCGATACTTAACGACAATGAGAAAGAGGTCTTTTGAAAACATTGTGGGAAAAAGAGAAAATGCTGGTATCCAGCATTTTCTCCTTTTCCCACAATGTTTTACTGGCTATCCACAGGCAAATTTTAGTTTTTGAGTCATGTTTAATTTGTCGGCTGTAAATGCTTTCAATTTAGACTTTTCTCATTTGGTATAGAGTTAACCATGATGACAGCGCAAAGGAAATGAAAGGATATTTCCCAATCACAAAAAAATCAAAACAATGCAATTTCAGGGGTGTTTTAGCCAGAAGATTTCTAAACAAAGCAAACAATGTAGATCCCGGATCAGACTGCACGTTTTTTAAGGCATTCTATTTCCAATCTATATTGTCTGTGAAAACAACTAGTGTTAGTATCACCATATGCTTAGACTGATGCAGCAACACGTGATCAAAGAGATGGAGGTACCGTGGTATAACTATAACAAACGACTAAAATAGGGTGGCACTGGGACAGAAAACTGAAAGAATGAAGACGTTAAGTCAGATTATAATGGTAGATTGTTTGAAAGGTGTTTTACGTCACTCTCTTCATTTTGATAGTCATATTACGATAACAGCTAACTTATTCACGTATATACTGGGCTTCACCGATACTAGGCTAGGGCTCTGAAGTGTCTTGCCCAAAGACACTACCATGAAAAACTAAGAGCTCCGTGTGAGGAGCGAACCCGTGCCATCTATGTTTAGAAGCCTACTCTTCATCACTGAGCCAGGCAGGACTCATGTCTGTTGATATGCAATCACCTGTAGGATTCTGAGGGCAAATGGGGCGATGTAGATCAGGATCAGACTCCATATAACAAAATCAAAGATCAAGGCATCCTTGTATACATTTACACATGTATACTCGTACATGTACATGTACTGTTACTCGTACTTGTAACAGTGAAACAGGGTGCCACTGGGACTTAAAACCGAGAGAAAGTAGACACTGTGTCTGTTGATTAAAAAAACTCATAGGCTTCTGACGATAACTGATGTTATATTTCAGCCTATACTGATCAAAATCAAAAGGCACAGAATTTAATAAACAAATGAAAGTGCTTTTTTACATGCAACAGAGTTACAGACCACAGACAAAACGTCTATATTCTAACAGTGTTTCGTCCCAATGGCACCCTATTTAGTTAAACAGCTAGCCATTGGAAAGAAATAGTGTTACAGTTTAGTTTGTCCGTTGATAAACAGTGATCCAGAGAAAACCAGTATTTTCTCCTTTTCCAACAATGTGTTTAAACCTTTCAGAAACAAATACAATCATTTGAGTCTCAATGACTTTGTCGTCTGCAAAAGCTTTCAATATTGAGGAGTCCAAAAACTTTGTCGTTTGGTAAAAGGTTAACTCTTTACCAAACGACAAAAATTTCAACAAATCGAAATTGAATGCATTTGCAGACGACAAATTAAATGTGACTTAAAAATTGAAATTTGTTTTAGAAAGCATAGAAAATATTGTGGGAAAAAGAGAAAATGCTGGTTACCAGCATTTTCTCTTTTTCCCATAACATTTTCAAAAAGTTTCCTTCTCAAGGAGGTTAAAAGTCGGGATTGTGTAGTAATGAGTTAAATAGGGTGTCATTTGGGATGCATCACTGTCGCAATGAAACATTATGTTTGTTCAGATATGGCAACATACAGATTGTTGTGGTCAACAGTATTTTCCTCGTTGTCATTGGTTTCTTAATAAGCCTCGCATCTCTTTTAACCACAGTGAAATTGCAGATGATATATTCATTATGGCTAAAAGGAGGGAATTTGTCGCTGAAATGGTAAAAAGCGTTGTTGGAGAGGAAGAAAATGATCAAGTATCAGTGTTTTCTCCTTTACCTGCGATGAATTCAAAGGTCATCTTCAAAATAGCAAACATCACAGGACGGATTGGTTAAGCATGCAGGATACTCACCAACACTTAGAGTCACTCCAGGGACCAACGAGCCGACCCAAGCCGTTTCGCCTTTTCCTCCTTTGTAATAATCCAAAAACTCCATGTAAAATATTCCAAACGAATACACAATGCCGTCTGCGATCACGTGTATCATAAACGAGGCAAACACCACCACCCAACCCCACCCACCATCTGGAGGTTCGACAAGGTCCTCAGCAGACGACTTCCGTTTCCGGTCGCCATTTTCTGTCGGTTTCTGGTTTGGGAGAGAAGCGCCTGTTGACTGTGCTTCACCGTTCGCCTCCTTTTCACGGCCGCCACCCATTTTGAAGACCAGCTGCGAACAGAAACCCTACGGCATTGACCCAATTTTCTTGTGGACGCCGACCTGAAATAATCAAAGCACTGAAATGACTGGGTCAGACAGAAGCGCTATTAGAACACTTTAACCCTTAGGCTGCTATGTGCGACTCAATGACCTTTTGTGGACAGTGTAGATCAATATCAGACTGCACAGAACGTGAAGTCTGATCTTGGATCTACCCTGCCCGATAAGGAGATATTTTTTGTCAAAAAACTAAAATTGAAATAGCAACATACGTGTTTTTATGATGTTTCATGAAAGTTTCGTTTCATTTATTTAGCAGGTCAAGGGTTAATACGACAGTTTTTCGATTTATTCATAATTGCACCAAAACATCTCAATAACTTTCTTTAACCCTTCATCAGACGACAAAACTTTAAATGATGGGGGGAAAGCATTGAAAGAGTAGAAAACTTAGAGGGAAAAAGATGAAAATGCAACCTTTTCTCATTTTCCCATGGCTCTTTAACACGCTTTTAGACCACTTAGTCTTTCTTAAAAACCCGTGATTGTTTGATATACCTAAATGGTTCAACCCTTGGTTTATGTCAATCACGGACAATTAACCTTTGTCTTCTAAGGCTTCACACAATGATTGGCTTGCAACACGCGAAAAGGGGCATTCGGACATTTGCCTAAAGTGTTGTCTCGGATCAGCCTGCGCAATCCGCGCAGGCTAATCCGAGACGGCACTTTACGACTGCATTAGATTTTGTCCTACAGTAGACTTGCGCAAAACAGAAAATAACACAAGAACGGAAAGTGTTGTTTGGGATAAGTCTGCGTGGACTGCGCAGGCTGATCCGGAACGACACTTTACGCGAATGTCCGAATGCCCCTTTTTGCGTGTTGCAGGCCAATTATACATGTACAGGCTTTTCCTGTAAGGCTCAAAGACTACAAAAGGCAAGCTGTGACAGAGAGAAGTCATTTAGTTCATCGAGCATTACAAGTTGTGTTGCATCAGAAAGCATATATACTTGTCCGAAAGTAAAACATGTAACAAGTCATCATAATTATATTGATTAACTTCCTTAGGATGTAGTTATATGTATTACATGAGCCATGCATGCTCTGGCAAAAGGGGGCTTCATGCATATCCATGATGCATTATGCCAAACAATAATGGATGTATAAAATCCATTTGTCTAACATCAGGCTGAATCCTTAGGTAAAATGGTCCTTCGACATACAGAAAATTGACCAACATCAGAAAGTTTCGATCCATGTCAGCCTGCACAGACTGCGCAGGCTGACATGAATTGATACTTTTTGCAGAAGCATTAAGCCCCCTTTTCACAAAGCATAACAGATACATGCATTTCATTCTGCTCTTCAGTGATATATTTTGTGTGTTGAACACTGAACTCTTTAACTGCTAGACAAATAAAAAAAAACATACCACCAGTAACTATAAAAGCCAAATATTGCCATTTAAGCTTCTTTTCCCCGTCAAAGTCAAATCCTATCGGGTAGTGTGAATTATAGATAAGACTGCACGTTTTAAGCAGTCTGATCTTGACTTACACTGTCTGCAAGAGCGCACTAAGTCACGTTTGGCGGCCTTAATCCATGATAAATACGTAAGTCACCAGTTATCTCAAATCAATACTTATTACAGAAGAAAGCTTTCACCACTCAATTAACTCTTTCGCCACTACAGAAACAGCTTTTGTAGATTTTTGGACTATGTAGATAAAGATCAGACAGCACAAACTTGGATCTACACGGTCCGCAAATTGGAAATAAACTGTGGCGTCACTCGCAGTTGATTTATATGGTTAGCTCTCGAAAAAAATTGAATTTATTCAAACTGGTGAAAGAAAGGGACACATTACAGCGGAAATTTCTGACCAATTAGATAAGAAACATAGTTCTCTGTTCGTTCTGTTATTCCTTTTAGTGCCATAGGGGAAGACAGGGTAATTTGCGAACGGCAAAGATCAAGATCGGGCTGACGGTCTGGTCCGGCATGTAGAGCATAAACCTGTTATCAGTAAGTTATAGAAGATTATAATAATTTTCAGCTTTCAAAAGAGGTCGAGCAAATATACGTATAAGTAGCCCTCTGGGAAAAAGTGGCTTTATGTCTCTCCGTGATGCATTATACCAAGCAAGTCACCATTATGATTACAGACCAAAAAATCCTTTTTGACTAACAACCGACTGATCATGAGGTACAGTGGTCCTTTGACGTGCAGAAAATTGACCAGTAGTAAAAAGTTTCGACCCAAGTCAGCCTGCGCAGACTGACCTTAGTCGATATTTTTGGCAGATGTATTTAACCCCCTTTTCATGATAAAT
Organism: Hippopus hippopus; assembly: GCA_946811185.2. Lineage (NCBI taxonomy): Eukaryota > Metazoa > Mollusca > Bivalvia > Cardiida > Cardiidae > Hippopus > Hippopus hippopus. The sequence continues at coordinate 16,502,405 of OX328110.1, read as the reverse complement.
GGCACCGAAAGAGCTAATTTTTCTCCAGTTTAAAACAAAAAAGAGCTACCGATATCAACCTGGATTCTGTGTATACAGGGACCAATTATGTCCTTCGCTTAAGAGAAAAAAATCAAAGCGTTGAGAACACTGAAGTGGTATTTGTCAAGGAAGCCATTGTGTGGAATTAATAATTTGAAAGAAAAGGAGAAATATTATTCAAATATTGGCTTGAAAGTCAACCTACTAAGCAAATAAATACTTTTATTCGTTGACGGGAGAGTACTCATGACAAAGGTAGGATTATTTGTGTATTGGTAGTCTCCCTTTGATCATTAGGAGGAGTCAGGAGTAACATCCCTTGATAGTAGGATGCATGATGGATAGAGAGAGAAACCATGTGAATATATCAAATAAAATTAAGTTTGTACCTGAAAAATATGATTTTAAAATATATTTGGCCGTTAACATTTAATTCCCAACATTACAATCAATTATTTCGATCTATAAATATTCATGTCAAATCAAATGGAGTAGCGCGCAATCATGGGACGAACAAGCCATGGGACGAACTGGTTTTGGAACGAAAAAGCCCAGGATCAAGCGATCAGTAGACAAATTTTGTATATATCATTGCGCCAGTAGAAGACTATGAGCGAGTGAAGCTATTTTCAATCAAGAATTAGTATTTCCACGATCGATGGCCTCACTTAGCGTATTTTAACATGCCATTTCCAATTACATATCTGAGTGCTACCGAAAAACTCATTTGTCTGAGAAAAATTGAGTTTAATTGGGTTTATTTCCTTCGGCTTTGCACAAAATACGATACATGGTCTTCAAAATTCAATATTGAACTCATAGTGGTATTGTCTTCGACAAATACCACAAAAACAAGATCAGCCCGCACATTGCTGCAGGCTGATCTTGACAAGAGAAAAGAGATGCTATCTTCGATATAGTATCGACAGTTTATGATTGGTCGGTCTGTACTTCCGGTCGAAGACATTAACAAGAACAGACAACAGCCTGGTACACATTTTGCAGGTGACGACGATTCAGTGTTATTATCAACAACATCGAGACGTATATTAACCCTTAGGCTGGTAAGTCCGACTAGGAGCGCTTTTGCGGACAGTGTAGATCAAGATCAGACTGCACAAAACGTGCAGTCTGATCTTTGATCTACACTGTCCGATACAGTGCTTCCTTACTGGTGAAATCAGCTTTGAAACCGCAATATTTAGTCTTTACCATAGAGTGGAAATTTTTATTTCATTTATATAGCAGTTTAAGGATTAATACACTATAATATAGCCTACAACACGCGAAAATGGGCATTCGGACATTTGCGTAAAGTGTCGTCTCGGATCAGCCTGCACAGTCTGCGCAGGCTAATCAGAGACTATTCTCTCCGTTCTAATGTGATTTTCTGTTTCGAGCAAGTCTACTGTAGGACAAAATCTAATATAGTCGTAAAGTGCGGTCTCGGATTAGCCTGCGCAGGCTGATCCGAGACGACACATTACGCAAATGCCCGAATCTCCGATTATTCGTGTTGCATGCCATTATTATAATATCAAATACCACAATGCACTTTGTTTTCCCAGTCATGGTGTTGCATAAATGTATACTAGTAAGTGCAGACACAACTAATTTTACCTAACATATTGAACAATGTTTCCCGTTAAAACGGGCTAATGAAGATATGAGACATATTAACTCTAAATTGAGCCATGCTCTGACAAAAGGGGGCTTAATGCATCTCCGTAATAGGTGATACCAGGCGAGTCATCATATAATTATGGATCCATAATAGCGACTTCTTTAAACAACCGACTTGATCATGAGGTAGACTGATCCTTTGACATACAGAAAATTAACCAATAGCGAAAAGTCTCGGCCCAGGTTAGCCTGTGCGGACTGCGTAGACTGACCTGGGTCGATACTTTTCGCAGATACATTAAGCCCCCTTTTCACACAGCTCAATTATTGCATTTTTTTAAAGGCTGAAAATGAATTTCCTCTGCAAGACCAAGAGACGGTTTGGTCATAATCTAGAATATAGCAGTGGACAGTGTAGATCAGAGATCAGACTGCACATTCTGTGCAGTCTGATCTTGATCTACACTGTACACAAAAGCTTCTGGTGTTGTCTATGGTATGGAAACAGTTAAGCGACATAAATGAGAAAACCGCTGTATAAGCCTATTTTCCTTGTCACGACAGAATTACAATATCTAGTTTCTCTGTGAATTTGGTTGCATATTTAATGGCCCTTTCAGATGTATCTAACCTTTCACCTGATAACAAAATTTTAGATCCATCTATCATTTGCAGGAAGCAAATAAAATGTGTCGCAAATGATGGTATTTGTCTTGGAAATGGTAGAAAAGCGTCGTGGAAAAAGAAGACAATGCTGGTTACTAGCATTTTCTCATTAAACCACGATGTTTTCAAAAGCCTTTTCTGCAGGGTTGTTGAAACACGAGAATGTATGTTTGAGAGTTAAGTTACATAATGTTGTAAACTACTTTTCATTTAACCACAATGATTCGAAAAGTATTCCGTTTAAAAATAAAAATCAAACTTCTGTCGTAAGCAATTTCTTAAAAAGCTAATTTTAGTACCGAAAAGCGCAGATCGAGATCAGACTGCAGCTTTTTGCAGTCTGGTCTTGATCTACATCTTCGGAATAACTATCACATCTATACAGTCTGATCTTGATGTACAGTCTTCCAAAAGGATATAACATACGTGCAGTCTGATCTTGGTCTAGACTTCTCTCAAAAGATAGCAGAGGTCACTAGACTATACAGACTATGACTTGCATGAAGGCAAAGATTAAATGACGTGGGCGATATACAACGAGATTATGCATGCAGCAGGTGTTGTTCGTCAATAAACAAAGCCTTGTAGATCTTTTGATGTTGTGTAAGAATGAGTCCTCGTGGATGCTGATCTAAGTCTAGAATCCTATCAAAATATACCGAAGTTTACAATATACAGAGTACCGAGGGCAAAGATAAATGACGTAAGCAGTATACAAGATTACGAATGCAGCAGGTGCTGTTTGTGTTGGTCAATAATAAGGACCCTTAGATCAACCGATGTTGTGTAAGAATGAGTCATAGTGCAGGCTGATCTAAGTCTGTACTCCAAGCAAAATATACAGTTACCAGTGGTTGCTCTATACAGGCTAAGGATTGCACAAAAACAAAATTAATCCTTCAACTGCTAAATAAGATAAATGGAACCTTCAGGCCGATAATAAAAAATCCAAATATTACATGAAAGTTATTTTGGGAAAATATCTTTATCGTACAATGTACATCCAAAATCAGACTGCACAGAATGTGCAGTCTGACCTTGATCTATACTGTTTGCAAACGGTCCTTGAGTTGCGCTTAGCAGCCTAAGGGTTAAATCATTTAAGGGAATTTCAATGAACAAGGGGATTACAAGTCCAGCAGTTGCTGTTTGAATTGGTCAATAAACTAGACCTCGTAGATCTACCGATGTTGTGTAAGAATGAGTCATAGTGCATGCTGATCTAAGTCTATATTCCTAGCAAAATATACCTGAAAACATTTGTTGAAAAATAGGAAGTGCTAGTAACCAGTATTTTCTCTTATTCCAACAATGTTTTTACCCTATCAATGACAAATTCCGTCTTTTGAGCCACAACTAATTTATCAGCTGCAAATGCTTTAAATAAGGACACAAGTCGTCTGGTGAAGAGTTACTAATATAACAGACTACGAATTTCGTGAAGACAAAGATAAATTAATGACGTAAGCGATATTCTATGAGATAACGGCTGTTGCTAATGCTTGGTTCCATAATGACCCTAAAGTCTGATGATGTTGTAAAGAGATTGAAATGGTTACGAACAAGAGGGCCATATCAGCCACGTATCGCTCGACTCTTCCAGAATTTTATTCTGTAGTCGGAGCTCCGAATGATTAAACTAAACATATTCAGTCATTCATGGTCGAGAACGCCCCCTAAGGTCTGCTGGTGTTGTAAGGGATAGGGAGATATAGGCCTACATAACGTTACGATGGACCGTGAATGAAAAAAAGGGCAATGTAAGCCCTGTATTGATCGAACGACTGAGAATACTGTATTATCCTTGAAGTCCCCGTTAAGTTATAGAAATATAGTCGGTCGGTCGGTCTGTAAGGTACATTTATGCCGCTGACGTCGAATGAAGGTGTAAACAAATTGACAGAAGTGCGTATACAACAAAAAAAGAGAGCCATGACGACCTTGTTCCGCTTTACTGGGTCATTTTTAACTTCTAAATTCGGTTTATTTATTCATATATCTATTATTTATTTATATCTGTTTGTTTATTTCCACCTTTTAAGGCCGCAAAACAGTAGAAATTCAGTATCCAACCAAACAATGACTGCAGCTATTGACTTGTTCAATTAATGCCTCTTGAAGTCTACTGATGTCGTTCAAAAACGAGACGATATTACAAGGTAGAAGGTTATTCGGTCATGAACCGCTCGACCAATCTTTTTCTGTTACTTAGAACCCTATTTAACTTTTTACAAGACGTCAAAATTTAATGTCCTAAATTAAAAGTCTTTGCAGACGACATACATGTATTTTTGGTGGCTCAAATGGTGAGAATTTGTCTGCAAAAAAGTATAGGAAACATTGTGGGGCTGGAGAAACTTGCTAGTTCACAGCATTTTCTTCTTCTTCCGCAATGTTTTCAAGAGCGTTACCCTTTTGGTCGGTAAAACATAGGGTTGTTTGGTAGAGGTTTAAAATGCAATAGATATACATGTATTAGTATTATTATTCTAATTCTAGATTTAGAAAGTAACATAATTTCTGATTGGCTAAACCGAATGGTTTAGCCAATCAGAAATTCCGTTACTTTGAAAATTTTCAAATCCTCGAGAATAAGACCAAGAATGTTACTATGAATGGCTGGCGAATACGTGTCGGGGTAATGTTACGAATAAGATGGCTTTTTCAGCTTTCACGCTGTTGATATTGGCCAATCTTAACTTTCGTCTGCTAAAGTGTTAAATCGCTTATCATCGTGAACTTACTACGCGATAAAAAAAAGCATGTGGTTTCCCGGCAACGAATTAAAAGTCAAAAATTCCATGTCAACATTGGTGTACCACTGAGTCTGAGTCTCATCATCTAGTGTCGTGCTATGTTCACGATAGGTTACAAAGAAACTTTAAACTTAAAGATGTACTCAAGCATTTAAAACTCTATATCGGTATACTTCAACAACCTATTCTGATTGGGGACAAAAAAAAATGGTTTCCCGGCAACGTATTCAATGCCAAAACTCCAAGTCAACGTTTCTACGGCAGGGTCTAAGGTATCTTTAACTACGTGTAGTACTGCGCGAAAGGTGCTGTGGTTGAGTGCTCAAATCGCTATATCACGTGACGCTGATAGTCAAAAGCTAGTTTCAAATGACCTATATTCACGGTTGTCAAATAAACCTTAGACCTTTTCGGCCTAAATACTTGCATCTGAGCTATGTTCTGGCAATAATGGAGTTTAATGCAACTCCGTGATGCGTTATACCATGCAATTCACCACAAATATGGATGCATAAAATTCATTTTGTCCAACAAGCGAAAGAATTATGTGGTAGAATGGCCCTTTGATTACCAGAAAATTTACCAATAGCAGAATGCGTGGACTCATGTCAGCCTTCACAACGCACGACGGACGACGCACGACGCACGACGGACGACGGACGCAGGATGACCACAAAAGCTCACCTTAAGCATTTCCTGCTCAGGTGAGCTAAAAATATCACAAGGAGCTAATGAGCCCATTAACCCTTTCCCAAACGGCAAATTTTGGACCAGACCAAATTGAAAGCATTTTGCAGATGACAAATTAACAGTTGCTAAAAAGATGATTTTTCTATATGATAGGGTAGAAAACATTGTGGGAAAAGGAGAAAATGCTGGTTACCAGCATTTTCTCCTTTTCCCACAATGTTTTCGAAAGGCTTCTATTCCTGACCCGTAAAAACCAGGGATTGTTTGGGAAAGGGTTAAGGAAATAGCATTTGAAAGATTTATATCCTATACATGATAGCTAAATTGCTTATCAAAATCAGTGATAAAGCATTTCAGGAGTTTTGCTTGATTATGAAAATCTGACTGATTAAATGGTGTTTTACGCCGCTTTCAACATCATCTTAGTTATATCACGGCGACAGCTCACATATTCATATTTTCCTGGGTTTTACCAGTACTAGTCTAGGGCTCTGAAGTGTCTTGCCCAAGGACACTCGAACAAAAAACCCTATGGATCCAGTGTAGTTCCTTTTGATGTAATGAAAACACATGTCTGAAGACAGTGTGAAAAAAGCAGTGCACTTGCTACGCCGAAGCATATAATGCGTTAAATCTTTCCCTTCCCCCACGACAAAATTTTAGACTCATCCAAACTGAAAGCAGAGCAGTTGCAAACAACAAATTTAATGTAGCCAAGAAGATAACCTGTCTGTGAAAATGGTGGAAAACATTGTGGAAAAAGGAGAAAATGCTGGTATCCAGCATTTTCTCCTTTTTCCATAATGTTTTCAAAAGGATTCTTTCTCATGGTCATGCAAAGTCGGGATTATGTGGTAAAGGCTTAACATTTACAGTGCTGAATTAGTATAATGAACCGTTTCAATTATGAAAAGAATCCGCAGTACCAAATTTTCATTGTTGTTATGGCCAGAATATGTAACAAAGTAGCGGACAGTGCAGATCCAAGATCAGACTGCACGTTCTGTGCAGTCTGATCTTGATCTACACTGTCCGCAAAAACAACTTAACTCGGTTCCAGCGCTTTATGGGTTAAGTAAGCGGTTTTAAGGTTATAGACAGACAAGACTCAAATATACCGATAAAATTTGTGCTGAACTTGCGTTTTATCGTTTCATTTCAAACATTTAGTCATAATAAATTTGAGCCATGGTCTGTGAAAAGAGGATTTATGTGCATTTGCAGCAGTATCGACTTATACCAGCCTGTACAGTCCGCGCAGGCCGACATGGGTCCAACTTTTTTTACGTGTAAATATGTTTTGCATCTCAAAGGACTTCATAATGAAGTCGGTTATCAAACAAAATGGCCTGCAGCATGCGAAAAGAGGCATTCGGACATTTGCGTAAAGTGTCGTCTCGGATCAGCCTGCGCAGTCCGCGCAGGCTAATCCTAGACGGCACTTTATGCTAACATTAGATTTTGTCCCACAGTAGACTCACGTGAAACAGAAAATCACACACGATCGGAAAGTGTCGTCTCGGATCAGCCTGCGCGGACTGCGCAGGCTGATCCGAGACGACACTTTACGCAAATGTCCGAATGTCCCTTTTCGCGTGTTGCAGGCCAAATAGTTTTTATAGATCCATAATTATGTGATGATTTCCGAGATATATTGCAACACGGAGATGCATTAAACCCCCTTTTTTCCAAGAGCGACGCTTTTTTTTACAGTTTCAATTCAAACACTTAATGCTAATAAATTTACATAAGTCTACTTGATGGTGCTTGACAGCACATTGTGACTGCATGATGATGGGGTACTCACAATAAATTTGATAATGTCATGAACCATCATGTCAATATTTATTTTTATGACATGACATGTAAATCGAACGTTATCGGATGTTGCCAGACAGACAGACAGACATACTGACAGAGAGAGAGAGAGATGAGAGACAGACAGACAGAGAGAGAAGAGAGAGAGAGACAGACAGACAGACAGACAGACAGACAGATATGGAGAGAGACAGAGAGAGAGAGACAGAGTGAGACAGAGAGATAGAGGGACAAAGACAGAGAGAGAGAGAGAGAGAGGGGGGACAAAGAGAGACAGAGACAGAGAGACAGAGACAGAGAGAGAGACACAGAGAGAGAGAGAGAGAGAGACAGACAGACAGACAGACAAACAGACAGACAGACAAACAGACAGACAGAGAGAGATCAGCATTTAAACTTTGTGTCTTTCAGCGCCAAATAAATAAACTCGACCTCTTTCAACGGCTTTAAATATAATTCGTTGAAACTTACAAAGATCTTGATTGTATACTGTATAGGTTCAACTAAACAAGCGGACGGTATAGATCAAAGATCAGACTGCACGTTCTGTGCAGTCTGATCTTGATCTTTGCCGTCCGCAAAAGTCACTTAATTCGCCTATGGCGCCGAATAGGCTAAAAGCTACACTCCTGCTTGTTTGTTATTTAGCTTCGAATCACTAGGAGACGAGCTTGGTACAAAGCTGTTCGGTGTCTAACGCCTTTTATAAAATTATTCCAGTAATATCTCGGCGGCAAGCGCACCTATCTAGATGCTTAAATGGGGTTTCTTAAACCAGAGCTTCGCAAAATATTCTTTCTAAGCCACGGGGTACTTTCCCACAAAAACATCGTCGGTACAATGAACAGCGGGGAATAAATGCCGTCGCGATGACTATCATCAATGCTCGTAAAGAACTTGGTCAAGCTGGGGAATCGCATCAGCGACCCCCTTGCTGTAAGTCCTACGTTGAGTTACCGGGTTTGGCCCAAGTGTCACGTTTTTAAAAGGGTTGGTGAAAATGACACAAGGTTTTTAGTGCAATAACTTACAGAATACCGTTAGGGCCATCGCCTATGAATTTGTTGATTTTAAACGCGATGCTCGATAGTACGATGGTGATAACGCGATGGTACGATGACGATAACGCGGTGGTACGATGATGATAACGCGATGGTACGATGGTGATAACGCGATAGTACGATGGTGATAACGCGATAGTACGATGATGATAACGCGATAGTACGATGAAGATAAAACGATAATATGATGATGAAGACACGATATTATATCGCACTATCATCATCGTTCTATCGCGTTATCACCATCGTAGTATCGTGATTTCGCGTTATCACCATCGTACTATCGAGCATCGCGTTTAAAATCAACAAATTCATAGGCGATGGCCCTAACGGTATTCCGTAATAACTAAATCACAATAACGATGGATGACATTTACAAAATTAATAAATCTAGCTGACATATCTTTTTAATCAATATTTAAAATCGGCGTGATGCCTTAATACGAAAGCATACGTGAAAGTTGAAATCATTCGAGTAGTATTCAATGTTTAATACATGTTCGAGTGGTGAAGGCGTATTCAAGCGAAGTTATTGATACATGAGATATTATTTGAATTTATTATATTCTTGTCAGTGAATTACTGGGATATCACAGTGAATAAATCCACTAGTGATGATAAATATGGTATCAACACTAATGAAGATGCAGTTTTAGAATGTTTGCCGGAACTACTTTTTTTCCCAAAAAGCTCAAATTGTACTATTCTTGATAATTATTAGAATAAAAAAAGGGTGAATTAAGAATATAATAAATAAGATAATCAACTAGTTGTGTGTGATACTAAAAATCCGTCACTCGAATGGGGTGTGATGCGGTTAAAAAACTCGTCCTTCGGACTCGTTTTTTCAACCGCATCACACCCCATTCTGGAGACAGATTTTTAATATCACACACAACCAGTTGGTTATCCTCTATTTATCAGTTAATCTGGACAATTAACCCGAAACGACCGTGTCATGGCAGAGATAAAGGAAGATTTTCAATGCGGGTTTTATTGTGTTGTTTGAGTTTAACGCCGTTTCAAAAGCTTAGATCATATCACGGCGGCCAGTGCACCATCGCATTTGTTCCCTGGCTTTCTCACACCAGTACTGAAACAGCTTTCTTTCCAAGCTACTGACTTCTTGCTAGCATGCATTAGAGGTAAGAGGCGAAAAATCTGCCTCAACCGGGTATCGAAACCCTCAGTCACCAGGGTTACCTTTCACTAAACTGCTTACGCACGAAATTTGCGTACGCGGTTTTTGTAAGCAAGCATCAAGTCTGATAACAAGTTTCACTGAACTGCGTTACTTTACGATTTGAGGAAATATTTGCATAGCTTTACGTCAGTTAATGTCTTTGGGTAAAGCAGGGATCGTATCTCGTATATTCAATCCAAAAAAAATGTGTAAATCTACGCAGTTTAGTGAAAGGCACCCAAGGTCACGAGTCAGACACGCTAACCACCGAGCTACCCGGCCAGGCCCAATGGAGGTTGCTACTAGGGATGGGTCTCAGCGGGTAAGGAGGCGCAGGAGTTGGGGGCACTTAAATTCAAGCACAAAAAGTGACATTTTAGTGTAGAAGAATATGAAAGTAGCTATAACCCTTAACCTGCTAAATAAGCGAAATAAAACTTTGCAAGCCTTAATAAACTCAGATATTGATTTTTCAAACCGTGTTTTGAGGGGAAAAAATCTCCTTATCGGACAGTGCAGATCCAAGATCAGACTGCACGTTATGTGCAGTCTGATCTTGATCTACACTGTCCGCAAAAGGTCCTTAAGCAACCTAAGGGTTAATACTTATTTAGGAAGGGGTGTACAAAAACCTTCCTCTTGCCCAAACACAAGTTATTTAAAGGCCCAGTAGAGGCCAAAAAATCAAAGCAGGTGTCATAATACATTTAAATTTAAATCATACCATTTAAAAGTATGAAAAACGCTGGGGAGATGACAGTCTGTTATCGTGTGGTCGGGCCATATGTTAGTCGCTGGCAGAAAAAAAAATTAAAATCTAGCAAAAAGTAAACAAAAGACACAGCTACCTGGCAGGTTTTACCCTAGTTTTGAAATTAATTTCTCTGTCAGCAACTTACACTTTGACCGACCGTACAATGACAGATTGTCATCTTCACACTAATTTCCATACTTTTAAATGGTATAATATAAATTCAAACGCGTTTAAACGCCCGCTTTGTTTACTTTCGGGCTTTATTGTGACTTTAATTAACCCCTTACTCAAACACCTCTTTTTTTTAATTTAATCCACTAACGGACTCATTTTCCGACTTAGGTTTAGACCATTATTTGAGACGCGTTTAATGAATCTTAACAGGCCTAAAGTAACGTTCTCAAATCCCGAGTTGACATAATATTTCAGACTCAACTCAGCAAAATAATGGACTTTAATCTGTTAACTGGGTCAAAGCAAACTAAGAGACTTTAGATTTTTCGTGAAACCGGGCTTAGATTTTCCTCCAAACAATGTTTTCCAGCATTTTAATGGCGAATCCTATCATTGGTAAACACTTATGACAAAATTTTAAAACTGATCCATAATTGTAAGCACTGGATAATAGTATCTTGAATGTGGCTTTAAGGTTTGGGTTGTTTAAAGTGTAGCAAACAGTGTGAGGAAAGAAGACAATGCTGGTTTTCAAAGGCCCTTTTTCCTCAGAGTCTTTAACCCTTCACCACATAATTCCAAGTTTTAACGACAAAAGGCTTTTGAAAATATTGTTGGAAAAGGAGAAAATGCGTGTAACCTGCATTCTCTCCTTTTCCCAAAATGTGTTCTACCCTTTAAACTATAAGTTCCAACGTTTGAAACATCTTTAATTTGTCGCCAGCAAATGCTTTCAATTTGGACTTGTAAGTCTTAAGTATTGTCAATTGGTTAAGAGTAAAACTAGGGAATTCTTTGGTAAAGGGTTAAAGTAGATCTCCACTGCAGTTATATATCATTAATGTACATTATTTCGTATCTGGTATCGGACGATATATATCCAAGATCAGGCTGTACGTTCTGTGCAGTCTGATCTTCATCTATGCTGGTATGTAGTTCGCCATTGGCAGTGGAAGTTCATGTTCACCTGTATTAGATATCTCAGCGCTGAAATTGATTTGCCCTTTACCTTACAATCCAAAGTTCTAACGACTCTAAAGAAGTGGCTTTTTGAAAACATTGTGGGAAAAGAAGAAAATGCTGGTAACCAGCATTTTCTTCTTTTCCCACAATGTTTTCTACCCATTTGAAAGCCAATTTTTTCAGTAATTTCAATTTGTCGTCTGGAATGGCTTTCAGTTAGGACCAGACTAACTTTTTTTCGTTTGGTGAAGTATTGACTCTTTCAGCGCTTGACGTATTGATATTCGGCACTAGAACACAATTCAAGAGCAAATGAACAGCATTTTGGACATAGTTTAGAACAAATCAACGGAAATTGAAGATCCAAGATCAGGCTGCACGTTCTTTGCAGTCTTACATTGATCTACGGCGTCCGGAAGAGGTACTCAATACGCAAATGGTAATGAAATCGGTTAAATGGGGCATCGAGTACGAAAAGGATCTTCCTCACAGAGCCAGGCAGAATAAAACATGAATTCTTAATGAAGTTTATCATCTACATCAAACACGCCCGAGGCATCAATCTGATCCTGTTAACGATCTATCTCTTACTGTGGTTTCAAAATCGGCTCCCTCAACCCCTAGAGCGCTGAATAAATGAACAGGCCCTTTTCAATTAGGAAACATATCCAAAATATTGCCATTTCAATGTTGTGTTTGCCAGAATATGTAATAAAGTAGCAGACAGTGTAGATCCATGATCAGACTGAACATTCTCTGTTGTTGTCCAGGCACAGTAAACCGGAAGTGTGAACGAATTACTGTCCACAAAATATTCAGCCGCGATAAAAAGTAAACATGGTTCTAAACCATGGTTTTAAAGATTACTTTTGCACTACATAAATCATATTTTTGCAAAATAATACAAAAGCGAACCTTATTCTCTTCACTCTCAGAACTTTGATTAAATTAATGCATGGACACTTTTATGCTCTTTAAAACATAACAATATTAATGCCAACACATGTGTAATTAACGAATCTTTTTCAGGAGTTACTGTACAAATAAGAAGTTTAACGCTTTTGTAGTCAACGACAGTGAGAAGAACAAATGTTTAGAAATGTATATGAGTGTTTTGTGTCTGTAAACAGTATTTCAGTCCCTATACGACAAAGGAGACGGTTCTGCTTTTCGTTGCCTTCCTTGATATCTCTAGTACAAGAAAAATGTGCTTGGATTTCTTGTTCAAGGGAACTCCCTGGTGACAACCTAATCGAACTAGAGCATCGCATCCGGATGCCAACGCTCGGATGCAGTTGCTTAATTTTCAATGAAAATTGTAAGTCGAAAAAGGAGCATAACTTTGTCAAAAATACTTTGATGGTTACCTGCCCCTGTTGTATGGCTTCCCATTTTTGATACTTCACAACTAGTCCAAGTCTGAAGTAAATATCTTCAGGAAAGACAGAGATATGATAAAAACGCAGACGACGACAGGACTATGACAATACCTCGACCTTTTCTTCGAAAACAGCCGAGCGAACGATGATTACCTGCTGACACTACAGCACCTGAGGCACTGACTTATGAAGGAATCTTCTTCTTAGTTTAACCTCTTCAACTTTTCACCAAACGACAAAATATTGGACATGTTCGAATCCAAAGCATTTGCAAACAACAAATCAAATATGACCCAAATGGTAAAAATCGGCATGAAGAAGGCAGAAAACATTGTGAGAAAAGGAGAAAATGCTGATTACCAGCATTTTCTCCTTTTCTCACAATGTTTTCAAAAGTCTTCTCTCTCAAGGTCGTCAAAACTTGGGATTGTTTGATAAAGGGCAAAGCCTCCTGTCATGGCTTACATTGCTTCAGCAGCCAGTGTAGATCAAGATAATAATGCACAAAACATGCAGTCTTATATTGAATCTACAGTGTCTGCTAATACTGAAACAGGGACGTAGCTGACTGTGCGCATAAACATAGATGCGTACACTATGTAAAGGAAAAAAAGAAAGGGAAAAAAAGATTATTTTTCAAAAAAAATAAAACGTCTCCATAGGCCAAAAAATAGCTTATATATACAATTCAACAAAAAAGGTTCTGGGTAGGGCCCCTCCAGACCCTCCTGGGAAATCCTCTTACCTCTCTCAGCACTTCGCATCTTTGGTAATACCTATGGTATTACTTTTGCGTATACTTTATTTTGGGCTAGCTACGCCCCTGTGAAACATTTTGGCCAAAAGTCACCTTGAGAGAGCAGTTATCTTGGTGTTTTGTGCTTGACTAAATTTTGTCTCTTTTTTTTTTTTATTTTGCTAATTTTGGCGCTGTATGCATGAGTAAGAAACAACAGTTCATGAGAAAAAGACATAAAATGCAACACTGCAACACGAACAAGAGATACTAAACAGCGGATATGGTCGTTGTAACAAGAGAATGCAATTTAATCTTTGACAGTACAGCACGATTTAATGCACTTTTGCAGACTGTGTAGATTTACGATAAAATCTGCACAGAACGTGCAGTCTGGTCTTAAATCTACACTGTCCGTGAAAGTGAAATATTTTCTGGTGAAAAGAAGTTTGAAATCACATTATTTTGAGGGTTTTTTATTGGCTGAAAATGTGTATATATGATTTTAACCTTTACCCTGCTATATAAATGAAATGAAACTTTCAAGCCGATGATAAAAACGCAAATAATGTCATTTCAATTTATTTTTTGTTGGGAAAACATTTCCTTATCGGACAGTGTAGATCCAAGATCAGACTGCACGTTCTGTGCAGTCTGATCTTGATCTACACTGTCCGCAAAAGGTCAGTGAGTCGAGCTTAGCAGCCGAAGGGTTAATCCTTCATTGGCAGTCGAAGTGTTAAACTCTTATCTTGCTCAATAACTAACATGAAAATTTCAAGTCGATAGCAAAAACCAAAGTGTTGCCATTTCATTTCAAAATATTTTTTGGGGGAAAAATATCACCTAATCGGACAGTGTAGATCCAAGATTAAACTGCACGTTCTGTGCAGTCTGATCTTAATCTACACTGTTCGCAAAAGGTCAGCGAGTCGCGCTAAGCAGGCTAGGGGTTAAAACCATATTAATGTGGAGTGTCGTGCAGACATCGTTGTGCAATCTCGCTCGATCAAACGCTTTAATATCGCTTACATTGCAAACAACTGCATGATGAATCTCTGTTGATTAATTTTCTATTTGTTTGTCTGTCTTATGTTATACCCTTTCCGCGCCACGGGCTAAAACAGAGGCTTTGCAGTACGCCATAGATAGAGATCAGAATGTAAAGAAGGTGAAGTATGATCTTTGATCTATCCCGTTCTGTGAAGTCTGATATAGATCTACACTGTCCGCAACAGTGCATGAAGTTGTGCAAAAAGGCCTAAAGATTAATTACTCACGAAAGCACACCTTACAATCTTCCCAGAAATGCCGAGTTGCGTCAGCCTAAGTAAATCTATAATTGCGCCATGCTCTGTGAAAAGAGGGCTTAATGCATCTGCAAAAAGTATCGACCAATGTCAGCCTGCGCAGTCCGCGCAGGCTGACAGGGGTCGAAACTTTTTGCTATATATGTGTAAATTTTCTTCACGTCAAAGGACCAGTGTACCTAACGATTCAGTCGGTTCGTAGACAAAAATTGATTTTATGGATGTATAATTAATTAATGACTCGCTTTGTATAATGCATCACGAAGTCCTCTTTTTACACAGCAAATCTCCATTATAAAATTTCAACAACATCCTTATTCATCATCAAACAAAATACAGAGCATATTTACGACTTGCATAGAATGTAAACACGTACAAGCAATAAAACACACATGAACTAACAGTCAGTATAACAGTAACACTTTACCAGTAGACAAAATTTCAGTTTGTTTTGTGTGGAGTTTAACGCAAATCACGTCGGTCAGTGCACCTACGCATGTGTTTCCTGGCTTTCTCGTTCCAGTTCTGACACAACTCTTTCCAAGCCACTGACTACTTTTCTCATATGCATCAGAGGTAAGAGGCGAAAAATCGCCGGAAGTAAAGTTTGCCTTAACCGGGTATCGCAACCATAAGGTCACGAGCCAGATTCGTTAACAACTGAGCTACCCGTCTGGGCCCATAGTAAAAGTATTTGCACGCGACAGACTAAATCTTTCTAGACGATAGTACTTGACTTTGGAAGAGTAACAAAACCTTGTAGGAAAAGGAGAACTTGAATACTTGTTACCAGTACCTTCTCATTTTTCCACAATGTTTTTTTTTTGAGGATCACTAATTATCACTAGAAGCAAATTTGCAGCTGATCATTTTGATAAAAGGCGTGGCCCGCAACACAGTATACCGAGAATTAAAATAGAGCCTGGCCCGCAACACAATGTATTGAGGCTAAACGGGAAAAAGACGTGGTCCGCAAAGCTCAGTGATTACTGGGAATTAATGAAAAAAAGAGCCTGGCCCACAACACAGTTTATTGAGCATTAAAGAATAAACAAAGTATCCGGCAACATAGTGTATATAGGATTAAAGAACAAGAGCATATTCCGCCAAACTGTGTATTTTCTTCTTTTGGATTAAACAACAAGAGAGTAGCCTGCAACGCTGTACATATTTGGATGATTAAACAAGAAGAGCGTAACCCGCAACACAGTACATATTTGGAGGATTAAACAACAAGAGCGTGGCCCGCAACACTGTACATATTTGGAAGATTAAACAACAAGAGCGTAACCCGCAACACAGTGGATATTTGGAGGATTAAACAACAAGAGCGTGGCCCGAAACACAGTGCATATTTGGAGGATCAAACAACAAGAGCGTGGCCCGAAACACAGTGCATATTAGGAGTATCAAACAACAAGAGCGTGGCCCGCAACACAGTGCATATTTGGAGTATCAAACAACAAGAGCGTGGCCTGCAACACGTGCATATTTGGAGGATCAAACAACAAGAGCCTGGCCCGCAACACAGTACATATTTGGAGTATCAAACAACAAGAGCGTGGCCCGCAACACAGTGCATATTTGGAGGATTAAACAACAAGAGGTGGCCCGCAATACAGTGCATATCTAGAGGATTAACAACAAGAGCGTGGCCTGCAACACAGTAGATATTTGGAGGATTAAACAACAAGAGCGTGGCCCGCAATACAGTGCACATTTTGAGGATTTAACAACAAGAGCGTAGCCCGCAACACAGTGCATATTTGGAGGATTAAACAACAAAATCTTGGCCCGCAACACAGTGCATATTTGAAGGCTGAAACAACAAGGGCGTGGCCCTCAATACAGTTCATATTTGGAGGACTAGACAACAAGAGCGTTGCCCGCAACACAGTGCATATTTGGAGGATTTAACAAAAAGAGCAAGGCCCGCAACACAGTGCATATTTGGAGGTTTAAACAACAAAAGCGTGGCCCGCAATACAGTGGATATTTGGAGGATTAAACAACAAGAGCGTTGCCCGCAACACGGTGGATATTTGGAGGATTAAACAACAAGAGCGTTGCCCGCAACACAGTGAATATTTGGAGGATTAAACAACAAGAGCCTGGCCCGCAACACAGTGCATATTTGGAGGATGAAACAACAAGCAACAGCACAGCGTATTGAGAATCAAAGAAAACTGGTACGGACGGCCCGTTGCTAACTTAATTAGCACCAACTGATTATCTGTCGATTTATCGCGTGACATAAAATGAATTAACCCTTTACCACAAGATCCCCTGATTTAACATGCCTGAGGAAAAAGGCTTATGAAAACATTGTGGGAAAAGGAGAAAATCCTGGTAATCAGTATTTTCTCCTTTTCCGATAATGTTTTCTATTCTTTCAAAGACAAGTCCGATCATTTTAAGCATTATTTCGTTTGTCTTCTGCAAGCGCTTTCGATATGGACAAGTACTTTTTTTATTTCGTTTGGAAAGAGAGAGAATTAGCCTACATCCAGCCGCAATTAGATACATCTTTGGTTCTGCAGGGTGAGGATTGATTAAGATCAATGGGCAAGTTCTTACAAAAAATCACCGTCTCTATCCATTCAAGATTTTTATCTTTCTTCATGGCTGACGTAAAATTTCCTAAGCATCGTAAAAAAAAAATCTCCAACAACAGAAATCAATCTATGAAGCATTTATTTGTGAGGAACATAACGCCGCTGGCAACAAAATTTACGCCATAAAAAGCGACAGCTCTTTAATGTCTTTCCCCAGTAAAAGGCTTGGCTACGTAATGCCTTGTGTAAGAAATCTCTTATGTGATCAGAAGCTATTGATCTAAGTATTCCCTGATTACAAATCTCACGCCCTAAATTCTTGACCAAGGAGCTTCCTTGGATATATTTATCCCGAGGACTGTATTAGACTAGGGTAAATAGGATCTCAAAAAACAATTTTATTCAGTTGACCTAGTGACCCAGTTTCTTTGGCCCACTGTAACCCGGATTGAAAGCAGGCTAAGATTTTCTGGAGACGGGAATCCTAACATACATGTAGTTTCATGGAGATTAGACGAAAAAAAAAAGTGGACACAAAATGCCTCAATAAATCCAATCGAATTGTTGGTGACACGTGACGCACCACTCATCACAACTCGGTCGATTCCGTACCTACATCTAACCTCGTCTGTATAACGGTCGTTTCCATTTGAACTGCCTATCACGTGATCTTATACATGGCTGCGCTACTGTCAGTCGTTTAGCAACGACATACACAATCTCGATGAAGTTATTCACATCTATCTATCTGTCGATGAAAACTTCAATCGCAATTGATAAACCACGTTAAAAAAATGAATGTACGAACTGTCTGTCAACTGAAATATAGTTAGAAAGATTTCGATAGAAAATTGAGACTCAAGTTTTCTTTTTTACGAGGATCCTTACAATTTTCAGAACGGTAAACCGGTGTATTTCCGGCGATGAAATGTACCGTGTAGGTGCATATCAAGCTTCCAGATACAGCGGAAGGACTTGATGGCTCCCATCACCCGAGGTATACCGAATGGTGACGCACGAAACAAGCAAAAAGAGGCCCAACACCGTACTTACGAACCAATCAAACTCGAAGTCTAATTCAAATTACAATGACGTAGAACGTACAAATTTAGAATAAGAAAGCTTTTTCGAATTACTAGTTATGAACTCTTTCCCAAACGACAATATTAAAGACTTGCCCAAATTGAAAGAATTTGCAGACGACAAAATTAATGTGACTCAAGAACTAAAATTTGTTTTGGGAAGGGTAGAAAACGCTGTAGGAAATGGAGAAAATGCTGTTACCAGCATTTTCTCCTTTTTCCTACAATCTCTCGGGGTCGTTTAAAGTCGGGATTGTGACTAGTGAAAGGTTAAAACCTCATACGTGCTGAGGTGAGCTGAAACGAAGTGAAAGAAATCTTATCATGATAATCATGATAGAAAAATAGGCCTGTAGAGTCACATTCTTTACCTTGGATATCTATAGCTTTAACTAACAATTCCGATTTTTAAGGACTCTGAAGTAGAAGACTTTTGAAAACAGTTGAGGCAAAAGGAAAAAAGTGCTGGTTACCGACATTTCCCCCTTTCCCCACAATGTTTTCCATACTTCTCAAAGACAAATTTCGTTGTTCGGGTCATATCTAATAAGGCATCTGCAAATGCTTTCAATTCTAAAATTGTGCCTTTTGGTAAAGAGTTGTAGGCACTTTTCTACTCGGTATCACACCAAGCAAACAACAAAAATCGAACAGAACAGTTCATTGCTTTCAATAAATTTCTCTCGAGACAAAGTAAAAAGAGTAAGGTAATACATAATTCAGTATGTTTGAGTATAAAATTGCGTGGTTACGCAGCCAGCTCATTTATAGTCACTTTCTGCGAAGGGACCTCCGTTGTTATGTTGTATGAATCAGTTTTCGATCTCCTCTGGTGTCTTTGCCTGATCAAGTTGGAGAGCTCTGGGCAAGACACAACAAAGCTCTAGCAGAGGCACTGGTGAAACTCAAAAACCAGGGCACTTATTCCCCCAACCATTCTTATTCTAGTTTTCAAGACTTTCTGCATTTTATGGTAAACGCAATTTCTGATCGGCTAAACCATTTTGGTTCAGCCATTCAGAAATGGCGTTACTTTTTCAATTCTAGAACAAGAGTAAGAATGTTATTGAGAACGGTTTCTGAAAACGATGGAAATGACGGATCGCAGGAATGTTTTATAGGAACTAAACAGAATAAAGATCTCAGCTCCTATCAAAATATTCCTACAGCCACACACTACATTCCACCTAGCCTGGCATTCAGGCCCTGCATTTAAGTCATTCTAATAAACAAGGTACACAACTACAGCAAACTCACAGAAATATGTGTTGTTATCTGCCCTTCTTCTGAAATACAGGGCCTGATAATTCCACCAAGCCACTGACTCTTTCATCACGCGAGTTATGTCAAACACTGTTCAGATATGAGAGAAGAACCATAACTGTCGCAGGCCTCAAAAATAGAAAATAATGCTCGCTTCACCTGGATCCAAAGCGAAAGACCTGTTCACAAGGCAACAGTATATCGATTTCAGAGAGCAGTTGC
Source organism: Hippopus hippopus (assembly GCA_946811185.2). Taxonomy (NCBI): domain Eukaryota; kingdom Metazoa; phylum Mollusca; class Bivalvia; order Cardiida; family Cardiidae; genus Hippopus; species Hippopus hippopus. The sequence continues at coordinate 16,482,149 of OX328110.1, read as the reverse complement.
GACATTTCGAAAATTTCACGAAGAACCAATTCTCCATAATTTTGCAACAATGCTGTTCTTTACGGGAAAGATTTCTATAATAATTATGTTAACTTCCAAATATTACCCATGAAGTAGCAAGTTCTCTTTTTTTACGCTGTTGGCACGATTACGTAAACAATTAATGATATATGAGTCAACATACGGACATTTCCAAATAACTGTCAGGTGCTTTTTGGCAATCTACAAGAACAGCAAGTAGCTATAACAAAGTCTTGAACATTGTATTACCAATAAACTTCCGGTGTTGTACATAGATGTACTTACATGTTTAGAAAGAGAACAAAATAACTATCAAGTACGGCAAATAATTATTCACTTAGGCTACTACTCACAATTCATTCTTAATCTACACTCCGCCACTTTGAAACGAAGCCAATCAAAAAGCTAAAGTGACAATTTAGA